>CM041215.1:6880228-8253726 GCA_023065735.1 Coffea humblotiana
GCGCGAGTACAATCGCAAAAATTCAAAAATCAGATGACGCTAGCCTGTACCAGCCTCACGCCCACGCTCGTACCCCCTGTAAGGAAAACAAAACTAATAGGGTGAGTCAAAACTCAGTGAGGTTCCAAACATCATGCAAAAATCAAGTAGCAAGTTGACTATCGTATAAAACTTGAAATACCAAAGTAGCGAGCATAAGAGTTCATAAAAATGAGCAATAACACTTCAAATAGCAAATCATTAGATATTCAACATTTTCAGGTAAAAGGATACAGTAGCTCTTGCGAGTTAACTCCACCATAACTTCACCAACTTGTAGTTGACACTCCGTCAATTTTCAAGTAGAGTAACCAATCTTGTAGTGCACTACTTAACTCCAATCTCCGTCTACCATTCAAACCCTCTATCAGGCCCGAACTCTAATATACCAGTGGTGGTAATATTCGAGCATACCAATTAGTCGAGAAGATAACACTTCACTCGACAAAGCAGTAGACTCAGGGTTCGTTATCTAATCGACCAGGGTCTTGCCGGCTCGACTCAATTAACTAAAACTAGGGTTTTTGGAATTCCAAACAGTATTCGAAACATACACATGTATATCAAGTCAATAGTAACCAGTGAACAATAATAAATCACATTAGGGTAAGTACGATAAAGTACACCATTACCCGTCTAAACAATTCAAGTACCATTGAATTGCATTAGCAAAACATTCATTCAATTATCAAGTTCAATCATGCACTTGGAAACACTCATCAATAGTTTACGGCTTGTCAAAATCAAGTGTAGGTTTGGACCCTTGTCCGCTTGTAAAGTCTGTGATCATTAAAATGGCAACATGCAAGTAAATAAGATTTTCAAGATGCACTATCTTCGCTTAGTAATGGCCTAAGAGAAAATCAAGTAATGAACTTATGCCCTTGGAGGAAGAAAACGGTTAAAATGGTTAAGTTTTAAAACTATATATATATATATATAACTCAAAAATCGGTTTGGAAGAGATCGTGACTTCCTCCTTAAAACATGTAACTTGGCGAAAAATTTCAGATTGTGCGACATCTCTAGATTTGTCCTAAGTACCCGCAAGTACCCCAGGCCTAAGTCATCCAAAAATCACAGCCCTAATTGCACTTTCGCTCACTCAAACTACATGAAACCAAATGGGAAACACCTGTCCTATTTTTACCCATTTTTTTCGCCAATTCCATGGCAACAACTTCACCATAAAATAGCCCCCAAATCAAGCATAAAAGTATAGCAAACAAAGGCCTCTTATTGTAGGCCTTAAAACCACCTAAATTAAGTGCATAACCATCACATAATCACCATGATATCCAAGTTGGAAATCAAAAACCCTAAGCTGGAAGATTTGCTACCAAAGCTGGAAATTCCTATTTAGAATCTAAAAAGTCACAATAAAACTACCAATCATCACACAAGTCCATAACCAATCTCAGTACCAACATATCATGGGTGAACAGTTCAAATCAAGGCTGAAAATCATAAACTCTAGACTGAAATTTCACTAATATTTACCAAACTAGATTATGATCCATAAAATTTCACGTTTCAAGTCATCTTTACCATAAATTGCAAAAATAAGAAGGAGAAAAAGAAGTTGTTCAACTTATACCTTCAATCCCTTGAAACAAGTGAAGAAACCAAGGTTCCTCTCCAAAAACTCTCCGCTACAAGCTTCCTTGCCTCCTTAGTACTAGTTTGTTCGGTTTAGTTTTGTGATTCTAACTTAAATAGGGCAAAATCAAGATCAATTTTGTGGTTTTTCTTCTCTCTTTTTTTGTCTCCAACCTCTCGCCCAAGACAAGGAAAAATGAAGGAAAGTTAGCCAAATGAAAGATAAGAAGGAAAGAAAGTGGTCTTGGTCAAACATATCTTTGATCATAAACACTTGGCAACCAAGTTTTCTTTCTTTTTTTTTTTCTTTTCTTTCCTTTTCCTTAGTCAATCATTTCGGCTGACTTTAGGATTAATTTAGGGAGGATTAAGTGAAATAAAAACAAGGAGATAGAGTAAGAAAGTATTGGTCAAGTGGTGTACTCAACCGGTAACAAACGGCGCACGTCGGTTCAAACCTACTTCCTTAACTCTCTTGTACTTCTGTTTTAACTTATGATTCATTAACTTATTTTTAGCACTTCTAATCACACATTTCCTCTTACTTAAAACTCGCTCCTATCCACCAATTTTAGTACACACACTTCACCAATTGATCACACTACCAAAATGCAAAAAAATCCTAGTTTACTCTAACTATAAAAGTAAAAGTAAAACTTTCAATTCTTTTATTTATTACAACTATTGAGGGAGTAAATTAATAGTAAAAGAAATTATAAATTAACTTATTCAAAATAAAAGAGAATTATAAGAAAATATAAGCAAATTTTCAAGTCCTCACAAAAATTATCAAATTACTGATAGTTTTCAAACTCTTTTATTATTTAGACTACCACAAATGTAAGAGATTAAATCTACAATACAAACATGAGATAAAAGTAATAAAAATAACAATAAAAAACTCTTAGAGGTATGGAATTCCTTACTGCTCTTACCAATGAAGTTACCGGTTAAGTGAATGCAATTATTTTGGTTAGTTATTGCATAGTTTCCTAATGTATGTGAAACCCACTCTCGTAGTAAATCAACTATACTTGTAACTAAGTCATACCTACTTTCGTGTTTATGAAATTAATTACAAGTTCATTTCTTCTATGAAATTACATGAAATAAGTTACTAAAGCCACAAAAGTGTTCCTCTACTCTCTTGAGTGAACTCTCTCGGTTTATCACTTTCTTGAACTAGTATTAAATTCCAATTCTCATTGCAAACTTCACATCTTAAAATTATCACAATTAATGGGCGGTTAATCATGATTAGATAAGTAAGAGTAATAAATAACTTGTTCAAAATAATATCATTAAATTACCAAATAAACATCACTAACAAGATATAGAAATTTTATCCATAACTCTAGGCATAAACTTTAACTAAACATAAAGAGCAAGATCCAAATTTGTATTATAGTTAAACATGAACTTATATATAAAAGAGAAAGTGATAGGAGAGAAATTACCCTTGTCACATGAGTTTCAACCTCTTCATCTTTACTTCTCAAATCTCTATCTAAATCTAACTACAAATACAAGAAGGATAAATTACTCTAACTATACTATACTACCCTAACTAATGAACTAAGGAAATTCTAGTGAAGACTACATTTTTGTGGAGTTTTTCTAGCCTTCCCAAGTTGTTAAAATGTTCCTCCAAGACTACTATTTATAGAGAATTCAAGAGCCAAATGAGTTATTTCTAGTTGTCAATTTTTACTTTTGAAACTCTTCTCCAAGTTTTCACACTTTTCTTGATTAGATACAATCGAAATCATTAGCCAAAATACCACAAGGGTGTCAAAACTGGAAAACTTGCATTTCATCCTTTGAGTATTTTGTACTCATGTTCTCTTTAAGTCACTTCAAATCATCATCAATCATTCTAATTATCTTCTCAACTCACTCCATTTGATGATTGAATCCTTAAACCTGTGAAAACATAAAGTTTTCATCATTAAAATCCATAAAATACAATTTTTACCAGTTAAACCATAAAATCATAAAATCCATATTTTCACTAGAATTCTAACTAATTAGCTATAAAACTAAATAAAACACACCAAAACTAACTAATAAAACACACTTAAAACATGTAAAATATGCACTTATCACATATACCATAAAAAGATTAAACATGTGTAAACCACAATAGGAGGAATAAAGCATAAGTTCAAACATGCGGTCTTCAATGCATTGAAAGTATTAAGATTATACAGATGCCAGTCTAAACCTCAAAGGATTAAAATTGCAAGTTGCTGATAGGTGTCGAGCCTGTACAATAATAAATACCTATTCGAGAAAAATATAATTTTTGTATATAGCGGCGAGTAGAGTCAAATCCACAAGGACTGGGGATAATTTATTTCTTCTAAAATTAAAAATATGAGGGAATATGAATAATTAAACAAATCAAATTAAAATACCTAACTAACAATTTACTAAAAATTAAACAATAATAAATAAACTCTAGCCAAGAAATAACTTCAAAAATAGTTCACTTAATTGATCATAGATGCAATAATAATTTCATTCACTCACTGATAAACAAGTTATACCTACCAAACAAGCGATAACAATCAAGTTCTCCTTACTGTATCGGTGATCAAGGTACAACCATTAATCACTTCCCCAGTCAAGAAATAATTCTAGGTACAACCGTAGAGTTCAATTTCCTAATTCTCTTAAGAATTAGAGAAGCCATGTTCTAACCAAATAACACGCTATAAGGGTTATTTTAAACTAATCCATATGTTCCCCTGATATAAACCCAATCATATCAGTCACCAGTAATTTAAAATAATTAAACAATTACGGATTTAACTGCTCTAACTGGTTTTAAGTTATTAGATTAATTAAATATCGGGCATCCTTAATATTCAAACAAAATAATAACCATAAAAAATTAAATCAAAGAACATAGGAATACCAGTAAATAAAAGAAATAAAAATAATCAATTCGATTTCACAATTTTAGATGAATCAAATCCTCCATTATTCCTTAATTAGAAAAGAAGTTTAGCTTATCTCCATGGAAAAAGAAAGAGAACGTTTCTTCTTGTCTATTGCGGCCGAAAGAAAGAATATGACTACTAGTTGGCCGCTGCCCCTTCATAGCGAAGAAATAATGAAACGACTCAAGAAGAATGCTACTCACTAGTATCCTACTACTACTAAACTACTACTAAACCAAGTTCCAATTGGCTCTAGAATAGTCATGGCAATTGTTGGCCTCTTTGAGTATTAATCACACGGGCTTTGGCCGTCCTATCCTTTTCCTAATTTTTAGCTTTTTGAAACCAAATAAACTTCCTCCTTGAAAAAGGGAACCCTTCAGAGATAATTTCAATCATTTCCTAAATAAATAAAAATCTAATTGATAAAGAAAGAAATTCTTTTAGTCTTCAGCCTTACGCCTGCTCGGAATCCGATTTGTATTAAGAAACTTCTACACGTGAATCCCAAATCATCTGGATTTGACAGCAATTCTTGTAAAATTATCCCTTTTATCACTTTTTACTCCATCTCCCTACAATTAGCACCAAATATTAAATATGAATTGAATCTACCAATAAAAACAATATTTGATAAATAAAAGAGAGAAATAATCATAAAATTGCAACCTATCAATTTTCCCCACACCTGAACCATTCTTGTCCTCAAGTATGAGAACAACTAATCATGCAATTGAAGTCAAACAATGGTTATTACTCAAATCATCTATTGTTAAAATACAATTAGAACACATATCAAGTATTACTGGCTAATTTCCAAGAAATATCTCTCTAGTTAACTTTCAAGATCAAGGACTCTTCTAATTTATAACTAACTAATCTAAGAATATAAAATATTCAACTAGTATCCGCCAGCAAATGGTTCAACTATTAATCAAAATCTCAACATTAAAACCCATATATTAGCAAGCTAATGTAACCATCCACAATCTCGTACACTTTTTTGTTTTATTTTTTTTAACTCTTAACACAACCATCCCTTTTTTTCTTTTTTCAATTCTCTTCTTTTTTTTCTTTAAGAAAAATGCTTAGTTCATAGCCATTCAAATCTTTTGACGTGAACTCTGACATTTACCAAATGAAGGAGCCTGATTACTTAACCTTCATCGCTTGAAAATCACACACTCATAGCTATTGTCGCTTTTTGACGTGAAAGTCGACACCTGTAGTAAAAACCTCTAGTTACTAGGCAACGATAACTAGCGGAATATAGACAAATACTATTCATAAATAAGCACCAAATTAAAATTAAAAACCACACAAATTCGTTTTGTTTTCAAAACATGGAGAACTAAAATTAATAGTTGAACCAATTTACGCAAAAAATGTTAGACAAATATTTATAATAGTTAGAGAAATTAACCAAAAAGTACAAAAGTTACAAAAATCTCAAATATTCACCAAAGAGACATCCTTAGATTTAACTATATCATACTTAACACTTTAGAGTATAAAGTCTTCACAATAGTCGAATTTGAGAATTTTTCCATCATTGATAAAGAATAACCACAAAAATATACAAGAAATGGCAAAATTGGATAAAATTCTACAAAATTAAACAAAACAATTCCAACAAAAATACCTATACTTGCACTTGTCCAATATACTACCAATATACTACTTTTCCCCCCACCTAAATATTACATTGTTCCTAATGTAAGAAATAAAGAATCAAAAGATGAAGTAAAAGGGACAACGAAACTTCCCTGAAAATTGAGTGGGTCCGTGGACAGCTACGAGTGACGGGCAAAGAACATGTAGAGTTTGATGGTTGCCAACCAATCATCTATTTGATGAACTTCTCCACGTAGGTGCTGCAACTGAGGTGGTCAAGCCAGGATCACCACCAACTTAAAAATTTCTCCTTTAATGACTCGATGGCAAAGCTAATGAAGATGAATGCTATGATCGGTAGCCGAGGACATTGCGTGGCTCATGATGGTGGGGAAGAATTGCGCTCGATGAGCGGCAACAATCAGGAACAGACAACCCACGATGAATAGCACAACAGTGGCGGCAACGGCAATCTATAGGTAGCGATGGAATTTGAGGTCCTAAGGTTGTGGTCTTGCGGTTGGAAAAGGAAAGAAAGGAAGAAAAAGGAAAGAGAGAAGAAGAAGAAAACAGAAAGAAAGAAGAAAGAAAGAGAAAGAAAGAAAGAAAGAGAAAGAGAAAAAGAAAAAGAAAAGGGAAAAAAGAAAGGAAAAGGAAGAGAAAAGAAAGGAAAAAAAATTCAATTTTTTATTAACCCTTCCCTAGGACAAGATGTGGCCACATCTTGTTAGTAGAAACCCTTCTGACGATGAAATTGTTGAATTAAAAGTTATCACGTGCCTTCTTGACATAGGCACGTCATAATAGTCCAGACACTTCTGATGATGAATTGAAAAATTAGCGCATTACCACGTGCCCTCCTGAAGCGGCACATCATGTTGATGTAAATGCTTCTGATGCTGGAGTGTATTTGTATATTATTATGTGCCTTCAAGGTGCGGGCACATATTGTCGGGAGAAAATCTTCTAACAAAGAAAAACATTAAAAATGAAAATTAAACCCACCAAATTCGAAAATTTAAGATAAATAAAATAAAACTAATAATAAAAATAAACTAAAAATTGAATTGGGTTGCCTCACAATAAGTGCCTTTCTTTAACGTTTTTGGCTAGACGTTAAGCATCACTTCTCAATCTGGGTGTAATTCAAATTTTCTTGCAATCGGTGACATTCCTCCAGGATCCAAATAGCCATTGAATGCAACCATCTTCTTTAATTTTCTACTCATTTTCACCTCATAAATTACTTTCATCCCATGATACTTGTTTACAGCAACTTTGAATTTACTCCTACAATCAAACTCAGAAAATTCTTACACAGAGGGATTAGTAGCATGAATGGTAAACACAGAATGAGAGTCAACAAGATGTTTCATTGTATCAAAAATATTAAAGTGAACTACTTCTCCATCAAATTCCATTGTAAGAGTACTCTTACTAACATCAATCTTAATTTGGGCAGTACTCCAAAAAGGGCCTTCCTAATATAATGGATGATGGATTTGGAGCACTTCTATCATTCATGAAAGCACATAAAAATCAGTAGGAAAAATTAATCCATCTACTTGCACTAAAACATCCTCAATTACCCCATCCGGATAAGCAAATATACAATCAACCAATTGAATTATTATCTCTATTTCTTTCAAAGGTCCTAAATTTAGAGAATCATAAATTGATTTGGCCATCACGTTAATAGAATCTCCTAAATCTTGCATGGTATTTTTAATTTTAGAATGTCCAATCTTATAGGGGATAGTAAACATACCTGGATCCCCATATTTAGGTGGTAGTTTTCTTTGTAAAATCACTGAGATGTTCTCACTTACCACAACCTGCTCATCGCCTCTCAATTTCTTCTTGTTGACGCACAAGTTCTTTAAGAATTTAGCGTATTTTGGCACTTGTTTGATCGCGTCCAACAAAGGGATATTGATTGCCACCTTTCGAAACACCTCTAGAACCTGTTTTTCCTTAACCTGTTTTCTTTAGTTTCTCTAACCTACTCGAAAAAGGTGGTGGGTTAGTTTCAACTTTAATTATAGAATCGGGAATTACCTTTGAATTCGCGCTTTCATTCCTTCCTCCTCAAGCTCTTTTTCAATTCGATCTTCATTTTTATCCTTCGAAGTCACGAGTTTAGGTCCCTCAACTTCTCTTCCACTCCTTAAAGTCATGGCGCTTACATTCTTTGGATTCACTTCGGGTTGAAATGGCAGTTTTCCTTGACCTTGGTATTCCAGATGATTGATTGATATCGCCATCTGACTTATTTGATTTTGTATCTCCTGTATGTCAAAAGTCCTTCTTTGCTGATGCCGAACAATGCTTGCAGCTAATTGTTTCAACAGTTTTTCCAAAGAAGGACCCGAATCAGAAAAAGAAGGTTGCGGTTGGAATTGGTACTGTTATTGGTACCCTTGCTGTCTATTTGGCATGAAGTTTTGCTGTCTGTTTCCTCTATAGCTGAGATTCGGATGGTCCCTTTAACTTGGGTTATAGGTGTTGTAGTCCGGATCATACTTCTCTCTTGGCGTGGGTATGTGACCAGCCACAGCCATATTTGCCTGTTCAACTCCTTCATCTTGTAACATTGGACACCTATCTGTAAGATTACTCGTGTCCTTACAAATACCACATGCTTTGACCTACTGCAAATTTCCTACAGCCAACTGTCAAATAACTGAAGTTAATTTAGATAATTGTTGTTGAATTGATGAGACATTTACCTCA
Organism: Coffea humblotiana; assembly: GCA_023065735.1. NCBI lineage: Eukaryota > Viridiplantae > Streptophyta > Magnoliopsida > Gentianales > Rubiaceae > Coffea > Coffea humblotiana. The sequence continues at coordinate 6,889,159 of CM041215.1, forward strand.
TTTACTCGACAAGTATGGACATCTTCTTTTGTGTCAAAATTGTTGAGAATTTTATGCCATCCTTTCTATCAATTGCCAAGCTTCTTGGGGGTCTTATTCACCAAAGCACGTCCACTGGCAGCATCTATAAGACTTTTATCTGTATATAGCAAACTTCATAGAAATATTCAATCAAGAGCTGCTCGCTAATCTGGTGGTGGAGGCATCTAGTACATAGTTTCTTGAATCTCTCTTACTAATAATAGAAAGACTCCCCTAGATGCTGTGTAATGCCATATATTTCCTTCCTCAGACTGACAACTCTGGATGCAAGGAAATACTTTTCCAAAAATTTCTTCTTTAACTGTTCCCAGATTGTTGTACTACCTAGTCGTAGATAGTACAACCAATCTTTTGCTGCGTTCTTGAGGGAAAAGGGAAATGCTGCACATTTTTATCTGCTCCTCAGTAATCCCTGGGGGTTTCATACTTGTGCATACTACATCAAATTCCTACAAGTGCTTATAGGGCTTCTCACCTGAAAAACCATGAAAAGAAGGTAAAAGATGAATTAGACCAGACTTTAATTCAAAAGGGATATTATCATCTAAGTTTGGAAAGGTAATGCATAATGGCTGCTGATTTAAGTTTGGAGCAGCCAACTCCTTTAATGTTCGAGCATTAGTCATTTCGACGTTTCTTGATCAAAATCACTCGAGGTGGCACTATGCGCAGTCTTCTCTATCTCAGGGTCGAAAATTATTCACCTACACAAGAGAAATGGGGCATAAAATTGAAAAAAAAAACCAAAAAAACTAAAAATAAAATAAACTCAAAAAGAAAACAAATTAACTAACGCCAGTCCCCAACAATGGCGTAAAAAATTGACAGGTGTCGAATCTATATAATAATAAATACCTATTCGAGAAAATACAATTTTTATATATAGCGGTGAATAGGGTCGAATTCACAGGAATTTGGGATAATTTGTTTCTTCTAAAATTCAGAATATGGGGGAATATGAATAATTAAACAAATCAAATAAAAAGACCTAACTAAACAATTTACTAAAAATTAAACAATAATAAATAAACTCTAGCAAAGAAATAACTTTGAAAATGGTTCACTCAATTGATCATGGATGTAATAATAATTTCATTCACTCACTGATAAACAATTATAACTGCTAAATAAAGCGATGACAATCAATTTCTTCTTACTGTATCGGTGATCAAAGTACGACCGTCAATCATTTCCCTAATCAAGAAATAACTCTAGGGTACGACCGTAGAGTTTAATTTTTCAATTTGCCTTAAGAATTAGAGAAACCCTGTTATAACTAAATAAAATGCTACAAGGGTTATTTTAAATTAGCCCATATGTTTCCCCTGACACAAACCCAATCATGCCAATCACCACTAATTTAAAGCAATTAAATAATTACGGATTTTAACTGCTCTAACTGGTTTTTAGGTTATTAGATTAATTAAATATCGGTGCCCTTGATATTCAAACAAAATAATAATCATAAGAAATTAAATCAGAGAACATACGAATACCAGTAAATAAAAAAATAAAAATAATCAATTCGCTCTCACAGTTTTAGATGAACCAAATCCTCCGTTGTTACTTGACTAGAAAAGAAGTTTAGCTCATCTCCATGGAAAAAGAAGAGAACGTTTCTTCTTGTCTATTGCGGCCGAAAGAAAGAATATGACTACTAGTCTGCTGCCGCCCCTTTAACGAAGAAATAATCAAACGACTCAAGAAGAATGCTACTCACTAGTATCCTACTACTACTAAACTACTGCTACTCAAACCAAACCAAGTTCCAATTGGCTCCAGAATAGTCATGGCAATTGTTGGCTCCTTTGAGTATTAATCACACGGGCCTGACCGTCTTATCCTTTTCTTAATTTTTATGCTTTTTGAAACCAAATAAACTTTCTCTTTGAAAAAGGGAACCCTTCACAGATAATGTCAATCGTTTCCTAAATAAATAAAAATCTAATTGACAAAGAAAGAGATTCTCTTAGTCTTCAGCCTTACGCCTGCTCGAAATCTGATTTGTATTAAGACACTTCTACACGTGAATCCCAAATCATCTAGACTTGGTAGCAATTCTTGTAAAATCACCCCTTTTATCACTTTTTGCTCCACCTCCTTACCATTAGCACCAAATATCAAATATGAATGGAATCTACCAATTAAAATAATATTTGATAAAATAAAAGAGAGAAATAATCATAAAATTTATCACAAAATTGCAACCTATCAGTTGCCATGTCTCCTATGTTTTCTCAAGCACATTGAAAAATACCCAACCACTCAACTAGCTACTAGATACAGTAAAACTGCTATCAACATACAAGTTTAAAATGGCGCAACATACACAATCTTGGCCCAAAGTCTCAATTTCTAGTCTGACTTGCACTAAACATAATTCCTGAAAGAGAAAAAGATTAAAGTTTTAATATACTTCCTAAATTTTTTTAGACATTCTGAAAAAAAAGGTTAAGCATTAGCATAATGCCACTCAAAAGGACAAATCCTTCATGTTATTTTATGTAATCCAATATCTACTCTCAAGCTTTTTGGATAAACTCCAATTTTTTTTTTCTTTTACACAAGAAAGCTTGTCAACATTAAGCCGCAAAAATATCTGTCCCCACATCTGGATTTTCTTTCGTTCCATTGCTTTATGTTTCTCCTTTTTGTAAAAGAAGTGAACAGAGTATCATATCAAGTCAATCATTTTGATTAGACCAGTTAGGCACTTGCTGATAATTTAAATCCTTAGTCATTTTAGTGCGTTGGCGGCTCACCAATTGCACGCCAGACATACATTCAGTCATGAAAAGGGCCGAAAGTTTATGCTATCAACTTATTAATTATAGGGTTTTACTGCAACTAAAATAAGTATGTTGTTGATTCATGAAGATATGCTATTAAAGGAAATCTATGTTTTATTGTTTGCTGTCGACACAACACAAAAGATATGTATAATTCTAGTAATTAAGAACACTATATCTTAGGGGGGGTTCATTCAGTCTGCAATGATTGTTATTGAGTTTTAGGATTTGTCTAATGAGCATCTATGCACACCTATTAAAGTAGCTTCAGCCTTCATGTGTTAATTTTCTTGAAAAGAAAATCAGATTAAAAAAAGTGTTAAATACATAGGAGTAATATATGTGAATATGCACGGAAATGCAAGCCTAAATGTAAATAGTGAATCCTAATCTTATACAACAGCATAAGATGCTTTCGCAATATTAATGTGTATAATACAGCATAAGAAGCTTTTTGTACGTAATATAATCAACCAATTAGTAGTATCCATAATTAGGGCATACTTATAAAACCTAAATACAAATTTAACGGAAACAACAAACCAAACAAAAGTAAATTTTCGTCGGGGGCGGGGGTGGGGGCAGGACCAACACTCAGTGCCAGGAGGGTTAAGCGCCTCCAACGTTCATAAAACCTTTATTCTCTTCGAAGTTTAAGAGTTAAGAAATTTGTTAAATATAGACACCCAAAAAAAAATTCTCAAAAAACTTCAAATAGAATATTTTTTATTTTAATGTAAAAGTTATGGGTCTAACTATTGAGGCATTTTGGATCTCTCCAGACGCATATGTTCCTATCATTTTTCTATTCAAGAAGATTGAGAAGTACAAATGCTGAGCTAAAAAATGAAAAGGGAGAGAGGAAAACTGCCAAAAATATATGGAAGAATTATCAACTTGCATAGAAGCCAGAATAAACTATAGGCCAACTTGCATTAAACTGTACAAGTGTACCACTTTTGGTGCATTTCTAATTTCTACTGCGGATATAATCATAAGCAGGTCGCTGAATAAGGAAGCACCAGCAGTAACCAATGATTTGGTGCATAAACAATTGCATATTTTCAGACCTCTTCGTGTCAAGGTTTGTATTCACTAGTTAAACATTAATGATAAATTTTCCATTCAAAATTTTATCAAATGGCACTCATGCCTATACGTAGTGGTTGTGGTTGTTGGATAATGCTATACTTTTAAATTAGAATTACGGAATGCCTTATTGGAAAAAAAAAAAGTCACATGATGTAAAAATTTAAAAATAAAAGACGACAAAATACAAAACAATAGAAAAATTTGTTGTACAGCTAAAAAAGTATGAAAAAAAATTCCCAAAACTTCTACACTAGTTTTCCGTTGCTTCTCTTTTCTTCCTTTAAATTATAAATGAATAAGCATTTGATGATTTCACTTGCTTTGTAGTCTCAATAAGTTATCACGAGTGAATAGGATGAGAATTGGTGTTTTTGGGTTTACATCCGCACCTTGCTTCCTATTTTGCTGGGTTCTAAATTATTTGGTTAAAAAATTTCAGATTCTGTGAACCTGTTTTCTGCTACAATTTTAGTTTTTCAATCATCTTTTTATTCCATATAAGTCACATAAAAATGTGTTACAATAAAAATATTTCAAAATAAAAGTCTTTGAACTTTTATTTTTGAACTCCTTGAAAGTGTTACAATAAAATAAAAAAGTGTTACAATAAAAAGATTTCTCATAAGTCCTTGAACCATTTTTCTCGCATTGCCCTCCTAAAGGTTCATTTGAACTAATGTAACCCCCATTGTTTCTCAATATTCTCGATTCAATTACAATTGGATAGAATAACTCATTTTTTGTCTGATTGAATCGTATACAGCTCACATAATCAAGTGAATTGACCGAAATATCTACCAAAAAAAATCTCAACCATTTCTCATGCAAAAGTACCCCTCAACTAAATAAAGACGCATGGCAAACACTAGATGATCTGGAACTGTTATCCTCCTCGGGTAAACTTATTAAATTTTTCTTGACCAATTAAAGATCCTAAAACCCTAGAAATCCAAACTATTCATAACCAAGAGTAGCCAAAGGCCAATTAATGGTAGATAATAGGTGACTTTGATTTTAGTTACTTTTGGTTATAAGTAGTTGGTTTCTAGGTATTTTGGGTCTTTACATTTGTCAATTAAAAAAATCTAAGAAGTTTGTCTAAGGAAGATGATAGCTCCACATCATCTAGTTTTTGTGTATGTTTCTATTCGACCGAGGAGTATTTGAAGCGTACAAAATGGTAGGACTTTTTTAGAATAATTCATTCAATTCATATGATCACGTAAACTGCATATGGCTAATCAGACATAAAATGGGTTTTTTATTTTTTATTTTTGGTAAATGACAGTAAGCATTAAAACTGGTTCGCCAATTGCATTTGATTGGGAATTATGTGGTAGAATAGGGAATGCATTGATTCAATTAAACCTTTGGGGCACAAGGTGAGAAAACAGATAAGTTCAAGGGGTTTTATTAGAATTAAACTTTAATTTTATTTCAAAGGGTTTAAGCACCTCCAACGTTCATAAAACTTTATTCTCTACGAAGTTTTAAGTGATAGAAACTTTTGGCTCCGTTTGGATTTGAGAGTTTTTGAAATACTTGTTTTTCATCTATGAATTTACAGTAACACACTTCAAGAACACTACTAAAAATCACTCCTTATATTTCAGATTACAACTTAAAAAAATATAAATAAATCTTATCACCTTTTCTTCTTCCTCCAATCACTACCATCCACCACCACCATCTACCACTCCCTTCCCCTCCCCACCATCACTATTACCTCCACCGTTCCTCCTCTCCTTCTCTCTCCTCCCCCTCCCAAACTTCTCAAACAACTTCAAACAGAATTTTTTTTTAATTTTAAAGGTAAAAGTTATGGGTCTATTGAGCATTTTGGATCTCCCCAGCCACATAAGTTTCGCGTCATTTTTCTATTAAATAAGACTGAGAAGTATAATTGCTGAGGTAAAAAGTGAAAAGGGAAAAGAGGGAACTGCCAAAATATAGTAAGAATTCTGGAACTTGCAAACAAGCCAAATTAAATACAGCCCAACTTGCATTAAACTGGTGCACTTGTAATTATACCCGCAGGTATACACTATTGCGTGCATTTTCTAATTTCTACTGCGGATATAATCATAAGCAAGTTGCTGAAGAAGGAAGCACCGGCAGCCACCACTGATTTGGATCATAAACAATTGCATATTTTTAGACTTTCGTGTTAAGGTTTTGCTCCTGGTAAGATTTTATCTGGGACACCTGAGGCACATTGAAAGTGAGTATTTGTTTGCGAACATAATTAACACTTCCAGAGTGAAGCCAAATGACATTGCTTAACAAACTAGTCATATTATAAAGAAACTTTAGGAACACTTCGAAGGGTGAAGCCAAATGACCTTACTTGACAATTAGCCATAATGGAAGGTGAAGCCAAATGACATTACTCGACAACATGTTGTGTTTCTTTAAGCTGAGGCAAGTACGTTCGTGAATTTGTTGAGTCGTATATATGACTCTTTACCTATTATAGCATTTCATGTTCAATAACAGAATATGAATTTTGTTTCGAGGTGAAAATTACTGCGTATCAGGTAAATAAATTCTGGGTTTAATTACAATTTTCGCCCTAAACTTGCTTTCTTGTAATTATTTGCCCCCCCACCCCCCAAAACTTCAAAACATACGTTTTGCTTTAAATATTAATGATGAACTTTCTATTCAAAATTTTGATAAAATGACACTAATGCCTATACACAATGTTGTTGGATTAATGCTATATTTTAAATTAGAATGGAGTGCATTATTGGAAAAAATACTGAATCAGATGAGAATTTTTTTGAAAAAAATAAAAAATATCAAAATACCAAACAGTTGAAAATTTTGTTGTAGGGTTAAAAAATTGTAAAAGAATTTCCAAAGCTTCTATGCTAGTTTTCTGTTGCTTCTCTTTCTTTCTCTAAATTATAAATGAATAAGGATTTGATAATTTTGCTTTCTTTACATTCTTACAAGAATACCATGAGTGAATAAGATGCGAATTGGTGTTTTTGGATCACATTTGCACCTTGTTTTATATTTTTTGTGTTCTAAATTATCTGGCTAAAAAATTCAAGATTCTATAAATATGTTTTTAATTACATCTTTATTTTGTGAATTACATTATTATTCCACATAAATCACATAAAAATAAAAAAAGATTTCCAAATGTCTTTATTCCAGTTATGTTGATTAATTTTAGGTCCAATAAAATCCCTAGAACTTACCTTATTTTTTTCTTTTTGCTCCCTTGAAGGTTCAATTGAACCGATGTACCCCGATTCTTTCTCAATATTCTCAATCAACTGCAATTGGGTTGATAACCAATTTTATGTTTGTTTGAGTCATATACACCTCACACGATTGTGTGAATTGACTAAAATATGTATAAAAAAAATCTCTATTATATGCCAAAAATACTCCTCGACTGAACAAAAATACTTGCAAACACTAGCTGATCTGCAGCTGTATAAGTGGCTTTGACGTTAGTTACACTTGATTATAAGTAGCTGGATTTCTAGGTTTTTAGGATCTTGAAATTTGTTAATAAAAATTAAGGAAGTTTGTTTGGGGAAGATGACAGCTTCTCATTGTCTAATTTTTGTGTGCATTTTTGTTCAACCAAGGAGTATTTTAGACATACAAAGTGGTAGAGACTTTTTTGGAAAAATTCGGTCAATTCACATGATCGCATGAGCCATATGTGACTCAATCAAACAAAATGAATTATCTAACCTATATTGTAATGAAATAGGGAGTGCATTGATTCAATTGAACCTTCAAGGAGGCAAGGCGAGAAAACAGGTAAGTTAAAGGGGATTTATAGGAATTAATCCTTAGTTTTATTTCATCTAAAATAATTACTATTACTTTTTCACAAATTTTTATTTTTTATTGCTTAGAGATAGAATATACGATGTAATTTTGCTTAAATAGGTTTGGTAACTATTGAAAAAATAGACATTTACTAGGTTATAATTACTATATGTATTCAAGAATTAGCTAGGGGTATTCACATGATTGCATGAGCTATATGTGACTCAATCAAACAAAATGAATTATCTAACCTATATTGTAATGAAATAGGGAGTGCATTGATTCAATTGAACCTTCACGGAGGCAAGGCGAGAAAACAGGTAAGTTAAAGGGGATTTATAGGAATTAATCCTTAGTTTTATTTCATCTAAAATAATTACTGTTATTAGTATGAGATTTGATGGGTTTTTTTTTCTACAAGTGCAAGTTTAATCCGAATTTATACCCGTTTGACTGCAAGTATACAGGTCAAAATCGTAATGTAGGGTATGTATCGGATCGATCCCACGAGGAGCAATTTAAACAATTATTAGATCCTAATTTACTCTATTATTTAGACTTATAATGAATTTGAGCAGAAAATGATATTGGTACTGTCTACAATTATGAGTTCACAAATGCAAGATACAAATAGAGATTTTTCACTAAAGATTTAAATCTAGAGATATAGATTCCACTTATGGTACAAAAGATCTAATTTAATGAACTTAACACTTGTTACTTTTCTTGTTTAACTAGGAATTCATTTCCAAAAATACCAAAATCTCATTCTCATGATAATAATGGTCTAGAACAGCTTAGTTTTTCCTAATCTCTTGGTAAATAACTAACTCTGTTCTTATTTATGCATGAAATGCAGATTTCATCCACTTGAATGTATTTCTATTCTCATGAACTTACAACTTAAGCTGTACTCATGTTATTCCATTGTTTTTACCATTTCTCAATGAGTAATACAACTATAAACCTGCTATTGGTGATCAAACAATAACAAGTAATCAAGCATGCACAAGTAGACAAGTTAATACAAGATACAACAAGTGTAAATCACATTCAATTCATATCACTTGGCCATAAGTTTCATCTACTCCCTAGATATAGAAATTTAGCTACTCATAGATGATATAACAATTAAACTCATAACTTCATTAATGAAAAACATCTCAAGTTACAAGTACAATAAAGATAAGAAAAACTTAGCCAAGTTAATGGTGAAGACCTCCAATTTCTGCTATGTCTTGCACTGAAAATGATTCCAAGATGAAGTCTCCAAGTGCTCCTTCAAGAACTTCTAACTAGAGAGAAAATGTTACAAGAAGAAAAACTAGCTACGTCTGGTCTTCTTGACCTCTCCCAATGTCTCTGCATAAAAGCTTGTCTAAAACTCCTTTTCCTGGTCCAATTTCCACCATTTGATTCCCAAATTTGAAATTTGTTAAAATAGTCAATAACCAATGTTTTTGACATGAAAATAAGCCACCTTTCTTACCCTTTTTGTCTTCTGAAGCATGTGCACCGAATTCTCTCATAAAAAATAGCTGGAAAGTTGTGTGAAAAGTCAGAAAACCGACTGTGCCACTTGCAGTAGAGAGAGACAGATCCGAGCCCTGGATCCGAGGGGTGTAGAACGATCCGAACTCGGATCATGGCTGATCCGAGGCCTTTTCACATGGATCCGAGCTCGGATCGACTGATCTCGGATCCACTACTCCAGAAGTACAGACGAGGGCTCAGATCACTCCTTATTGCACACGGATCCGTGTGATCAATTTCCAGATTTTCGATTCCTTCCTCTTTTTCTTCATTTTTGCTTCTAATTTCTTTTGTACTTTATTCTCCAAATGATCCTTGCTTTTTTTCTTTATCTCGTACATGAATTTCACATACCAATAACCTTCAAAATATCACAAATTAAAGCATTAATCCACTCATTTAACAAGTTTTGATTACTCAAACAATACTTAAGCAATTTGCACCAAAAAGAGTTCAAATATGGCTTTAATCTTCTCAAAACATACCAAAAGTTCATTCCCACTTGTACAAAATGTACGTTAAATATTCACTTATCAAATTCCCCCACACTTGAATCATTGCTTGTTCTCAAGCAACTCACACATAATCATTTTCAATGATTCAAGAGGTGAAACAATAGATGTACTTTTGTCGAATTTAATTCCTCATGACTTGGAAACCAATCCTTATGCCATTGCTCAGATTGCACTAAATACTCATAATATCAAGTTAAAGAAAGATAATTATACCCTAATTTTAACAAATTCAACTTAATTTCTCATCCTAACTTAATTTCACAAATAAACAAATCTCATAGTCAATTTATAGCCTTCCTCATCCTAAAACCATCTTTTCTTCAAAATTTAACAACTAAGAGGGAGTTATTCATACTTCATTTTAGTTAAATAGTGAAAATGTTTTTTTATGCCAAAATCGACACTTTTAGGTGAAGATCCCCGGTTACTCAACATTTCACTTATTCAAGTTGCTATACATACTCTTAACTCAAGCATCTTTTGATGCGAAAAATTGACATTTTTAGATATCAATCCCCGGTTACTCAGCACAAGAATTATTGGAGTAGAACAAATATTATTATTTTTTTTATTATTTTTTTATTATTTTTTTATTTTTTTAACATAATAACTAGATATTCCCTCATTAAAAATGTATAAGAATAATTAAAGGAAGAGTATGACTTTTTATTGACTAGATTAATCACGTACTTGTAAAATTAAGTAAAGAGGAGAAATGTTATTAAACATATAAAATTATAGGCATAATTTTCCTTACTTAACCGAATATACTTTAAAAAATGTAAAAATCCTAATTGCATAATAACCAATTCCAAGTTAACTGAGGATTAAATCTTCCCAAAATACATATAACATTTCAACAAATGGAAGAATTAAACACTTCAGGTTGGAACAATTTGGCCTATAAAGTGCAAAAATTTGAGATATTTTGGCTATAATAAAATATTTGAAAAAATTTTGGAAAAATTTTGACAGAGTTTCCCCTTAAAAATGGACAAAACTCCCTACCAACAAATCCAATTTCAAGAAAAGTATCCACATGGCAATATTTCCCAATATAATTCCAACATTTCTAAGCCATAAGCAAATAAAAACATGCACTTCAAGACACAATCAAGCCATTAGGTAATCCAAAACACAAAATATTCCCTCCCCCATACTTAAAGTTCATAATGTCCTCATTGTGAAAGAAAGGAAAAGAAACTAGTACTCCTCTTATGAAGAAATGGTGATACAATTCGAAACCACGAACATCACGAACATGCATATCATTCCCAAATTGACTAGTCTGCATGAGTGGAAAATACATATCCATAGGGGGGGTGAGATGGTCCCATAAGAGTCATCAGCAGATAACAAAAGAAAATGAAAAACTAAATAAAAACACAACAAAGCAAATTAAGTGGATGGGCCTCCAAGTTCCGTAGCATCTACTCCTCTACCCTCCACACGAGCTTCATGCTCGTCGTTTCCCCTTGGCTCAGGAATCGGTGTGGGAGAACGGCGGATGTGGAAATTGTCCTCCAAAACCCGAAGACGCCGATCATGCCTATCGAGTCGCTCGGTCATCCGTTGCTCCTGCTGATCAATGCGCACCATGACCCTTGTTTCCATACAGCAGATGGCATTGAGAACCTCTTGCCATTTGGATCTCGGTGGAAGGGTGGTCGTGGAATGGGAGGAGGTGGAGTCAGCTGTGCCTCCATTTCTTGAGCTTCTAGTCGAGGTTGAGGGTGAGGTGGAAGCTGAGTGGAGGTCGATGCTTCTCCAACGTCACGAACCAAGGAGGCTCCAAAGTCCGTAGGAATACCTAAGGACCTTAATACTGCAACATTTACCTCATCGGCTGCCTTGGTAGTAAGGGTTCTCTCTGCACCCAATGGAACCTCAAGTTTCTCAAATAGATGAGAGAGGAGACGAGGGAATCTGAAACAAGTTTCACCAGCTCTCATGCGTGCTGTACTACGCATATAGCTAATAAATAACACTAGTGAGAGGAATCCCTGTTAACTATCGACCTATTCCATGTATCATCTTATCCAAAAAATATAGGTCGCTATTCCGTACTTCCCTTTTGCCGCTCCTCTTAAGTACCACATTAAAAGCACAGAGATAGAAAATCAGATGGTACCTAAGTTCAAAGGAATCTGCATAAACAAGGAGCTTCTTTCAAACTTCCTCGCTCACGGTATTGACCCTTAAGACGTGATACAACTTCTCCCACTTGCCATGGATCACGTGCCTTAAATTCCTTGGTCAATTTAACATCCACTCTCTCATCTTTGAGTTTGACAAATCGGGCGATGGTTTCCCGATGGATGGCCACTCTCTTGCCTCGAACCCAGGAGATGATTAGATTCCCACTGTGGCTTTGCTTTCTTTCCACATTGGCATAAAATTCGCGCACCAGATTGGGATAGTAATGTTTTGGCAATTTGAGTATATTCTCCTATCCAAGTTGCTTAAATGCCATAGAAATCTTGTAGTGGTCATCCACCTCTGGAGCTTAGTGCTTTTCAATTATGATCTCTTTGTCTAAGCCGGCCTCGTACCATTGTTGATTTTCTAGCGAAGTGAATCGCGTGGTATCAGAGTCCGGAGATGGCTCCTCTCGACTTGTGGAAGCCCTCTTTCGACGTGATCGAGGAGGTGACTCGGGCGAAAGAGATTCCTCCACTGGTGACTCCTCAGGTATTGAAGGAATGCGCTCCTCGCTCGAAGACGGTGAAGGTGTGCGAATAACAGCCCTTCTTGTGCAAACCATAGTGCCTCAAGTGCGTAGGATGATGCTAGAGGATGATAAGGATACCGAACATGCAAGAGAAACAAACCAATTCGTTCCCAAATTGGAGCAATTTCAGTTGGCCCCAATTTTTCTTGAATGTGATTAAAATCCCTCAAATTGATGTTTTTGATCTGATTTTTTGAGGATTTATGATCACAAGAGGCTTGGGGATGTTTTTGGGGTGAAAGATTGGAAAATGAATAGATGAAATGAAAGATTAAAGAAAGGGGCTAGGGTTTCGATGAGAAGAGGGAAGAAGAAATAGGAAAAATGCAGAACCGAAACCTCGGTTCTGCTCTTATCGTGAACCGATCCGAGCTCAGATCGGTTCCAACAGCCCTCGGATCCGAAGGGGTTGGATCCGCCTCGCCAGAAGAACAGACGAAGCCTCGGATCTGTTTGTTTCTGCATTAACTGTAGAAACTGCAATTTTTCAGTTTTTACCCCTTTTTTTCGGCAAATTCCAAATTACATTTAGAATGAACTTTTTAGCACTTTCAACATCCCACGCAAGTGTAATATACCCTAAACACTAAATCCAACCTCTCAAAACACATCAAACACATCTAGATTGCAAATCAAGGGTAGAGGTTCTTTGATCATTTTGACACTTTTACACTAAAATTGCACTTTTAGGTATGACATGTACATCAAATGAATCAATGAGCATATGTAAATATGTTACCACCAAAACTCACTTGAATATAATGAATGTGCAGTATTGGATATATGAACTGGAAATTTGGACACTTAAAACAAAATCCAATAGGAGAACTTTCCTTTTTATGATCGTTCTTCAAGTGTACCTCCAAAATAGACGTTCATCATCCGGTAGCCCCCTACAAATAATTAAAATATTAAAAATCATACCAATTCATGAAAAACACATTAAAAACATATTAAACTAAATAAATCGTTGGGTTGCCTCCCAACTAGCGCTTTTGTTTATAGTCGTTGGCTCTACTCAAGGGTTGAATTCTCAATTTGAAGAAGAATCACCCAAGTGACATATAAATCCCTTGGGAACGATTTCACCCGCTAAGTAGGGTTTTAATCGTTGTCCATTGACCTTAAATCTTTCATTTCTTGAATTTGCCACTTCAACAGCTCCATAAGGGAATATTTGAGTAACTTCAAAATGGTCCCGACCACCTTGATTTCAGTTTTTCTGGAAACAATCTCAGGCGTGAGTAGAATAAAAGTACTTTTTGCCCTATCTCGAATTGTTTAGGAATAATATGCTTATCATGCCAATATTTGATTTTCTCTTTATAAATTTTGGCATTTTCATAAGCATGTAGCCGGTGTTCCTCTAGTTCACTTAATTCAAGTAGTCTCCTTCCATCTTCGTCGCTTATAATTGCCTTTGGGACACCAAACCTACAAAATATGTTCTGTTTAACGAATTTAAGTACAACCTTAGCATCATTAGTTTGTAATGCAATGGCCTCCACCCATTTAGAAATATAATCAACCACTAAAAGAATATACTTGTTATTAAAAGAGTTAGTAAATGATCCCATAAAATCAATATCCCAAACATCAAATAACTCAACTTCTAAATATGTAGTTAGAGGCATTTCATTCTTTCTAGAGATATTACCAATTCTTTGGTATTAATCACAACTTTTAACCCAATTTCTAGCATCTCAGTACATAGTAAGCCAGTAAAATCTTGATTGCCATACCTTTACTACGGTTTTAGTTGTACTAAAATGACCTCCCGTCTCCAGGGTGTGACAATGCATTAAAATACTATGTATCTCTTCTTTTGGAACATATCTTCTAATTATGCCATCCGCACAATGTTTGTCCTTCCAAAAGTAATGTTTAGCATCATTTAAGAATTTTTTCCTTTGGTGGGCTTTCAAATCACTTGATAGCACTCCATTAACTACAAAGTTAACTAAATCAGCAAACCATGGTGACTTTTGAATAACCATTAAGAACTCATCTGAAAATTCTTCTTTAATAGGGAGATGATTTTCTTGAGGCATGTTCTCCAGTTTTAGAAAGATGATCTGCGACTAAGTTCTCGGATCCCTTTTTATCTTTGATCTCCAGATCAAATTCCTGCAATAATAAAATCCACCGAACTAGTCGAGGTTTTGTATATTTCTTATTTAAAAGGTATTTAAGTGCTGAACGATCGGTGTAAATGATGACTTTAGATCCCACTAAGTAAGATCTAAACTTATCCAATGCAAATATAACTGCTAGCAGTTCCTTCTTTGTTGTCGCATAATTAATTTGAGATTCATTTAGCATTTTACTTGCATAATAAATGACATGAAATCGCTGATCATGCTTCTGCCCAAGAATAGCTCCCACCGCAAAATTACTAGCATCACACATCAATTCGAACGGTAAGCTCCAATCCGGTGATGTTATTATGGGTGCGGAGACAAGTTTCTTCTTCAACCTATTAAAAGCGAATAAGCAGTCCTCATTAAAATGAAAAGGAACTTCTTTTGCAAGTAATTCACATAAAGGTTTAGCAATCTTGGAGAAATCCTTAATAAATCACTGATAAAACCCCACGTATCCAAGAAAGTTTCGAATGCCCTTCACATTAGTAGGTGGAGGCATTCTCTCAATTACTTCAATTTTGGCTTGATCTACCTCAATACCTTTTGAAGAAATTTTATGGCCTAGAACAATACCCTCACAAATCATGAAGTGACATTTTTTCCAATTGAGTACAAGGTTTATTTCTTCACATCTCTGCAAAATAAGATCTAAATTGTTAAGGTATTGATCATAAGTAGATCCAAATACAGAAAAGTCATCCATGAAGATTTTCATGATTTTTTCATTTAAGTTGAAAAAAATTGCCATCATGCAACGTTGGAAAGTGGCCGGTGCATTGCACAGTCCAAAAGGCATTTTTCGAAATGCAAAAGTGCCGTAGGGGCATGTGAATGTGGTCTTCTATTGATCTTCTGATACAATACATATTTGATTGTATCCTGAAAAACCATCTAAGAAACAATAAAATTCATAACCAGCCAGCCTTTCTGCCATTTGATTAAGAAAAGGAAGAGGAAAATAATCCTTTCTAGTAACTGCATTCAATTTTCTATAATCAATACAAATTCGCCACCTAACTACAACTCTAGAAGAAATAATTTCATCATTTTACCACATATTATAGTTATTTCCCCCTTTTTTGGCACTACATGAATAGGAGAAATTCAAACACTATTAGAGATTAAAAAAATTATACCTGTATCCAGCCATTTAAGAATTTCTAATCTTACCACTTCTTTAATATTTGGATTTAATCTTCTTTGAGTTTCAACCACCAGTTTAGAGTTTGATTCCAACAAATTCTGTGCATACAAATAGTTGGATTAATTCCTTTGATATCAGAAATTGTCCATCCTATAGCCTTTAAATGTTTCCTCAAAACACGTAAGAGTTTGCCAAGTTGTTCCTCATTAAGTGCGGCATTGACAATTACCGACAATGTCTCCTTTTCTCCAAGAAATACATATTTGAGGTGTTTAGGAAGTGGCTTCAATTCAAGCCGTGGAGTTTGCTCACACGATGGTGGGGGTACCCCTTTGCTCAACCCTAACTCCTCATACGCATTGCTCCTTCTATAAGGGACTTGTACCTGCAAATATTTAGTCATTTCTTCAACTTGTTCCTCTCGCAAGCCTATACCATTAAGACAAAGTTCAAGAGAGTCATCGTCAAGATTAACTTGACTCACCTCTAGTGTCAGTTTATCGCATATGTCAACAGAATAAACATATCGGTAAAAGAGGAATACTTCTCTACTTTATTCAAATCAAACTCTACTTCCTCTTCACCAATTTGGAACTTGAACTTTTCACGTTTAACATCTATTATAGTACCTGCAGTGGTCAGAAATGGTCTACTAAGAATAATAGGTACATTGACATTTTCCTCTATATCTAAAACAACAAAATCAATGGGAATGATGAATTTCTGCACTTTTATAAGCACATTCTCCAATATACCCATTGGATGTCTAATAGACATATCAGCCAATTGGAAAGAAATGTTAGTACGCTTTAAATCTTTTAACCCCAATTGTCTAGCCACAGTCAAAGGAATTAATGACATACTAGCACCAAGGTTACATAGTACTTTAGAGAATTCTACGTTACCAATGGTGCACGGAACTGTGAAACTTCCTGAATCTTTCAACTTTGGTGGCAAATTTGTTTTGTATGATAGCACTATATTCCTCCGTTAATACAATAGTCTCGTTATCTTCTAATCTCCTTTTCTTAGTCATTATCTCCTTGAGAAACTTTGTGTACGAAAGAATCTGCAAAATAGTATCAACAAAAGGAATGTTAATATGTAATTGTTTGAAAATGTTGACAAACTTGTCAAATTTTTTGTCACTTTTCGAAGGCTTCAATCTTTGTGGAAATGGCACCGGTGGATGAATTGGTGTTGTCTCTACAATCTGTGACTTACTTTCTTCCACCTTGTCTTTCCCTTTAATTTTCTTGCTATCCTCTCCTAATTCACTCGACTGTTCGTTTTCTCTCCTTTCATGTTCTCTTACACTTTCAATCACAGGTGACTCACCCATTTCCTTACCACTACGGAGGGTTATGGCTTTCACATGTTCCCTTGGATTTATCTCAGTCTTGTTAGGTAAATCTTCTTGGTTTCGATTGTTAACTGCATTAGCTATTTGGGCTAATTAGATCTCGACATTCCTATACATATTGGTGAGTTGGTCCATTCTTCCCTCAATCCTTTCAAACCGTTGAGTAGTGGCACTAGCTAACTTTTCAATTTTATCATTTGATACATTTGCTAGTTTCTCAATTGTCAATTCCCAACCTGGTTTAGACTCCGGAAGTGGTTGTTTCGGTTGAAAATCCGGTGGATTCATTGGTCTTTATTGGTTTCCTTGATCCTCCCATCCAAAATTTGGATGATTACGTCACCCTGAATTATAGGTATTGGAGTATGGATTGTTTTGAGGTGGACGGTTGTAATTGTTGAGATATTAAACCTGTTCGCTGTTAGAACACATAGAATCATCGTGATTTCCTCCACAGTTAGTACAACAAGTAACAACTACTCCTTGGTTAGAACTAGAACTAATTTACCTATTAAGCATTTTAACCATATTATCTATCTTTGCACTTAACATATTCAAGGTATTTACTTCAAACATACCTGCGGTTCTCCTTGTATTACCTCGTTCGTTGGCCCATTGATAATTATTAGCAGTCATTTCTTCAATCAAATGCTGAGCTTCCTCGGCCAACTTTCCCATTAACGCTCCTCCTGCTGCCGCATCTACATGTGTCTTTGTCGGATAAATGAGACCATTGTAAAATCTTTGGACTATTAACCAATCGGGTAGACCATGATGAGGACATATTCGTTGTAACTCCCGATAGAGCTCCCAAGTTTCGTACAATGTCTCTCCTTCCTGTTGAGAGAAACTAGTTATATCCATTCTAAATTTAGCAGTTTTTTCATGTGGAAAGAATTTGTTAAGAAAAACCTTAACTAATTCAGCCCAAGTAGTAAAAGTGTTTGAAGGATGAGATTGTAACCATACCTTGGCCTTGTCCTTTAGTGAAAATAGAAACAGTCGAAGTTTAATTGCATCATTACTAACACCATTAAGCTTTATTGTATCACAAATTTCAAAAAATGTTGACAAATGAGAATTTGGATCCTCAGTAGCATTACCTCCATATTGAGATTGTTGAACCATTTGAATCAATGACAGTTTAATTTCAAAATTGTTAGCATTTATCGTTAGTCTTGCTATGCTTGTTTGAGACCCTTATGTTTCCGGTAGAGCAAAATCTCTTAGAACTCACCTATTTGCCTCGTTTTCGGCCATTTCTTCTTCAAATGGTAGTTCTATTAAGATTTCCTCTATCGGTTGCCAATCCTCTTGTTCCTCTTGCTGTGGTGTATGCCTTCTTTGTCTACGAAGTGTCCTCTCAATTTCTGGATCGAAAGGTGCTACTTCTTGAGATGTCCGGTGCATACACTACAATCAAAAATAAGAGAGGTTATGCAACTTTTATTTATCAAAAACTGATTAAAATGTAAAACTAGCTATAGACAGTTTAACTGAAAAAAAAATATAAAGATGTCTAAATTAATAGAGATGATTAGGCCCTACTATTGCCGCTCCCCGACAACGGCGCCAAAAATTTGACGAATTTTTTTTGTATAAGTGCAAGTTTAATCCGAATCTATACCCGTTTGACTGTAAGTATACAGGCCAAAATCGTAATGTAGAGTATGTATCGGGTCGATCCCACGATGAGCAACTTAAACAATTACTAGATTCTAATTTACTCTATTATTTAGACTTATAATGAATTTGAGCAGGAAATGATATTGCTATTGTCTACAATTATGAGTTCACAAATACAAGATACAAATGGAGATTTTTCACCAAAAACTTAAATTTAGAGATATAGATTCCACTTATGACACAAAAGATCTAATTTAATAAACTTAACACTTGCTACTTTTCTTGTTTAATTAGGGATTCATTTCCAAAAATACCAAAATCTCATTCTCATGATAATAATGGTCTAGAATAGCTTAGTTTTTCCTAATCTCTTGATAAATAACTAACTATATTCTTGTTTATGCATGAAATGCAGATTTCATCCACTTGAATGTATCTCTATTCTCATGAACTTACAACTCAAGCTCTGCTCATGTTATTCCATTGTTTTTACCATTTCTCAATGAGTAATACAACTATAAACCTGCTATTGGTGATCAAACAATAACAAGTAATCAAGCATGCACAAGTAGACAAGTTAATACAAGATACAACAAGTGTAAATCACATTCAATTCATATCACTTGGCCATAAGTTTCATCTACTCTCTAGATATAGAAATTTAGCTACTCATAGATGATATAACAATTAAACTCATAACTTCATTAATGAAAAACATCTCAAGTTACAAGTACAATAAAGATAAGAAAAGCTTAGTCAAGTTAATGGTAAACCTCTCCAATTTCTGCTATGTCTTGCACTGAAAATGATTCCAAGATGAAGTCTCCAAGTGCTCCTTCAAGAACTTCTAACTAGAGAGAAAATGTTACAAGAAGAAAAACTAACTACGTCTGGTCTTCTTGACCTCTCCCGATGTCTCTACACAAAAGCTTGTCTAAAACTCCTTTTTCCTAGTCCAATTTCCACCCTTTGATTCCCAAATTTGAAATTTGTTAAGATAGTCAATAACCAATGTTTTTTACTTGAAAATAAGCCACCTTTCTTGCCCTTTTTGTCTTCTGAAGCATGTGCACCGAATTCTCTCATCAAAAATAGCTGGAAAGTTGTGTGAAAAGTTAGAAAATCGACTGTGCCACTTGCAACAGAGAGAGACAGATTCGAGCCCTGGATCCAAGGGGTTTAGAACGATCCGAGCTCGGATCGTTCTAAATCCGAGGCCTTTTCACATGGATCCGAGCTCGGATCGACTGACCTCGGATCCACTACTCCAGAAGTACAGACGAGGGCTCGGATCACTTCTTGTTGCACACGGATTCGAGCTCGGATCCGTGTGATCAATTTTCAGATTTTCGATTCCTTCCTTTTTTTTCTTTATTTTTGCTCCTAATTTCTTTTGTACTTTATTATCCAAATGATCCTTGCTTTTTTTCTTTATCTGGTACATGAATTTCACATATCAATAACCTTCAAAATATCACAGATTAAAGTATTAATCCACTCATTTAACAAGTTTTGATTACTCAAACAATACTTAAGCAATTTGCACCAAAAGAGTTCAAATATGGCTTTAATCTTCTCAAAACATACCAAAAGTTCATTCCAACTTGTACAAAATGTACATTAAATATTCACTTATCAAGATTAACAATTTGAATTTCTTAGACTTTTTCACAAATTTTTATTTTTTATTGCTTAGAGATAGAATATACAATGTAATTTTGCTTAAATTGGTTTGGTAACTATTGAAAAAGTAGACATTTACTACGTTATAATTACTATATGTATTCAAGAATTAGCTAGGGGTACTTTGGTTATGCAACATATACCTTCATCTTAACCTTATTATCAAGTTAACCATGAGAGTTAAGTGTGTATATGTTTGGAGTCCAAGGTGATACAAACCCTAATCTTCAATCCCCCACTCTTGAAAGTTGATACACACAGGTACTAGAAGCATCTATCTTGATCAAGTTATGGAACAAACTAGATAAAAAACCTTAAAACGAAAAACCCTCAAAGATGCGTATTTATTGATACTATCTCAACCCGATACCTTCAAAAAATGCGAACCTCGGTATAGGTAGAAAGGCATCACAACCAACCCTAGTCATTGGTTAATAAGCCAAAACTTGAAAACAAAGGAGACACACTTACTTTGTATCAAGGGCATTAACAAATGAACAAGAAAGTGAAAACTTTCAAATTTTATTCATCAATGTCTAACTATCTCTACAAAGTAAAAGTATGGCTATTTATAGCTAAAGTACAATTCCAGATGGGTGAGCACTAAAGCTACTTAACTAACCAAATTAGTGACCTAATCTAAGGCCCAACTTAAGCTTTAAGCTGGGCGATTATGTTACCTTACTAAAAACGCCCAAATGACTTAATTAAAACAAGCAACTAAGTGGATCCAACTAATATGCAAGCTGACCCAATTTTATTCTTAACACAAATGACTAACTAAGCTAAGAAACCAAGCTAAGAATGACTCCAAAAACAGCAAACCTGATCTGCTTCTTGATCTTCATGAATTAGGGTTCATGGTGGATCCATCACCAACATCTTCAATGTCTTGATCTGACGCTTAGCTTGCAAGACCGTGAGTATTTAAACCCTCGAAATCTGAGAACTTGATCCCCTTGACTTCACTCGAATAAAGGTGATAAAAGATATTTCATCATGCTCAAATCTTATCAACATGATCAACAATTGGACAGCTTTCGTACTCATTTCATTCCCCTCCTATTGAGAATGATTTATCCTCAAATCTAGATGGTAATAGTGAAAAAAAGATGAGCAGCATACATATTCCACCGAAATAAAAAATTCTAGGAGATAAACAATTGTAATCCATGGCATCAATGAGAAAATCTCCCATGTTGGTTCGCTTAGATTGAAATATGTACGGATAAGTCATAGAAATAATAACACTTTTTTGCATGTCGTTTGCATAGTTTAAATATAAACAAGCGACGTGCAGCATTCTTTCAAAATTCTTTAGAGTACTAATAGTGTTGCAATTCAATCGCCATGAAAAATGTAACGAAGCAACATTCTTCATGAACTTGCTAAACACTAACACATGCAATGCATCCATTTGCCACGAAAGTAAATTCCTCCAATGCTTCCACTTTTAGCAGATTAGAAGCTTTGAAACCGTGTGTACTTTCAGTGGTTATCACCTCATTGGATGCTTCAATTGTCACACAAGAAACATTAGCATTGGTGCCAAAATTCAGCATGATTTGTTGACAAATAGAAGAAACTCTTAGAATACAAACTCCATGGAAAGATTCAAAGTCGACAAAGGACTTAGGAATTGAACAGCAAACAAACAACTCCAATTCACCTTCCTTAACTTGCATAAGAGAATGAACACTAAACAAGGTAAAGTTAAGGTTGTTAGAAAAGCAATAAGTCTCTTCACTCTCATTTTTGTTGACATTCAAAATCATTGCACTTGCCCTATTTTCTTTCTCTTTCTCACTTATCTGTCTAGATTTTTCAATCTCTTTCTCTTGAATGCTCCCCTCAAATTTTACCTCATTGGTCACAACTTCATTTTCCCACTCTACAGCCTTAATTTCTAATTCTTCTAACTCAACTTAATATTTAAGTTCACTTTCTCCACTTTATTGTGCAATTAGATTTCCACCACATTATTGTGAGTAGATGGCACAAATGTTGGACTCTTCACTTGATTTCGCTGCTATAGAAAAGGTAAATAAGTTTCCTACACGGACGTCTCTGCTTGAGGTTTAGGTTTGGAAGGAATCATCTGAGTCTTCTTCTCTTCCTTGACACCTGTGGCCTTCTAGGGTTATATTGATCATTGGAACAAGGCTGAGTAGTACCTCTTCTTTTGGCAGCATTATTCACCATTCAATCGAGCCTTTGGTGGAGTGGCTTGAAAGCATCATCCAAAATCTATTTAAATTCTTCCCTCATTCACTCCATCATAAGATTATGATCGAAGGTTGAAGATTCTACTCCATTAGACATAATGAAATGACATGCAAGAAAGTATAGTAAAAACAAAGAAAGTTTACGTCACTTCACCCTTTGACATGTATACACTCAATCACTCATGTATATCACACAATACTCTATTAATCTTTCAAGCTCCTTAATCACAATCCTTGAGACAAACTGAATTTGCTCACAATTGCTCAAAAAGACACAAAGATAAAGAAAAGGATATGACCCAATAAGCTGGGACTCAATCGATGGACAAAAATTGGGAATGAAATAAAATAATAAATACGACCTGATCTGGGCTTAAAAAGACTCAAAATGACTCAAATAATAGAAGAAAAATGCTGGAAATAACAAAATTAATGGCTGGAAAAAAAATATACAACACACGGCTGAAATTTAGAAACTTAGAAAACTCCACCTGATGTAATTGAAGCTAGAAATTAAAAGTCAAGTCCGAATCTGGTTTGGATTTGACTTGGAAGGGAATTCAGTTAGACACCTATTTTCCAAGCTTGATTAGGATTTACAACCCCTAGATAACTGTTTCCAATGAGTTTTAGGACAAGAAATTTGGATTTGAAAAGATAGAAAATGGTAATCCTAATGCGACTAGGAAAACTTGTAGCGGTTGCTTTATAATTCTTGTCCAACCAATTGTTTAAGCTTCCAAAACACAATTTGCACTTTGTTTTGGATTGTTTTGAAGATCAAATTCAGGGCTGCTTCTTTTTTTTCTTTTAGTCAGAACTAACAACCAAGAATTAGGGTTTCGGCCAACCAGGGTTTTCAAGAAGAAATTTTGCATAACTTTGTATCATTTGATTCAACACCCAAGAAACCCTAAAAACCCTTCAAGATTTCCAAGAATTTCAAGAACTCAATCTAGAACCCAAGAAACTGAAGAAAAGCTTTCAAGAAATATGCCAAACAGCCCAAGATTTTCAAGATTCTTCAAGAACTTCAAGAATCAAGACTAGGGTTTCAAGAAACTTCAAGATTGATTTTTTGTTCAATCAAGAACTTTAAAAAATCCATGATTTTGATTCAAGAATTTCAAGAAACAAAAGTCAATAGCCCACACAACCCAAGACATGACACAATTAATGAAGAAACCCTTAGGTGTAATTTCAGATTTCACAAAGCTACTCGGACAGAATTTTTTTTATTGATTAGAAACTAAAACATTTAAAGAATGACACACTTGACTCAAGAAACACAAAGGAAAGAAATGACTCAAGAACAAATTTTTTTAAACAAACAATAACTTCGAATGAGCAGTAATGATAATAGTAATGGGTGAATAGTAACTATGAACAGTGATTCATTCAGGTAGTGGAAGGACCTATCTTGATCAGGTTATGGAACAAACTAGATGGAAATCCTTAACCTAAAAAACTCTCAAAGATGCGAATCTATTGGTACTATCTCAACCCTACACTTTCAAAAGAATGTAAACCTCGGTAAAGGTAGAAAAGTGCCACTACCAACCATGGTCATTGATTGATAAGTCAAAACTTGAAGATAAAGGAGACACTCACTTTGATTCATTGATATTCACAAAGGAACAAAAAAGAGAAAACTCTCAAGTTTTATTCATCAATGTAACTATCTCTACATATTAAAGTAAGGCTATTTATAACCAAAGTGCAAATCCAAGCGGGCAAAGACTAAAGCTACTTAACTAACCAAACTATTGACCTAATCTAAGGCCCAACTCAAGCTTTAAGCTGGCTGATTATTTTACCTAACTAAAAAGGCCCAAATGACTTCATAAAAACAAGCAACTAAGTGGATCCAACTAACATGCAAGCTAGCCCAATTTTATTCTTAACACAAATGATAGTACTAAGCTAAGAATGGCTCCAAACTAGCAAACTTGATCCGTTTATTGATCTTTATGAACTAGGGTTCATGGCAAATCGATCACCAATATCTTCAATGTCTTGATTTGAAGCATAGCTTGCAAGATCATGAGTAACAAAACCCTGGAAATCCAAGAACTTGATCCCCTTGACTTCACTCAAATGAAAGTAATACAAGATTTTTCACCATGCTTGAATCTTGGCAACATGATCAACACTTGGACAACTTTCGTGCTTAGATCACAGGGAGGCAAAGTGTTATCAGGGGCCAAGTTCAGGGAACAATGTGTAATTAATCCAATATTTATAACTAATACACTAGCGAACCAAATTGAACCAAACTGCAACACCATCACTGCCTAGTTAATGTCTGCTTCTTTTTTTCTTTTTTTTTTTAAGAGAAAATTCTAAACCTTACAAGAAGTAAATAAAAAAGAAGAGAAATTTAGAGTTAAATTGATTAATGTCCTTGCAGCTAATTTGGATATTAGAGACTACCTCCACTTCCTTGTAACTATAGGTACTAGAGGGGTGGCCTACACGACGCGTGGGAGTTTGGAGCCTATTGTTGTGGGTTGTGGGTTGTTGATTGTTGTTATTTTGTGTTTTGAATACCGTGAATATAATACCTCTTTGTTAAATAGAACTAAAAATATATTAAATAGACAAATATTTTATACGTTATTAGAGTTTGCAATGATTAACTTGCATAGAAATAGAAGTCGTTGCTAGTGATGTGCAAAACAAGGACCTAGGAGCAACTTTGGCAGTTTTTGTTGAAATATTTGTCATTAAATTATTTTCAAGTTTTATTTCACCATGTAAATATTCTTTCTTTCTGATTTGGTATCATTTGTTTCATTGATCCTTTAAATGTGCATTTTGGAATTTTTTTTATTTTTTCTTGTTTGCTAAACAGACCAAATAATATTTTTTTGAATTTGTTGAGTCAATTTAGTTGTGAATACAACTTTTTTTTACTTTTATTTTGGAAAAAAAAATATGTTTAGAAGAATCTTTGGAGGATAATAATATGTTTGTTCTTATAATTTTTGTAAGTATTAAATTTGGTATATTATCAATCAATTGGTAGTAAAATAGCTTGAAATTCAATTAAATTTTGGAGCTATTTATTTGGCATCTTTTGTTGTTGAATACTAATAAGGTATATATGTAAATGTCAATCCAATTAAAATGCTTTGTGAAGAAATTGAGGAATGAAAGTTTTCACAAATCCTATTCTACTACTATGTACTACTGAATTACTATAAGTTTACCAGAATATAAGAGATAATAAACATATTATTAAACAAAAGTATATCAGAAGCCACAAGTTTAATACAAGAGGAGTATCACTCCTTTTTGTGTAACTTCATTCTATAATATAAATTTGCATAATAGAGTATCGCTCCTTTTTTGATAGTTTCATGTGTTTTTGATATAGATTATATCATTAGCGATTATTGTAATTCATAATATCTAATAATGTACCACCTTGCATCTAATCTATAATAAAAACTTATTGTAGGACACACTAATATTTACATAAAACCAACGTAGTAGCCTATAGTGTAAAGCTATTTATTGGAGATAATTGTTGTAGAGGAATTAGTAGCTCAAATGGCAGAAGTAGCAACAATAACTAATTTATGCTGCTTCTTAGCTGGGCTGGAATTGATAATGAGAGATAATGCTGGAACTACAACTTTCTCAGTGAATTGTGCAGAAAGAGAAGCTCGAATTTTTGCTTTGGTAGTTTTGTGCTTGCTTCCATTTCTTTCATGGCTACATCTATTTTTGCTACTTCAACTGTACCTATTGTGCGTCTAGCATCTCATGATGTTAATGTTGTTGCATAGTTACTAGTATATTTGGCTATCCCTATATGCTCTTCTGAAATTGAGTTTTTGACATATACGACGATGGTTATGTACTTTTTATTGCTAGTCAAAGTATATGTACTCCCAGATTTCTTGACCAAGCAAGCTAAGTTATTTTGTCTAATGAAATCCTCAAAGGTATTGTAGTCAACATTACCTTGTACTCAATTTCAATCTGTATACTTCCAAAAAATCACGTGTGAGATATTTAGAAATTTATAAATACAAAACTTGACTATGGATTGAATTTAATTTTGTATGCATGCCCTGTACTCGTCACTGCCTATCTTTTTTGGTGGTATTGCTACAGATAGCTGTGAAACACAAATTTGTTATCAAATTATTGATAAGTATGGTAGATTTATTTAATGACCATCCATAACAACATATACAATAGAACACAACTTGTAATTTTTATTTACAAGGATCATAAGAATATGTATTATGCATTTGCTAATTGTAATGCATCCCAACACTATATTTGTAGTGAAATTGTCTAAAGCAACATTATATATAGGAGGTCTAATTAAAAGCTTTACAGAATCACTACTTTTAGCTCTTGATATGGCAATACAGAGTTGGCCATGCAAAAAATATAGGCTCACGCAAGTAGATACCAATAAAGTCTAAAGTTTGGCCTTGAACTTGGTTAATAGTCATTGCAAACTAGAGGCACATGGGGAATTGTATTCTTTCAAAAGAGATTGGACAATTTGGGTCATTTCAACTCTAAAGTAGATTCTATGTAAAAAAAAAACTTGCTTTCCACTAAGTTCACCAAAGCTTATAATAGCATCCGTAATATTGAATTTCAATTATTTACACACAAGTCTAGCACCATTACAAAGTCCTTCTGGTGGGTCGACATTTCTAAGCAGTATGATTGGTGTATTTTGCTCATGACTAATGTAATCTCTTGTAAATTTTTGTATCAATGAATTATTAATCTCAACTACAAAATCATTATTTTTGTGGTAAGTATAGCAATTGAGAAGTGTGGATAAATTGAATTGCTTCAAGCACCTAGAGATTCTTTTTCATTGATGTATCTAATAAGCAATTTTGAAGGTATCTCTACATTCTCATCCTTTGATACTGGGTCACTTCCATTACCGATATGTAGAAGATATTCTATGAAATCAAGATCTAATTTTGCTCTTATACTAACTTTCAATTGAGTTTTTGTCAATTGTAGCCATATGTAAGATTTGACTAATTTGAGTCAACAAAATCAGATCTTGAACATTTCACAACAACAGAGAAGACTTGTCTGAAATCACCTCCAAAAGTAATAACTCTTGACCCAAATATCTCATAATTGTCCGTCGGATTTTTCAACAACTTTCAACAATTTATCAACTCTTTCAATCCCAGTTTTATATATCATTGGTGTCTCATCCCAAATTATCAACATGGTTTCTTGTAATAACTTTACCAAGAAACTCTATTTACTCACTTTGCACATTTTATCTGGGTTCATATCTAAGGGAATTTTGAAGCGAGAATGAGTAGTTCTACCTCCTAGAAGTACAGAAGCTACAACTCCACATAAAAGAGTGCCAAATGCTTTGTAACCTTTTGATCTCACTTCTGTTAATAGTGCTCTATATAAAAAGTCTTACCCATTCCTCCAAGGCCATTAATTAAAAAAACAACCCCTATTTTTGATGAAATAGCTTCAATGATTGTATCAAAAGCTAGTTTTTGCTCTTCATTTAACATGGAAATTGCAGCCATGTCATCTTCTAAAACTTTCAAGCTCATTTCGCTCATTGTATCTCTTGTATTTTTTATAAAATTCATCAAACTTTGATACTATTCGAACTAAAGCATAAATATTAATGTTCTTTTCCATTGAGTTCAAAAACCTTGCTAATTTCATGAAGTACCTTATTTGCTACCTGATCAGAAGACAAATGCGATATTCCAAAAAAATCTTCTGACATACAATCTTTACACTTTAACCACAAGGCTTTAGCATTAGTAGGAGGAAAGTAAACTAATAATCTAGCAAAAAATCTCCTAAAATTATAAAGCATGTGATATAGTGCCGGCTCTTCTAAACACTACTACTAAGGATTATTTAATTCAAATAGACCTCGCATGATTGTAGCTTCTTTAAATGTATTCACAGTAACTCTATTGAATGTTTTTAGATCATCAAATGACTTAGTACCCCTCACATTCAGTAGAATCAATTTTAAGAAATATCTATCTCCTTTGTTGGATTGTCATTATATTTCTACCTATGCAATCTCTTTGCATCCTAACTTTCTATAACATTTTACTAGGATACCATAGAAAATATTCTGGAATCTCCTTGTAGGTGAATTTTAATTTGTTTGCCATAGGATTTGTAGCATTCATTTTAAAGAACTCGGTCAGCATGCTTTTTTTGCATGTTTATTTTTTATCAATCCCCGAAGATCATCATCATCTTTAAATGTTAATTACTGATAATTTTCCAAATGAAGTTGTAGATGAATGACTGTAGGGTGTATATCAAACAATGGGAACATAAAAATTCCTCAAATTACCTTTACAGGAAATATCCATCTTACATATTGGTATTCTTTGATTTCATCAACTTCAGAGACTTGTCATTAGAATTGACTACAAGTGAATTTGTCACAACCTTTATATATGTATTTGTATGTATATTTCATCACTTTTATCATTGAGAAAATTTCAATATTTATATGTCAATTGAATTTTGCTAGGAGGTATGGACTATGTGGTACTACTCACCTATTATCCAACTCATGATCTCACAAAAAAGCTTTTCTATCATTATTTCTTCACTTATATGTTGGATAAGAGTTCTCCATGCAATATTTTTTCTCTATCTAATCTTTAGGATATTTATTTTTGCATTTTTATTGTTGGTTCCTTGCATACAAATATTATCAGATTTTTTGGCATCACATGGACCATGCATCATGTGCTTTTAAACCATTTTGAACAAATGTATTTGCTCTGCAGTGTCAGGCAGCTCAGTTGAAATAATTTGATCATATGACTCAATTGAGTAAAATTTAGAAGTAGGATGCAAAATAATGAGAAAATGAGCATCTGGTAATTCTTGTTTTTGGAATTTCACAACATGTGTATAAGCAGCAAGTTTTCCAAAAAAAAAAATTTCAAAAAGGTTATTCTTTCAATAATTCAAGCTTTGCATACAAAACTCTAGCGGATAAATTAATTCTATTTTGTGATTCATTACTTGGCAACAAATTCCTTTTAATTTCTAGCCATGAAGGATTCCAAGTCATAGTCAAAACCAAGTTTGATTTCCCAAATTTTTGGACTAAAACCATAGTGTCAACATAATGCCTTTTCATATCTCGAGATCCACCTATGAACGCAAAAGTGTACATGTCCTAAAGTCATTCAATTTCTAGGATTTATTATGCATTTGAACTATTTATATTATAATAAATGGCATCTTTATTATATTGATTGCTTCTATATTCATATAAGTATGATAAAACCCTTAGAGTAAACTTAATTGATGAAATCATAAGAGTTATGATGGTGAGATTCATTCGATTATAGATAAGGTTTACTTTGAATATCTCTAGTCAAACTATTAACAAGATAAGGTATTGTTAACACTATTAGACTAATGTATACTATGCTGCTTCTATTTGAGAAATAGTAGATCTCATCTACTATGATGTGTTAGACATCTAAACTAATATATGGATGTTAATATGATGATCAAGTTCACTAGATGGATCTATATGACGAAACCACCACCCCCTAAGGCGAACCAAAGGGGTTCGGCGAACCGCCTGCCCACCTCTCGTTGGGACTCACTCACTTATCGCTTCAAGAACAAGTAAAGATGTGCCAATCAAACTTAACATAGATATACAATCATTAACACAGATATACAATCCTCAAGGTTAAGTACAAAAAGTTCAGAATCCAATCAACTACTAATACTATCACTATTACACAACAAAAGTTCTAGTCAAAAGTTTAATCTTCCTCTAATCATTTGTCCTTGCTCTCAAACCCTGTAAGGAAAACAAATTTAACGGAATAGAGGGGTGAGCTAAAACTCAGTGAGGTTCCCATACACATTACCAACCAATTAAACCAAGGACATTTTTCATTTAATAATAATCAATCGAGAAAACATTCACAATATAAAACAATGAAAACACACTCATTAAAAGGATACATGCTCATGTAGACCCTTCGTTCCATCATTCATTCATTCAGCCAGGTATTCTCCTCCTTCAATCATTCATTTCTTCCCTTATAACTTTAATATTTCAATTCATTCATTTCATTTTCCGCTACTAGCCAATTCACTGGCCAGTTCTCCACCAACCTTCGTGGTCATATTCGAGTATACCAAAACACTGTCCCAGGGTCACCAGTCGCCTGACCGAGTCCATTTTTGGCTCGAGTCGACTGGCAATGAAGGGCAAGGGCCCAGTTCAGCCAAAAGACTTACATTCATACACAAGTAGTATTCAATCATTGAAAATTCACTTTTTGGCTTAGGTCGAGTGCAATAAACTACACACTTACCATCGAAAATCCATTTAACAATCATTAGAAAGCATTTAACATTCAAACAATCACTCACAGATATTCACATAGTCACTTATTGCACAAAAATACAAGGAACACTCACCCTAAACAAGTCACGTTTTATCAAAATTCAGTTCAGAGCCAGCACCTTGGCCACTCTCGAAATCTGCAGTCAAATATGGTCCACAAAGAGCCAATCATACATGAGTGCAAGCTGCATAACTTATATTTCTATATCAAAAGAAAAAGGAATGAAAAGTATAGTAAGTCATATAGGCAAGGTGCACGCATAATTTGTAAAAGAAAATGATAAAAGTGGTTAAGTTCAAAGCCAATATATGTAACTAAAACCATGTTTTGAATACTTGTTTAGAATGTTAGAAATCAGGTTTAGAACACTTGAGAAGCATATGTTAAGTGAGACCAAGGAAACGGAAAACAAGAAAAAGGCACTAGCTCCAATAAGTGGTCCAGATGCTTGGTCTAGTCAAAAAAAGATCCAATACTGTGAGGACTCGGAAAATTTCTTATTTCTACTGAATATTATTGATTTATTTACATATTTATTCACCTGTTTTCTCCAAATAATTTATTTCAACCATTTTAAAATCCATTTATACGAAACAATTTCTCACTTATATTTTTTAAATGTCCCGTTAGCAAATTTAATTTTCGGAGGTTCGTTTAAGTGAGAAGTAATAAGTACATGTGTTTCGAGGTGATATTTTATTCGAGAGTGTAATTATCTTGGGGAAATTAAGAATGATCAATAATAGATTAAGAAAAATTAATTGAGACAAATTTATTGGAGATTTGAGAAAGTAATACTAGACTCATGTGAGGACTCGCAAATTTTCTTATTTTAAAACTCCTAATTCTAGCTTATTTAATTATTTATTTGGTCAAATATTTCGAATATTATTTTCTAGCCTTCTTAACCCTAATTACATTGAATTATGACTTACTCATATTTTTAAAGTGACTCGTTTCAAAAATTAATTTTCGAAAGCTCATTAAGTGTGAATAGTGAATGCACGTTTGGATATAATAATCGATTCGGGAATACAATGAGTTTGAAAAATTGGAAACTTGTACATTAGTCCTAAAGTGGTTAATTTTAAGTTTAAATACTCAAGTGATAGTTAGTTGTACTAGCGTTATAAGAATTTCTTAGAGATTTCGCCTTATCGCGCGCAAATCGGAAGTTCGCATTTTCGCGCGCGCGACTAAATGGAGGACTTTAGAAATTATTTCTAGACTATTAAGAGTGGATAATATTAGTATGAATATAAGTGCATTAGAGGTTTAGTGCACAAGTGAAACGAACTCGAAAGGAATCGAGCACGAAACGCGCGAGTGTGCACGCGAGAGAGAGTTGACTTTTTGAGGCTTTCTTAGCCACTTATTTTAACTTCTCATGGAAGCATCACACCAGATCAAAACCCTTCTTTTCTCACCTCAAGTGCACGGCTGGAACTCTCATTTTCTTAAGCTCAAGAACAGCCGGCCAAAGGAGAAGAAAACCAACCAAAGTTCTTCAATTTTCTTCATCAAATCTTCCCCGTTTCACTCAAAAATTTAACCACTCTTAGCTAACAACTTGGTGAACAACTTAAGCTACAAAAGGAGCCTCATTTCAACAGTTTTGCTGTGCTTAAGGTGACCGAAAATTTCTGCTTGAACCAATAATCAAGGTATTTAGCGATCAACCTTGAAACTCTTAACTTATGGAAGTAGTATTGCACGTATATGCTCGTAGGAACATGTGGGTAGCTTGGATTATGATGAAATTTGTTGTGTGGGCTCTATGAATTCCCACTTTGAATTGTTGGACTGATTTGATGAGTTTTAATGTTATTAATGTTGGTTTAGTGCTTAAATTAGTAGAAATAAGTGAGGTTATGCTAGATAGTTCAAAGGAAGTGAAAAGACGAAATTTTCTGATTCTGCCCTTGTATTGTCCGTGGCCATTAGGGCGAAATTTTGTGGATCTAATGGCTTAGTTACGATGTTTATATGTTGTATGAGATGTGTAGAAAGTTTCATTGAAAAATTCCATGAATTGGTTGGCCAAAAGTTGGAATTTCGTAAGCTAGTAAACCTGGAAAGTTTTCACGTCCATACCCTGGCAGTGTTCTTGTTTCGGCCATATCGTTTTGCTCCGATGTCAAAATTGAGTGCCGTTTGTGGCACTGGAAACTAGACATTCCCAGCTTTCCAACAGTATAAAATGAACATTCTGATTCTACCCGAGTGATCCATACCAACCATCTGAACTTGACTGTCCTGCTCCACGTTTTTACAGAGAACTCTGTTTTGAGCAGCGACTTAATGTTTACAAATGACCTAGTTGTGGACAGCTTTTGAAAATGCTTTCTTCTAAGAAATTATAGCCTTATGAATCTAGTTTCCAACGCCACCAACCACACTTAATTCTGAGTTGAATTGAGTGAGGTGTGGCCGAAATCCAAAAACTGACTCAGAGGTAGAAAACCCTCTTTTGGCTAGTTAAAACTTTAGCTTTGATTTGGGCTTGATATTTCGAACTCTTGGTGTTAATCACCTACCAAATTACACCTTGGATGTTTCTTAGACCTTGTCTTCATAAATGGATGATGTTTGAGAATTTTCATTGGCCAAATGTTTGGAAAAGGGAAAAACACAAATGCAAGGCAGATTGCCTTAGAAATTCTGCAAACTTTATTGACTTTGTTCACTAGCTTCCCAAACGAATTTTTCCATGAAATTTGGTAGAGGGATAGCCCTCATATGGTAGTATAATACTCCCAAATTTGGTGTCATTCCGAGTTCATTTTGATGCTTAAACAAGGTCCCAAATTCATGACTTCAACCTGGAAAATTGTCTAAGTGTCTCAATTTTTCAGCAACTTTGAGCTACTATATCTTGGTGCTCAAAACTCCAATTTTTGTTCCGTTTGTTTTATTTGAAACCTTACTTGCAACTCTAATTGAGTTCAAAAATTCAAAGGCTAGATTGAATTCTGTGATTTTTGCCGATTTTCCAAAGTTGGCGAAAAACCAACCCAAAACTGTCTTAGTAAGCTTAAGGCAGCAACTTTGAGCTGAGTTTTGATATCTTCCGTTTGGAATCATGGAAAAGTGTCTTCTAGGAACTTTTATTACTTTGGAAGTAGTTTCCAACGGTACCAAGTTTCCAATTTTGGACCTACGGAGAGTGAGTTATGATTTTTCCAAAAGTGCATCTCAAATCTGAAAATTTTCAAACTTGACGGGAATTGAGTTTTCGAGACTCTTCCCTATCTTTCGATACTACTTGACCATTTTGAACTTGTTTTTACGAAGGAAACTAGTTTTCCTTGTGCTTCTAAATAACACTTTTGAACCTTGAATTTGAACAATTTAAGACTCATTTTCGTAAGATTTCTTTAGATTGTACAAGTGTGCAATCTTTCTTGATAATTGGGGATTTTGAATGATAGTATGTAATAAATGCCATTGTTTGCTCAGGCATTCAAGAGGACCTTCGAGAGGGCCTCACATCGGACACCTAAGTACTTGAATCGTACTACTTACTCTCCTTGTGATTAGGTGAGTGTCAAGTACATGAATAGTTGAAACTATGTGCATTCGATACATGCTCACTTGTTATTCATGAATTGAGATTTTGAAAATGGAGTCGATTGTGTACTTTATCGCACTCGTCTTCTTTTGCAATTAATGACTCATGCTTAAAATGCTTGAAACGCTTGAAATTATCAAATGCTTGAATATGCTGAATGCTTGCTTGATATGAAATTGTATGCTATGGCTGCATACGTCGTTGGAGTGAATCTCCTCGACACTCAAACATGCTTGGGGGACGCCCAACTCTCACTGGCTAATCTTGGACTCGAGCCGGCGTGGGCTTGGTCGGGCTCCTTGGCAAACCATGAGAAAACAAAAGCTTGACCTATTGAGAGGTCTTGCTTGGCATACTCGAAACAGTATCGCCCAAAACAAACGACAGGCAGGCTCGATACAGGGGTATGTAAGGTGAAAGGGGATATGATAAGTGAAGTTCTACGGACAAAACCTACCCGATTGACGTAGTGTCAATTCGTAGAGGTTCTGGATCGCGCAAGTGGAAAATAGCTCCTGAGAGCTCCTATATCCTTGAATTGTTTCTGTTTACATATTATTGCTCGAATTACTAATTTCTTGCATATTGCTGCTTTATTCGTTAAATGGGAATGTTACTTGGACTATGTGCTTGCATGTGTGTTTCTTGGCCTCACGAGCGTTTTGCTCACCCCATAGATTTGTTTTCCTTAACAGGAATGGATCTGAAGTGGAACTTGGAGGAACCCTTTTGATGTACTTTTTTAGTAAGATTTCCAATGAAACTGATTAGTTATTGTGGCTGCTGTATATTTTGGGAATTGAGGTATCTTTTGGGATTCAATGTAGGAATTTGAAAGATTGATATATTTTGGAACTCGTGGTGTAAGTTTTAATGTTATTTGCGGAAGCGACTTACTTTCTTTACTTTATCTTGTCGTAATAGCTAGTATTGCAGTAAGGTTGAATGAGACTTGTATCGAGTCCTGGCGAGAGTCGAGCAGGCGCCTCGCGGATACCCTCTGGTCCGCCTTAGGGAGAAGTGGGGGCGTCACAAATACTACCTCCAAAGAAGTTAAAGCTCCCTGGTAGGCCACAGAAAGCATGGAGAAGAGAGCCTGATGAACCAAGGCCCAATTCGGCAAGTGTAATAAAACTGCCTAGAAAAGGACTTGTGAAAATGAAGTGTTCGAACTATAATGAAGAAGGCCACACTATTAGAAAATGCTCATGGATCATTCCAGCGAATGAGTTCCCCGATTCATGCTTTGGTAGGCCACCATCATCTAACTCTAATAAATGCAGCTTTTGCAAGAAGAAAGGCCATAACAAGAGGACTTATCCACAACTAAGTAAGACAAATGAGATTAATGCAAATAAAGACCATGGATCTACTACCACAGGTGGTAGTTAAGATTACTTGCTGAATTAAATTTTTTTTTATGATTAATGTAAAACTAACATAAATTGCTATTTGTGTTTGATAGATGCATATCAGGCCTTCAATGATGAGGGAAGTGGGAGAGACCAACAAGAAGTTGCTACCGTACCTTCATCAAATAATGATTTGTGCAATTATATGTTTTCCTAAATCTTTTTTACTGCAGTTAATTTAATTTCTGCTATTATTTTGCTCAATTAATTGTAAGCTTTCCTAGTCCCAGGTGGAAATATAGAAGCTAGTACGGAAGATGCTGAAGTGATAGACATCCAACTTTCGGATCCCCAAGAAAATTTTGTTGATTTGCCTAAAAAGGTCATGAAGTGTTCAGTTTACAAGAAAACTGGACATAATAGACAAATGTATGACACCTTTCAAGCTCCAGCCTACAGAAAGAAAGGGGCTACTATGTCAATTTATGGTACATTTCCTCCTTCAAAAGGGAAAGAGACCAGGAGAAAACAAACGGTCTGTTTGCTTATATAATTGTTAAGCAAACATGAACTCATTGTCTACTCTATTCTGTAACATATGTAAGTGGTTTATGCAGGCACATAGGTAGTTAGATGAAGTTGATGCTGAAGCTGACATAACAATACTGGAGGGATGATGTGCTGCATATGAACACCCCTGACTGCTTAATTTTTTGTTGCATATGTTTAGGGAATGAAGTCTCCTTAATATAGATCTTACAATTGTAATTATAATATACTGATCTTGTGGGGGAAAGAATAGGCAATGAACCGGGTCATTGTTTTGTAAAAGTCTGCCTATGTTACCTTGGCTTGTATCTCATTGCCTAGACATGAACCAAGCTTGTGAGCTTGGCATTGATCTCTTTTGGATGACTGGAACTCGCTGGTTATATAAAAGCTTCCTACTATCTTTTGTTAGTTGCATATTTATCAGGTGTCATCTGGAATGGTTGTGTTTAGAGTGTGTCAAATTTTAAAGCGAAATCTTACCAAATGGTTTTTAAGACACTAAGCTGCCACAGGCTTTGCATATGTCCATATTTCTCAA
This sequence comes from Coffea humblotiana, assembly GCA_023065735.1. NCBI lineage: Eukaryota > Viridiplantae > Streptophyta > Magnoliopsida > Gentianales > Rubiaceae > Coffea > Coffea humblotiana. The sequence goes on from CM041215.1 coordinate 6,926,250, forward strand.
TTTGCCCATCCGTTGCATATATTACTTAGACAAATACTTCATCAAATGCTTACAAAGCCTTACAACCAAACCATAATCAGACAAAATTAAGGCCAATCACAACCACCTTGCAACTTCATGAACAAAAGGTTAAATGTAACTACATAGGTTTCTCTAATTCATCTAAACTAACATTTGGAGCCCCAAGTCTTTTTTAGTATGTCCTTTTTGCCGTTGCTAACAAGCACAGCAATTAACAAGCAACCACAACAAACAACAATAAAAACTAGCAACTTGCTCTTATCTCTTAGCTTTCAAATTTCAGCCTTCATCATCTTCTTCTCTTCTTCCAACCTTTTAAGTTCAATCTTCATGAACTGGTTCTCTTGTTCGGCTTTGCTTAGTTCCTTCAAGAACTTTGCCATCATATTTTTTGTCATCTCCGGCATTGGTGGATCATACCACAAAAAGTACTTGCAAACCTTCGGTGACTATAATCAATATCAATACCCCAATTAGATTGCCTATTGTTACAAATTAAACTAAATCAGAAATTACTACTAAATATCCATATCCAATTATACTACCAAAACAAAAAAATTAATTCCCCTCAAATATATTAAAAAGTAGAAAAAATACTCCATAATTCTTGCAACCGTGGAATCTTCTTCCTGGATTTGACAATGTCCACGAAGTAGCTATTCGACATGGTTCATTACAATCACAAAACATGGTCTCATCCCCATTGTAGTGATCTACCTTCCCTCTCGTCACTCCTAATAATTTTCCACTTTCTTCACCCTCATGATTTGAGTGTCGCAGCTGCTCAAATTTGATGCCCCATTGAAATAGTTTCTCCATTGATGCCTCTTACCGGTGCTCCTTTACAGATAGAATTGAGAAATTGTGAAGAGCCCTAATGCCTTCCAAACCTAGATGCTTGTCCCTTTTTTGTAATGATGTCTAATCTATTTCGTTAGTTAATTGTAGAAGATTAGACCAATGTGACGTTTATGCCCTTGTTGGTCCATGCGGATTGAGTAAAATATAGTGAAAAATCCTACATTGGAAGTAAAAAACTAGTTCAAGGACTAAATTGGTTAAAATAATTCATCAAGGATGAAATTGGTTTAAGTGAAAATGTTTAGGGACCAAATTAGCGAAATTCCCATCTTCTTAAACTAAATTCATGTTACATAAATTTAATCAAAAGTTGATCTACTAAAGGAATAAAAAAATTTTAAATTTTTTGCTGTGCATATCTCTATAATTTCTCACATTGGCATTAGAGTCAATTTTGATTATTTCATGTGACAAATTTATTTAATTGTCATGAATGGTGACAAGATTACAATTATGTGCTGTTATTGAAAGTCAAATTTAAGTTTTCACGAACAAAATCGGTTGAAAAGTATTATGGAATTGTTCAATGAAGTTTTTTCAATGTTTGCAAGTTTGAGGCTTTCAATCGAAACGAGATTCATGGCTATCTTAATGCGATATGATCACAAAAGAAAAGGAATAAACAGTAGGGAGGCAATAACTATGAATCACGACTTGGGCGGATTGCAAGTTCTCACCGTTTTTTTTTTTTTTTTGCAAATGCAAGTTCTCACCCTTTGACCATCTGAACTTAAGAACATGTGGCCTAACTTATTGTCATAGTTAATTGATCTTTGTTTCTCCATCTGTGCATAGAACTATTCTATGCATGCGTTGTTTTGACTGATTGCTCAAAGACCAATGCAAGGAGAACAATGAATATTTTAAACCATGACCATACGCTGAATTGTTAAAATTCATACATTGTAATGTATATGAAAGATTGCTCAAATTTTTTATTTATTTATGTAGGTAGAAGATTAACAATTCATGTTAGAGGTATTTAATTCTTTGAGTAAATTTTATATATACTATCACTGTATACACAATCATGATGATTCGATGGATGACATGAGTAAATTTTGAATTTCATATTCAAATTTTGCATATATGACACATATTTAATGGTAATAGTGTATATATTGACAGTAGATATAAAATTAATCCTATTTCTTATGCTTTACTACTTTTACTGGTAACTACTCAAAGAATGGATACATGTTTTTTAAGTACAAATCCATAATTTACTTCAATCATCACATCATTTACACCCAACTCAAGTATTTCCAAGTAAACAACCTAAATAAATTATCACGTGATCACACAAATAAATCAACATTATTACTGTAGCAAATCAGCAGTACAAAGGACAAACTGCTACAAAAATTAATCAAGTATTCCCAGAAGTCAGACAATAACTATATGAACAAATACATAAATAAACCAGCTCAACGACCATATCAATTCAATACCACTAAGAACACAGTAAAACTAGAATGAACTACAGAACCAATTACATGCATATAAAAATAATCTAAAACATTCAGTACAAACGTTAAAATTTTGCTTACCTAATTCTAGATATTCCCAGCAAAGCTTTTCGTCACACTTCCTCCAAACCCATTCAAACAAATCCATATCATTCCAAGTACGCAGGAAAATCTAATTTATGTGAAATTAATATACAATTTGATAATGCAACTACTCAATTCTTAACAAATATTGGAATTTAACAAAATAAATCACAAAATGTGAAAATCACTAAGGAAAAACCAAAACCCACCTGAAGCTGAATTACCATGAATAACTTCGATCAAGAACCATGATGAAGTCCAGATTAAACAGCAAGAGAATTACGCATTCACTGGAAGCCGAAAGGGCATAACGGAAGAATGTGAAACAAAGTCCATTCAGAAAACCGATGCTCAGACATCAAACTCTCATTAATTCCTTTCAGTAATTTGCTCAAAATCCACGTCCTCCAATTATCACAAAAAAAAAAAATTCCACGTCCTTCAACGTTTAATTTGCATCTCACTAACTTTAAGTAATTTCAGCAAGACAAAGGCTGTTATGAATTATCCAATTGCTAAAAAGTCCGGTACAACAAACAAGAGTTCCCAAAATACCCATCCTTTATTAATTCTTTTCACTAATTACCCACTAAGGGTCTGTTTGATAACATAAAAAAGTGTTTAATCTGAATTTTTTCAAGCATTCAAATGTTTTGAGTATTTGATAAATGAAAATCTATATGCTGAATTTGTTAAGTAGTGTTGAACTTGTGCGTATTTTTTTCAGTACAAGAATCCTAACTGAATGCTTAATTCTGATAAGAATCAATAGAATTACTTCAATTACCTTATCTTATCTATCAAATCTACCCTTGTTTGTTAATTATGTTCAAAATTTTTATCTAATTAAACAATCTAATATTCTCTATCTAATGATTTTCTATTTCTTTTCCCTTTTGAATGATTTTCACATCTTATTCATACTCCTCATATAATATATTTCATCTTTTATATTAATTTGATTTAAAAATATATATTATCATTTTCATACCAAACATTTTAGCTAACTAAATCATAGGTTCTATTTCTTTTTTGGATGAAAAAATATAAGGGCAAATTTGTCAAATTTAACTTATTAAGTATTCAGTTATAAATGTTTATCAAACCATATAAATAGGTTTAACATTAAAATTCAGACATTCATATATTTCTTTTCAGTGCTTAAAATTCAGCAAATTAATTGTTTCAGTATTTAGATTTCAGAATTCAGATTCACTTTTATCAAACGGAACCTAAACCACGTTGCCCTCATATTAATTACAGTTGGAGGGCATTAAGGTAATTACAGCCACAAAAGGCTAGTACTACTTGTATTCACAGGGACAACCAAAATAATTCCACATTCTCGAAATACCCATGCCACTATTAATGAATAGAAACCACCCCATTTCTGAAAATCCACTTCCCAAAATACCCCTTCTTTATTAATTCCTTTCACTAATTGCCTACTAAAGCATGTTCCTCTCATATTAATTACAGTCGGAGGACATTAAGGTAATTAGAGCCACACAAAGGTTACTACCACTTGTACCCACAATAAAAGGACAACCAAAATAATTGCACCTTCCCGAAATACTCACATCACCATTGGTGACGTGAAACTATTCTATTTCTAGAAATCCACCTCTCAAAATACCCGCTCTTTATTATTTCTTTTCACTAATTGCTTACTAAAACATGTTCCCCATATTAATTACAGTCGGAGGACATTAAGGTAATTAGAGCCACCGCAAAGGTGAACCCACGGCTAAAAGGACAACCAAAATAATTAATATTTTCGAAGTACTCACTCCACCATTGGTGAATACAAACCACCCATTTCTAAAAATCCACTACAACACCACGCACCATAAATTGTACTCCGTGTTGCCGCTACAAACAAACAATTTAACCATCCCCAAACTACCTCACTTTTGCGGTTGAAATTGAAAGAATATCTTTTGTCCTAAACTCGTTCTTATACATTACAAGGATATTTTTAGATCCACCAAAGTCTTTTAATTGTTCATACAACAAAAGCGAAGAAAAGTCCAACACAATTACTAACGACATTCTCTAGGATAAATCCAAAAGTAACCTTTTTCAATCTTGATGAATGATGACGACAGGCAACAATTCATTTCTTAGATAAAATAACAAATTGCAGTAAATGATACATTTAATAATGGTACTAGAATAATAAAAAAAGAAATGGAATTACAGATTTGGGGCCGATTACAAAAATTTCTTCAGTTTGCTACCAGGATCGTGAGGTTGTATCCATGGAATCGTCCTTTTTTCTGGCCCCAACCGATTTACATTATTTCACACCTTTTGAAGTAGTCCAAACAGACCCATAGGTTACACTTCGAAAAGCAAAAGTGGATTTCTGATTCCATTTCTTGCAAATGTCCAAATTGCAAAGCATAAAACATCCAGAATATCAGTTAAATACGGCAAGTGGCAAGTTTTTTATGAAATCAACACTTGTTACACCCAGATTCCTGAATTTTGAGCTGTGAATGGAGTTCTGAGAATCTTTGGACTGGCATATGGTTCAATCAAAACTTGAGATGAGGGAATTCCAGCACCCAGAAACGGATAATCAGGAGTTTCGAAAGGCGAACCCACTGGCTGGAATAGAGGGCGGAAAAAGGGAATCAGATTTCTTTCTGGTTTTTATTCATGGGTTTCAATGCCTTCAATTATTATACTTGCTGAGTTGACAAGAAACATTTGTCTGGTAGCTAATATGATTTACCATGATTTAAAGGTGATGGAAGCTGGAAAAAAAAAATAGGACTCAGAAGTTATGAGATAAAAGCAACCCGTGTTAATAGCAGATTTTGGATGCCTTAATTCCGTCTAGAACCAAGGGCACCAACAGTTGTCAGTAATAATCGTTTTGAATGATGTAACAATTTTTTAATAAAATGTAATTCTACATGAACTACTTGTAAAAACTTAAAAACAGAAATAAAATTATTACATATTGGACTCACATGAATAATAATAAAATATCGCACCTCTGTTATAAGGATGTAGAAAAAACTTATATAGAATTACAAAACGTTCAAAAAAATGTTACACTACTACAACGGTCCCTGCCCTGCTCCCTTCTGTCACAATTCAGTCAAAACTCAATTACAACTGTGACCCTAAATTGTTGAGGTGACTGTTTTGAGGGATTTTGTGAAATGCAAACTCAAGTTCAGTCTTAATAATGAACAATATCCTGATAACATCATGTTTTGCTATCCTTTACACAAGCCGGTTTGAAACAGCATAGATAATAGCTATGTCAGAAACACTAGTGCTAGAGTAAACTTTTCACTACTACCATCCAGAGTTTTCGAGTTAATAAGACTATGAAAACAGATCCGATAAACCAGAAGAATCAAGTTTTGCCCCTTTCCTAAGGCATAGAAAATGCACCTCAACATCTCTGAAATTTGCGGGTTCATGGAAAAGAACAGTTAAAACAATCGTACGGGTAGGAGATCTAAGTTCATAGGAGTACTTACAGAAGATAGAGGAATGTGGATCAAAACTTTGCAAGGAAACAAGTTCAGTGATAGCCACAAAAAAGTCATGCAACAAAGAAAAGACATCCTTCTGATGCTATCTTACATGCAAGAGAAGACTTGAGGCAAAGGAATGAAGATCGAATTTCTATCCAACACTCACGCATCAGGGCCATGATGATTGAATAATTATCCAACACTCATGCATAGAGGGTATCAGGGCCGTGACTAAGTGGCTTATAGGGCACAGGAATAATCACAAAATGCAGTTAAGCAATGTTCCTGGCTAACATCCGGATACTGAACTTCACCAATAAAGCTAATAACATCAACCCTTGTAAATGAACTTAAGTTTCAGATCAGGTCAGTAGTAGAACAAAAATAATGGGATTATCAAGCAAATGAACCTGCTTCGTTTCTACAGATCCAAACCGAAGGAACAGAACTTGGGTTCAGCTTAAGGTTCTACATCTCCAATATTGAAGCACATATCTTTGAGCATGATCATGAACCAGTACCTTTTTAAAGGTAACTGACAAATCTCTTGGTAAAGTTAGGCCACCATTTTTTTAAAAATTATCTAATGCATGTTTGGCAACATAATACTATAGCATCAGTATATACTTTAACCACATGAAACAAATTATTACGATAAAATAGATCTGGCAACAGATTTAGAAGCATTAGCTGAGACATAAGACGAGTGGAAAGTATATGTGGCATGAGATATATATTTACAGGAAATTATAGGCTCTGGATGTTGAATATATAACCAGAGCATCAGCATGACCAGCAATTACTATGGATTGCAGGTCGAAATAAGAACAACTGCTTCTTGAACAAGTATGCGACAAACAAGCTTCAAAAAAGTCTTACTAACAGCATGTTCTAGGGGACAACTGGCAATATGCAAAATGCTTACTCTTCTGAGTGATTGAGTTTTGATAGCAGATACAGGCAGCCAGATGACAAAAGTACAGAGCCTGAGAAGCAAAGCAAATCAAGAGGCGATAATATAGCAGCCTTCTTAGTCTTGTCAAAGAAACCAATAAGAAGTAGCATGACAATCACATGGCCAAGTTTGGTTTTCAGCTGATTGACAGATTTAATTTCCAACCATTGTGGACGTTCCTGAATATGATCAAAGATGAATGAATTAACATACGTACTTAAAAAATGTGTTCAATAAACAAAATAGGATGCCTAAACGTCAGCTAGGCAAATGTATCAATTTTAATATTTTTTTCCTTTAAGTTTCATACAAAGCATGATCAATGAGCATCAAAAGTTCATTGAAGAAATTTGAACCCGGTGCCAGTCATTCAAGGCCCCAGCACTGACAGCAGGATTTACAATTGCTTCTGATTTCATGCACTCTGACATGATGCTCTAACCACAAAGCTACCGAAGCAGTTATTGTCCAAACTAATCAAGGTGTAAGGCTCAAATTTTGCACTTCCCTTTTCTATTAACCTCACTGATCGTAGGAACAGCCTGGCATAGCGTACAAAAACATTCTTTTGCCTATAGGACCTTTGCTAGAAATAAATAAGAATTCTTTGTCTTGATCTGTTGGCAATACCAAAGGATATAACCAATTGACTTACACGAGGAAGAAAAGGAAAAAGATGGCAATGGATCTTTCTTTTTTTCGAAGAAATGCAGATAGGACTGCATGTGCTTTAGACGAAGAGAAATAAGAAAATGAAAAATTACACACAAAAGTTAAAGAATGTAAGAATATTTAAACAAATTCATCCAATGTTGCGAACAATTATGATTTTGGCTCACAAATGTAAGCTGAAATAATTTTAAATTTTTAAGCAGCTTATCCAGCCAACTAGTATGGAATCAGCAATAAGATGAATACTTTATGGTACTTCAATAAAAAGATGATAGCCAAGCAAGGTGATCATCAAGCTGCAGAAGGAGAAAGTTTTGACAGACCTTCAGAGTAAATAAGCCAAAAAAATTTGATCTGTGTGGAACTCTTTCATCTGCAAATGATTTTGCTTTGTCAAGGTTGCTGATGAAGAGTTCATAGAGACCCATTCCAAAAACCAACATCACCGTTCCTAGTAGATATACATCTGAAAAAGCAAATTAAAAAGGAGTGAGATCAGAAAATTGTCATCAGCAAATTTAGTAGAGCAAACATTAAATAAATGAATAGTTTACAGCCTTAATGTAAAAAAAATGGGAAAGTTCAGAGGATATTTTCTGAATAGATACTTATTCCATAAGGGGAAAAAAGAATGTATAGACACATCTAACAGGGTTTTAAAAGCACATAGAATAATAACAACTACCACCACAATTACTCAAAATTGCTCAAAAGCTTGGAAACGAATTTGGGAAAACAGGTTTCAAAAATGTACCCACACAGACAACGTTAACTTTCACAAAGAGCCACTAAATGGAGAAGGAACATATCTAGGATTTACTAGAATGAAACAGATGAAAAAGGAACAACTGCTACTGCTGTGATTGAAACTGAAAGTTAATTTTCAGACATACCAAGGGCTTCAACCAGTGAAAACATCACCTTCCCACGGTTGACAAAGTATTCTTGGAATGAGGGCCACAACATAACTGCAACCCTGCAAGTAAGCAGACAGCTTGACAATCTTGCAAAGGATTCCACATATTTCTATCAGCAAAAAATGCAAATCAATGGTGTAATGTCCTATATTTGCTGAGGATACTCAAATTTATTTCATCGAACTAAGGGTCTACCTGTCTTGTGCGCATAATAGCACCACTTGCTAAGGACAACCAAATTGATTTTCATCAGACTAAGGTGAAAGAAGCAATTTTAATTTCCTACCTTCAGATCAGAAGACAAATATTGCTAGATGAATGCCTTGGTATTTTATAATTGAGAAACCATCCCATATTCATAAGGGACAAGTTGAAAGAATTTTCTCACATAAAAGGTGCATGGGTTGTGACTCAAAGAAATACAGAAAATACTATGAACTGAAATTTCTTAATCATTAACAAACCTCATTTATATATAGTGTTGTCCAAGGGTCATAAAGATTGACATTGGTTAGTGAAGCAATTGACCGGTAAGATTCATTTGAGAACATACTTCTAAGATCTTTTGAGGAATCAAAAGATAGGAGAATGTAGAGATATGAGATTAGAAGGAAGCAAGACATGAAGGGAACTAGATCTCTAGAGATTCCATGTAGATTTCATTAGGATTACCCAGCCAGTGTAGAGCTGCCTTCACATGAAAGATAGCACAACCAGCATTCTAAACACGTGAATGTATCTTCCCTTCATTGCAAAACCCTAAACCTGTTACAATATATGAACACATGAATGTACATGCATACACAGGCTATGATGAAAAGAGCTAGTCTTAACAGCCAAGAGCTTCTTAAAGACTTGGTAAATTGTGTAGCTAACCACACCTAACAACTTCGTGCTTCAAATCCTCTGTCCCTAACAAGTGCAGTAGTAACTGCCTGGAAGTGTAGTACAAGCGCCCAGTACAGCATCAAATTGTATTTTTCAATCCACAGATATTAGAAAGGTATAAATCACTCTTCCACCCTGCCTCCATGTCTGCCATTCCTTTGTGGCTTGTAGAGATATGGTTACCAAAGAAAAGAAAATTACCAAAGGTTACTATCCCTGCTTAATGCTAATTAGTGAATCTTTAAGTTTCCCATCATCGGAGTTGAAAGAACTAGACAAAAGATCCATCTTTCAAGTTCTGACAAACCATAAAATTGTAATGAATGAAAAAGGCTGCATAAAATTAGTACACAATCTGTAGCAGACTGTGACAGAGATAAAAAAGAATTACTTTCTACCAGCAATAGGTCAAGCAGATGCAATGCCTTGACTATCATCATGTTCTAGAATCCTGAAGATCTTTAGAGAAAGTTGATATTAGATGATCAATCATTTGCAACTAAGGCAATTATTGTTTGCCATAGCCAATAGAAAACTCCATCAGTTCTGTAATTGAAGCCACTAGGCCTTTCAGCTCCTTCAACACAAACAATCAAGAGATATTCATCTTTGAAGAACTTCATTAACTTGTGGCTTTTCACTTATATATTCTCACCTTTGATGAATATCAACAATTCTTAGCAGTTGGAACTGGAAACTGGTTGGTTGACAAAAGGAAGAGCTAGAGGATATAAAATCTCAAATGAAGAGTTAGGTAGCATAAAAATGCTTGTTTTCCGCTAAAAGAGAAAAGGTAATAGTAAGAAGATGAAGAATAGGAATTCCCACAGAGCAGGTTTACTAGAGGGATTGAATGTAAAGTTAAAGAAAGATTACATGCATAAATGCATTTTTCCAGTCTCAATAAAATGTTTCATACAAAGATATTGAACCTAGACAAAATTGTACTTCTTTTATAGAAATTACAACCAAACTTCCTTTCTGAAGTACAGAAATTATTAAGCACTTTAACATAAAGGTTTAGCAAGAGTTAGATAGTTCAACTTTCCTGCTCTTATTGCCAACTAAATCACTAAGAAGTGCATCAAGATGTCTATTCCTGCATCTAGGACGTATAATATTACACATCCTAACAGTTAAAATTCAAGCATATCCTATAACTTCTGTGGAAATTAATTATTGGGCACACTCAATTTTTGATTAAGTTATCAGACAACTATTTTCATCCCAATACTTTATCAACCGGACATTATCAAGTGTTGCTCCTTTATTACTTGCGCAATGAACAAGATATCGCCACAAATGTTCCCAATAAGTCCTTAAACTTCAATTTACCGATTTATTGACTCTACATATATTTTATTTCCCCTTGAACTATCAAAAGTTTTCAACTACAAATAATAATTCCTGTCCACTGAAAGTAGCACATCCAATTGACTATCATGAACAAATGATATTATCAATTAAATAAGTACCATGGAAAAAGCTGGTTTGTGAACTGAGGATGAAAATTCATTAATAAGAGGCAAAAAATTAAAAGTAATCCATATCATAACTTAAAGAAAGAAAAGTCAAGCTGCAGAATACTGTATACCTTGATAAAACAAAGAAAAGATCCCACCAAAGATCCCCAAACTGCAAGGATAGCAAAGAAACGACAACTATATATAACCTGCAACCAAAATTATATTAATTAATAACTGAACTAGCATTAACCACAAACAAATTAATCAAAACCATCACCTTTTCTACACTTGCTTCTAGCTTTTCAATCTTTCCTTGTGCGTCAGGAAGCACCCCAGAACTGAACTCTGCTGCAACTTCAGGAGCTGAACTGTGAGCATACAGAGGGGCTGTAAAAGATTTTGATCTCGTGAAAAGGGGCACTGAAAATCGGATACTATGACGATGAAATGGAGGAACCCGCTTGACATTTTGGCTTGGTTTTGTAGTTCCGGTGAAGAATGATGCTATTGGAATTGTTGTTAAGGCTTTAGCAGGCCTCATTTTGGCGGAAGTTGCGGTGGTTTTGGCATGGTGTCACCAATTGTAGTCTATCAAGTGACCAAATATTGGTTTTGACTTGTATCGGGCTTGGATTCTTTCAGAGTGGCAGAGCACGTGGTACATTAAAGCCCTCATATTTTGGTTCATAAATTCTATTTTCATTGTTTACTCTCTAAGACCAATTTGGACGCTTCAAATTTCAATGGTGCCGTATTTTTGTTTGCTGTGAATAGAGATCATTTTGAACCAAGGTCCGGGTCAATCTCCGACAGTATATAGAATATAGTAACAGTGAATTAAATTAAATGAAAGTCTCTGAAAAATATACATTTTTCTTATATAATATATGTTTTTAAGTTAAAATTATATTCAAATTTAGTAATAAAATCACTCTATAGATTTAATTTCAATAGTATTGTATATTCTTGTTGTGAATAGAGATCATTTGGAATTACTGGCGAAGCCACAACCCTAAGGTTAGGGTCAATCTCCGGCAGTATGTAGAATATAGTAATAGTGAATTAAATTAAATGAAAGCCTATGGAAAACATACATTTTTTCTATATAATACATGTTTTTAAGTTTAAATTATGCTCAAATTTAGTAATAAAATCACTCTACAAATTTGTGTTTGAAAAACATCGACAAAATTTATATTTGGATCAATATACTACGAACTTAACACTCCTGTAAATAGTAACAATTATGAAATTTTTAATTGTTTGAGGTTAGTGAGTGGAAGAGAAGGGGGCAATGCACTAGAAAAGAGAATTTTATAGATGTTGGGGGAAAATGCACTTAGAAAAGAGAACTTTAAAGATTTTAGGGAGTGCAAACAGAGAGCAATTTTGAATATTTTTAAAATTTTAAGCCTAACAATAAGAACATCTATCTCGCCACAGTTTTGAATGCTGGTATTATTTGGACAAATTATTTATGCACTATCATTGCACTATTAGTATAGAGATTTTTTTTGTACTCACATATTTTATATACACATCACGTGCAAAAAATTGAATTAGATCATATTGCATGTATTTAAACTCTCTAGTGTAAATAAAATTTGGATTAATTACATTTACCTTCTTTTGTCCAAATGCAAATCAAACTTGTAGGTTTGATCAAAGTACATTAATCTCCCTTATCAATAATGCCATCCAATCCCAATTAAATAGAATATTGAAATGACAAAAGTGTCCCTATTAAGAAGTCTAGAATGAAAATCAAGAGAAGGAAAACTCGTTTTATCTTTTTCTTGTTCTAAGCTATAATTCCCTTCTTTCCTTTCATCAATAGTGCTAAAATAATAATACTTTTATGAACAAACTAAAAAAAAATTGCACTAATTTTTATCCTCCAATTTTTTCCCAAGAGAAAATCAGACCACAGGAAAGGAATTTTTACTTGTCAAAGTAAAATTGGAAAAAAAAAATATAATAAACAAACAAAGGAGAATGTGTGAGGCCCCGCAAATTATTTTCTTATCTTTTATCTTGTTTTTCCTTACTTTGCCTTGAATTTGTGGTTGCTTTAATGGTTGAGGTGCGTTTTAACCCTATTACTCTATTTAACTTAGTGCATGTTTAATTTTGATGCATATTAAATTTCATAGTGCATGATACTAGTGTGATCAACTAATGGGGTATGTACGATAAATTTGGAGGATTAGAGAGAGTTTTGTGCAAAAGGAATTATGTAACAAGAGGTGTTAAGAGTTAATTGGAGGAAGAAAAATATGATTTGGATAGATATTGTGACGACCCAACCTCCCCCTAACGCGTACCCCAGGGTCTAGCGGACCGCCTGCCCAGCTCTCATTAGAACTCGCTCACTTATTTCAAATAAAATAGTTCACAACCTTAAGCGTAAATGGAATAACAGTTCCCAAGATTGGAACGTACATGTACATTCATTTCTATTCCAAACATTCATACAATCCCAAATATAACAAAAGATATGAATTTCAAATACATTCAACCCTAACCGAGCACTAGTACGAGTACAATCGTAAAAATTCAAAAACTAGACTACACTAGCCTGTACCAGCCTCACGCCCTCACTCGTACCCCCTGTAAGGAAAACGAATATAATAGAGTGAGATAAACCTCAGTGAGGTTCCAAAACATCATGCAGACCCAAATAGCAATTTGACCATGATTTAAAAATATAAGTATCAAAATAGCGAGCATATGAAGTCAAGAAAATGAGCAATAACACTTCGTAAAGCCAATCACTGGATATTTAACATGCCAAGTAAAAGGATACAACCGCTATTGTAAAATATCTCCGCCACAATTTGATCAAGGAGTAGTTGGCACTCCGTCAACTTTCAAGTAAAGTAATCAGTCCAGTAGTGCCCCACTTAACGGCAATTTCCGTCCACCATTTAACCCCCTTATCGGGTCCAAACGCCAAGATAAACACATATGCTAATACTCGAACATATCGATTAGTCAAGGAGATAATACTCCACTGGACAAAACAAGAGACCCAGGGTTCGTTACCTAATCGACCAATCCCTTGCCGGTGCGACTCGAGTAACTAGCCAAAGGGTTTCTGAAATTCCAGAGAGTGCTCACGTCATACACAAGTATATCAAGTCAATTGCAACAAATGAACAAGTATATATCACATTAGGGCAAGTGCGATAAAGTACACCCTTGCCGGACCAAACTAAGCAAATATTATCCGATCACGTTGGTAAAGAATTTAAATCAAGTATCAAGTTCAATCATGTATTTGGAAGCACTCACCAAAGATTTAGTGCTTTTCAAGTTCATGCTCAGGTTCAAACTCCTTGGTGGAGTCCAAATTTGCGATAAATATCATTTAACAGTTTGAAATCAATTAGAGTTCAAAACATAGGAGTTTCGCTTAAAGAAAATGAAGTAAATGAAACTCGTTTAAATAGTATTCATTTTGCTTATAACAGCCTAAAAAACTCATGCTTGCTCTTTTAGTTTTGGTAAGGAAGCAATTAAAACTTTTAAGTTCGCAAAGTGGTCTAAAAGACGAGAAAAACATATTTCTAATGGTCACTACTTTCGCCTTTTAAAGGGGTAGGAGTTTTGGCCAAATTTCAATTTATATACCTCTACTAACGAAAACTTGAACACCAAAGACAATCCAAGTTCACTTCGATCTCAAATCGTCGCTCAAGTTTCAAGTTCACTCGCTTATCCTTCGAGTTAAAATTTGGGCAGCATTTCCCCTATTTTCTTACTTTTCCATCCAAGTACAACTTGGATTCACAAGCCAACAAACCTTCAATCTAACCACAAGTAATAACCAACAACAGACATCTATTCAAGACCTCAAAACCAACCAAACATACCAAATAATAACTTATTACCATGGATATCAAAGTTGGAAACCAGTTTAGAGGAAAAATATAAGTGACAGATTTGTCATCCTTCGGTGTTTTGGTCATAACTGCAGCTAGGTATATCAGATCTGTAGTTAGGTATATCGGATTGAGATAAATTTTATGGCGTTTCAAAACTAAGACATACACCTACATTTTCTATGAAGATATCGATACCCAGTTCTCGCATTTCCAGGGTCAAAAATGGACGGTCAGAAGCACATGAAAAACAGGTTAGGAAGATTAGAGTTTTTCCGCAGTCAGGAGTTCTCTGACCAAATTATAAGTTAAAATGATCCAATTGATCTGAAATTTTGTAAGTAGAAGGTTAACTCAATTCCCTATAACTTTCATGTTTTGTCCAAAAGCTAATTCAGTCTAAAATATGGAGAAATCGCAACCCAAGTTGATTCCAAAAATAGGGCAAAACTGACGTTCACCACCAAATGCTGGAAATACAACTTTCAACTATAAAAAGTAATAAAACATGCCACTAATCACTTCACAAGTTCCATTTCCAAGCTCAATAACAACATTTGCTAGTTAAACATCAATAATTAAAGTTGAAAAAATACAAACCCTAACTAAAATTTTCACTACACCATCAAAAACTAGAGAATCATCCATCATATGCCAAGATTACAAGTTTCTATACCATATTTAGTAAGATTAAGAAAGAGAAAGGGAGTGGATTATCTTTATACCTTCCCAAAGCCTTATTGTAAGTGAGGAATCAACCACTTTCTCCCAAGATTTTCACAGCTCCTAACTTCCTAAGCACCAAGAGGGAAGTTGAATCGGTTTGGTTTGTGTGATTTCAACTCAAACAAGGCTAATCAAGGATGAAGTTGGAAGTTTCTTCTCTTTTGTTTTTCCTCTCCAAAGCCACGGCCAACATGAAGGAAAAATGAAGGAAAATGAGCCAAGAAGAAAGATAAGAAGGAAGAAAAACTAGCTTGGTCAAACTTCCATGATTGCTGACACTTGTCGCACCAAGATCCAATCTTATTTTTGTTTTCTTTTCTCCCTTTCCTTTGGTCAATGTTTTTGGCTGGTTTAGGGAGTAATTAGGGGCTGATTAGCTGAAATAAAAACAAGAGGATTAAGGCAAGAAAGTAGGGTCAAGTGGGGTACTCGATCGGTAGCAAACGGTGCACGTCGGTTCAAGCCGATTTCCTTAACTCTCTCGTACTTGTGTTTTTATTTATGGTTCACTAACTTATTAATAGCACTTCTAATCACACACTTTCTCTTATCTAAAACTCACTCTTAACCATCAAATTTAGTACACACACCTCACCAATAAATCACACTATCAAAATACGCAAAAACTCTATTTTACCCTAACTATAAAACTAAGGACAAAACTCTTAATTCTGTTATTTATTACAACTATTAAGGGAGTAAATGAGTAGTAAATACATTATAAAGTAATTTAATCAAAATAAGAGGTAATTTTAAGAAAATAAGAGCGAATTTTTCAGTCGTCACACTCTCTTTCCCTTAAAAGAATTTCGACTTCGAAATTCATACATTTATTCGTAAATAACTCAGGGTATTTTTCTTGCATGTCCGTCTCTAACTCTCAGATCTTACCATTAACCAAAATTTAACTAAACAATGGAAAACATGAATCGTACCTTTTGTCACTGTAGATGAGTTAAGCACTGGCTGGTGGTTTAAGATATATATTTTGGCAGGCATTATGAGTTTATTTCTTCCTATATTTGGTTGTTAGGTTTGACCTAAGGGGATAGGTTGCCAACTGGTGCTCCGCACTACCACAACATGAACATTTTCGGGTCTTTCTCCAACAATTATTCTCCAAATGGTTGGTTTTTCCACAATATCCACAAGATAAGTGAGGGATTGAGGTTTGATTTCCTTGTGAGACACCTCTCGATTGTCTTCCTTCACCTGTGGTTCCTCTCGGAGTAACTTCCTTGGGTGTCCCCAATATTCTCTTACCACCAGCTCCTCGACCCACCTTAGAAGGTGGCATACCTAGATCACCTTTAGTATCGTAGGAACTTCCTTCACCCCTTTCAATTTGATTACTAGGAAGCTCTTGAGATACTACTAGACTAGGCGAATGCACCAATTCCAACTTATTCCGCACCTCTTCTGAGATCTCTTTATACTTCTTTTTCAATTCCATTATTCTTGTGTAGCAACTCAATTTTCTCTGCATATTCTTGTTTCCATCGTCCTTCCCAATAGTCATTCAGTTTCTTTTGAAATTCTACATCCATTCGAAGGTTGTCTAGTTTCTTATGCAGATTTCCCAAATGCGTCATATCACTGATTCCTTTAAGGTCAAATGATAGTCTGCCATGAAAATCAAAGGATCGGAATGAATAACTAATCACAATTGGAAATTCTGGTCATATTACTCTTTCATTCTTTTGCTTGCAAGTCACCCAGGAAATATGAATCTTAACTATACTCTACTGAGGTAGATACGAAATCTAAAACATAAGTACTTCTATTCTTAAGTCTTTTCACGAGAATTACTGTCATCACTTATCCATAAATCAAAATGTGGAATTGTATTCCTTAAAGTATAAATTTCGCACCTTAACTCACTCTCTAGTATATACTCACTTATAAACTTTCTCAAGAAGAAACTATAATCTCTTACCCCTCAATAGTACTTTTTTGTTTTTTTTTTCATCCTCCATCAAGGTGGTTCTCCTAATTCCACCAAAATTCGTATACAAGTATAGAACTCACGCTTTTGTCCCCAAAATCCCATATATAATCCAAACCTTACACAAGAATCAAAATCAAGTTCCTATGCAGTATCGCTAGAAGGGTAGAAATAGAAAACAAAAGGCAAGCAAGAGTTAAAACGAGTTCAAAAGAAATACATGTGTAACCGTAATCAAATCATAACAAAATCATAGAAACACGGAACAAGTATACACAAGTACGGGAGAAATGAAACAAGCTACAATACTAGCGCCTTAACGTCACGATGACCACAAAACTAGCCATCATCCATAGAAACCCTAGCCAGACATGCACGAAACCAGTCCATGACGACACTCATTGATCCACTCTCCTTGATCAGTTCAATCTCAAGTCCAATACTAGAATCTTTCACGAATTGACATTTACCATCCAAATTTATCTCAAGGTTCAATTGAGATATAGATCTTTATTCTAGTGCTCTCCATTTTTGGTACTCGAGTATTAGAATCCGAAACTAGGAGAATTCACATCTCAGGCCATACGCTTCTTGTGAGAACCCGAAAATTTTCACATTTTTCAAGTATTATTTTATTTCCTCGCCCATATTTTTATACTGTCCTTTGGAAATATAAATGTTTTGTACATTTTACGAGTAAGTACAATTTTTTAAATCATTTTCCTAGTATAAGTTAGTGTACGTAGCTTGAAGTGCATTTGTTCGATGTGGGGCCCGCTATTGCGATATAATTTTTGCCGATTAGGTGCTGAACTATTAAGTGACATTATTTTCCAAGGTGCTAGGAGATGATTAGAGGGTAATTAGGTAGACTAATCATTGGAAGGTAGAAGATAAGCTTTAGAAACTTCAAGAGGCCACATGTCATGTTTTCATTGGTGGTTGGACTTTTGGACCCAAGACATTAACTTTTTCAAATCAAATTTTGACTCAATTTCCCTTCCATTTTCATCCTCTTGGGCGAACTTCATGAAGAGAAAAACAAGGAGAGTTCTTCAATTTCTAGCTTCCAAACTTACTTGAATCTTGTGATTTAGCCAACCAAATTAGAAACTACTCCATACAAGTGATGCTAAGGAAGGCTAAAGGTTTTGGTGGAGTTGTTTTGGAGGGGGAAGGACTAAGCTACCACTTTCTTTGAGGTTTGAAGGTAAGTTGCTAAGAACACCCCTCTTTTCTTTTTAATTAGATGGAATTTGGTGGCTTGTGGTGGCCACTTGAGTAGTTTTAATGTAATATTTCTAGGTTATAAGTGGTGATTATGTTGATTTTCAGTTTTTGGTGAATTTTTTCTGCCCATATTTGATGATTAATGGATGGCCATGTTTTAGTCGCTGTGATTTGAGAAATATCTAGTGATTGGGTGTTAAATTCAATTGCCTAAAGAAATTTCAGCTTGGTATGCACAATTTCGGTTTTAGGGTTTCCAATTTAGCATGATTAGGGTTTCCAATTTGGGGGTTTATTGTGGATGGTTGTGAAGCTTCAATTGGTTGTATATTAAGGGTGTTTGATAGCTTATAGTTTGTGTATGCAATTGTGGTTGAAAATTGTGAGATTTGTGGTTGGTTGTAGTATGGAAAAGTAAGGAAAAACAAGGGGAAATGCTGTCCCATTTATTGCCTTGAGCTTGAGTGAATGGAAATGAGGTTTTGAAATGTGATTTTGGAATGCGATTGAACTTCCTTGCTTAGACATACTTAGTTCCACTTTAAAGGGATTTTACTTGCACTTATACAATTCCGTTTTAACCATGATACTTTAGTTTTAAATGTCGAGTTTGAACTTCAAATACCTATTCATTTTCCTCCTAAAACAAACAAGAGTGGCATAGGGTTTCCCGGCCACGAAAACCGACTTTAACAAGTGAGATTTTGATGTGAATTTAAGGTATTTTATCTTCCTTTTTCATACGATTTTAACCAAGGTACCTGTTATACATTATTTCTTTGCATATGTATTGGTTTTGAGCCAAATACACGTTTTACGAAAAAAGAGAAAAAGTTACTGTTCACTATCCGGCGGCATATCCGGCCAACTCTTGGCCGGATTGCTGGCCGAATTGACAGGGGAAGAAGAAAAAAAAATGGGATTGCTTTCTGCCTTGAATCCGGCCGACAATCCGACCGGATATCCGGCCGACAATCCGGCCGGATTCTGACGTGGCACTGTTCCAAAATTTCCGGTGAAATTTTCTAAAACTCTTTTGAGGTTAATTTTATGTTTGGTTTGGGAAAACTTTTAGTTACTCAATTCCTTTGATCAAAATGTACTCTTTTACTTTTAAAATCATACTTCTACTTTGTACTAGTTTTATTCGGATTTCTTTGATTCACCCAAATATTTTGATGATAGAACCGTAATATGTTTTCTTGGTTACTCTTAGGGTTTCTTGGAGACTAAGGTTGATATCCAGAGGGATACTTTGGACGTTTTGCTTGCTTAGGTGAGTGTTCTATATATGTTTTGTTTCTAATGATTAGGTGAATTGTTATGACTATTTGGATTGTTACTTTAATAAGCGATTGAAGTATGTTATGTTTCCATTGACTATGTGACTAGTGTGATTCTTTGATTAAATGTTAATGTTTCCAATGATTGCTAAAATGAATTTTGCTCGGCGAGTGTGTACTTTATCGCACTCGACCTAAATGAACGTGAAATTTTCAATGATTGAATGATTAAATGTTACTTGTGCATGAATGTAAGCCTTCGGGCTGAACTGGGCCCTGCCCTTTGTTACTGGTCGACTCGAGCCAGAAGCGGACTCGGTCGGGCGATTAGTGACCCTGGGTGAATGTGAATGGTTGGTATACTCGAGTATTACCACGTAGTTTGGTGTGGACTGGACAGTGTGCTGGCCAGAACGGGGAGAATCAAATGAACGAATGAATGGCAAGAATGACGGAGGGGTTTTCAAAGTCAAATGAATTTTCTAAATGATTGAAGGAATGGATGGTCGATGAACGAACGAACGAATGACTCCATGTATCCCTTTAATGAACGTGTTACTTTTGCTTTATATCGTAAATGTTATCTGGATTACTTGTTGTTACGTGCTAATGTCCTTGTTTAATTGCTTAGTTGAGTATATAGAACCTCGCTGGGCTTTTAGCTCATTCCACGCCTTTTGTTTTCCTTACAGGGGTTGCGAGCATAGGCGAGAGGCATGTATAGAATAGAATAGCCTAGTTTTGATTTGACTTATTTTGTTTGACTTTTGCTCTCGCTCTAGTGCTTGGATAAGGTTGAGTATATTGGGGAAATACGGAGCTTATGTATATATTTGGGACTGTATAATTGGTTGAGCTTGAGGTGAATGTAATTTTATGGTTCAAGGCTGGGTTTTGTTTCCGCTTATTCTCGAGGCTTTATCTTACTTTCTTTGGTATGAGTGAGCGAGTCCTGGCGAGAGTTGGGCAGGCGGTCCGCCGAACCCTTTGGTTCGCCTTAGGGGAAGGTGGGGCTGTCACACTCCTAAGTGCAAATCATCCAAGTTTAAGATTCCTACCTGACATACATATCTAACTTTCTCAAGTATCATGATAAAGGTTTTATGCCTATAACCTTCATGATTCACAACTTATGCTCATAAAGAGCACTAAACCCTTTATACTTATTCATATAATGGGGACCATATCACCACTTACCCCAAGCTCACCCCACGCAGAGACCACGCGAATCAGCTTTGATACCATATGTGATGACCCCACCTCTCCCTAGGGCGTACCCCAGCGTTTAGCGGACTGCCTGCCCAATTCTCGCCAGGACTCGCTCGCTTATTTCAAATAAAATAGTTCACAACTTCAAGCGTAAATGGAATAACAGTTCCCAAGGTTGGAACGTATATATACATTCATTTCTATTCCAAACATTCATACAATTCCAAATATAACAAAAGATATAAATTTCAGATACATTGAACCCTAACCGAGCACTAGCGCGAGTACAATCGCAAAAATTCAAAAACTAGACTATGCTAACCTGTACCAGCCTCACGCCCTCGCTCGTACCCCCTGTAAGAAAAACAAATCTAATAGAGTGAACTAAAATTCAGTGAGATTTCAAAACATCATGGAGACCCAAATAGCAATTTGACCATGATTTAAAAACATAAATATCAAACTAGCAAGCATATGAAGTCAAGAAAATGAACAATAACACTTCGTAAAACCAATCACTGGATATTTAACATGTCAAGTAAAAGGATACAGCCACTATTGCAAAATAGCTCCGCCATAACTTGATCAAGGAGCAGTTGACACTCCGTCAACTTTCAAGTAAAGTAATCAGTCTAGTAGTGCCCCACTTAATGCCAATCTCCGTCCACCATTCAACCCCATTACCGAGCCCAAACGCCAAGATAAACACGTGTGGTAATACTCGAGCATACCGATTAGTCAAGGAGATAACAGTCCACTCGACAAAACAAGAGGCCCAGGGTTCGTTACCTAATCGACCAATCCCTTGTCGGCTCGACTCGAGTAACTAGCCACCGGATTTCTGAAATTCAAGAGAGTGCTCACGTCATACACAGGTATATCAAGTCAATTGCAACAAATGAACAAGCATATATCACATTAGGGCAAATGTGATAAAGTACACCCTTACCCGACCAAACCAAACAAATATTATCCGATCACGTTGGTAAAGAATTTAAATCAAGTATCTAGTTCAATCATGTATTTGGAAAAACACTCACCAAAGACTTAGTGCTTTTCAAGTTCACGCTCAGGTGCAACTCCTTGGTTGGAGTCCAAATCTGCGATAAAATATCATTTAACAGTTTGAAATCAATTAGGATTCAAAACATAGGAGTTTCGCTTAAAGAAAAAGAAGTAAATGAAACTCGTTTAAGTAGTAGTCATTTTGCTTATAACACCCTAGAAAATTCATGCTCACTCTTTTAATTTTGGTAAAGAAGCGATTAAAACTTTTTAACTTTGCAAAGTGGTCTAAAAGACGAGGAAAACATATTTCGAATGATCGCTACTTTCGCTTTTTAAAAAGGTACGAGTTTTGATCAAATTTCAGATTATATACCTCTACTAACGGAAACTTGAACACTAAAAACAATCCAAGTTCACTTCGATCTCAAATCGTCACTCAATTTTCTAGTTTACTCGCTTATCTTTCGAGCTAATATTTGGACAGCATTTCCCCTATTTTCTTACTTTTTCCATCCAAGTACAACTTGGATTCACAAGCCAACAAACCTCCAATCCAACCACAAGTGATAACCAACAACATACATCTATTCAAGGCCTCAAAACCAACCAAACATACCAAATAATAACTTATCACCATGGATATCAAAGTTCAAAACCAGTTTAGAGAAGAAATTATAAGTGGCAAATTTGTCATCTTTTGGTATTTTGGTCATAACTGCAGCTAAGTATATTGGATCGAGGTAAATTTATGGTATTTCGAAGCTACGACATAGAACTATATTTCTTATGAAGACATAGACACCCAATTCTTGCATTTACAAAGTCAAAAATGGACGGTCAGAAGCACATAAAAAACAGGTCAGAAAGATTAGAGTTTTTCCGCAGTCAGGAGTTCTCTGACCAAATTATAAGTTAAAATGATCCAATTGATCTGAAATTTTGTAAGTAGAAGGTTAACTCAATTCCCTATAACTTTCATGTTTTGTCCAAAAGCTAATTCAGTCTAAAATATGGAGAAATTCGCAACCCAAGTTGATTCCAAAAATAGGGCAAAACTGACGTTCACCACCAAATGCTGGAAATGCAACTTTCAACTATAAAAAGTAATAAAACATGCCACTAATCACTTCACAAGTTCCATTTCCAAGCTCAATAACAACATTTGCTAGTTAAACATCAATAATTAAAGTTGAAAAATACAAACCCTAACTAAAATTTTCACTACACCATCAAAAACTAGAGAATCATCCATCATATGCCAAGATTACAAGTTTCTATACCATATTTAGTAAGATTAAGAAAGAGAAAGGGAGTGGATTATCTTATACCTTCCCAAAGCCTTATTGTAAGTGAGGAATCAACCACTTTCTCCCAAGATTTTCACAGCTCCTAACTTCCTAAGCACCAAGAGGGAAGTTGAATCGGTTTGGTTTGTGTGATTTCAACTCAAACAAGGCTAATCAAGGATGAAGTTGGAAGTTTCTTCTCTTTGTTTTTCCTCTCCAAAGCCACGGCCAACATGAAGGAAAAATGAAGGAAAATGAGCCAAGAAGAAAGATAAGAAGGAAGAAAACTAGCTTGGTCAAACTTCCATGATTGCTGACACTTGTCGCACCAAGATCCAATCTTATTTTTGTTTTCTTTTCTCCCTTTCTTTGGTCAATATTTTTGGCTGGTTTAGGGAGTAATTAGGGGCTGATTAGCTGAAATAAAAACAAGAGGATTAAGGCAAGAAAGTAGGGGTCAAGTGGGGTACTCGATCGGTAGCAAACGGTGCATGTCGGTTCAAGCTGATTTTCCTTAACTTTCTCGTACTTGTGTTTTTACCTATGGTTCACTAGCTTATTAATAGCATTTCTAATCACACACTTCCTCTTATCTAAAACTCACTTTTAATCATCAAATTTAGTACACACACCTCACCAATAAATCACACAACCAAAATACGCAAAAACCCTATTTTATCCTAACTATAAAACTAAGGGCAAAACTCTTAATTCTATTATTTATTACAACTATTGAGGGAGTAAATAAGTAGTAAAGATATTATAAAGTAATTTAATCAAAATAAGAAGGAATTTTAAGAAAATATGAGCGAATTGTTCAGTCGTCACAGATATTACTTGGATAATTAGTAATACAGTTGGATAGACATTTCTTCTTTTATTGCCATTTGTCAACTAGCCAACCAAGTTTGACCAAAGCTAACCTTTCTATTTTATCCAACCAAAGTTTTTCTTTTTTCATCATTTTCTTGTT
Source organism: Coffea humblotiana (assembly GCA_023065735.1). Lineage (NCBI taxonomy): Eukaryota > Viridiplantae > Streptophyta > Magnoliopsida > Gentianales > Rubiaceae > Coffea > Coffea humblotiana. The sequence continues at coordinate 6,950,627 of CM041215.1, forward strand.
TTCCTCCTTGCCATGGCCGAATAGAGAGAGAGAGATAGGGAGGGAGGGAAAAACCCCATTTCCTAGCCTTGATTCCTTATTTATTTAGTGAGAAAACAAGAGAGAAACCTAAATCTATTCCATAAATCCTTGAGTCAAAGTTGGAGGGAAGTTCTAGATGAATTTCTTGGAGGAAGAAAGTCTTGCATCTTTCTTGATTTACTTGCGATCCTTGGGGTTGGAGGTAAAGAGATGAACACGGTTAGAAACCTTAGTTTTCTTCGCTTATCCTTGAGTTTATTTGAGGTATGATGTTATATAAGTTAAAGGAAGGATTTTTATGGAAGATTTTATGATTTTTTCAAGTATTGTTGTAATTTCCAAATTTGGTGCACAATCTCTTTAATTTAGTTTAGAGTTTTATATATGTGCAATTTTGATGAAAATTAAGAATTTCTATGGAAGGTTTCATGTTGTTTTCAACTTATATTGTCAATTTCCAACTTTGGTTCATGAAGTGCATAGCCTAGGTTTAAGTTATATAAATGTATGATGTAGATGATTTTTCTTGCCAAGAATATATACCATATGACACATGTTATGCTAGTCATGATTTATTGTATTTTTGCCATGGAGATAAGATTGAAGCTTTGAAGTTAAAGGGAAGGAATTTAAGGACAAGTTGCTGGAAATTCTTGTTTGAGTTGAAAGTGGGATGGTTTTGAGATATTTTACTCAAGATACTTGCTAATATTTTGATCTTCACACGTATGTTGATTTGGAGTTTTTGGAGGAAGAAAAGCTCTTGTTTTGCATTTTCTCTTAGGGTTTTGAATTAGTATACTAAGAAACTTCCCTTCTTTCTCTTATCTTGCATTTTAATTGACATATGACTTGATTATGAAAGATTTTGTGAAAAATTTCATAGTTTTATTAAGTTTATTGAATTTTCCATCCATGATATGCATTTTCCAGTTTTGATATAAGGTTTTCTAGCTTTGATATGATTTCTAGCTTTACTAGGGGATGTGCTAACTTTGATATAAAATTTCCGGCCTTGATATAGTTTGGTTAGATTTTTATATATATCTCAAATTGATAGCTTCCTTGACCTAGAGCGGAGACCATATACCCCATAACAAGTGACCTTGATTGTTAGGGGTTTTGCCATGAAAATAGAGTCGAAATTTGGAGGATTAACTTGAAGAATTTGGGGATATATTGCTGGAATTTTTCCCCCTTATTGGTCAAGTGAGAGAGTGTGAGAATTGAGGTGTAAATTTAGGGTGAATTGGACCTACTTTGCTTAAGTTAATTGCGACCACCTTGCCTTCACACATAGGCTGGATTTTAGTGAAAGTCAAGTGATTTAAAAGGAGGAAAGTAATGGTTACCCCAAACATATTTTATAGTTGGAAGAATCTTAGCTTTATTGCTCGCATTTGTATGGCGATTTTAATACACTTTTGCTCAAAACACTTGCCAAGATTTTGATCTTCCCATGTATGTTGGCTTAAGCCAAAACGAAGAAGGATAAGAAGAAGAAAATGAGTTTTTTCCAAAATGTTTCTTGCTTGAATTTGTCAGCTTTGCACCCCAAAGGTCTTGTCTCATTTTCGTTAAAGTTTTGACTATAAGTGATGTCCTTGTGCTCTATATGTTACTTGAGACATTAATCTATCATGCATGAGGGTTCTTTCCCTAGATTTGAATAAGAAAACTTTGCATTTTGACAGTTATATGGAGATTAAACCTGTAAATTGCTTTCTTGGCTAAGTGAAGTTTCGAAACTCATAACTATACATTTATATTGGCATGAAGTGTGACGACCCTACCTCCCCGTAGAGTGTACCTAAGCGTTTGGCAGACCGCCTGCCCAACTCTCGTTAGGACTCATTCACGCACCATGAAATTTACAAAATAATAACTTCAACAATAAGAGTAATAACAATTACAACCTTAGATATATACAATCGTGGGTATCAAATGCCCTTCAACAATAAGAGTAATAACAATTACAACCTTAGATATATACAATCGTGGGTATCAAATGCCCATACAATCTCTAAATACAGCCAAGGATTCAAACTTACAAAATAAAATCAAACAAGTCCGCTAGAGAGCTAAGGAGTGCTCAAGTGAGCAACTAAAAAAACTAAACAAAGACTATGCCTTTTCCAACTCCCACTCTCACGTTCTCACCTCTGTAAGGAAAACAAATTAATGGGATCAGCTTTCGCCCAGTGAGGTTCCAAGAAAACATACAACTAAACTAGCAGGCATGCCCAGATAGATCATAGCATAATATACATAATCAGATAGATTATGAAATAATATACAGTAAAGAACACATTTATGTCCAAGGATATAGTTTGCTCTCAGGAGCAGGTTCCACAGCAGTTTGTCCGGGGTTCGTTGACACTCCGTCAACTATGGAATTATAATATCCGTAGATTACCACTAAACGCCAATTTCCGTCCACCGATCATCCCTCTATTAGACCCAAACGCCAATCAAGTACCTAGGGTTCGTCAATCTTTTCGACCAAACCCTTGCCGGCTCGATTTGACCAACTAACCATGGGTTGGGCTTACAGCCCCAAGTATTCAAGTATTCATGATTTGGGCTTAAAGTCCCAAGTATTCAAGTATTCACGAGTGAAGTCGTTGGTTGTCATCCAACACTCACGCAAGTAATGATTGTAGCTGTTAGCTGTCACCTAACGCTTTGTATCAAGCATGTCACGAGTTCAAGTCATAAATTAAAATCATGATTAAACAGGTTATGAACTTCATCCTTTATCCAAGGTTGCCCAGCTTACCCAACCGTTCTAAGGTTGGTCTCAAGTAAGAGGTCCAACGAAGGCTCAGTTCAGCCGTTACCAGCCTACATTCATGCATACACATGAGTAACCCAAATTTCAACTTACCCGACATCTCGGATAAGGGTCCAAGAGTCTAGTTCAGCCGTTACAAAAAGAGATACAGCCAGCCTATATTCATGCACATATACATGCAAGTCTGCATGCAAGATCAAGTATTTCAACTTCACGGAGGTCGAGCGCACAAAAGGACACACTTACCTAGCCAAAATCAAGTCACAAGTAAGCTCAGCATGTCAAGTTTTCAAGCATTTCAAATATTTCAAATCAAGATACAAGTTACATGTAAATCAAGTTACTTGTACATACATAAATGAGATATCAAAAGTTTAGTCAAGTGCGATAAAGTACACACTCACCTAAGAAATGATAAATCAAGTGCCTAGCAATTTTAGCAACAAGTAGCATGGAACATGTAGTTGAAACACTCACCAGTTCAAAGCGGAGCACGTTAAACGCTCGTCTCCGGGCAGCTCTGGTATTCACCGTCAAATCCTAAGAGCAACCAAGATAAAAGATGTTTATGGTCCAACTATTCAAAACTTAGGTGAACAAAGTTCACATTTTAGACTCAACTATGAGTCATACATCTATCCATATTGGACTCCTAAATTCATAAGGGTTCAAAGACAAATTTGAAGGTGCAAATCAAGGAAAAATCCAAGTACATACTAGAGCAATAATTCAACTATGACTTTGGAATAAAAAGAAAGCATTTGGATCTAAAAAATATGAGCAACCAAAGAGTTCCATATTTCATTTCATTGCTGGAAATTTCTAGCAACGATACGATCCTCCAAACAGGAAGTCCAGCCACAAAAGTCAAGATTTTCACCATAAAACTCACATGCTTGCTAAGATTGAAGTGTTTTAAGATATATGGAATCAAGATATGTCAATTTAGAGCCAAAGTTTTAAATGTAAAGTTGGAAACATCTCAGATTGTCTCCCACGAGTTCCAACAAAAAAATTCTAACAAGCATCATTATTTTGAAAAATCATAACTTGAATTATAAATGTCAAAAAATCATACAGCTTGCCCCGTTAAAAACTACACTCGAAGCACTAATAATCTTTGGTAGACATCTCAAAGAGATTCAATTCATAAATTGGTCTAAATTGAGCCGCAATCTACTGCAACATTCCAGTTTTTACTTGTACAAAGCAGAATTTTCAATCAACTTTGCCAATTTTTTGGTGTGTATATAAAATGAACCACAGCTTAAATTTTATACCATTAAAAAGCTCTATGAGTCTAGTTTCAAATGCAATAAATGGAACTCAATTCCAACTTTCCTATACGAAATTATAGCCAATTTTTCAAAACTGCGTAGAGTTTCCTGCCAAAATTTCTAGATTGCTAATAACTTGAGAAAATGAAATATTTCTTAACAAAATCTCATTCCCTTGTCTCAAATTCAACATACATATGAAGATTAAGATTTAACAAAGTATCTCAAGCAAAAACCTTGCCAAAATCACCATAAAATTCTGGAAAGTAAAGTTGAAAAATCTCTGTCTCCTAATCGGTCAACTCTAGAAGAAATTTCAGTAAATTTCCCCCAAGTTTTCCCAATAAAACTTCCAACTTCCAACCTTAATTCCATGGCAAATACACAATATATCTTGTCCAACATGTCATGAGTCATATAGCAGGTATTCTTAGCAAAGAAGTTCATCACAATTACAAACATAAAAGTTTACCATAGACTATCATTTCATGCATCAAAATCAGCCATCAATAGCTTAGTAAACAAAAAAAATCTCCATAAAGTCTTTTCCTTTTTGCTGACAAAATTTCATATGCTAATTATAGGAAAAGGAAGATAGACTGTCTAGCAAATTTACCTCTTGTTTCCCACAAACAAGAGTCTAGTTTCAAATGAACCACAGCTCAAATTGTATACCATTAGAAAGCTCTATGAGTTTAGTTTCAAATGCAACCAACGGAACTCAATTCTAACTTTCCTATATGAAGTTATAGCCAATTTCCCAAAACTGCGCAGAGTTTTCTGCAAAAATTTCTAGATTGCTAACAACTTGAGAAAATGAAACTTTTCTTAACAAAATCTTACTCCTTTGGCTCAAATTCAACGTACATATGAAGATTAAGGTTTAACAAAGTATCTCAAGCAAAAACCTTGCCAAAATCACCATAAAATTCTGGAAAGTAAAGTTGAAAAATCTCTCTCTCCTAATCGGCCAACTCTAGTAGAAATTTCAGCAAATTTCCCCAAGTTTTCCCAACAAAACTTCCAACTTCCAACCTTAATTCCATAGCAAATACACAATATATCTTATCCAACATGTCATGAGTTATATAGCAACTATTCTTAGCAAAGAATTTCATCACAATTACAAACATAAAAGTTTACCCTAGACTATCACTTCATGCATCAAAATCAGCCATCGATAGCTTAGTAAACAAACAAAATCTTTCATAAAGTCTTTTCTTTTTTACTCATAAAACTTCATATGCTAAGTATAGGAAAAGAAAGATAGATTGTCTAGCAAATTTATCTCATGTTTCCCACAAATTCAAGATGAAAAGCAACCAAGAAGTACTAATAGTTTCTTTCTCTAAGAAATCTTCCAATAGCTTCCCTCCAACCTTACATCAAGATTGATCGGAGAATATTAGAATTTTTCGTTGGATTCTTCATGATTCAAGCAAGAGATCAAGGCTGAATTTTTTTGTGTTTTCTCTCCCTTTTTTCTTTCAAAATTTCGCAAGAAGAAGAAAATGATGAAGACAAGAAGGGTTGGTCAAGATAAGTAAGAAGAAAGCTTGGTCTTGGTCAAACTTGGTTGTTCAAGCTTGGTTGGTTAATTGACAAATGTCAAGGAAATATGTATTGTCTATCTTTTTCTCTCTATTTGTCTCTGATTACTAACATATCTAATGCCCCTCTAATTAACTCTTAACACCTCTTGTCATATAATTCCTATTGCACAAAATTCTCTCAATCCTCCAAATTTATCGCACGCACCTCACTAATCGATCACACTAGTATCATGCACTATAAAATTTAACATGCATCAAATTATACATGCACCAAGGTAAATAAAATAATAGACTTAAAAACACACCTCAATCATCAAAGCAACCACAAATTCAAGACAAACAAGGAAAAACAAAATAAGAGATAAGAAACCTAATTTATGGGGCCTCACATGAAGTGGCTAGATTCTTGATGTATGATATGACGATAGGACTTGAGAATGATCAAGAGAAAGAACCAGGGTTCGAAGTGGAAAGATTGTGATCAATTGGTGAGTGTTCCAATTGCATATTCTATAGTAATTGTTAATCAAATGTGACTTGTTGTTAGAAATTGTAAGGGATTCTGCCTTGTTATTTCATAGACAAATATGTACTTTGTTGCACTCGACCTAACTTGACTGAGTTCTTGATATCTTGTTTATATATAAATAGATATACATGTACAAGTAGCTCGATATACAAGTGACTTGTGGTTTGACTTAAAATACTTGATATGCTGGGCTTACTTGAATTGATCTTGGTTAGGCGAGTGTGCACTTATTCGCATTTGACCTTCGTGAACTTGAATTACTTGATCCTGCATGCGAATTTGAATGTATATGTGCATGAATGTAGGCCGACTGTATATCTTCTTGCAGCGGTTGAATTGGGTTCTTCACTGGCACTCTGATTCGAGGCGTCGGGTAAGTTAGATAGCCTTGAGTTACTCATGCGTATGCGTAAATGTAGGTTGGCAATGGTTGAATTGGACTCTTCGTTGGAACTCTTACTTGAAACTAGTCTTAGAGTGGTTGGGTAAGCTGTACAGCCTTGGATAAAGGAAGAATTTTCGAACCTATTTACCAGTGACTTGAATCGTGACATGGTTGAATATCGGAGAGTTAGGTGACAGCCAACATCTCCAATTGTGATATACTTGAGCGTTTAATGACAGCCAACGACTCTACTCGTAAACACTTGAATATTTGGGATTTTAACCCAAATTATGAATACTTGAACACGCAGGGCTTTAAACCCAACCTCATGACTAGTTAGTCGAATCGAGTCGACAAAGGTTTGGTCAAAACGATTGATAAACTATGAGTACTTGTTTGATGTGCGGGTCCGGTACAAGGGAATGATTGTAGAAATGGGGTTGGATATAAGTGGTGGTCTACGGACATTATAATTGGTTAGCAGAATGTCAACAGGCCCTGGACATACTACTGTGGAACTTGCTCCTGAGAGTAGACTTTATTCTTTGACATGAATATGTTTTTTACTGTACATTATTGTATGATCTATCTGGTTTACTTGCTTTACTATACATTATATCATGATCTATCTGGATATGACCAGCTTCTGGATATATATCTGTGAATTGTATCATATCTGTTAGTTTACTTGCATGTTTTCTTGAAATTTCACTAGACGAAAGCTCATTCCATTAGATTATTTTCCTTATAGAGGGCGAGAATGTGAGAGTTGGAGTTAGAGATAGAACCTTTGTCTAAGTTTTGTTATTACTCGTGTAGGCACTTCTTAGGTGTATATCAGACTTGTTTGATTTTATTTTGTAAGCATGAATCCCTGGCCGTATTTAGGGTGTAAGGATCGAAGACAATCTAAGAGGGGGATGAATTATGTTGATTAGAAAACTAATCAAGTTATGGACACTTTTTGCTCAATATAAAATTTACCCTCTTTTCTAAATGATCATACAATGAATCAATCAATAAATGAACAAAATCATTTAAGAGAAGTAAAAGATATAAACAATTTAAAGATCACACGATAACAATAAATAAATAACAAGCGAAGAATTGCAAACCAATTGACTACCAAGTTCCTCTCGAGCTTGTAGATCAATTCAAACAAACTTTTTCAAATTGATGAAATACAACCAATCTTGTGTACAAAGGAAGGTTCACTTCTTCCTTACCCCAAATTTCACTCGGTCAACTTAGTAAGTTTTATTATTTCTTAGGACAACCCTCACAAAGTTACACTATTGAAATATTCACTTACAAATGAAAAACTTACAATGAACTTCACAGTACCAAAACTACAAATCTTCTTTGGAGAGTGTTTTCTCACTAAAATTACTCTATATCTTTTGTATCTTCAGTGTACTAAAGTTATTTGAAATTTCTGACAATACTCTATTTTTATGAAACCAAGAAAGTGCTTCATTACTGCTTCCAACGGATAGAAAGTAGCTGAAGAGTCAACTAGCCGTTGGAAGTGTCGGACGTCTGGTACTCCTGTTTCTTGCGTCCGACAGCAGGTAGTAAATTTGAGAGATTTTCTTCAATTCTTTTGAACGTCTGGTGTCTTTGATACTTGCGTCCGAAAGCCAATGGTAAAATTGAAAAATTTTCTTCAATTCTTTCGGACGTCTGGTACTTCTGATGCTTTTACATCCCAAGTGTTGCATAATTTATCGGACGTTCGGTATCTCTGATGTATGCGTCCGAAAGAGGTTAGTGAGCTAGATGGAATGTTTTAATTCTTTCGGATGTCCGGTGATGGAGTTCTTCATGTGTCCGAAGTGCTGCGCATTTTATCGGACTTCCAGTCCTGTCTTCACAAGCGTCCGACAGCTTTCAGCATTCTTTGTCTCTTTTCAATTACACTTGATTTTTGAATCAGATTTGCTTCATAACTGAAAGTAATTTTTGAAGAGATATTAGTATCATCCATTGTTTTGTAAACATCAAAAGTTAGGGACCAAAATCAACATTCTCCCTCTTTTTGATAATGACAAAATAATGGATGAAAAAAAGAAAAAGATTGAGCAAATGAGCATAAGCTCTCCCTCACTCATTGCATCAAAAAAATTTGAAGTGCCAAACTTATAATTTCAAAATAACTCCCCCTTTCACATAACATCTATTTAAATCTAGTAACTATAATCCATAATGTAGTTGCTGTAACAGAGAATCCAAAATACCAATCAAAAATAGAGAAATAATACCAGAATTCAGCAATCACTAACATACCAACATTAATCATCAGCCCAAAACAGAAAATTAATACCAAAAGAAGTACCAAACAGAAAAATATCAATCAAAATATATTAGCAATTCAACTAGAAATCATCAATGTTAACCAAGATCCATTAGTATAGAGTATTTGAAACATCAAAAGAGAAAATACAAAAGATGCATCCTAATATGAAATGCAAATGACCGTAGAGTGCCTAAAGTGTAATCACAAAATTTCAAAAAATCACAAAATTTAAATTTCGAACAATTGACACTTCTAATTTTAACAATATTCAAACCAAACCGATTTTGAACTTTTACAAATAGGGAAACGGAATTTTTTGAAAGATCATCTTTGTGAGCAAGAAAAATCACCAAAGTGTATCTAGAATAATCATCAATAATGACTAAGCAATATCTCTTACCACCCAAACTAGCAATTTGTGTAGGACCAAACCAATCAAGATGTAAAAACTCCAATAGTCTTGAAGTAGAAATATGTCATCTCCAAATAATACTATGCCACTAGACTTTGACTTGAATTTGATGAAATATGATGGATCACCGGTCATATGTTTTGAACATTCACTGTCTATGAACCACTTTAATTTCTTAATAAATTCACCAGATTCACCTAGTCAAGAGTTCAAGAACTAATATATGGTACCCATTAATTTCTGGGTTCTTGAGAGTTAGTATCATGTCTAACTATTCACATGCATTTCATGCCTCTTCTCATATTCTTCCTCACAGAACAATCACTTTTCATGTGACCTTTTGACAACAAAAATTATATATAATGAAAGAGTTATTTACATGAACAAGTTTAATAAATCTTACTTGTTTTCTTTTATAAACAGTAAATTCATTTGCACCAGATTTTAACTTCTTCTCATGAGTGCTAAGATGAGTTTTTGATTCATTCCTTTGAAAACAGTATTGTTTTTTATGTTGGAGTAACTGATTTAAATTATCCATTCTTCTTTTCAAATCACTTTGTTCTTTTTTGAATATTTCACAAAGCCTTATTTTTCTATCAAATTTATTTTGTAAATCAATTTCATTCTTTTTCAAGAAATCATTTTCAGTTTTCAACTTCTTATTTTTTTGAAAAAAGCGTGTATTATTCTGAAAAAAAATTTAATTTTGTGTTTTAATTTCTTGTTTCTAGCATAAAATTCTTTCAAATTATCATGCAACTTTTTAATGAAAGATTCAAAATCATTATCAGTTTCATCATCACTTTTAAATTGAGAGTTAGAAGTCGTTACCTCATTATGTTCAATGGTCATAAAAGTCAATTGAGCAGATTCTTCTTCCTCTTTAATTTCACCATCGGAGTTGCACTCATTTCATGTGAACTGGAAATTGTTGAATTTTGATTTTCTTTCAACTCTCCCTACTTTCTTCTTCTTCATTGGACACTCACTAATGTAGTGTCCAAATTGGCCGCATTTATAGCATTTGTCATTTTATTTTTTGTTGGTCTCTTGCTTTCTTGTATTGTTGAATTGATTGAAATTCGAATTGCTAAATCCTCCCGTTTTGAATTTTCTTTTGTTGAGGATTCTCTTGAAATTTTTTATGATGAGAGCTAGTTCATTGTTATCCATATCTTCATCATCCAGTGAAATAGAGTCATCATCATCTTGAGATGCATTTAGAACAATGATCCTTCTTACCTTTGCATTATCTTTCTCTTGTACGTTGGTCTTAAGTTTCAACTCATAAGAGATTAGAGAATTAATAAGAGATTTAATATGCATAGAATTCAAATCTTTCGCCTCTTCAATAGCAGTCACCTTACTCTCCCAATTTTTGGACAAAGTATTCAAGATTTTTCTGTTTTTCTCTCCTAAAGAGTATTTCTTTTCTAACACTTCTAAATCTTTAATAAAATCATTAAATCTATAATACATTTTATCAATATTTTCATGAGACTCCATCTTAAATGGCTCATACTTAGTAATCAAGATAGATTTTTTTTTGTTCTCTAACATTTTCACTACCTTTATGAATTTCTCTCAATTTATTCCAAATTTTCTTAGCTGACTTGCAACTTTTGACCCTAATAGATTCATTTGACTCTAAAACACTATATAATGCATACATAGTCTTTGCATTTAAGGTGAGGTGGGTTCTATCATCATCAGTCAATTCATTTTTGATTTTTGGTTTTGGTTTATGAGTAATTTTATCTATTATAGAGGCATCATATGGACCTTCATTAACAATAAACCACAATTCAATATCAATCGATTGCAAGAAAATAATCATTCTTTCTTTCCAACTCACATAATATGACCCATTAAACATTGGAGGTCTAATCACAGATTGTCCTTCAAAAAATATGATATTGTTGGTTGTCATTTTTACCCCTAAGCTGATTAATCTTAATTTCTAGGAGACCAAATTCTGATACCAATTGTAAGGATCGAAGACAACTTAAGAGGGGGTAAATTAGGTTGATTAGAAAGCTAATCAAGTTATGGGCACTTTTGGCTCAATATGAAATTTCCTTTTTTCTAAATGATCACACAATAAATCAACAATGAATGAACAAAATCACTTCAGAGAAGTAGAAGATATAAGCAATTTAAAAATCACACGATAACAATAAGTAAATAAGAAGGAAAGAATTGCAAACCTATTGACTACCAAGTTCCTCTTGAGCTTGTAGATCAATTCAAACAAATTTCTTCAAATTGATGAAATACAACCAATCTTGTGTACAAAGGAAGATTCACTTCCTCCTTACCCCAAACTCCACTTGGTTAAGTTAGGAAGTTTTACTATCCCTCAGGACAACCCTCACAGAGTTACACTATTGAAATATTCACTCACAAATGAAAAATTTACAATGAACTTCACACCACCAAAACTACAAATCTTTTTTGGAGAGTGTTTTCTCATTAAAACTACTCTATATTTTTTATATCTTTAATGTGCAAAAGTTATTTGAAATTTTTGAGAATACTCTATTTATATGAGACCAAAAAAGTGCTTCATTAATACTTCCAACGGATAGAAAGTAGTTGAAGAGTCAACTAGCCGTTGGGTGTGTCGGACGTCTGGTATTCCTGTTTCTTGCGTCCGATAGTAGGCAGTGAGTTTGAGAGATTTTTTTCAATTCTTTCGGACGTCTGGTGTCTCTGATGCTTGCGTCCGAAAGCAGATGGTGAAATTGAGAAGTTTTTTTCAATCCTTTCGAACGTCTAGTACCTCTAATACTTTGCGTCTGAAGTGCTGTATAGTTTATCGGACGTTCGGTATCTCTGATGTATGCGTCTGAAAGAGATCAATGAGTTAGATGGAATGTTTTAATTCTTTCGGACGTCCGGTCCTGTCTTCACAAGCATCCGACAGCTTTCAAGTTCCTTTGTCTCTTTTCAATTACACTTGATCTTTGAATCAGATTTACTTCATAGTTGAAAGTAATTCTTGAAAAGATATTAATATCATCCATTGTTTTGTAAATATCAAAAGTTAGCGACCAAAGTCAACATAGGGCTTGTCTAGACATTCGATGTCCATGAATGTATATAAATAAGGTTGAAAATGCTATTGCTCTTGTTATTGAGATTATTATTTTTTTTAAGGTGTATGAGTGAGTTCTGACAAGAGTTGGGTAGGCGATCCATCAAAACTTAGGGTTTGCCCTGGAAGGAGGTGGGATCGTCACAGAATCTAATGAAAATAAAAAAAAAGATTCATCTTTGTTATACTTGACAGTGTTGTAAACACCAAAATTTCAATTTTATTTAACTCAATTTTAGTTTTATTTTTTAATTTTAGTTTTAATTTTATTTTAGTTGTCTAAGTTTGCAAAATGATAGTTAGTGTTTATTTTTATTTATTTTAGTAAATTAAGTTCATCATTTTTCTTTTTAAAGCATTTTTGCATTAAATTTTTGAAAAAAAATTCTCAACAAAAATTTATTTTTAATCTTTTTAAACTCAATTTCTTCCAAATAAAATGAAGTTTTTTTTGTAAAGCAATCTCAATTAGGAATTAACACTTTGTTTACCTAAATTGGTTTTGAAAAACAAAAAATAATAATAAACAAAAAATATGTGGAACACATGCAAAAGGGTTAAGTGTATGAGTTAGACATTAGACAAGTGTCTCCATTTTTTTGACACCACAACACTTGTTAGATTAGGTGGCAGGACACTTGTTGAATTGAGGAAAAATCTGGACATTAGAAAGAAACAAGGAAGCTGTGGGCTGGAGGAAGAAGAAAAAGCAAGAAACAAAGAAAAGCTGGGGAAAGAAGCTACGGGAGGAAAAAAAGAAGCAAGAAAGAAGGGAAGAAAAAGAGGGTTACGGAAAACAAGGGAAAGAGTGATTGAGAGAAGGAAGATTGAAAAAGGTGACGGCTGGAGAGAGCAAGTGAGAACCGAGAGAAAGCAAGAAAGAGAGGGAGGCTTCGAGAGTGATCAAAAAACAAGGAAACAAGAAACAAGAAAAAGAAAAGAAAGCTTCGGGCAAGAAGGGTTGAAGAAAAGAGAAGAAAAAGATACCGAGAGAGGAGAGGAGATTGAGAGAGAGGGTTGGAGCTGAGAGCAAGAGGTTGCGGGCAAGGGAGAAAGGAAAGCAAGAAAAAGGGAAAGGAGGAGGAACCGAGAGAAGGAGATTGAGGGAGTGGCGACTGGAGAACGAAAAAAGGAAAGAACAAAGGAAAAGAGCCTCGCGTAAGGGAAGACAAGAAGAAACAAGCAAGAGGGTTGGTAGAGAGAGGAAGAGGAATCTGGGGAGAGAAAGAGAGAGACTGCGGAGGGTCTTGGAGGAAAAATTTGGAACCAAGAGGAAGAGTAAGGAAGGTTCGGGCAAGGAAAAAGGAAAAAAGAGGAAGAAACCGAGAGAGAAAGGAGATTGGAAAAAGGGTGGCTGAAGAACAAAAGAAAGAAAGGGAGAAAGGAGAAGAAAAGGGAAAAAGAAAGGGAGAAAGGAGAAAGGGAGGGGGAGGAGAGGATTTGAGGAGAAGAAAAGCAGCAACGGGAAGAGGAAACGGGAAAGAAACTTTTTCAGAAAATTTTTGCTAAACAGGCTGATTATTCGGTCACTTTGGGGGGTGATGTTCTCCTTAATTTCGAGTTGTTTTGAGGATTCTTTTGGTTTCTGCATTTTTTCTGATTGTAGAGGAGCAAGTCTCCTTCAGGAATTTTTAGTAAATACGACTACAACAGCCTCAAATCCGAGCTCAAAGTCCCAAGGTTCGCACTTCTTCACCAAAGCCTGCAATCTGATTCCTTCAATTTCTGGTGGATTTCACCCATCCCTTTGCAAAGTACTCTTGAGGTTTTGACTCCAAAGACAGTAGAAGAGGTAACCCTGAACCTGTCCCTTGTTCATTTCAATTTCTATATGAAATCAAATCTGCTAAACTGGAACTTGGGTTCTCGCTCAATTGATGGGTTTTGTATCTATACCATGCAATCTATGTTTTTTTCTAGGATGATCAAAGTTGCGTTTGATTTGATTAGAACTAGATTTCCTCTAGTTGTGTATGGTTGCGGTTTCTTGTTATTTCTTCCTCCTTTCTTCTCGTTTCATTTTTTGTCCAAGAATCTGCCTTTATCTGTGAGTTGGGTAGCTTAGTTAATGTTTTTTGATCATTATGCTAGAGGATTGGGATTATTTTTTTTGTTAAAATGGCATGTTGTGGTTTCATCCCTTCCCTTTGTTGTACAAAAAGATATGAATGCTGAATAGCATAGCTATAAGTTGCGAAAAACTTGCGGATGTGGAATTGCAGAAGCTTTCCTTTCAGTTGCAGGAAGAAGAAAACTGTCTTCGAAGCTTGCATGAAATATTTTTCAACAATTGCACTTTTGCCCCAAATTATCTCCATAATGCTACTATAGCCCAAAAAATATGGAAAAATAATCAATTTTACCCTTTGGAAAGTCAAAACATTCTTTTTATGTTTTAACCATGCTTTATGCAAATCTTTTTCCCTGATTTTAGGGGACAATTAGAGCTTAATTAGTTTTTTAGAGCTTTTATTTTGCTTTGATTTAACCCCAAAACTTCTTCCATGTCTCAATTAGGTCCCTACTTGTTCTTAAATTCTCGAATATAGGTTGTTTACTTTTCATTTAAATGCCTTGATTGATTATTTCCATTTCTTTTACATGTTATTGCTTTTAATGTTATTGCATATAGGTTGTTTTACATGTCATTAATCTAATAAAAATAACATATATATTATTAGTGTATTAAGAATTTACTCTAAAAAAAGATGGGAGTCAACCAAAAGATTAGGAAATACATAACGTTAATAAATCAGAAAGAAAACATCTGCAAGAACTTCCGCTTCCCCACCTCTTTCACATCAAAGACGTCTTTTCGCATGGTGGAACTGTCCCCTTCTCCGTTGTCATGAACCCCCGATTCGTTCTTCATTCTTGCCTTCTATTTGCTACGATAAGATTTGAAAAAGCATCACCACAGGGATCAAACTAGTGCTATCTCTCTACATCCAAGGGTGTAGATTAATTTAGATTGCTTGATTTAAAGAACCCCTCAGAATGGGGATTGATTGGTATCTATTGATTTAATATTGATTTGCTAGACAAGAAGATTTGGCATTGTTTAGAGTACATATCACTTCTTGTACTGTTTCTTTTACAGTCGAAGCTTGCTATGGGTATTGTAGTGTTTGATAAAGGTTTGGTGGAGGTAATTGTGGAGTGCCATCAGTAGCTTGATTTTTTTTTTTTTGTTGTTTCATTTGCCGGATTTGACTTTCTGGCAAATCTATGGTTTTAATTGTTTTCTACCCAAATAATGTAATCAAGTTTTTTATTAGTAGACAAGTAGAAAGTTTGAAAGGATTGTAAGCAGAGTGGTGGCTGTCCCTAAAAAAAAATGCTTTTATGGTGGTTTGATGGGTGGTTCTGGTAAAAGAATGGAGAAGCCGTTCATGGAAGTTTTTTTATCATGGTTTCATGGGTGGTTTTCTCCCCTTTGAAGGAGAAGATAATTTGATGGTAAAAATGGGAATTTTAGAAATAATATACTATAAAGTTTGTATGGATCTTTATGCATTTTAAGGGCTCGTTTGGAATTGCGGTAACTTATTGAAAATTACTTTCATAGTAGAGTTTTTAATAAAAATACTTATTAACTTTTAAATATATTGCTTAGACACATAGTTTAATAAATACTTAATGTATTGGATAATATATAATTTAAAAAATTTTAAAATTTTTTATCACCTTATTTGGTTCATAGTATAGGATAAATTGATTAAATTTGATATTTTAGTTTTTCAATCATAAAAGCTACCTTTTTTGATAAAATATCATAATTTCATTAAAATCTGTACTAATGGTAAAAATTACATTATCAAACATACACAAATATCAAAGAATAGATATGAGAAAAGGACACTACAGATTTGAAAACAACAAAAATTACATTATAAAGCTCCAAATCTAAAAAATGAGATAAAATAATTGTAGCTCTATGGACATCTGTGCATGTTTTTAATCACCAGATTTGCTGATTAATTGCTTGAAGTCCAGATATTATGGTGAGATTTGTCAAATAGATCTAAGAAGTTTTAGATCTGATAATCAAAATTTGAAAAAACTCAGATCTAATAAAAGAAAATTTAAAAAATTATCAAGTAGAAATCCTTAGCATAGAATAAAACTCTCATTAAAAAATTTAGGAGAGAAAAAATCTCTCACTAGGCAACCCTAAGGAGAGAAGAAACTCTTATTAGAAAATTATAGAAGAGATTTTATTCACACATATGAAAAGAAACTATAAAGAGGGCTACTCCCATGGGAAAAGATAAAAAAAAAATCTTATCTCTCTCACATGAAAGAGTTAAAGGGAGTTTTAATTAGAGAGTTTTTCTAGAGAGAAGGAAAAGAGAAGAAGTAATCACAAAAGTTACTTTAAAAGTACCAAATTTGAACTTTTGCTAAAAGTACTTCACTACAAGAAATTTGGCCTTTTATGATAATAAAAGTCATCACTAAAAATCAAAAAGTCGTCATTATATATATAGTGACGACTTTTTCCATTGTCACATGTTGTCACTAATTCTATGTCACAAATGGGTATATGTAACTCTTAAAGTCGTCACTAAATATTGTTATTTAATGACGAAGGCTAAGTCATCATTAACGGTTAGTATTTGTGACGAATTTTCTTGTCACGTTTCACAAATTTTTTTGTCATAAAAGGTAGCAAAAGTCGTCACAAATTTGAACGAGCATAGGGACTTGAACTGTCACTCTCATTCCTAGTATTCAGTGACAAGAATAGTCGTCACTTAGTGAACTTACAACTTTGCCTAGAAGACTGCAAGTGTTCATTACAAGTATAACATTGTCACGGCTCTCATTCTGACAATTATAGCGAAAAAATTAAATTTGGCTAAGAGTGACATCTTTTGGGAAGGTTGTCACTGAGTTTAGTGGTTGAGAAAGTTGAAATTGACCAATACAAATATAAGAACTGAAGCTGGCATTTTCAACAAATATAACAGAACATTAAATTTGACAAAAGGCAAAATCAACGTAGAATATATGCCGCAAAGTCATATATTTGGCCATAACACATCTATAAATTAATCAAAACAAAAGTGAACCGCAAATGTTGGGAATATAGTAATCCCACATAATCACATAAGTAGTAATGGCCAATACATATCCTTCCCAAAAGATAGATACTAGATTTCTAAACAAAAGCATACACTACAGAACCAGGTCAGATTTCAATCATCTCTAGCAGCATGTAAATCAGTCTTCTCACGATCAAAATATGAAGCTAGACTGCATTGAAAATAAACTTTTCTTTAGAGTTTCAGCATATCCAACTATTGTGAACTTAATAAGTAAAAAAATCAGTCAAAAAGAGAGTTTCAACCAAAATAAAAGCAAAGAATCTATCTCCTCACCTTTTTTGAAGTCTATCATTTGCGCAAGTCTTTCATTTGGGCTATCAACTCCTCGTACAGCCCCCTAGTTTCAAGTTGCTGATCTTGCAAGCTCTTAATTAGCTCCTTTTGGGCATTGAATTCCTCGCAATTTGTGTAGCTCGTTGCTCTGCCGCATCTGCCCTTCGATGTTCTTCAATTTCACTCCTCAAGTGGTCAATCTCCATTGCTTGCCTCTTGGTTTGCTGCGGCTACGAAGCTGTCAGGTATGTATCCAAGTTGTTGTTGACAAATTTCAGCACTACTCATTGAAGTTGTAGCTTCCATCTCTTTCATTGTTGCCTAGACAAGACATTATAGCTTAGGTGTTAAAAGGCATGTCACAAAGGAGTTGTAAATGCATAAAAATAGAATGACATCTCGCACCAAAGTCTCTTTCGCTAGATCATTTATCAGCCCTCCTGTCTTCTTTGATGTACGACTGATTTCAAACATTTCTATCTCTGAAAGCTCCACTCCCTCCTTCCTCTTCTGTCAAATAATCAGTTTGACACCAGACTTTGAGAGTGAAGAAGGAAAAAGCATAATGGAATCTCAAACAGTTTTAATTGATTACCTTCTCTTCAACAACTCTAGCAAGTGACTTTGTTCCCACAGTAGTATGAGTTTCATTCTTGGCACGATTTACTTTGTTACGGTCACTGATTTTCTGAATATATAAACAACCAGCAGTAATTCTAAATATTTAAAATAAATTTTATATTTAGGTAAGACTAATTCAAGTATGTAACTAGATCTTGAATTCTTCACTTCCAAAGTAGTTGCACATCCATGTCCAATCCTCAGCTGATACACCTTCAGGAACATGTTGAATTGCTTCCTCCTTCGTCCCAAAAGTTAGAAAATACTTGTGCAACCGATATCGGTGATTCCGATACAAGATGTTCAACTGCCTATTTATAGCAGTTTTTGAGGTGATGCTATTCTCAAATTGAAAGTCATCCTACAAGACAAATATAGTACCGAAAAATTAAATAGAAGTACATAAGAATATTGCATGAGTATAAAGATCAAACAATTCATTCTAGTAGTGATATAAGCAAAAAAATACAAATACCGTAACCGTCTTGTATATGTTCTCTCTATATTCAGCCTCAAGATGTGACCATTTGTCAACATTAACCTTCCAAACTTCCTAACAACACAGCCACTCTCACTAATGAAATATTGAGAGTCCTTTCCTACTATGCGCCGAATGGAAGGGTCAACTTCAATAGTTAGAGTTTCATTATCATCTCTTTTGCGGGCCAATGTAATGTTTCTAGTACAACCCCTTCTTTTGGCAATGGCACAGCTATGGTTAAACAAAATTCAAGACTAAATTAGCTATAATAGTTGAAACAAAATAAAAGAACTAGAAATGTAAGTGCAGAAGTTGGTACCACTATTATCATTTTGACCATCATGAGATCGCGCAGTCTCATTTGCATCTGATGCTAATGATTCAGGAGTGTGAGGCTGCCCGTTGTTTGAACCACAGTAACATTTTGTGGTGAAGATGCTGGCGTCATAAAGGTAGCAGTGCCATTTGAGCTAGTACTTGCAGATGGACCTTGTTGCTGATTTGAAGGTGGTGATGGTTGCTTTTGCTGTGCTTGTTTCTAAGTGTTTGGCTCTCGTTCCGGGTCCAGCCATCTGAAAGCAACAACTAACCAAACATTAAAAAAAATATTCAATGTAGTCTAAATATATCCTTTTTATGTAGTTTAATAGGCAAAAGATAAATCAAACAAGATGACAAAAGCAATGCAACTAAAGTAGAAGTTGTACTCAGATACCAACAACCATTAGATTCATATTGAATCGATGTCATCTAATATGAATCAGTGTCACTGTCACTAAGAATATCCTCATCTTCTTCATTATCGCAACTGTTGGGGTCCCCAATATCACTGTCATCAATAAAGTCTTCATCAGTTTGTTGATTTCCTTTCTTTGATTGGTCACCATGAATAACGGATGAAGGCACGTACTTTAATAGATTGCCATCTTCTCTTGAAATTGGTGGGGGGTTATCGAGATCTATTATAATATTGAATTCCCCCCTTGTGTTTCCTCTTGATATATCTCCTCAACTACTGCCTCTTTGTCCACATTTCAGGAATATCATAACAGTTTCTTGGACCGAACCTCTCAACTACATACCAGTTTCTACCTAATTTCAGTTCTCAATATAAAATACTTGTTCCACATGTTGAGGAAGGACATAAGGTTGGTCTTCATACCATCTTCTTGATGAATTCACACTTGTGATACCCCAATCCTTGTCTATTTGCATGCCGGAACTATCATCTAGTTTCCACCAGTCACACTTAAATAGGACAACATTTTTCTTTCCAAACCAGCACCTCACTTCAATAATTTCTTTTAGACACCATAAAAATCAATGATATTATTACCATGCTCGCCTTTCACTACGATGCCACTATTTTGTGTTTTTCTCTCTCTTTCACGATCTTCAGTGTGAAATCTATACCCATTAGCCATGCAACCTGTATACATACAAATTCTATTGTCTAAACCTAAGGTCAATGAGCGAAATTCATCATTCCAGGTTGGGAACCATATAACACCTGTTCAGAGAAATTGAGAAAAGTTAACATGATATATTATTTAAACTATAGCCATAAGAAGTCCAAACAACTAATAAGTTAATTAGACCTTACACGTTCTTTGAACCATGTAGCAAACTCCTTATCATGCCGTTGAATAACATTTTCAGTGCATTCAGCCTCCAACAAAGTTTTATGCTCACTAGCAAAAAAAATATGTTAGCATAATTTACAGGTGAGTCATAGTCCATAAAATATAAGCTGAGTTTAAACTAGTATATTACTTGAATGTAGTCATCGAGTTCATCACAGTTATTTAGCAAAAAGGTGTGGATCTTTGCTAGTTCTGAATCAGGTAAATATCGATGTTTAGACCTCCAAATGGACGAGCAGAGCCTGAAAATATTGACAGCTGCCCTTGTTTGTCAACTCTTTCGTTGTTACGCTCGGCCTGTTGAATATTGTCTCGACATTATCCAATACATAGAGCAGAATATCAAGCATTCTTTGTCTATGTATCGCTCGGCAATACATCCCTCTGGACGAGCCTTATTCTGCACATAACTTTTAAGTATTCCCATTTTCCTTATTTTAATAAAAATAGGAAATATTAGTAGTCATTGAAGTAAGAATCACAGGAATTATAACATATTGATTAACAAAAAGACACTATATATGTACGATGGCATACCTCTTAAATGGGAACATCCAACGATATTGAGCTGGACCAACAAGAATTGCTTCGGCAGGTAGGTGAACCAGCACGTGTAGCATTATGTCGAAAAAGGCAGGAGGGAATAGTTTCTCTAATTTGCACATAATCACAGGAATTTTTCTATCACACTCTTGTAGTACATCCTTATGCAATGTTCTAGCACACAACTTTTTAATCAAATCACTTAATTCAAACAGCACTTGTCGAACTTCTTTAGTTAAGCTTCCACGAATTGCAAGTGGGAGTATTCGTTGAATGAAAATGTGAAAGTCATGACTCTTCATTCTGGAAAGCTGGAATTGTCCATTCTTTATGCATCGAGATATATTTGAAGCAAAACCATCCGGAAATTTGATAGAAACTAAGAAATCACATACTTTTTTCTTCTCCTCTTTTGTTAGCTGGTAGCAAGCATGAGGCATGATGTAAACATCACCATTCTGAATCAAGTGCAACTCTTTTTTTATACCTAACTTCCTTCAAATCATTGCGACACTGCCAGCTGTCTTTTGTTTTGCCATCGATATCCATAATAGTAGCAAAGACACTCTCCGATACATTTTTCACCGTATGCATAACATCTAAATTATGCCGCAATTTTAGATTGACCAATAAGGTAAGTCAAAAAAGCAACTTTTCTTTGTCCAATTAAGCCCACTAGCATCACGTTTACACTTCCTTGCCTTGATTTGCTGAAGAGTTTTCCCAAACTGTATCTCAACTCTTTCTACTTGTTCCAGAACTTCTTTTCCGGATAAGGGAATAACAGGATCCCTAAAATCTACTTTACCATCAAATGGCTTTCTTTCTCTACGCCAATGATGATCAATAGGCAAGAAGCGACGATGGCCTGTGTAGCATAATTTTTTCCTATGTTTCAAATGCATACAGGATGTTTCTGCCATGCAAATTGGACAAGCCTGATACCCTTTAGTACTCCATCCAGATAACATAGCATAGGCGGGGAAGTCATTTATAGTCCAAAGCAAAGCAGCACGTAGTGTAAATTTCTGACCAGTATGTGCATCATAAGTTTCTAGACCATCCCAAAATTCATTCAACTCATCTACTAGAGGTGCCATGTAGACACAGATCTCATTTCCCGGGGATTTAGGACCAGGAATCAACATTGACATGAAAAAGAATGGGTCTTTCATACATTTCCAGGGAGGCAGATTATATTGTACAACAAAAACGGGCCAAATGCTATAAGTCGACGTCATGGTTCCAAAAGGATTGAAACCATCAGTCGCAAGGCCAAACCTGACATTTCTAGGATTCATGAGCAAAATCTGGATATAATTTATCAAAATGTTTCCATGCTTCGCTGTCCGCCGGATGCCTCATGGTGTTACCATCATCTACACGCTTTTCTTTATGCCACCGCATATCTAAAGCTATTTCCTTGTGGGCATATAAGCGTTGAAGCCTGGGTTTCAAGGGAAAATAGCGAAGAACTTTTCGTCGAATTTTTGAACCCTTTGACTTGTAGCGGGGCTCTTTGCAATTTGGATTTGGACAACTGTCCAAATTTTTATATTCCTTGCGGAAGACGACACAATCATTGACACAGGCATGTATTTTTTCAGATATGAACCCCAAGTCTCGAATAATTCTTTTAGCATCATAGAAAGACTTAGGAACTGAAGCTTCGGGAGGTAGTGCCTTCTTAAAGACCTCTAGCAATGTGTTAAACGAGTTTATAGTCCACCCGTTCATCGTTTGAGATGTAAAAGAGTGACTACAAAAGACAGCTTTGAGTAAAATTTGTTTCCAGGATAAAGTTCCCTTTTTGCATCTTCCAACAATTTTAGGAAGGAATCAGTCTCACTAGCATTCAACATTGAACTCCCTTCACCATCATCTTCCCTACTAAACCAATTCCCCCCCCCATTGTGTAGTGCCTATGTCATTGAGCATATGGTTTAAATCCTCATTGTCAGTATCCCCTTCTTCATCACCGCCCAGATTACTATCCTCTCTAATTTCCTGTCGAAATTGTTCACCATGGTGTATCCATCTGGTGTAACTTTTTCTAATTCCAAATGTAAATAAGTGGTCCTCCACCACACTTTTTGTATGATTGCAGAAGTTATTGCATTGTTTACAAGGGCAAGCTATCGTAAGATATTTTGCCTTTCGAGAATATGCGAATTTTAAGAAAGCAGCCACCCCAAGTTTATAAAACTCGTCCTTTCTATTATCAAGTTTCATCCAATTTTTGTCCATTTCCTAGAGTTACAAATGCAGAACATAAGTTACAAATTTTTATCTACACATTAGAACAAAAATAAGCATAAATAAGCTGGTTATGAAGCAATAGATTTACACTGGAAAGTTGTAAAGCAGTGTAAAGCAATCTATTAAAGCAAAAACAAGTCAGTTCTTCAAGAGACAATTACACGCTTTCCAGAACACAAGTAAAAAACAATCTATTAAAGCATAGTTTAAAGAAATTACCTGACAAGTAATGAGAAATTAGAAGAAGAGGGGTAAAAACAGGCCTAATTGTCTCTTGAGTCCAGTGTAAAGCAGCTGCAACAAAGGCAGTGAAAAAGCTGAGAACCATTTGCTTATAATCTAAGTAAGTTTCATGAAAACAACTAATCCACAAAATTTCAGCATAGTATTCTGTACTTCATGTACAGAATACAGATCCACATCTCAGCAGACAATTGGAACATAGAGTTACATCTATTGCATGCACTCGTGCACTAATTTTGTGTAAGTACTAGTAGGAGAATGGCATTTCCTAGACACATAGATATGTAAATGATATTGACTGTGAAATCAGTAGTCTTTTTTCCGAAGTTTTTACTTTATCTTTGGCATTAAATTCTATTGTCTAAATCAGTAGAACCATCAAAACCAACTACAGAACTCTGTTTGCTTGGCAGAATAGTGAGCAGTAGTTGTTGACAAGAAATTCTAAACCTGAAAAAAGAAACTCCATTCATTCACAAGCAAAGCCATCATCGTAGCTAAACAGATTTTCTCTCTTTGGCAGAGTGGACGAGAAGAAGATACAGCACTAGGACAATCTTTATTCAAAATAAGTAAATCTTGAAAGAGTTGAAAAATTTTCTAAACTTAAGTGGGGCTGTGATTTAAAACTTGGCCCTTCACTGTCGTTTTTTATTAGCTCAGTTTGGTCTATCAAATCAAATGATAGTTTTTTTGGAACATTAACATCCAAAATTTGCAAAGACAAGAAAATTTTTGTCGAAAGTTTAGACTAAAAGACAACTTACTACAAAAAAGACAATTCAAGTAGTACAACAAAGTAAAGAAATGCTTAAACTTGGGTGATATTAATGGATGAAAACTAATGATTAAATGGTTGTAACAAGAATGACTTGAAATGAGAATTCCAAATCATGTCAATTTAACATCAGTAGGGGATTTGTTCCTAAATGTTTGAAATGGGTTCACATGAAAAAGGGAAAAATATGGAAGAAGCAGACAATAGAGGACAATTGCAGTGATAACTGAAAATTGGTTCTTAGTGAAGTCTTGACATTCTTCGTTCTTAAAAGAAGCTAGAATTATACAGATTGTAGCCCAACAATCCATCTGTGGTTGACTAAAAATGAATTATGCTACGGTTTAGTTTCTTGTCCATTAGGCAGGTCACTTCTATTTTGACTAGTCCAAAAATCAGCAATCCCCTTGAATGTGACTTTGGCAGAAGCACGAAGGGAAATATGTATTCCCCTTGAATGTGACTTTTAAACAGGAAAAATACCAATATCAAATCTAAAATTACAGAATAAAAAATCTTCAGAAAATCTCTTCATTAAACAAACAACAGATATTTACAGCACCCAACACTAAACTCAAATCCAAGCAAAGACTGTGATAAGCCTACACATAATGGGCAGAAGACACATTGACAAATAGCCATAGCAGTATGATGAAAATTCATGTTCACAACCCTCCCTTCTAAGATTCAGCTCAACACGCAGCTCACAACCCTCCCTTCCACTTCGTTTCACTCTCACAACTCAACATTCAGCTCACACAACCTATATTAGACAGAATTGTTCGAAAATAGATGGAAAATATTGAGATTTTTTACCTCAAATTATGCCGTGATAACCTTAGGTCTTCTTTTCCTTCTGATTCAGTCTTCAAACTCTGGCTTTTCCCCAAAATTCATCGTCAAATGCCGTGACGAACTAGGGATATTTGTTATCTCCTACTCTACTAAAGCTACCCTATCAGTTTGGGTAGCTCAATTTAGGGATGCAAATGGTGGCTCAACTTAGGGATATTTGCTATCTGCTACCTACTAAAGCTGCCCTATCAGTTTGGGTAGCTCAATTTAGTGATTATCTTAGTAATTTTAGCAAGATCCCAGTGGAGAGAAGGAGAAGAAGATGGTGTCCGAAGGCAAAGAAAGGGGGAAATGAGTTTTGTCTGAAATTTGGCTAAGTGTTGTTGAGTGTTTTACTTCCGTATTGCCAATAAACGACGTCGTTTCTGCTTCTTTTAGAACCCCGCCTCTACTCCTTCAATTTTCAGCTTCCCGCTTCCACTATTGCACACTAAAAAATAACGTCTTCTCTCTCTAAATTGTTGAACCTTTTTTATAGAAATAACGCCTTCTATCTCCTTTTCTTTTCCAATCGTTGTGCAATTAACATTAACATTGTTTATTATTTAGAGCTTTTTTGGTTAACAAGTTGTATTAAAACTTTGGAATATAAAAATTTAATATTTTTGAATTGTTTCTTTTTTTACTAACATAGATTTTCTATGTGTTATAACAGATGCAACCAAAATAAAACAGACACTGTAACTAATATATACCGTAAGTTTCGGGGGCGTTGCCCCCCGGGCCCCCCAGCCGGGGCGCGTTGCCCCCTGGACCCCCGACTCGCTGACCGGGCAGCGAGACCCCCGCTAAACTCAGCAAAGGTCAAAAATCTGATTCAAGGCATCTCAACATTAGGATCTCTACCAAAAATAAAGTTCAAAAACTAAAAAGCTTATTAAAAATATGTTTATGATTCAAAAAAAGATCTTTTAATGCAAATATTTTTAGTATCAATTTAATAAATTTATCAATTATGCACAATTTGTGGTCTGACAAGACCAAACAATCTGTTTAGTTGATCAAAACCAAAATGGTTTACTAATACATGCATGAAACACTAAATCTATTTGATACAAATACTGATTCATAAACCATAAACAATTTGATTATGGTAAATTGTAATACATAACAAACTCCAGTCATGCAATTGTCAAGATTTTTACTTAATTTCATATTAAATTTTATTATTCTCTACCATTACTTTCACACTATGTTAATCAGTAATTTCTAATATGTTGTGAAGAGAACTAAATAATGAATTCATGATATTTTTTAACTTTATAACAAGGTATTAGTTACGTTTGAAATAATTAAAAAATAGGTAAACATTGTTTTTTACAATACCTTCCTCATTTTGCTAATGATGAACACAACCTAAAGTGTAAAAATAGAAGGTGCCATATTTAGAATTAATAAAACCTTTCTTTATCACATACGAGGCTAAATTGCAAAAGATAAGGTGTCATGGTAGAGTTAATGAGATTAGTTTACCAAATACAGGGCTAAAATATAAATTTCGGGTGTCATAACATAATTAATTAAATTTACTTACAGCATATGGGCCATATAGAAAAAATTAGGGTGGCATATGGGGTTAAAATATAATAGTTAGGGTGTCATATAGTACAATTAATAAAATTTATTTACAACACATGGGCCATATGAAAAAATTAAGGTGGTATATAGGGCTAAAATGTAAAAGTTAGGGTGTCATAGTAGAATTAATAAAATTTATTTACAACACATGGGCCATATTGAAAAAATTAAGGTGGTATATGTGGTCAAAATATAAAAGTTAGGGTGTCATAACAGAATTAATAAAATTTATTTACAACATACGGGCCATATTGAAAAAATTAAGGTGGTATATGGGGTCAAAATGTAAAAGTTAGGGTGTCATAATAGAATTAATAAAATTAATTTACAACATATGGGCCATACTGAAAATATTAGGGTGACATAGTAGAATTAGTGAAAGTGAGATGGGAATAAACGCTTTGGACAGTGACGACTAGTTATTGTCACTAACTTAGAACTGACAACCATATTGTGACGATATTTTAAATTGTCACTGTAGGACCAACTTCAGTGACAACATGTTTTCCAGTCGTCACAATGGTGATCTCCCGCCATACTTGATAGTTGCGCGCCATCCATATTGTGACGACTTATCCCGTGTTGTCACTGTTGAGGGGTGAACCCACGATCAAGTATGATGAAATTAAAAGTCGTCACTAACGGCTTCAGTTGTGACAAGTTTCTCTATTGTCACAGAGAATGTTGTCACAAAAGGCCAAATTTCTTGTAGTGAGCTTTTAACACCAAAAACTCTATTCCTAATTTTATGAGATGATGTTCACCAAATATTTTAAAAATACTTTTAGCACCTACAAGTGTTTTTTTTTATCAAAAGCACTGCAACCTAAAATGGGGTCTAAATAGTCAACATTAGTTTACTAATGGCAGGGGTGTATTTGTTAATAAACTTGTGGGATTAAGGGGGTGAATGTAATTTGACCAAATCTAAATGTTTGATCCATAGTTTGGACATACCTTAAGGGAGATGCATATAATTAATCCATAAAATTACATGAAAAACTGATCCTATTTATTCTACCAAAAATTGTTTTCTTCAATGGTTTCTTCAATTGGTAAAAATATTTTTCTATAATTAAACAATAGATTGACTAGGCTTGTGGTTGTTATGATTTTAGACTTTCTTAGTGATCCTCCAACCCAATAATTTAGCAAAAGTTTAATCTCTGCCTGTCAATTTAGATTTTAACTTCAAAAGTAAGTGATAATTTTTTTGATACATGTGAGAGAGATACTTTTCCTCTAGCTCTCACACCAAATACCCGCATGATAGCAATTATTTGACCAAAAATTATTTAGTTATATTACAAACATATCATCTAATACACATTTTTATCTTCTCAATCAATTTTTTATTTTACATATATCACAATAATTTAGCAAAAGTTTAATCTCTGCCCATCAATTTAGATTTTAACTTCAAAAGTAAGTGATAATATTTACCACATGAATGGCCTAATTGTTAAAAATGACAACAGAATAATTTCTACCCAGTTTTAGGATATATATACATTTCCTCTAGCTCTCACACCAAATACCCGCCTGATAGCAATTATTTGACCAAAAATTATTTGTTTATATCACAAACACATCTTCTAACACATATTTTTATCTTTCAATCATTTTTTTATGTCACATACATCATATGGTAAAAAAGTGTTATAGTAATTTTTCCAAATGACCTACCATCTAAACACACTTTCTATTTCTCAATGAGTCTCTACAAGTGTCTATTTATATTCAACAAAAAAAACAAGCCTACTAAATTTACATGAAATTTGTATAAAAAGAAAAATAATGATAAATATTCAACTATAAAATTCATTATTACTAAAAAATCAAATTTTAGTCTAGCATTAATGAACAATAACTAATTACCAAGCTTTTCTCAAAAAATAACTAAATGTATGAAATATTGATTTTTACTTTGGTGATATTCACTTTCGTCTTCCATTTGATTCAATAAGCTTATAACACCTTTTATCACAAGTCTTGCTTCCCATTGGCAACCTCTTTCTCGATCTCTGCCATAAACACCTGTACAGAGAGGATTTACCAGAGTACAACAAACACCTGAATTTTTTCATGGAAATTTCTTTCTTTATTTTGAAACAATCATGTAGCAATTACTGCTCACACAAAGTTTTGACTTATCAAAGTTAAAAATTTGAACGACAGATTTGAAGACAACTTGACCCTTGGGCATACTCTACAAACATATTATAAAAATTTGCCTCAATTTAGGCCATTTAATTGCAAAAAATTTTGTTTGAATGACTTTCCATTTATTTGACAACAACAAGAAAACTGTGTTATCTAAAATTAGAAAACAATCACATGCTAACATGCAATGTGCATTGGTGTATCATTAAGGACATAAAATACAAAAGAAACTTCATTCTTCAAATGAAAAGGAGGCCAAGAGTAAATGTCACGCTTAAACTCGTGTAGAAGACTTCACGATGAACCTCTCAAAACAAGATCAAATTGCGATAGATCTCTTCCTCACTTAGGTTTAGTATTTAGGGAAAAAGATTACTCTTTCTCATTAACTCATTCTTCATGAACAAACAAGTGGGCATTATTTCAAATTTTTAGGTGGTTGAAAAAATAATAACTAAAGATTGTACACTAGAAAATTTCTTAACTTTGTGCTTGAATTGCATCTAACTCATTCAATACCACATCTTGGTGAAAACAAATAGTTTCTCACCCTTATTTTTTATAAAAACTTAGCCAACATATAAGCACTATAGTCTTGTAATATATAGGTAGAAGAGATAATAAACACACCGAAACAGGTTATGACCTTATGATCACGAGTGGTTGGTAGATCCCTTAAAGGCTTGGTCCCTATTTCAAATTGTCATAAAAGATAAATCAGCAATGGACTTTATGAACTTATAATGTGGCTTGAAAATGATAGCTAAAAGAAATAAGATTTTCAAAGATATTACACTTATGATCACATTCCTTCCAAAAATTACCCCAAATTTGGGTTTAGATTTAAAAGATCTTTGACTCCATTCCAGCTTTTATCATCATCACTAAAGGGACTTTGGTATTGAATTTTTTCTTTTTTTTTCTTTACTTTTTCTAAACATTTTCTTTTTCTTTCTTCTTTTTCCTTCCTTTTCTCTTTGCTTTTTCCTTTTCCTTTTTCTTTTTTTGGCCAATATTGAAGTTTAAATATCAATGGTAGTATCAAAACCCTCTAACTTTTAGAAAATAGATGCACTTTTCTTTTTTTCGAATACTTCATGTCTCTTCCAAAAAATTTAGCATCTTTACTATTATTGAAAATTCTCAAATTTCCTACCCCATTGTGGGGTGTGATCAAACGAACCATTAATTTAAACTCAAATAAAGATATAAAGGATAAACAATGTTTAGATAGTAGAAAAGTTAGCTAAAACATCATTCTTACTTCATATGACAACCAAAGTAAAGAATAGCTCATTAGGAGAATCCATTCCCTTTTGACATTTGAAAATTTCCCCAATATAGGATTGTGATCACTAACGTTCTTATTTAAAATAAAATTGTGCTTTTGATTGCTCAAATGGGAGAACAAATGATAAATTTTATAGATAGAGAAATTAACGACTAAAGTATTAGCCCAAATTCTTATAACAAATAAGAGTAATGAACATTTTTGTTTTCAACTTAGATGTGGATTGAATCTAGTTAGACATATCGAGCCTTTCCAAATTAAAAATTGCTCTACTTTGAAGTTTATCAACCAACATGTCTAATTGTGGAGGCTTGATAAAATTGAGTAAAATATGAATAGCAAAAATGAAAGAGAAAAGGTATTGTGTGTCAGGTCTTTTAAGACAAACTAACAAGTTTGAGTGGCCCTTTCGATATTTTGGTTTCTAATACTCTCATTGAATTGCTTGGGTCACAAATTTAGTGCATGCAAAGATTTTAGAAATCTCAACACATACTTGTGAATTTCATGCAAGAGATGACAAAATTGAGAATCTTAACTTAATCTTGTTTCTTAAGGTTCATCATGATGTCTCTGTATCAGCAAAAAAAGAATGGAATGCACATAAATATATACAATTGCAAACAATAATAGTCTAAATGAAAAACTTCGTTATTGCAAATGTTTGAAACAAAAATGTTGTTTAACTATAATTCAAATGAGAAAAGAAAAATCTCTAAAAAACTTCCTTTCACACACGCATGCACTTTCTCTCTCTCTTTTTCTTTTAAGATAAAATGTGTCAAAAACAACAAACAAAGAATTTTTTTTTTTTGCAAACAACTATATCATGAAATCTCTCATACACTCTAAACTGGCGGTTCTAGATGAATTCTTCATTTTTCACACTGTAAGATCTATCCAAAAATCAAATAATACTTCTAATTTTTCAAAATTTATTAGACCAAAATTGTTGTCAAATGTAAAAAATATTTCTACCTTATTGAAATATCTTTTATGAATGTAGGAGAGGGGGAAAAGAAAGAAAAATATCCAAAGTTAGTAAGCAAACTGCAAATTCGGTATGCATGTCCTATGGAGAGCTCTTTTATACCAAAGATTGGCCTAGTATGAAAAATGCAATCCTCTATGGTAAGTAGATGGATCTGATCAATTTACTGATATTTGACTAAAAAGTAATTTGAAAATTTGGCTAATTAGAACAGCAAGAGACATTTGACCTAATAGGATGAGGACAAAGTTCGAATGGATTGACTGCTTTGGCTAACACATGAAAAGATGTTAAAAGTCAATTTAGCATGAAAGAACCTACTCTTGAAAGTATTGTAATGTTTCAGCTAGTTTCTTTAATGAAGCATGAATCGAAACCCTAAAAGAGAATAAATTGATCAAATAGATTGGATGGAATTGATGGTTTATTTAAAAATCGACTGGATTGCTTGCCCATTTATCGTTTCAAATCTGATAATTTTCGTTACACTGCATTAGTCAATGAGTCTTCTAAAATCAAGATTTGGCCTCAATACATTTATTATCCCAACAACAAGAAATCATTTGTGAATTTCTTCAACTTAGTGATCTTATGCAAGGGATTTTACCAATTTTGACAAAATGACTAAAAAGTGAATATTAAAGGCTCATATTCTAATGCGCAAAAGTTGCTCCATAATCTTCAATGTTGTCATATTAGAAGGGATCAAATCCTACCTTACTTTGTACACTACCCCTTTGGATGATACAAAAAATAGAAATATACAA
Source organism: Coffea humblotiana (assembly GCA_023065735.1). Lineage (NCBI taxonomy): Eukaryota > Viridiplantae > Streptophyta > Magnoliopsida > Gentianales > Rubiaceae > Coffea > Coffea humblotiana. Next base: position 6,982,591 of record CM041215.1, read on the forward strand.
GTCTCATTGGATTATATGTTCGAGATCAAGGGATAGTTTATTCCTAATGCGGGATTCCCTAAGTGGCATTCCATCTATAGTTAATGCATGATGACAGTTTATTAAAGTGAATGAATATGCAAACATTGAAAACATAACCTAAAGAAGCCCCAGTTAGATGTCGGAGTAAGCCTAAAAATGACATACAATATACACATAGTATTAATGTGATAAACTAAAATTTAAACGTGTAACAATCTATTTATAAAAGGCGATCTACCCTCAATGAGTACCATACGTGGACTCCTATTTCTAAGGCTTATGAATGCGAGAAAAGAGAAAAATTAAGGTTAGTTCAATTGATAAATAGTATGAGAGCTCGAAATTAGTTCTGCAATTTATGTTTTATCTAGAATTGAATGTGTTGCGATTGCTTGTTATTATTTAATTTATGTGTTTACTTGTTTCTTGTGTTTAAACAACTTGAACATATCCTAAATTAGTGTAGAATCAACCCTTATAAAAATTAATGCTAACTAGAATATGAATTTAGTAGGGGCACAACATAATAACATAAAAGTGTGGGGGGTGATTGTTAGATTAGTTCTTGATTTATGCATGCTTGACAAGTGGTAAAAGGAGAGTGCCAAATGTAGGTTGTCTTGCATGACCAACAACACTTTTTATCATCAGTTTCCTTTTCTCTTGCCATCCTCCATTCCAGCCAAGAGCACTTGAGAAAGAGTTGAGAGAATTATTTCCTTGTCTTGCTCCATTTCCAACCGAGAGAAGAATAGAGAGAAACTTTGTGTCTTGCTCCATTTCCAACCGAGAGAAACTAGAGAGACAGCGTTGAGAGAATCTCCTTATCTTGCTTCACTTCAGCTGAGAGAAACCAGTGTGCCTTGTCTCCATTTGCAGCTAAGAGAAACACTTTGTCTTGCCTCCATTTCTAGCCGAGGAGAAAGTAGGAAGGTGAGCTAACTTCTAGCTTGAGTTGTAGCAGAAAAATAAGGTAAAATGGCTAGAAACCTCAGCCTTTCTATATACTTTAGAGGGACTTGGATGCATGTTTGGTTTGAGGTTGGATTGAAGTAGAAACTAGTAGTAGAAACTTGTTTCATTGCTGGAAATTTCCCAGCTTGGACCGAACTAGAGATGACTTTTTTTTTCCGGATTTTGGCTCTTGTTTTGCTGCAAGCTGCTAGAAAATCCTTGAATCCCTTTTGATAGATGAATCTTGGTGAAAATATAGAATGCATGTGAGCTTGTGGCTGCTGAAATTTCCAGGTTGAAGCCACGTGTTAAGAATGTTATGGACAATCTTGTTCCACAGCTTTTCATTTGAAATTTTGGAGAAGATTTTTCTAGGAATGTATGATATATGTCTTATTCTTCCTTTGCATGATATATACAGTATATTTACCTTGAATTTAGTAGGGAGTTGATAACTTAGATGGAAAAAGTTTTTAGGAACTGCTGGAAATCTTGCTTGACTGGCCAAGTGAGGGAGAGAGAGACTTTTTCCAGTTTTTCCACAAAATTTGGCTGCAAAATTTTAGATTTCTGTTCAATATATCTTATAACACATTAATCTTCACATGCATGTTGGATTTGAGTGAAAAATAAAGAGTTTTATTGGAGAAAAGTCATTTAACAAAACTGTCTTCATCTTTGAGCTGTGGAGAAAACTTGAACTTTCAGCTCTTAGTTGTAGATTTTGATGAGTTTTGCAAGAAAATGCTTGATTAATGTCTCACCCTATGTTATGAACAAGTTATTGTGTTTGATTTATGGTCAAAAGTGAGTAAGTGGGGTGCTGTTTTGGTGAGAAAAGTGAAGAGAGACTTGCTGGAAATTTTCTATGCCTGAACCATAGGGTGAAGTTGTGTTTTCCAGCTTGTGACTTCCATTTTTGTCAAAGGTTTTCAAGGAGATTCATGCTTTATAGTTACTTCATGATATATTGCATGATTTATGCTTGAACCATGAAAGAAAGTTGAGTTTTGGGTTAGAAATCCACTTGCATGTAACCTGTTTTGGAGGAAACTTTCAGCCTTGAACCATGGCTAAACTTCAGCCCATAATTCAAAAATTTGTTGCTATTTTACTATAAATTATTGTGAGATACTTTGTTAAAAGTTATTGTCAAATTTTGATGTGCTAAATCCCAAAAGTTGTAAGGGAATTGGAGTGGTAATGCTGGAGTTTCTGCTTGGAGTCTAGGAGTCACCATAATCACCATTTTCTTTCCAGATTTAACACTAAAATATTGGCTGCAAAATTGCACATACCGGTTTATTGAACTCTTAATGTTCTAATCAGGACATGCATGAATAAATGCATTGGTTTTTGGAGAAATTTTGAAGTAATCTTGATGACAAATTTCTGTCAAAAGAAACCGATAGTAAGAGCAAGCTTTCCGACCTTATTTTCAAGAATTTGGTTGTAAAAACTCTATACCTTTTAACCTCCATGTTTGATAACCCTTTTAAAACTAGAGTTTATGTGTTATTTCACTTATTTTGACTAAGATAATTTAGTAGTTTGGAAAGAAAGTTAGTTTTGTCAAAAGTTCAAGTAATTATAGCTTGGGAATGTTTCAGGAGTTGGTGGTGAGTTAGAAGGAAACCTTGAAGCCGAGGCGCAATTGTCTACTTGATTTGGTGAGTGGTCCTTGTATGTATTCATGATTGAATGTTAAAGTATGGTTATGGCTTGTTGCTTGGTGAACGGATGGACTGCTAAGTGTAATTGTTTGAGTTTTCAACTTTATTTTCATTGATAAAAGGCGAGTGTGCTCTTTATCGCACTTGGCCTACTTACTTTTGGAACTATTAATTATTTAATTGCTACTATTAATTGTGCATGACTGTTTTGGGTCCAAACCCCATCAACGGTAGGCCTATTCAAGTCAGCAACGGGCTCGATCGAGTAGGTTGATAGTCCTTGGGTACCATTTATAAGTATACTCGAGTATGATCCACCGAGGTGATCATAAAAAATTGGAACAAAGGAGAATATTGGGTACTATTTACTTGGGGAAATGATGATTAAATTACTAAACGGAGTTAAGTGCTACGCCTGAAAATGGATGGGAGTCACCTCTATAGTTCGTATCAATACCATATCCCATGACGATTGAATTACTGAACGAAACTAAGTGCTACGTCTCGAAACGGATGGGAGCCACCTTTAGAGTGCGTATTAGTACCGTAATCTTTGATATTGATTGTACTACTTGTTAAGAATTGTCTCATGAATTATCCTATTATTAATTGGTTTGTTATTCCTGTTATATTACTGAAAGTGTGAAATCGTATGTTTAAGGTTACTTGTTTCGTAGAACCTCACCAGACTTTGCTCAATTCGTTAGTTTAGTTTTCTTATAGGAGGGGAAGACAAAAGTGGGGACTAGCCAGGAGTTAAGTCAAGACCCAAAATATTACTTGGAAGATTTCTTTTGTACCTAAATGTTACCACTGTTTTGATTTTACTTTCAAGGCATATATATACATGTAGCAAATAGTATTAACTATGATGACTTTACTTTTGTTTGGGATGTATTTAAGTAAGATGGACTGTTGATGAAATGTTATCTCTCAACTTAATGTGAGTGAATGAGTCCTGATGAAAGTTAGGTAGGCAATCCGCTAAACCCTTTGGTTTGCCTTGGGGTGTGGTGGAGTCGCCACAAATAGCACAGAATACATTAGAGCAGCAAAATGGTATAGAAATATAATGTAAAGAAGAGAAAAAGGGTGAGATCCCTCTCCTCGTGTCTAGTGTCCCTAATAGAGTAAGGTAGGCTCTTTTCTAGGTGATTCTTAGATGGATGCATCGAGTTGGAGTTCACTAATGTATATAGACTTGATAAGGTTTAAGATCCTCAAGCCTTCAGACCAAAAGGCAAAAGGTTGTCAATCCCAAGACCTCTATTCAGTGGCTCAAGCAATCCCCTAGGTCCTGCTATGGACGCAAGGCACACAATCTGCAAATCCAAGGAAATCAATCATAATTCTACAAGGAAATGTGGGATGACACCCACAAAAAAAAATGGAATAAAAGTAACGCATGCATGTATGAAGTACTTCATTCGAGAAGATGGATTAAGTACCACAAAATATGCATGAAAGTGTGACGCCCCCACTTCTCCCAAGGGCGAACCCAAAGGTATCGGCGGGACGCCTGCCCAACTCTCGTCAGGACTTGATATCATTCCAATCCAAACTTAAGGTAAATAACCAAATAATAAAAAAAATTGAACTGAAAAACAAAGTCGCTTCCATGCACAAGTGTTCAATCTTACATTACAAGTTTTCAAAATACATCAATTTTTTCAAAATGTACAACTTTCAAAAGTCGTCTAATCAAAAGAGCCATCAAGTAGGCTTCCCCATAATTCTTTCCATCTCAGCTCCTGTTAAGGAAAACAAATCTAACGGGGTGAGCGAATGCTCGTGAGTCCAAGAAAACATGCAAAACATGTAGTTTAAATAACAATATCATTTAAACGAGAAAGAAAGCTGTAACATTTAACCAATTCACAATTTTCAATTCAACACATTCAATGAGGATACAGGAGCTCTCAAGAGCTAATTTCCACTTGCTTTGCCAAAGTTCAATCCAATACCTCCTCGTGATGACACTCTGTCACCCGGTAGGTAATTAAGTCCGTAGAACTTCACTTACTTCATTTATGGTTCTGAGTCGACATGAGAGGTACCTCCTACTCGAATCGGTGTGGTGCATGCTATTGTTCAGGGAATCGAATATACGTTTATGGTTCTGAATCGACATGAGGATACCTCCCACCCGAATCGGTGTGGTACATACTATCGCTCAGTGGTCGATGAGACATTGCTCCAATCGACTTATACTTTGTTTATGATCCTGAGTAGACATGAGAGGTACCTCCCACCCGAATTGGTGTGGTACATACTATCGCTCAGTGAACCGATTATTTGTTTAGGGTTTTAAGTCGACATGAGAGGTACCTCCCACTTGAATCGGTGTGGTACATGCTATCGTTCCGAGAACCAATTATAGCACTGAGACGGTATGAGAGGTACTTCTCATCCAAATTGGTGTGGTACATGCTATCCGCTTAGAGCTCACAAGTTAAACATATTCATGTATAATTACCAATCATTGTTTATAGTTTTGAGTCGACATGAGAGGTACCTCCCACCCGAATCAGTGTGGTACATACTATCATTTAGGGAACCAATTTTAGCACTGAGATGGTATGAAAGGCACCTCCCACCCGAATCGGTGTGGTACATGCTTCCACTCAGAGCTCACGAGTTAAACGTGTTCATGTACAATTACCAATCATATGTATTCAAGTCTTAAGTACCACGTAGTTCAAAGAGAGAGAGGACAAGGGCGTCCCCAAGAGTAAAATATGATTTGTCAATAAGATTTACTTCGATCGACGTCGAGTCAACACAAATGTAATTTGCAATGGCAACACTTCACTTAATTCACATAGCAATTCACTTCACACAATTCGAATATCAATTCACATAGCACAATTCAATTGTAGCATCACTTAAGGGAGAACGAGTGCGATAAAGTACACACTCGTCTCAACAATTCTATAATACTCAATTAACAATTTAAAGCATTTATCAACAATTCATGCACTTGACACTCACCAAATCACAATAAGGGAGTAAGTGCAAAAGATCTTTAATGATCCGTTTCGGGATTCTCTTTGAGACCTTCTTGATCACCTGAAGAAAACGACCAACAATCACCCTCACACATTTTCACAAATTCCTTGTTAAATAAGGAAGAATGTACACAATCTTTAAAATTCAAGTCAATGTCCTTATAAGAGCTTCACTTTATTGAAAATCAAGATTCAAAAGGGAGGATTTTAAAGTTACTAAAGAAACTCGTATTCCCCATGAAATCGGGTTCAAAACAATATACCAATATCAAGATAAGAAGTCAAGTTCCCAAAATTTCATTTTCTAAGAAATCGACAAATTTCAGCTTTGCGCGTCAAACTTAGAAAAATCAGATCTTGCACTCAGTAGGTCCAAAATTGAAAAACTTAATACCGTTGGAAACTTGATTCAAAGTACTAAAAGTTTATAGAAGACATTTTTCGAAGATTCTAAATAGAAAGACATTCAAATTTCATTTCAAAGTGGCTGATACAAGCATACAAGATAGTTTCGATCATGTTTTTCGGCAAACTTTGGAAATTTGGCAAAATTCACAGAAAGTGAACTAGCCTCTAAAATCGTAATACAATAAGAGTTCTAAACAAAGTTTCAAATGTAACAAGTGGAACTAAATTCGAGGTTTTGGGTGCCAAAATATAGCAGCTCAAAGTTGGTCAAAATTGAAGACTGTTCGGTCAATTTTCCAGATTTGAAGAACAACTTTGGCACATCATTTGTATATCGAAAATGGTCTTAGAATGATACCAAATTTGGTACAATTAAACTCCCACATGAGGGCTATTCCTCTATCAAATTTCATGTAAAAAATCGTACGGGAAGGTAGTTAACAAAACTACCAAAGTTCAAGAAATTTCCAAGACAAATCTGTCTTCTTGCTTTCTTTTCCTTTTTCAAACATTTTGCAGCATGAAATCAGTCCCATTTTGGTTCATTTGTGAAACCAAGGTCCAAGAAATATTTCATAAGCAATTGATAGTTGTTTGACATCAAAATTTCAAAATAAAACATTTCACAAACAACTAAACCAGTCGGCCAGCAAAGGAAGGGTTTTCCAGCTTTGCCGCAGTTTGGAAATTGAAACCATATCTCACTCCATACAACTTGGAATCGAGAATGGTTGGTGGTGTTTGGAAACTAGAATCATAAGGATACATTTCATCAGAACAAATCATTTTCAAAATCAATTCATAAGTGAGAGGAAATAGAGCCACGAAATGCAGCTTCTACCTTTCTCTTGGATAGGCCAACAGAACAGGGCAGCAACTTTGCTGACTCACTACGGCTCACTTCATTTCAAACTAGAAAGTGAATTTTATACTGTTGGAAAGCTACAAATGTCTAGGTTCAAATACCACAAACGGCACTCGATTTTGACATCTGTACAAAGAGATATGTTGGTTCAAAGAGACACTGTTCAAGCTGCCTGAACACAATTCCAGATTTCTTTACATTTCGAAATTTCAAGTTTTGCTCAACCAATTCAAATGATTTTTTGGTAGAAACTTTCTTACACACCATATACAACATATATACATCGGTTTTACAGTCATTTGAGCATAAAAAATTCGAAATAAAGGCATGGAATAACAGGACAGATTTCGGCCAGCAATCCTACGCAATTCCTTCGATCTTTCCTTCAATTTCCTAACCTTAACACTCTCAACACACTAACACACATTTTAACATCATGGAAGTCCTATTATAACCAAGGTGGGGAGTTCATAGAGCCCACTTCAACCAATCCAATCCAAATAACAACAACAACAAGGAAGCTACAAGCTTCAAAGCCAAGAATGAAACTCTTTAGAGCCAAGAAAATGAAAGATTGGATGAGTTGAGGTGTATACCTCTTGAACTCTTGTAGAACCAGAAATTTTGATGACAAAAAGCTCCAAGAAAACTGCCAAGATGAAGTCCTCCACCAAGTTTAAGCTAATCTCTAAGATATATGGAAGTTGAGTGAAGATTTTGGAGTGAAATTGTGCCAAGAATGGAGCAAGAATAATGAAAGAGCTTTCTCTTCTTCTTCCCTTGAGGGTTTCGGCCAGCCAAGATGAGAGGAAGAGAGAGTGTGTGCTGATGAATGAAGCTTCCTTTGGAAGCTTAAGGGTTTTGTGGTTACAATTTGTACAAAAGTCAACCATAAATAGTGTTCGCGCCGCGCGTTTCGTATCCGTTTTCTCTCGGGTTTATTACACTTGTGCACTAAACCTCCAATGTAATTCCTTTAACACTATAATTATTCACTCTTAGTAGTCTAGTATTAATTTTTAAATCTCCACTTAGCCGCTCCGGCTCGATTTACGCGAACTTCCAATTCGCGCGCGATAAAGCGAAATTAAAAGAAATTCTTGTAACGATAATATAATTAACTAACTCTAGGGTAAATAATTATAAAAATAAATATTTTAAGAATAAAACATGAGTCTCAAATCTCCAAAACTATTGCACTCTCGAATCGAATATTGTCTCGAAAAACGTGTATTCGCTATTTCTCGCTAAACGAGCCGTAGAAAAATTAAATTTGCTAACGGGACATTTTAAAAATGTAAGCGAGACATTGTTTCATGTAAATGGATTTAAAATGGTTGAAATAAATTATTCGAGAAAACGGTGAATAAATATTTAAATAAGCCAGTGAAATAGAATTAAAGTAAGTAAAAATTTGGGTCCTCACAAAGCTACCCAATGGGTTGGGGTGTCCCCATAAGCATGATTGGTCGATGAGACAACGCTCCAATCGACTTTGAGTCGTTCATAGCACTGAGTTGGGATGCGCGGTACCTCCCACCCGAATAGGGCGAGGTACATCTAGCCGCTCAGTGCTCACGACTTAAAACATTTCGAGTACATGTGCAAATCATGTACATTCATTCAACAAGTGTCACTCAACACAAGAGAGAGAGGACGAGCGTGATAAAGTACACCCTCACCTCGAAAAATTCACGTATCATATATATATACACTTGTACACATATCATTTCAATCATATTAGCATTTAACATGCACTTGACACTCACCACAAGTCAAGGGCAAAACAAGAGTGAAGCGAGAAGTCAGACGAGCTTTTCGGCGTCCTCGTGACCACCTGAGACATGTAAATCATAATTACCTAAGTGCTCGACCAAGGTTAAAAAGAAAAACATTTTCTCGCTACCCACTTCAAGGTCACAAGTTCGAGTCAAGTTAAAGAAACTTTTCTAGCTCAAATGTTGGAATAATGCTCAAAGAGAGCTCAAAGATCGTTTTTGATTCAAGTCATGGTACGTAATTCAAATAAAAAAGATAGTACCATTTTCACTTTCGGCACGAAAATCGAGGAGAAAGGGTAGATGGTTTTCATTTCCCAAAACTTCAAATCTCACGTCCAAACTTTAGAATATAAAGAGCGTTCATATATTCAAACTAATGGAGTCAAACTCATCCAAAACTCCACTCATTTTCATAGTAAATGTCAAGGTAAGGTTCCAAGTTCAAGTATAAAACTAGTGCAAAGAATTACTCTAGTCAAAACGTTCCCTTTTTAGAATTTCAAACTCATGGAAATCGAGGCATAAAACTAGGGTTTGAAGTCCCTAATCAAGTATGAAAAGGGTGCCATTAACTAAGAAAGTTAAATGACCAAGGAATGCATCAAGAGAGGTTTAATCACTTTGGAAACCAATTCAAAATGAGAGTTTAAAGTTCCAAAGGAACCTTACGTCCAACCATGAAATTAGTCCTAAAACGGATCAACAAACTCAAAGGAAGGTTAAGAGTGCTGAGAGTACTTTGTTTAAAATCAGAAAATTTCCAGCTTAGAGCGGCACTATTGGAAAAATCGTATCTCGAGTTCCGTAAGTCCAAAAATTGAAAAATTTATACCGTTGGAAACTAGACTCAAAGCACTAAAACTTTCTAGAAGACACTTTTCTCAGACTCCAATTTGAAATCATTCAAATTTAGCTCAAATCACTGTTCTAGACAGGACAGAGCAAAACAGGCTTGCAAATTCAGTGAAGTTTGGAAATTCGAAAAATTCGTAGAAATGGAATCAGCCCTTGAAATTTATACCACAATTAAAAATCCAAACCTAGTTTCAAATAACAAAATAGAACTCAATTCGGACCTTTCTACACCAAGATACAACAGTTCTAAGAAAACTGATTTTTAGGACCTGTTTTACGAAATTCCAGTTCTGACATACTTGACAGAGTTTAAGAATCTGATCATAACTAGAGCTACGAAACTCAAATTTAGTGTGGTTTTGGCATTGAAAACTAGATTCAAAATTCTAAAATCACTAGAAGGAACTGTCTTAAAATTCGTTTTGCAAGATAGGCAAAATTGAGCTACAAACTGCAGCTAAGACTGTTTCTCGGATGAATGCAGTGAAGAATTTCAGTCATTTTTGCCGGTTCACTACGGCTCATAGGAAATGAGTTAGGAGGTGCATTTATATGAGGAAAGCTCTCGGAGTCTAGTTTTGGATGCCACAAACAGACTCGATTTCAACTCTCAGACAAAAAGTTATGACAAAAAATGTGAACACTGGTTGGGGTCACCTGATCAGAAAAATTCAGGATTTCTTCCTCACTTTCACTCCACTTTTACACAACCAAATGGAAAGATTTTTGGAAGATATTCAACACACATAACCACCATCATATATCAAGCATTATTGCACCAAAATAACATCAAAATTTTGAAATTAACAAGAGAGGAACAACAGGACAAAATTCGGACAGCATGCACTTTCATTCCTCTAGCTTTCTTTCCAACTTTCCAACTCAAACTACACCATATTTCATCAAAGCAAGTAATAAATAAGCAAATAAACACACAAAATCCTCAAGACCTCTACCTATCAACCCACCTCAAGTCCACTACCTAATGTCAAGGTTCTTGTGAACCCATCAACAACCCAACAACTAAACTAACTAAACTAACTTACAACTAAGATTTGAGAGGAAAAGTTGAGGGTTTCTTGGATGATTACCTTGTTGCCAAAATGAAGACTAAACACTAGGATTTGAGCTCTTAAATAACCAAGTTTCTTCCTTGATCAAGTCCTCTTCCAAGCTTGTGTGAAAACTCAAGACAAGAAGCAAATTTGGAGAGCTTTTGTGGAGCAAAAATGGAAAACAAAAGCTAAAATGTTTTTGAGGGGAAATGGAGGGAAGGGGATTGGCCAAGAGGAAGGAGAGGAAGAAAGGTTTTGGTTGGTAGGTGAGTGATGTGATAGTGTGTAAGAAGGATGGACATAAAGGTGGTCTAAGTGCTCAAAAGTCAACAACCGATTAGTGTGCAATTAGTGCTCCCAATTGAGTTTAACTTAACTCACTCACATCTAATCCTCCAATTAACTTTTCTTAGTCTACTATTAATCATCCTTAGTTCTCCCAGATTAATGTACTCTCGGATCTAATTTACCTTGAAAAATGTGCATTCTGTGACGATCCCATCTCCCCCGAGGCCATACCCTAGGGTTTAGCAGACCGCCTGTTCAGCTCTTGCTAGGACTGGCTCACGCACCTCAAGAATATAAATTACAACCATAGAAACGAAATGAAACAACAAATCCCAAGCTTAGAAGATACATTAATACTTAAGTTCAGCTCCAAGGCACATACATCCCCAAATATATCAAAATATTTAAAATTCAGGTACATTCAACCCTAGTCGAGTACTAGCGTGAGTACTATTGCAAAAATTCAACACTAGACACTGCTAGTCTGTACCAGTCCTCACGCCCTCGCTCGTATCCCCTGTAAGGAAAACAAAACTAATAGAGTGAGTTAAAACTCAGTGAGGTTCCAAACATCATGCAGATCCAAATAGTAATTTGACCATGATTTAAAAAGCACAAGGATCAAGATAGCGAGCATATGAAATCAAGAAAAATAAGCCAAACAATGGATATTTAACATGTCAAGTGAAAGGATACAATCCCTATTTCAAAATAGTTTCGCCAGAGTTTGATCAAGTAGTAGTTGACTTTCCGTCAACTTTCAAGTAAAGTAACCAGTCCAATAGTGCCTCACTTTACGCCAATCCGTCCACCATTCAACCTCCTTACCGGACCCGAACACCACGAGTAACACGTGTGGTAATACTCGAGTATACCAATTAGTCGAGAAGGTATCACTCCACTCGACAAAACAAGAGACTAGGGTTCGTTATCAAATCGACTAGACCCTTTGCCGGCTCGACTCGATTAACTAGTCTCAGGGTTTTTGGAATTCCAGAGTGTTCATGCATAGACAAGTTTATGAAGTCATGTGCACTCAAGGCACAACAACAAGTCATGTTTAGGACAAGTGCGATAAAGTACACCCTTGTCCGTTCGAACAAGTCAAATATTGTCTAAGCACATTAGTAAAACATGCAAAAGCAAGTATCAAGTACAAACATGCACTTGGAAGCACTCACCAAAGGTCTAGTGCTTTTCAAGGTCACGCCCAGGTGCAACTCCTTGGATGGAGTCCAAATCTGCGATAAAATATTATACAAGAGTTTAAAATCAACTAGGGTTCAAAACACAGGAGTTTCGCTTCAAGAAAATCAAGTAAATGAAACTCATTTAAGTAGTATTCAAGTTACTTATCAAACTCTAGAAAATTCATGTTCGCTCGCTCAATTTTCGAGAAAGAAGTGGTTTATACTTTCTAAGTCGCACTTGGTATAAAAGATCGAGAAAATCGTATTTTTAAGGGTCACTACTTTCACCTTTTTCAGGGGTATGAGTTCTGGCAAAATTTCAGCTTATATACCTCTACTAAAGAAAACTCGAATATAATAGATGATCCAAGTCCAATTCGACCTCAAATCTTCACTCAAGTCGCGAGTACATACGCCTAACCATCGAGTGAAAATTTGCGCAGCATGCCTTTTGTATTTATCTATTTTCCAGCCACTTAGGGCTTCATTTCTTTCCTCAACTCAGCCCAAATTCAACATATAAGCAAGCATAACAAGATAGTTCTTCAACTAGACTTAATATCATCCAAATACAAGGTAATTCTAGCAATTACTCCATCAAAAATCAAAACTGGAAACTAGTGTAAAGAAAAATTATAAGTAGCAGATTTGTCATCCTTCAGTGTTTTGGTCATAACTGCAACTAGGTATATCGGATTGAGGTGACTTTTATGGCGTTTTGAAGCTAAAACATAGACCTACGTTTTCAATACCCAATTCTCGCATTTTCAGGGTCAAAAATTGAAATCTCAGAGAAATCAGAAAGTTATCGGTTAAACAAGGCACTTGGGCAGTCGGGGGTAGTTTAGTCATTTCACAAGATACAATACTTCGATTGAGCTGAATTTTCTGGGTAGAAAGCTAATTCAACTCCCTAAAACTTTCATGTTTTGAACAAGAACTGATTTGGCCTTTATCATGGACGAATATGCAGTTCCAGTTGGGTCCAAAAACAGGGTACAATCACTACCAATTGCTGGAAATTCAACTTTTACTATAACATGTCACAACCAAGCCATTAATCACTTCACCAAATCCATATCCTAACTCAATAATATCACTTACTAGGTAAACAACAATAATCAAGACTGAAAAATGCAAACCTTAGCTAAACATTTCACTACACCATCAAAAACTAGAGAATCATCCATCATATGCCAAGATTACAAGCTTCTATAGCATATTTAGCAAGATTAAGTGGAAACAAGCAGTGGAGGAACTGTGAGGACTCGCAAATTTATCTATTTTAAACTCCTATTACTAGTTTATTTAAATATTTAATTGCCCGTTTGCCCCGAATATTTCATTTCAACCTTTTTAGACCCAATTACATGGAACTATGACTTATTATATTTTTAAAATGACTCGTTTCAAAATTTAATTTTTGAAAACCTGTTAAGTGAGAATAGTGAATACGCGTTTGGAAACAATAATTGATTCAAGAATATAATAAGTTTGGAAAATAGGAGACTTGTACATTAGTCTTGAAATAGGTATTTTTACACAAGAATTTCTTGAAAATTCCACTTTATCGCGCACAAATCGGAAGTACGCGTTTTTACACGCGCGATTAATTGAGGGAGTTAAGACCATTATTTTTAGACCATTAAGAGTGATTAATAATAGTATGAATAGAAGTGCTAGAGGTTTAGTACACAAGTGAAACAAACTCGAGAGGATTCGAGCACAAAACGCGCGTGCGCGCGGGAGAAAGAGTTGTCTTTTGAATTAATTAGAGCCACACATTTTAACTTCTCATGGAAGCATCACACCAGATCAAAACCCTTCTTTTCTCACCTCAAGTGCACGGCTGAAACTCTCATTTTCTCACCTCAAGAGCCAGCCAAAACAAGAAAGAAAAGAAAGGAAAGAAAACTCTTCATTTCTACCTCAAATCTTACTCCAAATCACCTCAAATTTTACACACAACTTGCAAACCACTTGGTGATCATCTTAAGCTACAAAAGAACTTGCTTTCCACGGTTTTTCTTGGCTAAGGAGGACCGAAAATTCTGCTTGAAACATCTAGCAAAGTAAGTGACGATCAACCTTGCAAATCTTGACTTATGAAGTTGTTTAGCACTTATGAGTTCATAATTTCTTATGGGTAGCTTTATGTGGAAATTTGGTGTGTGGGCTCTATGAACTCCCACTATGGCTTGATGGACTGATTTGTTGTGTTTTGATGTTATTAATTGGATTAGTGTTTAATCTAGTGGAAATAGGTTGTATTGTTGAAGGAAAACTCAACGGAAGTGATGAGGGAATTTTTCATTTCTGCCCCTGTGAATGTCCGTGGCCCTTAGGGCAACTTTTTGTGGTTATAATGATTTTGTTATGATATATACATGTTGTATGGTTGTGTAGAAAGTTTCATAAAAAATTTCATGATTTGGTTGGCCAAATGATGTGTTTTCGGAAGTCAGCAAAAACTGGAAATTTTCCCGTAACTGCTGGCAGTGTTTTTGTTTTGGCTATAACTTTTGCTCCGATGTCAAAATCGAATACCGTTTTTACTGGAAACTAGACATTCCAGCTTTCCAACGGTATAAAATTCACATTCTGATTCCACCTGAGTAGTCCATACCAATCATTTGAACATGACTGTCCTGTTTCGCGTCTACACTGGGAGCTCTGTTTTGAGCAGCGAATTGATGCTCAAATATGAGCTAGTTGTGGACAGATTTTGAAAATGATTTCTTCTGAGAAATTGTAGCTTTATGAATCTAGTTTTCAACGCCACTAACCACGCTCAATTCCAAGTTGAATTGAGTGAGTTGTGGTCGAAATCCGAAACTGACCCAATGATTTGAAACCCTCTTTTGGCTAGTAAATGTCTAAATCTTGATTGGGACTTGTTGTTTCGAAATCTTGGTGTTAATCACCTACAAATGCATCTTGGATGTTTCTTAGACTTTCTATGCAAAGGGACCATGTTTGAGATACTTGTTGCCAAACGTTTTGAAAACGGAAAACACGACAAGGCAGATTTACCTTGGAATTTGGAAACTTTGGTGATTGGTTAACCAACTTTCCGTGTGTATTTTTCCATGAAAATTGATAGAGGAATAGCCTCATATGGTAGTATAATACTACCAACTTTGGTATCATTCTGAGTCCATTTCGATGCCCAACTAAAGTACCTAAGCTCAAGCTTTAAACCTGGAAAATCCTTGTTTGAGGAGGAAATTCAGCAACTTGGAGCCACCATATCTTGGTGCTCAAAACTCCAATTCTTGTTCTGCTTGTTGATTTGAAAACTTTGATTGTAACTCTAATTGATTTCCAAATGTCAGAGGCTAGTTCGCATTGTGTGAATTTTGCTGAATTTCCAAACTTGGTCGAAAATCAACCCAAATCTGTCTTGACTTTCCAAAACAGCAACGTTGGGCCAAATTTTGAATATCTTCCAATTGGAATCATGGAAAAGTGTTTCTAGGAACTTTTAGTACTTTGGAAGTAGTTTCCAACGGTACCAAGTTTTCCAATTTTGGACATACGGAGAGTGAGATGATTTTTCAAAGATCGAACCTCAAATCTGAAATTTTCAAACTTGACGGGAATTGATTTTTGAGACTCTTCCCTATCCTTCAATACTAATTGACCATTTTGGACTTGTCTTCATGAAGTAAATCAGTTTTTCCTTGTGTTAATAAACACTACTTTTGAATCTTGAATTTTGAGCAAGTAAAGCCCATTCCATGGTATTTTCTAGATTGTACAAGTGTACAATCCCTCTCTTGATAAGAAAGGATTTTAAGTGATAGTGTGTAATGGATAACTCTTGTTTGCTCAGGTGCTCAAGGAGTCCTTCACGAAGATCTCGAAGGGACACCTAAAGGTTTGTTTACGCACTCACTCTCTTATTTTGATTGATGAGTGTCAAGTGCATGAATTTGTTACTAAGTGGTTAACTGTTTCTTATCCGTTATGTGAATTTGAAATTTTAAGACGAGTGTGTATTTTACCGCACTCGTTCTCTTTCGAACGAAATTATATTCGTATTTTGTTACGTGAATTCATATTCGACTTGTACATAGTAATGTGGATGTGATTTGTATTTGTGATTCGTATATGTGATTCGTATTTCTGATTCCTATTTGGAATCGTCGATTTGAGCGTTGCTCATCGACTTATATTCGTATTCGTATTCGGGGGACCCCCAAACTCATTGGCTAATTTTGCGAATCGAGCCAGCATGGGTTTGGTCGATAAGCTTAGCAAACCATGAGATATTCGTAGGGCATGATCTATTGGAGAGATCTTGCTCGGCATTACTCGTGCAGTATTGCCATGATATACTCGAGTATTATCAAAAATTTTGATGAGCAGGCCCGGTAAGGGGGTGTAATGGTGACGGGATTTGAAGAAAAGTGGTGTATCTACAGATTTGATACTTATGTGGTTGACGGAGTGTCAACATGAGACGTGATCAAGACTTCGACTCGACTACGTGGAATTTAGTTCCTGAGAGCTACAGTATCCTTGAATTGTTTCTCTTTATTTTTTTTTATTCGAAATGTGAATTATTCGAATTTATAGCTTTACTTACTATGTAATTTGTGGCTATTTGGATTTCGTGTTTGCATGTGTGTTTCTTGGCCTCACTGAGTATTGGCTCATCCCATTAGTTTGTTTTCCTTAACAGGAACCCGATTGGAAGGAGTTAAGCAAATGCCGACTTGAGGCACTTTTGTATTAGTGTTTTGATTGTAATCGACTAGACACTCTTGGATGTTGTATATCTTGGGGAAAAATGATTGTAAATTTGAAATTATGATGTAAGACTAGATATTTATGTATGGAAATGATTTCGCACCTTTATTCCGACTTTTGTTGTTAGTATTAGACTAGATTTGAATTGGATTTGTTTCGAATTCTGGCGAGAGTTGGGCAGGCATCCCGTGGATACCCTTTGGTTTGCCTTAGGGAGAAGTGGGGGCATCACAGGAATTTAAACCATACCAAACCTTCTTAAAAGTGAGAAACCAAGCTATTTCTTCCAAAGCTTTCACCACACCAAACTTCCTAAGCACCAAAGTGAAGGTTTAATCGGTTTAATTTTGTGGTTTCAACTCAGACAAGGAAGAATCAAGGTTGAAATTGGAGGTTTCTCTCCTCTCTTCTCCTTTCTTATTTTCAGCCAACACAAGCAAGAAATGAAGAAAAAAAGAGACAAGAAGAAAGATAAGAAGAAAGGAAATTTGCTTGGTCAAATTGGTTGGATTTCCGCCAAGTGTCACTTCATGGTTTAATCTCAAAATTTTTCTTTCCTCTCTTTTCTTTTGGTCAAGAATTTCGGCCACTTTAAGGATATTTTAGGGTTGATTTTTCTGAAATAAAAGCAAAGAGATTAAGATAATAAAGTAGTATTCAAGTGGTGTACTCAATCGGTAGCAAACGGTGCACGTGGTTCAAACCGGTTTTCCTTAACTCTCGAGTACTTGTTTTAACTTATGATTCACCAACTTATTAATAGCACTTCTAATCACACATTTCCTCTTATATAAAATTCACTCTTAACCACCAAATTAGTACACACACTTCCACAATTAATCACACTACCAGAATACGCGAAAACCCTAATTTACCCTAACTATAAAACTAAGGGCAAAACTCTTAATTCTATTATTCATTACAACTATTGAGGGAGTAAATGAGTAGTAAAGATATTATAAAGTAATTTAATCAAAATAAGAGAATTTTAAGAAAATATGAGCGAATTTTTCAGTCGCCACACTCTCTCCCCTTAAAGAATTTCGACCTCGAAATTCATACATTTATTCATAAATAACTCAGGGTATTTTCCTTGCATGTCTATTTCTAGCTCCCAAGTCTCACCATAACTAAAATTTAGCCAAACAATGGAAAACACAATCGTACCTTCTACCACTGTAGACGGGTTAAGCACTGGCTGGTGGTTTAAGGTATATACTCCAACAGACACTCTGGGTTTATTTCTTCCTACATTTGCTTGTTTAAGGTTTAGGTGTGCCATGCGGGGGCATGTTGCAAGCTGGTGCTTAGCACCACCATACCATAAACATTTTCCTTGCCTTTCACCAACAGTTAGCCTCAGTATGATTAGTCTTTTCACAATATCCACAAGATAGGTGAGGGATTGAGGTTTGATCTCCTTGTGAGACACCTCTCGATCATTCTCCTTCATCTGGGACTCCTCTCGGAGTAACTTTCTTGGGTGTCCCCGATATTCTCCTACCACCAGCTCCTCGATCCACCTTAGAAGGTGGCATACCTAGATCACTTTAGTATCGTGGAAACTTCCTTCACCCCTTTCAACTTGATTACTAGGAAGGTCTTGAGATACTACTAGATTAGGCGAATGCACCAATTCCAACTTATTTCGCACCTCTTCTGGGATCTCTTTATACTTCTTTTTCAATTCCATGTTCTTGTGTAGCAACTCAATTTTTCCGCATATTCTTGTTTCATCATCCTTCCCAATAGTCAGCCAATTTCTTTTAAAATGCTACCTCCATTCGAAGGATGTCTAGTTCCTTATGCAGATTTCCCAAATTTGTCATATCACCGATTCCCTTAAGGTCAAATGATAACCTACATGAAAATCAAAGGATCGGAATGAATAACTAATCACAATTGGAAATTCTGGCCATATTACTCTTTCATTCTTTTGCTTGCAAGTCACCCAGAAATATGAATCTTAACCATACCCTACTGAGGTAGATACGAAATCTAAACATAAGTACTTACTCCTATTCTTGGGTCTTTTACGAGAATTACTGTCATCGCTTATCCATAAATCAAAATGTGGAATTATATTCCTTAACGTATAAATTTCGCACCTTAACTCATTCTCTAGTATACACTCACTTATAAACTTGCTCAAGAAGAAACTATAATCTCTTACCCCTCAATAGTGTTTTTTTTTTTCATCCTCCATCAGGGTGGTTCTCCTAATTTCGCCAAAATTCGTATACAAGTATAGAACTCACGCTTTTGTCCCAAAAATCCCATATATAATCCAAAACTTAAATAGGAATCAAAGTCAAGTTCCTATGCGGTATCGTAGAAGGTAGAAAATAGAAAATGATAGTCAAACAAGAGTTAAAACGAGTTCAAAAGAATTACATGTGTAACCGTAATCAAATCACAACAAAATCATAGAAACACGGAACAATGATACACAAGTGCGGGGAGAAATGAAACAAACTACAATACTAGCACCTTAACGTTCACGACGATCACAAAACTAGCCATCATCCATAGAAACCCCTAACCAGACATGCACGAAACTAGTCCATGACGGACACTCATTGATCCACTCTCCTTGATCAGTTTAAATCTCAAATCCAATACTAGAATCTTTCACGTCTTGACGTTTACCATCCAAATTTATTTCAAGTTCAATTGAGATATAGATCCTTATTCTAGTGCTCTCCACTTTTGGTACTTGGGTACAAGAATCCGAAATAAGGAAAATTCACGTCTCAGGCCGTACGCTCCCAAGGGCAAATCAACCAGGTTTAAGATTCCTACCTGACGTAACATAACTATCTTTCTCGAGTATCAAGATAAAGGTTTTACGCTTACAATTTCATGATTCACAACTTACGCTCAAGAAGAGCACTTAAGTCCTTTATACTTTATTCACATAATTGGGACCATAACACCATTTGGCCCAAAGCCTCCACTCCACGCCGAGACCACGCGAAACAGTTCTGATACCACCTGTGACGACCCCCATCTCCCTGTAGGCATACTCTAGGGTTTAGCAGACCGCCTGTCCAACTCTCGCCCGGACTCGCTCACGCACTTCAAGAATATAAATTACAACCATAGAAACGAAATGAAACAACAAATCCCCAAGGTTAGAAGATACATTAATACTTAAGTTCAGGTCCAAGGCTCATACATCCCCAAATATATCAAAATATTTAAAAATCCAAGAACATTCAACCCTAGTCAAGTACTAGCGCGAATACTATTGCAAAAATTCAAAACTAGACACTGTTAGTCTGTACCAGTTCTCACGCCCTCACTCGTATCCCCTGTAAGGAAAACAAAACTAATAGAGTGAGTTAAAACTCAGTGAGATTCTAAACATCAAGGAAACCCAAATAGCAATTTGATCATGATTTAAAAAGCACAAGTATCAAGACAGTGAGCATATGAAATCAAAAAAAAAATGAGCCAAGTAATGGATATTTAACATGTCAAGTGAAAGGATACAACCCCTATTTCAAAATAGTTTCGCCAGAGCTTGATCAAGTAGTAGTTGACTCTCCTTCAACTTTCAAGTAAAGTAATCAGTCCGTAAGTGCTCCGTTTTACGCCAAATCCGTCCACCATGAGAAACACGTGTGGTAATACTCGAGTACACCAATTAGTCGAGGAGGTATCACTCCACTCGACAAAACAAGAGACCCAGGGTTTGTTATCAAAACGACCAGGCCTTTTGCCGGCTTGACTCGATTAACTAGTCTCAGAGTTTCTGGAATTCTAGAGTGTTCACGCATAGACAAGTATATCAAGTCACGTACACTCAAGGCACAACAACAAGTCATGTTTAGGACAAGTGCGATAAAGTACACCCTTGTCCGTTCGAACAAGTCAAATATTGTCTAAGCACATTTGGTAAAACATGCAAAAGAAAGTATCAAGTACCAAACATGCACTTGGAAGCACTCAACCAAAGGTCTAGTGCTTTTCAAGGTCACGCCCAGGTGCAACTCCTTGGATGGAGTCCAAATCTGCGATAAAATATTATGCAAGAGTTTAAAATCAACTAGGGTTCGAAACACAGGAGTTTCGCTTCAAGAAAATCAAGTAAATGAAACTCGTTTAAGTAGTATTCAAGTTACTTATCAAACTCTAGAAAATTCATGCTCGCTCGCTTAGTTTCGAGAAAGAAATGGTTTATACTTTTGAAGTTGTACTTGGTATAAAAGATCAAGAAAATCGTATTTTTTAAGGGTCACTACTTTCACTTTTTCAAGGGTACGAGTTCCGGCAAAATTTAACTTATATACCTCTACTAAAGAAAACTTGAATACCATAGACGATCCAAGTCCAATTCGACCTCCAATCTTCACTCAAGTCGCGAGTACATACGTCTAACCATCGAGTGAAAATTTGGGCAGCATGCCCTTTGTATTTATCTATTTTCCAGCCACTTAGGGCTTCATTCTCTTTCCTCAACTCAGCCCAAATTCAACATATAAGCAAGCATAACAAGATAGCTCTTCAACTAGATTTAATATCATCCAAATACAAGGTAATTCTAGCAATTACTCCATCAAAAATCAAAGCTGGAAACTAGTGTAAAGAAAAATTATAAGTGGCAGATTTGTTATCCTTCGGTGTTTTGGTCATAACTGCAGTTACATATATCGAATTGAGGTGAATTTATGGCGTTTCGAAACTAAGATATAGACCTATATTTCCTATGAAGACATCAACACCCAATTCTCGCATTTTCAGGGTCAAAAATTGAAATATCCGAGAAATTAGAAAGCTGTTGGTTAAACAGGGCACTTGGGTAGTCAGGGTTAGTTTAGTCATTTCACAAGATACATTACTCCAATTGAGCTGAATGTTTCTGGGTAGAAAGCTAACTCAACTCCCTACAACTTTCATGTTTTGAGCAAGAACTGATTTAACCTTTATCATTGACGAATATGCAGCTCCAGTTGGGTCCAAAAACAGGGTACAATCACTAGCAATTGCTGGAAATTCAACTTTTACTCTAACATGTCATAACCAAGCCATTAATCACTTCACCAAATCCATATCCTAACTCAATAACATCAATTACTAGGTAAATAATAATAATCTAGACTGAAAAATGCAAACCCTAGGTAAACATTCCGCTACACCATCAAAAACTAGAGAATCATCCATCATATGCCAAGATTACAAGCTTCTATAGCATATTTAACAAGATTAAGTGGAAACAAGAAGTGGAGGAACTTATACCTTACCAAACCTTCTTGAAAGTAAGAAACCAAGCTATTTCTTCCAAAACTTTCACCACACCAAGCTTCCTAAACACCAAAGTGAAGGTTTAATCGGTTTTAGTTTTGTGATTTCAACTCAAACAAGGAAGAATCAAAGGTTGAAATTGGAGGTTTCTCTCCTCTCTTCTCCTCTCCTATTTTCGGCCAACACAAGCAAGAAATGAAGAAAAAAGAGACAAGAAGAAAGATAAGAAGAAAGGAAAATTTGCTTGGTCAAAGTTGGTTGGATTTCCGCCAAGTGTCGCTTCATGGTTTAATCTCAAAATTTTTCTTTTCTCTCTTTTCTTTTGGTCAAGAATTTCGGCCACTTTAAGGATATTTTAGGGTTGATTTTTCTGAAATAAAAGAAAGGAGATTAAGGTAATAAAGTAGTGTTCAAGTGGTGTACTCAATCGGTAGCAAATGGTGCACGTCGATTCAAATCGATTTTCCTTAACTCTCGAGCACTTGTGTTTTAACTTATGATTCACCAACTTATTAATAGTATTTCTAATCACACACTTCCTCTTATATAAAAACTCACTCTTAACCACCAAATTTAGTACACACTCCTCTACAATTAATCACAGTACCAGAATACACGAAAATCCTAATTTACCATAACTATAAAACTAAGGGCAAAACTCTTAATTCTATTATTCATTACAACTATTGAGAGAATAAATGAGTAGTAAAGATATTATAAAGTAATTTAATCAAAATAAGAGGAAATTTTAAGAAAATATGAGCGAATTTTCCCCGTCCGCCACACATTCACTATTTCTCGCTAAACAAACCGCAAAAAAATTAAATTCGCTAACGAAACGTTTTAAAAATATAAATGAGACATTGTTCCATGTAAATAGATTTAAAATGAATGAAATAAATTATTCAGAATAAACGGGTGAATAAATAATTAAATAAACTAGTAAAATGAAATAAAAGTAAGAAAATAATAAAAAAATAAAAAAATTCGAGTCCTCACATCCTTCTTCCCTTAAAAAAATTTCATTCTCAAAATTCATACCTTAATTCAGAAACAACTCTGAATATTTCTTCTGGATCTCCTCTTCAACTTTCCAAGTCGCTTCCTCCATTCCATGATTTCTCTATAAAATTTTCCCTAGAGGGATTTGCTTGCGTCTTAACTATTTCACTTTTCGATTTAAAATCTTTACCGGTCTTTCTTCATAGGACAAATTCTCATCAATTTTTATTTCTTCCGGTTGTAACACATGGGACGGGTCAAGATGATATTTCCTTAAACATGGAGACATAGACGACAGCGGCGAATCCTGGACAAATTTAAAGGCAATTCCAACTTGTAAACCACATTTCCTACGCGCTGGTTAACCTTATAGGGTCCCACAAATCTCTATTGCAACTTCTTCCGTTTTCCCGCCATTAGACTTGTTTTCAAGGGTGTAATTTTAAGAAATACTTTATTTCCAATTTCAAATTCTAAATCCTTTTTCCGATTATCCGCATAACTCTTTTGGTGGCTTTGAGCTGTTCGAATCTTCTGATGTATCAGTTTCACCTTCTCATAAGCCTCCTCAATCCAAGGTACATTGGTCGGGTCCAGAATCTTCTTTTCTCCAATTTCGTCCCAATGAATCGGAGATCGACACTTTTGACCATAAAGAGTTTCATAAGGAGCCAATTGTATTGAAGAATGAAAACTGTTGTTATAGGCGAATTTTACCAACGTAAGGTACTGACTCCAATTTTTCCCAAAGTCCACAATACACGATCTCAACATATCCTCTAGGTTTGGATTATCCTTTCTGACTGTCCATTGGTTTGCGGGTAGTAAGTGGTACTAAAATTCAGTTTAGTCCCCTAGATTCTCTTGCATCTTTTGCCAAAATCAAGACAAAAATCTAAGGTCCCAATTTGAGACTATATTCACTGGTATCTTATCCTTCTTTAGACTTTCATCATTGGGTACCACTATACGATTTCTAAACTTTAATATTTCATCGGTTCTCAAATTGAAGTCAGACTTTTTCACTTTTTGAATTTTCTCAACCCATTTTTGCATTTCAGGGTCTCTTTTTTGAACTTCTTTGATTCGATCTAATGAAGTAGATTTCACAGTAATATTCTCGAAGATTACCCTCCGTGGTTCAAAATGCGGATTCCAAACACTAATTTCTTCTAGCATGTGTCATTCTCTCACCATTAAACTAACCACTTGTACTTTACGACTTAGGCCATCCGCCACTATATTAGCTTTTTCAGGGTGGTAGTTAAGCGAACAATTATAATTCTCCAAAAATTTCACCCATCTACGTTGTTTCAAATTCAACTCTTTCTCGGAGAACAAATACTTAAGGCTCTTGTGATCCGTGAAAATCTCGAAAGTCACTCTATATAAATAATGTCTTCAAACACTACTGCTGCTAATTCCAAATCATGGATCGGATAATTTTGCTTATGGGGTTTCAATTACGGGAGGCATACGCAATTACCTTTCCATTTTGCATCAATACACATCCTAAACCATCCTTTGAAGTATCTGTATAAACCACAAAATCATCTCCTCCGCTTGGTAATGCTAACACACGTGTCTCGGTTAAACATTTTTTCAACTCTTAAAACCCTTTCTCACATTTAGAATTCCATATGAACTTGCCATGTTTCTTAGTCAATTCGATTAAGGGTTTGGCAGTTTTAGAAAAGTTCTTGATAAACCAACGGTAATATCCGGCTAACCCTAAGAAACTCCGAATTTCGGTAGGAATTTTTGGTCGTTTCCACTTATAAACAGTTTTTACCTTAGTCGGGTCTGTAAATCTGAGTCCCTAGTTTTAGATGTTTACAAAACAAATGGATGTTACTAATTTTCTCTTCAAAGATCTTTTCAGCAATTTAGTAAATCAGGTCTAAGGATTAAGCGCATTTAGAAAAGACAAAGATTGCTGAAACTATCGGATGCTCGTAAAGATTGGATCGGACGTCCGATAATCATTGAGCAATTTCGGATGCATGAAGAACTTCATCACCGAACGTCCGAAAGAATTAAAATATTTTCTCTAAACTCACTGATCTCGATCGGACACAAAATGTTAACCGAACATTTGATAAACTGCGAAACACTTCGGACGCAGAGCACTGGAGATACCGGACGTTTGAAAGAATTGAAAAAAGATTTCTCAAACTTTACCATCTGCTTTCGGACGCAAATTTTGAAGGTACCGGATGTCTGAAAGAATTAAAGAAAGTCTCTTTTGCTCTCTGCCTGCTGTCGGACGCAAGAAACAAAACTACCGGACATCCGACATTACCAATGGCTAGTTGACTCCTTCAATTGCCTTCTATCTATTGGAAACTTTAATGGAAGAATTTTTTGGTCTCATATAAATAGAGCAAAGTCAACCATTTAAAAATACTTTTACACATTGAGACTACAAAAGATCTGGAGCAATTTTAGTGAGAAAATTCTCTTCAAAGAAGATTTGTACTCTTAGTTGTGTAGATTTCGCATAAACTTTTCTTGTGTAAGAAAATTACTTCAATAGTGTAGTTTTTGTGAGGGTTATCTGAATGATAGTAAAACTTTCTAACTTGACCAAGAGTGGCTTGGGGTAAAGACTTGGTCAAGTTAGGAAATGATCCTTCGCTTGTACACAAAGATTGGTTGTAATTGATCAATTTGAAAAAACTTGTTTTATAAAGTGATACTCAAACTCAAGAGGAGTTTTGGAATTTGGTTTGCTATTCTATCTCTTTCATTTACTACCTTGCAATATAAATTGTTCATCTCTTTTACTCACGAGCATTTGTGCTTTCTCATTATTTGTTCCATTGTGTGGTCATTTAGAAAAGAGGATAAATTTCACATTGATCAAAAAGAGTCCCATAACTTGGTTAGTTTTTAAATTACCTAATTCACCCCCCTCTTAGGTTGTTTTTTATCCTTACAATTGGTATCAGAGTTTAGTCTCCTAGAGATTAAATTCAATCAATTTTGGAGTAAAAATAACAACCAATAATGCCATATTTTTGAAGGACAATCTGTCACTAGACCCCATTGTTTAGTGGATCCAATTATGTGATTTGGAAGGAAAGAATGATTATCTTCTTGCAATCTTATTGATATTGAACTATGGTTTATTGTTAATGAAGGTTCATTTGATACCTTTACAATTGATGATGCCACTCATAGACCCAAGACCAAAATCCAGAAATGAGTTGATTGCTGAGAATAGAACTCATCTCACCTTGAATGCCAAGACTATAAATGTGTTGTATAGTGTTTTAGATTCAAATGAGTCTATTAGAGTCAAAAGTTGTAGATTTGCAAAAAAAATTTGGAATAAACTAAGAGAGTTCAAAGGAAGATGATCCTTAAGACAATCAAGCATTGGAAAGAAAATAACAATTATGGTGATGCACCTTAGGGATCTTCCAAAAGCTTGGAAGTTTGTTCAAAATCATCCTAAGGAGTTCATTATTGGTGATCCATCCGAAAAGGTAAGAAACTCGCTCCTCTTTCAAAACAATTGATGGACAATTTTTGCTTTGGTCTCACATTTTGAACCAAAAAATGTTGTTGATGCATTGAAAAATGAAAAACTGAATTTTACCTATGGAAGAAGAACTAAATCAATTTTGAAAGGAACAAGGTGTGGATATTAGTTGAAAGACCTCAAAATCATCTTATTATTGGTACAAAATAGGTGTTTTAGAAATAAAATGAATGACAAAAGTGAAGTAGTGAGAAACAAGGTTAGACTAGTTGCTAAGGGGTATGTTCAAGAAGAAAGAATAGATTTTGATGAAACATTTACTCTCTTAGCAAGACTAGAATCAATTAAAATGTTTTTGCTATTTGCATGTTTCAAGGATTTTAAATTATTTCAAATGGATGTTAAAAGTGCTTTGTTAAATGATTTTATTGATTAAGAGGTATATGTTGATCAACCTCCTGGTTTTAAGAATGAAATGTTTCCAAACCATGTGTTCAAACTCTTAAAAGTTTTGTATGGTTTAAAGCAAGCTCCAAGAGTATGGTATGAACGTTTAAGTGGTTTTTTGATTGAAAATGATTTTAAAAGGGGCATTGTAGACACCACCCTTTTCACGAAACAATGTTCCAATGATCTACTAATTGTGCAAATATATGTTGATGATATTATTTTTAGTGTTACTAATGAGTGTTTGTGCAAGAACTTTTCTATTATTATCTAAAAAGAATTTGAGATGAACATGATGGGAGAATTGAATTTCTTCCTTAGAGTTCAAGTGGAACAAACTTGAGAAGAAACACTCATTAATCAAGCTAAATACACCAAGGAGCTGTTCAAAAGATTCGGTATGGAGGAATCAAAGCAAGTTGGAACACCAATGTGCACATCTACCAAACTTGACAAGGATGAAGGAGGTATAAATGTTGATGAAAAGAAGTATAGAGGTATGATTGGCAGTTTACTTTATTTAACCGTAAGTAGACCTGATATCATGTTTGTTGTTTGCTTGTGTGCTCGTTTTCAATTTTGTCCAAAAGAATTTCACTTGATTATTGTGAAAAATTTTTTTAGATATTTGAAAGGAATATTGAACTATGGTCTTTGGTATCCTAGATGTCATGAATTTCCTTTATGTAGTTTCTCGGATGCTGACTTTGGTGGATGTAGAGTAGATAGAAAGAGTACAAGTGGTACATACCAATTTCTTGGTAATTGTTTAGTGTCTTGGTTAAATAAGAAACAAAATACTATTTCATTGTCTACGGCCGAAACGGAATATGTTGCCACTAGTGCATGTTGTAGTATATGATTGTGTGTCTGTATATTGTGCCAATACAAGTGTCATAAATTTGACAAAAAATTCCATTCAACATTCTAGGACAAATATATTGACATAAAGCATTAATTCATTAGGGATCTCGTCCAAAACGGTGAAATTTGTGTACAATATGTTTGCTCAAAAGATCAAAGTGCTGATATTCTCACAAAAATCCATCCATTGGATCAGTTTGTATTTTTGAAAACAAAATTGGGCATTGTTGAAAAGTTTTTCTGAAAAATTATCTGGTCACGCTTTGTCGGACGTCCGATACTTGATGAACGGACGTCTGACAGTGTTCTAACTTTTCCAGAAAATTTTGTTTCGGACGATAGTGTCAGATGCTCAAAAATGCTTGTTATAAGTCAATTTTCTCCTTCATTCAGTTCATTTTTCTATCCGTTATATCTCACGCAACCCCTCATTTTCTCCCATTTTCAAATTTCAAAATTCGTCTCTCTTCTGAATAAGTTCCAAGAAATTAATTTGTCCAAAACCTTTACACTCCTTTTACCCGATGATTACCCCTCATAACTTTTTCTAACTGTCAACTACCCTATAAATCTCAATTTTCACCCAAAACCCTATTTACTCAAAATTTACTCTCTCTGGACGATTCAAACCTTCATTGTAGTTCATACCGTACTTTTAGTCAATCTCATACACATTTTGCGTTATACTCCACAACAAAAACACTCTGCATTTCATCATGGTAAGAGTAAGGGGAGGATCTGCCAGTGCCGGACGCACTACCAGGCTTATAGATGAAGATGTTGAAGTGGTCGAATCTTCCATCATGAAATCACTCAAAAAGAAAACTGCAACTCGTGGTGGAAAAATGAAACAGTTGGCCAGAGGCAAATCGACTGCTTAAACTAAGGCACGGAAAATCACTGAGCCGTCTGTTGAGCAAATTGAGTAACA
This sequence comes from Coffea humblotiana, assembly GCA_023065735.1. Taxonomy (NCBI): domain Eukaryota; kingdom Viridiplantae; phylum Streptophyta; class Magnoliopsida; order Gentianales; family Rubiaceae; genus Coffea; species Coffea humblotiana. Next base: position 7,011,422 of record CM041215.1, read on the forward strand.
TCAAACTGATGAGCAAAGTGTTGAGGAACAGCAAACTACTGAACCTTCTACCAGGAAGTCACCAAGAATAAGGTCTGATGTCCAGACTGCTGTGCCAACTGGTCAAAGCAGTGGAAAGAAGAAGCGTTTTGCCAGAGCACAATCTGAGGCTGAACCTGAAAAAGAACCCACTCCATTACCCAAATTCATCAATGATGATACCAGAGAGAGGTTCGAATGGATTTCTCAGAAGGGCTTCATCACTTAGAGAACCATTATCCCTTCTGAATTCCGTAAGCTTGACCTCGAATCTGCTTTTGAACTTTTTGCTTTCCAGAAATGAACTCATATTCTGACCATTCCCAATACTTATTACCCTGACATGCTTCACCAATTCCTTGCTAATCTTAGAGAGGGTACCTTACACACTGATCTTGTTTCTCGAGTTAATTTAGTCGATATTGCTCTCAATCCTGATATTGTCAATGCTATTTTGAAAACCAAAATTGAAGATGGTTTCAAAGGAAAAATTGTAAATTTTTTCTCATATGAAGAATTTCCTTCTGCCTATCATCATTTTCATATTGCAAAACTGATGACTTATTTTCACACACACTTTAACACTCCTGCTGAGATTAGATTGGAGGATCTCAATCCCCAAAATCTGATCATCTTTTCAATAATTTCAAATTTGTTGGTTCGTACTGATGGTCATAGGATAGATGCTAACAAAATGGAACTTTACTTGTTTTACTACTTTGTTGAAAAAGTCAGCATTGATTTTGGTTTTATAATGTGCAAATTTCTACTTAAAATAAGTACTGATAACCGTAGGAAATTTTTCGTATGAAAAATTTTTAACACCAATATTTGCTCACTTTAAGATTCCCTTTACTGGGGTGTCACCAAAAGAGGATGCATCCACTGTCTTTTCAAAAGCTTATTTTGAAAGAAAAAAATTTGAGATTTTTTTATGGTAAATAGTGCTATAAGAAAACTATGTTGGAGTTTAGGACAAAGAATCATCATAAAACCCGTGTCACCTCTAGAACTCCTCGAGATCAGTCTCAATTTGTTTCACCTTTTACCATTCATCCCAGAAAATTACTCACTTAGCCTTCCTTATCCACTCATAAGATCATTTCCTTACTTGAAGATCTCAAACAACACATCCTACTTTTTGAAGACGGTCTGATGACCATGTCACCTGAATAACAAGCCACTTTCATTGACAAAAGAAACTTGCTTTGTGTCTCCTACCCCTCAAGAAGATGAGAATGTACATTAAAAGAAGCCTAGGATTAAGCCAACTGAGCAAACTCCACATACTGAATCCACTCTAGAGGTTCGTACTTCCAGTTCTCAACCACAAAACAAGGGAAAGGCTCCAGCAAATGAAGACAGTGATGATGATGAGAAAACTGAAAAGGAAGAAGTGGATCCTGCTTAGTTTCGCCTAACAAGGAGGAGGCCCGGATTGTCCAAGATCACAATTTAGACACTTTTAGGTACTTTCACTTTATGTTTAAGTACGCATTTCATATCAGACATTTGCATCTTTTGCATTTTAACGTTTCAAGTACTATGTACTCAGGATTCTGGTTATTTGGTTAACTCTGTTTGCTTGTAAATTTTGGTTAACTTTTACATTTTGAATGATTTCTAGTTACTTTTGTTGGTCATCTTTTCGTTAACTCTATTTATGAATGTCAAATGATTGGTATCCCTGTGACTGCTAATTTATGATATTGATTGCTAATGTTGATGATTGCTGATATTGTTTGATATTCTTGGTTAATGATATTGCTGATGCCATTGATATTGGGTTTCTGGATATTGGATAATAGATTTGAATCATCTAATGATGACAAAAAGAGGGAGATATGGATGAGGATGATAAGAAAATAGAATGGCAGGAAGTTTGGTATATGTGTGAGGGGGATTTATTTTGAAGGGGAGTGGCACTTACAATTTTTTTTTATACATTATGCATTATGTAAGGGGAGTTTTGACTTAATGATTTTTTCTCTCCATCCATTGTTTTGTCATCATAAAAAAGTGGGAGATTGTAAATCTGAATTCCTAACTTTTGATATTTACAAAACAAATGGATGTTACTAATTCTCTCTTCAAAGATCTTTTCAGCAATTGAATAAATCAGATCCAAAAGATTAAGCGCATTTAGAAAAGACAAAAATTGCTGAACCTGTCGAATGCTCGTAAAGACTGGATCGGACATCCGACAATCATTGAGCAATTTCAAACACATGAAGAACTTCATCACCGGACGTCCGAAAGAATTAAAATATTTTCTCTAAGCTCACTGATCTTGATCGGATGCAAAATGTTAAAGCACCGGACGTTTGATAAACTGCGAAACACTTCGAACGCAGAGCACTAGAGATACCAGACGTCGGAAAGAAATTGAAGAAGATTTCTCAAACTTTACCATCTGCTTTCGGATGCAAACTTTAAAAGTACCGGACGTCCGAAAGAATTAAAGAAAATTTCTTTTGTTCTCTGCCTGCTGTCGGACGCAAGAAACAAGACTACTGGACGTCCAACACTACCAACGGCTAGTTGACTCTTCAGCTGCCTTTTATCCGTTGGAAGCTTTAATGGAGGAACGTTTTGGTCTCATATAAATAGAGCAAAGTCAATCACTTAAAAATACTTTTGCACATTGAGATTACAAAAGATTTAGAGCAATTTTAGTGAAAAATTCTCTTCAAAGAAGATTTGTACTCTTAGTTGTTTAGATTTTACATAAGTTTTTCTTGTGTGAGAAAATTACTTCAATAGTGTAGTTTTGTGAGGGTTATCTGAGTGATAGTAAAACTTCCTAATTTGACCAAGAGTGGCTTGGGGCAGGAGGAAGTGATCCTTCCCTTGTACACAAAGATTGGTTGTAATTGATCAACTTGAAGAAACTTGTTTTATAAAATGATACTCAATTCAAGAGGAGTTTGGAATTTGGTTTGCTATTCTATCTTTTTCATTTACTACCTTGCAATATAAATTGTTCATCTCTTCTACTCACGAGCATTTGTGCTTTCTCATTATTTGTTCCATTGTGTGATCATCTAGAAAAAGGGTAAATTTCATATTGAGCAAAAAGAGTCCCATAACTTGGTTAGTTTTTAAATTACCTAATTCACCCTCCCCCTCTTAGGTTGTTTTCGATCCTTACAGGGTCCACAGTAATCCCTTCCTTAGAGATTATATGACCTAAAAAGACTATTTCTTCCAACCAAAATTCACATTTGTTGAACTTAGCAAAAAGTTTGTGCTCTCTCAGGGTTTGCCAAAACTATTCTCAAGTGTCGTTCATAATCTTCTCGGGATTTAGAATACACTAATATGTCGTCAATAAATACCACCACAAACTGATCCAAGTACGACTTAAAAACCTGATACATCAAGTCCATGAATACTGCAGGCGCATTACATAACCCAAATGGTATAACTGCAATTCAAAGTGCCCATAACTTGAATTAAAAGCAGTTTTAGGCACATCAACTTTTAGAATCCTCAATTGGTAATATTATTGTCTCAAATCTAATTTGAAAAATACCACTGTCCCTTGCAACTGATCGAATAGTTCATCTATTTAAGGCAAAGGATATTTGCTCTTAATGGTTACATCGTTCAAGTTTCGGTAGTCTATGCATAGTTTTCAAACTCCCATCTTTCTTCTTAACGAATAGCACTGGAACTCCCCATGGTGAGTCACTTTCTCTAACAAAGCCTCTTCCTAATAAATCGTGCAATTGTAACTTCAATTCCTTCAATTCAGTTGGAGCCATTCTGTAAGGTGTTTTCGAGATAGGGACCATTCTCAAAACCACATCAATGTTATACACTATTTGCCTCTCTAGAAGTAATGTCTCTAATTCCTCAGGAAAGACGTCGGAAAACTCCTTTATTACTTGCACGTTTTCCAACTTCACCTTATCCCTAGGTGTATTGATAAGAAAGGATAGATATCCTTGACTCCACTACTCAACAATTTCCTAACTCGAATCCCCGAAATTAAAGCAGACGAAACTAGTCCACCTCTCACATCTAATTTTAAAGTTGCTTCCTCAGGAATGTGCAACTCTACTAGTTTCATCTTACAATCCAAATGAGTATGGTACCGAACTAACCAATCCATCCCAAGTATCACATCATACCCCTTAATTACTAAATTCATTAAATCCACCAACAATTTTCTTTCACAACCCAAATTTCACAAGTCCTATAAACTTTATTAATAATCAGACATTGGTTCCCCGTAGGAGTCTTAATTTCCAAATCAAAAGGCAATAAATCACACTTTACATCTATAACCTTCATAAAGCTGGGATCTATGAAAGAAGGTTACCCCGAGATCAATTAAAACTCTAGTTAAACGATGAAAAATAGGGATCGTAACTTCCACCACTTCAATTGGGTTAAGGATTTGCTGATTGTCTAAGACGTAAACCCTAGTTAGCATTTTTGGTCGGCTCCCTCTAGCACTTGACTGCTTTGAAGTAGATCTAGCAGGTTGTTGAGTATTTCCTTCTTCTTTAGAGGCATTAGGAAAACTCGAAATTTGGTGCTCGTAGCTCTCATAAATCAGATATTTTTCTTGCTTCCTCCAACACTTGGTCTCAGTGTGGTTAGACTTGTTACAGTATCCACAAATCACATAAGGAGTCACAGCCGAACTAGCTTGAAAATTCCCTTTTTGCTGACCTTTTTCACTTTGGTTTTCTTTTGGCGGGGCTCCCCTTGATGGACCTTCTACTGGTTTTTCAGGCATTCTCACTCCTCCAGCCCCTCTTCTCATTTTAAGGGGTTGGATGGACTTCTCAGATGATCCAGGGGTATTATTTGGGTTATCCCTCTTTCTAACATGAAAGGTTTTATATTGAAATTTAGCAGTCTCTGCCCTTTGTGTCTTTTCCAAAGCATCCGTAAAAATTGTGATTTGGGCGACTGTTAGGGATTCTTGGATTTCTATATTCAATTCCTGAATAATCTCTTTATCCTTTTACGCTTCATGACCACAAACTCAAGGGCAAATTTGAAAAGTTTAGTGAACCGCTCCTCATATTCGGCCACACTTAGTAACCCTTGTTTCAATTTAATAAAGTCATCCTCCCTTTTTTCTTGTATCATCGGCGGAAGGAAATTGACATTGAACTCCCTCTCAAAATTTGCCCAAATCCAAGGGGTTTGTTCCCGTTCCCACTTTGCCTTAACAACGTTCCACCAAGAGCAGGCTATTTCCCTCAAACTGAAAAACGTCAAAATTTACTTGCCTTTCTTCGGCATAATCTAAGGTAACAAAAATTTCCACCATCCTTTCAACCCAAGTTTCTGCTACCTCTGGATCAGACCCTTCATGAAATCTAGGTGGAGCGAATTTCAAGAATCTTTCTAGGGCTCTATCCTCACCCCTCTCTTGGTTCCTAGGTTGGTTGGCTGGCTCAGAGCCTTGGCGCTTAACTAAAATGTTCAAGAACATCGGTTATGTGGTTAATGGCCATAGTCACTTGATCACCCTCTTGGTTCCTAAGATTTTGGTTTGGACCAGTCGCAGATCCCTCACATTTCTCGGGAGTGCGGGGTTGCCGAAACCCACGCCCACACCCCCATTCACGTTCTCGCTGATCCATTTAGCAAGATTCTAAACGCATAATAAAAGAGGAAAATATAAGCGTAGAAATTTAAAAACAAGTACAGATTGCAAGAACACTTTAAAACCAAAACATAGATATTTACATAAATTAGAAGTCATGTCACATGTTAAAAGTACATACAACGAGTCACTAGTACCAAATACAAGACATAGGCATCTAAGTGCCTCAAAAAATACAGGGGTACATGCACAAAATATAAAAGGTCTCACAACGAGGCTTACCCCTTCTAAGTTTTGAACAAAAGTCAAAAGATCAAGAGGTCTCTAATATAGGTGGACCAAATTAGAAGATCCTACAGTCTCAAAAAGGTCCTCCTCAGAGTCCTCCTCCATCGGCTCACCTCCACCTTCACAGCAGGTGCAGTTTCTTCAAGTACATCTCCAAGTAAAGCCTCTTCCATGTGCTCGGTCAGGGTCGTACATTCGGCCATAATATCGTCCCACACGGTTCCCTGCCTCCTGGACAATCGGAATGAGGTGCCCCTCGACCTCCTGAAACTGTGCAATAGGAGGCGTTACGTCCTTTAACTCTCCTCCAGTACTCTATCCTCTAACTCTTGGATCCGAGCAGTCTGGGCCTCCATAGTGACTTCCATCTTCTCTACCTCAGCTAGCGCTATCCGGTGGTCACGAGTCAAATGCTTCCACTTCTCGGCTACTCCTAACACCAAGCGGTTAGGGTAAGAGTATCCCTCTCGACATGGGCACGACCTACCCCACCCAGTAGGTAAGTATTGCAAAAGGGAGCCGCCTCTAACCATACGATATGGGATCACGGGGAGAGGTCCCTCGACACTATCATCATCACTGTTGCTATCCATATGCTACAAATAACCCACAACCAAAGATTAGACCCTTACATTCACTGATACCATTTAAGAATTTAACCTAAGGTCTACCACGGGTTTCTATGACCAAAGTTCACAACTAAGAATTCCTAATCCTATTCCAGGTATTTCAAACCTCGTACTCTGATACCAATTGTGACGCCCCCACCTCTCCCTAGAGTGAACCCTAGGGTATCAGCGGACCGCCTGCCCAACTCTCTTCAAGATTCACGCACTCGTTCAAACTTAATATAGAGCCACAAAATAACTATCGAGTTAAATAAAAAGTATTTCGAATATACAAGCCATAACTTCAAGGGTTAACAATTACGATTACAATCCAACAACCAACAGTAACAAAAGTTACAATATAAGCAGCCTCTAATATCATACAAAAATATACTAGCTTCTACCAAAACGCTAGTTTAGATCATCCAATCCACCTCCAAAACCTGTTAAAGAAAACAACTTAAAGGGGTGAGTGAACCCTTAGTGAGGCCAAGAAAATAAACACTTAAGCAAGTAACACCAAATAATCAACTAATGTGCTTGAAAGTAATTTTAACATGGCATTTCATTCAAGTGCACAAATAGGAATTAACGCACATATAAGGATACGGGAGCTCTCAGGAGTTATTTTCACATTTCGATCAAGTTGAATCCTTTGCAGTTGACCTTCCGTCAACCCAAGTAGTAATGGGACAGTAGCATTCCACTTACTACCTCCGACCAACATAGCACTCACTTGGATCCGTAACCAAACATTCATGTAAAGGCGATACTATTCGAGTATGTCTTACATGATTTCAAAAGATCAAACTATAATATTTCCCAAGATTCACCAAATTTCTTGACCAAACCCTTGTCGGTTCAAGTCACAAGGTTAGCCAAAGGGTTGGGGTGTCCCCACAAGCATGTGGTCGATGAGACAACACTCCAATCGACTTTGAGTCATTCATAGCACTGAGTCGGGATGAGCGGTACCTCCCACCTGAATAGGACGTGATACATCTAGCCGCTCAGTGCTCACGACTTAAAACAATTCGAGTACAAGTGCAAATCATGTACATTCATTCAACAAGTGTCATTCAATCACAAGAGAGAGAGGACGAGGGCGATAAAGTACACTCTCGCCTCGGCAAGTTCGCATATCATATATATATAGCACTTGTACACATATGATTTCAATCGCATTAGCATTTAACATGCACTTAACACTCACCACAAGTCAAGAGCAAAACAAGAGTGAAGCGAGAAGTCAGACGAGCTATTCGGCGTCTTCATGACCACCTGAAACTTGTACAATCATAATTACCTAGGTGCTCGACCAAGGTTAAAAGGAAAAACATTTTCTTTCTACCCACTCTCAAGGTCACAAGTTCGAGTCAAATTAAAGAAACTTTTCTAGCTCAAATGTTGGAATAATGTTCAAAGAGAGCTCAAAGGTCGTTTTTTATTCAAGTCGTGGTACGTAATCTCAAATCCAAAAGATAGCATGATTTTCACTTTCGGCATGAAAATCGAGGAGAAAGGGTAGATGGTTTTTCATTTCCCCAAAACTTCAAATCTCACGTTCAAACTTTAGAATATAAAAAGCGTTCATAAATTCCAAACTAATGGAGTCAAACTCATCCAAAACTCCACTCATTTTCATAGTAAATGTCAAGGCTAAGGTTCCAAGGTTCAAATATAAAACTAGTGCAATTCACCAAGAATTACTCTAGTCAAAACATTCCCTTTTTAAAATTTCAAACTCATGAAAATCGAGAGCATAAAACTAGGGTTTGAAGTCCCTAACTCAAGTATGAAAAAGGGGTGCCATTAACTAAGAAAGTTAAATGACCAAGGGATGCATCAAGAGAGGTTTAATCACTTTGGAAACCAATTCAAAATGAGAGTTTAAAGTTCCAAAGGAACCTTATGTCCAACCATGAAATTAGTCTTAAAACGGATCAATAAACTCAAAGGAAGGTGAAATAGTGCCCAAGAGAGTACTTTGTTTAAAATTAGAAAATTTCCAGATTAGAGCGGCACTATTTGGAAAAATCGTATTTCGAGTTCCGTAAGTCCAAAAATTGAAAACTTTATACCGTTGGAAACTAGACTGAAAGTACTAAACTTTCTAGAAGACAATGGTTGGGGTCACCTGATTAAAAAAATTTCAGATTTTGTCCTCACTTTCACTCCACTTTTACACAATCAAATGGAAAGATTTTTGGAAGATATTCAACACACATAACCACCATCATATATCAAGTATTATTGCACCAAAATAACATAAAAAATTTGAAATTAACAAGAGAGGAACAACGGGACAAAATTCGGACAACATGCACTTTCATTCCTCTAGCTTTCTTTCCAACTTTCCAACTCAAATTACACCCATATCTTATCAAAGCAAGTAACAAAACAGCAAATAAACACACAAAATTCTCAAGGCTTCTACCTATCAAGCCACTTCAAGTCCACTACCCAATGTCAAGGGTTCTTGTGAACCCATCAACAACCCAATAACTAAAGTAACTAAACTAACTTACTATTAAGATTTGAGAGGAAAAATTGAGGGTTTCTTAGATGATTACTTTGTTGCCAAAATGAAGACTAAACACTAGGATTTGAGCTCTTAAATCACCAAGTTTCTCCCTTGATCAAATTCTCTTCCAAGCTTGTGTGAAGACCCCAAGACAAGAAGAAAATTTGGAGAGCTTTTGGGGAGCAAAATGGAAGACAAAAACTGAAATTTTTTTGAGGGGAAATGGGAGGGAAAGGGATCGGCCAAGAGGGAGGAGAGGAAGAAAGGTTTTGGTTGGTAGGTGAGTGATGTGATAGTGTGTATGAAGGATGGACATAAAGGTGGTCTTACTGCACAAAAGTTAAACAATCGATTAGTATGCAATTAGTGCTCCTAATTGAGTTTAACATAACTCACTCACATCTAATCTCTCAATTAACTTTTTTTAGTCTACTATTAATCATCCTTAGTTCTCCCATATTAATGTACTCTTGGATCGAAATTGTCTCGAAAAACGTGCATTCATTATTTCTCGCTAAACGAGCCGTAGAAAAATTAAATTCGCGAACGAAACGTTTTAAAAATATAAATGAGACATTGTTCCATGTAAATAGATTTAAAATGAATGAAATAAATTATTCGAAATAAACGGGTGAATAAATAATTAAATAAACTAGTAAAATGGAATAAAAGTCAGAAAATAATAAAAAAATTTCGGGTCCTCGCATCCTTCCCCCCTTAAAAGAATTTCGTCATCAAAATTCATACCTTGATTCAGAAATAACTCCGAATATTTCTTCTGGATCTCCTCTTCTACTTCCCAAGTTGCTTCCTTTATTCCATGATTTTTCCATAAAATCTTCACTAGAGGGATTTGCTTGCGTTTTAACTCCACTTTTCGATCTAAAATCTTTACCGGCCTTTCTTCATAGGACAAATTCTCATCAATTTCTACTTGTTCCGGTCGTAACATATGGGATGAGTCGGGATGATATTTCTTAAGTATGGAAACATGGAAGACATCGTGGAATCCTGGACAAACTTAAAGGCAATTCCAACTTGTAAGCCACATTTCCTAAGCGCTGGATAACCCTTATAGGGCCCTACAAATCTCGATTGCAATTTCTACCCTTTTTTCGCCATTTAGACTTGCTTTCAAGGGTGTAATTTTAAGAACTACTTTATCTCCAATCTCAAATTCTAAATCCTTTATCCGATTATTCGCATAACTCTTTTAGTGGTTTTGAGACGTTCGAATCCTCTGACGTATCAGTTTCACCTTTTCATAAGCCTCCTCAACCTAAGGTACAGTAGTCGGGTCCAAGATTTTCTTTTCTCCTATTTCGTCCCAATAAATCGGAGATCAACACTTTCTACCATAAAGAGTTTCGTCAGGAACTATCTGTATTGAAGAATGAAAACTGTTGTTATAGGAAAATTCCACCAACGTAAGGTACTGACTCCAATTCTCCCCAAAGTCCATAATATACAACCTCAACATATCCTCTAGAGTTTGGGATTGTCCTTTCCAACTATCCATCAGTCTGCGCGTGGTAAGTGGTACTAAAATTCAGTTTAGTCCCTAAACTCTCTTGCATCTTTACCAAAATCAAGACCACAAATCTAGGGTCCCGATCTGAGACTATACTCACTGGTATCTTATGCAATCTTATAATCTCGTCCAAGTACAATTTGGCCAACTTTTTCAAGGAGTATTTCATACTAATTGGCAAAAAGTGAGCAGATTTGGTCAATCGATCCACTATTATCCAAGATAGCATCATGTCTTCTCTAAGTTCTTGGTAACCCTGCATACAAAATTCATTGTGATATTTTTTTCACTTCCACTCAGGTATCTCCAACGGCTGTAATAATCCAGATGGTTTCTGATGCTCGCCCTTAACCTGCTGACAAGTGAGACAAATTTTGAACAAAATTGAGCAATTTCTCTCTTCATATTCTCCTACCAATAAAGAGTTTTCAAGTCTTGGTAGCATCTTATTACCTCCAGGGTACACCGTATACTTAGAACGGTGAGTTTCGTTCAAAATTCCTTCTTTAGACTTTCATGTCCTTGAGTACCCACTATACGATTTCTAAATTTAACACTTCCATCGGTCCCCCAAATTGAAGTCAGGCTTTTTCACTTTTTGAATTTTCTTAACCCATTTTTGTACTTCAGGGTCTCCTTTTTGAACTTCTTTGATTCATCTAACAAAGTAGATTTCATAGTAATATTCCCGAAAATTACCCTCTGTGGTTCAAGAGGCGGATTCCAAATACTAATTTCTTCTAGCATGGTGCCATTCTCTCACCATTAAACTGGCCACTTTCATATTACGACTTAGGGCATCCGCTACTACATTAGCTTTTCCAGGGTAGTAGTTAAGCGAACAGTCATAATTCTCCAAAAATTTCACCCATCTACGTTGTCTCAAATTCAACTCTTTCTGGGATAACAAACACTTAAGACTCTTGTGATTCATGAAAACCTCGAAAGTCACTCCATATAAATAATGTCTCCACTTTTGCATGGCAAACACTACTGCGGCTAATTCCAAATCATGGGTCGGATAATTTTGCTCATGAAGTTTCAACTTACGAGAGGCATACGCAATTACCTTCCCATTTTGTATCAATACGCATCCTAAACCATTCTTTGAAGTATCTATATAAACCACAAAATCATTTCTTCCACTCGGTAATGTTAACATAGGTGTCTCGACTAAACACTTTTTCAACTTTTGAAACCCTTCCTCATATTTAGAATCCTATATGAACTTGCCATACTTTTTAGTCAACTCGATTAAGGGTTTGGCAGTTTTAGAAAAGTCCTTGATAAACCGACGGTAATATTCGGCTAATCCTAAGAAACTCCAAAATTTGGTAGGATTTTCTGGTCGTTTCCACTTATAAACAGGTTCTACCTTAGTCGGGTCCACAGTAATCACTTTCTTAGAGATTATATGACCTAAAAAGGCTATTTCTTCCAACCAAAATTCATATTTATTGAACTTAGTAAAAAGTTTGTGCTCTCTCAGGGTTTGCAAAACTATTCTCAAGTGCCGTTCATGATCTTCTTGAGATTTAGAGTACACTAATATGTCATCGATGAATACCACCATAAACTGATCCAAGTACGGCTTAAAAACCCGATGCATCAAGTCGATGAATGCTGTGAGCGCATTAATTAACCAAAATGGCATAACTGCAAATTCAAAGTGCCCATATCTTGAATTAAAAGCTGTTTAGGCCACATCAACTTCTAGAATCCTCAATTGATAATATCCTTTGCCTCAAATCTAATTTGGAAAGTACCACTGCCCCTTACAACTGATCGAATAGTTCATCTATGTGAAGCAGAGGGTATTTGTTCTTAATGGTTACATTGTTCAAGTCTCGGTAGTCTATGCATAATCTCAAATTCCCATCTTTCTTCTTAACGAAGAGCACTGGAGTTCCCCATGGTGAGTCATTTTCTCTAACAAAGTCTCTTCCTAATAAATCTTGCAATTGTAACTTCAATTCCTTCAATTCAACTGGAGCCATTCTGTAAGGTGTTTTCGAGATAGGGGCCGTTCCCGGAGCCACATCAATTTTAAATACTATTTCTCTCTCCGGAGATAACGTCTCTAATTCCTCAGGAAAGACGTCGTGAAACTCCTGTACTACTGGCACGTTTTCCAACTTCACCTTATCCCCAAGTGTATTGATAAGAAAGGCTAAATATCTTTTGACTTCACTATTCAACAATTTCCTAAATCGAATCCCCAAAATTAAAGCAGACGATGCTAGTCTATCTCTTACATCTAATTTCAAAGTTGCTTCCTCAGAAATGTACAACTCTCCTAACTTATCTTACAATCCAATTGAACATGGTATCGAGCTAACCAATCCATTCCAAATATCACATCATACCCCTTAATTGTTAAACTCATTAAATCCGCCAATAATTTTCTCTCACCAACCCAAATTTCACAATTCTTATAAACTTTATTAATAATCAGGCATTGGTTCCCCGTAGGAGTTTTAACTTCCAAATCAAAAGGTAATAAATCACACTTTACATCTATAACCTTCATAAAATTGGGATCTATGAAAGAAAGGGTTGCCCCGAGATTAATTAAAACTCTAACTAAGCGATGAAAAATAGGGATCGTATCTTCCACCACTTTAGTTGGGTTAAGGATTTGCTGATTGTCTAAGACGTAAACCCTAGTTGGCACTTTTGGTCGGCTCCCTCCAGCACTTGACTACTTTGAAGCAAACCTAGCAGGTTGTTGGGCATTTCCTCCTTCTTTAGAGGCATTAAGGCAACTCAAAATTTGGTGCTCGGCGCTCCCATAAATCAGACATTTTCCTTGTTTCCTCCAACACTTGGCCTCAGTGTGGTTAGGTTTGTTACAAGATCCACAAATCACACGAGGAGTCACAGCCGAACTAGCTTGAAAATTTCCTTTTTACTGACCTCTTCCACTTTGGTTTCCTTTTGGCGGGCCTCCCCTTGACGGAGCTCCTATTGATTTTTCAGGTATTCTCACTCCTCCAGTCCCTCTTCCCATTTTAAGGGGTGGGTGGATTTCTCAGACGATCCAGGGGTATTACTTGGGTTACCCCTCTCTTTAGCATGAAAACTTTAGATTGGGACGTAACAGTCTCTAACCTCTGTGCCTTTTCCAGAGCATTCGTGACAGCTGTAATCTGGGCGGTTGCTACGGATTCTTGAATTTCTACATTCAACCCCTGAATAAACCTTCTTATCCTTTTACACTCTGTGACCACAAGGTCAAGAGTAAATTTGAAAAGTTTAATGAACCACTCCTCATACTCAGTCACATTTAGTAACCCTTGTTTCAATTAATAAAGTCATCCTCCATCTTTTCTTGTATCATAGGCGGAAGGAATTTGGCATTGAATTCCCTCTCAAAGTTTTACCCAAGTCCAAGGGGTTTGTTCCTTTCCCATTTTGCCCTAACAATGTTCCACCATGAGTGGGCTGCTCCCTCAAATTGAAAAATGACAAAATTCACTTGCTTTTTTCTCGGCATAATCTAAGGCAACAAAAAATCTCCGCCATCCTTCAAACCAAATTTTCACTACCTCTGAATCAGACCCTCCATGAAACCTAGGTGGAACGAAATTCAAGAATAGCTCTAAGGCTCTATCCTCACCCCTCTCTTGGTTCCTTGGTTGGTTGGCTGGTTCAGGGCCTTGGCACTCAACTAAACGCTTAAGAATATCAGTTATGCGGTTAATGGCCGTAGCCACTTGGTCACCCTCTTCATTCTAGGGTTTTGGTTTGGACCAATCGCAGATCCCTCACCTCTCTCGAGAGTGCGGGGTTGCCGAACCCACGCCCACGCCCCCGTTCACGTTCTCGCCGATCCATTTAGCAAAATTCTAAACGCGTAATAAAAGAGAAAATTATAAGCGTAAAAATTTAAAAACAAGTACAGATTGCAAGAACACTTTAAAACCAAAGTATAAATATTTACATAGATTAGAAGTCATGTCACATGTTAAGAGTACATACAACGAGTCACTAATATCAAATATAGGACATAGGCATCTAAGTGCCTCAAAAGTACAAGGGTACATGCACAAAATACAAAGGCCTCACAAACCAGGTTCACCCCTTCTAAATCCTGAACAAAAGTCAAAAGATCAAGAGGTTCTAATACAGGTGGACCAAACTAGAAGATCCTGCAGTCTCAGAAGGGTCCTCCTCCATCGGCTCTACCGCCACCTCCACAGCAGGTGCAATCTCTCCAGGTACATCCCCAAGTAAAGCCTCCTCCATGTGCTCGGTTAGGGCCACACACTCGGCCATAAATGCCGTCAACGGGGTTCCCTACCTCTTGGACAATCCGGGATGAGGCACCCCTCGTGTGAGGACCCAAAAATTTACTTATTTTAATAACATATTATTGGTTTATTTAAATATTTATTCACTCATTTTTTCTGAATAATTTATTTCAACCATTTTAAAATCATTTGTATGGAACTATGACTTGCATAATTTTTAAAACGTCCAGTTAGTAAATTTAATTTTCGGAAGCTCATTTAATAAGAAATAACGAATACGCGTTTGGAGACAATATTCGATCCATAGTACAGAGACCTTAGAGATTTGAGGAACTCATGCATTAGTATTAAAATAGTTATTTTTTATGATTAATTACTCTAGTATTAGTCACTTATATTATCGTTACAAGAATTCCTTTTAGGTTTCGTTTTATTGCGCGCGAACTGGAAGTTCGCGTATACCGAACCGGAGCGGTTTAATTGGAGATTTAAAAGATTTATTCTATACTATTAAGAGTGAATAATTATGATGCTAAAGGAAGTGCATTAGAGGTGTCATGCACACGTGAAACAAACCCGAGAGGAAAACGGACACAAAACGCGCGCGTGCGCGCACTATTAAGAGTTGACTTTCGAATGAATTTTGGCCACAAACTACACAAGCTTCTCCAAGAGGCTTCATTGATCAGCCTTCTCTCTCTCCTCTCACCAAGGCTTGGCCGAACCTCAAAGGAGGAAGAAGAGAAGAACCATTTCCATTTTCACTTCCATTCTTGCACCCAAATCCCTACTCCAAATCACCTTAAAATTTGCATCCAACCTCAAAAATTTCTTGGAGATCCACTTAAGCTAGAAGGAAGGCGTCTTTCTCACGATTTTTCTTGGGTCTTGGAGGTGCAAAATTTCTGATTTCACTCAAAGTAGTAGGAGTAATCATCCAACCATCTAACTTTGGCTTTAGTGGGTTGATCTTTGCTAGGAAGTTGCAACTTCATTGTTATTGTTGTTATTTGGATTTAAAAGGTTGGAGTGGGCCTCTATGAAATTCCACATTGATGGTATAGGACTGATATGATGATAATAAGTGTTGTTTTGTATTAGTTATGTGATAAACAAGATGAGATTTGTTGGAAAAGTGAAAGGAAAACCGAAGAAAATTGTATAGGAAGCTTGGTCGAAATCTGCCTTGTTTTCTCTAAGCTTTGGTTCAAATTTTGATACTCAAATGACCTTGAAACTGATGTAGATATGTTATATAGTGTGTATAGAAAGTTTCTACAAACAATTAGTTGGAATTGGTTGGATAAAAATTTGAATTTTGGCAAGAACAAATCTGGAAATTCGTGTAACAGTGGTCCTCTGGCAGTGTTCTTTACACGAACATATCTCTCTGTTCGGGACGTCAGAATTGAGTGCCGTCAGTCGCATTCAAAATATACATCCGTAGTTTTCTAACGGTGTATAATTCACCTTCTAATTCAAACTGAGCCATCTGTAGTGATTGATCAAAATCGGCTGCCCTGTTCTGTTAGTCCAACCGAGAGGAAGTTAGGATCTGCAACTTGTAGCTCTAATTTCTCTCATTTGCGAACTGAGTTTCAGAACGATTTCTTCTGATGAAATGTAGGCTTGTGAATCTAGTTTCCAATGCCACTCGACCACCTCAATTTCAAGTTGTATTGAGCGAGATATAGCCCAATTTCTGAATTGTACTAAAGCTGGAAAACCCTAATTTTGCTAGCCGAATGACCTAGTTTGACTTGGGATATGTTGTTACGAAAATTTTGATGTCAAACACCTACCAAATGTATATTTGATGTTTTCTAGACCTTAGTTTCACCAATTTACCAAATTGGAGTTGATTTCATTGGACAAAATGTTTGAAAAGGGCAAAGGAACAAGAAGACCGACTTGTCTTCGAAATTTCTTGAACTTTGATAATTTTCGTTAACTACCTTCCCATGCGAATTTTCAAATGAAATTTGATAGAGTAGTCCTCATATGGAAGTTGAATTGTATCAATTTTGGGGTCAATCAATGACTGTCTTGATATACAAATGATAGGCCAAAGTTGTTCTTCAAAATTTGGAAAAATTACCAACAGTCTTCATCTTTGGGCCAACTTTGAGCTGCTATATTTTGGCACTCAAAACTCCAAATTTAGTTTCGTTTGTTGTGTTTGAAACTTTGTCTAGAACTCTCATTGTAGTATGAATTTCAGAGGCTAGTTCACTTCCTGTGAATTTTTACCGAATTTCCAAAATTTGCCAAAAAAAAACAAGACTAAAACTGTCTTGTGTGCTTATAGCAGCTACTTAGGGCTATAATTTGTGTCTCTTCCATTTAGAATCTTGGAAAGGTGTCTTCTAGAAACTTTTAGTACTATGAACTAAGATTCCAATGGTACAAATATTTCCAATTTTGGACCTATTGAGTGCAAGATATGATTTTTCAAAGTTGACACTTAAAAATGAAATTTTTCGATTCGATGGGAAATGAGTTTTTGGAAACTCTTCCCTATCTTTTGATATTGAGTGACTATTTTAAACTTGGTTTCATGAAGGAAATCAGTTTTTCCTTGTGTTATTAAACCCCACCCTTGAGTTTCGATTTACGAGTAATTAAGGCCTCTTTTTCACGACATTTTCTTAGAATTGTACAAGGGTACAATCTTCCTTGATAGTTAGGGGTTTATAAGTGATAGTGTGTGATAGTAAATTATATTTTGCTCAAGCACTCAAGGGGACCTTCAAGAGAGCCTCACAACGGACGCCTAAACACTTTATTGATTGAGCACTTACCCTTACTTTGACTTGGTGAGTGTCAAGTGTGTGAAAAATTATTACGTGCTTAATTGTTATTGTTGAATGAGAATTTTAAATATGCCGAGTTGAGTGTATACTTTATCGCACTCGTTCTCGTTTAAGTGAAATGAAATTTAATTATCTGAAGTGAATTGTAAAGTGTATTAAGTGAAGTGTTGAAATGATTAAATATGCTATGGTTGCATATGTCATTGGAGTGAATCTCCTCGACTCTTAGTGATAATAATGGGGGACGTCCAAATCTCATCGGCCGACCTTGCGACTCGAGTCGACATGGGCTTGCCCGAGAAGCTTGGTGAGCCATGGGAAAAGTGTATAAGCGTGATCTATTGGAGAGATCTCGCTTGACATATTCGAGTAGTATCGCCTTATATAAAAGATGAGCGGGCCTGGAGCAGGGGGAGGAACGGTGAATGGGAAACACGTAAGTGAAGCTCTACGGATTATAACCTACCCGATTGACGGAGTGTCAACTCGTGAAGGTTCTGGATCGGGTAAGTGGAAAATAGCTCCTGAGAGTTCCTGTATCCTTATCAAGTGTGTTTATTGTTAATTGTGAATTACTGGAATGTTACAGCTTTCATTTTTGTTCAAGTGTTATTGTTATTTGAAATACGTGTTTTGCATGTTTTCTTGGCTTCACGAGCATCCGCTTACCCCGTTAGAATTGTTTTCTTTAACAGGAGTTGGATTGGAAGGAATTATGGTAAAGTCTACCTGATGGCTCTTTGAACTCGAATTTTGGAATGTATTTTATTTAGACACCCTTTTGGGAAGTTGTATATTTTAGAAAGGGATGTATCTTGATTTTATGAGTAAAATTGAATATTTATGTATGGAATTGATTTCGTACCTTTATTCCGACTCTCGTTGTTAGTATTAGTCTTTAAATTTGGAACTGAATTTGTATTTAATCCTGGCGAGAGTTGGGCAAACGTCCCGCGGATACCCTTTGGTTTGCCTTTAGGGCGAAGTGGGGGCGTCACTGTTGGTATCAGAGCGCTAGGTTAGAGATCTATTTGGGAGATTATATTAGAGACTTTACTTCTAAGAATAGGAATGAGATAACCTAGTTATATCCTGAGTTATATTTGAATGAGTTAGTGACTCTAAGTTTCTAACCCGAAAATTGTGGTTGTTTTGCAGCGATGGAGGATGGTCATGGAGGACTTGCTGCTAATGGTAATGGCCATGCTAATGGTCATGTAGAGGCCCTTAAATTCATTTACTCTAGCGCACGGGATGGAGGAACTCGTGTACGTTACTCACCCTCTACTTGGTTTCCTAGATGTGTCTGTAGGGCAAGATACGCTTAACCGAATCACCTTGTATTTGCCCTTGACGATGAACGACGTCAGTTCGTGGATACCAACCGAGATTTGCTTCAGGAAGTGGAGGAGCTGAGCGTTATGGTGAATGCTCAGAGAGCTAAGATTGCTGAACTCGAAGGGATATTAGTAGACGATGTGGTTAGGGCTGAGGCCGCTCGTGATGAGTTTCAGCGAGTTAGGGCTCGACTTACTAGGATAGGCCAGGAGATCCGTAATCGGGATTTCGGATCATGGCCGATGCTACTATGCTGATTGATGAGGCGATGGAGGTTGTACAGAGTTCAATTCAGGAGGGCGCTGAGGAGGATCCAGAGGATGACTCTAAGGAGGAGATTCCACCTGATAGCCCCTGAGAACTAGATTTAGAGTGATCGACCTTTTGACTTTTTAATTAGAAATAGTTGGGGTGATGCTAGTGCTGAGACCATTGTATTTTGCTTAACTGTGTGGCCTATTTTTGAGTCACTTGATTTTACTTTAATCGCACATAACTAAAAGTACTTCTGTGGCACCTGTATGCTATATTTTTGTAATATCCCATGACTTGCTAATTGTATGGATTTCAAAAGTGCTAATGTATGTAAATTATTGTTATTCTCGATGTTGTCATGATTGGTTCTTATTCTAAGTATTTCCTCGCGTAATTACTTTTAGTTCTTGCACTTGGCATAACTATGGACGGACAAATGAGTGGTCGAGGTCGTGGGCGAAGCGTTAGAGAAACCCAACCTCACAGGGATGGCCAGGGATCAGCAATTGGACCGATCCAGGGACAAGAGAATCTAGAGGGTAACCAAGTGGCTACTGCCATTAATAGGATGACTGATATGCTAGAACAATTAGTTGAGAGACAGGGGCCAGGAACCACTTAACCAACTTGGGGGACAGGATAGAGGGGGAAGATAGAGCCTTGGAGGGGTTTCTGAAATTTAACTCGACTAAATTCACTAGAGAACCTAATGCTACGGTAGCGAGAAACTGGTTGGAGAGGATGACCAACATATTCGCCGCCTTAGATTCTACCGAAGATAGGTGAGTGAACTTTGCTACTTTCCAATTTAAGAGAGTAACCCGCGCCTGGTGGGACATGATAAGAGGGAAGTGGGAGAAAACCCAAATCCCTTGGAATTGAAAAAATTTTATGAGGGAGTTTAATGAAAAATTTCTTCCACCTCTGATCCAAGAGAAGCAGGAGGATGAGTTTATCAAGTTGAGACAAGGAACTCTTAGTGTAGCCGAGTATGAAGGGAAATTCACTAAAATTTATAAGTATGCTCCCGAATAAGTGACTAATGAGCGAAAAAGTATAAGATGATTTGTACAAGAGTTTAAAGTGGGAGATTCAGGAGGGTTTGTCTGTAACCCAAATCTCTACGTTTATTGAAACTTTAGAGAAAGTACAGAGAGTTGAGAGCGTAAGAATGAAAGTTAGGGATTTTCACTCGAAGAAAAAGAACTTTTCTAGTCATACTTCTGAACAAACTAGTAAGAGTACCCCACCTTCCAAGATGGGGAGGGGAATGGGAGGAGTAAAGACTGCTGGAGTTTCGAGGGGAGTTTTATCCAGAGGAGGTCGTAGTGGGCCGGTTCAGCGAGAGGAGTGCCTTCTAGTGGTTTGGCCATAACCCCTCAAATTAGTTGTGGTTATTGTGGCAAATCAAATGATTTGGAGAATAAATGTTGGAGAAAGTCAGGAAAGTGTTTGTTCTGTGGTAGTGCTAAACACCAACTCGCGTGTTGTCCGAAGGCGCCAAAAATAGGAAGTAACACTCAAATGCCAGAAAAATCAACCTCTAAACAGACTAGTGTTGGGGGAAGTCGACCTAGGGTACTGGTTAGGATTTATGCACTGGATCATCAACAGATTTCCGATGTAATTGAGGTGGTTGAAGGTACGATCCCTATTTTTCCACCGTTTAGCTAAAGTTTTAATTGATTCGGGTGCAATACATTCTTTTGTAAATCCTAACTTTATGGGAGGAATAGACTTGAAACCAATTAAATTACCTTATGATTTGGAGGTTAGGACGTCTACTGGAGATCAAAGCTTACTAGCTAACTTGATATATAAAAATTGTGAGATATGGGTTAGTGAACGGAAATTACTAACCCATCTGATGGGTTTAGCGATTAAAGGGGTACGATGTGATCCTAGGAATGGACTGGTTAGCCCGTTACAATGCTCAGTTGAAATGTAAGACAAAAATGATAGAGTTGTGCAGTCCAGGAGAGGCAACCCTGAAATTGGATGTAAGGGTAGGTTTGGCTCATCTGCACTTATCTCAGAAATTCGAACTAGAAAATGTTAAGTAAGGGAATTCAGAAATATTTGACCTTTCTTATCAATACTCCTAGTGATAAAGTGAGATTAGATGACATGCCCGTAGTAAAGGAGTATCCGAATGTCTTTCCTGAAGAGTAAGAGTCTTTACCCCCGAAAAGGAAAATAATTTTTAACATTGATATGACTCCGGGAGTAGCACCTATTTTTAAGACGCCGTATAGAATGGCTCCAATTGAATTGAAAGAGTTGAAATTGCAGTTACAGGATTTACTGGAGCGAGGTTTTATAAAGGAGAGTGATTCACCGAGAGGAATCCCGATCTTATTTGTTAAGAAAAAGGATAGGAGTTTAAGGTTGTGTATAGATTACTGAGACTTGAACGATATTACCATTAAGAATAAGTACCATCTGCCCCACATTGATGAATTGTTTAACCAATTGCAAGGAGCGGTAGTATTCTCGGAATTAGATCTGAGATAGGGTTATTATCAGTTGAGAATTTTGGACAAGGATATACCCAAAACTGCTTTTAACTCGAGGTATGGACATCTCGTGTTCGCAGTAATGCCGTTTGGATTGACCAATGCACCCGCGACTTTTATGGATTTAATGCATCGAATCTTTAAACCTTATCTGGATCAGTTTGTAGTGGTATTTATCGATGATATACTGGTGTACTCTAAGACATTGGGGGATCACGAAAAACATTTGAGAATTGTTTTACAAATTTTGAGGGAACACCAGTTATATGCCAAGTTTAACAAGTGTGAGTTTTGGTTGAAGGAAGTGACATTCTTAAGTCATATAATTTCTAAGGATGGGATTAAAGTGGATCCAACCAAATTTGAAACAGTCTCTAAATGGAAGCAACCGAAAAATTTTACTGAAATTTGAAATTTTATAGGGTTAGTAAAGTATTGCTGGAGATTTATTCAAGATTTTTCTAAAATTGTTGGACCCATGACTAAGCTGACTAAGAAAAGTGGAAAGTTTATATGGAGTCCTAAGTGTGAAAAAAGCTTTCAAGAATTAAAGAGATGTTTAACGAGAGCACCTGTGATAACTTTACCGAATGGGAAGGATAATTTTGTGGTCTATACAGATGCTTCCAAGGAAGGTTTGGGATGTGTATTAATGCAAAATGATAAAGTGATAGCGTATGCCTCTAGGAAGTTAAAATCGCACGAGAGAAATTACTCAAACTCATGATTTAGAGTTAACGCCTGTAGTATTTGCATTGAAGAAGTGGAGGCATTACCTTTATGGAGTAATGTTTGAGGTTTTCACTGACTACAAGAGTCTTAAATATTTGTTTTCTCAAAAAGAGCTGAATTTGAGACAACGTAGGTGGATGAATTCTTGAAAGATTATGATTGTACGATAAAGTACCACCTAGGAAAAGCCAATGTAATGGCTGATGCTTTAAATCGTCAAGTACAGGTGGCAGGATTGATGACTAAAGAGCTGCACTTGTTGGAGGAGATTGGTGTATGGAATCCCCGACTTGAACCGAGAAAAGTAATTCTGGGGAATATTGTCGTGAAATCCACTTCATTGGAACGTATGAAGGAGACTCAGGGAAGGGACCCTGAAGTGCAAAAGTGGTTGGAAAAAGTTAAAAAGGGAGAAAAGTCAGATTTTAACTTGGGAATGAATGGTGTATTGAGGTTTCGAAATCGGATAGTAGTGCCAAAGATGAAGGGCTTCAAGAAGCCAATTTTGGAAGAGGTACATGATCGAAATTTATGGTACACCCTGAAGGGAATAAAATGTACTAGAACTTGAAGAGGTTATATTGGTGGGAGAGCATGAAAAGGGAAATTACTCAATTCGTCCAGACCTGTTTGATCTGTCAACAGGTTAAAGCTGAACATCAGAAACCATAAGGTCTTTTGCAACTTTAGAAATACCTGATTGGAAATGGAAAAATATCACCATGAATTTTGTATCTGATCTACCTAGGACACAAAGGGGACATGATGCCATTTGGGTAATAGCGGATAGGTTGACCAAATCTGCTCACTTTCTGCCGATTAGTATGAAATACCCGTTGAGAAGTTAGCTAAGTTATACTTGGATGAAATTATAAGATTACATGGGATACTTGTAAGTATTGTATCCGATCGAGACCCTAGGTTTGTCTCGCGGTTCTAGCAAAAGATGCAAGAAGTGTTGGGGACAAAATTGAATTTTAGTACTACTTACCATCTCCAAACAGATGGACAGTCTGAAAGGACGATTCAGGACGCTCGAGGACATGTTAAGAACTTGTACTTTGGATTTTGGGGAGAGTTGGAGTAAGTATTTGATTCTGGTTGAATTTGTCTATAATAATAGTTTTCATTCTTCTATTCAAATAGCTCCGTACGAAACACTTTATGGTCGGAAGTGTAGGTCTCCAAATTGTCGGGATGAAATAGGTGAACGAAAAATTTTAGACCAGACTACAGTGCCTTGGGTTGAGCAGGTGAACGAAAAGGTGAAGTTGATTCGCCAAAGGATTCAAACTGCACAAAGTCGTCAAAAGAGTTATGCCAATAACCAAAGAAAGGACATAGAATTTGCGGTTGGAAATCAAGTTTTTTCTTAAGATTACACCTCTGAAAGCGAGTTTGTTGGCAGGCAAGGGAAAGAAATTACAACAGAAATTTGTAGGATCTTATAAGGTTATCTAACGTGTAGGAAGTGTGGCTTATAAGTTGGAATTGCCACCAAGTCTATCTTGGATCTACAATGTTTTCCCACGTATCGATACTTAAGAAATATTATCCGGATCCGTCTCACGTTCTACAATTGGAAACTATTGAAATTGATGAAGCACTGACCTATGAGGAGAAACCAATTAAACTTCTAGATCGTAAGGTGAAAGAATTAAGGAACAAGCGGATCCCGTTGATGAAAGTTCTTTGGAGGAACCATGGATTGGAGGAGGCAACCTGGGAAGTTGAAGAAGAAATTCGAGAAAAATATCCCGACCTATTCTCAAATCAAGATATAATTTCAAAAACGAATTTTCTTAAGGAGGAGAGGATGTGAGAACCAAAAAATTTACTTATTTTAATCACATATTAATGGCTTATTTAAATATTTATTCACCCGTTTTCCCCCCGAATAATTTATTTCAACCATTTCAAAACCATTTCTATGGAACTATGACTTGCATATATTTTTAAAACGTCCCATTAGTAAATTTAATTTTCGGAAACTCATTTAGTAAGAAATAGCGAATATGCGTTTGGAGGCAATATTCGATCCGATAGTACAGAGATCTTGGAGATTTGAGGACTCATGCGTTAGTCTTAACATAGTTATTTTTATGATTAATTACTCTAGTATTAGTCACTTATATTATCGTTACAAGAATTTCTTTCAAATTTTGTTTTATCGGCGCACCAATTGGAAGTTCGCATTATATTGAACGGGAGCGGTTAATTGGAGATTTAAAGTATTTATTCTAGACTACTAAGACTGAATAATTATAATGTTAAAGGAAGTGCATTAGATGTTTAGTGCACACGTGAAACAAATCCGAGAGAAACAGACACAAAAACGCACGCGTGCGCGCACTATTAAGAGTTGACTTTCGAATGAATTTTGGCCACAAACTACACAAGCTTCTCCAAGAGGCTTCATTGATCAGCCTTCTCTCTCTCCTCTCACCAAGGCTGGCCAAACCTCCAAGGAGGAAGAAGAGAAGAATCCATTCCATTTTCACTTCCATTCTTGCACCCAAATCCTACTCCAAATCACCTTAAACTTTGCATCCAATCTCAAAATTTCTTGGAGATCCACTTAAGCTAGAAGGAAGGCATCTTTCTCATGTTTTTTCTTGGGTCTTGGAGGTGCAAAATTTCTGATTTCACTTAAAAGAGTAGGAGGTAATCATCCAACCATCTAACGTTAGCTTTAGTGGGTTGATCTTTGCTAGGAAGCTTGTAGCTTCATTGTTATTGTTGTTGTTTGGATTTAAATGGTTGGAGTGGGCTCTATGAAATCTCACCTTGATGGTATAGGACTGATATGATGATAATAAGTGTTGTTTGTGTTAGTTATGTGATAAACAAGATGAGATTTGTTGGAAAAGTGAAAGGAAAATCGAAGGAAATTGCATAGGAAGCTTGGCCGAAATCTGCCTTGTTTTTCTCTAAGTTTTGGCTCAAAGTTTTGATACTCAAGTGACCTTGAAACTGATGTAGATATGTTATATAGTGTGTGGTAGAACATTTCTACAAAAAATTAGTGGAATTCGTTGGATAAAAATTGAAATTTGGCAAGAACAAATCTGGAAATTCGTGTAACAGTGGTCCTCTGGCAGTGTTTTTTACATGAACATATCTCTCTGTCCGGATGTTGAAATTGAGTACCGTTAGTGGCATTCAAAATTAGACATCCGTAGTTTTCCAACGGTGTATAATGCACCTTCCAATTCAAACTGATCCATCTGTAGTGATTGATCAAAATCGGCTGCCCTGTTCTATTAGTCCAATCGAGAGGAAGTTAGGATCTGCAACTTGTAGCTCTAATTTCTCTCATTTGCGAACTGAATTTAAAAATGATTTCTTCTGATGAAATGTAGTCTTGTGAATCTAATTTCCAACGCCACTAACCATGCTCAATTACAATTTGTATTGAGCGAGAGATAGCCCTAATTTCCCGAATTGTACTAAAGCTAGAAAACCATAATTTTGCTAGCCGAATGATCTAGTTTGACTTGGGACATGTTGTTACGAAAATTTTGGTGTCAAACACCTACCAAATGTATATTATATGTTTCTTGGACCTTAGTGTCACCAATTTACCAAATTGGAGTTGATTTCATTGGACAAAATGTTTGAAAAGGGCAAAGGAAGAAGAAGACTAACTTGTCTTCAAAATTTCTTGAACTTTGGTAATTTCGTTAACTGCCTTCCCATGCAAAATTTCAAATGAAATTTGATAGAGGAGTAGTTCTCATATGGATGTTGAATTGTACCAATTTTGGGGCCCATCTAAGACTGTCTTGATATACAAATGATAGGCCAAATTTGTTCTTCAAAATTTGGAAAAATTACCAGTAGTCTTCATCTTTGGCCAACTTTGATCTGCTATATTTTGGCACTCAAAACTCTGAATTTAGTACCATTTATTGTGTTTGAAACTTTGTTTAGAACTCTGATTGTAGTATGAATTTCAGAGGTTAGTTCACTTCCTATGAATTTTACTGAATTTCCAAAATTTGCCTAAAAAACAAGAATAAAACTGTCTTGTGTGCTTATAGCAGCTACTTTGGGCTGAAATTTGAGTATCTTTCCATTTAGAATCCTGGAAAGGTGTCTTCTAGGAACTTTTAATACTATGAACTAAGATTCTAACGGTACACATTTTTCCAATTTTGGACCTATTGAGTGCAAGATATAATTTTTCAAATTTGACACTTAAAAATGAAATTTTTCGATTCGATGGGAAATGAGTTTTTGGAAACTCTTCCCTATCTTTTGATATTGATTGACCATTTTAAACTTGGTTTCATGAAGGAAATCAGTTTTTCCTTGTGTTATTAAACCCCACCCTTGAGTCTCGATTTACGAGTAATTAAGTCACTTTTTCATGACATTTTCTTAGTATTGTACAAAGGTACAATCTTCCTTGATAGTTAGGGGTTTATAAGTGATAGTGTGGTGATAGTAAATTATATTTTGTTCAAGCACTCAAGGGGACCTTCAAGAGGACCTTATAGTGGACGTCTAAACACTTGATTGAGCACTTACCCCTACTTTGACTTGATGAATGTCAAGTGTGTGAAAAATTGTTACGTGCTTAATTGTTATTGTTAAATGAGAATTTTAAATATGCCGAGTCGAGTGTGTACTTTATCGCACTCGTTCTCGTTAAGTGAAGTGAAATTTAATTATTTGAAGTGAATTGTAAAGTGTATTAAGTGAAGTGTTGAAAGGGTTATATATGCTATGGTTGCATATGTCAATCGGAATGAATCTCCTTGACTCTTAGTGGTAATAGTGGGGGACGCCCAAATCTCATTGGCCGACCTTGGACTCGAGCCGGGCATGGGATTGGTCGGGAACCTTGGTGAGCTATGGAAAAAATATAAAAGCTTGATCTACTGGAGAGATCTCGCTTGGCATAGTCGAGTTGTATTGCCTTTTATAAAAGAAGTGCGGGCCCAGAGCAGTGGGAGCAGCGGTGAACAGGGAAGAATAAGTGAAGTTCTACGGACTTATAACCTACCCGATTGACGAAGTGTCAACTCGTGGAGGTTCTGGATCGTGCAAGTGGAATATAGCTCCTGAGAGTTCCTGTATCCTTATCAAGTGTGGTTTATTGTTTGAAGTGATTTACTCGAATGTTATAGCTTTCATTCTTGTTAAAGTGTTATTGTTATGTGAACTATGTGTTTTGTATGTTTTCTTGACCTCACGAGCATCTGCTCACCCCGTTAGAATTGTTTTCCTTAACAGGAGTTGGATTGGAAGGAGTTTTGGTAAAGCCTACTTGATGGCTCTTTGGATTAGAATTTTGGAATGTATTTTGTTTAGATACCCTTTTGGGAAGTTGTATATTTTAGAAAAGGGATGTATCTCGAATTTGTGATTGTAAGATTGAATATTTATGTATGCAATTGATTTCGTACCTTTATTTCGACCCTCATTGTTAGTATTAGTCTTTAACTTTGGACTGAATTTGCATTGAGTCCTGGCAAGAATTGAGCAGACGTCTCGCGGATACCCTTTGGTTCGTCTTAAGGAGGAAGTGGGGGCGTCACAGTTAGTATCAGAGTGCTATGGTTAGAGATCTATTTGGGAGATTATATTAGAGACTTTACTTCTAAGAATAGGAATGAGATAATCTAGTTATACCCTAAGTTATATTTGAGTGAGTTAGTGACTCTAAATTTCTAACCCGAAAATTGTGGTTATTTTGCAGGGATGGAGGATGGTCATGGAGGACCTGCTGCTACCGGTAATGGCCATTCTAATGGTCATGTGGAGCCCCTTAGGTCCATTTACTATAGCGCACAGGGTGGAGGAACTCGTGTGCGTTACTCACCTCTACTAGGTTTCCCAAATGTGTCTGTAGGCGAGATACGCTTACTCGAATCACCTTGTATTTGCCCTTGACGATGAGCGCGACGTCAGTTGGTGGATACCAATTGAGATCTGCTTTAGGAGGTGGAGGAGCTGAGCATTATGGTGAATGCTCAGAGTGCTAGGATTGCTGAACTTGAGGGGACATTGGTGGACTAGGTGGCTAGGGCTGAGCCACCCGTGATGAGTTTCAGAGAGTTAGGGCTCGACTGACTAGAATAGGCGAGGAGGTCCGTGATCGAGCTTCCGGGATCATGGCCGATGCCACTATGCTGATTGATAAGGTGATAGAGGTTGTACAGAGTCCAATTCAGAAGGGCGCTGAGGAGGATCTGGAGGAGGATCTAGAGGAGAACCCTGAGGAGGAGGTTCCACCTGAAAGCCCCTGAGACTAGATTTAGAGTGATAGACCTTTTGACTTTTGTAGTTAGAAATAGTTGAGGTAATGCTAGTGCTGAGACCATTGTATTTTACTTAACTGTGTGGCCTATTTTTGAGACATTTGATTTTACTTTAGTCGCACATAACTAAAAGTACTTCTGTGGCACCTGTGTACTATATTTTTGTAATACCCCATGACTTACTAATTGTATGGATTTCAAAAGTGCTAATGTATGTAAATTATTGTTATTCTCGATGTTGTCATGATTGGTTCTTATTCTAAATATTTTCTAGCGTAATTACTTTTATTTCTTGCACTTTGCATAACTAGAATTATGGACGGACAAAGGAGTGGTCGAGGTCGTGGGCGAAGCGCTAGACAAACCCGACCTCACAGGGATAACCAGGGATCGGCAACTGGACCGACCCAGGGACAAGAGAATCTAGAGGGTAACCAAATGGCTACTGCCATTAATAGGATGACTGATATTCTAGAATGATTAACTGAGTGATAGGGACCAGGACCACTTAACCAATCTGGGGGACAGGATAGAGTGGAAGATAGAGCCTTGGAGAGGTTTCTGAAGTTTAACCCGCCTAAATTCACTGGAGAACCTAATCCTGGAGAACTAGTTGGAGAGGATGACCAACATATTCGCCGCCTTAGATTATATCGAAGATAGGCGAGTGAACTTTGCTACTTTCCAATTTGAAAGAGTAACCCGTGCCTGGTTAGATATGATACGGGAAAAGTGGGAGAGAACCCAAACCCCTTGAAATTGGAAAAACTTTACGAGAGAATTTAATAAAAAATTTCTTCCGCCTCTGATCCAAGAGAAGTGGGAGGATGAGTCTATCAAGTTGAGACAAGGAACTCTTAGTGTGGCCGAGTATGGAGGGAAGTTCACTAAACTTTCTAAATACGCTCCCGAATTGGTGACTAATGAGCGGGAAAGGATAAGACGATTTGTACAAGGGTTTAAGGTGGAGATTCAGGATGGTTTGACTGCAACCCAAATCTTTACGTTTACTGAAACTTTAGAGAAAGCACAGAGATTTGAGAGCGCAAGAATGCAAGTTAGGGATTTTCACTCTAAGAAAAGGAACTTTTCTAGTCATACTTCTGGACAGACTGTGAGAACCCTCACTTTAAAATACAATTTCCCAAAACTACTTGTCTTAACCTAGGATTTAAATTACTTGTTATATGCCCTTGCATTATATTTTGCATGTGTTACAACAATTCCCTTGTATTGCATTTCATTTCCTTTTACTTGAAGTAAAACATTTTCTTGAGTTGATTTTAAATAATTCACCACTTGCATTTTTCAAGTGTTCTTTTATTAGTGGTAGGGACTTTATATTATAGTTTAGAGGTGTTAAATAGGTATTGGTACATTGGAAGGGTTGAAATATCATTAGTCAAAGATTAAGGAAGAAATGGCCAAGAATTGGGCCAAGTGGCCAAACCCTAGCCATGGATCTTGTTTGACCAAAGAATTAGAAATATTAAACCAACTTTTCTTCATTTTTTCCTCCAAGAAATTCGCCATCTTGAAGCTTCTCAAGGAAGAGAGAAAACTCCATTTCTCTTGCTTTCTAACCCTAGCCCAAACTTGAACAAAAAAATCATAAGATCAAGAGCTTGAGTTGGTGAGTGATTTGCCTTCAACCCTAGTGTTTGTTTCAACTTGAACTTTCATTTTGGTGGATTGTTTTGGTGGTTCAACTTCTTACAAGAGAGGTAAATAATCTTTAAATCTTGGTTTTATGGTGTTATATCAAGTATTAAAGCTTTGAGGGCAAACTAGAGGTTGCATGGGTGATGTTTGTGGTGAATCTTTTTGAACTAAACAAGTGGTAGTAGGGTCACTTGGTATGCCTACCATGTGTTTGATGAAATGTTTGAACTTTGTTTATGTTTTTCTTGAGGTATTAACATGTTTTAGACCCTTTTGAGTTAGATTTAACACTTGACATGTTGTTTAAGTGAAAACCATGAAAGGATGAAGGTTGGTTAAATAAGTGAACTTTGGACTATTTTCTTTCTTCTTGGCTGACCGGTTTTGGAAGGAGAGGTTTCTCCTTGATTTTGTTTCTTTTACACCTTAATCAAGTTAAGAAACTTGGCTAGACATTGGTTGAGCTTATGTGTGAGTTGAAGTAGAAATGAAGCAAGTAAAGTGGTTGTTTGGACCACTAGTGGACTGTTTTGGTTTCTCTTGTTGGCTAAACTGTTATGGCCTTTTAAATCATGTTTATGTGTTGCATTTTGAGCTCCAATGGTACTAGTTAACTACTTCCCTGTTTATGAACCTAGAAGATTGAATTGGGTGAGTTTGAACCAAAACAAAAAGTTAGCACCAAGACCTAGTGTAATTTTTCTAGGGTTTAGGGCTGATCCAGAACTGAAAATCAGCCGATTGTCCGAGCTACTGGTACTGATAGGAGATGAACTAGAGTGTGTATTTGGTACCGTTGGAAAGTCCTTTGAGTCTAGTTTCCAACGCCACTGACGGCACCTGATTCCGACCTTCCTACAGTGAGATATAGCCGTTTTCCCAAAACTGCGCGGGCACGACTGTTTTACCCGTGAAGAACATTTTGAGCTTGAATGAAACTTTTCATTTGCTTCAACTTTCACTTTTATGAACTCTTACTGCATTTTGGACCAAATTTTCATGATGAATTGGATGGTTTTAACCACTTATTTGGTCACTTAATGAGCCTACATTTGAGTGGGAAATGAACCTAGAATGTTAACGATTTCACTCGTTGCCCTAGGATTGGGAAACGGTGGTGAATGTAACCAAGGGACTTGACGTTTGAACTCTACATTGCTTGACAGGTGAGTGTTCCAAGTACATGAAAATATTTATATGGAATGTTTCCTTGCTTGAATAATGCTTACTTGGTTAAAGTAATCGCTCTTGAATTGATAACCTTTGGGACGAGGATGTACTTTATCATACTCGATCCTTTGGAGTTCACTTCGTGATATTGATATGAGATGAAATGCTTTACTGCACTTGACTTGTTGGTCACTCGGGTGGTTATCCACCGACTTACGTGTTACATACTCATTGTGGTTAGACAATGCTAGGTACTTGATTTCTTGTCTCATAGGCAAGTGTGTACTTTATAGCACTTGACCTAACTCGACTAAATTTGTGAGATTTTGTTAAAACATGGGTTAGCCGTTTTGTTACAATTGAAAAGGCCAGAATTCGGCCACTTTCTGGCCGGATTTTGCTAGTTTTCTTGTTTGATTAGGGTTCTTAGCCACCTGATTTTCAACTGTTTGGACTTGAAATACTTGAAGTGCCTGAAACCTAATATGCTGAACTTATTTGTGACTTGAACCTGTTTAGGCGAGTGTGCTCTTATGTACACTCAATTGACCTGATTTGACTAAACATTTGATATCTCATTTCTGCATGAGCAAGTAATTTGATTTGTATATGACCTGTGTATTTACTTGAAATACCTGGAACACTTGAGAATATGAATTGCTGGACATTACTTGTGACTTGATTCTGGCTAGGCGAGTGTGTCATTATCACACTTGGCCTCTCTTTCTTGAATGATCTTGTACTCACTTGAACTTGATTGATCTGTACTTGTGTTTGTGCTTGTATTTGACTTGCAAGTGCTGAGCGGCCGTATGTACCACACTCCATCCGAGTGGGAGGTACCTCTCATCCCGTCTCAGTACTTTTATCTGATTAAGTCGATTGGAGAGTTATCTCATCGACATTAGGGCTGAACGGCCGCATGTACCACACTCCATTCGAGTGGAGGTGCCTCTCATCCCGTCTCAGTACCTCAATCCTGTTTTGTCGAGTGGAGTGTTATCTCTCGACTAATTGGTATATTCGAATATTACCACCACTGTTTATTTCTGAATACGGAGCGTTAAGTGATACTAACGTCTCCAAACTTTACTGTGTGAGCGTTGGACAATGGCCAATGACTCCAATCTTGATTACTGAATACTGGGGCTATAAGCCATATCCTGAATTACTGTATATCTGGGACTATAAGTCCAACTAGGCTAGTTGGTCGAATCGAGCCGGCAAGGCTTCGAGGAGATCGACGAACCTTGGGTACTTTCTTAGACGTGCAGGGCCCGGATAGAGGGTGATCGGTGGACGGAAACTGGTGTAAAGTAGAGATCTACGACGTTATACTTTCGTGATTAACGGAGAGTCCAACGGACCTTGATCAAACTATTGTGGAACCTGCCCTGAGAGTAACCTATATCCTTTGACATGAATGTGTTCCTTACTGTACCCTTTTGCATGTTTTATTGGCTACTTGCTTAATTATATACTGGATTATGATCTCATTGAAGTTGACTTGTTTCTCGATATCTGGATATGCTATCTTATCTCGTATTTACCTACTTAATTACTTGGAACCTCATTGGGATTTTAGCTCATTTCCACCCTATTGTTTTCCTTACGGGGATGAGAACTTGAGAGATTGAATTAAGGAATGCCTCGTTTTCTTCTAAATTTGTTAGTTGCTCGTGTGAGCACTATATAGTGTCTAGCCAACTTGTTTGGTTTGTTTTGTCAAGTTCGACTCCTTGGTTGTAATCCATATCGTTTTTCTTGGAGAGTCTATTTGTAAATTTTCATGTTATGTGACTGAATTTTGACGAGAATTGGACAGGTGGTCCGCTAAACCCTTGGGTATGCCTTAGGGTAAGGTGGGGCTGTCACACAGGCTAGTAAGAGTACCCCACTTTCCAAGATGGGTAGGGGAATGGAGGAAGTAAGGATTGCTGAAACTTCAAGAAGAGCTTTATCCAGAGGAGGTTGTAGTGGTCGGTTTAACCGAGAGGAGTGCCTTCTAGTGGTTCGACCATAACCCCTCAAGTTACTTGTGGTTATTGTGACAAATCAAATCATTCGGAGAATGAATGTTGGAGAAAGTCAAGAAAGTATTTGTTCTGTGGTAGTGTTAAACACCAACTCGCGTGTTGTCCGAAAGCGCCAAAAATAGGAAGTAACACTCAAAGGCCAGAAAAGTCAATTTCTAAGCAGACTAGTACTGGGGGAAGTCGACTAGAGTATCGGCTAGGGTTTATGCACTGGATTATCAACAGATTCCCCATGCAACTGAGGTGGTTGAAGGTAGGATCCCTATTTTCCACCGTTTAACTAAGATTTTAATTGATTCGGGTACAAACACATTCTTTTGTAAACTCTAATTTTATGGGAGGAATAGACTTGTAACCAATTAAATTATCTTATGATTTGGAGGTTAGAACGCCTATTGGAGATCAAAACTTACTAGCTAACTTGATATATAGAAATTGTGAGATATGGGTTGGTGAACGGAAATTACTAGCCCATCTGATGGGTTTAGCGATTAAAGGGTATGATGTGATCCTATGAATGGACTGGTTAGCCTGTTACAATACTCAATTGAACTATAAGACAAAAACGGTAGACTTGTGCATTCCAGGAGAGGCAACCCTGAAATTGGATGTAAGGGGTAGATTAGTCTCATCTGCAACTTATCTCAGAAATTCGAACTAGAAAAATGTTAAGTAAGGGAGTTCAGGAATATTTGGCCTTTCTTATCAATACTCTTAGTGATAAAGTGAGATTAGAGGACATGCCTGTAGTAAAGGAGTATCCGGATGTCTTTCCTGAAGAGTTAGAATCTTTACCCCCGCAAAAGAAAAATAGTTTTTAAGTTTGACGTGACTCCATGAGTAGCACCTATTTCTCAGACCGGTATAAAATGGCTCCAGCCAGAATTGAAATTGCAGTTGCAGAATTTACTGGAGCGAGGTTTTATAAAGGAGAGTGATTCACCGTGGAGAATCCCGGTCTTATTTGTTAAGAAAAGGGATGGGAGTTTAAGGTTGTGTATAGATTACCGAGACTTGAACGATGTTACCATTAAGAATAAGTACCATCTGCCCCACATTGATGAATTGTTTGACCAATTGCAAGGAGCGGTAGTATTCTCGAAAATTAGATCTGAGACAGGATTACTATCAGTTGAGAATTTTTGGATAAGAATATACCCAAAACTGCTTTTAACTCGAGGTATGGATATTTCGAGTTCGCAGTAATGCCATTTGGATTGACCAATGAACCTGCGACTTTTATGGATTTAATGCATCGAGTCTTTAAACCTTATCTGGATCAGTTTGTAGTGGTGTTCATCGATGATATATTGGTGTACTCTAAGACATTGGAGGATCACGAGAAACATTTGAGAATTATTTTACAAACTTTGAGGGAACACTAGTTATATGCCAAGTTTAGCAAGTGTGAGTTTTGGTTGAAAGAAATGACATTCTTAGTCATATAATTTCTAAGGATGGGATTAAAGTGGATCCAACCAAAGTTGAAACAGTCTCTAAATGGAAACAATCGAAAAACCTTACTGAATTTCAAAATTTTAAAGGGGTAGCAGAGTATTACCGGAGATTTATTCAGAATTTTTCTAAGATTGCTGGACCCATGACTGAGCTGACTAAGAAAAGTGGAAAGTTTATATGGAGTCCTAAATATGAAGAAAGTTTCCAAGAATTAAAGAGACGTTTAACGAGAGTACCTGTGTTAGTTTCTATCGAATGGGAAGGATAGTTTTGTGGTCTATACAGATGCTTCCAAGAAAGGCTTGGGATGTTTATTAATGCAAAATGATAAAGTGATAGCGTATGCCTCTAAGAAGTTAAAACCGCACGAGAGAAATTACCCAACTCATGATTTAGAATTAGCGGCTATAGTATTTGCATTAAAGAAGTGGAGGTATTACTTTTATGGAGTAATGTTTGAGATTTTCACTGATCACAAGAGTCTTAAATATTTGTTTTCTCCAAAAAGAGCTAAATTTGAGATAACGTAGGTGGATGGAATTCTTGAAAAATTATGATTGTAAGATAAAGTACCATCCAGGAAAAACCAATGTAGTGGCTGATACTTTAATCGTCAAGTGCAGGTGGCAGGATTGATGATTAAAGAGATACACTTGTTGGAGGAGATTGGTGTATGGAATCCTCGACTTGAACTGAGAAAAGTAATTCTAGGAAATATTATCGTGAAATCTATTTGTTGAAACGTATCAAGAAGACTCAGGGAAGGGACTCTGAAGTGCAAAAGTAGTTGAAAAAATTTAAAAAAGGGTGAAAATTCAGATTTTAACTTGGGAATGAATGGTGTATTGAGATTTCGGAATCGATAGTAGTGTCAAAAGACGAAGGGTTAAGAAGACAATTTTGGAAGAGACACATCAATCGAAATTTATGGTACACCCTGGAGGGAATAAAATGTACCAGAACTTGAAGAGATTATATTGGTGGAAGAGCATGAAAAGGAAAATTACTCAATTCGTCCAAACCTGTTTGATTTGTCAACAGGTTAAACTTGAACATCAGAAACCATCAGGTCTTTTGTAAACTTTCAGAAATACCTGAATGGAAATGGAAAAATATCACCATGAATTTTATATTTGGTCTACCTAGGACACAAAGGAATCATGATGCCATTTGGGTAATAGCGGGATGGGTTGACCAAATCGGCCCACTTTCTGCCGATTAGTATGAAATTCCCCATTGGAGAAGT
Organism: Coffea humblotiana; assembly: GCA_023065735.1. Taxonomy (NCBI): domain Eukaryota; kingdom Viridiplantae; phylum Streptophyta; class Magnoliopsida; order Gentianales; family Rubiaceae; genus Coffea; species Coffea humblotiana. Next base: position 7,047,711 of record CM041215.1, read on the forward strand.
TTGTTAAGTTATACTTGGATGAAATTATAAGACTACATGGGATATCTGTAAGTATTGTGTTCGATCGAGACCCTAAATTTGTCTCGCGGTTCTGGCAAAAGATGCAAGAAGTGTTGGGGACAAAATTGAATTTTAGTACTACTTACCATTCCCAAACAGATGGACAGTTTGAAAGGATGATTCAGACGCTCGATGACATGTTAAGAATTTGTATTTTGGATTTTGGGGAGAGTTGGAATAAGTTTTTGACTCTGGTTGAATTTACCTATAATAATAGTTTTCATTCTTTTATTCAAATGGCTCCGTACGAAGCACTTTATGGTCGGAAGTGTAGGTCTCCGATTTGTTGGGATAAAATAGGTGAACGAAAAATTTTATACCCTACTACAATGCCTTGGGTTGAGGAGGCGAACGAAAAGGTGAAATTGATTCGCCAGAGAATTCAAACCGCACAAGTCGTCAAAAGATTTATGCAGATAACCGAAGAAAAGACTTAGAATTTGCAGTTGGAGATCAAGTTTTTCTTAAGATTATACCTCTGAAAGTGAGTTTGTTGGCAGGCAAGGGAAAGAAATTACAACTGAGATTTGTAGGACCTTATAAGGCTATCTAACGTGTAGGAAGTGTGGCCTATAAGTTGGAATTGCCACTAAATCTATCTCGGATCCACAATGTTTTCCACGTATCGATGCTTAGGAAATATTATCTGGATCCGTCTCATGTTCTACAACCGGAGAATATTGAAATTGATGAAGCACTGACCTATGAGGAGAAACTGATTAAACTTCTAGATTCATAAGGTGAAAGAATTAAGGAACAAGCAGATCCCGTTGATGAAAGTTCTTTGGAGGAACCACGGATTGGAGAAGGCAACCTGGGAAGTTGAAAAAGAAATTCGAGAAAAATATCCCGACCTGTTTTCAAATCAAGATATAATTTCGAGAACGAAATTTTCTTAAGGGGGAGAGGATGTGTGGACCCAAAAAATTTACTTATTTTAATCACATATTAATGGCTTATTTAAATATTTATTCACCCATTTTCCCGAATAATTTATTTCAACAATTTTAAAACCATTTTCATGGAATTATGACTTGCATAAATTTTTAAAACGTCCCATTAGTAAATTTAATTTTCGGAAGCTTATTTAGTAAGAAATAGCGAATACGCGTTTGGAGGCAATATTCGATCTGATAGTACAGAGACCTTGGAGATTTGAGAATTCATGCGTTAGTCTTAAATAGTTATTTTATGATTAATTAGTCTAGTATTAGTTACTTATATTATGGTTACAAGAATTCCTTTTAGGTTTCGTTTTATCGCGCGCGAATTGGAAGTTCACGTATACCGAACCGGACGGTTAATTGGAGATTTAAAAGATTTATTCTAGACTACTAAGAGTGAATAATTATAATGCTAAAGGAAGTGCATTAGATGTTTAGAGCACACGTGAAACAAATCCGAAAGAAAACAGACACAAAACGCACGCGTGCGTGCATTATTAAGAGTTGACTTTCGAATGAATTTTGGCCACAAACTACACAAGCTTCTCCAAGAAGCTTCATTGATCAGCCTTCTCTCTCTCTTCTCACCAAGGCTGCCCGAAGCTCCAATGAGGAAGAAGAGAAGAACCCTTTCCATTTTCACTTCCATTCTTGCACCAAATCCTACTCCAAATCATCTTAAACTTTGCATCCGACCTCAAAATTTCTTGGAGATCCACTTAAGCTAGAAGGAAGGCATCTTTCTCACGGTTTTTCTTGGGTCTTGGAGGTGCAAAATTTCTGATTTCACTCAAAGGAGTAGGAGGTAATCATCCAATCATCTAACTTTGGCTTTAGTGGGTTGATCTTTGCTTGGAAGCTTGTAGCTTCATTATTATTGTTGTTGTTTGGATTTAAATGGTTGGAGTGGGCTCTATGAAATCCTACCTTGATGGTATAGGATTGATATGATGATAATAAGTGTTGTTTGTGTTAGTTATGTGATAAACAAGATGAGATTTGTTGGAAAAGTGAAAGGAAAACCGAAGGAAATTTTATAGGAAACTTGGCCGAAATCTGCCGTGTTTTTCTCTAAGCTTTGGTTCGAAATTTTGATACTCAAATGACCTGAAACTGATGTAGATAAGTTATATAGTGTGCGCAGAAAGTTTCTATTAAAATAGTGGAATTGGTTGGATAAAAATTGAATTTTGGCAAGAACAAATCTGGAAATTCGTGTATAAGTGGTCCTCTGGCAGTGTTTTTTACATGAACATATCTCCATGTCCGGACGTCAGAATTGAGTGCCGTTAGTGGCATTCAAAATTAGACATCTGTAGTTTTCTAACGGTGTATAATGCACCTTCTAATTCAAACTGAGCCATCTGTAGTGATTGATCAAAATCGGCTGCCCTGTTCTGTTAGTCCAACCGAGAGGAAGTTAGGATCTGCAACTTGTAGCTCTAATTTCTCTTATTTGTGAACTGAATTTCAGAATGATTTCTTCTGATGAAATGTTAGACTTCTGAATCTATTTTTCAACGCCACTAACCACGCTCAATTTCAAGTTGTATTGAACGAGATATAGCTCAATTTCCGAATTGTACTAAAGCTGGAAAACCATAATTTTGCTAGCCGAATGACCTAGTTTGACTTGGGACATGTTGTTACGAAACTTTGGTGTCAAACACCTACCAAATGTATATTAGATGTTTTCCTGGACCTTAGTGTCACCCAATTTACCAAATTGGAGTTGATTGCATTGGACAAAATATTTGAAAAGGGCAAAGGAACAAGAAGGACCGACTTGTCTTTCAAATTTCTTGAACTTTGGTAGTTTCGTTAACTACTTTCCCATGCGCATTTTAAAATGAAATTTGATAGAGGAGTAGTCCTCATATGGAAGTTGAATAGTACTAATTTTGGGGTCAATCTAAGACTGTCCTGATATACAAATGATAGGCCAAACTTGTTCTTCAAAATCTGAAAAAATTACCAACAGTCTTCATCTTTGGGCCAACTTTGAGCTGCTATATTTTGGCACTCAAAACTTCGAATTTAGTTCCGTTTGTTGTGTTTGAAACTCTGTTCAAGAACTCTCATTGTAGTACGAATTTCAGAGGCTAGTTCACTTTTTGTAAATTTTGCTGAATTTCCAAAGTTTGGCGAAAAAAACAAGACTAAAACTGTCTTGTGTGCTTATAGCCAGCGACTTTGGGCTGAATTTGAGTGTCTTCCATTTAGAATCTTGGAAAGGTGTCTTATAGGAACTTTTAGTACTATGAACTAAGATTCCAATGGTACAATGTTTTCTAATTTTGGACTTATTGAGTGCAAGATATGATTTTTCAAAATTGACACTTAAAACTGAAATTTTCCAATTTGATGGGAAATGAGTTTTTTGGAAACTCTTCCATATCTTTCGATATTGAGTGACCATTTTAAACTTGGTTTCATGAAGGAAATCAATTTTTCCTTGTGTTATTAAACCTCACTCTTAAGTCTCGATTTACGAGTAATTAAGCCTCTCTTTCACGACATTTCTTAGTATTATACAAGGGTATAATCTTCCTTGATAGCTAGGGGTTTATAAGTGATAGTGTATGATAGTAAATTATATTTGCTCAGGCACTCAAGGGGATTTTCAAGAGGACCTCACAACGGACGCCTAAACACTTGATTGAGCACTTACCCCTACTTTGAATTGCTGAGTGTCAAGTGTGTGAAAAATTGTTACGTGCTTAATTGTTATTATTGAATGAGAATTTTAAATATGCCGAGTCGAGTGTGTACTTTATCACACTCGTTCTCGTTTAAGTGAAGTGAAATTTAATTATTTGAAGTGAATTGTAAAGTGTATTAAGTGAAATGTTGAAAGGATTATATATGCTATAGTTACATATGTCGATCGGAGTGAATCTCCTCGACTCTTAGTGGTAATAGTGAGGGACGCCCAAATCTCATTGGCCGACCTTGGACTCGAGGCGGCATAGGTTTGGTTGGGAACCTTGTTGAGGCATGGGAAAAAAATATAAAAACTTGATCTACTGGAGAGATCTCGTTTGGTATACTCGAATAGTATCGCCTTATATAAAAGAAGTGCTGGCCCGGAGCAGGGGGAGCAACGGTGAATGGGGAAGAATAAGTGAAGTTCTACGGACTTATAACCTACCCGATTGACAGAGTGTCAATTCGTGGAGGTTCTGGATCGTGCAAGTGGAATATAGCTCTTGAGAGTTCCTGTATCCTTATCAAGTGTGTTTTATTGTTGAAAGTGATTTACTCGAATGTCATAGCTTTCATTTTTGTTAAAGTGCTATTGTTATAAGAACTATATGTTTTGCATGTTTTCTTGGCCTCACGAGCATCCGCTCACCGCGTTAGAATTGTTTTCCTTAACAGGAGTTGGATTGGAAGGAATTATGGTAAAGCCTACTTGATGGCTCTTTGGACTAGAATTTTGGAATGTATTTTATTTAGACTCCATTTTGGGAAGTTGTATATTTTAGAAAGGGATGTATCTCGAATTTGTGATGTAAGATTGAATATTTATGTATGAAATTGATTTCGTACCTTTATTCTGACTCTCATTGTAAGTATTAGTCTTTAAGTTTGGACTGAATTTGTATTGAATCCTGGCGAGAGTTGGGCAGGCATCCCGCGGATAACCTTTGGTTCGCCTTAGGGAGAAGTGGGGGCGTCACACCTCGGCCCCCTGAAACTGTCCATGGGAGGCGTCAGCTCTCTGACGCTCCTTTAGTACTCTAGCCTCTAACTCCTGGATTCGAGCAGTCTCGACCTCCATAGTGGCCCCTATCTCCTCTACCTCATCTCGCGCTATCTGGAGGTCACGAGTCAAATGCCTTCACTATTCGGCTACTCTTAACACCAAGCGGTTAGGGTAAGTATATCTCGCTCGACATGGGCACGACCTACCCCGCCTAGCAGGTGAGTATCGCAAAAGGGGGCCGCCTCCAATCATGCGATACGAGATCACAGGGAGAGGTCTCTCGACACTATCATCATCACTACTGCTATCCATATCCTACAAATAACCCACAACCAAAGGTTAGACCCTTACATTCATTGATACCATTTAAGAATTTATCTAAGATCTATCACGGGTTTCTATGACCAAAAGTTCAAGACTAAGAACTCCTAACCCTATTCTAGATATTTCAAACCTAGTGCTTTGATACCAACTGTGACACCCCCATCTCTCCCTAGGGCGAACCCTAGGATATCAGCGGGACGCCTGTCCAACTCTCGTCAGGACTCACACACTCGTTCAAGCTTAATATAGAGCCACAAAACAACCATCGACTTAAATAAAAAGTACTTCGAATATACAAGTCATAACTTCAAAGGTTAACAATTACAATTACAATTACAATCCACCAAAGAACAGTAACAAAAGTTACAACATAAGAGTCACTAATATCATACAAAAATATACTAACTTCCACCAAAACGCTAGTCTAGATCATCCAATCCACCTCCAAAGCCTGTTAACAAAAACAACTTAAAGGGATGAGCGAACGCTCAGTGAGACCAAGAAAATAAACATGCAAGCAAGTAACACCAAACAATCAACTAATGTGCTTGAAAGTAACTTTAACATGACATTTCATTCAAGTGCACAAGTAGGAATTAACACACATATAAAGATACGGGAACTCTCAGGAGCTATTTCCACATTTCGATCAAGTTGAGCCCTTCGCAGTTGACCCTCCGTCAACCCAAGTAGTAATGGGACCGTAGCACTCCACTTACTACCTCCGACCAACATAGCACCCACTCGGATCCGTAACCAAACATTCATGTAAAGGCGATACTATTTGAGTATGCCTACCAAGATCTCAAAAGATCAAGTTATAATATTTCCCAAGGTTCACCAAATTTCTCGACCAAACCCTTGCCCGCTCGAGTCACAAGGTTAGCCAATGGGTTGGGGCGTCCCCACAAGCATGGTTGGTCGATAAGGCAATGCTTCAATCGACTTTGAGTCGTTCATAGCACTGAGTCGGGATGAGCGGTACCTCCCACCCGAATAGGGCGTGATACATCTAGCCGCTCAGTGCTCACGACTTAAAACATTTCGAGTACAAGTGCAAATCATGTACATTCATTCAACAAGTGTCATTCAATCACAAGAGAGAGAGAACGAGAGCGATAAAGTACACCATCATCTCGGCAAGTTCACGTATCATATATATATAACACTTGTACACATATCATTTCAATCACATTAGCATTTAACATGCACTTGACACTCACCACAAGTCAAGGGCAAAACAAGAGTGAAGCGAGAAGTCAGACGAGCTTTTCGGCGTCCTCGTGACCACCTGAAACATGTACAATCATAATTACATAAGTGCTCAACCAAGGTTAAAAAGAAAAATATTTTCTCGCTTCCCACTCTCAAGGTCACAAGTTCGAGTCAAGTTAAAGAAGTTTTTCTAGCTCAAACGTTGGAATAATGCTCAAAGAGAGCTCAAATGTTGTTTTTGATTCAAGTCGTGGTACGTAATCTCAAATCCAAAAAATAGTATCATTTTCCCTTTCGACACAAAAATCTAGGAGAAAGGGTAGATGATTTTCATTTCCCCAAAACTTCAAATCTTACGTCCAAACTCTAGAATATAAAGAGCGTTCATGTATTCCAAACGAATGGAGTCAAACTCATCCAAAACTCTACTCATTTTAATAGTAAATGTCAAGGCTAAGGTTCCAAGGTTCAAGTATAAAACTAGTGCAATTTACCAAGAATTACTCTAGTCAAAACGTTCCCATTTTATAATTTCAAACTCATGAAAATTGAGGGCATAAAACTAGGGTTTGAAGTCCCTTAATCAAATATAAAAAAGGGGTGCCATTAACTAAGAAAGTTAAACGACCAATGAATGCATCAAGAGAGGTTTAATCACTTTGGAAACCAATTCAAAATGAGAGTTTAAAGTTCCAAAGGAACCTTAGTCCAACCATGAAATTAGTCCTAAAATGGATCAACAAAATCAAAGGAAGGTTAAAAGTGCCTAAGAGAGTACTTTGTTTAAAATCAGAAAATTTTCAGTTTAGAGTGGCACTATTTGGAAAAATCGTATCTCGAGTTCCACAAGTTCAAAAATTGAAAACTTTATACCGTTGGAAACTAGACTCAAAGCACTAAAACTTTCTAGAAGACACTTTTCTCATACTCCAATTCGAAATCATTAAAAGTTTAACTCAAAGTCACTGTTCTAGACAGGACAAAGCAAAACAGGCTTGCAAATTCATTGAAGTTTGGAAATTCAGCAAAATTCGTAGAAATGGAACCAGCCCTTGAAATTTATACTACAATTGAAAATCCAAACCTATTTTTAAATACAATAAACAGAACTCAATTTGGACCTTTCTACACCAAGATACAACAGTTCTAAGAAAATTGATTTTTAGGACCTGTTTTACGAAATTCCAGGTCTGACATACTTGACAGAGTTTAAGAATCTGATCATAACTAGAGCTACGTAACTCCAAATTTAATGTGGTTTGTGGCATTGAAAACTAGATTCAAAATTCTGAAAATCACTAGAAGGAACTATTTTAAAATTGGTTTTGCAAAATAGGAAAAATTGAGCTACAAACTGCAGCTAAGACTGTTTCTCGAATGAATGCAGTGAAGAATTTCAGTCATCTTTGCCGGTTCACTACGGCTCATAGGAAATGAGTTAGGAGTTCATTTTATACCGACGGAAAACTCTCAGAGTCTAGTTTTGGATGCCACAAATGGTACTCAATTTCAATTCTCAGACAAAAATTTATGACTAAAAACGTGAACACTGGTTGGGGTCACCTAATCAGAAAAATTCCAGATTTCTTCCTCACTTTCACTCCACTTTTACACAACCAAATGGAAAGCTTTTTGGAAGATATTCAACACACATAACCACCATTATATATCAAGCATTATTGCACCAAAATAATATCAAAAATTCAAAATTAATAAGAGAGGAACAACAGGACAAAATTCAGACAGCATGCACTTTCATTCCTTTAGCTTTCTTTCCAACTTTCCAACTCAAACTACACCATATCTCATCAAAGCAAGTAACAAATAAGCAAATAAACACACAAAATCCTCAAGGCCTCTACCTATCAAACCACCTCAAGTCCACTACCTAATGTCAAGGCTCTTGTGAATCCATAAACAACCCAACAACTAAACTAACTAAACTAACTTACTACTAAGATTTGAGATGAAAAGTTGAGGGTTTCTTGGATGATTACCTTGTTTCCAAAATGAAGGCTAAACACTAGGATTTGAGCTCTTAAATCACCAAGTTTCTTCCTTGATCAAGTCCTCTTCCAAACTTGTGTGAAGACCCAAGACAAGAAGCAAATTTGGAGAGCTTTTGTGGAGAAAAAATGGAAGACAAAAGTTGAAATTTTTTTGAGGGGAAATGGAGGGAAGGGGATAGGCTAAGAGGGAGGAGAGGAAGAAAGGTTTTGGTTGGTAGGTGAGTGATATGATAGTGTCTAAGAAGGATGGACATAAAGGTGGTCTTAGTGCTCAAAAGTCAATAGCCGATTAGTGTGCAATTAGTGCTCCTAATTGAGATTAATTTAACTCACTCATATCTAATCTCTCAATCAAATTTTCTTAGTCTACTATTAATCATCCTTAGTTCTCCCAGATTAATGTACTCTCGGATCGAATTTGCCTCGAAAAACGTGGCATTCACTATTTCTGGCTAAACCATCCGCAGAAAAATTAAATTCGCTAACGAAACGTTTTAAAAATATAAATGAGACATTGTTCCATGTAAAGAGATTTAAAATGAATGAAATAAATTATTCAGAATAAATGGGTGAATAAATAATTAAATCAACCAATAAAATGAAATAGAAGTAAGAAAATAATAAAAAAAATTCGGGTCCTCACAGGTGCGACCTTGTTTTTTTAAATGATGCCTGTTACCATGCATTGTCAGCACGGTAGTAGGCTCAAATTTTTTTTTTAAAAAAAAAAATTTGCCGTAGGTTGCCGTGCACACTCAGCACGGTAGCCTGCAGCGATTAAAAAAAAAAATTGCTGCCCTGCCTAGTCAGCACGGCAGCTATAGTTTTGTACAATGGGTTTGTCAGACCTATATTTGATGGACGTTTTTGTAGAATATATTCTGAGAAATTAACCTTTTGGTCCAAAATAATAGTCTAAAAAAATTTTTAGAAAAAAAAATATGAGTCGCTACTTGATATCAAGTTTAAACATACCACCTAAAAATGTATTTTTAATAAATATAGATAAAACCCTTTTTAAACAACTCCAGATCATTGAAAACAAAGAGAAAAAAGTTCGGGAGTCACAATCGAAGAAAGAGAAGACAAAGATTTGATAGCATCAAACCTAAGGTACCATTTCAATCTAGTCAAGGCTAGTTGCGAGATTTATTTGAAAATTTTCTTAATTTAACCTATAAAACTTATCACATTTGAAAGTTTTTATATAGATACAAATCGAAATTTAATGGATATCGAGAAAGTCAAAATATCTTTTTAAAATTTAATTGGTACAAATTACATTAATTGTGATGCCCGAAAATGATTCTTAGAAGAGCTCACAAATATGCAAAAATGAGACTAAAAAAAAGAAGAATTATAATAGATAAATATATGTAATCTAAAAGAGAGGAATGCAACATAACGGGTACGGAGAATCTAGATTCTTGACTCAATTTTCCTTTTTATAAAGGAGATACAAGCGTGCTAAGATTAAAAAGCCATACTCGTCTATTTCTTATATTTGAAGAGTGACTCCCCTATCCTAATTAAGCAAATAGACTAGCCTATTTCTATTTTCCTAAATGGAATGTAAGTCTAAATATCATGTTTCATGCATATAGGGATAAGAGAGATAATATATATAGGAATATCATGTAAGATGAAAAAATATCCTAAAATAAAAAATATGTATGAAATGTAATGAATGTCATGTAAAAAGTGTAAATCTAGAGCGAAAAATGGGCTAAGGGGTCTAGCATAGACCTATCAACAGTCTGGGTCTAGACCTGGACTTGGACCTGGACCAGATCCATCAAATTATTCCAGGTACGGCTAGGGATTTAATTCCGTTACCCGGACTTGAACCCAGATCTGTTTTGTCAAACAAAAAAATGGGTCGGATACTGAATATAGTATTTCGACCCGTATCCGACTCGGATCCAGATATAAATGGATTAATAATTTAAAAGACTCTCTAGATCTGTGACCTGCCGGATATAAATGGGTTAATATTTTTTTTGGGTAGACCCGACCCGGATCCGAAATCGGTCGGATCTGAGATCCGAAACATAGAGTAGAAGATTCACTGGATAAACGGGTCGGATATGGATCCGGGTCCGGGTTCAAAATAATGAATTTCGACCTGGACCCGACCCATTGACAGGTCTAGTCTATCATTAGGCTAACTCATTTTTACAAATTTTCACTAGTTTTGGACTAGTGAGAAATCGAAAAAAATGACCACAACTAGTAATGGACTAGTGTGGTGATGTCATGCATTTATTATAACTAAATAAATCATATAAAACATAATTAAACCAAGTAAACACATAATGCACATAGGACACATAACACATAAGTATTATTTCTAGATGTAAAACCCTAGTGAAAGTTAATGCATTTTCTGACGAAAAACTACACAATCATACTCCATAGTAAGCCAAAAATACCCAGTGCTCATAATCTTCTTTGTTAATAAATGGCCATTCATATGTGATCCACACACACCACTGTGCACTTCTTTCATCAAATACTCTGCTTCATTTTCATCAACACACCTCAGAAGACCCAAACTGACGTCCTTTTGTATACCACCTCTCCATTTAAGAAAAATTTAGAAGATAATCTATGCAAGAAACTTTTAGCAGTCATATCGGCCCCAAGAGGATAGGACCCCATTTTGAGAAATTCTTTGATATCACTGTACCAGGGACGGCCATCGGGAGATTTTTCCACAGCTAAACAATGAGCAAGTTTTTCTTGTAGATGAATCTGGATAGGCTCGATTACCAACTCGTTTGGATGCTGAATCATTGAAGATAAAGTGGCCAAAGCATCAGCAAAAACATTTCTGACACGCGAAATATGCCGGAACTCCAAACTCCTAAATTTATTTGCCAACTCCAGTAAACTGCAATGATAAAGCAAGATTTTTGAATCTCGAGTGATCCACTCCTTGAGAGTCTGATGTACAAGCAAATCGGAATCGCTGAACACTAGTAAATTCTTAATCTCCATTTTCAACGCCATTTTTAGTCCAAAAATGCAATCTTCATATTCAGCCATATTGTTAGTACAGAAAAATCGTAGTTTAGCGGAACCAAAATAATGCTTCCCTTCAGGCGATACTAGAATAGCTCCAATACCGACCCCGAAGGAATTTGACGCACTATCAAAATATAGCCTCCATTCTGAACATTTTTCATTCATGTCTTCCGCTGTGCCAACGAATAGGACCTCCTCATCTGGAAAATAAGTATGAAATGGTTGATAATCATCTTCCTTTGGATTCTCGGCCGGGTGATTTGCTATAGCCTGCCCCTTGATTGCCTTTTGCGTGGTGAAAATGATATCAAATTCAGAAAGAACTATTTGCCATTTGGCTAAGTGCCCAGTTGGCATCGGTTTCTCCAATAAATATTTCAAAGGGTTTGAGCGAGAAATAAGGTAAGTGGTGTGACTAAGCAAATAATGCCTCAACTTCTGAACTACCCAGGCTAACGCACAGCAACTCTTTTCCAAAAATGTGTACTTTGCCTCATAAGATGTGAACTTCTTGCTGAGATAGTAAATGGTTTGCTCTCTTTTTTCAGAATCGTCGTGCTGCCTCAAAACACATTGTGAGGACCCGTAATTTTTTTCTATTTTATTTTATTTTACTAGCTTAATTAATTATTTACTCACATATTTTCTCTAAATATTTTATTCCAACCTTTTTAGACCCAATTATATGGAACTATAACTTACTTACATTTTTAAAATGACTCGTTTCGAAATTTAATTTTTGTAACCTTGTTAAGTGAGAATAGTGAATACGCGTTTGGAAACAATAATCGATTCGAGAATACAATAAACTTGAAAAATGGAAGACTTGTACATTAGTCTTGAAATAGGTATTTTTATATTTAAGTGTTCAATTATTAGTTAGTAATACTATTGTTATAAGAATTTATTAGAAATTTCACTCTATCGGAAGCACGCGTTTTCACGCACGCGATTAATTGAGGGACTTTAGACTTTTATTTTTAGACCTTTAAGAGTGAATAATAATACTATGAATGGAAGTATATTAGAGGTTTAGTGCACAAGTGAAACAAACTTGAAAGGAATCGAATACGAAACGCGCGCGTACACACACTATTCCTAGTTGACTTTTGGAACAATTCTTGTCCACAAACTTATAAGCTTCACAAGGAAGCTTCTTCATCAGCAACGTCACTTCCTTTCTTCCTCTTAGCAGTCGAGCTTCACCAAGAAAAAAAAAGAAGAACAAAACCCCTTATCATTCCACTTCAAATCTTGCACCTTTTCTCCTCAAAATTTACACACACTTTACAAATCACTTGGAGAGCAACTCAAGCTAGGAGAGGAGCTTCATCTCACGGTTTTTCTTGGGCTAAAAGGACTGAAATTTCTGTCTTGATCATCTAAGAAAGTAAGTGATGATCAACCTCTCAAATCTTGACTTATGGAAGCTATATTGCACTTATGAGCTCATATATTCATGTGGGTAGCTTTATTTATGTTGCAAATTTCGTGTGTGGGCTCTATGAACTCCCACTATGATTTGATGGACTGATTTGATGAGTTTTGATATTATTAATGTTGGATTAGTGCTTAAATTAGTAGAAGTAATTGATATTGCGGATGGAAACTCAAAGGAAGTGAAGAGGGGAATTTTTCCGTTTCTGCCCTGTCAATGCCGTAATCCTTAGAGCTTATTTTTGTGGTTCTAATGACTTGTTTATGATGTATATATGTTGGGTGGGTTGTGTGGAAGGTTTCCACAAAACATTACGTGATTTGGATGGTTAAAAGTTGTGATTTCGAAAATTCATCAAAACTGGAAACGGGTGTCCAGTGTACTCTGGCAGTGTTTTTGTTTCGGTCATAACGTTTTGCTCCGATGTCAAAATCGAGTGACATTTGTGGTACTGGAAACTAGACATTCCTAGATTTCCAATGGTATAAAATGCACGTCCTGATTCCACCTGAGTGATCCATACCAACCTTGTAAAGTTACCTATCCTGTTTTTCGTTTGTACTGGAAGCGCTGTTTTGAGCCTCGAATTGATGCTCAGTTGTGGACAAAATTTTAAAACGATTTCTTCTGAGAAATTGTAGCCTTGTGAATGTATTTTCCAACCCCACCAACTACACTCAATTCCAAGTTGAATTGAGTGAAATATGGCCAAATTACAGACCTGCGTCATTGCTTGAAAACCCTCATTTTGGACTGATCAATGTCCAATCTTATTTGGAACTTGTTGTTTTGAAACTTTTGGTGTCAATCACCTACCAAATGTATATTAGATATCTCTCAGACATTTTTTTCATAAATGGACCAGATTTGAATCGTTTTCATTGGGCAAAATGTTTGAAAAGGAAAAAGAAAGTAAAAGACAGATTGGTCTTGGGATTTTCTTGAAATTTGGTAGTTTAGTTCACTACCTTCCCGTGTGAATTTTCAAATAAAATTTGGTAGAGGAGTAGTCCTCATATGGAAGTTGAAATTTACCAATTTGGTGTCAATCTAAAACCATTTTGATATACAAATGATATCCCAAAGTTGCTATTCGAATCTGGAAAACTTTTCCTTTTCTCTTGGCCGAATGGTCAAATCTGATTTGGGAAGTTATATTTCGAAAACCTTGATGTCAACTACTTCTAAATTACTTATTGGATGTTTATGGAATATTAGTTTCAATATTTGAATTAATTGAAGTTGATTGTGTGGAGCAAAGATTTTAAAAAAAAAGGAAAAATTGAAGTACAAGGCAGATTTGCCTTGGAAATTCTTGGAAATTTAGTGGCTTTGTTAACTGACTTCTCGAACGAATTTTTATATGAAATTTGACAGAGGAATATTTCTTATATGGTAGAGTAATAATACCAAATTTGGTACCATTCAGAGTCTATTTCAATGTCCAACTGAAGTCCCAAAGTTCATGCTTCAAATCTGGAAAATGTTCAATCTGTCCTTATTTTTAGCTAACTTTGAGCCGCCATATCTTGGTGTTCAAAACTTCGATTCTTTTTTTCCTTGTTTTGTTTTAAACTTTGATTGCAACTCTAATTGAGTTTCAAATTTGAGAGGAGCGTTCAAATTCTGTGAATTTTACCAAATTTTCAAAGTTGGCCAAAAACCAACCCCGCAACTGCCTCGATAGCCCAAAACAGTAACTTTGAGCCAATTTTTGAATACCTTCTGTTTGGAATCATGGAAAAGTGTCTTCAAGAAACTTTTAGTACTTTGGAAGAAGTTTCCAACGGTACCAAGTTTTCCAATTTTGGACTTGTAGAGAGTAAGATACGATTTTTTCAAGATTTTATGACAAACCCGAAACTTCCAAACTTAAAGGAAATTGAGTTTTTAGAACTCATCTTTTTCCTTTGATATCACTCGATCGTTTTACACTTGATTTCAAAGATGAAAACCCGATTTCTCTTGTATTTTAAAAACCCCACCTTTGAGTCTCGATTTACGAGTGATTAAGGTTCAATTCATTAATTCTCCTTAGATTGTATACTAGTATAATTCCATGGGACCTCTTGTAGATTAAGAACAGCAGCTTGCTCAGACAATTCAAGTACTACAACCTTTGAAGGCTCACATTCGAAAGGTATTATTTCCAGAATAAACGGATCAGTAATGTCCTTGACTTCATAGACTTCCTCCTCCAGTATGAATGGCTCTCCAATGACTCCCATTTTCTCAGTTTCATCTACAATAAATTGTGTAGGTTCCTCGATCTCCTCATCTACGGTGATAGCTCCCACAGTATTCTTGTGCGTAGGAAGAGAATTTTTGCTAACATTGGACCTTGTTCATCCGTCCTTCTCAGAACTATGTCTCCGGTCTCGATCATGTCTTGGATTTTATGTTTAAGCGCCCAACAATTGCCAGTTGAATGTCCAGGGGCTCCCGAATAGTAAGCAAAAAATGATTGAGGATCGTAACCAATGGAAAATCCTTTGCAATAGTTTTTAGGAGGTATTGTGCCAATTTTTTCAACAGCTTTCAATTGCTCATATAATTGGTCAACGGGCCGACCTAGATTTGTGAAGATTTGGTATGAGACTGGATTTTGGGTGTCACTAGTTTGTTGGTAGTGGTAAATTGGGTTGGGGGGTGGAATAAGTCTTGGGTTAAAAGGAAGACGAGATCTAATCTGAAAGTTAGGCTGAACTATGTGAAATGGTGTTAAGGGTGTATTCGAATAATTTGATCGAAGTCGGAGGTGGTTGATGGTGGTATTGTAAACAGGTCGAAGGCGTGGTTGGTATGGGTAACGAGGTGAGTAGATGGGGTATTGTTGGTATTTAGGCCCGGAAAAAGAGCCTTGGTTCCATACAAAAGAAGTTTCCTCATCTTTCTTCTTAAATTGAGGCTTCTTATTACTGCTACTCTGACTCTGCATAGCTTCCAATTGTGACTTTAAAGATGAAACATTAATAATTTTCCCTTCTCTTATAAACTCCTAATACTCTTCCAATTTATTGACAATCTCAGCAAAGGAACATCCAGTCATTCGAAAAATTTTCTCAAAATAGGGCGGGTCATGAGATTTAATGAATGTATGAAAAATCTCATCCTCAGTTATGGGAGGCTCCACCTTGACGGCCAATTTCCTCCATCTTTTCGCATACGTCTTGTGGTCCTCAGATGGTTTTCTCTTAGTTCCCTCCATTGTGGTCCTCATCGGAGCAAGCTTACAATTGTATTCGTACTACCTCATAAAAGCGGTTGACAGATCAAGCCAAGATCTCATGTCCTCAGACTTCAAGTTGGAATACCAATCCAACGCGTCGCCTTCTAAACTCTCGGGAAATAGGCGCACAGGCAGATTCTCATCTTCTATCGGCCTCCCTAGTTTGTTTGCAAACATCCGAAAGTGTGTTTTAAGATTGCCAGTTCCGTCGTACTTGCGAAATTTAGGCCCTTTGAAACCCACTGGAAATTGCATATCCGAAAATAGGCACAGTTCGTTGTAGTCCAGACCTCCTTGCTTGCTCAAACATTGGATTTTTCTTATGAACTCGTCAAACCGATCTAGTTTCTTTAGCAAATTCTTATCCACCGGCACGGATGACTCTCCAGTTTCAGCTTTCCCTCTGACAGCAGTATCTAAAGTGAATGGCTCAGCGGTGGAGTAATAATGTGGTCCCTGAAGTTCGAATGGCATGCTTATACTAATTGGCAGATAACTTTAGGGAATTTGGGTATGAGAAAGGTTAATTTGGATGTTGGGTGCATAAACAGGTGGTGGGTCATGAGCGGGATAGGTAAAGGTTTCTTCAGGTGGATTTATAACTTGTGAAGTAACAGCGGTTTGAGTATAAGGTAAGAATATTGGTTGAGATTCAGGTTGGTCAGGGGGTAAGGGTTCATGTTGTTCACCACTAGCACTGCCAGCGACCAATTGATCGATCACGGGCCGTTGTGCCATCATTTCAATGCTTAGCTCATTAAATCGGTTTAGAACTTCACTCAACTGAGCCCCAAATTCGCCAAGTTAGTTGGTGACGTGGTTGTGGGCCTGTCAGACATTCTGGATGGGTATTCATGTTTACACTATCTCTTGAAACCCGGCTACGCGATCGGGTGATAATAGGGTTTTTTCGGGTAGTTATATTTGCAATTACTATCTGAGAATGCAGGAAAATCCTTATTAGATGCCCATCTCGACTGACTGTTGTTAAAAGAAAGAAAAAAGAAAAAGAAAAAGACAGGGGTTAGTAAAAATTAAAATAATTCAGATGCATGTCCTATTGGGGAGCCGTTTTGTGCCAAGAGTAGGCCTAATATGATGCAACACCTTCAAAGTAGGACTCGTTTACTACACCTGCTTTTGACCACCACCTTACACAAAAGAGAGGTTATTTTAAAATAGCGAACTTTCATTCATAAACATCATTTACAACATTTCTTGAAGACGGTTTCGTACAAAATCACTGAATCTCTTTAACCTATCTATTACAGAATCCTTAGATTCTCTGGCATAGGGATTTCTCATACGTTCAGTTTCATCATACAGTTCTCCGCATTTTCTTTTCAATTCCCGATGTTTTTCTTGCATCCTTTCACAGGCCTTCTTATGTTTCTCGGCTATCTCTTGGTGAGTTTTGACGGACTCCTTTAGTTGCAAATTTTCTCGATCTTTGGCTTCAATAATAGCCCTCAATCTCTTAACCTCCTCAGATGGTTGAGCTTGCGGTCCTTGCATTTCCAAACCCTTGAGCCAATCTTCATATTGCGAGTGACTAAATCCTTTTGTTTGAGCTCCGGACTGTATTTGATGTGTTCGTTGTCGGATAATGTTCCCCAGGCCTCAATAATAGGGATCTTCATCAGAATTTCCTTCGGACATACTTCTTTGTCAAAAATGAAAATAAATTCGGTCAGATCAACTGTATGTGGCACTTCTTGGACACGACCTAATTGTCAGAGAAACCTCTTCGGATTATATGCCATGATACCCTGAGTACCTAATAATAGAATGTACTCGGATGCCTTGGTGCGAAGGACGGGTTTAACACAATTGGTCCAATCCAATACCCATCTGATGTCTTGATTGGACAAATTTTTCAAGAAATCCACGACCTCGGATGCATTACATGGCAGACTATTTTCATTAACCCTCTTGTGGTGTGTGATTAACCAATTGTACCCAAACATTGGTAGACTCTCAGGAATAGACGATCGTCTCATGAAGTGCTTCATATCCCATACGAATAAGACCAAATTAAAATCATAAAAGAATTTTCCACCTCTCTGACAAGTAGTGCAAGCTACGAAGATATCGGCCAAAATAGTCGGAATAATAGAACATTGCCAATCTTTTATTCCTAGAAACAGGTCATACATGACTTTAGTGAGTTTAAAGGCTATCTTTTTGTCTTTCCTAGGAAAAAGATAGGTGCCAACCATAACCAATCCATACACTCAAACCCTTTTTCATTCCCACATTTTCTTGGAAGTAAATGAGAAATCTCCTAGGTGCCTCTCAAAACCATCCCTTAATGCGAATCGATCAAATAAAAACTTCACCTTTATACTTTGGTCCAACCCTTGTATTGCGGATTTCTTTAACCCAGTGAAATGACAAAATTCGGTCTTGTTAGATACGAACGGAAATATCACGGCAATTCCTTGAATCGACAAATTAAGAAGTCCAGCAATCTCCTCAATTGTTATGGTCATTTCCTTTTTATCTAGTCTAAATGCCGAACAAATTTGGTCCCACAGATGCACCAAAACTTCTACCAAATAACCATCTGACTTAATATCCTTGAAATCCCCAATCGGTCCTAATCGAGATGCTACTTGGTTAATTTCACTGGGTGAAAGCAACGTGGTCCATCTTTGTACCTCAATCGGTGCTACTCACATCTATTGGACTCGTCGAGGGCGTTCCATTTAGAAACAAGAAGTTGGTGTCAAGTACCTTACCTACAGGTCCCACTTTTCGGTCAAATATGAATTTAAATGTGTAAATCCCAAGATAGGGTTAAATACCCATGGGAATATAGGGTTGGTTTATTCCTAATGTGAGATTCTCCAAATGACATTCCCTCTAAGGTTTATGCATGATGCCAATTTTATTAAAACAATTTAAATATGAGAATATGACCTAAGGAACCCTTTGTTAGAATGATCTTCAATTGTTAATTCTACAAATATAGTACATTGAATTTAAACATGCAATAGCCTATCTAAAAGGGTGGGTTCTAAAAGAGTATCATACCAGAACTCTTATTTCCTATTGTTTGTGAATGCAAAAGATGAGAAAACAAGGAAATGTTAGATAACAGATAACACATAACACGTTAGGCAACTAGATGATACAAAAAGTAAAATGAAAATTAGAAAAAGAGGGGTGGGATCCCTCCCTTCGTGCCTAGTATTCCTAGTTGGGTAGGTTGATTCTAACTTAGGCAATTTCTAACATGGATGCATGAGGTTGGGGTTCACTAATGCACCTAGATTTTGACGAGGTTTTAAGGCTCCCAAACCTTCAGACCAAAGGCAGAGGGTTATCAATCCCAATGCCCAAGAGTCGGTGGTTCGGGTGATCCCTCGGACATTGCTACGTGCACGTCGTGCCACGGCCACATGTTCAAGTGGATCGATCTAATTCTAATAAGGGAAGAGTGGTATGACAACCACTAAAGGTAAGAAGAAATGAGGGATATAAAATAAAGCGTATGCATGTATGAAGTGCCCATAGCGAAGGGAAGGATCAAATACCATCAAATGCAGTCGTCGGTTCTAGGGCGACTATTTTCCCCCACCCAAAATGCAAGTGCGATATACAAACATAAGAAAATACACACATTTCTAGTACATACACGGATATCGATACGATTGTGTGTTAGATGCAAGAAAATCCTAAAAAAAAGAAAAATGCAACTCTAAAACTCCAAATGTTATATATAAAAAGGTTAAAAGAGAAAAAGATTGACTAAATCAAATTTGTTCGGACTCTCTAATTCTCCAGTGGAGTCGCCAAATATCGCGCCCCATTTTTAAAATAAAATAAAAAATGGTTTTTAATTGAAAATGATGTTTATTTTTAAAGAAAATAAATAAGAAAATGAAAATGGCCTAAATAGGGTTTAAAGTACGACGATTTGGGCTCAAATTATAGTTTAAAAAGGATTTTTTCATAAAAAATCGGAGTCGCCATTTGGTATAGAATTAAGGTGTACCAAATCACCTAAAATGAACTTTTTAGATAAAATTATGGAAAACCCCTTTTAAACGACTCTTAAGTCTACGAAAATCAGAGAAAAAAATTCTGAAGTCACATTTGAAAAAAGGGAAGGTAAGGATACAAATCCAAGGCACCCTTTCAACCTAACTAAGGATAGTTGCGTGATTTAGTCAAGAATTTTCTTATTTTTAACCTAAAGATTTATCACATTTTTGAAGTATTTTACATGAATGCAAACCTAGACCTAATTATCAGGTCGGAATATTTCTTCGAAAATTATTTGATGCAAATCGCATTAATTGCGACGCCCAAAAGTAAACTTTCGAAAAAAGTCATGAATTGTGCAAAAATATGAGACTCAAAGAGAAGTGAAAAGAAAAAGAAAAAGAAAAATAAAATAATTGCATATGAATACATGATCTAAAGGGATGCATCATATCCGGTACGGGGTGACTAATACTCGTGACTCAATTTTCCCTTTTTATAGAGAGAATACGAGCGTGCTAAGGTTAGGAGCCAAACTCATCCATATCCCATACTCAAGGGATTATTTCCTAATCTAGTCAACCGAATGTACTAATCTAATTCTAATTTTCCTAAATGAAATGCAAATCTAATGTCATGTCTCATGCATAGGATATAAAGGAAAATATAAAATAAGAAATATGGATATATAGGGGATATATAAAGGGGGAAAATGGAATAAGGGATATGTGTATAAAGAGGAACATGCAAAAATGATAAAAAGGTCCCTAGAAAGTGAAAAATATGCACGAGATGAAGTGATTTTATCACACGATCATGATCTAACGCTTGAAGGGCTCATAAGGGTCTAACATTGGACTAACCCATGTCTACAAGTTCTCACTAGTATTAGACTAGTGAGAAACGGGAAATAGGGCCCACAACTAGCGTTGGACTAGTGTGGAATCATAAAAGGGCCACCAACTAATATTGGACTAGTGTGGTGACGTCATACATTAATTTATAACTAACTAATCATGTAAAACTAATAAAAAGTAAATAAACACATAAGTTCACATAAACACGTAGCAAATAAGCATGATATCTAGATGCAAGATCGTAAAAAAGCGGTAAACACATAACACATAGGCATGCAAAACACACAAAACAAATAAAGCAAATAAAACCCTAACTATTATATTAGGGCCCTAACTACAATCTAAGGGGGGAAAGGAATAGATAAATCTCTAACTATTACATATACTATCTAAATACAGATTTTGAACCCCTAACTATTACAAGTTGGCATTCAAGTGCTTTTTAAATAATTAAAATTGACCAAAAATAAATATTCAAAAATTGAAACAGATAAAGCAAATAAAGAAATGAAATAAAACATTCAAAAGACATGCAATTAAATACATAAAATCACATAAGTGCACATAGGGTCAAATAAAGCGAAAATAAGGGATAGAGTGTACCTCCCTTGAGTTGGGGCTTTAATGACACGACTTTACTTATTTACCCTCCAAAATAATAATGTGAGGACCCGATTTATTCCCTATTTTCTTACCATAATTATTTATAATAAGTATTGATACATGTAATTTAAATGACCAGAAGTTTTTTTTTTTTAAAAAAAAAACCTAAATGTATAAATCCTAATATATTTTCTCGAAACTCTAGCTATGTGTGAAAATCAAACATTTGTTATTTTCTCAATTTTATGTGTGGTTGTGCATGCACACTCGAGTTAATTAAGATCCTTGGGTGATTAGTAGCCTAGGTAAGTATGATTAAGCATTATTGGACTAAGTTGGATTTATACACTATGGACTTAATTGATAGGAAATGAAATCATTTGGGGCCAAGGTGAAAAATCATTGAAGTGCTAGGGTGGCTTGACATAATTGACCAACCTTTGACCAAGCCTTAAATATCTCCTAAAGCTTATCATTCACCAAACTTAACATTTGAGAGCTTGAGAGAGAGAGACAATCGGGAGAAGGAAAGAACTGGGAGGAAAGGAGAAAAAAATTGAAGATTCATCCAACTTTTGATCATCTAACTTGGAGTTGAAAGCTAGGAGAAGGTGATTGGACTTGGGAACTTCCAATTTCATCAGGAACATAAGTCAAAGAGGTATTTTCCTTTTATATGGAAGCTGGAATTTGGGTTAATTTGATGAACATGATGGATTTTGTTCTTGTTTTGGTTCAATTTATGATCTTTGATGGCTTGTGAGATGATTCTATGGATTGGAATGGTTGATTTCTATGTGTATGTGCTTAGCCATGAATTTGGGTTAGGATTTCTTGATTTCATGATTTCATGATTTCATGATGAAGATGGATGGTATGGTTATTGATTTGAGGAATTGGTTCTTGGTTGATCTTGTAAATTCATGGTGTGAATTTGTTGATTTCTTGCTCTTGAAAATCCGGCCAGCTTGGTGTTGTTAGTTAGGATTCATGAGTTCATGTTTGTTTAGTTGTTTTCCTTGTATGTTATTGTGTACTCGGAATATTTCCATGAAGTGGTTAGTGATTTGGGTGTTGGATTGGCCACAAGGTAAGGTTGAATTCAAGTTAGGGAGGGTTAATGTTCTTGGCCTACTTTGGTATGTTTAATAACCTCAATGGTTGATTGCTAGTGTGTTAGTAGTGCATTGGTGTGCAATTGATGATAATGTGTAAATTGGAGTTGATTTGGACCAAATTTGAGGAGTTGTGAGCATTGGGTGTATGAGTATGTGATGTGTGTGAGCCGAGGGTTATGCTGAGTGTATAAGTGCTGCATTTGCATGCTTCTGATTGCTTTCGAGTCATTTGGATTGCATGCGCGTGAATTGGTTTGATTTGGAACGTTTGGGCGCGAGAGTCTGAAAACAGGGGAGGTTAAAACAGTAAATTTGGCACTGTTTTTCGTATTGTTCCATTGTGAATTGGCCTTTGGTCGAAACACAAAAATTGTAGCCCTATCTTCCAGTTTTCCAACGCATTTGGAATTTCTTCAATCGCATCTTTGAGTGCTGAGTTATGGCCAATCGAATCTGGCCTGACAGACCTTTTGATATTAAGAAACTGGAACTGTTTTCTTGAAATTCGACCCAGATGGAGTGAATCTGGGCAGAAATGGTCTTCATAAAAGTTGTAACTTGTTCTCTTAGCTTCGAAACGGTACCTCGTACACTTCAATCTGATACTTGTAACATGAGTTATGAGTAAAGGCGCACAGGGTGTCAAAACTACCTTTACACCTTTTAGTGTGTGTTTTCCGTTTTCAGTCCGTTCTCATCCGTTTTTGATTCCGCGCCCATGTGTATGCTTTCGTTGCTATTTTAAGTGTTTCTACATGTTGTTTTGGTGTTTTAGTAATTGTTGGGTGATCTTTTGGCTTAGCTTTTCACAGGAGGTGACGAGGTTGAGGAGACCGGGGAGCCTTTCTGATCTGTTTGCTTTTATATACTACTGTTGGTGAGTAAATAGGACTTTACATGTGATTATATTATGAAATGTGGTAAGTGGGTGCTTGGACGAGGGTGTACTTTATCGCACTCGGCCAAAGCTCCATATGTGGTTCTTGAATGCATGTGCTGTGTGATATATGATCTGTGAAATGTGATATTGCTATTGACAAGTGACCAAGTGGATGGTTTGATCTCAAGGGATGCCTTTGAGATCTCAAATGTATATGTTGCTCTCTGACCACTTAGATGGTCTGATCTCAAGGATTGCCTTTGGGGTCTCAATGGTGAATGTTATTCTCCGACCAAATGGATGGTCTGATCTCAATGCCTATGAGATCTCAAATGTTACTATTGCTCAAGCTGCTATGCACTGTAGACTGGCCAGAGTGGGTTGATAAGGTGGACGGTAGGAGTATAAGTGGGGTCTACAGATTATCGGTTGACGGAGTGTCAACGGCAGATCATGCGTGGAAATTGAAATGGCTTTGAAGCCACCCGTATCCTTATATTGTGATGTTACTTTTGCTATTGATTTGAAATATCTGTGGAAAGGTGATTTATGTGTGTTCCCCCTCCTAATTATTCACTAAGCTTTATGCTTACCCCTTTTCCATTTGTTTTCCTTAGCAGGGGGTCAAAGCGGGAATTACACGTGGGAGGCATAGCGTAGCCTTTTAGTTTTAGTACTTGCTTTGGGTTGAAGTTTTGGCCATGTATATTATATTTTGGATAGTGGATAGCGGGTGTGAGAAACCTTAACGGGAGTTACCCCCTGACTCTCGTGGTCTTGTAGCGGATATTATGTATATATATATATAATGTTCATATCGAACTTTTGTGAGAATTTGATCTCTTTCATCGTTTATCGTTATTGAGTCCTGGTGTGAACTGGGCAGGCGATCCGCTAAACCCTTTTGTATGCCCTTGGGCGCGGTGGGGTCGTCACAAATAAAAAGGGTCAAGGCATCACTTTAATTAACGAATAATCACAATAATGGAGATACCACAAAATTAAATCAAACAAGGTATTCAAATAAAAGTAAACAAACCATATTTGACAAATTAACACAAATAAGGACCCAATTTGAAAGAGTTAAAGAAAATAAGGGATCAAAATCACTATTATTGCAAATATGAAGGATCTAAAAGGAAATCAATTAAAATCAAGAACTTAAAGTGAAAGCTACCAATCAAATGCTAAAATTCACAAAATAAATGAAAACCAATTTGCTACGATTAAACCACAAAATACCCAAAATTTGACTAAGAATCCAAATCAAAAACTAAAATCTAGAAGTTCTTAAAACCTTCAAATTCATCCAAAACTAAAATCTAGAAGAAGTTCTTAAAACCTTCAAATTCACCCTAAAATCCATGAGGACTCTATCCATAAATCACATGAAAGCATACCAAGGAAAAATAACATGTTAAAGGGATAAAATTGATTAAATTATTCAATTAATTGGGCCATATTAGCATTAGATAGAAACTAAGGGGTGTGAATGCAATTATTGGAAGATTTTCCATGCAAATTCCATGCAACGACAACGAAACAGGCTTCTGCAACAAAACTTTCGGCATGCTGAAGTTATTTTTTTGCAATATCATCCGCAAGCTTCTTGTAGCTCTTGGCTATTCATCAATCAAGCCCATCGCACAACGATTACAAAATGTCATTTTGATAGAAAAAGAAAACAATCCCACCCCTCTAGCATCAAGCATAAGAACCAGATTTCCCAGCCTTGATAAACTAAGCTTCTGGGACGAAAAACATGCAATGCAGGAAGGAACATAAGGAACAAAAGATAGGAAAACAGCCATGCATAACCGAGATAATGCTAAACCAACAATGAAACCAGAAACAAACGCGAACTAAGACTTTGGTTAGAACAACTAGAACTCTGAAAATAAAAGAAAACTATGGCTGCAACAATTTCAAACTACTTTCTGCAGACATATACACGGCATCACCATCACACAGCAAGCAAAAGCAAAAAGAAAATCTAAGCCCAACAAGAACTTCAGCAAACCACACAGAGCAAAAACTTAGAAGGAGACTCTGCGAATTTTGAAAAAACTTTCACGTAAAATGATTCGAACACCCTCTTATTCAACCATCTGCTGCTTTACACCTTCCTTCGTACTTATCCGACACATAAATGCACACACACACTCAATCAAAGCTCACGGTTTTATCAATCCAATAACCCAATAGATATCTTAAACAATTTAGCTAGCATAATCTGGGCAAGATTTGTGATTTGTAAAAAGGGAAAAGCATGCAACAATAAGAGAAAGACCTGAAACCAATCTCCTATAACCCAAAGACAGAATCATTGAAAGCTAGCATTGTTTCATGAAACCATCAAATACAGAAGCCTCCTAATCCTTTAACACATTCGAGTCACCAATCCTTAACAAAATTCTGCCATTCCAATTGAAGAAACTGATTACGGGAACCCAAAAGGAGACTATGAACTTGTTCAACTAAAAGAAAATGTAACCTATATAGGCAAGATAACAAAACCATAAGAAAAACAAGAACCCATCACTCATTAAACTCCATAAAACCCATCATGAACCCACGGTTGAACATGCAACAAAGGAAAACTAGGAAGGAGAGGAGCCAACATATGAATTTTTAAAAAATTTTATGTAGCCTAGTCGAGGCTCTCTTCTTTGCAGGAGCTTCTGCAACTCTCAGACACAATCCCAAATGCACCATTAATATCTCAACTGTGAGGACTCGCAAATTTACTCATGCATTAGTCCTAAAATTGTTATTTTTAGGTTTAAATGCTCAAGTAATAGTTAGTTATACCATCGTTATAAGAATTTCTTAGAAATTTCACTTTATCTCGCACAAGTTGGAAGTTCGCGTTTTTGCTCGTGCGACTAATCGGAGGATTTTAGAAATTATTTCTAAACTATTAAGAGTGAATAATAATAGTATGAATGGAAGTGCATTAGAGGTATAATGCACAAGTGGAACAAACTCGAGAGGAATCGAGCATGAAACGCGCGCGTGCGCGCACTAGCGAGAGTTGACTTTTGAGGCACCTTTTGGCCAACAACTTAAGCTTCTCAAGGAAGCTTCATTTCAGCCAAACACTCTCTCTCTCACCCTCTCAAGCAGCCGGCCATCCAAGGAGCAAGAAGGACCAAAATCTCTTCACTCTCTTGCACCATTTCGTCACCAAATCATCTCAAACTTTCACTACAACTTGCAAATAACTTGAAGATCATTTTAGGCTAGAAGAGGGCTTCATTCTCACAGTTTTTCTTGGAGTAAAAAGGGCCAAAACTTTCTGTGTTAGTCATCCAAAGAGGTAACCAATGATCAACCCCTTGAATCTTTGATTATATACGTTAGATTGCACTTATACGGTTGTAGATGCATGTGGGTAACTTTGTATTGTTGGAAATCTTGTAAGTGGGCTCTATGAAATCCCACAATGGACTTGGTGATCTGATTTGTTGATATTGGGAGTTATTTGTGTTGAATTAGTGCTTAATCTAGTGGATATAAGTTGTATTGTGGAAGAAAGTTCAAAGGAGGTGAAATGAGAAAAGGGACAATTCTGCCCCTGTGTTTGCCGAGCCTCTTTAGTGCAATTTTTGTAGTCCAATTGACTTGATTTTAATGTAAATATGTTTTATGGATTGTGTAGAAAGTTTCCTCAAAATATTGCTTGATTTGGATGGGTAAAAGTGGAGATTTCAATTTGTATCAAAACTAGAAACGTTTTCCCGTATTGCTCTGGCAGTGATTTTGTTTTGACCATAACTCTTTGCTCCGATGTCAAAATTACGTACTGTTTGTGGCATTGGAAACTAGACACTCCCGGTTTTCCAACAGTATAAAATGTACCTCTTTATCCACCTGAGTGAATCATACCAATCGTTTAAAGATGACTGCCCTATTTTTCGGATGAACTGGGAGCCCTGTTATGAACTGCAACTTGAAGCTCGAATATGAGCTAGTTGTGGACAGAATTTTAAAATGCTTCCTTCTATGAAATTGTAGCATTATGAATGTAGTTTTCAACGCCATCCATCACGCTCAATTCCACGTTGAATTGAGTGAGTTATGGCCGAATTACAAAACTATCTTAGTGTGAGAAAACCCTAATTTTGGACTGATCAATGGCTAATCTTGATGGGGACTTGTTATTTTGAAATTCTTGGAGTTATCACCTACCAAATGTAATTTGGAGGTTTTTTAGACATTTTATTCATAAATGAACCATGTTTGAGGAAATTTATTTGGCCAAACGTTTGAGAAAAGGGAAACATAAGTGCAAGGCAGATTTGCCTTGGAAATTTGGAAACTTTAGTGACTTTGTTAACTCACTTCCCGAATGAATTTTGATATAAAATTTCACCGACGAATAGATCTTATATGGTAGGATAATACTGCCAAATTTGGTGCCATTCCGAGTCTGTTTCGATGCCCAACTAAAGTCCCAAAGTTCAAGCTTCAAATCTGGAATTTTGCCCAGTGAACTTCACTTTTGTAGCACATTTGAGCTGCTATATCTTAGCGTTCAAAACTCCAATTCTTCTTCCATTTGTTGAGTTTTAAACCTTATTTGTAACTCTAATTGAGTCCCAAATTTCAGAGGCTAGTTCGAATTCAGTGAATGTTGCCGAATTTCCAAAGTTGGCCAAAAACCAACCTGAAACTGTCTTGGCAAGCCTAAAACAGCAACTTTGAGTCGAATTTTGAAAGCCTTCCATTTGGAATCATGAAAAAGTGTTTTCTAAGAACTTTTAGTACTTTGGAAGTGATTTCCAACAGTACCATGTTTTCCAATTTTGGACCTACGGAGAGTGAGTTATGATTTTTTCAAAAGTGCACCTCAAATCTGAAAATTTTCAAACTTGACGGGAATTGAGTTTTCGAGACTCTTCCCTATCCTTTGATATCACTTGACCATTTTGGACTTGTTTTCAAGAAGGAAACTAGTTTTTCCTTGTGCGTTTAAATATCACATTTGAACCTTGAATTTGAGCAAGTTAAGACTCATTTTCATAAGATTTCTTTAGATTGTCCAAGTGTGCAATTTTTGTTGATAATTGGAGATTATGAATGATAGTATGTAATAGATGCCGTTGTTTGTTCAGACATTCAAGAGGACCTTCGAGAGGACCTCACATCGGACGCCTAAGTGCTTGAATCGCACTACTTACTCTCCTTGTGATTAGGTGAGTGTCAAGTGCATGACTAATTGAAATTATGTGAATTTGTAAGTTCTGTATAGCATGACTATAACTATGGAGTCGAGTGTGTACTTTATCACACTTGTTTTCATTTAAAATGAATGGAATGAATTATATTAAATGATTGAATGATTAAAATGAATGATTGAATGAAATTGGATGATTGTATGAATTAAATGCTATGCTATGGCTGCATACGTCGTTGGAGTGAATCTCCTCGACACCCAAGTGAACATGGGGACGTCCAACTCTCACTGGCCAACCTTGGACTCTAGCCGGCATGGGTTTTGTCGGGAACCTTGGCGAACCATGAGAAAACATAAGGTTGACCTAATGAGAGGTCTTGCTTGGCATACTCGAAACAGTATTGCCCAAAACAAATGACAGGCGGGTTCGGTACACGGGTATGTAACGGTGATCGTGGACATGATAAATGAAATTCTACGGACTAAACCTACCTGATTGACGGAGTGTCAATTCACGGAGGTTCTGGATCGCGCAAGTGAAAAATAGCTCCTGAGAGCTCTTATATCCTTGAATTGTTTCTGTTTACTTTTCTTACTTGAATATTATTGTTTACTTATTGATTGGAATTGTTATTTGAACAATGTGCTTGCATGTGCGTTTTTTGGTCTCACGAGCGATTGCTCACCCCGTAGATTTGTTTTTCTCAACAGGAATGGATTTGAGGTGGTATTCGGAGGAACCTTTTTGATGTATTTTTGTAATAGGGTTTCCAATGGAACTGACTAGTTTTGTGGATGTTGTATATTTTAGGAATTGATGTATCTTTTGGGATCCAATGTAAGAATTGGAAGATTGATGTATTTTGTACTCGTAGTGTATGACTGGAAGATATATATATAAGTATGGAAGCAACCTTCTTTATTAGAGTTGTATTAATGGTTATTGTCGTTAAGCGTGAATTGAAATGTTTTGAGTCTTGACGAGAGTTGGGTAGGCGTCCCGCGGATACCCTTTGGTTCGGATTAAGGAGAAGTGGGGGCGTCAGAGTTGGTATCAGAATTTAGACTTTAGATCTCTGTAGTGTATCCTAGGCATGAAGTTTAGGATGCAGGACTATGGGAATGGTTCGAAATTAAGTAATGAGAATTCGAGTGCTAGGTTAGAGAATTACTTGGGAGTTATACTAGAAATCTTACCCTTAAGATTTGAAATGGGATGATTTCGTCTTACTTCAAGTGATATTTGATCGAATTAGAGATTAAGTTCCTAACCCTAAATTGTGATTGTTTTGTAGGGATGGATAATGGAAATGGGACACCGGCAGTTAATGGGAATGGCCATGCTAATGGCCATGTAGAGTCTCCTAGGCCTATTTACTACTGAATTCTTGGTGGAGGGGCTCGAGTGCGCTACTCGCCCTCTAATAGGTATCCACGATGTGTGTGTGGATTGACCTATGCTTAACCGAACCATCTGGTTCTAGCCCTGGACGACGAGCGTCGTTAGTTAGTGAATCTCAACCGAGATCTACAAGAGGAAGTGGACGAGTTGAGGCAGATGGTTCGTGCTCAGGGTGAGCAGATTGTTGAGTTCGAGGAGGTGATTGCTGGCGAGGTGGCTACTACTGAGGTCACTCGCGATGAGGTCCAAAGGACTAGAGCATGACTTAATAGGTTGAGTGAGACAGTCCGAGATCGGGTTTCTGGGATTCTAGCAGATATTGGTAGGTCAGTGGATGAGGTGATAGACATTACCCAGAGTCCAGATCCGGAGGAGGATCCTGAGGAGGAGATTCCGCCTGGTAGCCCTACCGTGGATTAGGTCTAGACTGATTGACCCTTTTAACCCTTTTGACCGGTACAGTTAGGATTAGTTAGGGTGATGTTAGTGCCGAGACCATTATATTTTTGCATGACTGTGTGGCCTACTTTTGAGGCACTTGACTTTACTTTAGTCATATGTGACTGAAAGTACTTTTGTGGCACCTATGTGCTATATTTTTGTAAATTTCCCCATGACTTGCTAATTGTACGAACTTGGTGTGTTAATGAATGTAAATCGTTGTTATTTCCAATGTTTCTTGATTTGCTCATATTTAAGTATTTTCTCATGTGATTGCTTTTATTTCTTGCACTAGCTAGGCATAACTAAGATAATAGAAGGACGAAAGAGTGGTCGAGGTCGTGGGCGAGGAACTAGACAAGCCCAACTTCAAGGGGATGACCAGGGTTCGGCAACTGGACCGACCCAGACATAAGAAAACTTAGAGGGTAATCAAGTGGTTAGTGCCATTAATAGGATGACTGATATTCTACAGCGGTTGGCTAATAGACAAGAACCAGGACCACTTCACCAACCTGGGGGACAAGATAGAGGGGAAGATAGAGTTCTAGAGAGATTTCTAGACAAGAACCCGCCTAAGTTCACTAGTGAGCCTGACCCTGAGACAACGGAGAATTGGTTGGAGAGAATGGTTAACGTATTCGCCGCCTTAGACTATACCGAGGATAGGCGAGTGAATTTTGCTGCTTTTCAATTTGAGGGAGTAGCTCGTGCCTGGTGGGACATGATAAAAGGAAAGTGGGAGAGAGCCCAAACCCCTTGGACTTGGGAGAATTTCACGAGAGAATTTAATGAAAAGTTTTTCCGCCTTTGATTCAATAAAAGAGGGAGGATAAATTCATCAAATTGAAACAAGGGACCCTTAGTGTAGTGGAGTATGAAGGGAAGTTTACTAAACTTTCTAAATATGCCCCTGAATTGGTGATCAATGAGCGAAAAAGGATCAGACGATTTGTACAGGACTTAATGTAGAAATCCATGAGGGTTTGGCTGCAGCCCAAATCTCTACATTTACTGAGGCTTTGGAGAAAGTACAAAGGGTCGAGAGTGCAAGAATGCAAGTTAGGGACTTTCGCAATAAGAAAAGGACATTTTCTAGTCACACTTCTGGACAGACTAGTAAGGGTACACAACCTTCCAAGGTGGGAAGAGGAATGGGAGGAATAAGAACTGCTGGAATTTCAAGGGGAACTTTATCTGGAGGAGGTCGCAGTAGGCCAGTCCAAACGAGAGGATTGCCTTCTAGTGGTTCGGCCGTGACCCCTCAAGTTACTTGTGGGTACTGTGGTAAACACAACCACTCAGAGAATGATTGTTGGAGGAAGTCTGGGAAGTGTCTCTTTTTGTGGTAGTGCTGAATATCAAATTGCGAGTTGCCCAAAGACGCTAAAAACAGGAGATAGCATCCAAAGATATGAGAAGTCAACCTCTAAACAGACTAGTGCTGGAGGGAGCCGACCAAAGGTACTTGCTAGGGTTTATACACTGGATCATCAACAGATACCTGATGCGACCAGGATGGATGAAGGTACGATTCCTGTTTTTCACCGTCTAGCCAAAATTTTAATCGATCCGGGTGCAACTCATTCTTTTGTAAACCCTAACTTCATGAGTGGGATAGACTTGAATCCAATTAAGTTAACTTATGATTTAGAGGTTCGAACGCCTACTGGAGATCAACGTTTGATTGCTAACTTGGTATATAGGGATTGTGAGATCTGGGTTGGAGAACGAAAATTATTGGCCGATCTGATAGGTTTAACCATTAAGGGATATGATGTGATTCTAGGAATAGACTGGTTAGTCCGTTACAATGTCCAGTTGAATTGTAAGACAAAAATAGTAGAATTGTGCATACCGGGAGAGGCAACCTTGAAACTGGATGTAAGGGGTAGATTAGCTTCATCTGCACTTATTTCCGGAATCCGAGTTAGGAAAATGCTAAGTAAAGGAACTCAGGGATATTTGGCTTTTCTTATTAACACTCCTAGTGATAAAGTGAGTTGGAGGATATGCCTGTAGTGAAGGAGTACCCAGATGTTTTTCCCGAAGAGTTAGAGTCTTTACCCCCGAAAGGGAAATAACTTTTAAGATTGATGTGACTCCGGGAGTGGCACCTATCTCTAAGACGCCGTATAGAATGGCTCCAACTGAATTGAAAGAATTGAAATTGCAATTACAGGACTTGTTGGAACGAGACTTTATAAGGGAAAGTGATTCACCATGGGGAGCCCCAGTATTGTTTGTTAAGAAGAAAGATGGGAGTTTAAACTGTGTATAGATTACCGAGACTTGAATGATGTCACTATTAAGAATAAGTACCATTGCCCCACATCGATGAATTGTTTGATCAATTGCAAGGGCGGTGGTATTCTCGAAATTGGATTTGAGACAGGGTTATTATCAATTGAGGAATTTTGGAGAAAGATATACCCAAAACTGCTTTTAACTCGAGGTACGGACACTTTGAGTTTGCAGTAATGCCATTTGGATTGACGAATGCACCTGCTGCTTTTATGGATTTAATGCACAGGATTTTTAAGCCTTATCTGGATCAATTTGTGGTGGTATTCATTGATGATATATTGGTGTACTCTAAAACTGTGGAGACCATGAGAAGCACTTGAGACTTGTTTTACAAACCCTGAGAGAACACCAATTGTATGCTAAGTTTAGCAAGTGTGAGTTTTGGTTGAAAGAAGTGACATTTTTGGGACACATAATTTCTAAGGATGGGATTAAAGTGGATCCAGCCAAAGTTGAACTGTTTCGAAGTGGAAACGACCGGAAAATCCTACTGAAGTTCGAAGTTTTATAGGATTAGCAGGGTATTACCGGAGGTTCATTAAGGATTTTTCTAGAATTGTTGGACCCATGACTGAATTGACCAAGAAAAGTGGAAAGTTTATATGGAGTCCTAAGTGTGAAGAGAGTTTTCAAGAGTTGAAAAGACGCTTGACAAGAGCGCCCGTATTGGCTCTACCGAATGGGAAGGATAGTTTTGTGGTCTATACTGATGCTTCAAAGGAAGGTTTAGGATGTGTATTGATGCAAAATGATAAAGTGATAGCATATGCCTCTAGGAAGTTGAAACCGCATGAAGAAATTACCCGACTCATGATTTGGAATTAGCGGCTGTAGTGTTCGCTTTAAAGAAATGGAGGCATTACCTGTATGGAGTAACATTTGAAGTTTTTACTGACCACAAGAGTCTTAAGTATTTATTTTCTCAAAAGGAGTTAAATTTGAGCAACGTAGGTGGATGGAATTTTTGGAAGACTATGATTGCACGATAAAGTACCATCCAGGAAAGGCCAATGTAGTGGCCGATACTTTGAGTCGTCAAGTACAAGTAGCCAGATTGATGATTAAGGAATTTCACTTGTTGGAAGAAGTTAGTTATTGGAACCCTAAACTTGAACTGAGGAAAGTAATTCTTGGGAATATTGTAGTGAATTCCACTCTGATGGAACGTATCAAGGAAGCTCAGGAAAAAGACATTGAAGTGCAAAAGTGGTTAGAGAAAGTCAAAAAGGGAGAAAAGTCGGATTTTAATTTGGGATCGAATGGTATATTGAGGTTCCGAAATCGAATAGTAGTGCCAAAAGATGAAGGGTTTAAGAAGGAAATTTTGGAAGAACACACCGATCGAAATTTACGGTACACCCTGGAGGGAATAAAATGTACCAAGATTTGAAGAGTTTGTACTGGTGAGAGAGCATGAAAAAGGAAATCGCTCAATTTGTCCAAACCTGTTTAGTTTGTCAACAGGTCAAAACTGAACATCAAAGACCATCAGGACTTTTGCAACCTTTAGAGATACCTGAGTGGAAATGAGAAAATATCACTATGAATTTTGTATCAGGATTACCAATGACACAAAGAGGCCATGATACTGTTTGGGTGATAGTGGATAGATTGACCAAATCGGCCCATTTTCTGCCGATTAACATGAAGTACCCGTTGGAGAAATTGGCTAAATTATATTTGGATGAGATCATTAGGTTACATGGAATACTTGTAAGTATTGTGTCCGATAGAGACCCTAAATTTGTTTCGAGGTTTTGGCAAAAGATGCAAGAAGTATTGGGGACTAAGTTGAATTTTAATATTACATACCATCCCCAGACCGATGGACAGTCTGAGAGAACGATTCAAACTCTTGAGAAGATGTTGAGAACTTGTGTTTTGGATTTTGGGGAGAGTTGGAGTAAATTTTGGACACTTGTAGAATTGGCCTATAACAATAGTTTTCATTCTTCTATTCAAATGGGCTCGTACGAAACACTTTATGGTCGAAAGTGTAGGTCTCCGATTTGTTGGGATGAAGTAGGTGAACGGAAAATTTTAGACCCGACTACAGTGCCTTGGATTGAGGAGGCGAATGAAAAAGTGAAATTGGTACGCCAGAGGATTCAGACCGCACAAAGTCGTCAAAAGAGTTATGCAGATAATCGAAAGAAGGACTTAGAATTTGCGGTTGGAGATCAGGTTTTTCTTAAGATTACACCTCTGAAAGCAAGTTTAATGTCTGGAAAAGGAAAGAAGTTACAACCGAGATTTGTAGGGCCGTACAAGATCATTCAACGTGTAGGGAATGTGGCCTATAAGTTGGAATTGCCACCAAGTTTATCTCGCATCCACAATGTTTTCCACGTGTCTATGCTTAAGAAGTACCATCCAGACCCTTCTCACGTTCTACAACCGGAGAGTATTGAAATTGATGAAACATTGACCTACGAGGAGAAACCGGTAAAGCTTTTGGATCGTAAGGTGAAAGAATTGAGAAACAAGCGGATTCCATTGGTGAAAGTTCTTTGGAGAAACCATGAGTTAGAGGAAGCGACTTGGGAAGTTGAAAAAGCAGTTCGAGAAAAATATCCAGACCTATTCACAAATGAAGGTATAATTTCGAGGACGAAATTTTTTTAATGGGAAGAGGATGTGAGGACTCACAAATTTACTTGTTTAAAATTCTTATTTCTAGTTTATTTAAATATTTAATTGCCTGTTTATTTCAATCTTTTTAGACCCAAATCCATTGAATTATGACTTACTTATATTTTTAAAATGACTCGTTTCAAAATTTAATTTTTTAAAGACTCGTTAAGTGAGAATAGTACATACGCATTTGGAGACGATAATCGATTTGAGAGTACAGTTTGCCTGGAGAGTGAGGACTCATCCATTAGTTCTAAAATGGTTATTTTTAGGCTTAAATGCTCAAGTAATAGTTAGTTATACCATCGTTATAAGAATTTCTTAGAAATTTCACTTTATCACGCACAAGTTGGAAGTTCGCGTTTTCGCGCGCGCGACTAATTGGAGGATTTTACACATTATTTCTAGACTATTAAGAGTGAATAATAATAGTATGAATGGAAGTGCATTAGAAGGTATAATGCACAAGTGAAACAAACTCGAGAGGAATCGAGCACGAAACGCGCGCGTGCGCGCACTAGCGAGAGTTGACTTTTGAGGCAACTTTTGGCCAACAACTTAAGCTTCTCAAGGAAGCTTCATTTCAGCCAAACACTCTCTCTCTCACCCTCTCAAGCAGCCGGCCATCCAAGGAGCAAGAAGGACCAAAAGCTCTTCACTCTCTTGCACCATTTCTTCACCAAATCATCTCAAACTTTCACTACAACTTGCAAATAACTTGAAGATCATTTAGGCTAGAAGAGGGCTTCATTCTCACGGTTTTTCTTGGAGTAAAAAGGGCCAAAATTTCTGTGTTAGTCATCCAAAGAGGTAACCAACGATCAACCCCTTGAATCTTTGATTATATACGTTAGATTGCACTTATACGGTTGTAGATGCATGTGGGTAGCTTTGTATTGTTGGAAATCTTGTGAGTGGGCTCTATGAAATCCCACAATGGACTTGGTGATCGGATTTGTTGATATTGGGTGTTATTTGTGTTGAATTAGTGCTTAATCTAGTGGATATAAGTTGTATTGTGGAAGAAAATTCAAAGGAGGTGAAATGAGAAAAGGGACAGTTCTGTCCCTGTGTTTGCCGAGCCTCTCTAGTGCAATTTTTGTGGTCCAATTGACTTGATTTTAATGTAAATATGTTGTATGGGTTGTGTAGAAAGTTTCCTCAAAACATTACTTGATTTGGTTGGGTAAACGAGATTACGAAATTGTATCAAAACTGGAAACTCTGTCCCGTATTGCTCTGGCAGTGATTTTGTTTTGACCATAACTCTTTGCTCCGACATCGAAATTGAGTAACATTTACGGAATTGGAAACTAGACACTTCTAGTTTTCCAACGGTATAAAATGCACCTCTTGATTCCACCTGAGTGAACCATACCAACCGTTTAAATATGACTGCCCTGTTTCTCGGATGAACTGGGAGCCCTGTTATGAACTGCAATTTCAAACTCGAATATGAGTTAGTTGTGGACAGAATTTTAAAACGATTCCTTCTGTGAAATTGTACCTTATGAATTTAGTCTTGAATCCACCAACCACGTTCAATTCCAAGTTGAATTGAGTGAGTTATGGCCGAATTACAAAACTGTCTTAGTGTGAGAAAACCCTAATTTTGGACTGATCAATGGCTAATCTTGATTGGGACTTGTTATTTTGAAATTCTTCGTGTTAATCACCTACCAAATGTAATTTGGAGGTTTCTTAGACATTTTATTCATAAATGAACCATGTTTGAGGAAATTTATTTGGCCAAACGTTTGAGAAAAGGGAAACAAAAGTGCAAGGCAGATTTGCCTTGGAAATTTGGAAACTTTAGTGACTTTGTTAACTCACTTATCGAATGAATTTTAATATAAATTTGACCAAGGAATACTCCTTATATGGTAGGATAATACTACCAAATTTGGTGCCATTCCGAGTCTGTTTCGATGCCCAACTAAAGTCCCAAAGTTCAAGCTTCAAATCTGGAATTTTGCCCAGTGAACTTCACTTTTGTAGCAACTTTGAGCTGCTATATCTTAGCGTTCAAAACTCCAATTCTTGTTCCATTTGTTGTGTTTTAAACCTTATTTGTAACTCTAATTGAGTTCCAAATTTCAGAGGCTAGTTCGAATTCTGTGAATTTTTCCGAATTTCCAAAGTTGGCCAAAAACCAACCCGAAACTGTCTTGGTAAGCCTAAAACAGCAACTTTGAGTCGAATTTTGAATGCCTTCCATTTGGAATCATGGAAAAGTGTCTTCTAAGAACTTTTAGTACTTTGGAAGTAGTTTCCAACGGTACCATGTTTTCCAATTTTGGACCTACGAGAGTGAGTTATGATTTTTTCCAAAAGTGCACCTCAAATCTGAAAATTTTCAAACTTGACGGGAATTGAGTTTTCGAGACTCTTCCCTATCCTTTGATATCACTTGACCATTTTGGACTTGTTTTCAAGAAGGAAACTAGTTTTTCCTTGTGCGTTTAAATATCACATTTGAACCTTGAATTTGAGCAAGTTAAGACTCAATTTCATAAGATTTCTTTAGATTGTACAAGTGTGCAATTTTTGTTGATAATTGGAGATTATGAATGATAGTATGTAATAGATGCCGTTGTTTGTTCAGACATTCAAGAGGACCTTCGAGAGGACCTCACATCGGACGCCTAATTGTTTGAATCGCACTACTTACTCTCCTTGTGATTAGGTGAGTGTCAAGTGCATGACTAATTGAAATTATGTGAGTTTGTAAGTTATGTATAGCATGACTATAACTATGGAGTCGAGTGTGTACTTTATCGCACTTGTTCTCATTTAACATGAATGGAATGAATTATATTAAATGATTGAATGAATGAAATGAATGTTTGAATGAAATTAGATGATTGTATGAATTAAATGCTATGCTATGGCTGCATATGTTGTTGGAGTGAATCTTCTCGACACCAAAGGGAACATGGGGACGCCCAACTCTTACCGGCCAACCTTAGATTCGATCCGACATGGGTTTGGTCGGGAACCTTGGTGAACCATGAGAAAACATAAGTTTGACCTAATGAGAGGTCTTGCTTGGCATACTCGAAACAGTATCGCCCAAAACAAATGACAGGCGGGCCCGGTACAGGGGTATGTAACGGTGATCAGGGACATGATAAGTGAAGTTCTACGAACTAAACCTACCCGATTGACGGAGTGTCAATTCGCGGAGGTTCTGGATCGCGCAAGTGAAAAATAACTCCTGAGAGCTCCTATATCCTTGAATTGTTTCTATTTACTTTTCTTACTTGAATATTATTGTTTACTCATTGATTGGGATTTTTATTTGAACAATGTGCTTGCATGTGTGTTTCTTGGCCTCACGAGCGATTGCTCACCCCGTAGATTTGTTTTCCTCAACAGGAATGGATCTGAGGTGGAACTCGGAGGAATCCTTTTGATGTACTTTTGTAATAGATTTTCCAATGGAACTGACTAGTTTTGTGGATGTTGTATATTTTGGGAATTGATGTATATTTTGGGATCCAATGTAAGAATTGGAAGATGGATGTATTTTGTACTCGTGGTGTATGACTGGAGGATATATATATAAGTATGAAAGCGACCTTCTTTATTAGACTTGTATTAATGGTTATTGTCGTTAAGCGTGAATTGAAATGTCTTGAGTCCTGACGAGAGTTGGGTAGGCATTCCGCGGATACCCTTTGGTTCGCCTTAAGGAGAAGTGGGGGCGTCAGAGTTGGTATCAGAATTCAGACTTTAGATCTCTGTAGTGTATCCTAGGCATGAAGTTTAGGATGCAGGACTATGGAAATGGTTCGAAATTAAGTACTGAGAATCCGAGTGCTATGTTAGAGAATTACTTGTGAGTTATACTAGAAATCTTACCCTTAATATTTGAAATGCGATGACATCGTCTTACTTCAAGTGATATTTGAGCGAGCTAGAGATTAACTTCATAACCCTAAATTGTGATTGTTTTACAGGGATAGACAATGAAAATGGGACCCCGGCAGCTATTGGGAATGGCCATGTAGAGGCTCCTACGCCTATTTACTACCGAGCTCTTGGTGGAGGGGTTCGACTGCGCTACTCACCTTCTAATAGGTATCCACGATGTGCGTGTAGATTGACCTATACTTACCTGAACAATCTGGTTCTAGCCCTGGACGACGAGCGTCGTCAGTTAGTGAATCTCAACCGAGATCTACAGGAGGAAGTGGATGAGTTGAGGCAGATGGTTGGTGTTCAGAGTGAGCGGATTGCTAAACTCGAGGAGATGATTGCTGGCGAGGTGACCACTGCTGAGGTCACTCGCGATGAGCTCCAGAGGGCTTTAGCACGACTTACTAGGTTGAGTGAGACAGTCCAAGATCGGGTTTCTGGGATTCTAGCAGATACTGGCAGGTTAGTGGATGAGGTGATGGACATTACCCAGAGTCCAGATCAGGAGGAGGATCTTGAGGAGGAGATTCCGTTTGGTAACCCTACCGTGGATTAGGTCTAGACTGATTGACCCTTTTTACCATTTTGATTGGTACAATTAGGATTAGTTGGGGTGATGCTAGTGCCGAAACCATTATATTGTTGAATGACTGTGTGGCCTACTTTTGAGGCACTTGACTATACTTTAGTCATATGTGACTGAAAGTACTTTTGTAGCACCTATGTGCTATATTTTTGTAAATTCTCCCATGACTTGCTAATTGTACGAACTTGATGTGTTAATGAATATAAATCGTTGTTATTTTCAATATTTCTTGATTTGCTCTTATTTAAGTATTTTCTCATGTGATTGCTTTTATTTCTTGCACTAGTTAGGCATAACTAAGATAATGGAATGACGAAAAATTGGTCGAGGTCGTGGGCGAGGAACTAGACAAGCCCAACCTCAAGGGAATGACCAGGGTTCGGTAACTGGACCGACTCAGGGACAAGAAAACTTAGAGGGTAATCAAGTGGCTACTATCATTAATAGGATGACTAATATCCTAGAGCGGTTGGCTAATAGACAAGAACCAGGACCACTTCACCCACCTGGGGGGACAAGATAGAGAAGAGGATAGAGCTCTAGAGAGATTTCTAAAGTTTAACCCACCTAAGTTCACTGGTGAGCCTGACCCTGAGACAACAAAGAATTGGTTGGAGAGAATGGTTAACATATTCGCCGCCTTAGACTATACTGAGGATAGGCGAGTGAATTTTGCTACTTTTCAATTTGAGGGAGTAGCTCGTGCCTGGTGGGACATGATAAAAGGAAAGTGGAAGAGAGTCCAAACCCCTTGGACTTGGGAGAATTTTACGAGAGAATTTAATGAAAAGTTTCTTCTGCCTTTGATTCAAGAAAAGAGGGAGGATGAATTCATCAAATTGAAACAAGGGACCTTTAGTGTAGCGGAGTATGAGGGGAAGTTTACTAAACTTTCTAAATATGCCCCTGAATTGGTGACCAATGAGCGAAAAAGGATCAGACGATTTGTACAAGGATTTAATGTAGAAATCCAGAAGGGCTTGGCTGTAACCCAAATCTCTACATTTATTGAGGCTTTGGAGAAAGCGCAAAGGATCGAAAGTGCAAGAATACAAGTTAAGGACTTTCGCAATAAGAAAAGGACATTTTCTAGTCACACTTCTGGACAGACTAATAAGGGTACACAACCTTCCAAGGTGGGAAAAGGAATGGGAGGAATAAGGACTGCTGGAATTTCAAGGGGAACTTTATCTAGAAGAAGTCGCAGTAGGCCAGTCCAAGCGAGAGGATTGCCTTCTAGTGATTCGGCCGTGATCCCTCAAGTTACTTGTGGGTACCGTGGTAAAAACAACCACTCAGAGAATGATTATTGGAGTAAGTCTGGGAAGTGTCTCTTTTGTGGTAGTGCTGGACATCAAGTTGCGAGTTGCTCGAAGGCGCTAAAAACAGGAGATAGCATCCAAAGACCCGAGAAGTCAACCTCTAAACAGACTAGTGTTGGAGGGAGTCGACTAAAGGTACCTGTTAGGGTTTATACACTGGATCATCAACAGATACCTGATGCGACCAAGGTGGTTGAAGGTACGATTCCTGTTTTTCACCGTCTAACCAAGATTTTAATCGACTCGGGTGCAATTCATTCTTTTGTAAACTCTAACTTTATGAGTGGGAAAGACTTTAAACCAATTAAGTTACCTTATGATTTGGAGTTTAGAACGCCTACTAGAGATCAACGTTTGATTGCTAACTTGGTATATATAGGGATTGTGAGATTTGGGTTGGAGAATGAAAATTATTGGCCGATCTGATAGGCTTAACCATTAAGGGATATGATGTGATTTTAGGAATGGACTGGTTAGCCCGTTACAATGCCCAGTTGAATTGTAAGACAAAAATAGTAGAATTATGCATACCGGGAGAGGCAACCTTGAAACTGGATTTAAGGGGTAGATTATCTTCATCTGCACTTATTTTCGGAATTTGAGTTAGGAAAATGTTAAGTAAAGGAGTTCAAGAATATTTGACTTTTCTTATTAACACTCCTAGTGATAAAGTGAATCTGGAGAATATGCTTATAGTGAATGAGTATCCAAATGTTTTTTCCGAAAAGTTAGACTCTTTACCCTCGGAAAGGGAAATAACTTTTAAGATTGATGTGACTCCGAGAGTGGCACCTATCTCTAAGAGGCCGTATAGGATGGCTCCAGTTGAATTGAAGAACTGAAATTGCAATTGCAGGACTTGTTGGAACGAGACTTTATAAGGGAAAGTGATTCACTATGGGGAGCACCAGTAGTATTTGTTAAGAAGAAAGATGGAAGTTTAAGACTGTGCATAGATTACCGAGACTTGAATGATGTCACTATTAAGAATAAGTACCCATTAGCCCACATCGATGAATTGTTTGATCAATTGCAAGGAGCGGTGGTATTCTCGAAGTTGGATTTGAGACAGGGTTATTATCAATTGAGGATTTTGGAGAAAGATATACCCAAAACTGCTTTTAACTCGAGGTACGGAAACTTTGAGTTTGCAGTAATGTCATTTGGATTGACGAATGCACCTGCTGCTTTTATGGATTTAATGCACAGGATTTTTAAGTCTTATCTGGATCAATTTGTGGTGGTATTCATTGATGATATATTAGTATACTCTAAGACTGTGGAGAACCATGAGAAGCACTTGAGACTTGTTTTACAAACCCTGAGGGAACACCAACTGTATGCTAAGTTTAGCAAGTGTGAGTTTTGTTTGAAAGAAGTGACATTTTTGGGACACATAATTTCTAAGGATGGGATTAAAATGGATCCAACCAAAATTGAACCTATTTCGAAGTGGAAACGACCGGAAAATCCTATTGAAATTCGAAATTTTATAGGATTAGCAGGGTATTACCGGAGGTTCATTAAGGATTTTTCTAGAATTGCTGGACCCATGACTGAATTGACCAAGAAAATTGGAAAGTCTATATGGAGTCCTAAGTATGAAGGGAGTTTTCAAGAATTGAAGAGACGCTTGACAAGAGCGTCCGTATTGACTCTACCGAATGGGAAGGATAACTTTGTGATCTATACTGATGCTTCAAAGGAAGGGTTAGGATGTGTATTGATGCAAAACGATAAAGTGATAGCATATGCCTCTAGGAAGTTGAAACCGCATGAGAAAAATTACCCGACTCATGATTTGAAATTAGCGGCTGTAGTGCTTGCTTTAAAGAAATGGAGACATTACCTGTATGGAGTAACATTTAAGGTTTTTACTGATCACAAGAGTTTTAAGTATTTATTTTCTCAAAAGGAGTTAAATTTGAGGCAATGTAGGTGAATGGAATTTTTTGAAGACTATAATTGCACGATAAAGTACCATCTAGGAAAGGCCAATGTAGTGGCCGATGCTTTGAGTCGTCAAGTACAAGTAGCCGGACTGATGATTAAGAAATTTCACTTGTTGAAAGAAGTTTGTTATTGGAACCCTAAACTTGAATCGAGGAAAGTAATTCTTGGGAATATTGTAGTGAATTCCACTCTGATGGAACGAATCAAGGAAGCTCAGGAAAAAGACATTGAAGTGCAAAAGTGGTTAGAGAAAGTCAAAAAGGGAGAAAAGTCGGATTTTAATTTGGGATCGAATGGTATATTGAGCTTCTGAAATCAAATAGTAGTGCCCAAAACATGAAGGGCTTAAGAAGGAAATTTTGGAAGAGACACACCGATTGAAATTTACGGTACACCCTAGAGGGAATAAAATGTACCAAAATTTGAAAAGTTTGTACTGGTGAGAGAGCATGAAAAAGGAAATCGCTCAATTCGTCCAAACCTGTTTAGTTTGTCAACAGGTCAAAGTTGAACATCAAAAACCATCAGGACTATTGCAACCTTTAGAGATACCTGAGTGGAAATGCGAAATATCACTATGGATTTTGTATCAAGATTGCCAAGGACACAAAAAGGCCATGATGCTGTTTGGGTGATAGTGGATAGATTGACCAAATTGGCCCATTTTCTGCCGATTAACATGAAGTACCCGTTAGAGAAATTAGCTAAGTTATATTTGGATGAGATCATCAGGTTATATGGAATACCTGTAAGTATTGTGTCCGATAGAGACTCTAAATTTGTTTCGAAATTTTGGCAAAAGATGCAAGAAGTATTGGGGACTAAGTTGAATTTTAGTACTACATACCATCCCCAGACCGATGGACAGTCTGAGAGAACGATTCAAACTCTTGAGAACATGTTGAGAACTTGTGTTTTGGATTTTGGGGAGAGTTGGAGTAAATTTTTGACACTTGTAAAATTTGCCTATAACAATAGCTTTCATTCTTCTATTCAAATGGCCCCGTACGAAACACTTTATGGTTGAAAGTGTAGGTTTCCGATTTGTTGGGATGAAGTAGGTGAACGGAAAATTTTAGACTCGACTACAGTGTCTTGGATTGAGGAGACGAATGAAAAAAGTGAAATTGGTACGCCAGAAGATTCAGACCGCACAAAGTCGTCAAAAGAGTTATGTAGATAATCGAAAGAAAAACTTAGAATTTGCGGTTGAAGATCAAGTTTTTCTTAAGATTACACCCCTTAAAGCAAGTTTAATGTCTGGAAAAGGAAAGAAGTTACAACCAAAATTTGTAGGGCCGTACAAGATCATTCAACGTGTAGGGAACGTGGCTTACAAGTTGGAATTGCCCCCAAATTTATCTCGCATCCACAATGTTTTCCACGTGTCTATACTTAAAAAGTACCATCCAGACCCTTTTCACGTTCTACAACCGGAGAGTATTGAAATTGATGAAACATTGACCTACGAGGAGAAACCGGTAAAGCTGTTGGATCGTAAGGTGAAAGAATTGAGAAACAAGCGGATTCCATTGATGAAAGTTCTTTGGAGAAACCATGAGTTAGAGGGAGCGACTTGGGAAGTTGAAGAAGCAGTTCGAGAAAAATATCCAGACCTGTTCACAAATCAAGGTATAATTTCGAGGACAAAATTTTTTTAAGGGGGAAAGGATGTGAGGACTCGCAAATT
Source organism: Coffea humblotiana (assembly GCA_023065735.1). Lineage (NCBI taxonomy): Eukaryota > Viridiplantae > Streptophyta > Magnoliopsida > Gentianales > Rubiaceae > Coffea > Coffea humblotiana. The sequence goes on from CM041215.1 coordinate 7,092,549, forward strand.
TACTTGTTTTTAAATTCCTATTTCTAGCTTATTTAAATATTTAATTGCCCGTTTATTCCGAATATTTTATTTCAATCTCTTTAGACCCAATTCCATTGAATTATGACTTACTTATATTTTTAAAATAACTCGTTTCAAAATTTAATTTTTTTAAGACTCGTTAAGTGAGAATAGTGAATACGCATTTGGAGACGATAATCGATTTGAGAGTACAGTGAGCCTGGAGAGTGAGGACTCATCCATTAGTCCTAAAATGGTTATTTTTAGGTTTAAATGTTCAACTAATAGTTAGTTATACCATCGTTATAAGAATTTCTTAGAAATTTCACTTTATCGCCCACAAATTGGAAGTTCGCGTTTTTGCGCGTGCGACTAATCGGAGAATTTTAGAAATTATTTCTAAACTATTAAAAGTGAATAATAATAGTATGAATGGAAGTGTATTAGAAGTATAATGCACAAGTGGAACAAATTCAAGAGAAATCCAGCCCGAAACGCGTGCCTACACGCACTAGCGAGAGTTGACTTTTGAGGCACCTTTTGGCCAACAACTTAAGCTTCTCAAGGAAGCTTCATTTCAGCCAAAACACTCTCTCTCTCACACCCTCTCAAGCAGCCGGCCATCCAAGGAGCAAGAAGGACCAAAAACTCTTCACTCTCTTGCACCATTTCTTCATCAAAATCATCTCAAACTTTCACTACAACTTGCAAATAACTTGAAGATCATCTTAGGCTAGAAGAGGGCTTCATTCTCATGGTTTTTCTTGGAGTAAAAAGGGCCAAAAATTTCTATGTTAGTCATCCAAAGAGGTAACCAACGATCAACCCCTTGAATCTTTGGTTATATACGTTAGATTGCACTTATACGGTTGTAGATGCATGTGGGTAGCTTTGTATTGTTGGAAATCTTGTGAGTGGGCTCTATGAAATCCCACAATGGACTTGGTGATCGGATTTGTTGATATTGGCTGTTATTTGTGTTGAATTAGTGCTTAATCTAATGGATATAAGTTGTATTGTGGAAGAAAATTCAAAGGAGGTGAAATGAGAAAAGGGACAATTCTGCCCCTGTGTTTGCCGAGCCTCTCTAGTGCAATTTTTGTGGTCCAATTGACTTGATTTTAATGTAAATATGTTGTATGGGTTGTGTAGAAAGTTTCCTCAAAACATTACTTGATTTGGTTGGGTAAAAGAGATTACGAAATTGTATCAAAACTGGAAACTCTGTCCCGTATTGCTCTGGCAGTGATTTTGTTTTGACCATAACTCTTTGCTCCGACATCGAAATTGAGTACCGTTTGTGGCACTGGAAACTAGACACTTCCAGTTTTCGAACGGTATAAAATGTACCTCTTGATTCCACCTGAGTGAACCATACCAAGCGTTTAAATATGACTGCCCTGTTTTTTCGGATGAACTGGGAGCCCTGTTATGAACTGCAATATGAAACTCGAATATGAGAAAGTTGTGGACAGAATTTTCGAACGATTCCTTCTGTGAAATTGTAGCCTTATAAATTTAGTTTTCAACTCCACCAACCACGCTCAATTCCAAGTTGAATTGAGTGATTTATGGCCGAATTACAAAACTGTCTTAGTGTGAGAAAATCCTAATTTTGGACTGATCAATGGCTAATCTTGATTGGGACTTGTTATTTTGGAATTCTTGGTGTTAATCACCTACCAAATGTAATTTGGAAGTTTCTTAGACATTATCTTCATAAATGAACCATGTTTGAGGAAATTTATTTGGGCAAAACGTTTGAGAAAAGGGAAACATAAGTGCAAGGCAGATTTGCCTTGAAAATTTGGAAATTTTAGTGACTTTATTAACTCACTTCCCAAATGAATTTTAATACTACCAAATTTGGTGCCATTCCGAGGAATAGCCCTTATATGCTAGGATAATACTACCAAATTTGGTGCCATTCCGAGTCTGTTTCGATACTCAACTAAAGTCCCAAATTTCAAGCTTCAAATCTGGAATTTTGCCCAGTGAACTTCACTTTTGTAGCAACTTTGAGCTGCTATATCTTAGCGCTCAAAAATCCAATTTTTATTCCGTTTGTTGCGTTTTAAACCTTATTTTCAACTCTAATTGAGTCCCAAATTTCAAAGGCTAGTTCGAATATTGTGAATTTTTCCGAATTTCCAAAGTTGACCAAAAATCAACCCGAAACTGTCTTGGCAAGCCTAAAACAGCAACTTTGAGCCGAATTTGGAATGCCTTCCATTTGGAATCATGGAAAAGTGCCTTCTAAGAACTTTTAGTACTTTGGAATTAGTTTCCAACGGTACCATGTTTTCCAATTTTAGACTTACGGAGAGTGAGTTATAATTTTTCCAAAAATGCACCTCAAATCTGAAATTTTCAAACTTGACGGGAATTGAGTTTTCGAGACTCTTTCCTATCCTTTGATATCACTTGACCATTTTGGACTTGTTTTCAAGAAGGAAACTAGTTTTTCCTTATGCGTTTAAATATCAACTTTGAACCTTGTATTTGAGCAAGTTAAGACTCATTTTCGTAAGATTTCTTTAGATTGTACAAGTGTGCAATCTTTCTTGATAATTGGGGATTGTGAATGATAGTATGTAATAGATGCCATTGTTTGCTCAGGCATTCAAGAGGACCTCACATCGGACGCCTAAGTGCTTGAATCGCACTACTTACTCTCCTTGTGATTAGGTGAGTGTCAAGTGCATGACTAATTGAAATTATGTGAATTTGTAAGTTATGTATAGCATGACTATAACTATGGAGTCGAGTGTGTACTTTATAGCACTTGTTCTCATTTAAAATGAATGGAATGAATTATATTAAATGATTGAATGAATAAAATGAATGATTGAATGAAATTGGATGATTGTATGAATTAAATGCTACGCTATGGCTGCATACGTCGTTGGAGTGAATCTCCTTGACACCCAAGTGAACATGGGGACGCCCAACTCTCACTGGCCAACCTTGGACTCGAGCCGGCATGGGTTTTGGCCGGGAACCTTGGTGAACCATGAGAAAACATAAGTTTGACCTAATGAGAGGTCTTGTTTGGTATACTCGAAGCAGTATCGCCCAAAACAAATGACAGGCGAGCCCGGTACAGGGGTATGTAACGGTGATCGGGAACATGATAAGTGAAGTTCTACGGACTAAACCTACTCGATTGACGGAGTGTCAATTCGCGGAGGTTCTGGCTCGCGTAAGTGGAAAATAGCTCCTGAGAGCTCCTATATCCTTGAATTGTTTCTGTTTACTTTTCTTACTTGAATATTATTGTTTACTCATTGATTGGGATTGTTATTTGAACAATGTACTTGCATGTGTATTTCTTGGCCTTACGAGCGATTGCTCACCCCGTAGATTTGTTTTCCTAACAGGAATGGATCTGAGGTGGAACTCGGAGGAACCCTTTTGATATACTTTTGTAATAGGGTTTCCAATGGAACTGACTAGTTTTGTGGATGTTGTATATTTTGGGAATTGGTGTATCTTTTGGGATCCAATGTAAGAATTGGAAGATTGATGTATTTTGTACTCGTGGTGTATGACTGGAGGATATATATAAGTATGGAAGCGACCTTCTTTATTAGACTTGTATTAATGGTTATTGTCGTTAAGCGTAAATTGAAATGTCTTGAGTCCTGGCGAGAGTTGGGGAAGCGTCCCGCGGATACCCATTGGTTCGTCTTAGGGAGAAGTGGAGGCGTCATATCAACCCACTTCATTTTGAGCCAAACAACAAAATCACCTAATGTTCTCCTCATTTTTATCATAAAATTCTCATGTTTAAGCACCAGAAAATTCAGACGGAAGATCATACAAGCATCAAATGACAAGATTCTACAATTTTTTCAGATTCGATTTTCTACCATTGCTGTGTTTATCCAATGTAATTTTCCATCCAAACACTGCTAAAACTTTAACCAAACATCAAGCTTCGATCTTAAGCTAGAAAAAACAACATTCAACGTACAAACATGCAAATTTTGATCCTGGAAGTGCATTCTTCTTTGCAGAACAAAAACACGTAAGACATTGACTGACTTCAACTCTTGTAAACCAGATTTCATATGGAATGGAAATGGACAAGGAAAAGGGTCCGAAGACTACCTTTTTCACCGCCTTTGGACTTGAACCTTCTGCTTAGGTTTGCTGAAAAGACCAAATGCAGGCTCTGACAAAGAAATCTGCCGCAGTTTTCAGCCTTGGATCTTCCTTCTTCTCTTCCCCTTGCTCTTTCTTGCCCCCCGAAACTCTTCCTCCTCGGCCTGAATCTCTTCTCCTTTTGCAGCCTTTCTCGCTTTCTTTCTCTCCAGCCGCAGCCCGTAACCTCTCTTTCTTTTTCAATCTCTCTCTCTTTTCCTTCCTCCGTTTTCTCTCTATTTTATGGCCGCTGCTTTTTCTTTCTACCTCCGTTTTGCTCTTTTGCTTTCGCTTTTGTCTCTCCTTCTACCCTACTCAACCGCTACACTTCTCTCCTAGATCCCTTTCAGCTATCACTCTCTATCTTTTTACTCTCCAGCCGTCACCAAAAAATCTCCCTTCCTTGGCTGCATTCATCAGCTTTTATAGCTACAAGAACCATTCCAGCCCTAGCATCCAATGGTGCGGATTGGAGTCATTTTCAGGATGATATACAAGCCATTAGATGGTCTTTGTCCTATATCTCTTGATGTTGTTGGATCAAAGCCAGGTGGGGTGAGGTTAAAAGGATCTGAGGGTGCTAAAACTGAGAAAACAAACGAGCAAAAATCTGAAAAACGTAGCTGTTCCGTCCTTACTTCTTGCTGGTGCAGCGTAAGGGAGGAGCAATGCGCGTGCCTGGCTCTCCTTTTTTTTTAATTAAGGAAATGATTTTCTAAATAACATAAAAATGAAATAAGATCAATAAAAATTAAATAAAATGCTAAAAATTTTATTCTTTTCATTTTATCGTTATATTTTACTAATTTTTAATTAATTTATGTAAACAAACAACTAATTTTTTATAAAATGAATCTAAAAGAATTAAAACATATTTTTGTGAATAATTTTTTTTCGATAAATTTCAATGCAAAAAATGTCTTAAAATAAAAATTAAGAAACTAATGAGCAAAAATGAATAATAATTATCATTTAATCAATAAAATAAATAAATAAAGCTGAATTAAAAAATTTGGTATCTAAAATGCTAAAAAATGTCTAAAAATAAAAATTATGAGATTAATAAATAAAAATAGATAATAATTATCAATAAAAATAAAATTAAATTAAAATTAAAATTAAAAAAATAAAAAATAAAAAATAATTAAAATTTTGGTGTCTACATACTTGCTTGCTTGATTTTATTGGCCTCACTGAGCGTTAACTCACCCTAAGTTGTTATTGCTTAACAGGTTTTGGAAGTGAAAGTTGGGAGCTCTAGACTAATGATTTTTTGTTGAAATTAGTAAATCTTTTGTATGATATTGGAAACATTTGAAGTGTAAACTTTGTTATACTTGGAATTTTTGGATTGTAATTGTAAATGGTAGTTTTAGAAAAATTTGGCTTGTATATTTGAAATATTCTTTTAATCCTAAGTCTATGGTTGATTTGTGGGCTCTATTAAACTAGAATTAGTGCGTGAATCCTGACGAGAGTTGGGCAGGCGCCCCACTGATACCCTAGGGTTCACCCTAGGAAGAGGTGGGGGTGTCACAATTGGCATTAGAGCCTAGGTTTGAAATATTTGGAATAGTGTTAGGAGTTCTTAGTCGTGAACTTTTGATCATAGAAATCCGTAATAAATCTTAAATTAAATCTTTGAACTTTTAAGGACCTAACCTTTAGTCATGTGGGTTGTTTGTAGGAAATGGACTATGGCAGCGACAGTGATAGAATCAAGGGACCACCCCTAGTGATTCGGTTTCGGATGGTTGGAGGCGGACCCCCCTTTCGGTGGTCACCCGCCAGTCGGGTTAAGACATGCCCGTGCATAGAGAAAATCTCCTACCCTAATCATGTAGTGTTAGGGGTAGTTGAGGAGAGGAGACAATTGACCCATGATCTCAGGGTAGTTCGAGCAGAGAAGGAGGTGATAAAAGCTACTATGGAGGCCTAAACCGCCAGGATTCAGGAGGTGGAGCTATGGTTCTCGAGGAGCGTCAGAGGGCTAACGTCTCCCACGCTCAATTTCAGGCGACCGATGGGCGCCTCATTCGGATTGTGGAGAAGGTGAGGGACCGTGTGGATGGCATTATGGCGGAGTGTGGGACCATGGCCGATCACATAGAGGAGGCCATGGGTAGAGGAGGACCTAGGGATACTGCCCTTGGTAATGAGGGGGAGATAGAGCTCATGGAGGAGGAGCCCGAGAAGAAGCCCAAAAAGGATCCTTCTGAGGATATGGGGTCTACTAGTTCGGTCCACTTATACTAGTGATCTTTTGATCTTTTGACTTTTGCTAAGGACTTAGAAGGGGTGATTCTCGCCTTGAGATCTTTTGTATTTTGTTACATGTATACCCATATTTTGAGGCACTTGATTGCCTATGTCCTGTATGTAGACACCAAAATTTCTATTCAATTTTAGTTTTATTATTATTTTTTTAATTATTTTTAATTATTTTTATCTTATTTTAATTGATTCAGTTTGCAAAATGGTAATTAGTGTTTTGTTTCTATTTTGGTACATTAAGGTTCATCATTTTTTCTTTTTAAAATATTTTTGCATTAAATTTCGGGAAAAGAAAATTCTTATAAAAATTCTAATCTTTTTATCTTTCAATTTTTTAAAATAAAATAAAATGAATTTTTGAAAGATAAAATAAAAAGGGGGGGAATGTACATTTGTTATTTATCTTAAATTTGTTTGGGAAAATAAAAAAGAATTAAAAGGAAAAATATGTGGAACACATGCAAACTAGCTAAGTGTATAAGGTAGGCAATAGACAAGTATCTCTTTATTCTTTTGACACCACAACACTTGCTAGATTAGTAGGATAACACTTGTTGATTTGAAAAAATTTGGAGGAAAAAACTAAAAACAAAAAAGGAAAACAAAAGGAAAGGGTTATGGGAACAAGGAAAAGGGGAAACCAAAAGAGGGTTTTCAAAAAGGAAAAAAGGGAACCGAGGGAAGAAAAGAAGAAGGAAGGGCTTTAGCTGTGGAGAGGAGGAGGTTTCTGGAAAGCAAAAAAACTGAGCAAGTAAAAAGAGGAAAACAAAGCAAGGAAAGAAGAAAGGGGCGGCGGACGAAGAGAAAACAGAGAGTTGAGTGAGGCTAGGAAACCAGAGAAAAAGGCAAGAAAGAAAGAAGGAAAGGGTTTCAGTTGAGGAAAGAAAAACGAAAACTGAGAGCAAGAAAAGAGAGAGTAGGAAGCGAAGAAACTAAGAGGAGAAAGGAGGAACTTCGCGGGGAAACAAGAAACTGTCACCATCTCACCAGAATCCGTCATCATCGTCGGAAAAGCACTGCAATGCTTTCTTTCTCCTGTTTCTTTAACTTTTGCTGGTGAATGTATTGGAATGAGGGTTATTGACCTATTTGTTTCTCTCCCCTTTCTTTTAGTAAAAATTTCTTGGCTCTTTCTGATGTTATGCATGTTGGGATGTAATGTCTGTTATTGGTAAGGGAGTTTGTTGGGTTGCTGTAAATTTTAGGTTTGCTGTTGGGAATCAGTCTGGTGAAGTTCTGTGTGTATGTGAGAGGAGCTTCGACCAGTCCAAAGCTGGTCGAAACCCGTGAGTGTAGCCGAAAGTTGGGAGAGACAGTTTACTTTTTGCTGTTTCCTTGCATTTTACTTGCTTTTTTACTGTCCAAAGCTGTTGCATTTTTGCTATTTATTTGCATTTTAGGTATGTTAGTGCCTGTTTACTCTCCCTAGAATCTGTTTGGTGCTGTTCGTAGAATCTGTTCCTAGGCTGTAGTTTAGTGGTAAGATGCTTGCTATGAAAAGGAGAATGATGTTTACATGGGCTTTATGGTATGATGTTTCATGGGTTTCATGTGAGAAGGAGAATCAGTGTCTGATGTTTACATGAGAAGGAGAAGGAAGTCAGTGTCTGATATTTATCATTTTGTTCCAAACAACGTTTTGGTTCCTCCCTGTTTCATGGTATGATAGCGACAATATATAGAAATTCTGTTTTGACGACCTGCTATGCTTAAGAAAAAAAAAACCAACGAAGTTGCAGCAACTCTTCCAGATTTTCATGCTCTTATGTGGAACGTTTATGTCTAGAAGTCAGAACCTTATGTTGGAAAAGGAAAAGAAAGCTTTGTGGTCTTGATACATTGAGTCAATTCTTGGTTGAGTATGTTAGAACTCTTATAAGGAGCTGAGAGTTGCTGCAACAAGGTTGGAGTTCTCTACTTTGTTGCACCAATGTTGACAGGTCATTTGTTTTGTTGCTGAGGCTCTTGGCTTGCTTGAAGTTTGTGGTTTGTTTGTTGTTCGATTGGTATACCATGTGCATGTTCACCGCAAGTTTTTTTCTTTGCATCTTTGCTGCATTTTTCATATCTAGTTGCATTATTGAATCTGTTGGAAATAGGTAATTGTATTTTGGGTAATGTTAACAATGGGTTGAAGTTATTACACTTGGCTTTTGTTGATAAATTAGTAGGTTTGATTTGAGTCACTTCGCATGAATATGTTTCGGCTGAATGAGAAAAGTTGCAAAAAGAATGGTGGCTGGGAAACTACAGAAGCATAAGCTTGTTTAAAGCTTTGCAAGGGAATTTTAAAAAAAATTGCACTTTAACCCCTAGTTTTCTAAGTAATGCTATTATGGCCCAGAAAATTGAAAAAATTAATCAATTTTATCCCTTTAACATATTATTTTTTCTTTGGCATGCTTAATGTGTTTTTTGGACAGATTATTTGTGAATTCTGGGATTGAAATTTAAAGGTTTAATAATTTTTTGATAAATTTATAGTTTTTTATTTGGATTTTTGTAAAAATGGTTTAGATTTAGGTGATGTTTTTGTTTTGGGGTTTGATGAGAGGATTTTGATTTATTTTGTGAATTTTAGCATTTAGTTTTGGTAGGTTTCATCTTAAGTCCTTAATTTTATTTTATTTTAATTTAGACCCTTAATATTTGTAATAATAATAATTTGACCCCTCAAACTTCTTTAATTCTTTCAATTGGGTTCTTTTTTGTTTTAATATGTTGAATATGGTTTGTTTACTTTCATTTGAATGCTTTGTTTGATTCAATTTCATGTTTATTTCCATTTTTTGTGATAACTTGTTAATTAAAAGTGATGCCTTCACCCTTAGAAACCGTCTACGCGCTAGACCATGTTTGGCGTGACAATCATTACATTTCATACATATTCTCTACTCTTTTAGGATCCTTATCATTTTGCATATTGCATGATACTTCCCCTATGTATATCTCTTATTCTTATGTGCGAGACATGACATTAGACTTGCATTTCATTTAAGAAAATTAGAACTAGATTAGATCATTTGCTTAACTAGATAGAAAATAACCCTTTAAATATGGGATATGGATGAGTATGGCTCCTTAAGCCTTAGCACATTTGTATTTCCTCTACAAAAGGAAAATCTAGTCACGAATTTTAGCTCCCTGCACCCATTATGATGCATTCCTTTAGGTCATGTATATTTGTATATTATTTTCTTTTCTTTTCTTTTCTTCGAGTCTCATATTTTGCACATTCGTGACCTCTTCAAATAACCACTTTTGGGCGTCACAATTAATGCGATTTGCACCAAACTACAATTCGAAGAGACATGTTGACCCCCCGATACCTAGGATTAGGTTTTGCATTCATATAGTGACATCCAAATGTGATAAATTTTTAGGTTAAAATAAAAATTTTTTTGACTAAATCACGCAACTAGCCTTGATTAGGTTGAAAGGGTGCCTTGAATTTTATCCTTGCTTTCCCTTTTTCAAATGTGATTCCCGACCCTTTTCTCTTGATTTTCGCAGATTTGGAGTCGTTTAAAAAAAAGTTTTCTCTACTTTTGATTTAAAAATTCATTTTTAGGTGACTTGGTACACCTTAACTCAATATCAAGTGGCGACTCCTATTTTTTCTTAAAAAAACCCTTTTTAACTTTTTATTTTGGGTCAAAATCGTGGCACTTTTTAGTCTCATTTTAGGCCCATTTTCTTTATTTATCTATTTTCTAAAAACCAAAAACTCATTCTTCAATCAAAATTAATAAAAATTCATTTTTGTAAACTTCGTTATTTTTTTCATTAAGACAACTTGGCGACTCCACTGGGACTTTAGAGGGTTCGAGCATTTGATTTAGTCAAACTTTTCTTCTTTTAATCTTTTATATATCACATTTGGAGATTTTATGTTGCATTATTTTCCTTTTTAGGGGTTTCTTGCATTTAACACGTGCAATTGTCTCGATATCCGTTTATGTGAATAATATGTTTTATTTTCTTTCATTCACTTATGTTTATCGCACTTGCATCTTAGGGGGGATAACCACCCTAGAACCTTCATCCGCATTTGATGGTATTTAATCCCTTCCTTCAAAAGGATCACTTCATACGTGCATATATTTTACTTTATAACCCTCTCATTTCTTTTTTATTTTTAGTGGTTGTCATACCACTCTTCCCTATTTAGAATTAGGATTAATCCACTTGGACATGTGATCATGGCACGACGTGTGCGTAGCAATGTCCGAGAGATCACTTGAACCACCGACTCTTAGGCATTGGGATTGATGACCTTTCGCATTTGGTCTGAAGGTTTGGGGGCCTGAACTTTATCGAGTCTAGATGCATTAGTGAGCCCCAACATCATGCATCCATATTGGAAATTACCTAGGTTAGAGTCTACCTTACTCGAATAAAACACTAGGCACGAGGGGAGGGATTACACCCTTATTTCTTTAATTGCCTTCTATTTATATTATTCTTGTTTGCTCCAATGAGTTATGTGTCATATATCAATTGAACTAACATTTTTTTGTCCTATTGCATTCACAAACGTTAGAAAAAAGAGTTCTGCCATGATACTTTTTAGAACCTACCCTCTTAGATAGGTTATTGCACGTTTAAATTTCGATGTATTGCATTGTAGGTTAATAATTGCACATCGTTTTAGGCCTACCCTGGCATACAAAGGGTCCCTTTAGGTCATGTTTTCATTCAAATTGCATATTTAATTGCTTTGATACACTGGCATCATGCATAAACCTTAGAGAGAATGCCGCATAGGAAATTCCACGTTAAGAATAAGCCAACCCTATATTCTCATAGGTATTTAACCCTATTTTGGGATTTGCACGTTTGAATTTCTGTTTAACCGGAAACGTGGACCTGTAGGTAAGGTACTTGACTCTAAACTTCTTGTTTTTAGATGGAATACCCTCGACGAGTCCAACAAATGTTAGTAGCGCCGATTGAGGTACAGAGGTGGCCCGTATTGCTTTCACCTAGTGAAATTAACTAAGTAACCTCTCACTTAGAACCAATTGGGGATTTTAAAGATATCAAATCAGATGGCTATTTGGTAGAAGTTTTGATACATTTGTGGGACCCTGTTTGCTTCGCATTTAGACTAGACAAAAAGGAAATGTCCATGACAATTAAGGAGGTTTCTGAACTTCTTAATTTACCGATTCATGGTACTGCCGTAATATTTTCGTTTGTGTCTAACAAAGTCGAGTTCTGCCATTTCACTGGGTTAAAGGAATCCGTAATGCAAGGGATTGACCAAAGCATAGACGTGAAGTTCTTATTCGATCGATTTGCATCGAGGGATGGTTTCGAGAGACACTTAGGAGATTTCTCATTTATTTCCAAGACAATATGGGAATATAAAAGGGTATGGGTATATGGATTGGTTATGGCTGGAACCTACCTTTTTCCGAAGAAGGACAAAAAAATAGCTTTTAAATTCACCAAAGTCATGTTTGATCTATTTCTAGGGAAAAGAGATAGGCAATACTCTATTATTCCAACTATCTTGGCCGATATCTTTATAGCTTGCACTACATGTCAGAAAGGTGGAAAATTCTTCCATGAATCAAGTTTGGTTTTGCACATATGGGTTATGAAGCACTTCATGAGATGATCACCTATTCCCGATAGTCTGCCGATGTTTGGGTATAATTGGATAATCACACATCATAAGAGGGTTAATGGAGATAGTTCGCCGAGTAATGCATCCGAGTATGTGGATTTCTTGAAGAACTTGCCTGATCAAAATGTTAGATGGATTTTAGATTGGACTAATTATGTTAAACCCGTATTTTGCGCTAAAGCATCCGAGTTCATTCCATTGTTGGGCACCTAGGGTATCATGGCAAATAATCCGAAGAGGTTTCTCCAACAGTTGGGCCGTATTCAAGAATTACCGCATACATTTGATTTGACTGAATTCATCATTGTTTTTGACAAAGGGATATGTCCAAGAGAAATTCCAATGAAAATTCCTATCATTGAGGTCTGGAGGACATTGTCCGAGGATGAGCACGTTAAGTACATTCCGGAATTCAAGCAAAAAGGTTTAGTAACTCCGCAATATGAAAATTGGCTCAAGGATCTTGGTACACAAGAATCGCAAGACTAACCATCCAAAGAGGTCAAGAGATTGATGGCTGTTATTGAAGCTAAAGACAGAGAAAATTTGCAACTAAAAGGGTCCGTCAAAAACTAACAAGGAGATGGCAGAGAAACACAAGGAGGCATGTGAAAATATGCGAGAGAAACTCCAACAATTGAAAAGAAAATGTGACGAATTATATGATCAGGTGGAACACATGAGCAATCCCTATGCCAGAGAATCCAAAAGTGTCGTAATAGATAGGTTGAAAAGGATTAATGGTTTTGTACGAGACCGTTTCCGAGAAATGATATAAATAATATGTATAAATGGAAATTTGAAAGTTTGAAATGACTTTTCTTTTATACAAAATGGTGGTCAAAAGCAGGTTTGATAAACAGGTTCCGCTTTGAAGGTGTTGCATCATATTAGCCCTACCCTTGGCACAAAAAGGGCTCCCCAATAGGACATGCATTCGAATTATTTTGATTCTTATTAACTCATGTCTTTTTCTTCTTCTTTTTTCTTTCTTTTGTCACCAGTTAATCAAGAGGGAATTTAAATAGGATTTTTCCTAAATTTTCAGGTAATTGCAAACATAACTACACGAAGAAACCCCATCATTACCTGATCGCTTAGCCAAACTTCAAGAATTAGTGTAAACATGAGTACACACCCTGAATCGTCCGATACGCCTGTAACGACATCATCAACTGGCCTGGCAAATCTGGGAGCTCAACTGAGCGAGGTGCTGAATAAATTCAATGAGTTAGGCATGGATATGACCACACAATGGCGCGTGATTGATTCGTTGGTCGTTGGTGGCGGTAGCGGTGTTCAACATGAGCCCTTACCTGCTAGTCAACTTGAACCTCAACCATTGTCCTTACCTTATATTCAAATCTCTTTTGCTTCACATGTCATAAATTCACCTGAAGAGACTTTCACCTATCCGACTCATGGCCTACTACATACCTATGCACCCACTATCTAAACTAATCCTCCTCACCCTCAAATTCTCCAAAATTATCCACCTGTTAATCTAAAAATGTCCCTTGAATCTCAAGGACCATATTACTATTCCACCGCTGAACCATTCACGCTAGACACTGCTGCCCAAGAAAAGATTGAAACAGGGGAATCTTCCTCGCCAATTGACAAAAATCTATTAAAGAGGTTGGATCGATTTGACGAGTTCATGAGGAAGAGTCAAAATTTGAGCAAACAAGGGGGTTTGGATTATAACGAGTTATGCCTGTTTTCTGACATGCAACTGTTTGTGGATTTTAAAGCACCCAAATTTAGCAAGTATGACAAAACGGGCAACCCTAAGATGCATCTCCAAATGTTTGCAAATAAATTAGGCAAGCCAATAGATAACGAGAATCTACCAGTTCGGTTGTTTCCTGAAAGCTTAGAAGGCATTGCACTGGATTGATATTCCAATTTGAAACCTGAGAATATAAGGACATGGTTGGATTTGACAACCGCTTTTGTAAGGCAATATGAATACAATTGCGAGCTTGCTCCGACGAAGACGTATGCAAAGAGATGGAGGAAATTGGCTGCCAACGTGGAACCTCTCATGACTGAAGGAGAGATTGTTCGTACGTTCATCAAAACTCATGATCCGCCCTATTTTGAGGAGATTTTTTGCATGATCGGGTGTTTTTTCGCAGAAATTGTTAATAAATTAGAAGAGTATGATAAGTTTGTGAGAGTTGGAAAGATTGTTAATGTGTCAGTTTTAAAATCACAATTGAAAGCGATGCAAAATCAAGGCAACAGTAGTAAGAAATTTCAGTTCAAGAAGAAATAGGAGGAAACTTCATTTGTCTGGAACCAAGGTCCTTCTTTCCAACCTGCGTATCAACAATACCTCACTTATCCATCCTATTACCCATATCAACCATGCTCTTGACCTGTTTATCATACCACCATTAACCATCCTTGACCCCGACCAAATTATCCAAACACGCCCACAACACCATTTCATATTTCTCCACCTAACTTTTAAACTAGACCTCGCCCTCCTTATAATCCAAGACCCGTTTCACCAGCCAATTAGAACTACAACTATCAAAAAACCAATGACACCCGAAACCCAACCCCATACAGAACTTTCACCAATCTAGGTTGACCCCTTGATCAATTATATGAACAGCTCAAAGTCGCAGGGAAAATTGATACGATACATCCTAAAGTCGATTCTAAAGGAGTTCCCCTTAATTATGATCCTCAATCTTTTTGTGCTTATCATTCTAGAGCTCCTGAACATTCTACTGTCAATTGTTGGGTACTTAAACATAAAATTCAAGACATGGTTGAGGCTGGAGACATAATTTTGAAAATGAGAAAAGAACAAGGACTAAGTGTTAGCAAAAACCCTTTTCCTGCGCATAAGGATATTGTTGGAGTTATTCCCATGGACGAGGAGATTGAGGAACCTAGTCAATACATTGTGGATGAAATTGAGATAATGGGGGTCATTGGGGAACCATTCATACTAGAGAAAGAAACCTACGAAGTCAAGGAAAATGCTGATCCTTTGTTCTGGATGTGATACCTTTTGAATGTGAACCTTCAAAATTTATAGTACTTGAATTGCCTGAACAAGCTCTTGTTCTTAATCTACAAGAAATTCCATGGAATTATAGCGAGCCTACGTTATTGATTGGAGGAGAAGAAGCACCCAAGAAGGAGGTGACTGCTATCACTGGATCTGAAAGAATCATAAATGAACCCGCAGTTAATGAGCCATCAAAAGCGAAGGAAAATGCTGCGCCAACAAGAACAATTGTGACTGAAGAAGAGGCATTCAATTTTCTCAAGATGTTGAAGAAAAGCGAGTACAAAGTGATCGAGCAATTGGACAAAATGTCTGCTCAAAATTCTATGTTGAACTTGCTCTTAACTTCTGAACTTCATAAAGAAGCTCTGTTAAAGGTGTTAACTGAAGTTCAAGTGTCTTAGAATATTCCGATTGACAAATTTACCCATGTAGTTGAGCATGTTTTGGTTTCAAATCAGATTTCTTTTTCTGACAAAGATTTAACTGTTGAGGGGATTGGACACAACAAGGCATTGTATATCTCAATCCGTTGTAATGGGAAGTTATTGCCGAGTGTTCTGATAGACAAAGGATCTGCTCTAAATATCTGTCCATGGAATACTTTGGTTAAGTTGGGATTTCAAGAAACTAAACTTCGACCGTCTACCACCGTGGTGAGAGGATTTGATGGCGCAAAAAGAGAATCGATAGGGGAAATGGACTTAGTACTGGAAATAGGACCTGCCCTATTCCAAGTCATGTGCCAAGTTATGAATTTCTCAAGTGTTTATAATATTCTACTTGGACGACCTTGGATTCACACTTCGAGCGCTTATACCATTTTCGCTCCATCAGATGTTGAGGTTTGTAGTGAGTGGCCAATTGATCACGGTGTTTGCAGAAGATAATTGTACTATGATTGTCAATTTTGGGCGAAATGAGGAAGGTGGTATGAAATCTCTAGTTTCTACTCACCATGTAGCTGACATTGTTTTAATAGGCTGGGTATCTAAGGAGAAGTTAGTGGTGGGAATGAATTTGTTAGAAGCTAGCGTTATGATGGCTAAAGAAATGCTTCGAGGAGGATACGAGATAGGCAAGGGTCTCGGGCGTAACCTGCAAGGAGTTCTAGAACCAATAGAGTTTCAAAGAAAGAAGAACACCTTTGGACTAGGGTTTCAACCTACTGCCAAGGATAGGAAATAAATGCTAGATCGCAAGAGAGCGAAAAAGGAAGGAAAGCAAATCATCAGGAGTATCCCACCATTGTACTGTACTTTTCCCTATCCATAAGAAGTGATTAGATCTGAAATGGACCCGATCGAAGAGGTGGATATTAGTTTCTCTGAGATATTTGTTGGGATTACTTACGAGGGTGAACCGTCAGAGGATCCAGAATTTCCAGAGGTTTCCATGGAAGCAATGAAGAATTGGACCAGTAATTTTCTTCCTTCTCGGAGAGAATTTCGGTAAATCTAGGGGTTTGCCTTTGGTTGAGAGATCTGAAAGAAATCATGTGCACTATTCATCTTTGCATTTCAGTTTGTAAATAGTTTTGAATTAAATGTCTTTTCAATGCAAGTTTTATGTTAAATAGCGTCTTTTTTGTTAAATAGCATATTATGACGTTTTGTCCTTTATTTGAATTTCAATGAAATGCACAGTGTTTCATTTTCCAATTGTTTTGCTTACGCATCGTTGTATCTATATCATTCTTTTTCAGATGACTAAAAATAAAACATATTGACCCTTTGGATATTATTATTCTAGAATTTGATGATTGCAATCTCGCTATCTCTCATGAATTCAAAATTTTGGAATAAAAAATTCAAGACGAGAGCGATAACGAGGAAGAATCTGAGTCTGTATTAAAGAATCTTGAATAATATGAAGAGAAATCCAAACCGAACTTAGAAGAAACAGAAACCATTAATATTGGCACTGAGACCGAGATTAAGGAGATAAAACTTAGCATTCACTTGAATAAGAAGTAGAGAAGAGAGATGATTGAATTTTTGACCATGTTTCAAGATATGTTTGCTTGGTCTTATGACGACATGACGGGCATTTCAACAGATATCGTGGTTCACAAATTGCAAACGGATCCAAATTTTTCACCAGTGAAATAGAAGTCTCGCAAATTCAAACCGGACATCAGTCTTAAAATCAAGGAACAAATCGAGAAGCAGCTCAATGCCAGGATTGTCATGGTATCGCATTATCCTATTTGGCTTTCAAACCCAATCCCGATTTCGAAGAAAAGTGGAAAGGTGAGAGTATGTGTTGACTACCGAGACCTGAACAAGGCGAGTCCGAAGGATGATTTTTTCTTGCCAAACATACGTATCCTTGTGGACAACACCGCTGGGTATGAGATTGAGTCTTTTGGTGACTGCTTCGCTGGATACCATCAAATTCTAATGACAGAAGAGGATAGAGAGAAAACTACTTTTATCACTCTATAGGGAAAGTTTTTCTATCGAGTAATGCCATTCGGATTGAAAAATGCTGGAGCTACTTATCAAAGGACCATGACCACCCTGTTCCATGATATAATTCACAAGGAGATGAAAATTTATGTGGATGACATTATCATCAAATCCAAGAGAGCGGAGCATCATTTTATTGATTTGAAAAGATTATTTGAAAGATTGAGAAAATATAATTTAAAATTAAATCCTGTGAAGTATGCATTCGGGCCGGCAAATTGTTGGAATTCATTGTTAGTAAGAAGGGTATAGAGATAGATCCAACAAAAATTAAAGCAATTCGTGAAATGCCAGTGTCAAAAACACAAAAAGATGTGAAGAGTTTCTTGGGAAAAATTAATTTCATTGGAAGATTCATTACTCAATTAACTTCTACATGTGAGCCTTTGTTTAAATTGTTGAAAAAGAATGTGCCATTATATTGGAATGAAGAATGCTTGCAGGCATTTGATAAAATCAAAGATTACTTGTTGCATCCTCCAGTCTTAGTGCCACCCAAGCCAGGTCGACCTTTGATTATGTACCTGTCTGTACTCAACAAAGCTGTGGGATGTGTTTTGGATCAGTATGATGATTCTGGAAAAAGGGAGCGAGCCATTTATTATCTTAACAAGAAGTTCATAACTTATGAGGTCAAATACACATTTCTTGAAAGGAGTTGTTATGCATTGGCCTGGGCAACTCAGAAACTGAGGCATTACCTGCTTAGTCACACCACCTATCTTATCTCTCGGTCAGATCCTTTGAAGTACTTATTGGAGAAACTAATGCCGATCGGACGCATGGCTAAATGGCAAATGATTTTTTCTGAATTCAACATTATTTTCACCACACAAAAGGCAATCAAGGGTCAGGCTATAGAAGATCACTTGGCTGAAAATCCAAGAGAAAATGATTATCAACCGCTTCACACTTATTTTTCGGATGAGGAGATCTTGTTTGTTGGTGTAATAGAGGATATGAATGAGCGATACTCTGAGTGGAGACTGTTCTTCAATGGTGCTTCAAATTCTTTCGGAGCTGGTATCGGAGCTGTTCTAGTATCCCCTGAAGGAAAACATTATCCCCGTTCCACCAAACTACGATTTTTCTGCACTAACAATATGGTTGAATATGAAGTTTGCATTTTTGGACTAAAAATGGCGTTGGAGATGGAGATTAAGGATTTAATAGTGTTCAATGATTCCGATTTGCTTGTACATCAAACGCTCAAAGAATGGATCACTCGAGATTCAAAGATCTTGCCATATCATTGTAGTTTATTGGATTTAGCAAACAAATTTAGAAGTTTGGAGTTCAGCCATATTCCGCATGCTCGAAATATTTTTGCTGATGTTTTGGCCACTTTATCTTCAATGATTCAATATCCAAACGAGTGGGTGACAGATTCAGTTACAAAAAAAGCCTGCACATTGTCTAGTTTTGGAAAAATCTTCTAATGACCGTCTCTGGTACAGCGATATTAAGGAATTTCACAAAATCGAATCCTATCCTCCAGATGCTGATGCGACTGCTAAAAGTTTTTTGCGCAGATTATCATCCAACTTTTTCTTGAATGAAGAGGTGGTATACAAAAGGACACTTGGGCCTTCTAAGATATGTTGATGAAGATGAAACAGATTATTTGATGAAAGAAATGCACAGTGATGTATGTGGGTCACATATGAATGGCTATTTATTAGTAAAGAAGATCATGAGGATAGGATATTTTTAGCTTACTATGGAGTATGATTGTGTAGTTTTTGTCAGAAAATGTATTAAATCTCAATTGCATGGGGATGTTATGCGCACTCCTCCCATAGAATTACACAGTATGACTGTTCCTTGACCATATTCAATGTGGGGTATGGATGTAATTGGAACTATTGAACCTCCTGCTTCAAACGGGCATCGTTTTATTCTGATGGCAATTGAATACTTTATTAAGTGGGTCGAAATTGAGTCTTACAAGCATGTGACTAAGGAGGTGGTGGCAGATTTTCTAAGGAAACACATCATTTGCTGTTTTCGTGTGCCAAAGACATTAATCACCGACAATGCCAAGAATCTCAACAATGACATGGTGGATGGATTATACGAGTAGTTCAAGATCAAGAATCGGAATTCTACTATTTATAAACCGCAGATGAATGGAGTTGTGGAAACCGCGAATAAGAACTTGAAGAAGATAATTCATAAAATGATTGAAAGGCATCGTGATTGGCACAAAAAGCCCCCCTATGCATTAATGGCATATAGAACGACTATTCGGACTTCTACTAGAGTGACGCCTTACAACCTCATGTACGGAATGGAAGCAGTTCTGCCAACTGAGGTTGAAATCCCTTCCTTGCGCATACTAATGGAGGCCAAACTGGATGAACCTGACTAGATTAAACAACAGCATGAGCAGTTGTCTTTCATTGATGAGAAAAGGTTAAATGCCATTTGTCATGGTCAGTGCTATCAAAAGAGGATGGTCCATGCTTACAACAAGAAAGTTAGACCACGACTATTCACAGAGGGAGATAAATTGTTGAAGCGGATTTTGCCAGTGCAAGAGGAGGCTGAGTGGAAGTTTGCACCAAATTGGCAGGGCCCTTTTATTGTCCAGAAAGTATTGGCTGATGGAGCACTTGTTCTCACAGAAATGGATGGACAAGTTTTCTCTTAGCTGATCAATTCGGATATGTACAAGAAATTCTTTATCTGATAAATGGAAGTTTCTTTTTAGGGTTAATGCGAAGAATGAAATGAAAGTCAGGCCTTCTTCTTTTTCAATTAGACATTCTATCTCTAGTTATGTGAGAACCCGAAAATTTTCACATTTTCAACTATTATTTTATTTCTTTGCCTATATTTTATACTATTCTTTGAAAATATTAAATGTTTTGTACTTTTTACAAGTAAGTACAATTTTTAAATCATTTTCCTAGTATAAGTTAGTGTACGTAACTTGAAGTGCATTTGTTCGATGTGGGGCCCGCTAGTGCGATATAATTTTGCCGATTAAGTGATGAAGTATTAAGTGACATTATTTTCCAAGGTGCTAGGAGATGATTAGAGGTTAATTAGGTAGACTAATTATTGGAAGTGAGAAGATAAGCTTAAAACCTAAAGGACGCCACGTGTCGCGTTCCGATTGGAGGAAGACTTGCCTAACTTTCTCACCTTTACTAAAACCAAATTTTGACCAATTTCATCCCATTTTTCCTTGCTCTTGGCTGGCCCTTTGGAGGAGAAAAACAAGAGAGAGCTTCTTCAATTTCTAGCTCCAACCTTGGTCAAATCTTGAGTTCCAACCGATCAAATTGCAAACCCTTCCATAGGAGTGCTAACTAAGGAGGATTAAAGGCTTTGGTGGAGTTGTTTTGGAAGAAAAAACCCTAAGCTACCACTTTCTTTGAGGTTTCAAGGTAAGATTGCTAAGAACATCCTTCTTTGGTTCCAATAGTTACAAATTAGTGGCTTGTGGTTGCCACTTTGGTGGTTTTGTGCATTATTTCTTGGTTATGAGTAGTGATATGTGGATTTTAGTTTATAGTGAATTTTTCTGCCCTATTCGGATCAGTGTTGTTCGGCCATGACGGAGGCCGAATTGGACTTAACTCAAAACATGAAAGTTGTAGGGAATTGAATGTAGATTAAGCCTGTAAAGTTTCCGCTCAATCGGAGCACTGTAGCATGTGAAATGACTATTTTACCCCTGCTGCCCTGTTTCTGTCCGAGAATGATAATCAGCATCTGTAATTGGCTCTTTTGGCTGGGAAGATGAATGAATTAGCTTTTGATGCCTTCTTAAGAATTGTAGCCTTGTATCTTAGCTTTCGAATGGCTTTGGAATCAACTGAATCGGAGTTGTGTGTGCTGCGATATGACTGAATCAATCAGGACTGCTAGTTGAATTTCACAGTGAACTTTGAACTGGAATATCTGGGTCTGTTTGGATAAATTTGACTAGGTTACGTTGAGAACTGGGTTACGGTGTCTTCATAAGAATTGTAGAGCTATGTCTTAGCTTCGAAACGGTATAAAGTTTACCCCAATCCGATAGGGGTAGCTTCGGTTGTGACCAATACGCTAAACAATGTCAAACCTGTCATTTTGTTCCTTGTCTTAAACCTTAATCCCGATCCCTTTTCTAGTTTGGTTTTGTAATTGAATGACTTTTAGCCATTTTAACGGCTATTGTAATGAGATTATTTGTATGTGATTTTGGGGGTTGATTGAGGAAAATAATGAAGCCATAAATGGCTGGAAATTTGGTAAACACAAAGGGCGTGTTGCCCAAATTTGCACTCAAATGGCGATTTCAAATTTTAAGGGCAGACATAAGTTTTACAACTATTTTACTCATGTATTTTGGACTAAATGCACTCTTTTTACTTCCAAAATCATACTTATACATTGTACTATTAGTTATTCGGATTTTCTTTGATTCACCAAACATTTTGATGGTTGAACCGTAATGTGTTTCTTGATTACTCTTAGGGTTCCTTGGTGACTAAGGTGTTATCCGGAAGGAATACTTTGGACGTTATTTTGCTTGTTTAGGTGAGTGTTCTATATACGCTTTGTTTCTAATGACTATGTGAACTATTGTGACTATTTGGATTGTTGCTTTAATACGTGATTGAGGTATGTTATGTTTCCAAAATGATTTTTGCTAGACGAGTGTGTACTTTATCGCACTCGACCTAAATGAACGTGAACTTTCAATGATTGAATGATTAAATGTTACTTGTGCATGAATGTAAGCTTCTGGCTGAACTGGGCCCTTGCCCTTTGTTACTGGTCGACTCGAGCCAGAAGCGGACTCGGTCGGGCGATTAGTGACCCTGGGTGAATGTTGGTATACTCGAGTATGACCACGACGTTGGCGGAGCGTGGGGAATGAAATGAATGAACGAACGACAAGAAAATGAAGGAGTTTTCACTTACAAACAATGTTTTAATGATCGGAGAAATAAGGAAAATATTAGGCGAATGAATGAACGAACGAACGAATGGCTCCTCGTGAGCATGTATCCTTTTAATGAATGTGTTACTATCGCTTTCATTTTGTAAATGTTTTCTAAATTACTTGCTAATTGCTGATAAACGTCCTTGCCTAATTATTTGTTTGAGTATATAGAATCTCGCTGGGCTTTTAGCTCATACCACGCCTTTTGTTTTCCTTACAGGGGTTGCAAGTATGGGCGAGAGATCTGTATAGAATAGAATAGCTTAGTTTTCGTTTTGCATTGTTTTGTTTTGGCTTTTATTCTCGCTCTAGTGCTTGGTTAGGGGTGGATTGTTTTGAGAATGTATAGCTTTTGTTATTTGGGACTGTATATTTGTGTAAGATTGGAATGAATGTAAATATATGTTTCCAGGTTGGGAATTGTTTTCCGTTTATCCTCGAGGTGTTATCTTTTTGTTTGGAGAGAGTGAACGAGTCCTGGCGAGAGTTGGGCAGGCGGTCCGCCGAACCCTTTGGTTCGCCTTAGGGTAAGGTGGGGCTGTCACAAGTTATCCTTTTTGAACTTTCAGAATAAATTATTTCATTTGGCAACTCCTAAGAATCGTAATCCCTACACTGGGGCAAGTTTGAGTTGAAAAAGGAAAAAGGAGAGAAAGAAAAACCTCAAAAGGTAAAAAGTGATAGAGGAACAAAAGAAAAGAAAATTAAAGAAAAGAATCTCGATTGTGAATAAATTGGGGCAATTTTAGTTTAATTCTAAATAGGGTTAATATGAAAATGCGGCGTTAGGTGATCTAAACACTTATACAATCTGCCTTCAAACATTAACCTTTCTTAGCACCTCACCTGACCACATTATGAAAAATTGAAAG
Source organism: Coffea humblotiana (assembly GCA_023065735.1). NCBI lineage: Eukaryota > Viridiplantae > Streptophyta > Magnoliopsida > Gentianales > Rubiaceae > Coffea > Coffea humblotiana. The sequence continues at coordinate 7,115,920 of CM041215.1, forward strand.
TTCTGACTTCTGTTCTTTGTATCATCTCTTTTAGAAAATTTTCTAAATCATGGCAAATGATATCAATACACTTTCACCAATTTTTGTAAGGGGGAGGATTGTCGTACTGACACCATCATTTCTTAAAACACATTTCTGAATTGATAAGAGCTATTGGTAGGATTTGTTTATCAGGTGAAAATCCGAAAGGGTACCTTTGAAAAAAAAAGAAAAAAAAAAGAAGAAGAAGAAAGAAAGAATTAAAAAAAGAAAGAAAAAAAAGAGAAAGAAAAAGAATAGAAAAAGAAGAAAGAAAACAAGAAGAAAACAAGAAGAAAAACAAAAAAGAGAAAAAAGAAGAAAATAAAAAGGTGGGGGTAACTTTAATAAAAATCCAAAAGGGTGCTAAAGTAGAGTTTTATAAGGAGAATTGAATTTGGATTTGAAAGGCTGGTGACTCAGTTTTTTGGAATTTCTCTTTATATTATGGTTCTGTTGCCAAGCATCGAACTCCGAAGGAACGATATCCAAAGGGTCAAGTATAGCATTTTGTTTGAGATCAAAGTACTTTGGTTTCTTAAGCGTAAATTGTTGAGTTTATAGATTCATTTCTCTAAAATTAATTTTCTTTCAATAAAAATAAATGATTGTTTTCATGTTAATGGGATTTTCATCATTGTTGTGTAAATAAAATATTTTTTTCATTAGTTTCATGGTCTCATTTATCTCATTAAATTTATCAAATGGCAATCCCTGTGATTTATTGAAATTGCTTGGATATCAAATGTCATTTTTGATAAGCATTGGAAGTTAAGAAAATTTGATGTACTTCGCAGAACACAGTTGAGTTTTGCTATATCGGGGATTTATTAAATGGCAAACCCTGTGATTTATTGCCTGGATACTAAGTGTCTTGTTAGCATTGGAAGTTGAGAAAACTTGACACAATTCTCAAAGTAAAGTTAAGTTTTTGTTACATTGGGAAAGAACGCCCAAATACTCATGTTTACATATTTCTTGAAAGCAGGATTGACTGGATGATGGTGGCATTATCTATCACCATGATTATTTCTCTTTTGCAGGTCCAATGGTCCAATAGCATCATACTGGGGCAAATTTTTTAGAAGAAATCGTCTGTCTCTGTGAGGACTCATGTTTTATTTCTAAAATAATTATTTCTATAATTAATTAACCTAGTATTAATTAATTATATTATCGTTACACGAATTTCTTTTGAATCTCGCCTTATCACGCGCGAATCGGAATCTCGCATATTTCGCGTCAAAATGACTAAGTGGAGATTTGAGAAATTTATACTAGACTACTAAGAGTGAATACTTATAGTAATAAAGGAATTACATTTAAAGATTAGTGCACAAGTAAAACAAACAAGAGAGAAAAGTGGTAGTTCGGGACACTATATGCGCACTATTCCTAGTTGACTTTTGTACAACTTTTGGCCACAAATTCAACAAGCTTCCAAGAGAAGCTTCACACAACACAAAACTCTCTCTCTCTCCTTACCTTTCTTGGCTGAACAGCATAGGGAAAAGAAGAGAAGAAAGCATCTTCATCTTGCACCATTTTGGCTTCCATTCCACTTGAAATTGATCACCCAACTCCTAAACACCTTGGAGATTAACTTGAGCTTGAAGAAAGGCTTCATCTTGGGGGATTTCTTGGAGGTTTAGTGGTGAAATTTTCTGGTCTCATCCAAGGCTAGAGGTAAACCCATCAACTCATCCAATCCTTCTATTTAATTCAAGATTTATGGTTGGTTGTACAAGGGTTTGAAACCCTAAGGTTGAAATAGGTAGAGGACTTGAGAAAATCTATTTTATCTTGTTTTAACACTAGGCTAGCAGACTTGGTGATGTCTTTAGGTAGCTGGCTTGAGGTGTAATTAGTTTATTGTGGTTGTTTATGTGTTATTTGAGGTGAATACGATTAGGAAGTGAAGGAAAAATCGAAGGAAGTTGGTGCATGAAGATAGCCGAATCTGCCCTGTTGTTATCTTGCATGCATTTAGAATTTTTGTTGGTTGTTTGGCTGTGAAATTGGTTGATATATGTTGTATATTGTGTGTAGAAAGTGTCTACCAAAAATCATTTGATTTGGTTGACCAAAACTTGAATTTTCGAAATTGAAAGAAATCTGGAAATGGGTTTTGGCTGTCCAAACAGTAACTCTTTGATCGAACATATCTCTTTGTACAAAAGTTGAAATCGAGTTCCATTTGCGGCATTTGCAACTAAACATTTGTAGCTTTCTAACGGTATAAAAATCACTTTCTAGTTCAAACTGAGTGAACCGTAGTTATTCATCAAAGTTTGCTGTCCTGTTCTGACTGTGTATCCGAGAGAAAGGTAGAAGCTGCATCTTGTGGCTCTATTTGCTCTTACTTGTGAACTGATTTTGAGAACGACTTATTCTGATGGAATGTAGAGTTTTGAATCTAGTTTCCAACGCCACCAACCATTCTCAATTTAAAGTTGTATTGAGTGAGATATGGTTCAATTTCCAAAACTGTGACAAAGCTGGAAATCTGGAAATCTTTCTCTTCTTGCCAGCCGAATGGTTAGGGTTTGATTTGGGATGTTTTGTTTCGATAATTTTTGGTTGTCAATTACCTACCAATTGCTTATTAGATGTTCATAGGACCTTTGGTTTTAAAAATGAACCGAATTGGGACTGATTGCATGGTGTAAAAAATGTTTGAAAAAGGAAAAGAAAAAGCAACGAGGACAGATTTGTTTTGAGAAATTCCTAAACTTTTGGTAGTTTCGTTAACTACCTTTCCATGTGAGTTTTTGTGTGAAATTTGATAGAGATATAGTCCTCATATGGAAGTTTTAAGTTGTACCAAATTTGGTATTATTCTATGACCATTTCGATACCCAAATGATGTCCCAAAGTTTGCTTTCCAAAATCAGGAAAATTCCTTATCAGTGTTCAAATTTCAGCCGACTTTAAGCTACTATATCTTTACGCTTAAAACTCTGAATTTAGTTCCATTTATCCTATTTGAAACTTTGTTTAGAACTCATATTGTGTTACAAATTTCGAAAGGCTAGATCACTTTCTGTGAATTTTGCCGAATTTCCAAAAAGATTGCCGAAAAACATGACTGAAACTGCCTTGCTTGCTCAGATCAGCCACTTTGAACTAAAAATTGAATGCCTTCCGTTTGGAATCGTGGAAAAGTGTCTTCTAGGAACTTTATGAAAATGAGTTTTGAGAACTCGTTTATTCTTTTCTCGTTTATTGATTGATCGTTTTAAACTCGATTTCATGAAGAAAATCAGTTTCTCTTGCGTTATTAAACCCTCACTTTTGAATCTCAATTTTTCGAGATATTGAGGCTTTTCAAAGACATTGTTTAATTTGAAATACGAACGTACATTCTTCCTTGTCTGAAAAAGGACTTTATAATAATTTATGGGTAATAGTTAATTGTTATGTTTTCAGGTGTTCAAGTGGATCTTGAAGAGAATCTCAGAGCTGACCATTAAAGATCTTTTGCACTTACACCCGTATTGTGATTTGGTGAGTGTCAAGTGCATGACTTGTTTGTAATTATGTGAATTGGTTTCTTATGGATTGAATGATTGATAATTGTTGAAGTCGAGTGTGTACGTTAATCACACTCGTTCTCTTTTAACTGATTGTACAATTGAATTGCTCATGACTGAATTGTAAATTGATTAACTGGATGTCGTTTGGAGTGAATCTCCTCGACCTATAACTGAAACTGAGGGACGCCCAAATCTCAATTGGCTGACCTTGCGACTCGAGCCAGCAAGGGTTTGGTCGAGAAGTTTTGGTGAACCATGAGATAACTGTAAACTTGATCTATTAAGAGATCTCACTTGGCCTACTCGAATAGTAAGTGTCTTTTTATAGAAGTGCAGGCCCGGGACAGAAGGTTGAAAATGGTGAACGGGAATTGTGAAGAAAGTCGAGTTCTATGGATTTAATGCTGACCCCGGTTGACTGAGTGTCATCACGGGGAGGTATTTGATCGAACCCTGACAAAGCAAATGGAACCTAACTCTTGAGAGCTCTTGTATCCTCATTAAATGTATTTAATTGAAAATTGTGAATTGTTTGAATGTTACAACTTTATTTCTTACTTAAATGCTATTAATTATTTGAACTATATGTTTACATGTTTTCTTGGCCTCACTGAGCGTTAGCTCTTCTCATTAGATTTGTTTTCCTTAGGCAGGAGTTGAGATGGAAAGAGTTATGAAGAATCCGACTTGAGGCACTTTTGATTAAGGTTTTGAATTGTTTTGACTAGACATCTTTTGAAAGTTGTATATTTTGAAAAAAGTGGTTATATTTTGAAACTTGTGATGTAAGATTGAATATTCATGTATGGAAATGATTTCTTATCTTTATTTCGACATTCGTTATTAGTCGTTATCCGTTAAATTTGAACTGAAATTGTACTGAGTCCTGGCGAGAGTTGGGCATGACGTCCCACCCGATACCCTTTGGTTCTCCTTAGGGAGAAGTGGGGGCAATCACAGTTGGTATCAAACACTAGATTAGAGATCTATATGGGAGATATTAGAGACTTTACTCTGGAAAATTAGGAATGAGATAACTTAGTTATACCTTAACTGATGTTCGAGCGAGTTAGTGACTTTAAATTTCTAACCTGGAAATTGTAGTTGTTTTTACAGGGATGGAGAATGGAAATGGAGGACATGCCGCTAATGGTAATGGTCAATGCTAATGGCCACGTGGAGTCTCTTAGACCTATTTACTATCGAACCCTTGGTGGAGGATCTCGTGTACGTTAACTCGCTTTCTACTGGATTTCTTCGATGTTCCTGTAGGGTGACTTATGCGTACCCTAATGACCTAATACTGTCCCTTGACGACGAGCGTCATCAGTTGGTAAATACCAAACCGATCCTTACTTTAGGAGGTTGAGGAGCTGAGCATTATGATGAATGCTCAGAATGCTAGGATTGCAGAGTTGAGGGAACTATGGTGGACGAGATGGCTAGGTTGAGCCTGCTTGTGATGAGCTTCGGAGGGTTAGATCTCGGCTGACTAGTAATAGGCGAGGAGGTCCGAGATCAGGCTTTTGGGATCTTGGCAGATGCTACTATGTTGATTGATGAGGTCATGGAGGTTGTTCAGAATCCGGTTCAGGAGGACATTGGGGAGGAGCCTTTCGAGAAGGACCCTGAGAAGGAGTGAGAAGGAGGTTCCACCTGATAGTCCTGCTGAGGATTAGACTAGAGTGATAGATCGTTTAACTTTTGTAGTTAGAATAGTTGGGGTGATGCTAGTGCAAAAAGCCATTGTATTTTGCTTGACTGTGTGGCCTACTTTTGAGGCACTTGACTCTACTTTGCTCGTACATGACTAAAAGTACTTTTGTGACACCTATGTGTTAATTTTATAAACGCCCCATGAATTGCAAATTATATGAACCTTAAAGTGTTAATATATGTTAATTATTGTTATTTCCAGTGTTTTCATGCTGGCTCGTACATTAAGTATTTTCTTGCGTAATTATTTTATTTCTGACACTAGGCATAACTAGGATTATGAACGGACGAAAGAGTGGTCAAGATCATGGGCGAGGGACTAAGCAAACCCAGCTTCAAGAGGATGATCAGGGATCGGGAACTGGACCGACCGAGGGACAAGAGAATCTAGAGGGTAACCAAGTGGCTACTGCCATTAATAGGATAACTGATATCCTTGAACGATTAGCTGAGAAACAGGGTTCCAAGGCCAATTAGCCAACTCGGGGCCCAGGATAGAGGTGATGATAGGGTTTTGGAAAGGGTTATTAAATTTTGCTCCGCCTAAATTTATTGGAGAATTTGATCCCAAACTATCAAAAAATTGGTTAGAGTGGATGACTAATATTTTCACCACTTTAGATTATATTGAAGAAAGAAGGGTGAAACTTTGCTGTCTTTAAATTTGAGGGCGTTGCACGTGATAAGGGGAAAGTGGGAGAGAGGCCAAACCCCTTGGATTTGGGAAAAACTTCATGAGGGAGTTTAATGAGAAGTTTTTCCTGCCTCTAATCCAAGAAACGCGGGAGGACGAATTTATAAAGTTAAAACAAGGAACTCTTAGTGTAGTCGAGTATGAAGGGAAATTCACTAATTTTTCTAAGTACGCTCCAGAATTGGTGACTAGTGAACGAAAAAGGATAAGGCGCTACGTGCAAGGATTCAATGTGGAGATCCAGAAAGGGTTGGCAGTAGCCCAAATCTCTACGTTTATCGAAACTCTGGAGAAAACGCAGAGAGTTAAGAGCGCAAAACTGCAAGTTAGGGACTTTAACACTAAGAAAAGGAACATTTCTAGTTATACTTCTGGTCAGGCAAGTAAAAGTGCCCCACCTTCCAAGATGGGAAGAGGAATGGGAGGAGTAAGGACCGCAGGAGCTTCTAGAGGGGATTTATCCAAAGGAGGTCGTAGTGGGTTAGGTCAATTCAAGAGAAATACCTTCTAGTGGTCCGGGCGTAACTTCTCAAGTTAGTTGTGGTTACGTGGCAAGTCAAATCACTCGAAAAAATGATTGTTGGAGAAAGTAGGGAAAGTGTTTGTACTGTAGCAGTATGACAGCCCCACCTTCCTCTAAGGCGTACCCTAAGGGTTAACGACCTTGCTGTCCAACTCTCGCCAGGACTACTAAACCGAACACATACAAACTAAAACGTTCAGAATGATATTACAACGCTTAAACATTCGACGACCGCGAATGACGAAAAACAAAAACGAAACTGAAAATGAACAGTAACTGCCACGTCACAATCCGACCGGTTTCTGGCCGGATTCCTAGCCGGATTGGAGGCAGTAGCTCAACCAAAAATTCACCAAAATCCCCTGCAAATCCGGCCAGATATCCGGCCAAGAACTGGCCGGATAGTCGGTCGGATTTCGATGAACAGTAATCCCGCCAAAATTTTTCTTTCCCACGTTCGACCTCTGCACTCGTCCAAAAACCCAGTCAAGTACAAGTAAGCTTTCTATAATATTAGAAAAGGTACAATACCAAAGAAATATATTACCACTTACACATGAGAAACACCTTTATATACACATATTGGTATAATTACAAATCAAAAGGGAACATTGGATCGAAATACATTTAGGGTTTCATTCCATCGAGGAGTTATACAAAAGGACAAAAGAATATCTAACTAACTCCACTCGCATCTCAAAAATCATGATTTCAAAATCATGATTTTCAAAAATTGTTCATGTAAGGAAAACAAAGATAACGAGGGTGAGCTTCGCCCAATGAGGGACTAGCAAGTCACACAACCAAGATTCACAAATGCATTCATGCTCAGTTATGCACGGCATTAAACACAGAAGAAAGGACACCACAATGAATCCAGAAGTAAAAGAATACAGACGGCTCTCAAGAGCCAGTTTCTCCGTTGCAGTTCTTGATCTCATCTCGTTGACCCTCCGTCAACGTTCGAGGAAACGAACATGACCGTGAATCCCACTTTACACCAGGTACCTTCCACCATACATTCCCCTTACCAGGCCCGAACACCTCACAGTAACCAAGGGGGTAATACTCGAATATACCACAAGGTCGAGGAGATAACACTCCACTTTGTGACGCCCCCAACTTCTCCCAAGAGCGAACCCAAGGGTATCGGCGGGACGCCTGCCTAACTCTCGCCGGAACTCACTACAATTCATAATTCAAAAACTTGAAATATTTCAAATAATTTCAATATATAATTAAAGTATTCCAAAATACTTAATACTTACAATTAGTTAGCTTTCAAACTTAATACAATCCAAAAGAGTATGTACTACATCATCCACTATAATACAACTTAAAATCTTCAAAAAGAAAAACAATCTCGTATTATTCACGAGTACCCTTGGTCTCGAACCCTGTTAAAGAAAACAAAAACGTAGAATGAGTTAAATAATCCAGTGAGATTCTAAGACACTCTAGCACTTCTAATAAATCAAATAAGTTAAGCATAACACATGTATGATTCAAGGTTGCACATTAGCACATTGACATGAGACAGTTATCATTGTACAGAAATAAACACACATTAAAGGATACGGTGTTCACTTGGAACAATTTTGGTCCACTCACCTTATAACTCCAGTGATCCCTCGGTTTGTCTGGCTATCACCTTATCCCTCCAGTGGTAATATTCGAGTATATCGAAACGGTGTCCCAGGGTTCCAACCTATTCGACCGAGTCCAATCCTAACTCGAGCAGGTTAGTAACCAAGAGCAGGGCCCATTTCAACTTAGAGTTTACAACATGCACAAGTAATCAAGTAAACTTGGTAAACGGTAGTAATTTGTCATGTTAGTAGGACAAGTGAGATAAAATACACACTCGCCTTAAAATGGTGGTAATTTCATAAGAGCAATTATAGGCAACATTTAACACTTAAAACACGTAAGCAATATGCGGTAATTTTATATGAACATGTAATTTACAATAATCAAGTAATCAAGTAGTCAAGTAATCAAGTAAGCAGGTAATCAAGTAAATCGGTAAACGGTTATAATTCACGGTTAGTCGGTAAACATGTAGCAATACTATTCAAGTTACTTACGGTGGCAAAGTTCATAGGAGCATTTATCGTTAGCACTTAACAGTTAACACATAATGACCATGGAGTAAACATGTCGTAAAGCTATTCAAGTTACGTACTCCTATATGGAACACTCACCAATTGAAAACAAGTGAGTAAATGCTCAGACAAGTGTTTAGGCGTCCGCTTCGAGTTCCTCTTGAAGGTCCCCTTGAGCGTCTGAGCAAATAATAATTATCTATCACACACAATCATGTATTTACCAAGAAAGGATGCACACTCATTTAGACTAAATCAAAGTCTTAAAAGAGAGATTTAATTCTCTCAACTCGAGGTTCGATAGTGAAGTTTAAAGTTCGAAGAGAGACTAGAATCTTCCATGAAATCGAGTTCAAAACGTTCAATCGATATCGGGAAAAGAATTCAAGTTCCCGAAATTGCATTTTCTAAGAAATCGGCAAATTTCAGCTTTGTGTGTCAAGTTTAGAAAAAATCATATCTTACACTTAGTAGGGCTAAAATGGAAAACTTGGTACCATTGGAAACTAATTCCAAAGTACTAAAAGTTCATAGAAGACACTTTTCCATGATTTCAAATATAAGGTATTCAAAATTCAGCTCAAAAGTTACTGTTTTAGACTTATCAAGACAGTTTCAGGTTTGGTTTTTGGCCAACTTTGGAAATTCAGCAAATTTCATAGAATGTGAGCTAGCCTCTCAAATTTGGAACTCAATTAGAGTTCAATCAAAGTTTAAACACCACAAACGGAACAAGAATCAGAGTTTTGAGCGCCAAAATATAGGTAGTTCAAAGTTGGTACAAAAATGAAGTCCACTGGGCAAATTCCAGATTTTGAGTCACAAACTTTAGGATTCTAGTTGGGCATCAAAATAGACTTGGAATGGCACCAAATTTGGTACGATTACACTACCCATATAAGGGCTATTTCTCTGTCAAAATTTCATACAAAAATTCGTACGGAAATCAGTTAATAAAGCGACTAAAGTTTTCAAATTTCCAAGGCAAAGCTGCCTTGTACTTCCATTTTCCTTTTCTCAAACATTTGGCCAGTGAAATTATTTTCTCAAACATGGTTCATTTATGAAGGCAAGGTCTAAAAAACATTCCAAGAAGCATTTGGTAAGTGATTAACACCAAGAATTTCGAAACAAGAAGTCCCAATTCGAAATAAGCTATTGACTAGCCAAAACTAGGGTTTTCTATCACTAACACAGGTCTGAAATTAGGCCATAACTCACCCATTTCAACTTCAAATTAAGCATGGTTGGTGGCATTGGAAACTAAACTCATAGGGCTACATTTTCTCAGAGCAATCGTTTTAAGATTTCTGCCCATAGCTAACTCAAATTTTTAGCCACAAGGTCCAGCATCTCATTGGCTCTCCTAACAGAGCAACGAACAGGACAGGCAACTTTTGAACAATTAATACGGTTCACTCAGGTCGGAATCAGGGTGTGCATTTTATACTGTTAGAAAACTGGAAGTGTCTAGTTTCTAATGCCACAAATGGCACTCGATTTTGATGTCGGAGCAAAGCGTTATGGTCATTTACAATTCACTGCCAGAGCACCTCTGGACACGTTTTTCAGATTTGAACATATTTCGAAAATGCAACTTTTACCCAACCAAATCAAGTGATTTTTGGTGGAAACTTTCCACAAAATCTATACAACATATCTACATCAAAATCAAGTCAATTGGACCACAAAATATTGCACCAATAGGTGCGGCAAATCAGGGGTAGAACCGGCACTTTTCTTCCTTTTGTTTCCTTTGGAGTTTTCTTTCCACTTTTCAACTTATAATCACTAGTTTAACCACTAATACAACATAAACAACACCCAATATCATCACATCAGTTCATCAAGTCCATTGTGGGATTTCATAGAGCCCACTCACAAGATCTACAACAATCCAAGACTACCCACATGAAGTTACAAGCTTCTAAGTGCAATTTAACTCTTAGATAACAAGTTTCAAGGGTTGGATCGTTTGATACCTTCTTAGATGCTAAAGGTCAGATTTTTTGCCACAAGAAAGCTCCAAGAAACCGTAGAAATGAAGCTCTTCTCCTTACCTAGGTGAATCTCCAAGTAGTCTTGAGTTTACGTTGCAAATTTGGAGTGAAATGGATGGTTGGATTGAAGTGAAATGAAGAAGGAAGCTTTGGTTCTTCTTGCTTGAAGATTTTCGGCTGTCTTGATGAAGAGAGGAGAGAGAAATGGCTGGTGGTAAAGCTTCTTGAAGAAGTTTGGTAGTTGGCAAAAGTCAACTCTCCACTCGCGCGTGTACACGCGCATTTCGTGCTCGATTCCTCTCGGATTTGTTTCACGTGTACACTATACCTCTAATGCACTTATGAAATATTGTCGTGCAAAGCTGAAATTTTTCGATTTCTTATGAAAATGAGTTTTGAGAACACGTTATTCTTTCTTGATATTGATTGATCGTTTTAAACTCAATTTCATGAAGGAAATTAATTTCGATTGCGTTATTAAACCCTCACTTTTGAATCTCGATTTTTGAGATATTGAGGCTTTTTCGAGACATTGTTTAATTAGAAAACGAACGTACATTCTTCCTTGTAAGTATTAATCGTTAATAGTTAATTGTTATGTTTCTAGGGCGCTCAAGCGGATCTTGAAGAGAATCCCGGAGTCGACCATTAAAGATCTTTTGCACTTATTCCCGTATTGTGATTTGGTGAGTGTCAAGTGCATGACTTGCTGCAATTATGTGAATTGCTTCTTATGGATTGAATGATTAATAATTGTTGAGTCGAGTGTGTACGTTATCGCACTCGTTCTCTTTAACTGATTGTCTAACTGAATTGCTCATGATTGAATGGTAATTGATTGATTGGATATCGTTTGGAGTGAATCTCCTCGACTATAACTGAACTGAGGAACACCCAAATCTCAATTGGCCGACCTTGCGACTCGAGCTAACAAGGGCTTGGTCGAGAAGTTTGGTGAACAATGAGATAACTGTAAATTTGATCTATTAAGAGATCTCGCTTGGCCTACTCGAGTAGTAGTGTCTTTTATAGAAGTGCGGGCCCAGGACAAGGGGTTGAAATGGTGAATGGGAATTATGAAGAAAGTGGAGTTCTACAGATTTAATGCCGACCCGGTTGACGGAGTGTCATCGCGGGGAGTTATTTGATCGAATCTTGGAAAAGCAAGTGGAACCTAACTCCTGAGAGCTCCTGTATCCTCATTGAATGTGTTTAATTAAAAATTGTGAATTGTTTGAATGTTACAACTTTATTTCTCGCTTAAATGCTATTGCTACGTGAACTATGTTTTTGCATGTTTTCTTGACCTCACTGAGCGTTAACTCATCCCATTAGATTTGTTTTCCTTAGTAGGACCCGAGATAGAAAGATTTATGGAAACGCCGACTTGAGACACTTTTGATTAGAATTTTGAATGTATTTGACTAGACACCTTTTGGAAGTTGTATATTTTGGGAAAGTGGTTGTATTTTGAAACTTGTGATGTAAGATAGAATATTCATGTATGGAAATGATTTCTTGTCTTTATTTCGACTTTCGTTATTAGCCGTTATCTTTTAAGTTCGAACTGGAATTGTATTAAATCCTGGCAAAAGTTGGACAGGCATCCCACCAATACTCTTTGGTTCGCCTTAGGGAGAAGTGGGGGCATCACAATCTCTATTTTTGAAATTCTACAAAAAGCATTCTGTAAAAATGTTTCGATATTATGGCAAGATTCAGGTTTATCCTACTAAACCATGTTACTGCAGAATCGAATTTTATCCCATTGACCAATTTTACGGTAGGATCGGGTTTTATCCTACTGACCGATTTATCCAACTGACCAATTTTACGACAGGATCTAGTTTTATCCCACTGACCGATGTTACGGCAGGATCGGATTTTATCCCACTGACCAATTTTACGGCAGAATTGGGTTTTATCCCACTGACCGATGCTACGGCAGGATCGAATTTTTATCCCACTAACCGATGTTATGGCATGATCGAATTTATTCCATTGACCAATTTTATGGCAGGATCGGGTTTTATCCCACTGACTGATATTACGGCAAGAACGGATTTTGTCCCACTGACCAATTTTACGACAGGATCGGATTTTATCCCACTGACCAATGTTATTTACAGCAGGATCGAGTTTTATCCCACTGACCAATGTTACGGTAGAATCGGATTTTATCCCACTGACTGATATTGTTTACAGTAGACTCAAGTTTTTTTGGTATTTACAACTTGCTGCCTGCTTTTGGTAACTACATTTTTGTCTCAAATTTCTTCAAAACTTAGACAAAGAGGAGCAAGTTGTAGATACCAAAATTTCTATTTAATTTTAGGTTTATTATTATTATTATTTTTATCTTATTTTAATTGATTAAGTTTGTAAAATGGTAATTAGTGTTTGTTTTTATTTGGTACATTAATGTTCATCTTTTTTTCTTTTTAAAACATTTTTGGAATAAATTTCGGAGAAAGAAAATTCATACAAAAATTCTAATCTTTTTATCTTTTCAATTTTTTTAAATAAAATAAATGAATTTTTGCAAGATAAATAAAAAAGGGGGTGTACATTTGTTATTTATCTTAAATTTGTTTGAAAAAATAAAAAAAATAAAAAAGGAAAATATGTGGAACACAAACAAACTAGCTAAGTGTATAAAATAGTCAATAGACAAGTTCTCTTTTTTCTTTTGACACCACAACACTTGCTAGATTAGTAGGATGACACTTGTTGATTTGGGAAATTTGGAGGAAAAAATGAAAAAAAAGGAAAACAAAAGGAAAGGGTTACGGGAACCAGGAAAAGGGAAAACCGAAAGAGGGTTTTCAGAAAAGGAAAAGGGAACCGAGGGAAGAAAAGAAGAAGGAATGGCTTCGGCTGTTAAGAGGAGGTGGTTTCGGGAAAGCAAAAAACTGAGCAAGTAAAAAGAGGAAACCAAAGCAAGGAAAGAAGAAAGGGGCAACGGACGAAGAGAAAACAGAGGGGCAGAGTGAGGGTAGGAGACTGGAGAAAAAGGCAAGAAAGAAAGAAAGAAAGGGTTTCGGCTGAGGAAAGAAAAATGAAAACTGAGAGCCAAGAAAAGAGAGAGTAGGAAGCGAAGAAACTAAGAGGAGAAAGGAGGAACTTCGCGGGGAAACAAGAAACTGTCACCATCTCACCAGAATCCGTCATCATCGCTGTCAATCATCGCCGGAAAAGCACTGTAATGCTTTCTTTCTCCTGTTTCTTTAACTTTCGCTGGTGAATGTATGGGAATGAGGGTTATTGGACCTGTTTGTTTCTCTCCCCTTTCTTTTAGTAAAAATTTCTTATCTCTTTATGATGTTATGCATTCATGTTGGGATGTAATGTCTGTTGTTGGTAAGGGAGTTTGTTGGGTTGCTGTAAATTTTAGGTTTGCTATTGGGAATCAGTCTGGTGAAGTTCAGTGTGTATGTGAGAGGAGTTTCGACTAATCCAAAGCTGGTCGAAACCCGTGAGTGTAGCTGAAAGTTGGGAGAGGCAGTTTACTTTTTGCTGTTTCCTTGCACTTTTTACTGTCCAAAGCTGTTGCATTTTTGCTGTTTATTTGCATTTTAGGTATGTTAGTGCCTGTTTACTCTCCCTAGAATCTGTTTGGTGCTATTCCTAGAATCAGTTCCTAGGCTGTAGTTTAGTGGTAAGATGCTTGCTGTGAAAAGGAGAATGATGTTTACATGGGCTTTATGGTATGATGTTTCATGAGTTTCATGGGTTTCATGTGAGAAGGAGAATCAGTGTCTGATGTTTACATGAGAAGGAGAAGGAAGTCAGTGTCTGATATTTATCATTTTGTTTCAAACAATGTTTTGGTTCCTTCCTATTTCATGGTATGATAGCGACAATATATAGAAATTCTGTTTTGATGACCTGCTATGCTTAAGAAAAAAAAACCAACGAAGTTGCAGCAACTCTTCCAGATTTTCATGCTCTTATGTGGAACCTTTATGTCTAGAAGTCAGAACCTTATGTTGGAAAGGGAAAAGAAAGCTTTGTGGTCTTGATACATTGAGTCAATTCTTGGTTGAGTATGTTAGAACTCTTATAAGGAGCTGAGAGTTGCTGCAACAGGGTTGGAGTTCTCTACTTTGTTGCAAACAATATTGACAGGTCATTTGTTTTGTTGCTGAGGCTCTTGGCTTGCTTGAAGTTTGTGGTTTGTTTGTTGTTCGATTGGTATACCATGTGCATGTTCACCGCAAGTTTTTTTCTTTGCATCTTTGCTACATTTTTCATATCTAGTTGCATTATTGAATCTGTTGGAAATAGGTAATTGTATTTTGGGTAATGTTAACAATGGGTTGAAGTTATTACACTTAGCTTTGGTTGATAAATTAGTAGGTTTGATTTGAGTCACTTCGCATGAATATGTTTCGGCTGAATGAGAAAAGTTGCAAAAAGAATGGTGGCTGGGAAACTACAGAAGCATAAGCTTGTTCGAAGCTTTGCATGGGAATTTTTTTAAAAAAATTTGCACTTTAACCCCTAGTTTTCTAAGTAATGCTACTATGGCCCAAAAAATTGAAAAAATTAATCAATTTTGTCCCTTTAACATATTGTTTTTTGGCATGCTTTAATGTGTTTTTTGGACAGATTATTTGTGAATTCTGGGATGAAATTTAAAGGTTTAACAATTTTTGATAAATTTATAGCTTTTGATTTGGATTTTTGTAAAAATGGTTTAGATTTGGGTGATGTTTTTGTTTTGGAGTTTGATGAGAGGATTCTGATTTATTTTGTGAATTTTAGCATTTAGTTTTAGTAGGCTTCATCTTAAGTCCTTAATTTTATTTTATTTTAATTTAGCCCCTTAATATTTATAATAATAATAATTTGACCCCTCAAACTTCTTTAATTTTTTCAATTGGGTCCTTGTTTGTTTTAATTTGTTGAATATGGTTTGTTTACTTTCATTTGAATGCTTTGTTTGATTCAATTTCATGTTTATTTTCAATTTTTGTGATTACTTGTTAATTAAAAATGATGTCTTGACCTTTTTCTTTGTTTTGGAGGATAAATAAGAAAAATTTTCATTTTATTAGGTCACCAATTTAAGGGAGGTACACTCTACTCCTTTATTTTGATTTTACTTGATCCTATGTGCTACTATGCGATTTTATGTGTGTAATTGCATGCTGAATGTTTTTTTTATTTCATTTATTTCTTTATTTACTATATTTATTTTAATTTAATTTTGGTTATTTGAGAGGCATTTAAATGCCAAGTTGTAATAGTTAGGTTATTATTTCACTTCATTTCATTCTTTCCCCTTTTAGATTGTAGTTAGGGCCCCCAAATGTAATAGATAGGTCTTTATTCGCTTTTATTTTTTTATGTGTTTACTTGCTTTCTTAGAGTTTTTGTATCTAGATATCATGCTTATGTACTATGTGCTATATGTGATTTATGTGTTTATTTGCTTTATCATGTTTTATATGATTTATTTGATTATAATAAAATGCACGACGTCACCCACTAGTCCAACGCTAATTGTGACCCTTTTTTTGATTCCACACTAGTCCAATGTTAGTTGTAGTCCTCTTTCTTGTTTTCTCACTAGCCCAATGCTAGTGAGAATGTATAGACATGGGATAGTCCAATGCTAGATCCTTAGGGACCATCTACGCGCTAGACCATGTTTGCGTGACAATCACTACATTTCATACATATTTTCTACTCTTTTAGGATCCATATCATTTTGCATATTGCATGATACTTCCCCTATGTATATCCCTTATCCCTATGTACGAGACATGACATTAGACTTGCATTTCATTTAAGAAAATTAGAACTAGGTTAGATCATTTGCTTGACTAGTTAGAAAATAACCCTTTAAATATGGGATATGGACGAATATGACCCCTTAAGCCTTAACACGCTCGTATCTTCTCTACAAAAAGAAAAATCTAGTCACGAATTTTTGCTCCCCGCACCTGTTATGATGCATTCCTTTAACTCATGTATGTTTGTATATTATTTTCTTTTCTTTTCTTTTCTTCGAGTCTCATATTTTGCACATTCGTGACCTCTTCAAATAACCACTTTTTGGCGTCGCAATTAATGCGATTTGCACCAAACTACAATTCGAAGAGGCATGTTGACCCCCCGATACCTAGGATTAAGTTTTGCATCCATATAGTGACATCCAAATGTGATAAATTTTTAATTTAAAATAAGAAAATTTTTGACTAAATTATGCAACTAACCTTGGTTAAATTGAAAGGGTGCTTTGAATTTTATCCTTACATTCCCTTTCTTCAAACGTGACTCCTGGCCCCTTTTCTCTTGATTTTCACAGATTTGGAATCGTTTAAAAAAGGTTTTCTTTACTTTTTATTTAAAATTTATTTTTAGGTGATTTGGTACACCTTAACTCATTACCAAGTGGCGACTACTATTTTTTCTTTAAAAACCCTTTTTAAACTTTTATTTTAGGCCAAAATCATCGCACTTTTTAGTCCCATTTTAGACCCATTTTCTTTATTTATTTATATTCTAAAACCAAAAACTCATTTTTCAATCAAAAATTAATAAAAATTCATTTTTGTAAACTTCGTTATTTTTTCATTAAAAAATGGGGCGTGACACTGTACTTGACAGTATTGATTTATTTTATGAACTCTTGACTTGTAGTATGACTTTTAGTTTATATAAAGAATTATACTTTAATTTCAAGTGTTTTTGCAACTTGCATATACTTTTAAATTTTTATGCTTATTTCCCATCTTTTAATTATGCATTTAGACTTTTGCTAAATGGATCAGCGAGAATGTGGACGGGGTCGTGGGCGTGGGTTTCGGCAACCCCGCATTCCCGAGAGAGATGAGAGATTAGCGACTGGTCCGAACCAAAACTCTAGGAATGAAGGGGGTGACCAAGTGGCTACGACTCTTAACCGCCATAACTGATGTCCTTGAGCATCTAGTTGAGTGCCAAGACCCTGAGCCGGTCAACCCACCTAGAAACCAAGAGAGGGGTGAGGTCAGAGCTCTAGAGTGGTTCTTGAAATTCGCTCCACCTAAGTTTCACGGAGGATCTGATACCGAAGCGGTAGAAAATTGGTTTTAAATGATGGAAGAGATCTTTGCCACCCTAGATTATGCCGAAAAGAGGCAGGTGAACTTCGCCGTCTTCCAATTCGAGGGAGCAGCGTGCTCATGGTGGAATGTTATTAGGGCTAAATAGGAGAGAGAACGAACCCCCTGGACTTGGGTAAATTTTGAGAGGGAGTTTAACGCCAAATTCCTTAGGCCCATGATACAAGAAAAGAGGGAGGATGACTTTATTAAGTTAAAACAAGGGTTACTAAATGTGGCCGAGTACGAGGAACGGTTCACTAAAGTTTCCAAATTTGCCCCTGAGTTAATGATCACAGAGCGGAAAAGGATAAAAAGATTCATTTAAGAGTTAAATGTAGAAATTCAAGAATCTCTACCCGCCGCCTAGATCATCACTTTCATGGATGGCTTGGATAAGACACAGAGGGTAGAGAATACTAAATCTGTAAGGACTCGTAAAATTTTATATTTTTATATATTTATTTATTTATTTAATTTATCGAATTATTCACTTCTTTATTGGTTTACCCAAAAATGGTTATTTTTATGATTAAATACTCAAGTATTAGTTAGTTATACTATCGTTATAAGAATTTCTTAGAAATTTCGCTTTATCGTGTACAAGTTGGAAGTTCGCATTTTCGCGTGCGCGACTAATTGGAGAATTCTAGAAATTATTGTTAGACTACTAAGAGTGAATAATAATAGTGTTAAAGTAAGTGCATTAGAGGTATAGTACACAAGTGAAACAAACCCAAGAGGAATCGAGCACGAAACGCGCGCGTACGCGCACTATTGGAGAGTTGACTTTTGCTACCTACCAAGCTTCTTCAAGAAGCTTTATCACCAGCCATTTCTCTCTCCTTGCTCACTCAAGACAGCCGAAAATTCTCAAGCAAGAAGAACCAAGCTTTCTTCTTCATTTCACTTCAATCCAACCATCCATTTCACTCCAAACTTGCAACTTAAACTCAAGACCACTTGGAGATTCACTTAGGCAAGGAGAAGAGCTACATTTTCACGGTTTCTTGGAGCTTTCTTGTGGCCAAAAATCTGACCTTTGGTATCTAAGAAGGTATCAAATGATCTAACCCTTGAAACTTGTTATTTATGAGTTAGATTAAGCCTAGAAGCTTGTAGCTTCTTGTGGGTAGCTTTGTTTTGTTGTAAATCTTGTGAGTGGGTTCTATGAAATCCCACATTGGACTTGATGGGCTGTTATGATGATTTTAGATGTTACATGTGTTGTTTTAGTGCTAAACTAGTGGATTTAAGTTGAGAAAGTGGAAAGAAATCAAAGGAAAAATTTGAAAGTGAGAGGGCCGAATCTGCCATGATTTTGCCGAGGCTTTAGTTCAAAATTTTTGTGGTTAAATTGCCTTGATTTTGATGTATATATGTTGTATAGGTTGCGTAGAAAGTTTCTACAAAAAATCACTTGATTTGGTTGGGTAAAAGTTGCATTTTCGAAATAAGATTGAATCTGGAAAACAAGTCCAGTGATGCTCTGGCAGTGAATTTTAAATGACCATAACTCTTTGCTCCGATGTCTAAATCGAGTGTCGTTTGCGGAATTTGAAACTAAACACTTTCAGTTTTCCAACGGTATAAAATTCACCCCCTGATTCGACCTGAGTGAACCGTACCAATTGTTCAAAGTTGCCTGTCCTGTTTCGTTGCTCTGTTAGAGGGTCAATGAGATGCTGGAACTTGTGGCTTATATTTGAGCTAGTTATGGACAGAATTTTAAAACGATTTTTTCTGAGAAAATGTATTCCCATGAGTGTAGTTTTCAACGCCACAAACCATACATAATTTCAAGTTGAAATGAGTGAGTGATGGCCTAATTTCAGACCTGTGTTAGTGATAGAAAACCCTAGTTTTGGGCGGTCAATAGCTTATTTCGAATTGGAACTTGTTGTTTCGAAACTCTTGGTGTTAATCACCTACAAAATGCATCTTGAATGTTTCTTGGACCTTTGCTTCATAAATAAACCATGTTTGAGATAATTTCATTGGCCAAAGGTTTTGAAAAGAGGAAAATGAAAGCCTAAGGCAGAATTGCCTTGGAAATTCTTGGAAATTTAGTGATCTTGTTAACTGACTTTCCGTTCGAATTTTTGCTTGAAATTTGACAGAGGAATAGCCCTTATATGTTAGTGTAATCATACAAAATTTGGTGCCATTCCAAGTCTATTTCGATGCCCAACTAGAATCCTAAAATTTGTGACTCAAATCTGAAATTTGCCCAGTGGACTTCATTTTGTACCAACTTTGAGCCGCTATATCTTGGTGCTCAAAACTCCGATCCTTGTTCCGTTGTGATGTTTTAAAATTTTATTGTAACTCTAATTGAGTTTCAAATTTGAGAGGCTAGTTCGTATTCTGTGAATTTTGCCGAATTTCCAAAGTTTGCCAAAAACCAACATTGAACCTGTCTTAGGAGTCCAAAACAGCAACTTGAAGCCAAATTTTGAGTGACTTCCATTTTGAATCATGGAAAAGTGCCTTCTAGGAACTTTTAGTACTTTGGAAGTAGTTTCCAATGGTCCAAGTTTTCCAATTTTGGACCTACAGAGAGTGGGTTATGATTTTTCCAAGAATGTACCTCGAATCGGGAATTTTCAAACTTGACGGGAATTGAGTTTTTGAGACTCTTCCCTAAGCTTCAATACTACTTGACCACTTTGGACTTGTTTTCATGAAGGAAATTAGTTTCTCCTTGTGTTATTAAACACTACTTTCAAATCTTGAATTTTAAGCAACTAAGGCTCGTTTTCATGAGATTTTCTTAGATTGTACAAGTGTACAATCTCTTTTGTTAATAAGAGGTTTATAAGTGATAGTGTGTGATCGTAAATTATTCTTTGCTCAGGCACTCAAGGGAACCTTCAAGAGGATCTCACAGTGGATGCTTAAACCCTCATTTTGGACTCTACTTCATTGTTTTGATTAGTGAGTGTCAAGTGCATGTTAAATGTTTACGTGATTAAAATGCGAAAATATATAAGTGTTATACATGATATGTAAACTTGTCGAGTCGAGTGTGTACTTTATCGCACTCGTTCTCATTTAAGTGAAGTATACTTGAATTACTTGACATGAGATACTTGAAGTGAATATTTACGTGAAGTGTACTTGAATTACTTGAAGTGACTTGTTAAGTGAATTAAGTGACGTGTTTTAATGATTATTTATGCTATGGCTGCATAAGTCGAATGGAGTGAATCTCCTCAACTCCTAGTAATACTAGTAGGGGACGCCCAAATCTCATCGGTCGACCTTGCAACTCGAGCCAGCATGGGCTTGGTCGGGAAGTTTGGGAAGCCATGGGAAACATGTATAGCTTGATCTATTGGGGAGATCTTACTTGGCATACTCGAGCAGTATCGCCTAAAATAAAAGACAGGCGGGCTCGGTACAGGGGTATGTAACAGTGATCAGGGAACGAGTAAGTGAAGTTCTACGGACTAAACCTACCCGATTGACGGAGTGTCAATTCGTGGAGGTTTTGGATCGTGCAAGTGGAAAATAGCTCCTGAGAGCTCCTGTATCATTGAATTGTTTCTGCTTATGTTTTCTCGCTTGAATTGTTATTTACTTGAATATTTCAGTTATACTTGTTAAATGGGATTGTTACTTGGACAATGTGCTTGCATGTGTATTTCTTGGTCTCACGAGCGATTGCTCACCCCGTAGACTTGTTTTCCTTAACAGGAATGGAACTGAGACGAAACTCGGAGGAAATCTTTGGGATGAATTTTGTAATAGGGATTCGTTTGGAATCGAATGAATATCTTTTGGGCAGTTGTAAGACTATTGAACAATTGATGTATTTTGTATTCGTGGTGTAATACTGGATATTGGTAATGGAAACGTCTTTCTTTATTAGACTTGTACTATTGGTTGTTATCGTTAAGTTTGAATCGAATTGTCTTGAGTCCTGGCGAGAGTTGGGCAGGCGTCTCGTGGATACCCTTTGGTACGCCTTAGGGAGAAGTGGGGGCGTCACAAAGTCCCAATCCAAAACCTTTCATTGTGAGAACTCGAGAAAAATTATATGTATGCTATGAATTTCTTTTATTTTAATTACCTCGATATTAGAAATATTATAATGAATAAATGGTTAAATTAAATGCCTAATTGAATTTATATAAAATTGAGAATTTAGAAATATCCTAGAATGATGTAAAAAAATAAAATAAAATAAAATAAATTAAGATTAAAAATTATATGAATCAAATAAACATATGATATGCATACCGTAATTTGTGTTATTTGAATATATTATAGTTGAACGAGCTACATGTCTAGTTAATTTCCTATAAAACCAAATGTGTGAGAATCTAATGGATCAAGGAAATACAAATGAGGTTGGGAGTTAATGTATGAATTAATAAAAATTGCAGCCTTAGTAAGCAAATGAACTAATGTTAAATGACCTAATTAACCTCTTACCTTATCTAATCTACCATGCGGCCAGCTAGTATCAGATTTAGAGACAAGATTGAGTGGAGAAGCTTGGATTGTATCAATTACCGACTGAAGATAGAGGAGTGATCAGTCCTCTTTGGAGTTATCGACCGAGAGAGAAAAGTGATTGTCAAACCATTTCCTCTTTCTAAACACTAAAGCCGTGAGTGTTGTGTGAACCTTAGAAGTAGAAGTGGAGTGGAGAGCTTTGGTATTGACACCACCGACTAATGAGGAGCTGGAGTGATTAGTTACTTAGGTAATATCGACTGAGAGGAATAGAAAGAAAAAAAACAGAGAGCGAGGCTTCCTTTCTGCTGTATACTCGAAACTGTGAGAAAGAGTGAGAGTGGAGGAGCATTTCTGGTTCCTTCCAGCCACAACCAAGTGAGAGAGAGAGAGAGCTCTGCAATTTCTGAGCAGTAGTTAGACAGCAAGGAACCTTAACTCGGTAGATTGAGCACCAGGTAGAAACGGAAGATTTGTTTCAGCCGAGAAAACTGTGAGGTGAGCATTACTAAGTTTTCTACTGATATCTTTCTATTTCATATGAATGAAACTTTGGTTTGAAATAACAGTAAGAAAACCAAAATTTAGTAGAGGAAAGAATCTTTAAAGCTAGAAACATTTAAGTTCAGCAGTTGCATAAAAATCTAAGATGAAAGCTACAAATTACGACTGTTTCTTCCTTAAATCGTGGCTAACTGTGTTTGCATGCACTCCATTCCGACTTTAACTCCCTTATCTCTATATGCATGTAGAGTTTTACTAGAAAATGGGTGAATCAAGTGTTGATTTTGAAAGGAGATTGCACTGAAAATTCTGTTAAGTGTTGTTGTTGCTGGTGTAATTAAAGTTGCAGGTTTCAGTTGTTTCCTTTTCAAACTTGTACGATGATGTTTGTTGCACTATATAGGCTTCTTGCTTTTCTAATCTCAGCATGCATATAGCCTCTGAGTTGAATCAAGCATAGTAGGAGCAAGTTGCAGAATACCGTAGCTGGAAAAGAAAGAAAAAATCTGGTTTAAAACTGTAAGCTGGCTGATGGCTTACGACTGGAAATTTTCAATCTTCTTTCTAAACGTTATGCTGAAGTAGTAGTTAAAATTTATTCTCCATATCCTTCCTTACCATAATCTGGACGTGCATGTGAGTTTGGGTATAAAATGAAGAGATTATTGGAGAAGTTCTTGTTTAAAAGTTGATTGCTATCCAAATCAGTTACAGCTTGACCAAGAGAGAGAAGTAGACTTCAGATTGCTTGTGCGTAGCTTTTGGGTTGAATAATTGTTGAAACTAGATGCTATTTGCCTTGGTATATGTTGGACTGAATGTACCTTAAGTATTTAGAGCTTTAAGCAAGTGAAAGAATAGAGTTTTTGATAAAATTTGAAGTAACGTTACTGGTTTAATTTTGTGGTTGCTGTCCAAGAGAGTGAAGCAGGATGTGTTTCTATCTGGCCATTTTTTACCCTGAAAATGTGAGAATTGGGTGTTGATGTCTTCATAAGAAATGTAGGTCTATATCTTAGCTTCAAAGCGCTATAAAGTTCACCTCAATCCAATAAGCGTAACTCTAGTTATGATTGAAATACCAGAGGATGGCAAAGCTGCCTTCCTCGTTGCCTTTCCTTTTGTTTCGCATGCATGCAGCTTTGATAATGGCCGTGAGGAAACCAACTTTTAACTAACATTTCTTCTAATTTCCAATCTTGTAAGCCTTCATAAATGATAGCTATGATTGTTCTGAGATTTAATGGCTATACCTAGTTCCACGAGTAGAGTTAAACTAAGGCGATTGAGTGAAAAGTCACAATAGCTATATACGTAAAGTGGCTTCTAATTATTTGATAATGTTTTCACGAATATTTTAAAGACTATTAATTTGAGGGGCTGGTATAGTGGAATAAAACTTAATTTCCAAATAACTTAGAGTCTAATTAATTAAAAGAGAACCAATGGAATACTTCTAAGTCATAATTTTGGAATCTTGAGTGGAAAATGATTTAATCCTAAAATAAATATCTTATAAATTATTAACTTGGGAAAACAGGTATAATTCTTGATCAAAACAATAAAGTCAAATAAAATGATAAATGAATATTGAATATGTTATATTTTGTACTTTAAAGTCAAACTTGATTTTAATAGATCAAGTTATAAAGTAAGAACAATAAGTGAACATCTACAAACTATGTATTTGATTTGGAATTATTAACTTGTCCAGGAAGTAGCTGTGAACCAGAAAATCGACTCGAGACTCGAGAGTAGTTTATTTGGATATTTGGTGACTGTTTTCCGAATTTATGTATTAAACTACTTATGTGTATTTAAGTGCAATTATATGGCAAATGTGCTTATTATGAAATATTGCTAAGTGATTCATTGTGAAGTGTTTTCAATTGTCCCTCGCCTTCTAAGTCGAGGGTGTACTTTATCGCACTCAATTTAGTTGAGTTTGAAGGTTGATAATTGATCAAGTGATATTGTAAGTGTGCAAGGTTGAGGAGGGCCATCCAACAATGGAATAAATATTCCTTTGGGAATGTGTTTGAGGCTGTCAAGGTTGCAGAGGCGAAGATGGCTCTGACAGAAATAGAGGCGGCAAGCAAAGACTCGGAGGAAGCTCATGCTAGACTACAGGAGGCGCTGGCGGAGTTTCGTCATGCCTTGGCAATAGAGGAGCAGTTTTGGAGCCAAAAGGCCCGTGTCAGATGGCTCTCCAGTGGGGACCGGAATTCTAAATTCTTTCACGCGGTGGTTAGGCAACGGAGAATGCAAGGTACCATCCATCGAATTAAAACGCAAGAGGGAACTTGGGTGGAAGAGGACGGGGACATTGCCACTGAGGCCATTCGGTTCTTCTCTGGTTTGTACTCTGATTCTGTGGTGCCTAGCACTGAATTGCTTCCGCTCATCCCTCCGGTCCTTACGAGGGAGGAGAACCTAACCCTAGAGGGTATCCCTTCACTGGAAGAAGTGAAACAAGTGGTGCCTGCCATGGATGGGGACAGTGCGGCAGGTCCGGATGGTTTTACGAGTAAGTTTTTTACATTTGCATGGGATATTATTGCCCAGGATGTGTATAACGCTGTTGTAAGCTTCTTTTGTGGGGCCGAGCTTCCACGCTTCATTACTTCGACTTCTATTGTCCTTATATCGAAGATTTCAAACCCCCAGGATTTTTCTCACTTTCGGCCTATAAGCCTCTGCAATTTCATTAATAAAGTTTTCTCGCGTATCTTATCTGATAGACTGGCGGCCTTGTTGCCAAAGTTAATCTCTCCCCAACGGTCAGGGTTTGTTAGGGGCAGGAATATTACGGAGAATTATCTGTTGGTTCAAGAAATTGTTGCAGGCATTGTGTGAGAACCCGAAAATTTTCACGTTTTCCAAATATTATTTTATTTTTTTGCCCACATTTTATTACTGCCCTTGAAAATATTAAATGTTCTATGCATTTTACAATTAAGTACAGTTTTAAAATCATTTTCCTGGTATAAGTTAGTGTACGTTAATTTGAAGTGCATTCTTGAATGTGGGACCCGCAAGTGCGATATAATTTTGTCGATTAGGTGACGAAATATTAAGTGTTATTATTTTACAATGTGCTAGGAGACAATTAGAGATTAGCTAGACAGATTAACCATTGGAGGAAAGAAGATAAGCTTAAAACCTAAAGGACGCCACGTGTCGCGGCCTTACTTGAGGATGGACTTGCCTAACTTTGCCTAACTTTCTTACCTTTACCAAATAGCAAATTTGACCAAAAAAATCAATCCATTATTTCCTCCTCTTGGCCGAAATTTGGAGAGCAAAAGAGAGAGAGAAACGTTCATCCTTCACTTCAATTTCTTGCTATAATCTTGAGTTCCAACCGATTAAATCACAAATCACTCCATAAAAGTGCTAGTCCAAGTAGTTTCTAAGGTGATTGTGGAGTTATTGTGGGAGGAAGAAGCCTAAGCTACCATTTTTCTTGAGGATCCAAGGTACTTTGTCAAGAAATTTACCCTTTGTCCTTAATAATGGTAAATTAGTGGTTCTTAGTGGCTAAATATGCTACTTTGTGGAAGATTTTCATGGTTTGAAGTAGTTTTATGGTGGATTTTTGTTTTATGGTGAAAATTCTGATCTCACATGATACTTGAGGGTTTCTATTGTTTTGATATGAATTATTGAAGTTTTGTGGGCTAGAATACTTTGCCTAAAGAAATTTTCTAGATTACATGCACAAATTCCAGCTTAGGGTTTCCATGTGATAGTAATCTGCCCTGTTTTTGCACTGTATGTTCGTCCTTGAGGGAGACCAAATCAGCCCTTGCTCAAAACATGAAAGTTGTAGAGAATTGAGTGTGGATTATGCCTATAAAATTTCAGCTCAATAGGAGCACTGTATCCTGTGAAATGACTATTTTACCCCCGCTGCCCTGTTTCTGCCAAAACTGGAAATCAGTATCTATAATTGGCTCGTTTGGATGGGAGGATGAATGAATTAGCTTTTGATGTCTCTTAAGAATTGTATCCTTGTATCTTAGCTTTCAAATGGCTTTGGAATCACCTGAATCTGAGTTGTGTGTGCTGAGATATGATTGAATGAGTCAGGACTGCTAGTTGACTTTCACAGTGAGTTTCGAACTGGAAAATCTGGGGCTGTTTGGGTAAATTTGACTAGGTTAGGTTCAGAACTGGGTTGAGGTGTCTTCATAAGAA
This sequence comes from Coffea humblotiana, assembly GCA_023065735.1. Classification (NCBI taxonomy): domain Eukaryota; kingdom Viridiplantae; phylum Streptophyta; class Magnoliopsida; order Gentianales; family Rubiaceae; genus Coffea; species Coffea humblotiana. Next base: position 7,142,774 of record CM041215.1, read on the forward strand.
TTGTAGAACAATGTCTTAGCTTCGAAACAGTATAAATTTTACCTCACTCCAATCCGTGTAGTTTCGGTTGTAACCAATACACTAAAAGATGTCAAACCTGCCATTTTGCTCCTTGTCTGAAACCTTAATTCCGGTCACTTTTCTAGCTTAGTTTTGTTATTAAATGACTTTTAGCCTATTGAACGGCTATTGTAATGAGATTATTCGTGTGTGATTTTGGGGGCTGATTGAGGAAAATGATGAAGCCATAAATGGCTGGAAAATAGGTAAATACAAAGGGCGTGCTACCCGAATTTGCACTCAAATGGCGATTTCAAAATTTTAAGAGCGGACATAAGTTTTACGACTATTTTACTCATGTCTTTTGGACTAAATGCACTCTTTTCACTTTCAAAATCATACTTATATTTCGTACTAGTAATTATTCGGATTTTTCTTGATTCATCAAACATTTTATTGGTTGGACCATAATATGTTCTCATGATTATTCTTAGGGTTGCCTGGTGACTAAGGGTGATATCCGAAAGGATACTTTGGACGTTTTGCTTATTTAGGTGAGTGTTCTATATACGCGTTGTTTCTAATGACTATGTGAACTATTGTGACTATTTGGATTGTTGCTTTAATACGTGATTGAGGTATGTTATGTTTCCAAAATGATTTTTGCTAGGCGAGTGTGTACTTTATCGCACTCGACCTAAATGAACGTGAACTTTCAATGATTGAATGATTAAATGTTACTTGTGCATGAATGTAAGCCTTCTGGCTGAACTGGGCACTTGCCCTTTGTTACTGGTCGACTCGAGCCAGAAGCGGACTCGGTCGGGCGATTAGTGACCCTGGGTGAATGTTTGGTATACTCGAGTATGACCACGAAGTTGGCGGAGATTGGGAAATAAAATGAATGAACGAACGACAAGAAAATGAAGGAGTTTTCACTTACAAACAATGTTTTAATGATCGGAGAAATAAGGAAAATATTAGACGAATGAATGAACGAACGAATGAATAGCTCCTCGTGAGCATGTATCCTTTTATTGTATGTGTTACTATTGCTTTATATCGTAAATGTTATCTGGATTACTTGTTATTACATGCTTAATGTCCTTGTTTAACTGCTTGGTTGTGTATATAGAATCTCGCTGGGCTTTTAGCTCATTCCACGCCTTTTGTTTTCCTTATAGAGATAGCAAGCATGGGCGAGGGGCCTGTATAGAATAGTATAGCCTAGTTTTGTTTTGAATTGTTTTGTTTTGGCTTTTATTTCCGCTCTAGTGCTTGGATAAGGTGGACTGTATCGTGAATTCAGAGCTTTGGTATACATTTGGGACTGTACTTGTGGTTGAAATTGAGATGAATGTATTTATATGGTTCAAGTTTGGGTATTATTTTCGCTTATTCTCAAGGCTTTTCTTATTTTATTTTATGTGAGTGAACGAGTCCTGGCGAGAGCTGGGCAGGCGGTCCGCCGAACCCTTTGGTTCGCCTTAGGGGAAGGTGGGGCTGTCACACATTGGAAAGAAGGCGAGGGGGGGTAACGTTGTGCTAAAACTTGACATGGCCAAGGCTTATGACCGGGTGTCCTGGCTCCATCTTATTAGGGAATTACAGCAGTTTGGGTTTGGGGAACGCTTCATTGATATGGTTTGGCGGTTGGTGTCTAACGTCTGGTTTTCGGTTATGATCAATGGGGCAGCTTACGGCTTCTTCAATTTGAGTAGGGGTCTCCGTCAGGGGGACCCGCTCTCTCCTGCCTTATTTGTTATAGCCGCGGAGGTACTATCACGGGGGTTGAACGACCTTGTAACCCAGCCGTCATACCAAGGGTTCAAGGTACCCGCAGGATGCCTTCCGGTAACCCATTTGGCGTTTGCGGACGACGTGCTAATCCTAGTTAATGGGACCTCGGCATCTTTGCGCCAAGTTATGAGGGTGCTAGATATGTATCAACATTCCTCGGGTCAGATGCTCAATGCTCAGAAGAGCGGCTATTTGGTTCACTCGTCATTATCCAGTGTAAGGCGTACGGTAATTGAACGTATCATGGAGTTCTCACGACAGACGTTTCCCACCCGCTATTTGGGTTTTCCCCTATATGTCGGCAGGTGTAAGACGGTCTACTTTGCAGAGGTGTGCCAGAAGGTCCTAGGGAAAATATTGTCCTGGAAAACTAAGTTTTTATTGTTCGGGGGGGGGAGGATCACCTTGATTAAGCATGTTCGTTTCGCTATTCCAATTCATTTGCTGTCTGCTACAGTGATGCCCAAGGCTGTGTTCCGGGTAATCGAGCGAGATTGTGCCAACTTTCTGTGGGGATCTTCGGAGGAAGGAGTGAAGTATCATTGAATTGGATGGGCTAAACTATGCCTCCCGACTGAGGAAGGAGGGACAGGGTTTCGCCAGCTTAGGGATGTATATACAACTTTTTCTTACAAGTTATGGTGGCAGTTTCGGACCGGGGCGTCCCTGTGGGCCTCTTTTATGCGGGAGAAGTATTGTCGAGGAACTCACCTGTGTCAGGTGGAGTGCAAGCCTTTTGCCTCAACGACATGGAGACGAATGCTGGACATCAGCCGACAGGTTGAACTTTCCATCTTGTGGTTAATACAGGGTGGGTCATGTTATTTTTGGTATGACAATTGGTTGGGGAGTGGAGCGTTGTTTCTAAAAACCCCAATGGCCTCGCATCTGTCTTTCCATGACTTTATCACTCCGGGTCACTGGAATGCTCAGCTTCTGGCTCAAGTTCTACCACAGGATGTGCTGTCTTCTATGTTGGGGAAGCCGGTCCCTACTGAACTTCTTGCGGATGAGGTGGTATGGATGCCAGAAAGGTCTGGGAAGTTCTCTTTGGGCTCGACCTATCATGAGGTACGTCATGTCGGTAATGTTTCATTCATGCTTTCTAGGGTTTGGCAGCGTCCAACCCCCACGAAAGTATCGTTTTTCATGGTTCGCCTCTTAATGGGCCAGCTGCCCTTAGATGACGTGCTTAGCACACTTGGCCTTCATGTTCCGTCAAAATGTGTGTGTTGTCCTTCCCCGTCGGCTGAGTCCATTGAGCATATGTTTGCCACGGGTGAGGTTGCTATGGCGGTATGGGCATTCTTTGGGGGATTGTGTGGCATCTCTAGCATAGTCCCGTCTGTGCGGGCCCATCTGGCTTCTTGGTGGTTGGCTTGGCCTAACTCGGACAGGCAGCGGACTCTCTACCATACTCTCCCGTGCATACTCTGCTGGCATCTTTGGAAGGCTAGGAATAGAGCAATTGTTTAGGGTATTCAACTGCATCCCCCTTCTATTTTCCAGGATATTTTTCTGGAGACCAAATTGTTGCTTGCAGGGCAGTTCAAATAGCGTGTTGGGGCTCGGTCATTCTTGCAGTTGTGTGACTGGGCGTCTTAGTTACGGCGACACTTTGAATTCAAACTTGTTTGCTGGAAGCCAGTTGCAATAAGGGCGTTCACTTTGAACACAGATGGTTGTTCTAAGGGTAATCCTGGGATAGGTGGTGGTAGATGAGTGCTACAGGATCCGTTGGTGGGTTTTTCGGCTTTATTTGGAGTGACGTCTAGTCTTCAGGCCGAAACGCTGGCTCTCCTGACGGGGCTTCGAATATGTGCTCAACAGAGGTTCACGAATGTTAGCATTCAACTGGATTCTCTGGTCTTGGTAGGGATTCTTCAACGAAAGCTTCACTGTCCTTAGCACATCCGCTGGGAGGTCCGGCAAATATGGAAGCTGGCAGGAGACCCGGCTAGGGTTTCTCATTGTTTCAGAAAGGCAAACAAGGTGGCAGATCTTTTGGCTAATGTCGGGGTAGCACACCCCCAGCAAGCTGTTAAACTCTATGAGCATTGGAGTGATTGGCCGAGGCTGGCCCGTGGTGGAATTGGGCTAGATAGCATGGGGTTCCCTTCTGTTAGGAGAGTGTGAATCCCTTAGTGCAAGTTACCTTGTAGCTTGGTCTTCTTCTTTTGTAATTCGGTTTCATATGAATAAAAGCTGGGGTGGCGTCCCTCCCCGTGAACGGGGTTAGCCAAAACAAAAAAAAAAGATATTGTAAGTGTGCATGACTGTAAGCCGTGTGTGTTTTTTATGACACTGGCTGAACTGGGCCCCAAAACTCTCTGTTCAACGGACTATTCGAGCCAGCAAAAGGATTGGCCGAATAGGACGGTAGCTTTGGATAAGTGTTTTGGTATACTCGAGTATTACCAGGGTGTAGCAGATTACTGATATTGATATGGCCATCTAAGTGAGGGAAGTGTTTACTGTTTAGGAGGTTATAAGGAGGAGTTCGGCGGAGTGAGTAGTGCATTGAAGTGGCTCTAATGCGAGCACCGTATCCTTTTAAAAGTGATTGTTTAGTGAAGTGTTATCTCAATTTCTTAATGAAAGTGATTGTACAGTAAAATATGTACTACTTGCTCAATTGTACTGATTTAAGTGTTTATTAAATGTTACTTGCTCGGCAAACCTTATTGAGCTTTAGTTCAGCCTTTTTAATTTTGTTTTCCTTACAGGAGTTGGAGATTGAAGAGTGATTGAATTGAATTAGAAAGTTTTTGGGAAGATCCATCACTGTGGGTATATATTGTAGTCATGGTTCCTTTTGCATTTTGAGACGGTCGAATCTTTTGTTTTGAGTTAGTGTAATATTAAGAACGGATGTTTAGAACATATATTTTGTTCCTTTTATTGGACGAATTTATGTTTCAAGCTGATTGGAGTTGTACTTAAGAGTGAATGTTCCGTTGTTCAATGATAATGTTATCTCTGAAATTAATGTAAGTGAGTGAGTCCTGGCGAGAGCCAGGCAGGCGATCCGCTAACTTTTAGGGTACGCCCTAGAAGAAAGTCATGCTAGAAAGAGGGGTAAGCCAAGCAATGCTCCTGGATTGTCTGAGAAGTCTACCCAACTCCTTAAGATAGGAAGAGGAGTTGGAGGAGTGAGAATGCCCGAAAAATCAGGAGGAGCACCATCAAGGGGAGTCTCGCTAAGAGGAAATCAAAGTGAGTGGGGTCAGTAAAAAGGAAATTCTCAAGGTGGTCAGACCATGACTCCTCATGTGACTTGTGGATATTGTGGCAAGTCTAACCATACTGAGACCGAGTGTTGGAGAAAGTAAAGAAAGTATCTGCTCTGCAGTAGTGTCGAGTATCGCATCTCGAGTTGCTCTAATGCCTCTAAGGAAGAAGGAAATACTCAACAGCCTGCTAGATCCGCTTCAAAGCAGTCGAGTGCCAGAAGGAGCCGACCAAAAGTGCCAGCTAAGATTTATGCCTTAGACAACAAGTAAATTCCTCACCCAACCAAAATGGTAAAATGTACGATTCCCGTTTTTCATCGTCTAGTTAGAGTTTTAATTGATCCCGGGGCAACCCATTCATTTGAAGATCCTAACATTTTGAAGGGTATAGATATAAAGTGTGATTTCTTACCTTTTGATTTGAAAATTAAGACTCTTACAGGAGATCAGTGCCTAATTGCTAATAAGATTTATAGAAATTGTGAGATTTGGGTTGGTGAGAGGAAATTGTTGGCAGATTTAATGAGCCTAACAATTAAGGGATATGATGTGATATTTGAGATGGATTGGTTAACTCGATACCATACTCAATTGGATTGTAAGATGAAATTAGCAGAATTGCGCATCCCGAGAGAAGCAACTTTGAAGTTAGATGTGAGGGATACACTAGCATTGTCTGTTCTAATTTCAGATATTCAAGTTAGGAAATTTTTTAGTAGTGGGACTAAAGGATATCTAGTTTTTCTTATAAACACACCTGGAGATAAGGTAAAGTTGGAAAACATGCCAGTAGTGAAGGAATTCTCCAATGTTTTTTCTGAGAAATTAGAGGCATTGCCTCCGGAGAGAGAAATAGTGTTTAAAATTGATGTAGTTCCGGGGACGGCACCTATCTCTAAGACGCCTTACAGGATAACTCCAATTGAGTTAAAAGAATTGAAATTGCAGTTACAAGATTTATTAGAAAGAGACTTTATTAGAGAAAGTGATTCACCGTGAGGAGCTCCAGTGCTCTTTATCAGGAAGAAAGATGGAAGTTTAAACCTATGCATAGACTATCGAGGCTTGAATGATGTGACCATTAAGAAAATATACCCTTTGTCTCACATAGATAAGTTATTTGATCAACTGTAAGGGGCCGTGGTATTTTCCAAATTGGATTTGAAGCAAGGCTATTAGCAGTTGAGGATCCTAGAAGCGGATGTGCCTAAAACCTTTTCAACTCGAGATATGGACACTTTGAATTTGAAGTTATGCCTTTTGGGTTAACTAATGTGCCAGTAGCATTTATGGACTTGATGTATCGGATCTTTAAACCGTATTTGGATCAATTTATGGTGGTATTCATTAATGACATATTAGTGTATTCTAAATCTCGAGAAGATCATGAACGGCACCTGAGAATAGTCTTGCAAACCCTGAGAGAGCACCAACTTTTTGCTAAGTTCAATAAGTGTGAATTTTGGTTTGAAGAAGTAGTCTTTGTAGGTCATATAATCTCTAAAGAAGGGATTACTATGGATCCAGTTAAGGTAGAAGCCGTTTCTAAATAGAAACAATCAGAAAATCCTACCGAAATTCGAAATTTCTTAGAGTTAGTGGGGTATTGCCGCCGATTTATCAAGAATTTTTCTAAAATCGCGAAACCCCTAATTGAGTTGACTAAGAAGTATGGCAAGTTCATATGGGATTCTAAATGTAAGAAAGGATTCTAGGAGTTGAAGAAGTGTTTGATCGAGGCACCTGCATTAGCATTGCCGAGCGGAGGAGATGGTTTCATAATTTATACAGATGCTTCAAAAGATGGTTTAGGGTGTGTGTTAATACAAAATGGAAAAGTGATTGTGTATGCCTCCAGTAAGTTGAAACCTCATAAGTAGAATTATCCGACCCATGATTTGGAACTAGCGATAGTGGTGTTTGCCTTGAAAAAGTGGAGACATTATCTATATGGGGTGACTTTCGAAGTTTTCACTGATTGTAAGAGTTTTAAGTATTTATTTTTCCAGAAAGAATTGAATTTGAGGTAACGTAGATAGGTGGAATATTTGGAAAATTATGACTGTACACTTAACTACCACTCTGAAAAAGTTAATGTAGTGGCAGATGTCCTAAGTCGTAAGATACAAGTGGCCAACTTAATGGTGAGAGAATAGCACATACTAGAGGAAGTTAGTGTTTAGAACCCGTGCCTTGAGCGGCAGAGAGTAATTTTTGGAAATATCACTGTGAAGTCTACCTTGTTAGATCAAATCAAAGAAACTCAAAAAAGAGACCCTAAAGTACAAAATGGATTGAAAAAGTTCAAAAAGGGAAAAAGTCTGACTTTAATTTGAGCACCGATGGAGTGTTAAAATTTAGAAATCATCTAGTGGTGCAAAAAAGATGAAGGACTAAAGAAGAAAATTTTGGACGAAACTCATCGTTCCAAGTATACGGTGCACTCTGGAGGTAATAAGATGTATCAGAACTTGAAGAGCATTTATTGGTGGAAAAATATGAAAAGAAAAATTGCCCAATTTGTTCGGCCCTGTCTCACTTGCCAACAAGTTAAGCCCGAATATTAGAAGTCGTCTAGGTTATTACAACATTTGGAGATACCTAAGTAAAAGTGGAAAAACATTACTATGGATTTCGTATCAGGGTTACCAAGGATTCAGAGATGGCAACATTATTTGGGTAATAGTAGATCGGTTAACCAAATCTGCTCACTTTTTGTCGATTAATATGAAGTACTCCTTGAAAAAATTGGCTAAATTGTATTTGGACGAAATTATAAGGTTGCATGGGATACTGGTGAGTATAGTATCAGATTGGGACCCTAGATTTGTGTTTCGATTTTGGCAAAATATGCAAGAAAGTCTAGGGACTAAGCTGAATTTTAGTACCACCTACCACCCGCAGACCGATGGACAATTGAAAAGAACAATCCAAACCTTAGATAACATGTTAAGGTCTTGTATTTTGGATTTTGGAGAAAATTAGAGTCAATACCTTATATTGGTGGAATTTGCTTATAACAACAGTTTTCATTTCTCAATACAAATGGCTCCTTACGAATCCCTTTATAGTCAAAAGTGTCGGTCTCCAATTCATTGGGACGAAATTGGGGAAAAGAAAATTTTGGACCCGACTACCGTGTCTTGGATTGAGAAAACCTTTGAGAAGGTGAAATTGATACGTCAGAGGATCCGAACAAGTCAAAACCACCAAAAGAATTATGCAGATAATCGAAGGAAAGATTTGGAGTTTGAGGTTGGAGATAAAATGTTCCTTAAAATTACACCTTTGAAAGCAAGGCTAATGGCGAAAAAGGAAAGAAATTACAACCGAAATTTATAGGGTCCTATAAGGTTATCTGGCGTGTAGGGAACGTGGCTTACAAGTTGGAATTATCCTTAAACTTATCCAAAATTCATGATATTTTCCATGTCTCCATATTTAAGAAATATTATCCCGACCCGTTTCATGTATTACAATCGGAAGAAGTGGAAATTTATAAGAATTTGTCATAAGAGGAAATGCCGGTAAAACTCTTAGATCGAAAAGTGAAGGAGTTAAGATACAAACAAATCCCTCTAGTGAAGGTCTTATGGAGGAATCACGGAATCAAGTAAGTAACTTGTGAAGTTGAAGAGGAGATCCGAAAGAAGTATCTCGAATTATTTGTAAATCAAAATATGAATTTCGAAAAAAAAATTCTTTTAAGGAGGGAAGAATGTAAGAACCCGAATTTTTTATTTTTTATTTTATTTTATTTTACTAGCTTATCTAATTATTTATTTATTCATTTGCTCCAATAAATTTATTTCATTCATTTTAATTGTATCTGCATGGTACAATGTTTCATTTTATATTTTTAAAATGTTTGCTCTTAAACTTAATTTTTCTGTCACTCGATTAGTGAAAATTAGAGAAAACACGTTTTTCGAGACAATATTTAATCGGAGAGTGCAGTGGTCTTGGGGAATTAAGAATGATCAATTGTAGACTTAAAAAAGTTAATTGAGAGATTAGAGGTGAATGAGTTGAACTAAACTCAATTAGGAGCACTAATGGGCCACTATTCAAATGTTGACTTTTGTACCAAAAGTTAGCTGTATGTCTCATCCTTCCTTCATCCTCTCACATCACCAAAAATCAAACAAAACTCTCTCTCTTCTTCTCCTTCTTGGCCGAACTTTCCTTCTCCATTTAGCCAAGAAAATTTCAATTTTTTTTCCTCTTCATTTTGCTCACTAAACTTGCTCCAACCTTGCTCACACTCTTGGATCATCCTCAAGTTTGGTAGAAGACTTGGTGGAGGGAAGATTCTTGGAAGTTTAGTCCTTGATTTCTAGAAGTTTTGCTTGCTATCCTTGGAGGAAGATAACCTCTCAACACTCCTATTTTTCTTTCATCTTTTAGTTAGTTTTTAGCTAGATAAACTTGGGTTTGTTGATGGGTTCCATGAATCTTGACATTAGGTAGTATGCCTTGAAAATATTCTTACTTTCTTGACTTACTCTTAGGAAGATGCCTTGAGAAAGATTATTAGGTACTGGCCTTGAGAATTTCTTATTTGATTGGTTGTTGTTTTAGTGAATTTTAACTTGGTTTTGGTTTGAGAGTTTGGGAGGAAAAATTTGGAGAGAAAGAAACTATGGCTGCTGTCCGAATTCTATTGGGATGATTCCCTTGTTTTAATTTCAAAATTTGTGGTTAAATTGATGCAAAAATGCTTGCTACATGTTGGGTTATGTGTGTGTAAATTATCTTCCAAAAATCACTTCATTTGAATGAGTTAAAGTTAAGCTAAAGGGAGGAAAACAAATCTAGAAGTTTCTGATCAGGGTAGCCGACCAGTGTGCACTAAACTGAATGTAATTTTTCGTATAGGAGTCAAAATCAAATGCTATTTGTGGCAGTGAAACTAGACTCCGAGAGCTTTCTAACGGTATAAAATACACCTGCTAGTTCATTTTCTATGAGTCGCAATGAACCGACAAAATTGGCTGTTTTCCCTTACTATTTTAATCGTGAGACAAGTACAACTGCAATTTCTTCTAATGATTTTTAGTATTTTAAATCTAGTTTTCAATGCCATAAACCATGCTAATTTTGGACTTGTGTAGCCTTAGTTATGATCTGATTTAGAAACTGCGTCGAGTGTTCCAAAGCTGGAATTTGGTGTATCAGGTTTCAAAAATCAGCTTTCAAAAAACTGTTGTATCTTGGTGTAGAAAAATCTAAATTGAGTTTCGTTTGTTGTGTTAGAAACTAGACATGGAGTTCTTTCAGTAATATGAATTTCAGGAGCTAGTTCGATTCCTATGAATTTTGACAAATTTTCAAAGTTCACTGAAATTCAAGACTGTTTTGCCCTGTTTTTACTGAAGCAGCAATTTGGAACTAAAATTTGGCTAGTTTCTAATTTGAATCTGGTAGAAGTGTCTTCTAGAGAGTTTTAGTTCATTGAATCTATTTTCTAGCAGTATAAGATTTTTAAATTTTGGATTTATGGAACTCAAGATATGATTTTTCAAAGAACGTTACCGATACTGGAATTTTCTTTATAAAGTGACGAAAACTCCAAAGTGATTTGGAAACATTTTCTAGGTTTCAAACCCAACCTTCTTGATTATTTGCACCTCATTTCATATTTGGGAAATGGATTTCACCTCCTAATCTTATGCCCTCGATTTCCATGAAAATGAACCATAAATAGAGCATTTTAACTAGAGTAATTCTTGCGGAACTTCACTAGTTTCATATTTGAAACTTGGAGATTTTAGCTCCAATATTTACTATGATAAGTGACGCTTTTGATGGAATTTGACTTCATAAGTTTAGAAAACGTGAACGCACCTTTATATTCTAAAACTTGGATTTTTTTTTTTTTGCCGAAACGATAAGTGATTTTATAGCTAAACAAACACTTTACAATTTCAAGTAAAGACTTGAGGGAACTATACAGTCAGTGCTAACTATCATTGAGGAATCCAAAATTCCTAATCATCAAAAAAGTCTAACGCATGAGCGCTAATTCTATGACTAATATGGTTAATATCCCTATTAACTAAACAAAAGGAGCACATGCGAAACGGGTACTTGAGACTGTGTATATCCTCCAGCAGTGTTACCACTCGCATATCCTGAGATTTCGTCTGCTGGATGAGGTGGAGCGTCTGCTTATTCTGGACATGAACTTCTAACCTCTCCAAATTCTGAACTACAGCTTTACACATCAGGAGTTTAATAGCTGTTAGTTCATCAATGAGCTTATGACCAGAACATCTTTCCTGTAAGGCCCATCCTCTCATCATTCGTTGATTATCCAAAGAGACAGTTGCTCCAATCCCCATTTGAGGGCTGTCTTTACTCTTTTGTATATCAAACCTTAATCTCAGAATGTCTTCGGTATCTTCTTGTTGCTGGGGGGGTCTCGTCTGATCTCCTGTTTCTTCTGTACTCATCCTTGAAGCTTTCACCGTTGCTTCACCATACTCCAACCATTCCTCCTGAGCTTTCTGCACTATTCTAAATGGGGGATGCTGCTTGCCATCGAATTCCTTCTTGTTTCTGCTTTTCCAGATTTGCCAAAGAATGTTACCAGTTAAACAAATGTGTTTATATCCCTCAGTTCTCGAACTTGCCTCCATCACCGAGGCCCACCATCTGCTAAAGCAACCTTGTAAATTTATAATTCCCTCCCATTGGATAGGTGCCAATCTCCACACCAGTTTGACATGATTGCAGTTAAGCAACACATGTTCCACTGTTTCACTTTCCTCTCCACACACTCTATATATAGGATCACCTTGTTTTGTTCTACTGTGAATGAGCTGTCTTACAGGTAATGCTTGGTTCAGACATTTCCATAAGAAGAGCTTCACTTTGTGCTTGATATTCAGTTTCCACGGGTGCTTCCAATTTTTCTGACCTTGTTTGCTCTAGCTAGTACTAGTTGGTCCCTTGGACTCCTGCTCGTAGTCCTTCAGACCTTCAATTTGTGCCCTATAGGCTGATCTAATTGAGTAATTCCCATTTGAGTTATGAATCCAGAAGTTGCTATCCTCTCTGTCTACTAAGCTTATGGGGATGCTTAGTATTCGTTCTATCTCCATTGGGCTAAAGTTCCTGAAGAGTAGGTTCTTGTTCCATCTTTTTTGGACAATCAAGTCTGTTACCTTAACCAAGTTACACCCTTGTAGCTTCTGTGTGGTGACTCGTCCATCTCGTATCATTGGAATCCAGTTGTCCTCCCATATGTTAGTGCTCTTCCCATTACCAATTCTTCTTCTAATTCCTTCGTCGACCAACTGCCTAGATTGCATCAGTCCTTTCCAAATCCATGAAGCATTCCCAGCAACTTTACACTTGAAGATAGATTCCTTTGGATGATATTTGGACTTTAGCACTCTACTGACCAGCAAATTTGGTTGAGTGAGTAACCTCCAAACTTGCTTTCCCAATAAGGCTAGATTGAAAGCCTCCAAATCCTTGACTCCTAAACCACCAGCATTCTTGTCCCATGACATATTATTCCAAGCTTTCCAATGCATTTTGTTCTTCCCATTCACCTCACCCCACCAGTAGTTTGCCATTGTGGAGTTAATCTCTTTGCACAATTTTTTAGGTAGCTTGAAGCAAGACATTGTGTATATTGGCATTGCCAATGCCACAGACTTGAGCATAATCTCCTTGCTTGCTGCGCTCAAAAGTTTATTTTTTCACTTTTTTACTCTCTGTTGAATACTGTCTTTAATGTATCCAAACAGATGTTGTTTAGATCTTGTTACCACCATTGGAAGACCCAAGTATTTACCTTGAGTGACAACATGAATATTTCCTAGAGCTTGACTGACTTCCTTCTTCGCTTCCTGCTCCATGTTGTTGCTGAATATGACTGATGATTTTTCAAAGTTTATCAGCTGGCCTGTTCCTCTTTCATATACATTAAGTATCCTTTTGAGCTCTTCTGCATTCTGGGAATCAGTTTTACAAAAGATTAAAGAGTCATCTGCAAAAAAATAAATGGGTTAGTCTAGGTCCCTGCCTGCTGATTCTCATGCCTTCAACTTTTTTCTCAGCCGCTGCCTTTTGGAGGAGGTTGGAAAAGCCTTCAGAGCATAAGAAGAATAGGTAGGGTGACAGTGGATCACCCTGTCTAATTCCCCTTTGTGGCACGACATACTCCTTGACTTCTCCATTAACCAGAAATGAGTAAGATGCAGTAGAAATGCACTCCATGATCCAGCTTCTCCATTTGTCATTGAAACCCATTTTCTGCATTACAGCTTCCAGGAACCTCCACTCCACCATGTCATAAGCTTTAGACATATCTAATTTCACAGCCATAAAGCCATCTTTCCCATGCCTTTTGTTTTTTAGATAGTGTAAAAACTCATGTGAAATCATAATGTTGTCTAGGATTTGCCTCCCAGGAACACAGGCAGACTGATTTTTACTGATACAGAAATGAAGAACCTGCTTCAGCCTATTAGCTAGAATCTTTGCTATTATTTTATAGACTGTCGTACACAAACTAATAGGCCTGTAATGCTTAAGGGATGTTGGGATCAGAATTTTAGGAATGAGAGAATGACTGTATGATTTACAGACTTGAGCAGATGACTAGTGTGGAAGAAAGTTTGAACAGCTTCTACCAAATCCTTCTTAACTATGTTCCAAAACTTTTGGAAAAAAATAGGAGGCATTCCATCAACACCCGGAGCTTTATCAGGATTCATAGAAAAGAGGGTTAATCTAATCTCCCCTTCGTCTACAGGTTTGTTAGGTTGTCATTCATACTACCTGAAATTGTGTGTGGAATACCATTTAACACTTCCTCTAGATCATTTGCTTCTGAAGTCTTGAAGAGTTCCCTATAATAACTAGCAATCTCTACACTGAGCTCATCTTCCTTAGTAGTCCATGTACCATTCTCTCTTTGAATGTTCACCACTTTGTTCCTCCTCCTTCTCCCCTCCACACTAGCATGGAAGAATCTAGTATTCTTGTCTCCTTCCTTAAGCCACTGCACCCTTGCTTTCTGACCCCAGTGGATCTCTTCTTCTCGATAAGCCTCTTTCAGCCCATTCTTAAGACACTTCTTCCTCTCTCGTTTACCCTCAATGTCAGTCAGTTTTAGTTCCTGTAGTTGATCCTTGATTTTCTGTATTTTTTCTTTTGAATTGCCCTGTATTTTACTCTTCCACTTCAGTAGTGTTACTCTACACCGTTTCACTTTCTGCACGACCTTGAACATCCTTGAGCCATCGTCCCTTTGATCCCATGCCTGTTTGACAACATCCTTGATGTCATCTCTCTGGAGCCATCTTTTATCAAAGTAGAATCTCTTCTTTCTCCTGATTTGTGCTGGTTTTGTATCAATAATCAACATGCTATGATCTGATGCAAAGGAATCCTGGTGTTTACACTTAACCTTGTCAAAAATTTGGAGCCATGGGTAGCTACACAAACCTCTATCTAGTCTTTGTTTTATTTCCCCCACACCTTCCCAGTTATTACACCAGGTCCGGGGGTGACCCTCAAAGCCAACATCCATCAATTGATTATCATTGATAAAGTCCTTGAATGCCTTAAAGCTGCCTTCCTCCCTCCAATTTCCACCCCATTTTTCTTCATTCGAGACAATATCATTAAAGTCACCTGCCATAATCCATTTATCTCCCCACAACATTTTCCTAGCCTGCAGTACTTGCCATTGCTGTTTCCTAACTTGATCATCACTGCTTGCGTATATGCCAATAAACCACCACTTACATCTACTTTCCTTATCCTCTAACTGTGCTTCAATTGTAAAGGCAGTCTTAAGCACTTGTTTTATTCTAATCTCCTCCCTCCAAAGTAATGCCATCCCTCCTGCCTTGTTCATGGCTTCCACTATGATAGCTTCATCAAATCTCAAAATATTTTTTACTTTTTCCAGGTACTTATTTCTATTTTTGGTCTCACACAAAAACACTATGTCTGGAGAGGTGAGGTTGTTCACCTCTCTCAACTGGGGAATTGTCAAGGGGCTCCCCACTCCTTGACAATTCCACGCCAGTACTCTCATTTAACTATTGGGGTCCATAAAGGGTTGGACGACTCCCCCTCCTCCATAGCAGCTGTCAAGTTACCCATCACATCCACCTTGTTCCTCTTACTCTCCTGCCTAGTGTACTCATCAATGTCCATATCAAGTTCCCCCTTTAACCCTTTCCTTTTTCCAGCTTTCCTTTCCCTAACTGTGTTGATGTTCATTTCTTTCGCTGGTTGCTTAAGTGTCCTTGGGGATCTTAGGGTTCTATGGATTCGTCTGGACTGTTTAACCAGAGCCTCTTTGATCTTTGGACCACCCTCAACAGATATATTCGTAGTTTCAGCACCTGGTGTTTCATCCTTCAGTCCTTCAGTCCATGGGATTTGGATTATCAAGCTAGCTTGTTCCTCCTCCATCATTTGACCTTCAGAGGCTGGTTCTACTGTGACCTGTCCTACTGGTTGAGTTATCCCCTCATGTGAACTTGGCCCTTTGGGCTCCAAATTACCCCCCTTTGATTGTCCTATGTCTAGAATTTCCTTTAATTCCGAACCCACATTGCTACCAGAAACATTGAGCCTATCCGAGTGTACTCTCATATCTTCTTTTATACCACTCCCCTGGCCTTCCTGGCCCCTAACATTGCTTGTCCCCAGCCCCTTGTCAGCCGCAAGCTTCCTAGCTACACTGCTTCCATTGTAAACTTGAGTATCCAATGCTGTTTCCTGACCCTCTGAGTGCCTTTGCTCCCTCCAGTCCCCATCCTGAAGTCTCCAGTGATGTCTTTGGGGGTTATACACTGTACCACCTTGTTGCTTTTGCTGGGAACTCCTCACATTGCCTGCCCTTAACCAAGGGCCATATTGGTTATCCTTTTTCCCCACCCCCTTGTCACCTTGCCTCTTACAATTTCTCTCACTATGTCCTATGATACCACACTTGTAACAAAAGTCCGGGCACCTCTCATACTTGAAACTAGCCCATTTAGTTTGTTCCCCCACCTTGACAATGGTACCTCTCAGCAGTGGTTGTGATATGTCTGCCACCACAAGAAGTTTCAGATGTCTGCCTTCTTTCCCACCAGTCTGAGGAACAATTACCTCTCTTACCATCTGAAAATTTGAACCAATTCTTTTTCCAGCTTCCTTTGACATCCAATGTACTGGCAAACTCCATACCTGTACCAATAAGGGAACTGACCTAAATGTCTCGTCATCCTCCTCTATCCCTTCATACCACTCGTTTAGCACCAGCACCTGGTTGTCCACTATCCACAGTCCACCAGTCAGAATCCTCTATCTATCATTTTCTGATGGTAAGATGAATTGGAACAGATTAGGACCTAGCTCCACCACTTGTAGTTCTCTTGGGTAGCTTCACGCAGCTATCACAAAGTTCTTGATCCCAATATAGTTGGATACTTTCTCTCCCATGACCTTACCAATCAAACTGCTCCTGCACTCTTGAACCCCCCACCTATTTCCTCCTTTCCTAGACTAGTCGTTTGGAGCTCTGCACTTGAGAGATCAAAATTTTGCATAATCTCAGCCAGTTCATCCGTCATGGGGAAAGTAAATCAAATGGTATTCCACACACTTCTCTTCGAGTAAGAACTCTAACAAAGTTGTAAACCAAAAGGGACGGATCTACTCTATACTACCAGAAAAAGGCTAAAAAAAGAAGAGGAGAGCTAAGACAGACTAAAAGACGATAGCTTGGGAAAGCAAAATATGGATATGAAATTACCTGCCTCAGCTCGTACTGGTTTCCAGGGGGTCTGGATGCAGTAATGCAGATCTGCGGTTTAAAAGACTCTTTATCGCATCTTCATCCTAATGGCGCTTCAGCTCCCCTGCTCCTTCCTCTGTTTTTTGTTTCTTTCTTATTCCTTGTTTCTCGCGTTTTTAGATTTCATCGCCGTCAGTGGGGTTTGTCCGTCAATGGTGTCCGCACCCTAGCCAGTTAAAAGGGTTGTTGGTGCTGTTCTGCAGAATGTTGTTGTAGATCCGACAGCCTTTAAGATCCAAAGCATATTAAAGAAGTCCAGAAAGAAAAGTAGGTGCAGAAATAAATGCACCAATAGCTGAGTTCCGTTAGTGCAGTTGAAAGTTCAACCTTCCAAAGTTAGCTTTTGAAGCTTGTCTGAAGCTCCCACCACAGGGAGAGAAAGCTCTCTTTAGAGAGAGAAATGCCTCCACTAGAGAGAGAAATGCCTCCACTAAAACTTGGATAGAGAATTAGAAGTTTTAAGATATGAAAACAATTTCTTCTTTCCTCGATTTTCGTGCCAAAAATTAAGCGTGGTACTTCTTTTTTGGAATCGAAATTTCTTGCCACGACTTGACTTGAAAACGACTTTTGAGTCCTCCTTGAGTATTATTTTTTGATTAAACGAGAAAGTCTCTTTTAATTCGATTTGAACTTGTGGCTTTTGAGTGTAGGTAGCAAGAGGATATTTTTCTTATTAGCCTTGGTCGAGTTCTTAGGTAACCGTGATTGTGCATGTGTCAGGTGATCACGTGGACACCGAGGAACTCTTTTGACCTCTTGCTTTTGCTCTCGTTTTTGCTGTTGACTTTTGGTGAGTGTCAAGTGCATGCTTCATGTTGCTATGATTGAAATGATATCTGTACAAATGCTATGTGATTCTTGTGATTTGTGAACTTGCCGAGGCGAGGGTGTATTTTATCACTCTAGTCCTCTCCCTCTTGAATGCTTGCTATTTGAAATATGAATTTGTATGACTTACACATGTACTCGAACATGCTATTAACTCGTGAGCACTGAGTGGGAGCATGTACCACGCCCTATTCGGGGGGGAGGTGCCTCTCATCTTGACTCAGTGTTATGATTGATTCTAAATCGATTGGAATGTTGTCTCATTGACCAATTGTAATTGTGGGGACGCTTCAATCCATTGGCTAATCTCGTAACACGAGCCGGTAAGGACTTGATCGAGAAGTTTGGTGAATCATGGGATAATTGTATATTTTGATCTTTTGAAATTTCCCTTGGCATATTCGAATAAGTATTGCCACTTCGTACTTGTTTGGTTCCGAATTCGAAAGGGTGAAATGTTGGTTAGAGGAAATAAGTGGAGCTCTACGGACATGTTGCTACTTGAGTTGACAGAGGGTCAACCAAAGATGGCTTGAACCGGTCGAGATGTGAAAATAGCTCTTGAGAGCTCCTATATCCTTTGTAGTTGTATTTTACTCTCTACTTGTTCACTTGTATGAAATTCATGCTAAGTCAGTTTTAAGTGTGCTATTTGATTTAATTTGTGCTACTTACTTGTTTGTTTGATTTTTTTGACCTCACTGAGCGTTAACTCACCCTAAGTTGTTATTCCTTAACAGGTTTTGGAAGTAGAAGTTGGGACCTCTAGACTAGCGGTTTTTTATTGAAGTTAATAAATCTTTTGTATGATATTGGAGACATTTGAAGTGTAAATTTTGTTATACTTGGGACTTTTGGATTGTAATTGTAAATGGTAGCCTTAGAAGAATTTGATTTGTATATTTGAAGTATTCCTTTAATCCTAAATCTATAGTTGACTTGTAGATCTCTATTAAACTAGAATGAGTGCATGAGTTCTGACCAGAGTTGAGCAGGCACCCTACTGATATTCTAAGGTTCGCCCTAGGGAGAGGTGGGAGTGTCACATTTTTTGTATTTTATCTTCCGGTATAATTAAATCTTTTAACCTTTCTAAATATTCTTTTTTAGTATTAGGGTCATCTGTTTTTGCTAATATATCTAGTAAAAATTCTTTATCTTCCCTTTTTGTAATGACATTTATGTATTTGGAGGAACTTGAACAATTACAATTTTCTTGTTCTTTTGAATTAGTTAAATCATTATAATAGTCATCTTCGGTACTTTGTTCTTTGTCTTTTATTAATAATGCTATTAACTTACTTTTTATTTCATCTTCTCCTGCACATATTTCATTTATCTTTTGTTTTAATTTATATTTATCTGCTTTATGACCTATTTTTTCACATTTCCAACATACAATTTTATTTTTTCTAAATTTCCTTTTATTTTTCTTTTTATCATAATAGGGTTTATTACTAATGGTTTTCTTATATTTTCTATATTTTTTACTTTTATACTATTTGTTGACAATAGAGATTTTATTCTTTTAATACCAAAAGCTTCACAAAATGATCCTACTTCTTTTCTTTCTGATCGATATTTAATTTAAAGTTTTAAATTCAGAACATAAGATTAATCCTTCTTTTTTAATAAAAGAAAATAATTGTCCAAAATAATATTTTCAAATGAAATAACTTCAGTTCCCATTTCTTTTTGTAAATTATTCATAATTTGTTGGAAAAATAAATTTGATAGTCCAGTTATGAATCTTTCTTTCTAAAATGATGCATTACAATCTGATCTTCTTAATACATTAGTTAAAAACATATCCTTATACCATCTAAAATCTGATAAAGTTGGACATTTTAAAATTGTTAAAAATGTTTTATTAGCATTTAATTCTTCTTTTGG
Source organism: Coffea humblotiana (assembly GCA_023065735.1). Taxonomy (NCBI): domain Eukaryota; kingdom Viridiplantae; phylum Streptophyta; class Magnoliopsida; order Gentianales; family Rubiaceae; genus Coffea; species Coffea humblotiana. Next base: position 7,162,349 of record CM041215.1, read on the forward strand.
GTTTCCTACAAAGTACATTACTATGGTTACTATTAAAAATTCTGCTACATTTGATTGAACTTGAATATTTCCTTCAATATCTTCAACTTCTATTGTATGGTCAAAAATTGCAAATTTATCTTGAAGAGTTAGAGTATTATCTCACCAATTTTTCGATTGCCCTGTAAATCCAGATATTAATAAGGTCGCAATATTTCTTTCTTGGACTTATTTTAATTTATAAGCTAATATAGCCATACCCATTTCATGAAGTGTATTTAATACTTCGTATTCTGCTTTTCCATCTATATTCCATTCATATATCTATTTTTCATCATATTTTGTAGTATGAAATTTTGATCTATCTTCATATTAAATATCAGGAGGACTTGGTCTAGGGTAATAATTTCTTGTATCTATTATTTTCCAATCTCTTTTGTTTCTAAAATTCTTTCCTCTTTTTATTCTATTTATTTTGTTATCTTTTTCTTCTTGAAATTGTTGTTCTATTGGAGTTATCATGTCTACTTCTTCTAAAGATTCTCCTGAAGATTCGGATTCTTCTGATGTTATTTCTTTATGTATAATTCCTCCGTCTATTGTATTAATTTTTGGATGTTGTAAAACTAATAAAATAAACTACTATAATAAGGATTGAAATATTAGAAAAAGAAGTGGAGGAATAGATAATAATTTTCTTATTATTTTCAACTAATGAAAAGTCATCACAAGAGCTACCAAGGTACCTCTATCTATAGGTACTTCAAAATTAAAGGTATATCAATCTTATTAAACACTCATTACTACAAAAATATGAATAGCCCTATGAAACGGTTCATCCAATACATGAATAGCTCTGTGGATTGAAACCGTCTATCTAATGTAATTCTTTTGCACAATGTTGCAATGAATTATGAATTAATTCTCTTGAGAATACAAATGGACATCCACACTTTTAGTTATTTTATAACACTTCCACTTGGATGTCCATTACACAAGGAATATGTCTCGTTAAAATCTTGCTAGGAAAAAACTCAATGAGACAAAAACCCTAGTGAAAAAAAAGAGTACACTATTCCTGTGTATTAATTTCTTCCCCTGATGCAAACATCATTTGAAATCTTTTAGTCCGCATTCCAGTATTTTTCACAAATTTCTCAAATGTTGTAGTCGGCAATGTCTTGGTAAATAAATCTGCCAAATTATTATCTGATCAGATTTACTGCACATCTATTTCACCATTCTTTTGTAAATCATGAGTAAAGAAGAATTCTGGTGAAATATGTTTCGTCCTATCACCTTTAATATATCCTCCTTTCAATTGAACTATACAAGTTGCATTATCTTCATATAATATAGTTGGAGAATTTTCTTTTTCGGAGAATAACTCACAATTTTTCTGGATGTGGTGGGTCATTGATCTTAGCCAAACACATTCTTGACTGGCCTCATGAATTGCTATTATTTCAGCATGATTTTGATGAAGTGGCACCTAATGATTGCTTTATAGATCGCCAAGAAATATCTGTATCGCCACATGTAAATAGATAACCAGTCTGAAATCTTGTTTTACGTGAGTCAGATAAATACCCAGTATCAGCATAACCAAGTAATTTAGACTTGGATTTATTTGAATAAAATAAACCAAGATTGATTATTCCTTGGAGATAGCGAAAAATATGTTTAATACCATTCCAATATCGTCTTGTGAGCGAGAAACTAAATCTTGCTAATAAATTCACTACAAATGATATATCAGATCTTGTACAATTAACAAAATACATTAGTGTACCAATTACATTGAGATATGGTACTTCAGAACCAAGTATCTCTTCATCTTTCTTTTGCGGTCTAAAAAGATCCTTATTAGGATCTAATAATCTGACAACCATTAGGGTACTTAATGTATGTATTTTATCCATATAAAATCGCTTTAATACCTTTTGGGTATAAGCAGTTTGGTGCACAAAAATTTCACTTTTCAAATGCTCAATTTGTAAACCAAGGCAGAATTTTGTCTTTCCGAAATTTTTGATTTCAAATTCCCTCCTCAAATATTCAACACTATTTTGAATCTCTTCAAGAGTTTCAATCAGATTTAGATCATCAACATATACAATAATTATCACAAACTTTGATCCATTTTTTTTGATAAAAACATATGGACATATTGGATCATTGGTATAGCCTTCTTTAATTAAACATTCATTGAGACGATTATATCACATACGTTCAAATTGTTTAACCCCATATAAGGACCTTTGTAATTTAATAGAAAAAATATCTTTAGAATTTGATTTGCATGCTTCAGGCATGTTGAATCTTTTGGAAATTTTCATACCGACATTCATCAGCTGATCTACATTCATGATTCTCAATAACTTCTCTAATATCAAGTGTTACATTTCATTAGCCTCCAATTAAATTTTTTATGATTTCATTCTCTTCAGGAGTTGGCTTTTCAGGAGCGGCCTCTTCAAGAGATTAAATTTTGTTATAACATTTATTTAATCTCCGGAGATATTTAAAATCAATTTATACCTTATTTAGATAAGCCAGCCTTAAATTTATTTGTAGCACTTGTGCATGTCCTTCAGGGACATCAATTTTAACCAGAGTATTTTCTACAAGAATAGTTAATTTAATGACTCTTCTGGAGTCCATAAATATATCTGACAATTGATTTGCAACTTTCTACAAATGAATAATTTCTTGAACTTCTAGTTCACATTATTTTGTATAAGGATCAAGAAAATTCAATTTTTCAAATAATTTCTTTTCGATTAATCTTTTCCTCCCCCTAATGTCAGGAATCGTAGTTCATCAGAATATATAAATCATTCAATAGATCACACATCAATATTTTACGATATTTAATCGTAAAAGGTGATTCATACCCGACATAAATTTTAAATTTCTTTTGGAGCCATATATAATATAAAGGAAGTATGTATAAATACTTGTTGACTCTCAAATATTCTCACTTTTGTCAAATCATATATCCATTAGGATCAGTAAACTTTTGGTTTACTGTAGGTGATGATTATAAATCAAATGAGAATGAAGACAACAATATCGATTGCCATTTCTCTTTCGAATGGTTATTATGATATAATTAACCTTTTATCTCACTTGATTTCTAAACATGATCTTTATTATTGTCTCATTTAGTGTCTCAATTTTATATCCATTTCAATGGATATTAAAATCGAATAAATTCTTCAAGACATGATAAAAAGTAGTGCTTTATTTATGATAAACTTTTCTCCTACAGAGAGAACTATAGCAGTGGCTCTTCTGGAGCTTTCAATCACTTAAGCACTACCACTGGTTGTATTTGTCTCTCTAATTGGAATACAGTGTATATAGTCACACTTATTAATTAGATACATATCATTGTCACCATAATTCATATGGAACAAATATCATCACCATAATCCTTTGATCCCAAATATTTAACATCCATTTCTTCTTCAAAAAGAAAGTCAATTACTATTATAAATTGAATTAATCATCATACACTTTCAAGGCGTTTAAAGAAATTGGCCATGTGAAGATGCTATTATAATTTTGATTTGTCAAATGTACTTTGGGACATTTATCTTCAGGATCCTTACTTTCTTGTCCTTATCATAATTATCCCACTTCAAGTGGTAACTTTTTCTCTTGTCATGGTAAAATCCATATTTACTAAAATCATAGTCATGGCCGCAACCATAACTAGTAAATTGAAATTTAGTTGCATTCACTTCTGGGAATGAGCTAGAACTAGCATGCAATAAATATAGAACACTTATCAAATTTTCTCTCAATATTGCCACTACAAAAGCATATTTGAGAAATATGTAGAGAATATTATTTTCAACTAAGAAATAATTCTAAACATAGCAGAATTGTGTGCTTGCAGCCATAAGTAAGTATATCATATTAGGTTTTGAAATAATGACCATCTTCTGGTGGCCAAATCTTTTTGTTAAAGAATGATCATCTTTAAGTGGTCGAATCTTTTTCTTTAAGTATTTCAAATAATAAGTGGATCCTCAAACATAATTGATTTTCTATAATAGCATCTCCAAAACTCATTGCATCAGAATGTAAGTATCTATAACAAATAATTCTAAAGATAAATAAGTAGAATTAAAAGAAGAAATATTACATCAAAGATGTCAAATAGCATATGTTTGCGTTTAGTGGTTGCTCAGCAGTAGGCACTTGTATTTTGCGATCATTCAAATGTTAGTCATAAGAAATTAAAATAAGATTGTGGGTCAGAGATTTACCTCAAGAGGTAGTCAAGAGTTGCTCGAGAAAATATCCAACAGTTGATTTGACACTAGCAGAATCTCGACAGAGTCTTGTGTTTCACCTTCACTCAGAAGTAGAGACTCGTGCTGATAACGTATTGTAAAACTAATAAAATAAATTACTATAATATGGATTGAAATATTAGAGAAAGAAATAGAGGAATAGAGAATAATTTTCTTATTGTTTTCAACTAATGGAAAGTCATCACAAGAGCTGCCAAGGTACCTCTATATATAGGTACTTCAAAATTAAAGGTATATCAATCCTATTAAACACTTATTACTATAAGAACATGAATAGCCCTATGAAACAGTTCATTCAATATATGAATAGCTCTACGGATTGAAACCATTCATCCAATGTAATTCCTTTACATAATGTAGCAATGAATTATGAATTAATCCTCTTGGGATCAATGAATTATGAATTAATCCTCTTGAGAATGCAAATGGATATCGACACTTTTAGTTGTTTCATAACATTGGGGTATTTGTTAAAGATTGTAATGTTTGAGATATCCTATTAAGTATGGTGCTAGTTGAGTTTACATTTTGTACTAACCCTTGTTCACTATCTCTTGGAAGGCTCTTAGGTTGAAAATGTGGGGTAGGTTGAAAATGTGGGGCTGATATATCATTTTAAAATCTAGTAAGTGCTCTTGGAATACTATCTATTTTGGTATTTAATACTTCTATGTGCTAAGATATAGTATGAAGTATTTGATTTGTATAATTATTTTGCTGATACAATTTTTTAATATCTTCTAAATTTACATTATTATTTGTACTTGATTCTGCTTCTCTCCCCTTTTTTAAATGGTGATGCAGTTATATCACCTTTAGTTGTGTTTATTCTAATTTCTTGTAGTGGGAGATGAATAGACGTCACTGCTTGATTATCCTTCAAATTCCATTTTTTATATAAATTAGTTTGTACATTTGTTTGAGATTTCTCATATATATCATACAATCCTATTTTTGAAGTATGAAATGACAACCATGTGAAGAAAGAAAAATTAATTTTTCTTTGTTTTAGTTCATTTTTCCATTCCTTTTTCAAGTTTTTTTCTACATGAAGGTGATAACTGAGCAAACCAAATCCTTTTATTTGCATTTTCTTCATCATCAAAATCTTCTTGTAAATATTTATAATTAATTTTAAAATTAGCTTTATTCATAACATTTATTTCTCCTTTCATTTGTGAATGTGTTGGTCAATAATTAGACTGATTTTGATTTATTACTTCAAGCACTAATGTTTTAAACTTAAAGGTTGAATTATTTTCAATAGGGGATACAAATTCATTGGAATCAGAACAGGATTGTCTAGCTGGCATCATGAAAAATTTGAAGAAGTTGATGGTCTTTCTCTATAAGAAGGAAATTTTATGAATACTTTTTCATCCAGTTCTTCTATTATTTGTTCTGATTCTGTTCTTTCTAAGTTTCTTGGAACTTGAGGATATTTATTTGAAATTCAGTAGGTACTGTGATATCATTCCATTTTAATCTTTTAAGTGTATATACCGTTGGTCTATCTGTTTCTACTTGGAGTATTATAGTTTTATCCTTTAGAGTTGGAGTCATTATAAATTTTGGATTTAATTGTGATGATAGAGGCCTACAGTACATCCTATAAATTATAGCAAAATTTTACAATATTTTCAAATTCATCTCCTTGTAAATGAATGTCTAATACCATAGAGTTCAAAACATGTGGTCAGTCATATCTACACAAAATTCAGGGGCACAATTGAAAAATATTGGTCCATTACATACATTTGTTTGGATCATGGCTAACAAAGAAGTCTTGTATCTTTTTAGTCTTCTATCTCTTAATGCTAAGTAAATTGGAGCATCTACTTTTAGATGAACTATAGGTTTTACTGCTACTGGAATTAGTCCAAAATGGAGATATCTATACCCTTTACTAAGATATTTCTGAATCATTGAATGATTCAATAATGGTATTGTTTGAAATTCTTCTTGAATTGATATTGTTTCTTCATGAGTTTTGACTGATAAAGCTATTTTGAAATCTAGAGCTCCTATTCTATAAATATGTTATATTTTTCTTCTGGAATTGTCCAGTCCGCATTATTTATTGGCATATAATATTCATTACTTTGTACTATAGTTGAATGTTGTGCGCTAGATCCTACCATTAAATGTCTAAAGAATGCAGCCATCTTTATATTGTCTAAGAATCATATATAATTATTCTATTCTAATAGGAACAATCAAACCTATGCGTGGAACTCCCTATCTTCTTAAATGGGCTTAACAACCATCTTATAAGTTTCAAGATCTTACCAGCATCAGAATAGGTAATTATTTACGATGTCTTATAAATAATAAGATGAATGCATATATCAGATTTTAAATGTAGGAACTAAATTAAAACAATGTATAGGTATGGCTCTGATACGAGAACCATACCCATTTCTTCAATTTGATAGGAAAAGTGACAAAATCATCTACTAGGGATTTAGAATTTGGAAGCAGGACAATTTAAGATGCTAAATTTGTTCCTACTGAATTTTTTTCTAATTCCACTCTTATCCCAAAATCTACCTCATTTCACTAGATACATGTATCTACAAGGATTTCTATGGACAACGGATGTATATCTCCGTTATTCTCACAACATACATATGATAATATTAACATTGCAAACTGTTAAAAGGCAAATGATAGATGGGATATTATTTGAAATATTAATTAGAATAATTGCTATAACATTTGTTTGTGATGTGATGTATGTGAGATAAAAAAAGTGATTGAAAAGATAAAAAGGTACATTGAAAATTGTGTTTGTGATACAAACAAATAAATTTTAGCCAAATAATTGCTATCCAAACACATTCCTATAGCAAAAAGCACTCTGTTCTTCTTTTTTGGGTTTATGAAATGATGCAAAAAATTGTAAAATATTCTAGAAGACATAATTTCCTATTTATATATTTACCGGTAGGTTTTCCTATTTTGATTTTTCAATTTGTTCAACTTTTTGTACTCTTAATCAATCTAAGATTTTTGTACTATTACTTAAAAAAGAATTTTCTTAATACTGATGATTATATGCATACTGTGTAAGTATGGATTATTTAGTAGTTCTTGAGTAAAATACTACCCTTTATGGTATGGAGTTGTTTATTTTGTTTGGATTCGATCTTTATTCTTTTGGTAGGGCTTTACAACTTTAACCAATGTTAATTTTTGTTTTATATTTTTTGAAGTTTTAAGGCATTGTAGTCAAAAGTATAGAGGCTTTTCAAAAAAATAATACAAAATTATAAGGATTAATCTTATATGCGCTGACAATGTATACACATCGAACTTTGAATGCATGTCACTTAATTTCAACATGAATTTGAATATCATTTTTTTTACATATGTGGCATATATCTAGCGGTAATAGTATATACACTATAGTGTATACAAAATAAACTCTAATTATAATTTACAATGCACTAGAAGTAATTTGATTTTGGCATTTAAATGGTCCTAGAGTCTATAGGTTATAGGTCTTTCTTTCTTTTTCAACAATAATGAACAAGGATGGAGTGCTTCATCTTTTATTTTTATTTTTAATGTCGATATCACTAGTAATGTGACAAATAGTTAAGTAGTACTCTTATGGATGCGTCTTACTGGGTGCATTGTTGGCGCCGAAATCATCTCCTCCCCAGTTACCGTGTATCGGATGTCCCCGAAGGGACCAGTTACCGCGTATGGAGACAGGCTGATGAAATTACCTCCTTTTTTGTCGAAAGATTTTATAGCTGAAAGATCGCAGCGAAGAAGGAGCAATCAACGCTGAGAGAAAAAACAACGATGGTCTTAAGCCATCAAAAGAAGAGGAAATGCTTTGCGGGAGACAACGATTTTGGCTTTGCCAATAGACACCTCAATTTTGATAAAGCTGTCACGCGAGTGAGGAAGGAAATTATAACTGTGACAGCAAAGATTATAATAGTAGTATTTCGGATTAAAATTGACAAATATTCTAATTTTAAAAGAAGAGAGTTCAAATTTTGACGGTTTAACGTTTCTTATGCAACATCAGGGGTCAAAATTTAGAATCACTTTACATGATTTGATTTGATTTAATTTGAGCAAAATTAGAAGTAAACTAATTGACCGTTGAACACATGAGAGAAGGCCAAGTATCGCGTTCCCTTGGATGATGAGAACAATGAATCCCAGATTGACTGAAATCTAAAAATTAAAGCAATACTTCATAGTCAAATATCATGACTTTTTTTCTTTATTTCGTTCAACTCTCGAGTTCGACGAACTAAATAGTCAACGTACGCAGCCGGAGCACAAATCTACAATACGTTTGCTTCTAACCTTACTACTCGTACCTCTGACAGAGTACACTCCAAGCAAAAAACATACGCTATTATTATCTATTTTAGTTTTATGCTTTAACGTTGTACTATTACAATACTCAGTACAGTGAAGAACGCAGAGAAGAGGATGAGCTTCCAACCCATGCAACAACTTCCCTATATTATTGGTGTGGTATACGCTGCCATGTAATTAATTATCCATCTACATGTGTTCTTTATTGTGCCTCCCATCTCATGATTAATAAGGAGGGAGTGCCGGGGCAATGTAGAAGCTCACAGGCTTCCCACCATCCGATTCTGGTCCTGGTGCCACTATTCCGAAGCTTTTTATTTCCGCCATTTCTCTGCGCCCATGAGCCCTCTGCGCTTCACACAGTTTCGGAAGATGTACACCTACATATATGTAGATCAATAGATGGAAACATCATGAAATGACAACGCATTAATTAATGAAGGATGCTGTATTTTCACAGATTTCAGTGGCCGGCCGGGTAATGGGAAAGATTATAATTAAGTGATTTAAATAATTATGCAAAGGTGGAACTGTATGATATCTGTAGGGGCAGGCAGAGGGAGATCTGGACAGTGAAATATTACTTACCTTCACCGGCAGCGAGGTTGAAGTAGAGATCAACAATATTGGGGCAGCTACGGTAGCAGGCGGGAGAGCAGAGCTTGTGGGTAAGCTGAGGCTCCAAAAGAGAGTCAGATGAAATTCCAAGTGCGTGCCTGTCAACCCCGCACGCTTCAATGCATTTATCGGTTTCGATCCAATCTTTCAGTTTTTCAGCTTCGATATCTGATGCGCGGCATGTGTATTTTTCCTCCCCGCTTCTGCGGACATGCTTCTCCAGCACGCAGCGCTTTCCCGACGATGACACTGCATAGGCGCAAGAATCCTCCTTCAGATCCTCGCAAGCTAAGTTTCCTGCATGCATTACACCATATCAATGCAAGAACTATATATGCATATCAAATACAATAAAATACTGAGTAGTATATTTACTGTGCAACGAAGTTTGGATTGTGAATATTATTGTACATTCCAGGAGATAAACTGACCCCGAGCGCTTTGCACGCAGAGGGCGAATGCAAGAGCAATGAAGGAGGAAACAATCAGGCTACTACTACTTGGAGCCATGGCAATAATTTGCTAACTTATTAGGTGGAGAAATGGAAGGAGGGGTGGCTTCAAATATTTTTGTTGTGGTGAGGACTGGTGAAGTTATTCTTCAGCTATTTATAGGGGTTTAGATTGTAACCGAACACTGATCACTGTTTTGAGCTTTAACTGAATGCGGTCAAGCATTGAGCAGTTGAGTTCACACAACTTCTTGTGAAAGTACAAGACTCGACTCTGCTTTCGGAAATTATTGAAAGGAAATTGCTGCGGGACCCGGAAGAATAGTGCTTATGACTTTGTCGACTATCCCCGTTGAGAATAAGACTACGGTTGGCAGTTAACGGGTTAATAGACACCGCCATTAATGGCGTATTCTACCCGCCCGGCGTGCTCAATAACTGCCTACTGATCTAGCCTGCCAGATTAGAACCTCAGAGAGCATTCTCGCAAGGGGCTCGATCCGATTTCAACATGATTAGTTGCAGGCCGTAAAATAGACGCGGATACCCGTGGATTATACCAAAATAAAACAAAACAAGAGAGCTGGTCCTCCTCTGTATTTTTACTCCTCTTGCAAGAACAAAAGGTTGTCGTCCAATGTTATCTGCAATCAATCCTGTGAAGCTTCAACTTCTCACAGTAAATGTGGCCCTGACGGCCCAATTGGATCCGAGGACAAAGGGGAATAGTCCAATTTTCAATTTCACAAGAAAAAGATATAAGACGAAGTTTAACCATTTTGTTTTTTTATTCCCAACCAAAGATAAATAAATAAATAAAAGGAAAACTTTTTGTAGCTAAAGCTGGGGTTTTGTTTCATGATTACACGTGACTAGAATTCAAAGCCCGAGACCAAAATTGAAAATTCTTACGGACTTGCTCCTATTTTCCGTAAGCTCCGGCTGGTATGTTGGGAGGATCGCATTCGAGTTCTTGAAATGAAAACCCTTGTCACCCGAATCAGGATGACTTTGGCATGGCTCGACTCAGACCTGGGGACCAATTTGCCACGTTTCTCGTTACCAACGGGGATACGCCACACGTTTATCTCTGAATTTCTTTAATATTAAACCTGGGTTTGGTTCTGCTATGAGAGCCATGCCTATAGATTGTTTTGATTTAGTTCCTAGATTTTAAATCTAAGATATGCATTCATCTTATTATTTATAAGACATCATAAATAATTACCTATTTTGATGCTGGTAAGATCTTAAAACTTATAAGACGGTTGGTAAGTTCATTTAAGAAGATAGGGTGTTCCACACATAGGTTCGATTGTTCCCATTAGAATAGAATAATTATATATGATTCTTAGACAAAATAAAATGTAAACTCAACTAGCACCATACTTAATTGGATATCTCAGACATTACAATCTTTAACAAATACCCCAAGAATTAGTACAATAGATGGAGAAATTATACATGAAAAATAACATTAGAAGAATCTGAATCTTCTGGAGAATCTTCAGAAGAAATAGACATGATAACTCCAATAGAACAACAATTTCAGAAAGAAAAAGATAATCAAATAAATAGAATAAAAAGCAGAAAGAATTTTAGAAACAAAAAAGATTAGAAAATAATAGATACAAGAAATTATTACCCTAGACCAAGTTCTCTCAATATTCAATATGAAGAAAGTTCAAAATTTCATACTACAAAATATGATTTGGGATAGTTGATGAGACAAAATAAGAATTTAAAAACTATTCAACTTGTTAACCAACAAATAAATTATATTAAAGAAGAAAAATCATATTTAAAAATAGAAAAGCAACTAAAAGAAATAACTATTCAAAAAAGAATTTCAGAATTGGAAGAATTAATAAAAAGAGAAGTATGTGCAGAAATCCCAAATGCATTGTGGGATAGAAAAACACATATAATTAATTTATCTTATGAAAAAGATTTTAATGAAAAAGATATCCCAACAAAAGCTAGACCAATTCAAATGAATTCTGAATTATTAGAATTATGTAAAAAGGAGATACAAACTTTATTAGATAAAGGACTAATAGCTCCATCAAAATCCCCATGGAGTTGTGTTGCATTCTATGTAATGAATCAAGCTGAAAAAGAAAGAAGAGTACCACAATTAGTAATCAATTATAAACCATTAAATAAAGTTTTGCAATTGATTAGATATCCAATTCCAAATAAAAAAGACTTATTAAATAGGTTATTTAATGCTAAAATATTTTCAAATTTTGATTTAAAATCTAGATATTGACAAATAATAATAGCACCAGAAGATAGGTATAAAACAGCATTCACTACACCCTTTGGTCACTATGAATGGAAAGTTATGTCTTTTGGACTAAAAAATGCTCCTTCAGAATTCCAAAATATAATGAACGACATATTTAACCCTTATAGCTCATTTAGCATAGTCTATATAGAAGATGTATTAATATTTTCAGAATCATTAGAACAACATTTTAAGCATTTAAATATTTTCTTAAAAATTATAAAGAAAAATGGACTAGTAGTTTCAGCATCAAAATTACAATTATTTCAAATACAAATAAGATTTTTAGGACATGATATTAATAAATGAATGATAAAAACCTATAAATAGAGCATTAGAATTTGCAAATAAATTTTCAGATGAAATTAAAGACAAAAATTAGTTACAAAGATTTTTAGGATGTTTAAATTATATTGCTGATTTTTTCCCTAAATTTAGGCAAGAATGTTCAATATTATTTGATAGTCTTAAAATGAATCCTCAAGTATGGATAGAAGCACATACTCAAAAGATTAGATATCTTAAAGAAAAGATTCATTCATTACCATGTTTTTGTTTTCCACATCCTAAAGCATTCAAGATAGTAGAAATTGATGCATCAAAATTAGGACATGGAGGAATATTAAAACAAAGACTAGATAATTCAATAGAAGAATTAGTTTGATTTCATTCTGGAACATGGTCAGGACCACAGCAAAATTACTCTACTATTAAAAAAGAAATTTTATCTGTAGTTCTTTGCATATCAAAATTCAAGATGATTTATATAACAAAAGGTTTTTACTTCGAATAGATTGTAAATCGGCAAAGGAAGTTTTACAAAAAGATGTAAAAAATATATTTTCCAAACAAATTTTTGCAAGATGGCAAGCTATTTTGTCAGTTTTTGATTTTGAATAGAATTTATCAAAGGAGAAAACAATTCCCTTTCTGATTTTTTAACAAGAAATTTTTTATAGGGCAATGGATCAAAAGGATAGATTCACACAGGATCAATTTGTTAAAATGATCCGAAAACATCATTATTGCAAACAACAGATTTAAAAAGAAACCCTGTTAACAACCTGTCGATTCATTTATTATATACCTCAGGGAAGAATTCAACCCAATCATCTTCATAGATATTCAATAGTATATTGGAAATCTTCAAAAGCCATTCTTTCTATCAAAGAACAATGTTATCTTATGAGAAGAAAGATCATTGGACTTATTATGATGAAGTATTGGCTTACTCAAAGCAGTCAGAGTAGTTATCATTACAAGGAATGGATCAAAAAGGAGAAAGAAAAAATGAGCAGTGTTGTTAAATTTGCCGGAGATATGGATTCCAAAGCAAGTGGTTCAAAACCAAGGATTCCAAAAGACGATGAAATGTCCATCACTCAAATTCCTGCAACTCCTAATAGATTCCAATCACTTCAAGACTTTCCAATTTTAAGCTATATTCAAGCAGCAAAAAATTCAACTCCTTCAAAAGCAAATCCAAGTTCTTCTAAACCTTCCTCACCAAATAAATCCAATGAAAATTCCACATATTTCACCAAGCACTTCACTCAACATGGTACCCTAACCAGATTTCAAGAAGTTTCACCATATAGTTCACTTAAAAATCTTACTCAAAGACTATTTCCCTCAAAATGTTTTTGGCAACCGGATGATCCAGCAAAAAATCTAGACTATTATGAGTTAATCCTCATGGACACTCAATCAGTTGAAATTTATCCTATCCCAGATAAAGAAAGCCTCGAGATAATTAGTCATTCCAAGTGTATACTCAAAAAGGTCTGTTTACCTAGTGAATGGACTTCTTTATATTCAAAAAAGTCATTCTTAGTTAGATTTATTCCGGATGGATTCACATACCAGGATTATAAGTTGACCTGGTACTGTACCTTTTTCTTTAGGCCATTCAATCATTATTGGTTTTTTTGTAACGACCCCACCTCCCCCTAAAACGAACCAAAGGGTTAACAGACCATCTGCCCAACTCTCGTCAAGACTCAATCACTAACTTAGTCATAAACCTTGGTTACAAACATAACCACCTCAAAAAAAAAGAATCACATCTCCAAATGACAATAACAAGAACCATTCTTCAACAAATACATGAGATAGTGATCACTTCAATCTTAAGGTACATCACTAGCTCAAAATTTCAAAAGTCGAGTTTTCAAACTTATAAGTCATGAACAAAACTAGAGAGTTGATACTATTACACAAAAGCAAAAGATTTAGACAAAACTCGGCCCTTCGCAATCAATTGCTCAAATTCTCGCCCCCTGTAAGGAAAACAAACTAAAAGGGCGAGCATTCGCTTAATGAGGTTCCAAGAAGGTCATGCAATCAATAATATAATACACAACCCACCAAGAATTTAAACCACCACAAGATAGAGCAATTACACTTCAATTAAGCAATAACACATTTATTTAAAAGGATACGGGACTCTCATGAGGTTGTTCAAGTACCTTGATCAAGATTCAAGATTTCCGTTGACACTTTGTCAACTTTATTCCATAATACTATCAAGTAATTCGCCACTTTACATCATTCTCCAACCACCTTTCAACCCTACTGGGCCCGTACATCAAATTCAATAAGGATAACTCGAGTATGCCGGTTCCAAATCAAGTTCAAGAACTCAAGTACAGGTTCCAATTCAAGTTCAAGTGACAAGACCCATAGTTCATTAATCTCATCGACCAAGCCCTTGCTTGCTTAACTCGACCGACTAGCCAATGGAGTTTAGGGCCTCCAAGCATGCAATAGAGTCATTGGAATAACAACCCAAATGTCTATCAAGTCAAGCACAAGGAAAGCAACTCATTTAATACAAATATCAAGAATCTAGTCATGAAGGGTCGAGTATGAGAAGGTACGTTCTCGCCCAGGCAATATCAATTCAAGGGCAACCAAGCAAACATATTATTCAAGCAAGGAAACATGTCACGTAAACACTTTACAAGCACTTAAAATACTCACCACTTAAAGTAAAGTTCAAAAGTCCATCTCGGGTGCAACTTCGGCCTCACTTCCAAGTCCTAGAATCAAGTTAATACAGTACAATAAGATCCACTATTCGAAGCCACACATTTAAATGAAACTACTTCCAAGTCCCAACTAAGAAGTCTCAAGTTTTCAAATTTTTCTTCCTCACAAACTCTCCCCAAAACGCATGGTTTCTTGTTCAATTTAAGGGAGAAATCCATGTACATGTTAGGTCAATGATTTCAGTAAAAGGTAGTGCAAAAATATCTCATTTTCATCCACCAATTAGGGCTTAAAACTGCCCAAAACAATGTTGTTTCTAGGCTTGAAATCCAGCACTTAAAACAGGGAAAAGTGAGGTTTTTCACCTCTTAGACTTATCATATTTCGCTCAAATCCATCACCCATGTTAGGGTTAAGGTATAATCAAGTGTATAAGGCATTAATATGACAATTTCACCCCACAACTTCAAGAGAAAAGCTGCACAAAACCTCTCACTCTCTCTCTCTCTCTGTGGCTAGTTTGAGCAGAATTTCAGCCAAGAAAACAGTGAGAGAATGGAGTTTAAACCACTTAAAGTCCATGATTTTTGTTCAAATCCAACACACACTTGTAATTTAAAGTCTTATACAGTGTTTTGAGCAAAATTGAGCCAAAAATCATCATGAAAAATTTTAAATCCAAGCTAAAATTTTCAGTCTCTGTTTCGGCCAACAAGCACAAATTTTTTCCAAATTTTTCCAACATTCATCCAACTAATCACTCAATTTTCAACCAAAAATTTCTAGCAAATCCAAAAGGTTTCATCCCCATCATGTTAATAGCTATATATAGCCATAAATCCCAACAAGTAAAGCCATCAAAATTACATATAAACATCCAAACCCTAAGTTGTCATCTCAAGAAATCTAGCATCAAATTCAAAATCAACAACTTGGAAAACTTCTAGGATTCACCGCATCATCAAGTCTTTAAACCCACAAGATCAACTTATCTTAAATATAAGGGAGAAAAAAAAAGAAAGGTGATCTAGCATGTTTACCTCTTTTGATCCACCAAGCAAAATGAAATCAACCCACAAACCCACCCTCCTCTCCCTTTCGGTCGAGAGCTATCGGTCGAGCTAAATCTTCTTCCTTTCCAAGCTTAAGCCAAGATTGGTGGTATGATCAAGATCTTCCCTTCCTTCCCACAAATCTAAGCAAGATTGAAGATAGAATGGATGAAATTTCTCTTCACTTTTTCTTTCCTAAGCTCTCGGCGGTCTCTCTCTTTCTTTCTCGGGTTGTTTTTTTTTTTTTAGTTTTTTGGAAGACAAGAAATGAAACAATGGTGAGAAAGGCTTGGTCAATGAAGTCTTTAAAGAATAAAACTTGGTTCCTATTACGCCACATGTCCAATTCTCTTAATTTCTTGCTTCAAATATCTCATCTCTCTCTTATTGCACTAAACTGATTTTTTTTTTTTACTAAAGTTACAGTCACCCCACTCACTAACTTCCATATGTAACAATTAATAAAGTCATTAAGACTAAAATCATTGTCAAGTCCATAAACAAATAAAAATGTAATTAAATGAATAAAACGCAATGTAGTTAAAATGAGTAAAATGACAAAATTTTTCAGATCCTCACATTTTTACTTTCAAAGAAAGTTGCAGCAGGGAATTTCCAATTTTGTTTCATCATTGGTGGAACTAGTTTGGACCCTAGAAAGAAATTTTACCTCCAAGAGCATTAATGAAATTTCAGACCTATCTCAAAAAAGTCACGGGAGAAGTGCATTCAAAGCCAATTCTGTTTCATATTGAATTTAAAGTTTCATGGATTTTCTGTTGGAGTTTTTAAATTCATCAAGAATTAGAAAAACCACTCCCAATGTCCTTAGTTCAAGAATTCAAAATCAAATGGTGGGCCGGATTCAATATGGATTTATGTGACCAAGAAAATGTTATCAAATATTTAGAAACAAGAGAAAAGCTTAAATGGTCAGTTCATCAGATTTCAAAAGGAAGCACTTCAACCACGCCTCAAAAGAAGGAATAAGCATCACAATCTGATTTGACGGTAAATGACTTTCTACTCCAAAAGATGATGTACAATCCTAAAATATTATAAGAATATATGAGCTATCTACAAAATCAACAAAAGAAGATAGATGAGCCAACGGGTTCCTCATCTGATTCTATTTTTGATCTGTTCGGTGGACTATGAGCACAAGACCCAAATGATGTTTAGACAAAAAATGTCGGCCATTTTCAAAAGAAGATAAGATGCAATCTTGAAAGCACCAATCAAGAGAAGATAAGAGTGTCGGCATGCAAATTCAAATGAAATTCAAATAAAAGTGTCAATTTACAAATGAAATTCAAATGTAACATACTGATAGCTATAAATAACCTTCAAAATGAGAATGTAGGGCATCGAGTGTTTGAGAAAGCAAGTGTTCTAAGTGCTTATCCTTCGCTATGCCCTTCTCTTGTAATTTTATTCTTAATAAATTTCTGAAGTTTGCATTCAATATTTATTAACGCTGTTCTAAAGGATCTATCTTTAAAACTTCCGCAAATTTTTAACACTTCCACTTTCAAGTAAGTATATCAAACTTTACCTCTGAATTTCTTTCTTTATCTCTGAATTTCTTTAATATTAAACCTGGATTTGGTTCTGGCATCCTAAACAGTAAACACACTCAAAGCACTCTTATATGGTTCAAAAGTGCGGTTTTTCATGGAAGCGTGGCAGGGCGCATAAAGAAAACGATTTCAAGAAACGTTTCTTTGAAGTGTTCTTGTCCAAAAGCCAATTTGAAAATCATCATATCAAAATATTTGAATTTGATTTATATACATCTTCTTACTTCTACAATGATCCTTTTTCAGTACCCCGATCTGGATAGAACTGAAGCAAACATAAAACACAGCTAACAGCTTCAAGTCCTCATACAGTCATACGTGAATGGATCTCATAATATAGAAACGGGCAATAAACAGACCTAATTTTATATATCTACCACCGAATCATGTGATTAAGATTGAGGCTTGCAACTTGATATGATATTGGGATCCTTGTCGTTTTATCCTTTTGATGATTTGAACCAGAGATTTATTGGTCACCGTAAAGTATCTTACCAATTAAATTACATTTTGTTCTCAATCTGTATTTACAAGTGCCAAGTATAAAAAAATTTTAATTTTATAAACTTAATCTTGAAAATATGAATATTGAAGAGGTATTAGCTATATGCATTGACTGGATCTCTCCGAATTCATTTATAGGTTTTTAATCCTCTTTGTTTTTTTTTTTTTTGCCTTTCTTTTTGAAGTTTAGATATTTCCTAGACCACTTGTTGAATCTAACTTGTTATGATCGATATAAGTAATCAGTAACCAATAGCATCAGTAAAAGTATGCTTTTTTCTTTTGCTCTTTATTCACACGCAACCCCTCTCTTTTCTCTTTGAGTGTTTCTTTTTCATTTTCTTAATCTTCCTTGATTAAACGTTTGAGTAATTGCTGTCCACTCATTATATGCTCTTTAAGGAGCATGTCCAAGTCTGTCCAACGAAATGGGCAACTTTTGATTTACAAACAAGAAACCAGTCAAAGCATTAGGGCTAGGCCAACAAGCTAGCTGATTTACTAATTTGGCTAATGTGACAAGCACCCTAAGCGATCAATTGTTTTTCACTCATGTTATTACTTTAGAGTATTTTATACTATCAATTTACGACACATTAATTATCAATCAATGAATTCTCTTACTTTTTCTACACTAAAAGACTTTAGCACCCTTCATCTTCTTACTGAAATTTTCTTATTCTTTTAACGGTATTAAAGTCTTTGTATCCAAAGATAGCTGCCAAATCAATTCAATTTGAATCAATTTGAGCAACATGCTACAAATTAATAGTATAATGCAGTTAATGTTAAAAATTATAGTTTAAAGCAGGAAATTGCGAAACAGTGATGGTTTAGGGGGCGTGAGTTGCAATTAACCCTAGAATGAATGGTAGAGTAATTTTTCTGTGGTCATGACCATGTTCCATAATGAAATCTAACTAATTCTTCTATTGAATTATCTAATCTTTGTTTTAATATTCCTCTATATCTTAGTTCTGATGCCTCAGTTTCTACTATCATGAATGTTTTAGGATGTGGAAGACGTACACATGATAATGAATGAATCTTTTCTTTAAGATATCTAATCTTTTGAGTATGTGCTTCTGTCCATGCTTGAGGATTCTTTTAAGTCTATCAAATAATATCGAACATTGTTGCCTAACTTTAGGGGAAAAATCAGCAATATAATTTAAACATTCTAGAAATCTTTGTAACTAATTTTTGTTTTTAATTTCATCTGGAAATTTATTTACAAATTCTAATGCTCTATTTATAGGTTTTTTTCGTTCCTTTATTACTATCATGTCCTAAAAATCTTATTTGTGTTTGAAATAATTTTAATTTGGTGTTGAAACTACTAGTCCATTTTTCTTTATAATTTTTAAGAAAGTATTTAAAAGCTTAAAATGTTGTTCTAATGATTTTGAAAATATTAATACATCATCTATATAGACTATGCTAAATGAGCTATAAGGGTTAAATATGGCATGCATTATATTTTGGAATTTTGAAGGAGCATTTTTTAGTTCAAAAGACATAACTTTCCATTCATAGTGACCAAAGGGTGTAGTGAATGTTGTTTTATATTTATCTTCTGGTGCTATTATTATTTGCCAATATCCAGATTTTAAATCAAATTTTGAAAATATTTTAGCATTAAATAACCTATTTAATAAATATTTTTTATTTGGAATTGGATATCTAATCCATTGCAAAACTTTATTTAATGGTTTATAATTGGTTACTAATCGTGGTACTCCTCTTTCTTTTTAAGCTTGATTCATTACACAGAATGCAACACAACTCCATGGGGATTTTGATGGAGTCATTAGTCCTTTATCTAATAAAGTTTGTATCTCCTTTTTACATAATTCTAATAATTCAGAATTCATTTGAACTGGTCTAGATTTTGTTGGGATATCATTTTCATTAAAATCTTTTTCATAAGGTAAATTAATTATATGTGTTTTTCTATCCCAAAATGCATTTGGGATTTCAGCACATACTTCTCTTTTTATTAATTCTTCCAATTTTGAATAGTTATTTCTTTTAGTTGCACTTCTATTTTTAAATAGGATTTTTCTTCTTTAATACAATTTATTTGTTGTTTAACATGTTGAATATTATTTATTGTCTTATAAATAGAAGAGGATTGTAATATTAGTAACTCCTTTTGTTTTATCAGTGTTAAAAATCTAAAGGTTATATTTTTTCCCATAATATTTGTGTGAACTCTTTCACTATCTACAGCAAAATGATATATTTGAATAAGGAAAGGTGTTCCTAAGATTACATCTATATGAATATTTTTTACTATAATAAAATTATGTCTTATACAATAATTATTATAGCATATTGATCCTTTAGTAAATTTATGTTTTACTTGTAATTTTTTTCCATTTGCAGCTAATAATTTTTCATTTGCTCTTTCACAGTGCTTTGTTGGGATTAACCCTTCTTTTATACAACTTTGATCTGCTCCATCATCTAATAAGGTTATAAATGTTTCGTTGAAATCTTCTACCATTATCGTTACCAAAGCATACCATTTTTTAAATGTTATTTTTTAAATATTGTTTTTCATCTGATGGGCTTTCAGGAATAATTATTTCATTTGTTTTTGATGTAGAGGGATCTTCCAAAGATTGATGTTTTAATAATGACATTCTTGCTTCAATTTCTAAATCTTTTGTTTTTAATTCTAATATTATTTTGTAATTGTTTTACCCGTGTTTTTAAATTATTAATTTTTGCCTGAAGATCTTTAGTAGTTCTTTTTTAATATTGTTCATAGTTGGGTATTTATCTATTTAATTTGAAATACTAAAGGGTTCTATTATTTTGGGCATTTTATCTTCCTGTAGAATTAAATCTTTTAACCTTTCTAAATATTCTTTTTTAGTTTTAGTGTCATCTATTTTTTCTATAATATCTAGTAAAAATTCTTTATCTTCATTTTTTGTAATGACATTTATGTATTTGGAGGAACTTGAATAGTTATAATTTTCTTGTCATCTTCTGTACTAGTTAAATCATTATAATAGTCATCTTCTGTACTTTGTTCTTTGTCTTTTATTAATAATGCTATTAACTTATTTTTATTTCATCTTCTCCTACACATTTCATTTATCTTTTCTTTTAATTTACATTTATCTGCTTTATGACCTATTTTTCTACATTTTCAACATACAATTTTATTTTTTCTAAAATTCCTTTTATATTTCTTTTTATCATAATAGGGTTCATTGCTAATGGTTTTCTTATATTTTCTATATTTTTTACTTTTATTCTTCTTTTTATTTGTTGATGATGGAGATTTTATTCTTTTAATACAAAAAGTTTCACAAAATTGATCCTACTTCTTTTTCTGTCTAATCCATATTTAATTTGAAATTTTAATTCAAAACATAAGGTTAATCCTTCCTTTTTAATAAGAGCGAATAATTGTCCAAAAGTAATATTTTCAAATGAATACCTCTTTTCCAAATCATTATTTGTTAATTCATCGGTTGTTGGATACCCTTTTGCGTTAGTTTTATAGTGATTGTCTATGTCGAAAACCGAAGTGGAAGGTCTCGAGAAGAAACTTGAAATAATAAGTTAGATATCTTACTCAAGAAACTGAGTCACCCAAAGGTGTTGCCTTTACTAACTAGTTTAGATGGGTGTTAATTATCAGTCTGGTAATGCAAAGATCATGTCTTTGTTTTGGAGCTTCCGTACAAAATTTTCATGGATTTAATTGTCAATAATTGGTAGAATTTTTTCCATTTGCAAGGTTTGAGCTTACATGTGATCTCAGCAGTAGCGGAGCCAGAAATAATTTTCAGTGGGGGCAAAAGTAACACTAAAATTTTTACTTACTTTTTTCTAGGTTTTTAAGTAAAAAAATATTCACCAATAAGTTGAAATGAAAACCCTTTTTTTAACTTACTTCAAATGGCCCACATATTCTTTTAAAATATTAGTTCATGAATCAACTTAGAGGACTACGAAATTCTTTTACTTCCTTTATAAGAAAACTCTGGAGGAACACTTGAAATTATATCAAAATTTTATGAATACTATAGGAATTTAAGGGAGTATTGGGGGCACCACGTAATTCTTTCACTTCATTAATAAGAAAACTCCGGAGGCACACTTGAAATTATATCAAAATTCAATAGGTTTAGGGGGACAGTGGGGGCCTGCCCCCACCTTAAATCCGCCAGTGGATCTCAGGATACCGAGCTGTCATTGATATTATTATATTTTCTTTGCTCTTCATTTTCTCGTGTTATTGTTACTGCAGTGAAGTCTGGATGCCGGTACTAAAGTTTATGTTGGAGGTATGCCATACTACTCGAGTGAAGATGATATTAGGAGTTATTTTGAAGGTTGTGGCACCATAACTGAAATTGACTGTATGAAGTTTCCAGAGAGCGGAAAATTCAGAGGGATTGCCATCATTAGTTTTAGGTATGTTCAGTAGTGATCTGGTTATGATGGTAAAATATTGCTTGTTTGTTACACTTCAGTGTCCATGAAGACTGTTCGTATTTATAGCTTGTTGTGGAATCCTGGTCTCATTGTTAAGCAATTGCAGACTGAAGCTGCAGCAAGGAGAGCGTTGGCCCATGATGGGTCTGACATGTAAGTAAACTTATAAAGACTCTTTCTTTAGTTCCTATAGAAGTTAATGTTTTTTTTGTCATGCTGAAGAAATTACTACATCCTGCAGGGGAGGCCTATTCCTAAAAATTCAACCTTACAAATCTGCTAGAGTTACCAAAACATCTAACTTTTCTCCTAAAATTGTGGAGGGGTACAATGGGATCTATATTGGAAATTTGTCCTGGGATATCACTGAAGATGATTTGAGGAAATTTTTCTCAGTCTGCAATGTTACCTCTATCCGCTTTGGTGAAGACAAAGAAACAGGAGAATTTCGAGGTTATGCCCATGTGGATTTTTCAGATAGTCTTTCCCTGAACACAGCATTGAAATTGGATCAGAAGATTGTTTGTGGAAGACCCATTCGAATATCGTGTGCTGTTCCAAAGAAAGGCTTTTCTCCCTGGAAAATAGAGCAAGAAAAATGTTCATTGCAAAAATTGATCAGCTTAAATATACCTTAAGAAATGTTAGAGGGTTTAAATATTTTGAAGAATCCAATACTAGTGGATCTATAAATGTACATGAAGGTGAGAACACTGACAATCTTCCTAGTTTACAATGCTGCACATTGATGATGAAATCTACCTCTCTTCAACAAGTAATTTTGGACAAGTTTCAAGATCCAAGCCCGGTCTACAAAGGTTTCCCATTGGAATTGGAATTCTTAATCATTGCTGGGGCAATCCATCCTTGATTCTTAAGAACAATTGCTTGATCTAATCGATATGTCAGTGCAGAAGAATTGGAGGATCTTCAAAGAACTAAATTTGAGGTCAATTTTGGTTCAAAGGTCGGATCTGTTAATTGGCTCACACCCAAGTATGTGTTTAGTAAGGAAAAGGTTTTGATCTTTTGTCATGCCATTGCTCCGATCAATCTGTTTCTTGAGCTATTTGTTGATTTTTGTCAATGGTAGCCCCAAACTAAACTTCACAAATAACACTCAATAATTTAGATAATAAGAATTATTGTTATATTTCTTCAAGTACGCATTCATAGTTCACAAATTCTATCCAACTGTGTGTTCATAGTGCAACAAAAGTCATAGCTAAATAATTTTGAATTTTGTAAGTCATATGAGTTTGTGAAATTATATGTACTTTAACAAAATTTTAGCATTTTCAGATATGGTATGAACTATGACGACCCACCTTCTCCTAGAACGTACCCGAGGATTTGGTGGACCTTCTGTCCAACTCTCGTCAGGACTTATTCACAAACTCTAATAAATAACACTAAAGTCCTTCAATACAGCATTTACATGCTACAAAATATCCCAATATTCAAACTAATGTACGAGCCAAAAGAAAAGAGATTGAGCAACTAGTACCATAAGACAGTGTGCCAGCCAAATACAAGTTCAAGATTTCCTATTACAAACTATTACTACCCTCGTCTCTCTCATCCCCGTACCCTGTTAAGGAAAGGAATGAGTTAGAAACCCACTGAGGTTCAAAAAAACAACAAGCAATCTATCAAGCACCCCTAGTTCGTCAATCTCCTTGACCAAGCCTTTGTTGGCTCGATTCGACCAACTAGCTAATGGGGTTGGCATTTCACTTGTTCAGGTCATTTGTCACTTGTAAACATTACATTCACTTGTTCAGGTCACTTGACTGTCCAGCCTACTGGACTCCACTAAGGTTGGTTTCAGATAGAAGTTTCAGTCATTACCCAAGACTATCCAACCTACCCGACCTCGCTAAGGCTGGTCTCGGATAGGGGTTCTAGCGAAGGGTCTAGTTCAACCGATGTGATAAAGTACACATCAGACCTACATTCATGCACGTGCACATTCAAATCCACATTCATGATCACAGAATTCAAGTTCATGGAGGTCGAGTGCGATAAAGTATACATTCACCTAGCCAAATTTAAGTCAGGTGAGTTTAGCATTTCAAATAGCTCAAGCATTTCAAGCAGTGATAGCATTTCAAGCATTTCAAGCAGTGATAGCATTTCAAGCATTTCAAGTACTCGAGAATGTCGTCAAGATAACCTTCTAACCAAGCCACAAGTCACATGTGTATCAGGTCACTTACATATGTATATCAATTTCACTTATAGAAAAGATATCAAGAGCTTAGTCAAGTTTGGTTGAGTGCGATAAAATACACGCTCGCCTATGCAATAACAATTCAAGGGATCTAGCAATTTTGATCAACAAGTCATACTTCGATTAACAAGTCACATGAAGTAGCAATCAAATGAAACACATGATTCTAACATGCAATTGGAACACTCACCAATTGATCACAATCGTTCCACTTCAAACTCTGGTTCTTCCTCTTGGACACTCTCAAGTCCTGCGATCATATAATACATTAAGAGTTTATCAACTCTAAACCAATAGAAATGAGAAAATTGGAGTTTCGAATCTTCACTTAGAAGACACATCAAGTTGCAGGTTTAATCCCAATATAGTGTCCACACTTACAAAACAAATGTTTTGTTTAAATTAAGGGGAAAAATCACACGCATGATAGATCAACGTCTCCAGTAACATATAGAGCAAACAGATGTTGATTTTAGGCAAGAATTCGGAAAAAAAAAAAGGGACAAGACTCTCAAGTTCAAAGTTGAAAATTTCGACTATAAAACGAGTTGGAGAAAACTCCTTTCCTTTTGCTTAAATCTTTTTGTTTTGGCTCAAAACCCACTCACACGTGAAACTCAAAGCCTTGGCAAGTATCTTACACAAAAGTATGTCAAAATCACCATACAAAATGAGAACTCAAGCTCTCCCTCACTCGATCGGCCAATCAAGCAATATGTTCAACAACTTGTCCTCAAGTTTCTCTAGCTAAACTTCCAACTTTCAACCTTATTTCCATAGCAAAATCACTATCAATCAAGATAACATATCATAGAATGTATGGTATATGTTTTAGGCAAATGAATCCATCATAATTTCTAGGTGTGTCACTGTAATTTCCACAATAATTAGGCAAGGAACCTCCCCCCCCGGTCTTGCGGATCTAATCTGGCAGGCTAGATCAGTAGGTAGTTATCGAGCACGCCGGGCGGGTAGAATACGCCATTAATGGCGGTGTCTATTAACCCGTTAACTGCCAACCGTGGTCTAATTCTCAACGGGGGTAGTCGACAAAAGTCATGAGCACTATTCTTCCGGGTCCCGCAGCAATTTCCGTTCAACAATTTCTGAGAGCAGAGTCGAGTCTTGTACTCTTCACAAGATGTTGTGTAAACTCAACTGCTCAATGCTTGACCGCATTCAGTTAAAACTCAAAAACAGAGATCAGTGTTCGGTTACAATCTAAACCCCTATAAATAGCTGAAGAATCTCTTCACCAGTCCTCACCACAACAAAAATATTTGAAGCCACCCCTTCTTCCATTTCTCTACCTAATAAGTTAGCAAATTATTGCCATGGCTCCAAGTAGTAGTAGCCTGATTGTTTCCGCCTTCATTGCTCTTGCATTCGCCCTCTGCGTGCAAAGCGCTCGGGGTCAGTTTATCTCCTGGAATGTACAATAATATTCACAATCCAAACTTCGTTGCACAATAAATATACTACTCAGTATTTTATTGTATTTGATATGCATATATAGTTCTTGCATTGATATGGTGTAATGCATGCAGGAAACTTAGCTTGCGAGGATCTGAAGGAGGATTCTTGCGCCTATGCAGTGTCATCGTAGGGAAAGCGCTGCGTCCTGGAGAAGCATGTCCGCAGAAGCGGGGAGGAAAAATACACATGCCACGCATCAGATATCGAAGCTGAAAAACTGAAAGATTGGATCGAAACCGATAAATGCATTGAAGCGTGCGGGGTTGACAGGCACGCACTTGGAATTTCATCTGACTCTCTTTTGGAGCCTCAGCTTACCCACAAGCTCTGCTCTCCCGCCTGCTACCGTAGCTGCCCCAATATTGTTGATCTCTACTTCAACCTCGCTGCCGGTGAAGGTAAGTAATATTTCACTGTCCAGATCTCCCTCTGCCTGCCCCTACAGATATCATACATCTCCACCTTTACATAATTATTTAAATCACTTAATTATAATCTTTCCCATTACCCGGCCGGCCACTGAAATCTGTGAAAATACAGCATCCTTCATTAATTAATGCGTTGTCATTTGATTATGTTTCCATCTATTGATCTACATATATGTAGGTGTACATCTTCCGAAACTGTGTGAAGCGCAGAGGGTTCATGGGCGCAGAGAAATGGCGGAAATAAAAAGCTCCGGAATAGTGGCACCAGGACCAGAATCGGATGGTGGGAAGCCTGTGAGCTTCTACATTGCCCCGGCACTCCCTCCTTATTAATCATGAGATGGGAGGCACAATAAAGAACACATGTAGATGGATACTTAATTACATGGCAGCGTATACCACACCAATAATATAGGGAAGTTGTTGCATGGGTTGGAAGCTCATCCTCTTCTCTGCGTTCGTCACTGTACTGAGTATTGCAATAGTACAACATTAAAGCATAAAACTAAAAGAGAGAATAATAGCGTATGTTTTTTGCATGGAGTGTACTCTGTCAGATGTACGAGTAGTAGATTAGATGCAAACGTATTGTAGATTTGTACTCCGGTTGCGTACGTTGACTATTTAGTTCGTGGAACTCGAGAGTTGAACGAAATAAATAAAAAAAAAAAAGTCATGATATTTGACTGTAGAGTATTGCTTTAATTTTAGATTTCAGTCAATCTGGGATCCGCCAACCGTCCAATGAGCTGTTGGTGACCAAGACATCTTTAAATGTTCGTGGAGGTGTGAGATCAAGGATTCGATTCTTAACTTCCACCGGCCACTATTTGTAACTTTTTCCTCCTCCTATTTCTAGATTAAATTAAAATATGTTATATTACTATTTATGGGTTTTCCTCCTCCTATCTTTAGATTATGTTAAAATAGGTTATACAAACAGTTATCGTTGTTGGAAAAAAAAAATCAATCTAGAATCCATTAATCTCATCATCCACGGGAACGGGATACGTGGTCTTCTCTCATGTGTTCAATGGTCAATTAGTTTACTTCTAATTTTGCTCAATGAAATCAAATCAAATCATGTAAGGTAATTCTAAATTTTGACCCCCTGATGTTGCATAAGAAACGTTAAACCGTCAAAATTTGAATGCTCTTCTTTTAAAATTAGGATATTTGTCAATTTTAATCCGAAGTACTAGCATAATCTTTGCTGTCACACTTATAATTTTCCTTCCTCACTCGCGTGACAACTTTATCAAAATTGAGGTGTCTATTGGCAAAGCCAAAATCGTTTTGTCTCCTGCAAAGCATTTCCTTTTCTTTTGATGGCTTAAGACCATCGTTGTTTTTTCTCTCAGCATTGATTGCTCCTTCTTCGCTACTATCTTTCAGCTATAAAATCTTTCGACAAAAAAGGAGGTAATTTCATCAACCTGTCTCCATGCGCGGTAACTGGTCCCTTCGAGCACATCCGCTACACGATAACTGGGGAGGAGATGATTTCAGCGCTAATAATGCTCCCAGTAAGACGCATCCAGATATGGGGCTGGGACGGTCATCAGAAGGACCGTCCCTAAACAGTCCCCTCACAATCTCATGCGAAAGGACCAAAAACAGCCACGTCGATCAGTTTTGGGAAGGAGCAAAAACGATGTCGCGTGAATCAGTAATGGAAAAAAGAAATTTGTGAACCTAACGGACGCCGTTAGAACTTAACAGGGGTTTCAAATGTTCAAAAATTGAAAGGAATTGGAATTATTTGAAATGAAACCCGGGAAAATCACCTGCCACATCATTTAGTAATCAAAATATCATTCAATAGTAAGATAGGGGGAGAAATAGTTGTGGAGAGACAAGCTTGCATACATTCAGGGGATTATAGGTTTGAGAAGGAGATCTCTAAGGCACAAAGTGTGTGAGGGATGAAGACGCACGATATCGTGGTGTGTTAAACAGGCGTTTGCAGAGCAAAACAAGGAAGCAGAAGTAAAAGATCTACATCATCCAATGATGATGCATATGTAGGGTGAATTGGAATAGAGAAGAAATCAAGTACAGTACTTAGCTGTCCCTATCATCCCTGGTGAAGCGAATAGTAGTGATTAAGGGCAGTAGCATGGTTGGCGGACACTAAGTCGAAGACCAACAAAGGTAATACATTCAATTATTTCATGGGAAATGTGTAAGAATTAGGCGTTCTGCCCATGAACTATAAAGGTGTAAAAAGTAGGCAACGTGAGCGTATAGTATATTGATTTGAAATAGATATAATGGTTGTTGGCGGCATGGGTATTGTATTTGAGCGATGGTCACATAGTGTCACAGTTGTAGATAATAGGTTTCCAATAATGTACATGTTGTTAGATGACAATTACTGTGCATAGTCATAAGTGTACACATTATGAGTCAAGCATTGCAATCAATTAACTCATTAGTACAAGGAAAGCAAAGTCCTCACCTTTTAAAATCCAATTGCATAGTATACATATATCTTGGCTAAAAGAGGTTGAGTGGGGTGGCTTGCATTGCAGAAACTATCAGGGTAGTTGATAAGTACATGTCTATCAAAATTTACATAACTTAGCTGTTTCTTTGGGTGTTGGTTCATAGGTAATGTTGTGTACATAGCACATAATACGATAATAAAATTGCGATACAGATGGTTAGTAATTATGTTGACTTCATGGCAGTGTGTATGTGTTGAAATGGGCCAAACGCGTACATAATTAATGACTTATGTGCAATCCTTTTGTTGATAGAACGAGTAAGTGCAATGGTTCACACTAAAATGGTTCACTGTGACGACCCCACCTCCTTCTAGAGCATACCTTAAAAGTTAGCAGATCGCCTGCCTGTCGACAGGACTTACTCAATCACATTACTTCAGAGATAACATTTGATAAATTCTCATTAATCTTACATTAACTTCAGAGATAACATTGTGGTATACTAAAACCACACGTTTAAATCTTTTACAATGCCAAGTTTAATACAAAACTTCAATTGTGGTATGATACTAGATAATTTGCAATCACAAAAGACATCATGTTAACTCCCTAAGCTCCCTCGTTCGTTTCTCGACAACCAACTTCTGTAAGGAAAACAAAACTAAAGGGTTGAGCTAAATCTCAGTGAGGTTTGTTGAGCAAGTAGCATTTAATAAACATTTAAATCAGTACAATTAAGCAAATAGTGCACATTTTACTGTATAATCACTTTCAAAAGGATACAAACTCCTCCTGGGAGTCATTTCAATATCATTGTACATTCATTTCAGTGTCGTGATACATTCATTTCAATATCATTGCACACTCTGCCAATTCACCTCCTTATGTCCTCCAAAACAATAAACAATCCCCTACATTCAATAATCAGTTCAATAATCTCCCAACTTCAGGGTAATATTCGAATATACCGAAACAGTTACTCAAAGCTTCCGTCCTATCCGACCAAGCCCTTTGCTGGCTCGAATAGTCCGTTGAACAGAGGGTTTTAGGGCCTAGTTCAGCCGATGCAGTAAAGTACACATACGGCTTATATTCATGCACACTTACAATAACATTTAGTCAATTATCAACCTTCAAATTCAACTAAAGCAAGTGCGATAAAGTACACTTTCGACTTAGAAAACGAGGGACAATTGAGATACACTTTCCAATGAATCACTTAACAATATTTCATAATAAGCACATTTATCACATAATTTCACTTAAGTAAAAACATAAACAGTTAAACACATAAATTCGGAAACACTCACCAAATTCCAAATAAATTACTCTCGAGCCTTGGGTTTGCTTTCTGGCTCACAGCTACCCCCTGAGATAAATTTATAATTCTAAAATGAAGATACTATTCATAGATAATCACTTATCATTTGTTACCTTATAATTTAAAATTATTAAAGTCAAGTTTTGGCTTTAAAATACAAGATATAATATATCCAACCCTTTCTTAAATTTAATCTCGAAACTTATCAACTTTAGCATTTTAAACAAAGAAATATACATATTCCAAGTTTATAGTCTTGTATGTTTAAATCAAGATTATATGTTGCTCAATTCAATATTTAATGATTATGCCCTATGAACACTTCATTCGTTCCTTTTTAAACGAAACCGGATTCTAAGTTGTTTGTAGTTTAGATTTGGTTTCACTACACCAGCCCCTCAAGTTCTAAAGTACTTAAAATGCTTATGAAGACAAGATTAAGTGGTTAGAAGCCATTTAATGTATATAGCTACAACAAGTTACCTTAGAGTTTCCAAAAACATCATAGAAGGCTTAACTAATTACCATTTCAGCCAACAAACCAAAATTCCAGCAATATTACTTCAGATTTTCAACAAAACTTCATTCTTTTACTTGCTTACATCTTTAAGTACTTTAATGTACTTTCGGTCCAGCATAAGCCAAGGCAAGTTACACCTAGTTCCAGTAACTCATTCAATCAAACGTTATTCACAAAGTCTGTAAGCATTATTTGCATTAGTTGTTAGTTTTTCTAACAATGTAGCAACTTAATTTGCAGCTTTTACTCCCTAATTGCTTCAGTTTAACTCTATTCATGGTGCTAAACATAATTATTAAACCACAGAGCAGCCTTAGCTATCATCTATGAAAGCTTACGAAGTTGGAAATTAGAAGAAATTCTGTTCAAAAGTTGATTTCATCCCTGCCACCACCATAGCAGATTGCATCAGCTTTCTTTTGCCAAATTCAGCTAGAATTTTCCCAAGTTTTACTAATTTCCAAGGCATCTATCTATTAAGTTGAAAGATTAACATGTCATCCACATATTCATTAGTAAGGGTTCCTGAATCAGCAACATTAAATTATACAGCCTGCTTCTTTCCCTCGGCCAAGCTACCTGCAATCAGTCGAATGCATTTGTCCTGTAATGCTCACTTTAGTTCCTACTTGTTTTGGTCTTGATTGTTGAGGTTTAAGGTCTATATGACATGTTACAACTTACTATACAGGTTTAGAAACTAAGGGTTTATAGGGAACACTTAGCACTTCTACCTGTTCTACTCTGTCAAGGCTAACAGGTTCAGCCGACAATCATTGTGTAGCTGATTTTTTTCCTTTCATTCCTCCTCAGTTTTCTACCCCAGATCATCGTACAGGGTATATTGATTCAACTACCCGGTATCCTAAGTAAAGTGTAGCAGTTTATATCAAAATTTAGAAGGAAAGCTGAATGGAATCTCAGGTCTGCGCAAGACTGCTAAATCTGGTGCATAGTAGCCTGCACCAGATTTCCTTCATGCTCAAAGTTCCAATTTTCACAAGTTCCTATAGCTAAATTTCACCTTATACCAGAAACAAACATGTTCGTGTATTTTCTACTCTACTCTTCCATCTTTCCATTGATAACAGCCTGCAATCTCAGTCAATTATCTCTCGGTTCCAATAGGTTCATTTAAATAGTCAGTTGATTCTCAAACCAGAATTTCCTCAGTCGAAGCTCACTTTTCTCTGCTAAAACTCAACTTACAGCTTGTATATTTCTTCTATTTACCGCATAAGCAAGATATTATTGTAGGTTCTTAGCATTATTATCTCAGAAAATGTTAATAATATCTGCAAGTTCCAGCTTTAAGCTCAGTTTCTGCAATTTCTTTCTTCCCTGCAGTTTTACAATTGCTGCACGAATTTTTCCTTCAACCAGAAGCTCAATTCCTAGCTAGGTTCAACATATTGCTGGTGTTTAACTAATTATACCAACTAATCAGTAAGTTGTTATAGAGTTTACCTCTTCCTCCTAGAGTTCGTTGTTGCAGGCTGCTTAAGTTTCTGTTTCAGCTCCTCAGGTCCTAACACTCGTTTTCCTCATTCTCCTTGCCTCCTCGCGGTACTCTTTCTTGTTTTTGGTTAGTTGGTGATGAAGCTAGCCAAGCTTTCCTTCCCACTCTCTCAGTTTTGCTCTCGGTGTTGGGTTGGAAAGAAAAGGAATTGAAGTTTTGTTTTCCTGTCGGCCACCGCCCAAATATATTGGCAGATAGCTTCTCCTTGTTTCCTCTCGGTCACCGCTTGGACCTAGCAAGCAAATTTCTATTTGTTTCCCCAGCCACCGCTTAGTTGATTAGCAGATAGCTTCTCCTCAGTTTTCTTTCATTCACCGCCCAATTGTCGGCAGCTGATTTAGCAAATGCTAGTGGATGTTGCCTAAGTTCCTCTCGGTTGTCCAGAGGCTTATTTCTCTTTTGGTTGCATGGTTATTTGTTTAGGTTTCAAGGTTAAATTGGTCTTTTAGCGTTAACTTATTTGCTTACTAAGGCTATAGTTTTATTATTTCATGCATTGACTCCAAATTTCATTTGGTCTAATTTGTATATTCCTATAAAAAAAATATTTTTTTACACCATTCTAGGATATTTCTACATTCTCAATTTTATAGAAATTCAATTAGACATTTAACTTAACCAATTATTTGTTATATATAATATCTCTAATAACGAAGTAAATAAAATGAAATAAATTCAGGACATACACATAATTTTCTCGGGTTCTCACATTCACACTGTCAATGAGTAAGTGCAATCTTTTTTGTACACATGGTAATTGGCAGAAAATACAGATGTTGATAGCAACAAGTTGACAGAGGATGGGATTCCTAAAATAGGAATGGAGTTTGATGCAGAAGATGAGGCTTCTAAATTTTACAATAGATATGGTTTTGTCATGGGTTTCAGCATCCAAAAAGACTACTTGAACAAGGACTAGGATGGCTTGACAACATCAAGAAGGTACACTTGTTGCAAGGTACATAACACTTATGTATGCTTACATGGTCAAAAATTTATAGAAGTTAGCATATTGTTTAAATTTGCAATTAGTTGTTGGCCCTAACATACTATCACGTGCATATACATAATGTGAGAATGAATTTACTATATAGTTGTTCGCTGGTTATATAGAATCCATATAGGCGTACAAATTGGGATCTGGTATGTTATACCCTACATGTAATTGGTAATACATTATATCTTTTCAATTTATTTTGCAACATGCTAAGGATAAAGACAACTTCTTTTCACAAATCAATGGATATCAATCAAAGGTGGTAGAGCAAAGAAATTAGATTGGATAATTAGATAGTTTTTTTTTATTTTGCCAAACTCATAACACTCATTAGAATGTATTTACACTTAGTTCTTAGTGCAGTACCACATGTTCAATCTATTTTATAATGTACTAGGGAAAAAAAGTTAAATTGCTTATTTTAGATTTTATTTATCGATATTACTAATATGCAGTTATTTGTCCACATGCATATTGCAATTAGTTATTGCAGCCACATGCACAGTGCAATGGTATGCATACATTTGAATGATTATTGGTGCTTTAATCCACTTGTGCATCTCCTTGCAGGCTGCAGTGGGTGTGTAATTTTATTTATATGACTAATACTAATTTGTCTATAAGCAAATTACACGGGATGATCTATGAGGTACAATTAATTTACAAAAATGTACATCATATTAGATGCTAGTTATTTGACCATGTATATCTATAAAAGGTAGTGCAATGGTACGCATAACTTTGGAATGGTTATTGGCCATTTGGAATTGATGCATGATTTTACTTGTATAAGCAATACTAATTTGTCTGTGAGAACCTTACACGGGGTAATCTATGAGGTACAATCAGTTTATAAAAATGTACATCATGTTAGGTGTTTGTTACTTGACTATGTATATCTGTAACAAGGAGATTAGATATAGTGCAATAAAAAGTAGCCACGTGAGTTGGAATGTATTTTAAAAACTTTGGTATAATTTATATTAGCATTTTTTTGTGGAGTGTACATGTTGTTAGTGGGTACGGAATAGTGCTATATGTTATGTATGCTTACATGGTCATAAATTTACAAAAGTTAGTCTATTGTTTAAAGTTGTAATTGGTTGTTAGCTCTTACACACTGTCACATGCATACATATAATGTAAGAATGAATTTACCATATAGTTGTTCGCTGGTTACATAGAGTTCATATAGGCGTACAAATTGGGGTTTGATTCGTTATACTGTGTATGTAATTGTTAACACATTATATTTTTTGCACCTTATTTTGCAGCATGTGAAGGGCAAAGATAGTTTCTTTTGACAAATCAATGGATTTCAATCAATGCTGGTGGAATAAAGAAATTATATTGGATAATTAGATAGTTTCATTGTGCTAGACTCGTAGCACTCGTTAGAATGTACTTACATTTAGTTCTTAATGCATTATCACATGTTCAACCTATTTTACAATGTACTAGAGGAAAAAAAAGTTAAATTTGTGACAACCCCACCTCCCCCTAGGGCGTACCCTAGGGTTTAGCGAGTCGCCTGCCCAACTCTCGCCAGGACTCACTCACTAGTACTCGAGAAAACCCTCATCCATAGAAGAAAAATACCACAACAAGTTCAAACTTATTATATATATACATTGATGTTCACCCAGATACAAGGCTTCCACATGCCATAATACTTTAAAGTGCTACAAGTCAAGTACATACAACCCTAATCGGGTACTAGCGCAAGTACAACTTCAAAATTCAAAATTACTAGACTACACTAGTCGTTGCAACTCTCGCCTCACTCGTACCCCCTGTAAGGAAAACAAATGGCGTGGAATGAGCTAAAAACCCAGTGAGGTTCCAAATATCAAATTAATCATCAAATAACGTAGGAGCAGTACAATAGTGAAATAGTAAGCAAAACAAGTCAAGAAATGAGTAATAATTCTTCATATAGCCAAACAATAATCATTCGTATTTCACAAGTAAGGATACAGTTGCTCATATATCGGCTCCACCATAGCTTGATCAACTGGTTGTTGACACTCCGTCAACTTTCAAGTGAGGTAACTAGTCCAGTAGAACACCACTTAACTCCAATCTCCGTCCACCGGCCAAACCCCCTTACCGGGCCCGAACTCCACAATAAACACTGGTGGTAATACTCGAGTATACCGATTAGTCGAGGAGGTAACACTCCACTCGACAGCACTAACTACCCAGGGTTCGTTATCTAATCGACCAAGCCCTTGCCGGCTCGACTCAATTAACTCGCCACAAGGTTTCTGGAATTCCAGATAAATCACAATTCATATGCACGTATATCATTTAAATTGAAATCAAGATCAAGAACAAGTCATATTAGGGCAAGTGCGATAAAGTACACGCTTGCCCTACCAATCCACTCGTATAACATGTAAGCATCTCATTCAAGTATCAAATACATGTGTCAAGTGCAATTAAGTATTTGGAAACACTCACCAACAAATGCAGTGCCTTTACAAGTCGTTTTTGGATATTACTCCGCTCTTGGAGTTCAAATCTGCGAGAAAATATTGTTTAAGAGCATTGAAAAGTAACTAAGGCTCGAAACTTAAACATTTCGTTTAACGAGAATCAAGTAATTGAAACTTATTTAGGGAATATTCATAAAACCCTTGCTCGCTTTTCAAACGGTGAAATTTTGAAGCATTTATATGTGAAAATACCATTTGGGTCGAAAAAATGAAGAAAACGTATTTCTATTAGCTGTAAATTTCCAAGGGTACAAGTTTCGGCCGAATTTCAACTTATATATTTCCACAAAAGAAAACTCGGATAATCTAGACAAATCGAGTTAGATTCGTCCTCAAAACTTTACTCAAGACAAGCGTAAGTTAACCCTTGAGTGCAAATTTGGGCAGCACGCCCTTTGTGTTTACCAAATTTCCAGCCATTTATGGCTTCCTTATTTTCTTTAATTCAGCCCCACAATAACACACAAGTAATGTTACTAATATAGCCCTTCCATTAGGCTCCAAAATCATCCAAGTACAACACAAGTGCAATAGTACAATCCGAAATCAATTTTTGAAGACAAAAACTAAACGGCAGATTGGATATCTCATAGCATTTTAGTCATAACTGAAGCTACGTTTATCAAATTGGGGTAAATCTTATACCATTTCGAAACTAAGACAGAGGAGCACAAATTTCATGAAGGAAACTTAACCTAATTCACAACTTATCTAGGTCAAATTTGCAAATCACAGATCCAACAGTTCGTGATCAGTCTGGTTGTCCGCACTAACTTTAATCGGCAATAACTCAAGCTACACAATTCCGTTTGGGGTGTTTTCAGAGGCGTTGGAAAGCTAAAACATATGGCTAAAATTTTTATGTTTTGTCCAAAAGCTAATTGGATACGAATCAGGGTGAAAAAAATGAAGCCAAACTGGTGAGTTCACAAAACTGTTTACGAATTGAAGCCTGTGACAGTCAGGGTATTTTGGTCATTTTACATCCTACCATGCTCCGATTGAGCTGAAATTTTACAGGAAGCTTAATAACATCATTTCCTACAACTTTCATGTTTTGATCTAAGTCCAATTTGGGTTCCATAATGGCCGAATAGAACTGGTCAGAACAGAGCAACATAAGAACTCTAATCTGGAATTTTATGAATTCATGGTGCAAACTTCACTTTTCTAACTTGAATCACTACTTCAACCTCCAACACAAGATTATAGACACCATATACCATCCAAACAACAAAATTTATGATTGAAAATTTCCAAAACCCTAACTCAAATAAACCACCATAAGCATCAAAATCATGGAAAGAACTATCATAAGCCCCAAGTATGGGTTGTTCTACAAAATTAGGCAAAAGTAGAGAAGCAATAAAGGAAGATAGCTATAATACCTCTTTAAGATGCTTACAAGAGCAATCCTTCACCTTTCCTTTCAAAACTTTGGCACACCAAGCTTCCTAAGCTCTCAATTAGAAGATTAATCGGTTTAGCTTCTTGTTTTTCACTCAAATCAACTAGAAATCAAGATGGTGTGAAGTAGTGTTTTCTCCCCTTTCCCCCCCTTGAATTTCGGCCATAATGAGAAGAAAAGAAAGAAAATGAAGTCCTAGAAGATTTAAGAAGGTTGGACTTGGTTTGGGTCAAAGTTAGGTGGATGCCTTCCACTTGGCACCTTAAGATTCCATCTTAAATTTTTGTCTTTTCCTTTCTTTTTTCTAGTCAAATATTTCGGCCAATAAGAGCTAATTAAGGGCTGATATTTTGCACTAATATCAATGATATTTATGGTAAGAAAGTGGTGGTCAAGTGGTGTGTTCAATCGGTAGTGAACGGTATCCGTCAGTTCAAGCCGATTTTCTCTAAATCGCGTATACTAGGGTTTTAACCTCTAATTCACTAACTTATTATTATCACTTCTAATCACACATTTAATATCATCTAGAATATACTCTTAATCACTAAATTTAGTATACGCTTCGTACCGATTACTCACACTACGAAAATACGTAAAAACCCTAGTTTGTCGTAGCGGTGAAAGTAAAATGGAAACCCTTGGTTCTATGATTATTTGTAGCTATTGGGGAAGTGAATGTATAGTAAAACTATTGTAAAGTAATAAATTTCATAATTATAGGGAATTTTAAGAAAAATATAAGAGATTTTACACGTTCTCACAAAATTGCTAATTTTAGATTCTGTTTATCAGTATTGTACATCTAGTTAGTATTAAGTACCATTTGTTGTTAATTTTTTATTGTTAGCTCGATTTGTTTTACAATATATTCAAAGTAGTAACTTCTACTCTATCAATTGGTGAAAAAAAAATTTACTTTTTATTGCTAATTAATAACATGCCGATGTTGTACCCCATGTTAGTACTTATTGACTTTTTGTTGCTATCATCTTACAAACTCTTTAGTCCATTTTATGATATGTTTAAGGAAATAAAAGTTTTTGTTTTACAAATTGGTGAAAACTAGTTACATTTGTTTATTTATAAGTTACATACATGCTGATTAAACACAAATTTAACTAGTCATATACCACTATTATGGAAATAGTAGTAATTGCCTATCTCAAAAAGTAGTAATTGCCTATCAGCAAATTTGTAACACCCAATCATAGTGTCACTTGTTTCCGTTTTTATCAAACCCCAAACTAAAAGCCTTAGAAACGTGGTTGGAATGTCAATTTTGGCATACTTCTATCATTTAATTGATCTTTGAACAAATATCCTTAAGTTTATTAGTTGTGATGCATATAAAAATAAACCAAATGAACACTCTAGTTATAACAATATGTACAATAATTCTAATAGATATATACAATGCTTCAAACAAATCTACAAATTGAACAAAAATCGACAATGATGACAATGATGTCTACAAGGATTTTTACCTGTCACTACATAACACATTGTATAAATCAAAATTGAAAATTTACAAATGTTGTGGTAACAAAAATCTATAAAAAGAAAATGAAAGAGTTATACAATGCTATTAACTGAGTTTCACTTGCTCCATTTCTTCTTCTCAAGTTGATTTCTTCTTTTTCTTTCTAATTATAAATGATGGGATTGGTTCTGCAAACTCAGTAGTTCATACTTTTTATATTTCTTTCTTTTCATTTGGATTCTTCTTTATCCTTTTCCGTGCCATCTTGCCACTGCTCATGCAAATTATAAAGGCTATTTACTCCGTTCAACACATATCAGTTTGGCTAAGACTTTATATACTCTTATCTATTCAAATTAAAACAGAGTGAGACCAATTCAACAACTCGTAATTGTAATCAATCAAACAGTCACGTGTCACTATCCTATCAATATTCTGGCACAACATAAAAACAATGATAAACTTACGTATTCAAGGATTTTGATGGTGTTTCAAGTTTGCTGCTACCTGATTTTTCACTTTTTTCTTCTCTAAGTGCTTTCTTAGACGAACTTCTCAATCTCCTTCATGCCATCTACACTATCTTTTTGTTAAACAAACTACATTTCAATTACATAAGGTTTTCTCCCAACATGCATAAATCAAGATAAAGTAGTTCTAAGAATGATATAGCAGATTCAATTATGAGCGAGACATTTTGAACAACAAGTGCATTCAACCTAACATATAGACATTAGAATCAAGACTCATGCCAATCGATTTTCATACTGTAGGATTCAATTACTAGGATTCTCATCCTAATTCATCCTAATCCTAATCATTCACTGGGCTACGGATATTGAATTCCTACAGTCATGTCCTTCCTCTTGCCCAGACCCATTGTTAGGTTCTATAGTTGCTGCTCCTGCCCTATTACCTTCACCGACATTCCTCTCCTCATAATGCTCTGCATTGTGCTCATCTTCCTCCGCCCTTTCCTCATAACCTTTGTCAATGTCATTATCCTCATCGTTGTCCTCTTCTTCCGCAAATTGATATTCCAACTCTTCATCACTGTCAGGACGCTGGTGTATTGCATGTGTTTCCTGCAGCACATTTTTTTCCTTTGTCCAATGCTTAAGCCCCAAACGATGCACCTTTTGCTCTCGGATGAGTAGACAGCATTTCTGCAATCTTCAATGTCCTCTGTTGGCTACTAACACCAATGTTATACAGCTCATTTAGCTCAGCCTGCAGTTACATGACGACATTACCAATCCATAAGCTATTCACATGCTCTCAAGAATGGAATAGAATACACAATGGATACAACTACCTGGTGTCTAAGTGAAATACCTTAATTTAATAGTTGTAGTACTGGTATAACACGGTACGTACAAGTTCTAACACATATAAAAGTATCACAACGAAGATTGTATTTTCATTTATTTATAAAATAATTATCCAAAAGATCACTACATTTTATGTTTTACACTATGGATACTTAATTGAAGATAACTTATTTGTTCAATATAATATTGGGATTTGGTTTCATACATTAACATGTAACTGCATGTTTTACAAGTGCGTACATTGCTTTGACCCATGCTCTTGACACTACAATGCAGTGATTACATCAATGTTTACATAAATTTCGTTAACCATGGAATCGACCCACTTACGCCAACATCAGCATGCCCGCTGTCCATCATCATCCCTACCAAATCAGGGGGCAGTTCAGTAGGCCACGCACCATATTCATTCTCTACCGAATCATGTGGTCCAACTTTCAACATCAAATTTAACCAACCATTTCAATATGCATGCCATGTAATCCATACACAAACTTTTTATGATATGAGTTAAACAATAAATAACATGTCACCAGTTTTTCTTTTCCATAGCCCCCAAGATTCTTAATCTCCAATACATCCCTTTCAGAGATCAGAGCATCTGTCCATGCCTTTGCTCTTGGTATAGTCCTTGACACTTTGTGCTTCAGTATTTGCACTCGGTCAAGATAATGAATCTGCAATAAAATATAGCAATTAATTCAATTACAGCCTTGGCTTAGAGTATGTCTCATTGTACAGCATTTATTTGAGCGTAATCTAATCAATCCTTCACACTAACTTGAAGAGAACTAGTATGTAGATAGTAGTTCACATACACGCACAAGTGGTTTATCGTTGCATTATCTAATCATTAAAGTAGACTTCAATCATGACTACAAGTACCTAATCTTACCAGCAGAATAAAGATGCATCCGCCAACATATTGATGCTGCTTTTGAATTTTCTTTTGCACCTCTAGCACCTTATTGCATAGTACGATCCTAACATACTCAGCCTAGTTAAATGTCGCCACCTTGTCAACCAATTGCATACAAGTCCAAAGCCTTGTTTTGTACTCGGCTCTGGTGCTTGGAGTCAATAGACATCCACAAGCTAATACAATAAATGGTCGTTTGAATTCTTCCCCTGCCTTCATGGCTACCAACTCATTCGGCAACTCTTTCCATTTGTATGTCCTGCGACTTGGCCCGGTTCCCCCAACCTCACTAGCATCAGTGTCTTTAACTGGAACGAGACCTTCATTTGGGATCCCTAAGATTAAATTAATGTCTTTTGATGTTAAAGGTAGCACACCATCTCCATGTAGATTTAAGCTACTTAATGTCGGATTAAAGTTATCAACTAGCCAGGCAGCTATGCTATTAGGAATCTAATGACACTGTATGTCCAGTAGCCCTCCAAACCCTATGCCTCTAATCTACTGCTTCTTTGTTTCATCAATTCGTGAAACTAAGCTTAACATCTACTTTGGTGAGCAACAGATAGTGTACTTCTGATTCTACACCATTTTTTAGATATATGCATTAGGCACGAAGAGAGTTTCATGAAGTGTTTGACGAATCATGACATGTATTTACCTTAACCTGAACCCGTGCTTTTCACACTATTGGCTTTCCAAGACGTTTCATTTCTTTCTCGTGCTCTTCTTTCTCTTTCAAATACTCCTCCTTTCGCTTCCTCACATCTTCCTCACTCAACTTATTGTATGCTGCACGAGCAATATCATTGTACTGCATTGAATAACCAAAGTTAAAATACACGTTAAACTAAAGCCATGTCATTGCTCATTTCACTATTTTTTTCTTAGCCTGACCATCAGTTGAATGATTGCAGTGTTTATTTTGCTACGCCAGCATACCTCTGTCACCTTAACACATTTCGCCAAAACCATGGTTGATACTCTTTCCTGCCCATATTCAAAACTCTGAAGTTATTTGTACTATTTACTAACATTATTTTTTCCTCAAATTCAATGATCTTACCTGAACTTCATCCATGGATTCAATGGCGGGACTGGTTCCGCGACTTCGCTTGTTCCTGTTGTTTGCATTTCTTCCTCTCCATCTAAACGATCATTCCTTTTATTGGTTCTTTTCCTTCCCATCCGACCACTGCATTATCAACATTGTAATGCATTATAATGATGACAAATCCAACCTGTCATGACCATACACAAGCACTAACCACTTACCTATTCAATGATTTCGGTGATGCCTCGTGTTCTGTACCACCAATTGTTTCAGTTGGTTCTTCTCTGTTTGCTTCCTGCCATGAGCTTCTTGATCGTGTTCTTGCCATGTAAACTAATATTTTTTACAAATAAACTTCACTTCAGTTCCAAAATTTCATTTCCAGCCACACGCATAATATATGATGAAGTATTACTAAACATAATATGAGTTTCAAATATTAGTCACATTAGGTATAGTACAATTTGTAACTTTTTTCCACATTGAGTAAGTCATTATTCACAGTTTGTTATTTATAACAACTAGCGCTAATCAAGATAATCTATTGTCCTACCTATCAAGTTTTGCTTGGGATCAACTTCTTCTTCTATTTATCATGCTATTGTACGATACCAATGAAGTAGAACACAGGGACAAGCAATTTTACAGTATGTTGATGTAATTTTACAGAGTAGTTCTATTACTGTCGCTTTTGACCTACTGTGTGTAACAACTATCAAACATGATGTCCAACCACAACAATTACTGTACTAGTAATCTTTTTTCACAATTTGTTTGCCACCCTGCAAAGTTTCTTGTTAATTATGCCTGATTTAGTCAAATCATAATCTATTCTTCTACCTATCGACTTCGATGCAATCAACTTCTCCTTTATTTATCATGCTATTCAACAATCAGAATGAAGTAACAAACCCGTGGAACAGTTTCAAAGTATGTTCTGCCAATTTTACACAACACTTCTAATAGTGTCACTGCTGAATCACTGTGTGTAACAACAATCCAACATGATGTGCACCCACAATAACTAACAAGATTTGTAATTGTTTTTCCATACTGAGTACGCCAAACTTCACACTTTGTTATTTCTTCTGCCACCTATAGTCAAATTATTATCTACTCTTCTACGTATTGAGTTCGATGCAATAAACTTGTTTATCTAACCACTGTGCTAGTATACAATTCGAGTGAAGTGACAATCACATTCTAGCAATTTCACATTATGTTGGGGCAATTTTACACACCATTATGAAGGTGTCACTAGTGACTCATTGCATAAATGAGTTATCCAACATGACGTGTAAACACAATACCTATCAACATTTGTAAACTTTTTTCCACATTTAGTATGCCAAACTGCACAGTTTGTTATTAATTCTACCTGCCATATCCAAATTATAATCTTCTCTCCTACTTAGCTTGTTCGATGCAAGCATCTTCTACTCCCAATGCTATTGTACAATTCCAATAAAGTAACAAACACGGGTGCCAATTTTGTATAATTTTGTGACAATTTCACACAGCACTTCTGATGGTGTCACTGTTGACTCATTGCATGCAACACTTATCCAACTTAATGTCCAAACACAATACCTATCATGACTTGTAACCTTTTTTGACATAAGTATGCTAAACTACATAGTTTGTTATTTATTCTACCTACCATTCTTGAAATTCAAAATCCTCTCATACCTATCAAGTTCGATACGATCCACTATTCATTCCTTTTCTATTCATTCTTATGTTTATAGCATGAAATAAAAAACATGAGGCATCACATTCATGGTTTGTAGGCATGTTCATCTGCCTAGCCCCTCTCCTTTTATACTTGTTTATTCTATTTCCTTCTATTGTTTGGTGGACAAACCTTGATTTAACTTCATTCAATTAAGGGATTTCACTTTACATCTGCATAACAA
This sequence comes from Coffea humblotiana, assembly GCA_023065735.1. Lineage (NCBI taxonomy): Eukaryota > Viridiplantae > Streptophyta > Magnoliopsida > Gentianales > Rubiaceae > Coffea > Coffea humblotiana. The sequence goes on from CM041215.1 coordinate 7,206,504, forward strand.
TTTCAGTAATTTCAGTCCATGTTAGTATTCTTTCACATAAATTAATACGTTTCCAACATGCTATAAATGGCACCCTGAAATGAAATATCTTGTAACCATTTCACTTTACTTTGTACGTCCCCCTCATCAGTATGTACCATTTTAGAAGCCCATATCATGTTTAATCTACACTCAGGCACTGTTATGTAACAAAACCTATACCAACTTTAGCACAATAATAATAACAATCCCCAACCCATGCATGCGATTTTGCAAGCACTTGGCGTGCAAAATTTCCAATACCTTTCTTCCCCCATGTTGGTAATTATAATACCTATCATGTGCAACTGAAGGTTCCAGTGTATTATCCTTTTTCCACTGTATTAAACAATTACTTCAACCAAAACTGCAACAAGTATAATCAGCGTATTTGTTCACAACGCTGTATACAGCAAAACACAACTACAAGTCAAACCCATCCACAATTTATGTGATACCATTGCTGTTTTCTTACCTGTGTTTCTTTTGCTTTATCTCTTCTCCGGATCTCCCAACCTTGTACTTGACAATTCCCGTTCACCTTTCTCAAGCCCTTTGATATTTAAGTACCAATTCTAAACTCTCCCCTTCTGCCACTAGTTATTGCTTCTCCTCGTTGTGATTTTCCTTCACAGCTACTCTATTTCTACTACTTCTTGTTATCCCTTGTATACTACCTGGCAATTTCCAATTCTACAATTTTATTTTCCCCTTGCTTTTCTTTCTTGCTCTGTTTTGTAGAATTGTTCATCAATGAATATGGGCAATTATTTTGGAGGGAGTGCGACTAAGCTTTTCATTTTAAGGATTCATTTGGGAGGGAACGGACCAACGCTTCATAAAACGGTCCGTCAACTCTTTTTCTTTTTGTTTTTCCCGTTTCTCCTCAACACGGCGTCGTTCTAGGCCTACTGAAGCCTTCCTGATGTGGTTTATTGTTGTCCATTCGTTGGGCCTTGTGAGAAGACCGTTCAGGAGCGGTTCGTCTGATGACCGCTCCTGCCCCTAATCCCACGCATCCATATTAGTACTACTTTACTATTTGTAACAGTACTAATGATATCGACATTAAAAATAAAAATAAAAGATGAAGCTCTCCATCCTTGTTCATCATTGTTGAAAATGAAATAAAGACCTATAACCTAGACTCTAGACCGTTTAAATGTCAAAATCAAATTACTTCTAGTGCATTGTAAATTATAATTAGAGTTTATCTTGTATACACTACAGTGTATATACTATTACCGTTGGATAGATGGCACATATGTAAAAAAAATGGTGATATTCAAATTCAAGTTGAAATTAAGTGACATGTATTCAAAGGTCGAAGTATATATACTGTCAGCACATATAAGATTAATCTTTATAATTTTGTATTATTTTTGTAAAAAACCTCTATACTTTTGACTACAATGCCTAAAAACTTGAAAAATATAAAAAAAAAAGTAACATTGGTTAAATTCGTAAAGCCCTACCAAAAGAATGAAGATCGAATCCAAATACAATAAACAACTCCATACTATAAAGGGTAGTATTTTACTCAAGAACTACTAAATAATCCATACTTGCACAGTATCCATTTAATCATCACTATTAAGAAAATTCTTTATTGAGTAATAGTACCAAAATCTTAGACTGATTAAGAGTACAAAAAATTGAACAAATTGAAAACTCGAAATAGGAAACCTACCAGTAAATATATAAATAGGAAATTTTGTCTTCTAGAATATTTTACAATTTTTTGCATCATTTCATAAACCCCAAAAAGAAGAATAGAGTGCTTTTTTTTTTGTAGTGCTATAGGAATGTGTTTGGATAGCCATTATTTGGCTAAAAGTTATTTGCTTGTATCACAAACACAATTTTCAACGTACTTTTTTTATCTTTTCAATTATCTTTTTATCTCACATATATTACATCACAAAAAAAGTGCTACACTAATTATTTCAATTAATATTTCAAATAATCTCCCATCCATCATTTGCCTTTTAACAGTTTATAATGTTAATATTGTCATATGTATGTTGTGAGAATAACAGACATATACATCTGTTAACATGTCCATAGAAATCCTTGTAGATACATGTATCTAGTGAAATGAGGTAGATTTTGGGATAAGGGTGGAGTTAGAAAAAAATTCAATAGGAACAAATTTAGCATGTTCAATTTTCCTGCTTTCAAATTCTAAATCCCTAGTAGATGATTTTGTCACTTTTCCTATCAAATTGAAGAAATGGGTATGGTTCTGGTAGCAAAGCCATACCTATAGATTGTTTTGATTTAGTTCCTACGTTTAAAATCTGATATATGCATTCATCTTATTATTTTTAAGACATCATAAATAATTACCTATTCTGATGCTGGTAAGAACTTGAAACTTATAAGACGATTGGTAAGCCTATTTAAGAAGATTGGGTCTTCCATGCATAGGTTCGATTGTTCCCATTAGAATAGAATAATTATATATGATTCTTAGACAATATAAAGATGGTTGCATTCTTTAGACATTTAATGATAGGATCTAGCTCAAAACATTCAATTATAGTACAAAGTAATGAGTATCATATGCCAATAAATAATGCGGATTGGACAATTCCAGAAGAAAAAAATAGAACGTATTTATATAATAGGAGCTCTAGATTTCAAAACAGCTTTATCAGTCAAAACTTATGAAGAAACAATATCAATTCAAGAAGAATTTCAAACAATACCATTATTGAATCATTTAACAATTCAGAAATATCTTAGTAAAGGGCATAGATATCTCCATTTTGGACTAATTCAAGTAGCAGTAAAACTTTTAGTTCATCTAGGAATAGATGCTCCATTTTACCTAGCATTAAGAGATAAAAGACTAAAATATAAAAGACTTCTTTTGTTAGCCATGATTCCAACAATTGTATGTAATGGACCAATATATTTCAATTGTGCCCCTAAATTTTCTGTAGATATGACTGACCCACATGTTTTGAACTCTATGGTATTAAACATTCATTTATAAGGATATGAATTTGAAAAACATAATAAAAATTTTGCTATAATTTACAGGATATACTGTAGGCCTTTATCATCACAATTAAATAAAAAATTTATAATGACTCCAACTCTAAAGGATGAAACTATAATACTTCAAGTAGAAGTAGATAGACCAACAGTTTATACACCTAAAAGATTAAAATAAAATGAAATCACAGTACCTACTGAATTTCAAATACAAAATCCTCAAGTTCCAAGAAACTTAGAAAGAACCAAAGCAGAATAAATAATAGAACTGGATGGAAAAGTATTCATAAAATTTCCTTCTTACAGAGAAAGACCATCAACTTCTTCAAATTTTTCATGGATGCCAGTTAGACAATCCTATTCTGATTCTATTGAATTTGTATCCCCTATTCAAAATAATTCAACCTTTAATTTTGAAACACCAGTACCTGAAGTAATAAATCAAAATTAGTCTGATTATTCACCAACACATTCACAACTGAAAGGAGAAATAAATGTTATAAATAAAGCTAATTTTAAAATTAATTATAAATTTTCACAAGAATATTTTGATGGTGAAGAAAATGCAAATAAAAGGATTTGGTTTGCTCAGTTATCACCTTCACGTAGAAAAAACTTGAAAAAGGAATGGAAAAATGAACTAAAACAAAGAAAATTTAATTTTCCTTTCTTCACAAGGGTTGTCGTTTTCACTTCAAAAATAGGACTGTATGATATATATGAGAAACCTCAAATACATGTACAAACTAATTTATATAAAAAATGGAATTTGAAGGATAGTCAAGTAGTTACATCTATTCATCCCCCACTAAAAGAAATTAGAATAAACACACAACTGAAGGCGATATAACTGCATCACCATTTAAAAGGGAGAGAGAAGCAGAATCAAGTACAAATAATAATGTAAATTTAGAAGATGTTAAAAAATTGTATCAGCAAAATAGTAATACAAATCAAATACTTCGTACTATATCTCAACACATAGAAGTATTAAATACAAAAATAGATAGTATTCCAAAACCACTTACTAGATTTCCAAATGATATATCAGCCCCTCATTTTCAACCTAGAAGCCTTCCAAGAGATAGTGAACAAGATTTAGTACAGAATGTAAACTCAACTAGCACCATACTTAATAGGATATCTCAAACATTACAATCTTTAACAAATACTCCAAGAATTAATACAATAGACGGATGAATTATGCATGAAGAAATAACATCAAAAGAATCCGAATCTTCAGGAGAATCTTTAGAATAAATAGACATGATAACTCCAATAGAACAACAATTTCAGGAAGAAAAAGAGAATCAAATAAATAGAATAAAAAGAAGAAAGAATTTTAGAAACAAAAAATATTGGAAAATAATAGATATAAGAAATTATTATCCTCAACCAAGTCCTCCCGATATTCAATATGAAAAAAGATCAAAATTTCATACTACAAAATATGATGCAAAATTGATATATGAATGGAATATAGATGGAAAAGTAGAATACGATGTATTAAATACACTTCAAGAAATGGGTATGGCTAGATTAGCTTAAAAATTAAAAAAATATCCAAGAAAGAAATATTGCGACCTTATTAGTATCTGGATTTACAGGGTAATTAAAAAATTGGTGGGATAATGCTCTCACTCTTCAAGATAAACTTGCAATTTTTGACCATATAATAGAAGTTGAAGATACTGAAGGAAATATTCAAGTTCAATCAGCTGCAATAGAATTTTTAATAGTAACCATAGTAATGTACTTTGTAGGAAACCCAAAAGAAGAATTAAATGTTAATAAAATATTTTTAACAAATTTAAGATGTCCAACTTTATCAGATTTTAGATGGTATAAGGATATGTTTTAACTAATGTGTTAAGACGACTAGATTGTAATGCATCATTTTGGAAAGAAAGATTCATAACTGGGCTACCAAATTTATTTTCCCAACAAATTATGAATAATTTACAAAAAAGAAATGGAAACTAAAGTTATTTCATTTGAAAATATTACTTTTGGACAATTATTTGCTTTTACTAAAAAAGAAGGATTAACTTTATGTTCTGAATTAAAACTTCAGATTAAATATGGATCAGAAAGAAAAGAAGTAGGATCATTTTGTGAAACTTTTGGTATTAAAAGAATAAAATCTCCATCGTCAACAAAAAAAAGAAGTATAAAAGTAAAAGAATATAGAAAATATACGAAAATCATCAGTAATGAACCCTATTATGATAAAAAGAAAAATAAAAGGAAATTTAGAAAAAATAAAATTCTATGTTGGAAATGTGAAAAAATAGGTCATAAAGTAGATAAATGTAAATTAAAAGAAAAGATAAATGAAATATGTGCAGGAGAAGATGAAATAAAAAAGAAGTTAATAGCATTCTTAATAAAAGACAAAGAACAAAGTATAGAAGATGACTATTATAATGATTTAACTAATTCAGAAGAACAAGAAAATTGTAATTGTTCAAGTTCCTCCAAATACATAAATGTCATTACAAACAAGGAAGATAAAGAATTTTTACTAGATATTATAGAAAAAATAGATGACCCTAAAACTAAAAAAGAATATTTAGAAAGGTTAAAAGATTTAATTCTACAAGAAGATAAAAAGGCCAAAAATTATAGAACCCTTTAGTATTTCAAAATTAATAGATAAATACCCAACTGTGAACAATATTAAAAAGACACTACTAAAGATCTTCAAGCAGAAATTAATAATTTAAAAACACAAGTAAAACAATTACAAAATAAAATATTAGAATTAAAAACAAAAGATTTAGAAATTGAAGCAATAATGTCATTATTAAAACATCAACCTTTGGAACAACCCTCTACATCTACAACAAATGAAATAATTATTCCTGAAAACCCATCACATGAAAAACAATATTTAAAAAATAACATTTCAAAAATTGTATGCTTTAGTAACGGTACAAGATTTTAAAGAAATATTTGTAACCTTATTAGATAGTGCAGCGGATCCAAGTTGTATAAAAGAAGGGTTAATCCCAACAACGTACTGTGAAAGAACAAATGAAGAATTATTAGTTGCAAATGGAGAAAAATTACAAGTAAAATATAAATTTACTAAATGATCAATATGCAATAATAATTATTGTATAAGACATAATTTTATTATAGTAAAAAATATTCATATAGATATAATCTTAGGAACACCTTTCTTTATTCAAATGTATCCTTTGGTTGTAGATAGTGAAGGAATTCACACAAATATTATGAGAAAAACTATAACTTTTAGATTTTTAACACCAATAAAACAAAAGGAGCTACTAATATTACAATCATCTTCTTCTTTTTTTTTAAAGAAATCTACTCATTTATTGATAAATCATAAAGTTACAAGAGGAGGACAAAGTCATTCCTCAAGGTACTACTGCAAGGGTCCTTTAGTCATTCTAATAGAAGGTAACCCTAATTTATCCAATCTGGCTTCCCCCCTAGCTAGCTGTGGAAGTAAACATGATTGGTCATAAACCCTGACATGGTCTTGGGGATTCGAGATACACACATTAGATAATATGTTGGCAACTTTGTTCGACTCTCTAAAACAATGGGAGAACTGAGCAGGATCTGCAGCCAACTGCCATATTTGTCGTATCTCTGTGCAAATGTGCCATGGACATTGGTACTGCTGTTGGAGTATACCCACTTACACCAACGAATCTAATTGTATTCGAACATGCTCATACCCATTCTGAAAGCAGAGACGAAGGCTAGTTAATAGAGCCAAAGCGCTTGTATTGATCCCCAGGAAAGCCGAATATGCTACTAAAAAGAAGCGATTTGAGTCACGTAATACTCCTCCACCACCACTTGCTCCTGGGTTCCCCTTAGAACACCCATCAGTATTAAGGGTCAAGGTCTCCATACCGGATGCCTACCACCGAACTAGTCTAAAGTGAAGTAATGATGGCGAATGAGAAAACCTGCAAAAGAACTAATCAAACGTCTGTGCTACAATCGACTGCTGGAACTCAACCTTAACCACCATTTTAAGTTCCCGGAAAATACCTTGGCAGATAGCCCCACTATTCATTTTGATCCCTTCAAACACTACCTTATTCCTCGCCTTCCAGATGTGCCAACATATGAAGCTCGGATAAACGAAAACAATAAATTGCCTTTTTCCAGCTATATGCGAGGACAACCACAAAGCAACTAAGCGATCTCGTAGCGTAACCATAATTATAGGTATTCCACATGTGAATCCAAAGGAGTTCCAAATCTCTACTGCTAGTTGTCCCGTTGAAAAGATATGCTCAATGGATTCCCCAATAGCCATTGAGCAACAAAAACATTTTGAAGGCATTTGGACACCAAATTTACCTAGGGTATCATCCAGCGGTAACCTCCCCATCAATAGTCGCAACATAAAAAATGACACTTTTAAGGGGATCCAAGGGTGTCAAATTTGAGAAAAAAACCTAGGAAGAATTCCGAGCTTGCCTTCCAAGAGGATAATAAGAATTTTCCCGACGTCGTTGGCATCCAGACAACCTCATTTGGCCACCCACCCTCAGGGATCGAGTGTTGTAGCATTAAAAACAACAAATAATCCTCTTCTATTTATACGACAATAAATACTATTCAACATGTTAAATAACAAATAAATTATATTAAAGAAGAAAAATCCTATTTAAAAACAAAAGAGCGACTAAAAGAAATAACTATTCAAAAAAGAATATTAGAATTGAAAGAATTAATAAAAAGAGAAGTATGTGTAGAAATCCCAAATGCATTTTGGGATAGAAAAATACATACAATTAATTTACCTTATGAAAAAGATTTTAATAAAAAAGATATCCCAATGAAAGTTAGACCAATTCAAATGAATTCTGAATTATTTGAATTATGTTAAAAGAAGATACAAACTTTATTAGATAAAGGACTGATAACTCCATCAAAATTTGCATGGAGTTGTGTGGCATTTTATGTAATGAATCAAGCTAAAAACGAAAGAGGAGTACCACGATTAGTAATCAATTATAAACCATTAAATAAAGTTTTGCACTGGATTAGATATCCAATTCCAAATAAAAAAGACTTATTAAATAAGTTATTTAATGCTAAAATATTTTCAAATTTTGATTTAAAATCTGGATATTAGCAAATAATAATAGCACCAAAAGATAGGTATAAAATAGCATTCACTACACCCTTTAGTCACTATGAATGGAAAGTTAAGCCTTTTGGACTAAAAAATGCTCCTTCAGAATTCCAAAATATAATGAATGACATATTAAACCCTTATAGCTCATTTAGCATAGTCTATATAGACGATGTATTAATATTTTCAGAATCATTAGAACAACATTTTAAGCATTTAAATATTTTCTTAAAAATTATAAAGAAAAATAGACTAGGAGTTTCAGCACCAAAATTAAAATTATTTCAAACACAAATAAGATTTTTAGGACGTGATATTAATAAATGAACGATAAAACCTATAAATAGAGTATTGGAATTTGCAAATAAATTTCTAGATGAAATTAAAGACAAAAATCAGTTACAAATATTTCTACAATGTTTAAATTATATTGCTGATTTTTTTCCTAAATTTAGACAAAAATGTTTGATATTATTTGATAGTCTTAAAAAGAATCGTCAAGTATGGACAAAAGCACATACTCAAAAGATTAGATATCTTAAAAAAGATTCATTCATTACCATGCTTATGTCTTCCACATCCTAAAGCATACATGATAGTAGAAACTGATGCATCAGAATTAGGATATTGAGGAATATTAAAACAAAGATTAGATAATTCAATAGAAAAATTAGTTGGATTTCATTCTGGAACATGGTTAGGACCACAGAAAAATTACTCTACTATTAAAAAAGAAATTTATCCATAGTTCTTTGCATATCAAAATTTCAAGATGATTTATAAAACAAAAGATTTTTATTTCGAATAGATTGTAAATCAACAAAGGAAATTTTACAAAATGATGTAAAAAAAATATAGTTTCCAAACAAATTTTTGCAAGATGGCAAACTATTTTGTTAGTTTTTTTACTTTGAAATAGAATTTGTCAAACGAGAAAATAATTCCTTTCCTGATTTTTTAACAAGAGAATTTTTACAGGGCAATGGATCAAAAGAATAGATTCACACAGGATCATTGTAAAGATGATCCGAAGACATCATCATTCCAAACAATAGATTCAAAAAGAAACCTTATTAACTACTCGTCGATTCATTTATTATACACCTCAAGGAAGAATTCAACCTAATCATCTTCATAGATATCCAATAGTATATTTGAAATTTTCAAAAGCCATTCTTTTTCTCAAAGAACAATGTTATCTTATGAGAAGAAAATCAATGGACTTATTATGATGAAGCATTGGCTTACTCAAAGCAATCAGAACAATTCTCATTACAAGAAAGGGATCAAAAAGGAAAAAGAAAAAATGAGCAGTGTTATTTGTTAAATTTGTAGGAGATATGGATTCCAAAGTAGGAGGTTCAAAAGCAAGGACTCCAAAAGACTATGAAATGTCCATCCCTCAAATTCCTACAACTCCTAATAGATTCCAATCACTTCAAGACTTTGCAGTTTTAAGCTATATTCAAGCAGCAAAAAATTCAACTCCTTCGAAAGCAAATCCAAGTTCTTCTAAACCTTTCTCACCAAATAAATCCAATGAAAATTCCACCTATTTCACCAAGCCCTTCACTCAACATATTACACTAACCAGATTTCAAGAAGTTCCACCATATAGTTTACTTACAAATCTTACTCAAAGATTGTTTCCCTCAAAATGTTTTTGGCAATTGGATGATCCAGCAAAAAATCTAGACTATTATGAGTTAATCCTCATGGACACTCAATCAGTTGAAATTTACCCTATTCTAGATAAAGAAAAACTTGAGACAATTAGCCATTCCAAGTGTATAATCAAAAAGGTCTGTTTACCTAGTGAATGGACTTCTTTATATTCAAAAAGTCATTCTCAGTTAGATTTATTCCAAATGGATTAACATACCAGGATTATAAGATGGCCTAGTAACGTGCCTTTTTCTTTAGGCGATTCAATCATTCTTGGCTTTTTACTTTCAAAGAAAGTTGCAGTAGGAAATTTCCAATTTGGTTTCATCATTGGTGGAACTCGTTTGGACCCCAGAAAGAAATTTTACTTCCAAGAGCATTAATGGGATTTTAGACCCATCTCAAAAAAGCCACAAGAGAAGTGTATTCAAAGCCAATTCTGTTTTATATTAAATTTAAAGTTCCATGGATTTTCTGTTGGAATTTTAAAATTCATCAAGAATTAGAAAAACCACTCCCAATGTCCTTAGTTCAAGAATTCAAAACCAAGTGGTGGGTTAGATTCAATTTGGATTTATGTGACCAAGAAAATGTTATCAAATTTTTAGAAATAGGAGAAAAGCTCAAATGGTCAGTTCATCATATTTCAAAAGGAAGCACTCCAACCACACCTCAAAAGAAAGAACAAGCATCACAATCTGATTTGACAGTAAATGAATTTCTACTCAAAAAGATGAAGCAAAATCCCGAAATATTACAAGAATATAGAGCTATCTACAAAATCAAGAAAAGAAGACAGGTGAGTTAGTAGGTTCCTCATCGGATTCCATTTTGATCCCTTTGGTGGACTATACGCACAAGACCCAAATGATGTTTAGACAAAAGATGTCAGTTGACGGATTTTGCATATAAGTACAAGTTTAATTCCAAATTACACCCGTTTTATTGCAAGCATACAGGTCAAGCTAGTAAGTTAGGGTATATATTAGGTCGATCCCACAGAGAGCAACTTTGCAAGTGTTAGGTCCTTACTTATTCTATTATTTAGACTAATTACCAATTTAACCAAGAGAAGTTGTAATTACTACTACATAACTAGTCTTAACTAGATATTTGTAAGGTAACGATGGAGAAAATCCACTAAATACTTGAGTTTAGGGATATAGATTCCACTTATGGCATCAAAGATACAAATAATAGATTTACCTCCAAGCTAGTAGTTTAGGGTCAAAACTCCCAAACCATTCCACCGTGTGATGAGCCATCGATTGATCTCCATATTCCAACCTCCTCAAATGCTAAGAAGGAGTATTAGACTTGTCATGTAAAGGCTTGACATTATCTTGGAGTAGAATTTTCTTGCCTTTTTTGAGGTGGCTCAACTTTTCAGCTATTCCTTCATGGCATGGCGAACTTATTAAGCCAACTTCCATCCTTGTCCTCGCCTCCCTTGTTCCTATACCAAGTAAACTGTCGCGCCCCATTTTTGAATAAGAAAAATAACGAGTTTTAAGAAAATGAATTTTTGGTTGATTTTGATTTGAAAAATGTGAATTTTTTTATTTGTTAGAAAATAAATAAGGAAAATGAAAAGGGCCTAAATGGGGTTTGAAAGTGCGACGATTTGGGCCCAGATTATAATTTAAAAAGGGTTTTAAATAAAAACAAGAGTCGTCATTTGGTATCGAGTTAAGGTGTACCAAGTCACCTAAAAAAATGAATTTTTAAAGAAAAAGTAGAAAAACCCTTTTTAAACGACTCTAAAGTCTACGAAAGTCAGAGAAAAGGATTCGGGAGTCACATTTGAAGAAAGGAAAGGCAAGGAAAAAAATCCAAGGCACCCTTTCAACCTAACCAAGGCTAGTTGCGTGATTTAGTCAAGGATTTTCTTATTTTAACCTAAAAATTTATCACATTTGGATGTACCATATGAATGCAAACCTAGACCTAATTATCGGGGTCAGAATATCTTTTCGAAATTATTTGATGCAAATCGCATTAATTGCGACGCCCAAAAGTAAACTTTCGAAGAAGTCACGAATAATGCAAAAATATGAAACTCCAAGAAAGGAAAAGAAAAATAAAAATAATCATAATTATATAAATATACATGTCCTAAAGGAATGCGTCATGTCGGGTACGGGGGACTAATGTTCGTGACTCAATTTTCCCTTTAATAGAGGGAATACGAACGTGCTAAGGTTAGAAAGCCAAACTCGTCCATATCTCATATCCAAAGGGTTATTTCCTAATCTAGTCAAGCAAATGTACTAACCTAATTCTAATTTTCCTAAATGAAATGCAAATCTAATGTCATGTCTCACACATAAGGTTATATATGGGAAAATTTGGGATAAGGGGTATCTGTAAAAGGGGAAAAATATGAGAAAAGGAATATATGTATAAGGGAAAAAATATGGGACGAGAGATATATGTATAAAGGGGAATATGCAAAATATGATAAAAGACCCTAGCAAGTGAAAAATATGCATGAGATGAGGTGATTTTACCACACAATCAAGATCTAACGTTCGAAGGGCTCCTAAGGGTCTAGTATTGGACTAACCCATGTCTACAAGTTCTCAGTAGCATTGGACTGGTGAGAAATCGGAACAAAGGGCCACAACTAACGTTGGACTAATGTGGAATCAAGAAAGAGCCACAACTAGCGTTGGACTAGTCTGGTGACGACATACATTCATTTATAATTAACTAATCATGTAAAACTTAATAAAAGCAAATAAACACATAAGTTCACATAAACACATAGCAAATAAGCATGATATCTAGATGCAAGATCCTAGAAAAGCGGTAAACACATAACACATAGGCATGCAAAGCACACAAAGCAAATAAAGCCCTAACTATTACACTTGGGGCCCTAACTACAATCTAAAAGGGGAAGGAATAAATAAATAAATAAACCCCCTAACTATTACATATTCTATCTAAATACAAGTCTTGAACCCCCTAACTATTACAATTTAACATTTAAATGCCTTTTAAATAATTAAAATTGAAATAAATATTCAAAAATTGAAACAAATAAAGCAGATAAAGAAATGAAATGAAACATTCAAAAGGCATGCAATTAAACACATAAACTCACATAAGTGCATATAGGATCAAATAAAAATCTGAAATAAGGAATAGAGTGTACCTTCCTTGAATTGGCAACCTAAGGAAGTGGAAAATTTCTTATTTACCCTCCAAAAAATAAATAAAAAGGTCAAGGCACCACTTTAATTAACAAATAATCATAAAAAATGTAAATAAACATCAAATCATGGAAACAACCTACTTTTAAGAAATTAAAACAATCAAGGACTTAGTTGCAAAAATTAATAAAGTTTTGGGGGTTAGATTATAATTATCACAAAGATTTAGGGTCAAAATTAAAAGAAAATAAAGTTCAAGGACCTATTTGTAATTAAATTAGGGACTTAATTGAAAGTAAACAAAAGTTTTTAGGGCCATAGCATAATTATTTAGAGGTACAGGGACTGATTTGTAAATTCATTTTCTAGTTTCTTAATGGATCAGGCCATTGGGCCATTTTCTAACTTCTTCTTGGGCCAAGCTTCCCAAGCCCAACGGAAAGCCTTTAAAAAAAATCAAACTAGCCCATCTTTTATTACTTCAGCCCAGTCGAATAATGCAAGGGCTTTGGCTACTCAAACCATGTCAAAATCCAACCAAAATTACTCAAAACTCATTTGTTAGACCTAAACAAACATAATTCCTAACCCAATCTTTATCTTCTTACAAAACCCGCCAAAATATTACACTAACCAAAATTATTAAGATCTAATTGTACTCTAAAACCCGTAAATACCCACCCAAAAAGTCAAATAAAACATGTAAAAAAGGATTAAAACTTAAATGGGCAAAATAAGTTAGCTTTTTCCAAGTTTTGGGCCACAGCGACATTCGGTAGAAATTAAAGGGTTAAATTGTAATTTTTCAGAAATTTATGCTTCATGCTTAGCAGAAGCTTTCTTCTTCGATGCAATTGAGAGGGAAACGTTTCTGCAACCTCTAATGCTTCAAAAATCCAGCCACTTTACACGCCAAAACACACCAATTTGCAACAACAAAATGGAAATCTCAACTTCAAAATTCATGGCTTCTCTTTTCCCCCTCCCTAACTAACAAACGCGCGAATTCTGGCCAGCTTTGGACTGGCCAGGTTCCCCTTGAATGCAACCAGAAAATGCATAAGATGTACTCTTTTGGTTCGAGATTCTTGTTTGGACATTTTATCAAACAGGTTAGGGGTATTAGAAACTTCATCAATTCTTTATTCCATTCAAACGATAATCGGCCCCAAAATTGTCAGCAACAAAGGATTTCGATCCAATTGACACAGAAGGCATGCACAATCTAAATTCATGAACAATCAACAAGAAAATAGCATTGAACAAAGGCACGGCAAACATGTCCTGCAAATTTCCAAAGCCTATGCTTGAGGGAAAACCGAAATGCAAAGAAAAGGGATAACTTACAGCGTTTTCTTGGTGCAAATTCGCAGGTGGTAATGAACAATTGAGGAGCCTGCAAACGCGGCAATTCCTCCGCCCAACTTTGCCTCTTTTCCTTCTTGCTCTGTTCTTCCTTCCAATTTTTCCTCCGCTTTGCCGAAGCTTCTTCCCTCTGGTTTTCCTCCTTGCCGAAGTCTCCTTAGCTTCCCCTTTGATTTATCTTGTTTCTCTGTTTTTCCTCCCCAACCCCCAGACGAAGCTCTCTGTTTTGCTTTTCCTTTTTGCTCTCTCTCAATTTCCCCAGATTTTTCTTGTTATTGTTCTATTTGCTCTCTGGTTATTTCCTTGCCCAGCCAAAGCCTCCCTTGCCTTTTTCTTCTCTAGTTTTTTTTTTCGTCTGGCCGAAGCCCCCCAAATTCCCAAGTTCCACTCTCTTTTTTTTTTCCCTCTTCAGTTTTTCCTTTTCAATTTTGGTCTTTCTCTGTTTTGCAGCTCCCCCTTTATCCCTTGTCCGCCGCCCTTTTTGTTGCTCTGTTTCTCCCTCAACCCCAAAGCCTCCTCTATTTTCCTCCGCCACCAGACCTTTCTTGCCCCCTTTTTTTTTGCTCCTAGTTTTTTTTTCTATTCGTTCTTTTATCCTTTTAGCCGAAGCCTTTTTTCTCTGTTTTTCTCCCTCGTTGCCCTTTTTTCAATTCCTCTTTTTTTGCCTCGCTTGGTTTCTCCCTTTTCTCCCGTAGCTTCCCCGAAGTTTCCCCCCCAAAATCCTAAACCTACAAGTGTCCCCCTACTCATCCAACCATAGGGACATTTGTCTAGTAATTACTCATCACACCTAACTCTCTTGCATGATCTCCAAGTGTCTAGACACCTAATCTCTCTAGGTGTTGTGTTGTCAAAAAAGTAAAGGGACACTTGTCCCACATGCAAACTTCCACCTATTCACACGTTTTTCCTATTTATTTTTTTTATCATTTTTTCTTCAAAAATCAAACAAAGTTAAAACAAATTGAAAATTTTTAAATGTCAATTATATTTTCAAATTGAATCCAAAATGATTAAAACAACTTTTTGTGGAAATTTTCTTTTTTCGATAAATTTTAATGCTAAAAATCTCTTAAAATAAAGATTAAGAGACTAATGAACAAAAATGAATAATAATTATCATTTAATAAATAAAAATAATAGTAAATAAAGCTAAATTAAAAATTTGGCATCTAAAATGCTACAAAAAATGTCTAAAAACAAAAATCATGAGATTAATAAATAAAAATAGATAATAATTATCAATAAAATTAAAATAAAATAAAATTAAAATTTTGGTGTCTACAGTTTGCCCTTCTTTGTCTGAATTTCGAAGAAAATTCGAGACAAAGACGTAGACACCAAATACTTACATGTAGTTATTCTGCCATGGGCTGAAACATGTAAGCGTAGAAAGATCAGTGGGATGAAACTCGAAGCTTGCCGTTCGATTTGGTCAGTGGGATGAAATCCGAGTCTGCCTTCACTTGGTCAGTGGAATGAATACCCGAATCTGTTTTCACTTGGTCAGGGAGATAATATCCGAACCAACCGTATCATTGATCAGTGGGATAATACCCGAGTCTGTCATAGCATCCGCCAGTGGATAATACCCGAACTTGTCATTCTATTGGTCAGTGGGATAATATCCAATCCTGCCTTCACTTGGTCAGTGGGAAGAATACCTGAACCTACTTTCACTTGGTCAGGGGAATAATATCCAAAACCAACCGTACCATTGATCAGTGGGATAATATCCGATCCTGTCATAGCATCCGCCAGTGGATAATATCCAAACCTGCCATTCCATTGGTCAGTGGGATAATACCCGACCCTGCCATTCTATCGGTCAGGGGGATAATATCCGAACCAACCGTACCATTGATCAGTGGGATAATACCCGAGTCTGTCATAACATCCGCCAGTGGATAATACTCGAACATGCCATTCCATTGGTCAGTGGGATAATACCCGATCCTGCCATTCTATCGATCAGAGGGATAATATCCGAACCCGCCGTATCATTGATCAGTGGGATAATACCCGAGCCTGTCATAGCATCCGCCAGTGGATAATACCCGAACCTGCCATTCAATTCAAATCCAACATGATAAAACGATCAGTGGAATAATACTCAAACCTGCCGAAATTTCAAATTCAACACGATAAAGCGATTAGTGGGATATTACCCGAACCTGCCGAAATTCTTCAATGAGAAATTAAATTTGATCTTTCAAGAATTGGGGTAGAAGGGTGCGCGGCGGACGCTGAGATTTCACCAACAAAAAATTAAATTAAAATTTGATTTGATTTGATTTTTTTTATTTTTTGATTTTTGATTTTTTTGATTTTTTTATGTTTTTTTTATTTTTTGATTTTATTTTTTTTTGGAAAATTTTTTTCAAAAATAATTTGCCCCAATTTCAACGAGTTATTGCGCAACCAAGCATTCAATTTGCATTACGACATGGTTGTTCCTCCTTAGAGATTTGATGCACCTCTTGCTTGGTCTGAATCCCTCAATTCTTGGGTGATATTCCACAATTATAATAAATTTGCCCCAATTTTTGTTTTTTGGTATTCGAACCTACAAAAAATAGAAATAATAATAACAAATAATGTCACCATCATCCGATCAATCATACTTTTAAGAAACGTGTAAACATAAGTACTTTGATGTTTTCCCTTCGATTTTGCGAAAAATTCAATTTTGTTCTGTGATCTGATCAAGTTTCGTTGACTTCCAACGCTAATGAGGTATGACATTTGGTATCCAGAGATTTTCGATAACGTAGAGGAATTGCCATTTGATAAATCCAAAGAGATAAATGAGACCATGAAATTCAAAAAAAATATTTTATTTACACAAAAATTATGAAATCCAAGTAACATGAAAACAATCACTTATTTGTATTTGAAAGAAAATTAATTTTAGAGAAATGAACTTGTAAACTCAACAATTTATGTTGGATAAACCAAAACACTTTGATCTCGAACAAATTGCCACACTTGACCCTTTGGATATCGTCATTCCGGAATTCAATGCTTGCAACTGAACTACAAGGTGAATAGAAATTGCAATGACCCGAGTCTCCAGTCATTCCATTCTTAGCTCACTTTCTCCTTATAAAGGCCTGCCTTGGCGCCCTTTCGGGTTTTCACTAAGGCTAACACTTCACTTTTTTATATATTTTTTCCATTTTTTCTATTTTCATTTTTGCTTTTTCTTCTTTTCCTTTTCTTTTCTTCTCTTCTTCTTTCCTTCTAAGGTGCCCTTTTTGAGTTTTCATATGATGAACAAATTCCGCCGATAGTCTTTATCCATTTGGAAATGTGTTTTGAAAAATGGCATCAGTGCGACAATCCTTCTCTTGCAAAATTGGTGAAGATATATTGACATCATTTGCCATATGATTTAGAAAATTTCCTTAAAAAGGTGATGCAAAAAACGGAAGTCAGGATTTTCAACTTTTGTAATGGGGTCCGATGAGGTGTTAAGAAAAGGTTAAGACTTAAAGGCAGATTTTTAAAAGTGATTTAAATGATCTGAGATCTCATTGTCGTGCCAAACCTATATTAGGGTTAAATCAAAACTTGCCCCAATTTATTTTCAATCGAGGTTATTCATTTTCATTTTTCCTTTTCTCTCTCTTTTTTTCATTTATTTTTGAAATTTTCAAAATTTGCCCAAATTTATTTTTAACTGAAATTTTCTTTTGTTCATTTCCTTTCCTTTTGGCTTTCCTTCAAAGGTTGAATTAAACCCCAGTGTGGGGTTTTCTCTCTTTTCTTTTTTCAAAACTAAATTTGCCCCAGTGTGGGGTTTGCGATTCTCAGGGGCTGCCAAACGAGATAATTTATTCTGAAAGTTCAAAAGGAATAACTAAGGATAAAATGTTTCAAGGGGAAAGGAAGAGGGCCTGACTTTCATTTCATTCTTCGCATTAACCCTAAAAGGAAATTTTTATTTATCATACGAAAGATTTCTTACACATATCCGATTTGATTGGCTAAGGGAAAAATTTGTCAATTCCACTTCTGTGAGAATAAATGCTCCACCTTCTTGATGATAAAAGGGCCCTGTCAATTTGCGGCAAACTCTTCTTTTGGTCTCATTTTGCACTGACAAAAGCCACCTCGATGCTTTGTTTCCTCGTCTGAATAGCCATGATTTGACCCTTTTATGGTAAGCACGGGTCAATCCTTCTCTTTTGATAATATTGACCTTGACGGATTGCATTTATCTGCTTCTCATCAAGTAATCACTACTTTATTTCCTTACCAATTCGGCTTGAGTTTTTCTTTATACCATTCGAGTCTCTTTGAAACATTTTTCGGATGTCTCTTCGATACTCTTTTCATTTTGAAATTCAAATTCACAGTCGTGAGATATTGAGATTGCCGCCATCGAATTTCGAAACAGTGATATCCAAAGGGATTTTATTCTCGACCATTTGAAAGGAATGTGTAAATAACACTATATATAGAAAACTGTGCATTTTATTGAATTTCAGGATAAAGGCCAAACTGTACATTTTATTACTTGTTAAATAAAACGTGTCTTACAAAAAGCCACTTGATTCAAGAATATTTACAAAAACATAGTTTAACAAAAGACACATGCATAAATTATTTTTATGGATTTTAACCAAAGACAACTTCTCAAATTTATCGAAATTCCCTTCAAGAGGAAGGGATCTCACTAGTTCAGCCCCTTCCAGGATTTTCAAACGTCTTCATTGGCGTCTTTGTGTTCAAGAAGAGGATTCGCACTTGTGCTCGGTCCTTGTTCTTCCCTTTTCCTGAACACTATATCTCTTGCTTCAATCATAACTTGAATTTTATGCTTCAATGCCCTACAATTATTAGTGGAATGCCCGGGAGTTCCAGAATGATAAGCGCAGACGGCTTGAGAATCATAATCACGGGGAAACCCTTTAAGATAGATTTTGGGAGTGATACGAAATATGGGCCGCTTATGGGCCATGCTTTGGGTTGCAAGAGATTGAATCTTTTAGTAATAGTTAATAGTTTATTTTCCAGATTTCTATTTTATTTGCTAGGAATAAATTCGGTCCAAGACCTCATGTTGAGTTAAATCCGATTTATAGAGTCTATGTTCACTATTATTTAAGTTGGTTAATTAGCTTTTATTGGGTTATGTTGGGCCAGCTTAAAACCTTCATTGAGTCGATTATAAACTGACCATTAGATAGTGGATTTGAGTAGTAGAATCGGCCCAAAGGCCTAACCTAGTCGAGTTAGGGTTTTGAAGTCACTTTAGGTTTTCAAGTTGTATGGCTATATATAGCCAAGGCAAGAGACCTTCATAATCAATTTTTGAATCAATAAAAATCGTGAGTTTTTCACTTTCTCTTTCCAAGAGAGTTGTTTTTGAATATTTGAGAATCTTTCTCAAGTTATTCAAGTGAACTTATCAATCAAGTAACTCCTTGGTTGTGGCGTTCCTCTACCTATAGTTTGGTTCGCTAATTCGTTAAGTAGTGGGTTGAGATAATATCAATATTGTTCGCTACTTCGAGGATTATATTGGGTCAAATTTTCGCTGCTCAAACCGTTGGTGATTGGTTGTCTAGATCGTGTCCAAGTGTGTATCACATCAGGGAGGCATAACACCAATTTTTCTGACAGTTTTGAGTTGTTCGTACAATTAATCGATGGGTCAGCCCAGGTTGGTGAATGTTCGATATGGGGTTGGGTTTCGAATTTTACGGTTTAGAGGATAAGTTCGATTATTTGGTCGAAAAGGTCTTGGATGATAAGGAGGGCGAGATTGGGTTTGAAGATTGGGTTGAAAATTTGGGATGGGTGGTATAGGTGGGTTTGCATAGTTTGGCTGAGGTCGAGGGTGATTGATATTAGTATGGTAAACAGGGCGTGGATTATATGGGTAAGGGTATGAATAGGTTGGTTGACTAGCAGGTAAGGGCTTAGACTGAACACCGCTGCTACTACCAACAACTAATTGATCAATTATGCGCCGTTGTACGGCCATTTCCTTGCTTAATTCATTAAATTTGTTTAATGCTTCGCTCACTTGAGCTCCCAGATTTATAAGGTCAACTAGAGGTGTCGTAGCAGACCTATCGGATGATTCAGGATGTATACTCATGTTTACACTATTTCTTGAAACTCGGATACACGATCGGGTAATGATGGGGCTTTTTCGTGTAACTATATTTACGATTACCTGAAAATTTAGAAAAAAACCCTATTTAGATACCCCTCTCGATTAACTGCTGACAAAAAAGAAAGAAAGAAAAAGAAAAAGACGCGAGTTAGTAAAAATTAAAGTAATTCGGATGCATGTCCTATTGGGGAACCCTTTTTATGCCAAGGGTAAGCCTAACATGAGAATGCAATCCTCTAGGGTAGGCATATACAATACCTGATGAATCCGACCAACTTATTGAATGAAAAATAATTTGAAAAATTTGGCCAATTGGGATGAGAAGAGGCATTTGTCCTAAAAATGAGGACAAAGTCCGAATGTATTGCTTGCTTTGATCAACACATAAAATGATATGTGAAAGAGCCTACTCTTGAAAGGATTGCCATATCTCGACTAGTTTATTTAGTTATTTTTGGATCAAAACCCTAAAAGAGAATAAACGGGTCAAATGAATCGGATGAAATTGGTGATTTATTCAAAATTGACTGGACCACCCTAAAAAATGGGTAAACTTGTCAAATGAATTGAATGAAATTGATAATTTATTCAAAATTGAATGGATCACCCTTAAAATGGGTAAATGGATCAAATGAATTGAATGAAATTGATAATTTATTCAAAATTGAATGGATCACCCTTAAAATGGATAAATGCATAAAAATGGAGTAGATGGAGTTGGTGGTTTATTTGTAAATTGACTAGTTTGCCCTAAAAGTGAATGGATTGATTGAGTTAACGATTTATTCAAAAATAACTAAATTGTTCTAAAAGTGAATGAATAGATGGAATGGAGTTAATGATTTATTCAAAAATGACTGGATTGTTTTAAAAATGAATGAATTGATTAAATAGATTGGATGAAATTGGTCAAATGGATTAAAAATGAATAATCGGTTCAAATGGATTGAATAAAATTGATGATTTATTCAAAACTCAATTGAATTGTCTGGCCATTGATGGTTTTAAAAACTCACAAATTTTGTTGCAACACATTAGTCTATGAACCTTCTAAAATCAAGATTTGGTCTCAATATATTTATCATCTCAACAATGAGAAATTATTTGTGAATTTCTTCCAATTACCGTCCTTTAAGCAAGGGATTTTTACCAGTTTTGATAAAATGGACCAAAAAATGATTGTTAGATGCTCATATTCTAACGTGCAAAATTGTTCCATCATTCTCGGTGTCATTATTGCGAAAGGGATCGGATCCTACCTTACCTTGTGCACTACCCCTTTGGACGGTACAAGAAATATAGATGTGCAAGTCTCATTGGATTAAGTATCCGAGATATGTGGTGGCTTATTCCTAACGTGGGATTCCCTATACGGCATTCCCTTCTAAGGTTTATGCATGATGCCAATTTATTAAAGCGATAAAATATGCAATTTAAATAATAGAATGACCTAAAGGGACCCTTTATACGCCAGGGTAGGCCTAAAATAATATGCAATTATTAATCTATGAATGTTATATACCAAAATCTTTAAACGTACAATAGCCTATCTAAAAGGGATAGGTTTTAAAAGAGAATCATGCCAGACCTCTTATTTCCTAATGTTTGTGGATGCAAAAGGCAAGAAAACAAGGAAATGTTAGTTCAACACATAACACGTTGCGACAACCAATTAATACAAAAGGCAAAAAGGAGAAATAAGGAAGAAGGGGTGGAATCCCTCCCCTCATGCCTAGTGTCTCTAGTTTAGGATAAGGTCGACTCTACTCTAAGGTACTTCTAATATGGATGCATGAGATTTAGCTCACTAATGCATCTAGACTCGATTAGGCTTCAGGCTCCCAAGCCTCCAGACAAAGAGGCGAAGGGTCATCAATCCCAAGGCTCTCGGTCGGTGGTTCGAGTAATCCCTTAGGCATCGTTATGGGCGCAGTGCACACCATCCGCCTACCTAAGACAATCGATCCTAATCCTACAGGGAAGTGTGGGAAACGCCCATGAAAAAGAAAAAATAGGATAAAAATTATGCATGCATGTATGAGGTGCTTTATATTGAGGGGAGGGATTATAATACCATCAAATGCGGGCGAAGGTTCTACAGTGACTATTCCCCCCACCCAGATGCAAGCGCGATACAAGTAATAAGCAAATAAATAAATAAACCATCCATTCATCACATACGCAATGTGCGAAGGGTGATTACGCGCGTGGTAGATGCAAAAAATCCTAAAAAAAGAGAAAAAGAAAAAAAGGAAAAGAAGAATGCAACCTAACACTCCCAAATATGATATATAAGAAGGTTAGAAAAAGAAAAAGATCGACTAAATCGGATGTTCGGACTCTTTAAGTCCCCAGTGGAGTCGTCAAACTGTCGCGCCCTATTTTTGAATAAGAAAAATAACGAGTTTTAAGAAAATGGATTTTTGGTTGATTTTGATTTGAAAAATGTGAATTTTTTGATTTGTTAGAAAATAAATAAGGAAAATGAAAAGGGCCTAAATGGGGTTTGAAAGTGCTCAGATTATAGTTTAAAAAGGGTTTTAAATAAAAACAGGAGTCGCCACTTGGTATCGAGTTAAGGTGTACCAAATCACCTAAAAAAATGAATTTTTAAAGAAAAAGTAGAAAAACCCTTTTTAAACGACTCCAAATCTACGAAAGTCAGAGAAAAGGATTCGGGAGTCACATTTGAAGAAAGGGAAGGCAAGGAAAAAAATCCAAGACACCCTTTCAATTTAACCAAGGTTAGTTGCTTGATTTAATCAAGAAGTTTCTTATTTTAACCTAATGATTTATCACATTTGGATGTACTATATGAATGCAAATCTAGACCTAATTATCGGGGTCAGAATATCTCATCGAAATTATTTGATGCAAATCGCATTAATTGCGACGCCCAAAAGTAAACTTTCGAAGAAGTCACGAATAATGCAAAGATATGAAACTCCAAGAAAGGAAAAGAAAAAGAAAAATAATCATAATTATATAAATATACATGTTCTAAAGGAATGCGTCATGTTGGGTACGGGGGACTAATGTTCGTGACTCAATTTTCCCTTTAATAGAGGAAATACGAGCGTGTTAAGGTTAGAAAGCCAAACTCGTCCATATCTCATATCCAAGGGGTTATTTCCTAATCTAGTCAAACAAATGTACTAACCTAATTCTAATTTTTCTAAATGAAATGCAAATCTAATGTCATGTTTCACACATAAGGTTATATATGGGAAAATTTGGGATAAGGGGTATATGTATAAGGGAAAAAATATGGGAAAAGGAATATATGTATAAGGGAAAAAATATGGGATGAGGGATATATGTATAAAGGGGAATATGCAAAATATGATAAAAGACCCTAGAAAGTGAAAAATATGCATGAGATGAGGTGATTTTACCACACAATCAAGATCTAACGTTCGAAGGACTCCTAAGGGTCTAGTATTGGATTAGCCCATGTCTACAAGTTCTCACTAGCGTTGGACTAGTGAGAAATCGGAACAAAGGACCACAACTAGCGTTGGACTAGTGTGGAATCGAGAAAGGGCCACAACTAGCGTTGGACTAGTGTGGTGACGACATACATTCATTTATAATTAACTAATCATGCAAAGTTTAATAAAAGCAAATAAACACATAAGTTCACATAAAAACATAGCAAATAAGCATGATATCTAGATGCAAGATCCTAGAAAAGCGGTAAACACATAACACATAGGCATGCAAGGCACACAAAACAAAATAAAGCAAATAAAACCCTAACTATTACACTTGGAGCCCTAACTACAATCTAAAAGGGAAAGGAATAAATAAACCCTCTAACTATTACATATTCTATCTAAATACAAGTCTTGAACCCCCTAACTATTACAATTTGGCATTTAAATGCCTTTTAAATAATTAAAATTGAAATAAATATTCAAAAATTGAAACAAATAAAGCAGATAAAGAAATGAAATGAAACATTCAAAAGGCATGCAATTAAACACATAAATTCACATAAGTGCATATAGGATCAAATAAAAATCTAAAATAAAAGATAGAGTGTACCTCCCTTGAATTGGCAAGCTAAGGAAGTGGAAAATTTCTTATTTACCCTCCAAAAAATAAATAAAAAGGTCAAGACACCACTTTAATTAACAAATAATCATAAAAAATGTAAATAAACATGAAATCGAACCGATTGAATCATGGAAACAACCTACTTTTAAGAAATTAAAACAATCAAGGATTTAATTGCAAAAATTAATAAAGTTTTGGGGGTAAATTATAATTATCACAAAGATTTAGGGTCAAAATTAAAAGAAAATAAAGTTCAAGGACCTATTTGTAATTAAATTAGGGACTTAATTGAAAGTAAACAAAAGTTTTTTGGACCATAGCATAATTATTTAGAGGTACAGAGACTGATTTGCAAATTTATTTTCTGGTTTCTTAATGGATCAGGCCATTGGGCCATTTTCTAACTTCTTCTTGGGCCAAGCTTCCCAAGCCCAACCGAAAGCCTTTAAAAAAAATCAAACTAGCCCTTCTTTTATTACTCCAGCCCAATCGAATAATGCAAGAGTTTTGGCTACTCAAACCATGTCAAAATCCAACCAAAATTAATCAAAACCCATTTGTTAGACCCAAACAAACATAATTCCTAACCCAATCTTTATCTTCTTACAAAACCCGCCAAAATATTACATTAACCAAAATTATTAAGATCTAACTGTACTCTAAAACCCGTAAATACCCACCCAAAAAGTCAAATAAAACATGTAAAAAGAGGATTAAAACTTAAAAGGGCAAAAATAAGTTAGTTTTTTCCAAGTTTTGGGCCACAGCGACATTAGGCAGGAATTAAAGGGTTAAATTGCAATTTTTCAGAAATTTACGCTTCATGCTTAGCAGAAGCTTTCTTCTTCGATGCAATTGAGAGGGAAACGTTTCTGCAACCTCTAATGCTTCAAAAATCCAGCCACTTTACACGCCAAAACACACCAATTTGCAACAACAAAAATGGAAATCTCAACTTCAAAATTCATGGCTTCTCTTTTCCCCCTCCCTAACTAACAAACGCGTGAATTCTGGCCGGCTTTGGACTGGCCAGGTTCCCCTTGAATGCAACCAGAAAATGCATAAGATGTACTCTTTTGGTTCGAGATTCTTGTTTGGGCATTTTATCTAACTGGTTAGGGGTATTAGAAACTTCATCAATTCTTTATTCCATTCAAACGATAATCGGCCCCAAAATTGTCAGCAACAAAGGATTTCGATCCAATTGACACAGAAGGCATGCACAATCTAAATTCATGAACAATCAACAAGAAAATAGCACTGAACAAAGGCACGATAGACATGTCCTGCAAATTTCCAAAGTCTGTGCTTGAGGGAAAACCGAAATGCAAAGAAAAGGGATAACTTACAGCATTTTCTTGGTGCAGATTCGCAGGTGGTAATGAACAATTGAGGAGCCTGCAAACGCGGCAATTCCTCCGCCCAAGTTTGCCTCTTTTCCTTCTTGCTCTATTCTTCCTTCCAATTTTTCCTCCGCTTTGCCGAAGCTTCTTCCCTCTGGTTTTCCTCCTTGCCGAAGTCTCCCTTAGCTTCCCCTTTGATTTGTCTTGTTTCTCTGTTTTTCCTCCCCAACCCCTAGACGAAGCTCTCTGTTTTGCTTTTCCCTTTTGCTCTCTCTCAATTTCCCTAGATTTTTCTTGTTATTGTTCTGTTTGCTCTCTGGTTATTTCCTTGCCCAGCCAAAGCCTCCCTTGCCTTTTTCTTCTCTAGTTATTTTTTCGTCTAGCCGAAGCCCCCCAAATTCCCAAGTTCCACTCTCTTTTTTTTTTTCCCTCTTCAGTTTTTCCTTTTCAATTTTGGTCTTTCTCTGTTTTGCAGCTCCCCCTTTATCCCTTGTCTGCCACCCTTTTTGTTGCTCTGTTTTCTCCCTCAACCCCAAAGGCTCCTCTATTTTCCTCCGTCACAGACCTTTCTTGCCCCCCCCCCTTTTTTTTTGCTCCTGGTGTTTTTTCTATTTCGTTCTTTTATCCTTTTAGCCGAAGCCTTTTTTCTCTGTTTTTCTCCCTCGTTGCCCTCTTTTTCAATTCCTTTTTTTTGCCTCACTTGGTTTCTCCCTTTTCTCCCGTAGCTTCCCCGAAGTTTCCCCCCTAAAATCCTAAACCTACAAGTGTTCCCCTACTCATCCAACCATAGGGACATTTGTCTAGTGATTACTCATCACACCTATCTCTCTTGCATGATCTCCAAGTATCTAGACAGCTAATCTCTCTAGGTGTTGTGTTGTCAAAAAAGTAAAGGGACACTTGTCCCACATGCAAACTTCCACATATTCACACATTTTTCCTATTTATTTTTTTTGTCATTTTTTCTTCAAAAATCAAACAAAGTTAAAACAAATTGAAAATTTTTAAATGTCAATTATATTTTTCAAATTGAATCCAAAATGATTAAAACAACTTTTTGTGGAAATTTTCTTTTCTCGATAAATTTTAATGCTAAAAATGTCTTAAAATAAATATTAAGAGACTAATGAGCAAAAATGAATAATAATTATCATTTAATCAATAAAAATAATAGTAAATAAAGCTAAATTAAAAATTTGGCATCTAAAATGCTACAAAAAATGTCTAAAAACAAAAATCATGAGATTAATAAATAAAAATAGATAATAATTATCAATAAAAATAAAATAAAATTAAATTAAAAATTTGGTGTCTACAGAAATCTATTGATTTGACTTCTTCATCCATTTCGTCACATGGCATATTAGAAATAAGAGCAATAGGCTCTATATCCCCATCTTTATTAACCAAATTAAATTTTAGTTCTTCACCATTAATCCTAAATATAAGTTTACCTTTTTTTACATCAATTATAGTTTGTGCAATGGTTAAAAACAGTCTTCCTAAAATAATTGATATTTTTACATCTTCCTCAATATCTAAGACAATAAAATCCACAGGTATAATAGATTGTTTTACCCTTATGAGCACATTTTCTAAAATACCAATTAGATGTGTAATTGACCGATCCGCCAATTGTAAAGTGATATTAGTAGCTTTCAACTCTTGAAATCCCAACCTCCGTACAACCGATAAAGGCATAAGTGACATACTTGCACCTAAATCATATAAAACATTAGAAAAATGTAACAGACTAATAGTACAAGAAATAGAAAAGCTTCCCGGATCTTTCAATTTAGGAGGGAGTTTGTTCTTAATCAATGCATTATACTCTTCTGTTAACTCTATCATCTCATTATCTACAATTTTCCTCTTTTTTGACATGATATCCTTCAAGAAATGTGCAAAAGAGGGAATCTGTGTAATAGCATCAATGAAAGGAATGTTAATGTGCAATTGTTTAAAAATTTTGAGGAACTTCTCAAAATCTCAATCCTTCCCATCTTTCTTCAACCTGTGAAGAAAAGGAATCACATTAGAATTTAAATTGGGAGGAGGTACATCTATATCAATGACAACATTATCATTTTGGCTTTCTTTCACTCCTTCAATTTCTTGCTCCTTATCTTTATCACCACTTGAATTGCCAGAGTTAGATCCCTCAACCATTTTATCACTTCTAAGAGTGATAGCATTGACATGGTCTCTCGCACTGACTTCGATTTTACTAGGCAATTCTCCACAATTTCTGTTGTTAATTGAATTGGCAATTTGACCAATTTGAATCTCCATATTTCTGTACATCCCGGTCAATTGGTCCAACCGCCCCTCAATTCGCTCAAATCTTTCTGAAGAGCCCTTAGCCAATTTTTCTACTGCAACCTCCCAATCCGGTTTAGTATTCATTAGTGGTTGCCTTGATTGGAATCCCGGCGGATTGGTCTGTTTTGTGGATTGCCTTGATCTTTTCACCTAAAATTTGGATGATTTCTCCATCCCAAATTGTACGTATTTGAGTATGGGTTGTTTTGAGCATTCCTATTATAATTATTGACAAATTGAGTCTGTTCAAGATCAATGCACTCCTTAGTATCATGATCACCTTCGCGCATGAAACAACAAACCACATGTATATTAGATGAACTTTGACCACATCGAACTTGTCTATTCAACACCTTCATTATATTGCTTATTTGAGCACTAAGTATATTGATGGTATCAATTTTAATCATACCTGCTTGGTGCCTTGGATTACCTGTGACGCCCCCACCTTTCCCTAAGGCGAACCCTAGGGTATCAGCGGGAACGCCTGCCTAACTCTCGTCAGGACTCACGTACTCGTTCAAGTTTAATATAAAGCCACAAAACAACCATCGACTTAAATAAAAAGTGTTTCAAATATACAAGCCATAACTTCAAGGGTTAACAATTATAATTACAAACCACCAACCAAGAGTAACAAAAGTTACAGTTTAAGAGTCACCAAATTCATACAAAATATACTAACTTCCACCAAATCGCCAGTCTAGATCCTTCAATCCACCTCCAAAGCCTGTTAAGGAAAACAAACTTAAAGGGATGAGCGAACGCTCAGTGACGCCAAGAAAACTTAACAAGTAAGCACGTAGTCCAACCAATCAAATAACATATTTGTAGACACCAAATTTTGAATTAATTCATTTTTTTTATTATTTTATTTTATTTTTTATTTTATTTCATTTTATTGATAATTATTATTTATTAATCTCAAGATTTTTGTTTTTAGATGTTTTTAGCATTTTAGATGCCAAATTTTAATTTAGCTTTATTTATTTATTTTAATGATAATTATTACTCATTTTTACTCATTAGTCTCTTATTTTTTGTTTTTTAGACATTTTTTTAGCATTTAAATTTCAGAAAAAGAAAATTTCCATAAAAAGTTGTTTTAATCATTTTGGATTCAATTTGAAAATATATATATAATTGACGTTTAAAAATTCTCAATTTGTTTTAATTTGTTTTTAACTTTGTTTGATTTTTGAAGAAAAAAGCAAAAAGCAAAAACAAAAATGACAAAATGATAAGGGAAATGTGTGAATAGATGGAGGCTTGCATGTGGGACAAATGTCCCTTTATTTATTTGACAACACAACACCTAGAAGGTGAGGTGTTGGGACACTTGGTTGGCTTAGGAAATTGGGGGGAGTTTTCGGGTGAATCAAGACTAGAAAGAGAGTCAGAGGGAAGAAGGGGGAAAAATAGAAAACAGGGAACTAAAGGGAAAAGGTTCGGGTGAGGGGAATAAGAAAAATCAGAGGGAAGGTCTTGGCGGAAGAATAGAGAGAAAGAGAAAGAAAAAACAGAAGCAAAAGGAGGAAATCTGGACAAAATTGGGGGGAGCTTTTGGCAGGGAAAAATGGAAAAATGAGAGAGAGAGCCAGAGACAGGAGACGGAAGAAAAATTGAAGAAAGGGGGAGGATAAAAGGAAAAACAGCTCGGGCAAAAACAGAGCAGAGGAACGGAAAAGAAACAAGAGAAGAGGGCGGCGGAAAAAAGGGGGCTTCGTCTGAGGGGGGTTGAAAAAATAGGGATAGAGAGCATAGTTATTAAACCCGGCCCGGCCCGGCGATCGGACCGGTCAAACCGGTGAACCGGTCATTGGACTGGGCCGGGTTTCAAATCAGATTGTTTGAGCAAGGGAACCGTTGACTAGTCAACGACCCGGCGGTCCGACCGGATAAAACCGGAAACCCGGCCGGTTTTGTCCTTGAACCCGGTTTTGTGGAAAAATTTTATTGCTTTTGTTAGGGTTCGAACTTTGGACCTCTACCCAACACTACAACATACTTACCACCAGGCTACTTTCAAATATGTTACTAATAAACTAGTTTTATTATAATATATAAATGTTTTTTCAATTCTATCTTTTTTTTTCTCTAAAACAAATATATTGAAATCTTTTAATAAAAATTTATTACCCTTCAAACTCTATAAGTTATAAAATGGATTTCAAAATTAACATATTACATAGTTCATTTTAAAGACAAATATTATTTTTAATAATTTTTTACACTTAAAATTCATAAATAAGTTAGATAACTACACTAAATATAGATAAAATTTTACACTTGAAGTTTGGTGTATTACTAAATAACTTTATATTTGATTGATTCTTATATGAATTAATTATTTTATAGCAAATTAAATTAAATGAGCTTTTGCTATGGCATTATTTATTACAATTTATATCATATATCTTATCTAAAAATTTATGAAATATAATATTTAAATATATTTAGTGACCCACCGGTTCAACCACTCACCCACCGGTTGAACCAGTAACCCGTTGACCCACCTCTTTCGCCGGATTCCTTCCCGGGTTGGGTTTAATAACTATGATAGAGAGAACAGAGAGAGCTTCGTCGAAGAGCAAAGAAAAAGCAAGGAAAAAAGAAAGAAAACGGGGAAGGCTAGAGGAGGAGAAATAGAGAGAACCGAGAGGGAAGGCTTTGGGGCTGAAAAGAAAACACAGAGCAAAGGAGAGAGAAAAACCAGAGGGGCGGCGAACAAGGAAAAACTGAGGGGAAAAAGAAAAAGGACGGCGGACAAGGGGAAAAGGGGGGAACTGCAAAATAGAGGAAGGAAAGGAAAAATCTGGGAAAAACGAAAGGGAATGCGAGAGGAGAAAGGCTTCGGCAGGAAGCCATAGCTGAGGAAAAGCAGAGGAGCAAAGCTGCGAAGAAACAGAGCAGGGAAGGTTCATCTGAAGAGCTGCCGGAACCGCCGCCGCTCATAGCCGCCACCACCTCACCGAACCCACCATCATCACCTGCCAATTTCACCAAGCAAACGCTGTAAGCCGTCTTCCTCTTTGAATTTCAGTTTTCCATTCAAGCGCAAACGTTGGAAAAGCTTAAAGCATGTCTTTTGTGAACTGATTCGGTGCCATGTTTCTGTGGTTATGCATAAGTTCGAACATACATGTTTTATGCGCTGATTGGACTGACTTTCTTGGGATTTCTGATAATTTTGGGGCTGATTATTACATCATTTGAATGGAGAATTGCTGAATGTTTCCATGCCTATTTACTGTTTGATAAAATGCCCAACTGAAAATTTTACTTTGAAGACGATTGTCTGCATTTGCGTGTGAAGAAAACGGATAAGTTAGCTAGTTCGTTTCCTTGTGGTTGAGAGATTTTGATGTATTGGTGTCTTGCGCCTTCTCTGTTTTTTTCGTTCCCTTTATGTTTCCCTTCGTATCAATCCGAATTAATGTTAGGAGAGGGAGTTTGTTTTTTTTTGTGAATTTCGTTGTCCTATGGGAATGGCCAGAGTCAAAACTAGTTTTTGGGTATTGCTCTGATTATGGAAATGGCGGATTCATGTTCAATCTGTTGGGAGAAGACGACCATTTGCTTAAATTCATAATTTCAGTCCCTCTACTTTCTTTTTGTTTGTGATTCAGCCCTAGTGTGTCGAACCTTCGTAATTTTTACACCCAACACTGTTATAATTCTTTCAATTAGGTCCCTATTTGTATTGCATTTGAACCTTTCAAGTTTTCCCCTATTCTGATATGGCCCAAAAACCTTTCATAATGAAACCAATTTTGGCTCTTTAAATTTTAATCATCTTTTCACTTTTGAGTAGTCTTTTGGGGTAGATTAACTATTGGTTTTAGATCATAATTGTGGCTTAATAATTTTAATTGTTTTGCTTATCTTGTTGGGTTCATTATTATGGGTTAGGTTTTGGGTAAAAATATTTGGTTGGGTTTGTAGAAGTGGGTGTAATTTATTTTGTTTGGGTTTCTGGCTTGGGCAAGAGGATCAAGGCCCATCAGTGTTGTTGACTGATTTTGGCTCAAAACAATAGACTGGGCCTGCTTCTTTACCTTGGACTTCCGGTTGGGCTTGGGAAGCTCTAGCCCAAGAAATAGATAAAGTGGCCCAATGGCCTGTTTGGCTAAGAATCTGGTCATATAGTTTGCGGAATGGTCCCTGAACTTTTCATTATTTATACTATGGCCCTAAAAACTTTTGTTTACTTTCAATTAAGTCCCTAATTTAATTGCAAATAGGTCCCTAAATTTTATTTTTCTTTAATTGTGACCTCAGATTTTTATGATAATTGTAATTTGACCCCTAAAACTTTGTTAATTTTTGCAATTAAGTTCTCAATTGTTTTAATTTCTTAACAGTAGGTTGTTTTCATGATTCAATTGATTCAATTCCATGTTTATTTTCATTCTCTTATGATTATTTGTTAATTAAAGTGATGCCTTGACCTTTTTCTTTGTTTTTGGAGGGCAAATAAGAAATTTCACTTCATTAGACAACCAATTCAAGGGAGGTACACTCTACCCCTTATTTGATTTTATTTGACTCTATGTGCTCCTATGTGATTCTAAGTGTGCAATTGCATGATTTTTGAATGTTTTATTTTTATTTCATTTAATCACTTTATTTGTTTCAATTTTGTATATTTATTTTAATTTAATTTGTAATTATTTGGAAGGCAATTAAATGCCAAAATTGTAATAGTTAGGTTATTATTTCATTCTTTACCCCCTTTAGATTGTAGTTAGGGCCCCCAAGTGTAATAGTTAGGGATTTATTTGCTTTATTTGTTTTGTGTACCTTGCATGCTTATGTGTTACGTGTTTACCGCTTTTCTAGAATCTCGCATCTAGATATCATGCTTATGTGCTATGTGTTTTATGTGATTTATGTGTTTATTTGCTTTATTATGTTTTACGTGATTCATTTGATCACAATAAATGTGAGGCATCACCACACTAGTCCAACGCTAGTTGTGGCCCCCCTTTCTCGATTCCACACTGGTCCAAGCTAGTTGTGGCCCTTGGTTTCGATTTCCCACTAGTCCAACGCTAGTGAAAATTTATAGACATGGGTTATTCAACGCTAGACCCATAGGAACTCTTCGCGCGTTAGATCATACTTGTGTGATAAAATCATTTCATCTCATGCATATTTTTCACTTTTTTAGGTTTTATCATTTTTGCATGACATTTTCCTTATATATGTATATCCCTTATCCCCCATTTTTCACTATATGTATATCTCTTACCCCATATTTCCCCTATATTTATATTTCTTACCCTTTTGTATGAAAATATGATATTAGACTTGCATTCCATCTAAGAATTAGAATTAGGATAGCACATTTGCCTGAATAGATTAGGAAAAATCCCTTGGATATGGGATATGGACGAGTTTAGCTGTTTAGCCTTAGCACGCTCGTATTCCCTCTATTAAAGGGAAAATTAAGTCACGAACATTAGTCCCCCGTACCCAACATGATGCATTCCTTTAGGACATGTATATTTGTATAATTATAATTATTTTTATTGTTATTCTTTCTTTTCTTTTCTTAGAGTCTCATATTTTTGCACAATTCATGACTTCTTCGAAAGTTTATTTTTGGGCGTCACAATTAATGCGAATTGCATCAAATAATTTCGAAGAGATATTTTGACCCCCCGATACCCTCTTAGGTTTAGGGTTTGCATTCATATAGTGCCTCCAAAATGTGATAAATTTTTAGGTTAAATTAAGAAAATTCTTGACTAAATCACGCAATTAGCCTTGGCTAGGTTGAGAGGGTGCCTTGGATTTTTATCCTTGCCTTCCCTCTCTTCAAATGTGACTCCCGAATCTTTTTCTCTGATTTTCGTAGACTTAGGAGTCGTTTAAAAGGGGTTTTCCATAATTTTATTTAAAAAGTTCGTTTTAGGTGACTTTGTACATCTTAACTCAATACCAAGTGGCGACTCCTGTTTTTATTTAAAACCCTTTTTAAACTTTATTTTGGGTCAAAATCGTCGCATTTTCAAAGTCCCATTTAGACCCATTTCATTTTCTTTATTTTTCCAAAAAATCAAAATTCACATTTTTTCGAATCAAAATCAACCAAAAATCCATTTTTTAAACTCATTTATTTTTCTTATAAAAAATGGGGGCGCGACAATATTTGAAAGGCAACTTTAAACATGAAGTTTCATTTCAGTGCATGAGTTGGAAATAAACACACAAGGAGGATACAGGAGCTCTCAGGAGCTATTCCCACGTCTCGATCAATTTGAGCCATTTGGGGTTGCCCCTCCGTCAACTCATGTAGTAATGGGACCGTAGCACTCCACTTACTACCTCCAACCAACATAACACCCACTCGAATCCGTAACCAAACATTCATATAAAGGCGATACTATTCGAGTATGCCTAACGAGATTTCAAAAGATCAAACTATAATATTTCTCAAGATTCACCAAATTTCTCAACCAAACCCTTGTCGGCTTGAGTTACAAGGCTAGCCAATGGGTTGGGGCGTCCCCACAAGCATATTTGGTCGACGAGACAATACTCCAATAGACTTTGAATCGGTCATAACACCGAGTCAGGATAAGCGGTACCTCTCACCCAATTAGGGCGTGATACATCTAGCCGCTCAGTACTCACGAGTTAAACATGTTCATGTACAAGTGCAAGTCATGTATATTCATGTAACAAGTATCATGTAATCAGGAGAGAGAGAGGACGGCGCGATAAAGTACACCCTCGCCTCTGCAAGTTCATGTATCATATATAGCACTTGTACACATATAATTTCAAACACACTAGCATTTAACATGCATTTGACACTCATCACAAGTCAAGGGCAAAACAAGAGTGAAGCGAGAAGTCAGACGAGCTGTTCGGCGTCCTCGTGACCACTTGAGACATGTACAATCAGAATTACCTAGGTGCTCGACCAAGGTTAATAAGAAAGACATTTTCTCGCTACCTACTCTCAAGGTCACAAGTTCGAGTCAAGTTAAAGTAACTTTTCTCGCTAAATCATTGAAATAATGCTCAAAGAGAGTTCGAAGGTCATTTTTTATTCAAGTCGTGGAAAGAAATCTCAATCCAAGAGAAAATACTGTTTTCACCTTTGGCATGAAAATCGAGGAAAAAGGTCAGATGGTTTTCACTTCTCGAAACCTCTAATCTCATATCCGAATTTTAAAACATAAAGAGCGCTCACATTTTCAAACTAATGGAGTCAAATCTCATCAAAAACTCCACTCACTTCATAGCAAATGTCAAGGCTAAGGTTCCCAAGATTCAAGTATAAAAACTAGTGAAATTCACCAAGAATTACTCTACTCAAAACGCTCCTTTTTAGAGCTCAAACTCATGGAAATCGAGGCTATAAGAATAGGGGTTGAAGTCCATAATTTAAGTATGAAGAGAGGTGCCATAACAAGGAAGTTATGCAACCAAGAGGAATCATAAAAAGGGGATTAATCCCTTGGAAACTAAGATTCGAAACGAAGGTTTAACATTCTAAAGGAACCTTGTCCAACCATGAAATTAGTCCTAAAACAGACCAACAATCTCAAAGGAAGGTTAAGAGGCTTAAGAGAGTACTTTGTTTAAAATCAGAAAAATTTCCAGCTTAGAGCGACAACTATTTGGAAAAATCTTATCTCGAGTTCTGTGAGTCCAAAAATTGAAAAATTGACACCATTGGAAACTCAATTCAATGCACTAAAACTCTCTAGAAGACACTTTTCTCAGACTCCAATCCAAAATCATTCAAATTTTAGCTCAAAGTCACTGTTCTAGACAGGACAGAGCAAAACAGGCTTGCAAATTCAGTGAATTTTGGAAATTCGGTAAAATTCATAGAAATGGAATCAGCCCTTGAAATTTATACCACCAATAGAGTTCTAAATATATTTTTAAAAGAAACTAACCAAAACT
The DNA here is from genome assembly GCA_023065735.1 of Coffea humblotiana. Lineage (NCBI taxonomy): Eukaryota > Viridiplantae > Streptophyta > Magnoliopsida > Gentianales > Rubiaceae > Coffea > Coffea humblotiana. Next base: position 7,242,627 of record CM041215.1, read on the forward strand.
CAATTCGGATCTTTCTACATTAAGATACAATGATTCTAAGAAAAACTAATCTTTGGAACCTGTTTTACGAAATTCCAGTTCTGACATACTTGACAGAGTTTCAAAATCTGATCATATCTAGGAGCTACACAACTCAAAATTTAGTGTCGTTTATGGAATGAAAACTAGATTCAAAATGCTAGAATTCACTAGAAGGAACTATTATAAAATTAGTTTTTTTAAGATTAGGTAAAATTGAGCTACAAATTGCAGTTATGACTATTCTCGGATAAAAGCAGTGAGGAAATTCAGTCATTTTTTCCAGTTCATGATGGCTCCTAGGAAATGAGTTAGGAGGTATATTTATACCAAGGGAAAGCTATCGGAGTCTAGTTTTGGATGCCATAAACAGCACTCGATTTCAACTCCCAGACAGAAATTTATGACCTAAAACGTAAACAACTGGTTGGGGTCTCCTAATCAGAAAATTTTCCAGAATTCATTCTCACTTTAACCCTACTTTAACACAACCAATTGGAAAGCTTTTGGAAGATATTCAACACACATAACCACCATCATATATCAAGCATTATTGCACCAAAATAACATCAAAAATTTGAAATTAACAAGAGAGGAACAACCAGCAAATTTCGGCCGGCAAACATCTCTCCATTCCACTGGCTTTCTTTTTCAACTTTGCAACTAGAACTAAAACCATATCTCATCAAACAAGTAACAAACAAGCAATTAAACATACAAAATCCTCAAGGCCGCTACCTATAAAACCACCTCAAGTCCACTACCTAATGTCAAGGTTCTTGTGAACCCATCAAAAACCCAACAACTAAACTAACTAAACTAACTTATTACTAAGATTTGAGAGGAAACGTTGAGGGTTTCTTGGAGGATTACCTTGCTGCCAAAATGAAGATTAAACACTAGGGTTTGAGCTCTTAAATCACCAAAGTTTCTTCCTTGTTCAAGTCACCTTCCAAGCTTGTATGAAGAACCAAGACAAGAAGCAAATTTGGAGTGTCTTTGTGGAGCAAAAATGGAAAACAAGAGCTGAAATTTTTGAGGGGAAATGAGGGAGGGGAGAGTCGGCCAAGGAGAAGGAGAGGAAGAAAGGTTTGGGTGGTAGTTGGGTGATCTGATGGTGTGTAAGAAGGATTGACATAAAAGTGGTTCTTGGCGCTCAAAAGTCAACAACCGATTAGTGAGCAATAGTGCTCCTACTTGAGTTTAACTTAACTCACTCACATCTAATTCCTCAAATTGACTTTTCTTCAGTCTACTATTAATCATCCTTAATTCTCGAAGATTAATGTACTATCGGACTGAATTTACCTCAAAAAACGTGCAATCACTATTTCTCGCTAAACGAGCCGCAGAAAAATTAAATTCGCTAACAGAACGTTTTAAAAATATAATTGTGAGGACCCGAAAATTTCTTTAGAATTTCCTCCGTTTTTTAAACAATTAATTTATATTTCCTTCTATGTCTCTTTACTTGATTATTTAACTATTTATTAGCCCTAAAGTTCGTGGTGATTTCATTAGTTGAGCCAAGAGTTTTACTTTCACTTTTCAAGATAGAGTAAGTTAGGGTTTTGGTGTATTTTGGTAGTGTGATTAATTGGTGGGGTGTGTGGTATAAATTGTGAGGAAATGAGGGAGTTGTGTACAAAGGGGTTTTGTAAAAAGGAGTATTAGGGAAATATTTGAGAAAAGAAAGATATTTTGGTGAAAATATTGGTGATCTTGCCATTTGTCACAAACCATCCAAGGTCCTGACCAAGACCCTTTGACTAAGACTATTCTTAAGTTTTCATCTTGTAAAATTGAACCAAAAACACTTCATTTTCATGCTAGCTTGCCGAGAGAGAGAGGAGAGGGAGAAGAGAGAAAATTTCCAATTTTTTCACTTGATATCTTACTTGATTCTTGAGAAAATTAACGTGAAACTTGAATCCACTCCGATCAATCTTTGGGAAAGTTTGGAGGTGAGTTTGGTGGAACATTTGGGACGAAGAAAGTTCTTGTATTACAACTTATTTTGAGGTTTTGAGGTATTATACTAGAAACCTCTCTTTTTCTTTCATATTTGGCCAATTTAAGCAACACATGGCTTGGATTGTGATGGATTTTTATGGAAGATTTCATGGTCCTTACTTATTAGCTTATAATTTTCTGCTTTGAAAGGTGTTGGACAGCCTTGCTATGAATGGTTTAGTTTTGTTATGAGGTTGGATGAATTTATAAGCTTTGGGATGAAATTTCTAGCTTCTATGTATGATTTCCAGCTTTAGTTCCAAATTTCTAGCTTTGGTTGGGAATTTCCAACTTTGCTATGAAACGTTAGCCTTGCCATGAGGATTTTCCAGCTTCAACATGTATGTTTGGCTTCATTTGAAGGATTTCTAGCTCTTGGTGTTAAATTCCAGTTAGGGTTTAAATTTCCAGTTAGATATATGTTAAATATATGCTAGATATATGCCTAATATAGCTAGTTTTGTGGGTGAAACAAGGACCCTGTTGTAGCTTATGAATTGTGGACTTGTTTGGGGCTGTTTGTGCCGATGAGATTGTAGCCTTTGGGCATTTGAGGAAAATGTAAGGGAAAAAAGGGAAATGCTGTCCGTTTATTTCTTGTAGTGTAAGTAAGTGAAAGTGAGGTTGGAAATGTGATTTGTTTTGATGTGTTGGACTTATTTGCTTAGAAATACTTGGGTCCACTCTAGTGGTGGTATATGAGCTAAATTTTACTAAAACTTGTACATTTTGCATGGTGAACGTGATGACCATTTTAAACATGATGTTTAGTACATATGTCAAGTTTCAAACTTAAAATATTTTACTTGTTTTCTTCCTAAAACCAAAAAGGAGTGCATAGGGTTTCTCAGCCACGAGATCTATTTATATAAGTCATATTTACATGATTTTCCAGTAATGTTACCAAGCGAGGCTTTAGGTGTGAATTTAGGGTATTTTGTCTTTTTCTTGCATATGATTTTACTCAAAACACTTGTTACACGTTATTTCTTTGCATGTGTGTTAGTTTTGAGCCAAACAAAGATGTTTAAGAAAAATGGATGAGTTTGCAGCAAATCTGGCCATATATCCAGCCAGATATTGGCCGGATAAGTGGCCGGATTGACAGGGAAAGATGGAAACATTTCTTTCGCTCACTGCCTTGAATCCGGCCAAATATTGGTCGGATTCTGACGTGGCTTCGTTTCATATCATTTTTTGTTGGAGTTTGTTAGAATACTTTTGAGCGTGGTTTTGTGATTGGGTGGGGAAAGTCTTTGTTATTCATGTTCTTGGGGTCTAAATGTTCTTTTCTTCCACTCCAAAATCATATTTACACTTCGTACTAGTAGTTACTCGATTTTCTTTGGTTCACCTAAACTTTGGATGGTTGAACCATAATATTTTCTCTTGGTTATTCTTAGGATTTGTCGGTGACTCAAGGACATAATCCGGAAGAAAACTTTTTGACGTTATTTTGCTTTGACTGGTGAGTGTTCTTTGTATGTTGTGCTTCCAATAACTATGTGGATTGTTGTGAATATTTGTTTGAATGTTAAATATTTTCAATGATTGTTAAATGAATTTTTGATAGGCGAGTGTGTACTTTATTGCACTCGACCTAAGTAACATGAAATTTTCAATGATTAAATGATTAAATGCTACTTGTGCATGAATGTAAGCTTTTTGGCTGAACTGGGCCCTTGCCCTTCTTTGCCAGCCGACTCGAGCCAGAAGCGGACTCGGTCAGGGCAGCTGGTGACCCTGAGACAGTATTTTGGTATACTCGAATATGACTACGAAAGTTGATGGAGAACTGGACAGTGAAATTGGGTAGTGGCGGGAAATGAAATCAATGAATGAATGTTAAGAATTGGAGGAGTTTTCACTTGCAAATGTTTTCTAAAAATTGGAGGGATAAGGAAAATGTTGGCGAATGAATGAACGAATGACTGAACGAATGGCTCCATGTGAGCATGTATCCTTTTAATGAATGTGTTTTCATTGCTTTTATATTGTGAATGTTTTCTCGATTGATTGTCATTAACTGAATAATGTCCCTCGTTTCAATCTGTTTGATTATTTGTTTAGGAACCTCACTGGGTTTTTTAGTTCATTCCTTTAGTTTTGTTTTTCTTATAGGGGATACGAGCGAGGGCGTGATACTGGTACATGCTAGCATAGTCTAGTTTTTGAATTGTTGCGATCGCGCTAGTGCTTGGTTAGGGTTGAATATATCTAAAATTCACACCTTTTGTTATATTTGGGATTATATGAATGTTTGAGTTAGAAATGAATGTAAGTATACGTTCCAAATTCGGGAACTGTTATTTCACTTATTCTTGAAATTATACCTTATTTTATTTGAAGAGAGTGGAACGAGTGCTGGCGAGAGTTGGGGGCAGGCGGTCCGCAAACCTGGGTACGCATTAGGGAGAGGTGGGTTCGTCACAGGTGGTATCAGAGCCATTTCGCGTGGTCTCTGCGCGGGGTGAGTTTGGGTCGAATGGTGTTACGCTCCCTATTATGTGAATGAGTAAAGGCTTAAGTACTCTTCTAGAGCGTAAGTTGTGAATCATGAATGTGATAGGTAATAAACCCTTATCTTGATACTTGGGGAAAAGTAGATATGTATGTTGGGTAAAAATCTCAAATGTGGTGGATTTCCTCTTGGGATCGACCGGCTCGAGTTGTGAATTATTTTATTCGGATTCTTGCACCCGAGTACTCAAGAGTGAGGGCAATGCTAAGGATTTGAGATCTCCATTTGCGGGGGGAACAAGAACGGGATAGTGTTTTGCGAGAGCAAGTGCAAGCAGGTCAATGGACGTCTAGTTCGGGTAGTAAGAGAAGTGAAAGATGGACGGAAAATATTTAACCGAGTGTGGGATATTTGTGGAGGAGTTAATACAAGTGAACATAATAGAGGGAGATCAAGGGAATGTAGTTGAGCCTGAGAGAGAAATGAAATCAGCTGGTTCAGTGATGACCCAAGCTAGAAACGTAAGATCTGAGGTTGTAGGAAGTAAGTTAGGGTGTTGGGACGGCATGTCGTGTTTTTCTTCTGTTTGCCCACTGTATGTATTTTGCTCATGACATGTTAATGCTGCACTTGATTTTGTTCAACTTGATATGTATTTTTGTGAACTTGGTATGTTTATAGAGATGCTAAACATGTTTCCTTATCCTTGGTTTTATGGTTTAAAAATTGTCTTTATCTTGCCGCTTTAGCCAATCTATTTTGTTTACGTACTATATCACCTTGTGAAAAAAAAGAGAGAAAAAAGTATGAAGGGGGGACATAGTCGTGGACGTGGAGTTAGGGCAATCACAAGAACCAAGGAATGAAAGAGAAACAGCAGCCGAGTAAGATCGTGGACCGAGGGGTTGAAGTAGGGGATCAAGTGGCGACAGCAATACAACAAATGACCAATATCTTAGCACGATTGGTAGAACAACAAGGCCAAACTCCAGTAAATCAATCTCGAAACCCTGAGATAGGAGAGGATAGGGCCCTGGAGCGGTTTCAAAAGTTTGTTCCTCCTAAATTTCTTGAAGGGCCTGATCCGGAGACAGCTGAGCAGTGGTTAGAGGCGATGATTAATATCTTTGCAAACTTTGAACTATACAGAGCAAAAAACATGTGAATTTTGCTGTATTTCAATTCGAAAGACCGGCCTGGGCATGGTGGAATGTTATTAGGGCAAAGTGGGAGAGAAAACAGACTATATGAACGTGGGTAAACTTTATAAGGAAGCTTAATGATAAATACCTCCCACCTTTGGTCCAAGAAAAGAGAAAGGATGAATTTATTAGGTTGCATCAGGGAACCCAGAATGTGGCAGAATATGAAAAGCAATTCACTAAACTGTCTAAATTTGCTCCTGAAATTGGTGGTTACGGAGCGAAGGAGAGTGAGAAGGTTTATATAAGGATTGATTTGGAGATCTAGGAAGCTTTAGCGGCGGTTCAAGTTAATACTTTTATGCAAGTTCTTGAGAAAGTTCAAAGAATTGAGAATGCGAAGGCACAAGTAAAAGCTTTCCAAACATGAAAAAGGGGTGCATCTAGTAGTACATATGAGAAATCTAGAGAAAAGATAATGCCTTCCAAAGTGCAAAAAAGTGAACCATTCACCTCACCCACCATGGACTCTAAGAGCACTAGATGAAGGGTCTACAAAAGGAAGTCAAATAGGATAAGAGGAAATTTCTCAAGAAGCCCAAAAAGTGGCTTCTCGTTTGGCCTGTAGATATTGTAGGAAGACAAATCACACTGAGAATGATTGTTGGAGGAAGGAGCGAAAGTATTTGATTTGTGGGAGTAGCGACCATCAAATTAACAACTGCCCGAAGAAACAGCCAAGAGGGAATAGTGCTCAACAAGTGGATAGAACCAAACCCGAAACAAGCTAATGAAAGAGGGAACCGACCAAAAGTACCAGCACGGGTATATGTCTTAGACAAGGAACAAGCTCCGGAATCATCTGAGACGATGGGAGGTAAAAAATTTCAAGAATGAAATTTTCTTAAAGGGGAGAGAGTGTGAGAACCCAAAAATTTCTTTAGAATTTCCTCCCGTTTTTTAATAAATTAATTTATATTTCCTTCTATATCTCTTTATTTGATTATTTAACTATTTACTAGCTCTAAAGTTCATGGTGATTTCATTAGTTGAGTCAAGAGTTTTACTTTCACTTTTCAAGATAGAGTAAGTTAGAGTTTTGATGTATTTTGGTAGTATGATTAATTGGTGGGGTGTGTGGTATAAATTGTGAGGAAATGAGGGAGTTGTGTACAGAGGGGATTTTGTAAAAAGGAGTATTAGGAAATATTTGAGGAAAAGAAAGATATTTTGGTGGAAATATTGGTGATCTTGCCATTTGTCACAAATCCATCCAAGGTCTTGACCAAGACCCTTTGACCAAGACTATTCTTAGTTTTCATCTTGTAAAATTGAACAAAAAAACACTTCATTGTCTTGCTAGCTTGGCCGAGAGAGAGAGGAGAGGAGAAGAGAGAAAATTGCCAATTTTTCCAACTTGATATCTTGCTTGATTCTTGAGAAAATTAACGTGAAACTTGAATCCACTCCGATCAATCTTTGGGAGAGCTTAGAGGTGAGCTTGGTGGAACTTTTGGGCGGAAGAAAGTTCTCGTATTACAACTTATTTTGAGGGTTTTCAGGTATTATATTAGAAACCTCTATTTTTCTTTCATATTTGGCAATTTAAGCAACACATGGCTTGATTGTGATGGATTTTATGGAAGATTTCATGGTCTTACTTATTAGATTATAATTTTCAGCTTTGAAAGGTATTGGACAGCCTTGCTGTGAATGGTTTAGCTTTGTTATGAGGTTGGATGAATTTATAAGCTTTGGAATGAGATTTCTAGCTTCTATGTATGATTTTCCAGTTTTAGTTCCAAATTTCTAGCTTTGGTTGAGAATTTCCAGCTTTGCTATGAAACGTTAGCCTTGCCATGAGGATTTTCCAGCTTCAACATGTATGTTTGGCTTCATTTGAAGGATTTCTAGCTCTTGGTGTTAAATTCCAGTTTAGGGTTTAAATTTCCAGTTTAGATATATGTTAAATATATGCTAGATATATGCCTAATATAGCTAGTTTTGTGGGTGAAACAAGGACCCTTTTGTAGCTTATGAATTGTGGACTTGTTTGGGGCTGTTTTGCCATGAGATTGTAGCCTTGGCATTTGAGGAAAATGTAAGGGAAAAAAGGGGAAATGCTGTCCGTTTATTTTCTTGTAGTGTAAGTAAGTGAAAGTGAGGTTGGAAATGTGATTTGTTTTGATGTGTTAGACTTAATTTGCTTAGAAATACTTGGGTCCACTCTAGTGGTGGTATATGAGCTAAATTTTACTAAAACTTGTACATTTTGCATGGTGAACGTGATGACCATTTTAAACATGATGTTTAGTACATATGTCAAGTTTCAAACTTAAAATATTTTACTCGTTTTCTTCCTAAAACCAAAAAGGAGTGCATAGGGTTTCTCAGCCACGAGATCTATTTATATAAGTCATATTTACATGATTTTCCAGTAATGTTACCAAGCGAGGCTTTAGGTGTGAATTTAAGGTATTTTGTCTTTTTCTTGCATATGATTTTACTCAAAACACTTGTTACATGCTATTTCTTTGCATGTGTGTTAGTTTTGAGTCAAACAAAGATATTTAAGAAAAAATGAATGAGTTTGTAGCAAATCTGGCCATATATCTGCCAAATATTGGCCGGATAAGTGGCTAGATTGACTGGGGAAGATGGAAACATTTCTTTCGCTCACTGCCTTAAATCCGGCTGTGAATCCGGCTGGAAATGCGGCCAAATATTGGCCGGATTTTGACGTGGCTTTCGTTTCATTCATTTTTCGTTGGAGTTGTTAGAACCTTTTGAGCGTAGTTTTGTGATTGGATGGGGAAAGTCTTGGTTGCTCATGTTCTTGGGTCTAAATGTTCTTTCTTCCACTCCAAAATCATATATTACACTTCGTGCTATTAGTTACTCGGATTTTCTTTGGTTCACTTAAACTTTGGATGGTTGAACCATAATATTTTCTCTTGGTTATTCTTAGGGTTTGTCGGTGATCAAGGACATAATCCGGAAGAAAACTTTTGACGTTATTTTTCTTTGACTGGTAAGTGTTCTTTGTATGTTGTGCTTCCAATGACTATGTGGATTGCTGTGAATGTTTATTTGAATGTTAAATGTTTTCAATGATTGTTAAATGAATTTTTGATAGGCGAGTGTGTACTTTATTGCACTCGACCTAAGTTAACATGAAATTTTCAATGATTAAATGATTGAATATTACTTGTGCATGAATGTAAGCTTTTTGGCTGATTGGGCCCTTGCCCTTCGTTGCCAGCCGATTCGAGTCAGAAGCGGACTCGGTCGGACGGTTGGTGATCTTGGGACAGTGTTTTGGTATACTCAAGTCTGACCACAAAGGTTGGTGGAGAACTAGCCAGTGAATTGGGTAGTGGCGGGAAATGAAATCAATGAATGAATGTCAAGAATTGGAGGAGTTTTCACTTGCAAATGTTTTCTAAAAGTCGTAGGGATAAGGAAAATGGGTTGGTGAATGAATGAATGAATGACTTGAACGAATGGCTCCGTGTGAGCATGTATACTTTTAATAAATGTGTTCTCATTACTTTTATATTGTGAATGTTTTCTCGATTAATTGTTATTAACTTAATAATGTCCTTGTTTCAATTGTTTGATTATTTGTTTGGGAACCTCATTGGGTTTTTTAGCTCATTCCTTTAGTTTTCGTTTTCCTTACAAGGGATACGAGCGAGGGCGTGAGACTGGTACAGGCTAGCATAGGCTAGTTTTTGAATTGTTGCGATTGTACTCGCACTAGTGCTCAGTTAGGGTTGAATGTATCTAGAATTTACAACTTTTGTTATATTTGGGATTGTATGAATGTTTGAGATAGAAATGAATGTAAGTATACGTTCCAAGTTTGGGAACTGTTATTTCACTTATTCTTGAGGTTATACCTTATTTTATTTGAAGAGAGTGAACGAGTCCTGACGAGAGTTGGGCAGGCGGTCTGTCAAACCCTGGGGTACGCTCTAGGTGGAGGTGGGGTCATCAAATAATTGAGATATTGTTCCATGTAAATGGATTTAAAATGAATGAAATAAATTATTCGGAGTAAATGGGTAAATAAATAATTAAATAAACCAGGAAAATAAAAGAAAAGTAAGAAAATAAAATTTCGAGTCCTCACATTACCTCTTTCATTAGTCAATTGATAATTTGTTTGCTGCCATTTTCCTCTATCAAATCTTGAGTTTCTTGGGGTGATTTTTCCATCAAAACTCCACTTGCGGCTGCATCAATAGTCATTTTAGTAAAAAATGATAAACTATTATAGAAGATTTGTACAATTAGCCAATCGAAAAGTTCATGGTGTGGACATTTTCGAAACAAATCTCTAAATATTTCCCATACTTTATATAATGATTCACCATCCAATTGACTAAAACTAGTAATATCTATTCTAAATTTAGCCGTTTTGTTCGGTGAAAAATACTTATTCAAAAATGCTCTAGACAAATCATCCCAAATAGTGAAAGTATTAGGGGCATGAGAATATAACCAAATTTTAGCCTTATCCGTCAATGAAAATGGGAACAACCTTAACCTTATAGTATCCTCACTAACTCCATTCATTTTGATTGTATCACATATGTCCAAAAATGTGGTTAAGTGTGTATTTGGATCTTCTACGGCACTATCTCCAAATTGAGATTGTTGCACAATTTGGATTAATAATGGTTTAATCTCAAAATTATTAGCATTTACCGCCGACCAAGCTATACATTTTTGAGATCCTTGGGTTCCCGGTAGAGCAAAATTCCTAAGAGCTCACCTATTTGCTTCATTTTCTGCCATTTTTTCTTCAAAAGGTAGTTCCATCGTGATTCTCTCTATTTGTTGTCGAATCTCTTGTTCTTCTTGTTATGGTGTACGTCTTATTTGTCTACATAGTATCCTTTCAAGTTTCGGATCAAAAGGTATGACTACCCACCAAGCCCAGTGCAAACACTAGAAACAAAAATAAAAGAGATTATGTAGTAATTAATTCACAAAAACTAACAAAAATTCTAACTTAATTAGAAACAAAGTTTAACTAACTAATATAGAGATTGTCTAAATTAATAAAACTTGTTAGGCGCTAATATTGCAACTCCCCAATAACGGCGTCAAAAACTTGACAGATTTTTTATATAAGTACAAGTTTAATTCCAAATTACACCCGTTTTACTGCAAGCGTACAGGTCAAGCCAGTAGTTTAGGGAATATATCGGGTCGATCCCACAGAGAACAACTTTGCAAGTACTAGATCCTTATTTACTCTATTATTTAGACTCATGACCAATTTAAGCAAGAGAAGTTGTAATTACTATTACCTAATTAGTGTTAACTAGATATTTGCAACGTAACGATGGAGAAAATCCACTAAATACTTGAGTTTTGGGATATAGATTCCACTTATGGTATAAAAAATACAAATAATAGATTTACTTCCTGTTACAACTCTTGTTTAATTATGGATTTATTTCCAATATTACTAAATCTCATTTTTATGACGAAATTACCTAAAATAGACTAGTTTCCCTATTCTTATGGTGAATAACTAGATCTACTCCTGTTTCCTTCATGAAATGCAAAGTGTATCTCTATTCTCATGAGAATACTACTCAAACTCTATTTATGTTGTTTCATCATTATTATCAACTTTCATTGAATAATAACAACTATAAACTTGCTATTGGTGATCAAGCAATAACAAGTGATAAGCATGCATAAATACACAAACTAATACAAGGTGTACCAAGCGTAAATCATATTCACTTCATATCAAGTAGTCATAAATTTCATCTACTCCCTAGATCTAGAAATTTAGCTACTCATATAATATATAACAAGAAAGAGCATGGCTTCATTGCAGAACACATATTGAATCACAAGTAAAAGATAGATAAAGAAAGCTTAGCCAAGATTAGTGAAGAACCTCTCAATGATCTTCTATTTCTTCAACAAAATGAGTTGTACAATATAGTCTCCAATTGTTCTCACAAAAGTTCTAACTAGAGAGAACAAGACAAGACTACTACTAAGCTCTCATGCTAAAATATGATAATAACTTCTCTAAAAATGTCCTATTCTCCATTTCTAATGATTTTTAGTCAAAAATAGTTTTTGAATAAGACATAAAACTCCTTTTCTCGTCCAAAAAGTGCCTTGAACATGTGCAACCAAAATTCATGTCTGGAGTAGAATTGGAAAGTAGTATTGCAGAAATCAGGCTACAATACGCGACCTTGGAATACTAGACTTCATCTTGCGTATTCACTTCTATGAATATGGTATCACTTCTGTAGACACCAAATTTTTGTCAAATTTTGTGTTTTCTTGAATATTTTCTATTTGATGAGTCATTTATTTTCTTGCATTTTAAGTATATTTTGTCTCATTTTTGTAGGTTTATCTTAAAAAAAAAAGAAACCAAGATTTGAAAGAAACTAAACCTCTTTTGACATCTCTCAGCTCCATCTTGAACCTTGGACTGACAAAAAACCAACTCCCCACCTTTTCTCCCAATAGAATCTCTCGACCGCTCCTAACACAAAAAAAAGACAGACCAAAAGAAAGAGATCTTCCTCACACTCTCGGCCATATCCCCCTTTTTGCTCACTTCACACAACAGACCCCACACACACTCCCAACCTAACTCAATACACATCCCTTGGCTCCCTCCTTGGTTTTTGGGACTGACAAGAAAAAACGGCACTTTAGGGCTCAAAAAATATACTCTCTTGGTTCTCTTTTTCTTCCCAAGACACAACAAAAAAAACCAACTCCCCATCTTTTCTCCCAATATTCACTCTCTCAGCTCTGGTTCGGCAGTTGGACACGAGAAGAAAAAAAAAGGAACTCCACTTTCTCTTCTAATACAACCTCTCGGCTCCCTCTACACATTTGCTTCCACAAAATCAAAACACAAGAGGGGAGGCAGCAACCGTTGGAAATTTGGTCAAAAAACTTTGGCCAAGGGACCAAACTCTTCATTGAGGTATTTCTCTTACTTTTTTCCAGCTTTTCTTTTTTTTTTTTAATTAACTAGATTGAATGTATGTGTGGTTGCTTTGTTTGTTGCTTTATTTTGCTGGTTTGGTGTGTTGTTGGGTTGCTGAATTTTGGGATAGGTCATGAACAAAACTAGGAAAAGAAGAATGATTTTTGTATATGCATGTTAATTGTTTGAAAAAATGTCAAAATGGAAAAAACGAATTTTAGGGGGCTGTTTTGCTTTATTTTAGCCTTTTTATGTTGTTTTCTTGTCAAATTAAAATCACAGTTGTATTGTAGAAGTTGTAAGGAGTGTTATAGTATAATTTTTATGATTTTTAGTGGTGATTATAATGTTTTTAAAAAATAAAAAAACTGGGCTGTTTTTGGCATTTTGGCCACTTTTGGTTGATTTTTTTATAAAAACTAAGCCCAAAAATGGAATTTACACGAAAAACTGAGTGAAGGGGTGTATTTTGAGAAAGTTTGGCGACCGAAAAATTCACCGGCGGTCGGCGGCGGCCGCCATGGCCACCAGCTGCAAGAAGTTTCAGCTTCTCGAGTGGAATGGAAAAAAAAGAAGAAGAAGAGAAGGAAAAAGAAAGAAAAGAAGAGAAAAAAAAGGGTTTGGCCTAATGTTTTTTTTTCTAGTGGGTTTTTGGTAATTGTGATTGGGTTTTTTGACTTGGGTTTTGGTTATTTTTTTTGGGTTTTGCGCATGGGTTTGGGAGTTGAAACCCATGCATTTTGGTTGGGTTTGTTTGACAAAAACGATGGGCCAGCCTGTCTCTTGTTCTCGAGGCTTTCCGGTGGGCTTGGGAGTCCTGACCCAAAGAAATGAGAAAAATGACCCATGGCCTAATTTGTCAAGGAATAAGAAAATGTTTTTGCATATCAGTCCCTGTACTTTCACGTATTTTCATTGTGGCCCAGAACATTTTAAATATCTTTCAATTAGGTCCTTAGATTAATTGTATTTTGGTCCCTGAACTTTATTTTTATTTAATTTTGACCCCTAAACTTTGGAAAATTATATTTTTATCCCCAAATTTTTTCAATTTTTGCAATTTAGTCCCTAGTGAATTTTAACTCTCTTTATTATGATTGTTTCTCTTTTTTTAATATCTAATTATGTTACTTTTGAGTATATTTAACTTGTAATTTTTAGATGTTTTTAAATTTATGTACGTTTGATATGTTAAGGTGAATTTAGTACTTTTATTATTATTATTATTATTATTTTTCAATTAAATTGGTGTCATGATTCTTTTGTTCATTTTGAGTATAAATAGGGTAATTCGACTCCATTTAGTTACCACTTCAAAAGGGAGGTACTCCTATTATTATTATTTCAATATTAATTACGTGCTCTTATGTGCTCCTACGTGTTCCTATGTATTTATATATTTTTATATGTTTTATTTATTTGATTTAAATGTTCATCCAAATTTTCTTATATTTATTTAGTTAATTTTTATAATTATTTGAGAGGCATTTAAATACCTCAAAAATGTAATAGATAGGATAATTAGATTTGTTTTATTATATTTTCCCCTTTCAGAATTGTAGTTAGGTCCCCTGTTGTAATAGATAGAGTAGATAGGATTTTCTTTATTTTCCAATTTTAGATTGTAGTTAAATTTCCCACTGTAATAGATAGGTTTTTACGTGTTTATGTGGTTTATGTGTTATATGTTTTATCCGCTTTTCATAGGATTTTTGCATCTAGATATTATGTTTATGTGTTTTGTGGAACGTGCTCTTACATGTTTATTTGTTTCAATTTATGCCTATTTGTCTTATTATATATTATTAATGCATGACGTCACCACACTAGTCCAACGCTAGTTGTGGCTTCTTCCTCCGTTTACTTGCTAGTCCAATACTAGTAAGGATTTTTAGAAATTGGCTAGTCCAATGTTAGACCCTTAGATTGTTTGTGCGTTAGATTCATTTTTGTGTGATATTCATTACATTTTCATGCATATTTTTATTTTTAGGATCTTTTCTCATTTGCACGATATTGCCTATTATATTATCCCCTATCCTCTATATGTGTTAATCATATCATTTAGAGTTGCATCTCATTTAAGAAATTGTAGAAATAAGTTAGTTTATTTGATTGTTCATGTTAGGAGAATTATTCTTTAAATATGGGAAATGAGTGATTATAACTTTTTAGTTTAAATACCCCATCGATCCCTGTATAAGAAAATTATATCACGAGTTTTTGTCTCCCATACCCATTATGTTGCATTCCTATTTTTTGGCCACTTATATTTAAATATATAATTTAATCTTCTTTTCTTTTCTTTGAATTTCATTCATGCATGCTCGTGACCCCTTCAAGAAATTATTTTGGCCTTCGCAATTAATGGGACTGATATTAATTAAACCTTTGAATGGATATTGTCCCTTCGATATTTTATAAATTTAGATTTGCATCCATATAGAAAACATCCAAACGTGATAAAATTAAGGGTTAGATTAGGAAAATTTTGACTAAAACTCGCAACTAGCTTAGACTAGGTTGAAGGGGTGCCTTAAGTTTGAGTTAATCGAACCTTTGCTTTCCCTTTCTTCAACCGTGACTTCCAAACCCATTTTCTCTTATTTTTCAAAGATCTGGAGTTGTCGAAAAGGGTTTTATTTTATTTTTGTCAAAAATATACTTTTGGATGACTTGGTACACCGAAACTCAATACCAAGTGGCAACTCCTCTTTTTTCTTAAAAACCCTTTTAGACTAAATTTTGAACCCAAATTGTCGCATTTTTTAAAGTCCCATTCTAGATCCTTTTCACTTATTTTTAAATCAAATCACATCTTTTATAAACACTTTTATTTCCATCGCGAAAAATGGGGCGCGACAACTTCAACTGCTACTTTCTCAATGATGGATATCGAACTAGCTCTTGTGGAAAATATAAAAGTTATATCCCTTTGAGTTAACTTTTCAATATTTAAGAATCATCCAATTTGGAGATTTGTAAACTGAGAAACGACCAAAATACCTTCAACTGGTCAGAACTCTATTTCAGCTTTTGATCATACCCATGCACTTTTGTATTTTGACTTTCTTACAAGGAAAATGACTGAACTAGATTTTGATATCTTCATACCAAATGTAGATCTATCGCTTAGCTTCAAAATAGTATAAGAATCACCTCAATCTGATACTTGTAACTCAACATATTGTCAAAATACTACAAGGTGTCAAAACTGCCTTCACTTGTATTTCTTCCTTTGAATGTTTTGCACTTCTTGTCTTCTTCAAACCACTTCAAATCATCAATAATCATCCAATTCTCTTCTCAATTCACGCCATTTGATGATTGAATCCCTAAACCTATAAAAACATGAAGTTTTCACTATTAAAATCTATAGAAATGCACTTTTTACCACTTAAACCACAAAATGTACATTTTCACTAAAATCCTAGTTAATTAACTATAAAACTAAATAAAACACACCAAAACTAACCAATAAAACACACTAAAAACACATAAATATACTCTTATTATCAGTCATTTTCAAAAGAAGATAAGATGCAGTCTCTAAAGCACCAATCAAGAGAAGATAAAAGTGTCGCCAGGCAAGATAAGAGTGTTGCCAGACAAGGTAAGAGTGTCGGCATGCAAATTCAAATGAAATTCAAATAAAAGTGTCGGTTTACAAATGAAATTCAAATGTAACATACTGATAGTTATAAATAACCTTCAAAATGAGAATGTAGGGCATCGAGTGTTTGAGAAAGCAAGTGTTCTAAGTGCTTATCCTTCACTGCGCCCTTCTCTTGTAATTTTATTCTTAATAAATTTCCGAAGTTTGCATTCAATATTTGTTATGCCATTCTAAAGGATTTATCTTTAAAGCTTCCGCAAATTTTTAACGCTTCAACTTTCAAGTAAGTATATCAAACTTTACCTCTAAATTTCTTTCTTTATCTCTGAATTTCTTTAATATTAAACCTGGGTTTGGTTCTGGTATCCTAAACAGTAAACACCCTCAAAGCACTCTTATATGTTCGAAAGTGCGTTTTTTCGTGGATGCGTGGCATGGCGCATAAAGAAAACGATTTCAAGAAACATTTCTTTTAAGTGTTCTTGTCCAAAAGCCAATTTGAAAATTATCATAACAAAATATTTGAATTTGATTTATATACATCTTCTTACTTCTACAATGATCATTTTTCAGTACCCCGATCTCGATAGAACTGAAGCAAACATAAAACACAGCTGACAGCTTCAAGTCCTCATACAGTCATACGTGAATGGATCTCATAGTATAGAAACGGGCAATAAACGGACCTAATTTTATATATCTACCACCGAATCATGTGATTAAGATTGAGGCTTGCAACTTGATATGATATTGGGATCCTTGTCGTTTTATTCTTTTGATGATTTGAACCAGAGATTTATTGGTCACCCGTAAAGTATCTTACCAATTAAATTACATTTTATTCTCAATCTGTATTTACAAGTGCCAAGTATAGAAAAATTTTAATTTTATATAACTTAATCTTGAAAATACGAATACTGAAGAGCTATTAGCTATATGTATTGACTGGATCTCTCCGAATTCATTTATAGTTTTTTAATCCTCTTTGTTTTTTTTTTTGCCTATCTTTTTTGAAGTTTAGATATTTCCTATACCACTTGTTGAATCTATCTTGTTATGATCGATAAAAGTAATCAGTAACCAATAGCATCACTAAAAGTATGCTTTTTTCTTTTGCTCTTTATTCACACACAACCCCCAACCCCCCCCCCCCCCCCCCCCCCCCCCCCCCCTCTTTTCTCTTTGAGTGTTTCTTTTTCATTTTCTTAATCTTCCTTGATTAAACGTTTGCGCAATTGCTGTCCACTCATTATATGCTCTTTAAGGAGCATGTCCAAGGCTGTCCAACGAAATGGGCAACTTTTTATTTACAAACAAGAAACCAGTCAAAGCATTAGGGCTAGGCCAACATGCTAGTCGATTTACTAATTTGGCTAATGTGATAAGCAGCCTAAGCGATCAAGTGTTTTTCACTTACGTTATTACTTTAGAGTATTTTATACTATCAATTTACGACACATTAATTATCAATCAATGAATTCTCTTACTTTTTCTACACTAAAAGACATTAGCACCCTTCATCTTCTTACTGAAATTTTCTTATTCTTTTAAGGGTATTAAAGTCTTTGTATCCAAAGATAGCTGCCAAATGAATTCATTTTGAATCAATTTGAGCAACATACTACAAATTCATAGTATAATGTAGTTAATGTTAAAAATTATAGTTTAGAACAGGAAATTGCTAAGCAGTGATCGTTTAGGGGGCGTGAGTTGCAATTAACCCTAGAATGAATGGTAGAGTAATTTTTCTATGGTCCTTACCATGTTCCAGAATGAAATCTAACTAATTCTTCTATTGAATTATCTAATCTTTGTTTTAATATTCCTCTATATCCTAATTCTGATGCATCTGTTTCTACAATCATGAATGCTTTAGGATGTGGAAGACGTAAACATGGTAATGAATGAATCTTTTCTTTAAGATATCTAATCTTTTGAATATCCGCTTCTATCCATGTTTGAGGATTCTTTTTAAATCTATCAAATGATATCGAACATTCTTGCCTAAGTTTAGGGAAAAAATCAGCAATATAATTTAAACATTCTAGAAGTCTTTGTAACTGATTTTTGTCTTTAATTTCGTCTTGAAATGTATTTGCAAATTCTAATGCTCTATTTATAGGTTTTATTGTTCCTTTATTAATATCATGTCCTAAAAATCTTATTTGTGTTTGAAATAATTTTAATTTTGGTGCTGAAACTACTAGTTCATTTTTCTTTATAATTTTTAAGAAAATATTTAAATGCTTAAGATGTTGTTCTAATGATTCTGAAAATATTAATATATCATTTATGTAGACCATGCTAAATGAGCAACAAGGGTTAAATATGACATTCATTATATTTTGGAATTCTGAAAGAGCATTTTTTAGTCTAAAAGGCATAGCTTTCCATTCATAGTGACCAAAGGGTGTAGTGAATGTTGTTTTATACCTATTTTCTGGTACCATTATTTTTGGTCAATATCCAAATTTTAAATCAAAATTTGAAAATATGTTGGCATTAAATAACCTATTTAATAAGTCTTTTTTATTTGGAATTGGATATCTAATCCATTGCAAAACTTTATTTAATGGTTTATAATTGATTACTAATCGTGGTACTCCTCTTTCTTTTTCAGCTTGATTCATTACATAGAATGCAGCACAACTCTATGGGGATTTTGATGGAGTTATTAGTCCTTTATCTAATAAAGTTTGTATTTATCTAATAAAGTTTGTATCTTCTTTTTACATAATTCTATTAATTCAGAATTCATTTGAATTGGTCTAGCTTTTGTTGGGATACCTTTTCAATTAAAATCTTTTTCATAAGGTAAATTAATTATATGTGTTTTTCTATCGCAAAATGCATTTGGGATTTCTGCACATACTTCTCTTTTTATCAATTCGTTAATTTTGAAATTCTTTTTGAATAGTTATTTCTTTTACTTGCTCTTCTATTTTTAAATAGGATTTTTCTTCTTTAATATAATTTATTTGTTGTTTAATATGTTGAATATTATTTATTTTCTTATAAATAGAAGAGGATTGTAATATTAGTAGCTCCTTTTGTTTTATTGGTGTTAAAAATCTAAAAGTTATAGTTTTTCCCATAATATTTGTGTGAACTCCTTCACTATCTACAGCAAAAGGATATATTTGAATAAAGAAAGGTGTTCCTAAGATTATATCGATATGAATATTTTTATTTTAATAAAATTATGTCTTATACAATAATTATTATTGCATATTGATCCTTTAGTAAATTTATATTTTACTTGTAATTTTTCTTCATTTGCAACTAATAATTCTTCATTTGCTATTTCACAATACTTTGTTGGGATTAACCATTCTTTTATATAACTTTGAGCAGCTTCACTATCTAATAAGGCTACAAATGTTTTTTTGAAATCTTCTACCATTACTGTTACTAGAGCATACCTTGAAATGTTATTTTTTAAATATTGCTTTTCATGTGATGGGTTTTCAGGAATAATTATTTCATTTATTTTTGATGTAGAGGGCTGTTCCAAAGGTTGATGTTTTAATAATGACATTCTTGCTTCAATTTCTAAATCTTTTCTTTTAATTCTAATATTTCATTTTGTAATTGTTTTTCTTGTGTTTTTAAATTATTAATTTCTACCTGAAGATTTTTAGTGGTTTCTTTTTTAATTTGGTTCATAGTTGGGTATTTATCTATTAATTTTGAAATACTAAAGGGTTCTATTATTTTTGGCATTTTATCTTCCTGTAGAATTAAATCTTTTTACCTTTCTAAATATTCTTTTTTAGTTTTAGGGTCATCTATTTTTTCTATAATATCTAGTAAAAATTCTTTAACTTCGTTTTTTATAATGACATTTATGTATTTGAAGGAACTTGAAGAATTACAATTTTCTTGTTCTTCTGAACTAGTTAAATCATTATAATAGTCATTGACGAGTGCGGGGTATACATATATTATTTAGTTCATCCACAATCAAGTTTTGCATTTATAAAATCCTAAATAACCCATATGCAATTTTTCGCAAGTATGGGAATCGTTTATTGAGTGTAGGGGTATTAGGTGTCGATCCCACAGGCAAGATTGTCAATTACCAGTGTTTCTTCGAACTCCTTTATTATCTAGACTACCATAAACATAAAAGTAATGAAAATAACACTACAAAGCTCCTAAAGATATGGAATTCCTTACTACTCTTGCAGATGAAGTTACCGGTTAAGTGAATGTTATTATCTTGACTAGTTATAGCGTAATTTCCTAATATATGTGAAATCTACTCTCGTAATGAATCAACTATACTTGTAGCTAAGCCATACCTACTCTCGTGGTTATGAAATTAACTACAAGTTCATTTCTTCCATGAAATTACATGAAACAAGTCACTAAAGCCACATAGGTGCACCTCTACTCTCGTGAGTGTACTCTCTAGATTTATCACTTCCTTAAACTAGTGTTAAATTTCAATTCTCATTACAAACTTAACACCTTTAGATAATCACAACTAATGGCCGGTGTAGACACCAAAATTTAATTATTTTTATTCCTATTTGGTTCATTGTAATTTTAATTTTAATTTTTGTTCCATTTTTTATATTTCTTGAGGAAAATCATTTTAGAAAATCGAAAAAAGAAGAAAAATGGAAAGAAGAGAAAAAAAAGAAAAGAAAAGAAACAAAGAACCAAAATCAGTTTTGTCAAAAAAAAAAGGGTGAGGCCATGCTCTCGTGCAGTGCACGCGCGCCATCCTTCTCCATGGCTTCTGGTACGATGTCCATGCCGTGGACAATACAGAAGCGGAAATTGCAGCTGGCCACTTCTTCCATTTTCAGTCATTTTTGTTGCATTTTTTTCTGCCCCAAGCATTTCCAGTACAATGACAGCTCATCTCAGTGGGAATCATCAGGAAGCATCTAGGAAAAAAGATCAAACGGCTCCAAAAATGAACCTCAAAAAAACCCAACTTAATCTCAGCCTTCATTCTAAGGGTTTTGATCCATTTGACTCCATATAAAAGCAAGAGAATGGCTGGAAAAGAGAAAGGACGAGAGAAAAAACAAAGGGGGCTGCGGAGCAAGAAAGAAACGGAGAGAAAACGAGAAGAAAAGAGAGCGAAAGGGGATCAGAAATTTTTTTTAAAAAAAAAACAACTTGGTGACCAGGCTGACGGATCAGCCTGGTTTCTAGTCAAATTCCGGCTTCAATGTCGATCTTTTGAGGAGTCTTTTGCTTTCTGTACCTTCTCTGATCATAGTAGAGGAACTTTTCGTGTTGAGTGGTTTCCATAAAAACGGCTACAGGACCTTCAAATCCAAACTTGAACTTGCTGCCATCTCAGTTCTTGAACGTTCGTAGACGAAAGTTATCTTGAGAAATTTCTAAAATTATGATGAATTTAAAAAAATTCTACAAAGGGGGCATTTTGAGTATGAGATTCCGTCAAAGGGTCTTCGCATTTAGCAAATGCGAGCTCATGGAACTCGCATTTGCTGAATGCGAAGTCTCCTTGAATTTTCGACCAACGAAATCCAAAAAAAAAAGAAAAAAGAAAACAAGATGCGAGATCACTGGTACCTATCGTTTTATCCTTTGGTTGCAGTGAATATATGGTGGTTACTATAATGTGTTATCTGGTTTTTGTAATCCCTTTTATGTGTTGAATAACTTCTCTTTGTGCCTTTTTCTATCCAGCGCGAACTCCTAAAGAAACAGCTGGAGAGAACAAGGAACCAGAAGGAAAAACTCGAGGCTTTATGCAGGTCACTTCAAGCAGAGAGAAAAGCGAATTCCATTGGGAGCAGTAGCTCAGACGCAGTTGCAGTTTAGTTCAATTGCAAAGGCAGTTTAAACCTGTTGAGCTGCTATGAGAATCACATAGGGATGCGTAAAGGAAAGCAAAATCATATGGGAGGAGCTGCTTGACTGCTGTTGCTGTTTCTATTCGTGGGAGGACCAGAAGCTCTGTCTTTCAGATTGAGTACCTCGCATTTCTCGAATGCGAGGTTCCTTAGCTCGCATTTGATGAATGCGAGCTTAGTAAGTTCGCATTTGCCAAATGCGAGTTTCGTGTTGTTTTTTTAACTTTTTTCCCAAAATCTTTCTTTTTTTCTGAAACACTGACCTCGCATTTGTGAAATGCGAAGTGTTTGAACTCGCATTTTACAAATGCGAAGATCATAATCCTAGAACTAGCTTCAAAAATTACCCTCCTTGTAGAATAACTTTTTTTTTTCCATCACAATTTAAGAATTTACTCAAGTTATCTTCCATTGTTTCAGCATTCGGATCCCTTTTCCTTGAAATTTATTGCACTCTTTCGACTTCCATAAGCCTCAGAGGTAACCTTCACTCATTTTTCTCTCTTTGCTCCAACTCGTTTGCAAGTAAAATTTCAGAAATCCTGCTCTCTTTGGTTCATGATGCATGATCTTGTGCTTGTGCTTGGAACTAGGAGTCTTGTGTTTAGTTGTTGCGATTTTGGGTTTAATCTTGGTGTTACATAGAAAAAGGTTTCATTTTTCCTTTTCATGTAAGATTATGTGATGGTTTTGATGATTGTGTTCAGTCCGAAGTGTTGCTGTTATTTCTTGTAGCAGCAAAATGGAAAGCCGCAGAAGGCTGTCTTCGAAGCTTGCATGAAGAATTTTCAGAATTTGCAATCTGACCCCTTAACTTTTACCTAATCACATTGTGGCCAAAATCTGGAAAAATTGAATTAATTTCGCCCTTTTAAGTTTAATCCACTGTTTGCATATTTTATGTGACTTTTTGGATAGATTAATGCTGGGATTTAATGCATAATCAGAGCTTAGTAATTTTTAGTTTGGTTTTTATCTTGTTGGGTTTTTCATAAAATAAGATGAGGTTTGGTTTGGAATTGTTGGTTGGGTTTGACAAATGGATTGATGACTTATTTTCTGGGTTGTTGACATGGGTTTGAGAGATAAAATCCATATGTTTTTTAGTTGGGTTTTGCTTGGACTTAAGATAGGCTGGCCTGCATGTTTTCTTAGGGCTTTTGGTTAGGCTCAGAGGGTTTTCGGCCCAAATAAATAAATAAAATGGCCCAATGGCCTGTTTGGCTAAGAATCTGGTCATAGAATTTGCAAATCAGTCCTTAGATTTTTCATTAATTATACTACGACTCTAAAAACTTTAGATTTATTTCAATTAGGTCCTTAATTTAATTGCAAATAGGTCCCTAAACTTTATTTTTCTTGAATTTTGACCTCTTATCTTTATGATAATTACAAATTTACCCCTAAAACTTTCTTAGTTTTTTAAATTAAGTCCTCACTTGTTTCAATTTTTGAATCTAGGTTGCCTGCTTTCATTTAAATGCTTTAATTGTTCAATTTCATGGCTTTTCATTGCTTATGATTATTTGTTAATTAAAGTGGTGCTTTGACCTTTTTATTTGTTTTGGAGGGTGAATAAAAAAATTCCATTGCATTATGTTACCAATTCAAGGGAGGTACATTCTACCCTTTTATTTTGATTTCAGTTGATCCTATGTACTCCTATATGATTATGTGTGTAATTGCATGCTTTTCTTGAATGTTTTTTACTATTTCATTTATTCCTTTGTTCGCTTTATTTTAAATTTAATTTTGTGTATTTATTTTATTTTAATTTTGGTTATTTGAGAGGCATTTAAATGCCAAGATGTAATAGTTAGGTATTTATTTCATTATTTTATTTTATTCCTTCCCCTTTTAGACTGTAGTTAGGGTCCCCAAATGTAATAGTTAGAGCTTTATTTGCTTTATTTTGCTTTGTGTATTTTGCATGCTTATGTGTTACGTGTTACTCGCTTTTTTAGGATTTTGCATCTAGATATCATACTTATGTGCTATGTGTTTTATGTGATATTATGTGTTTACATGCTTTTGTTATGTTTTATATGATTAGTTTAGTTATAATCAATGTGTGACATCACCACACTAGTCCAACGCTAGTTGTGGTCCCTTTTCCGACTCCACACTAGTCCAACGGTAGTTGTGGCTCCTTTTTCTGATTTCTCACTAGTCCAACGCTAGTGAGAATTTAGAGACATGGGCTAGTCTAACGCTAGACCCTAGGAACTATCCACGCGTTAGATCATGTTGTGTGACAAATCATTACATTTTCATGCATATTTTTCACTTAGGGTCTTTTATCATTTTGCATATTACCCTATATGTATATCCCTTATCCCATATTTCCTTTATATATGTCCCTTATCCCATATCCCCTATATGTATATCCCTTATCCCATATTTCCTTATATGTATATCCCTTATCCCTATGTAAGAAACATAACATTAGACTTGCACTTCAATTGAGAAAATTAGAACTAGGTTAGATCATTTGCTTGATGAGATAGGAAATACCCTTGAATATGGGATATAGACGAGTTTGGTTTTCTATTCTTAGCACGCTCGTATTCCCTCTATGAAAGGGCAAATTAAGTCATGAATATTAGCTCCCCGTATCCGTTATGATGCATTCCTTTAGGTCATATGTATTCATATATCATTATTTTTTTTTCTTTTCTTTTACTTTCCTTCGAGTCTCATGTTTTGCACATTCGTGACCTTTTCAAAAAATCACGTTTGAGCGTCACAATCAATATGATTGGCACCAATTAAGTTTTGAAGAGATATTCCGACCCCTCGATATCCTCCTAGGTTTAGGTTTTGCATCCATGTAGTGACATCCAAATGTGATAAATTTTTAAGTTAAATCTAAGAAAATTTTTGACTAAATCACGCAACTAACTCTGACTAGATTGAAAGGGTGTCTTGGATTTATCCTTGCCTTCCCTTTTTTCAAATGTGACTTCCGACCCCTTTTCTCTAATTTTCGAAGACTTGGAGTCTTTTAAAAAGGGTTTTCTTTACTTTTTTGTTTAAAATTCATTTTAGCTGACTTGGTACACTTTAACTCAATACCAAGTGGCGACTCCTATTTTTATTTAAAAACCCTTTTTAAACTATTATTTTGGGTCAAAATCGTCGCACTTCTTAAGTCTCATTTAGACCCATTTTTCTTTATTCATTTTTCTAAAAATCAAAAATCATTTTTCAATCAAAATTAAATCCAAATTCATTTCTTTATTCACTTTCTAATTAAAAACTCATTTTTTTAAAATAAAAAATTAATCAAAATTCATTTTTATAAACACGTTATTTTTTTTCATTTAAAAATGGGGCACGACAGCCTGTTAATCATGATTAGATAAGCAAAAATGATAAATAACTTGGTCCAAGTAATATCATCAAATAACCAAGTAAACATCACTAACTGTGAGGACCCGAAAATTTTCTTATTTTTATCGAATGTTATTGGTTTATTTAAATATTTATTCACCTGTTTTCTCCGAATAATTTATTTCAACCATTTTAAATCCATTCGTATGGAGCAATGTCTTTCTTATATTTTTAAAATGTCCGGTTAGCAAATTTAATTTTTTGGAGGTTCGTTTAAGTGAGGAATAATGAGTACACGTGTTTCGAGGTGATATTCTATCCGAGAGTGCAATTTTCTTGGAGAATTAAGAATGATCAATAGTAGATTAAGAAAAGTTAAATGAGGAATTAGAGGTGAATGAGTTCTAATTAACCTTATACCGCGTTTGCTCCGAAATTTTTCGAAAATCGCACCGCGCGACAAATTTTAGGCTTGAGGAATCAATATGTGTGAGTACTCATAGTTTTATTTCTAAAATAACTATTTTTATGATTAATTACCCTAGTAGTAGTTACTTATATTATCGTTATAAGAATTTCTTTTAAATTTCACTTTATCGCGTGCGAATCGAAAATTCGCGTAAATCGAGCCGGAGCGGCTAAGTGGAGATTTAACAAACTTAATCTAGACTACTAAGAGTGAATAATTATGATGTTTAAGGAAGTGCATTAGAGGTTTAGTGCACAAGTGAAACAAACCCGAGAGAAACGGACATGAAACACGCGCGCGCGATTACTATTGATAGTTGACTTTCACCAAACTTTGGCCCTAAGTTTTATCAAGCTTCCAAGAGAAGCTTTACCATCAGCTACACACACTCTCTCTCTCTTTCCTCTCAAGCTGGCCGAAATTCTCAAGGAAGAAGAAGGAGCAAAACTTCATCTTATCTCACTCAAATCTTGCACCATTTCACTCCAAATTCACTACACAAACTCACAACAACTCGGAGACTCACTTGGACTAGGAAGAGAGCATGATTTCCACGGTTTTCTTGGAGCTCTTAGTGGCCGAAATTTCTGAGTTTCATCAACCAAGAGGTAGTAAATTATCCAACCTTTGAAACTTGATTCTAGTGAGTTAGATTTCACTTGGAAGCTTGTAGCTTCATGTGGGTATCTTTATTTTGTTGGAAATCATTTGAGTGGGCTCTATGAAATCCCACAATGGACATGTTGGACTGATATGATGATTTTGGGTGTTATTTATGTTGATTAAGTGTTAAACTAGTGGATATAAGTTGAAAAAGTGGAAAGAAAATCAAAGGAAAGCTTGCATGAGAAAGGGCCGGATTCTGCCCTATTTTTACAGAGCACTTGGTGCGATTTCTTTGTGACCAAATGACCTTGATTTTGGTGTAGATATGTTGTATAGGTTGTGTGGAAAGTTTCCACAAGAAATCACTTGATTTGGTTGGGTAAAAGTTGTATTTTCGAAAATCCTTCAAAGCTGGAAAATGGGTAACAGGGGTTACCTGGCAGCGAACTTTGAATGATCATAACTCCTTGCTCCGATGTCAAAATCAAGTGCTGTTTGTGGCATTTGAAACTAGACACTTCCAGTTTTCTAACGGTATAAAATACATCCCCTGATTCGACTTGAGTGAGCCGTACCAGTTCTTCAAAGTTACCTGTCCTGTTTTATTACTCTGCTTGAGAGTCAGTGATGTGCTGGGAATTGTTGCTTGAATTTGAGCTAGCTATGAACTGAATTTCAAAATGATTTCTTCTGATGAATTGTATCCTTATGAATTTAGTTTCCAACGCCATCAACCATTCCCAATTCCAAGTTGAAATGACTGAGTTATGGCCAAATTACAGAACCGCACCAGTGATAGAAAGCCCTAATTGTGGCTAGCCGAATGGCTCAGCTCGAATTGGGACTTGTTATTTTTGAAACTTTTGGTGTCAATCACCTACCAAATATATGTTGGATGTTTCTTAGACCTTTTGCTTCATAAATGGATCATGTTTGAGATGATTTCATTGGCCAAAGGTTCGAAAAAGAAAAACGGCAGCTTGAAGGCAGCTTTGTCTTCGGATTTTCTTAAACTTTGGTAGTCTAGTTAACTACCTTCCCTTGTGAATTTTCAAATAAAATTTGGTATAGGAGTAGTCCTCATATGGAAGTTGAATTGTACCAATTTTGGTGTTATTCTAAGATTGTTTTGATGTACAAAGAAATTACCAAAGTTATTCTTCCAAATCTGGAAAATTGCCCAACAGCCCTCATTTTTGAACCAACTTTGAGCTGCTATATCTTGGCGCTCAAAACTCTGATTCTTGTTCCATTTATTGTGTTTTAAACTTTGATCATAACTCTAATTGAGTTTCAAATTTTAGAGCTAGTTCACATTCTGTGAATTTTGCCGAATTTCCAAAATTTGCCAATAACCAACCCCGAATCTGTCTTGGGAGTGTAAGTCAGCAACTTTAAGCAGAAATTTGAGTGTCTTCCATTTAGAATCACTTCTAGGAACTTTTAGTACTTTGGAAGTAGTTTCCAACGGTACCAAGTTTTCCAATTTTGGACCTACAGAGAGTGAGATATGATTTTTCAAAGATTGCACCTTAAATCTGGAATTTTTGAACTTGAAGTGAATTGAGTTTTTAGAAACTCTTCACTACCCTTCGATATTGCTTGACTGTTTTACGCTTGGTTTCAAAGATGAAAATCAGTTTTTCCTTGCATTATTAAACCCCACTTTTGAGCCTCGATTTACGAATAATTAAGGCTCTTTTTCATGACATTTTCTTAGGTTGTACAAGTGTACAATCTACCTTGTTAACTAGGGGTTTATAAGGGATTGTGTGTGATAGTTAATTATTATTTGCTCAGGCACTCAAGGAGACCTCCAAGAGGATCTCACAGTGGATGCCTAAAACCCTCGCTTGAACACTTGATTGTGCACCACTCTCTTGTCTTGACTAGGTGAGTGTCAAGTGCATGTTTTGTTGCAATTATGTGAATTGCTTCTCATGAACTGAAAATTGATAACTGCTGGGTCGAGTGTGTACTTTATCGCACTCGTTCTCATTTAAATGAATCGTAATTGAATTGCTTGAATTGAATTGAATTACTTGACCTGAATTGAATTGGATTATCTGACCTGAATTGAATTGGATTACCTAACTTGAATTGAATTGAATTATATGCTATGGCTGCATATGTCGCTGGAGTGAAACTCCTCGACTCACACCTGACCTGGGAGATGCCTAAATCTCATCGGCCGACCTTGGTCTCGAGCCGGCACGGGTTTGGTCGAGAACCTTGGTGAGCTATGAGAAAACCTGTATAAGCTTGATCTATTGGAGAGATCTTGCTTGGCCTACTCGTGCAGTAGCGCCTTTATAGAAGTTTGGGCCCGGTGGGGGGTTGTATGGTGGACGGACCTGTGAAGTTAGTGGAGATCTACGGACTTAAAATACCGACCCAGTTGACGGAGTGTCATCGCGGGAAAGTATTCGATCGAGGTTGGCAAAGCAAGTGGAAATTAGCTCCTGAGAGCTACCATACCCTTGAATTGTTTCTGTTTAAATTTCACTCGAATTGTTAATTACCCGAATATTACTGTTTTACTTGTTAAATGGGATTGTTACTTGGACTACGTGCTTGCATGTGTGTTTCTTGATCTTATTGAGTATTGGCTCATTCCATTAGTTTGTTTTCCTTAACAGGACCGGAATGGAAGAAGTTAAGGCAAGGCCGACTAAAGGCGCTTTTGTATTAGGGTTTCAATGGTAATCGACTAGATACTTTTGGAAGTTGTATACTTTGGGGAAAGTGATTGTATTTTGAAATTATGATGCAAGGTTGAATATTCGTGTATGAAAATGACTTTGTACCCTTGTTCCGGCTTTCATTGTTAGTATTACATTGTAAGTTGAACTGGAATTGTACCGAGTCCTGGCGAGAGTTGGGCAGGCATCCCGCAGATACCCTTTGGTTCGCCTTAGGGAGAAATAGGGGCGTCACACTAACAAGATATAGAAAGTTTATCCATAACTCTAGACATAAACTTTAATTAAACATGAAAACAAACACCAAATTTGTATTATAGTTAAACATGAAATCAAATACAAAAGAAAAAGTGATAGGAGAGAAATCACCCTTGTCACATGAACTTCAAAGTCTTCATCTTTGCTCCTCAATCTTCATCCAAATTTAACTACAAATACAAGATGGAAAAGCTACACTAACTATACTATACTATCCTAACCAATTAACTAAGGAAATTCTAATAAAAACTACATTTTTGTAGAGTTTCTCTAGCCTTCGAAAGTTTTTAAAATGTTCTCCAAAGGCCTCTATTTATAAAGGATTCAAGAGTCAAATGAGTTGTTTCTAGTTGTCATTTTTGGCTCTTGAAACTCCCATGAGTTTTCTTTCCAACTTTCCACATTTTTGTTGATCAGATACAGTCAAAATCGATAGCTAGAATTGAACTGAAAAAGGTGTGTGAAAGCAGGGCAAGTTGATAAGCAAGTTGCAGAAAACAGAAGAGAATACGCGACTTCAGGTCGCATATTGATAACTCGCATTTTCGCTTCTGAACCACTTCAACTGCTATTTTATCAATGATGGAGGGCGAGCTAGCTCTTGTGCAAAACATAAAAGTTGTAGTCCTTTGAGTTAGCTTTCCAATGCCTTAAGAATTATCCAATTTAGATATCTGTGGACCAAGAAATAACCAAACTACCCTCAACTGGTCAGAGCTCTGTTTCAACTTTCGACAACAGAGTTGCACTTCTGTATTTCGACTTTTTAACAAGGAAAACAACTGAACTAGATTATAATGTCTTCATACCAAATGTAGATATATCTATTAGCTTCAAAATGGTTGAAGAATCACCTCAATCCAATGTGTGTTGCTCAAGATATAGTCGAAATACCACAAGATGTCAAAACTATGAAACTTGCTTCCTTTTATTCTTGATTGCGTTTCCTCTTTTGCGCTTCATATTCTCTTTTTATCACTTTAAACCATCATCAATCATCCAATTATCTTTTAAAATCACTCCATTTGATGATTGAATCATTAAACCTACAAAAACATAAAGTTTTTACCATTAAAATCCATAGAAATGCAATTTTCACACTTAAACTATAAAATGCATATTTTCACTAGAAACTTAGTTAATTAGTTATAAAAGTAAATAAAATACACCAACACTAACTAATAAAACAAACTCAAAACACGTAAAATATATACTTATCAGTCATCTTTTGTACTTTGTTCTCTGTCTTTTATTAATAATGCTATTAACTTATTTTTTATTTCATCTTCTCCTGCACATATTTCATTTATCTTTTCTTTTCATTTACATTTATCTATTTTATGACCTATTTTTCCACATTTCCAACATACAATTTTATTTTTTCTAAATTTCCTTTTATTTTTCTTTTTTATCATAATAGGGTTCATTGCTAATGGTTTTCTTATAAATTTTATACTTCTTTTTATTTGTTGATGATGGAGATTTTATTCTTTTAACACCAAAAGTTTCAGAAAAATGATCCTACTTCTTTTTTTTTTGATCCATATTTAATTTGAAATTTTAATTCAAAACATAAGGTTAATCCTGTCCAAAAGTAATATTTTCAAATGAATACCTCTTTTTCAAGTCATTATTTGTTAATTCATCGGTTGTTGGACACCCTTTTGCGTTAGTTTTATAGTGATTGACTATGTCGAAAACTGAAGTGGAAGGTCTCGAGAAGAAACTTGAAATAATAAGTTAGATATCTTACTCAAGAAACTGAGTCATCAAAAGGTGTTGCCTTCGCTAACTGGTTTAGATGGGTGTTAATTATCAGTCTGGTAATGCAAAGATCTTGTCTTTGTTTAGGAGCTTCCGTACAAAATTTTCATGGATTTAGTTGTCAATAATTTAAAGAATTTTTTCCATTTGCGAGGTTTGAGCTAAGGGACCTTTTAGTTACATGTGATCTCAGGATACTGAGCTGTCATTGATTTTATTATATTTTCTTTGCTCTTCATTTTCTCGTGTTATTGTTACTGCAGTGAAGGAAATTTGGATGCCGGTACTAAAGTTTATGTTGGAGGTATACCATACTACTCGAGTGAAGATGATATTAGGAGTTATTTTGAAGGTTGTGGCACTATAACTGAAATTGACTGTATGAAGTTTCCAAAGAGCAGAAAATTCAGAGGGATTGCGATCATTAGTTTTTCAAGGTATATTCTTTAGTGATCTGGTTATGATGGTAAAATATTGCCTGTTTGTTACACTTCAGTGTCCATGAAGACAGTTCGTGTTTCTAGCTTCTTGTAGAATCCTTGTCTCATTGTTAACCAATTGCAGCCTGAAGCTGCAGCAAGGAGAGCGTTGGCCCTTGATGAGTCTGACATGTAAGTAAAACTTACAAAGACTCTTTCTTTAGTTCCTATAGAAGTTAATGTTGTTTTTTGTCATGCTGAAGAAATTACTACATCTTGCAGGGGAGGCCTATTCCTAAAAATTCAACCTTACAAATCTGCTAGAGTTACCAAAACGTCTAACTTTTCTCCTAAACTTTTTGAGGGGTACAATAGGATCTATGCTGGAAATTTGTCCTGGGTTATCACTGAAGATGAATTGAGGAAATTTTTCTCAGTCTGCAATATTACCTCTATCCGCTTTGGTGAAGACAAAGAAACAGGAGATTTCCGAGGTTATGCCCATGTGGATTTTTCAAATAGTCTTTCCCTGAACACAGCATTGAAATTGGATCAGAAGATTGTTTGTGGAAGACCCATTCGAATATCGTGTGCTGTTCCAAAGAAAGGCTTTTCTCCCTAGAAAATAGAGCAAGAAAAATGTTCATTGACAAAATTTCAAAATTTATCAGCTTAAATATACCTTAAGAAATGTTAGAGAGTTTAAATATTTTGAAGAGTCCAATACTAGTGGATTTATAAATGTACATGAAGGTGAGAACACTGACAATCTCCCTAGTTTACAATGCTACACATTGATGATGAAATCTACCTCTCTTCAATAAGTAATTTTGGACAAGTTTCAGGATCAAAGCCCTGTCTACAAAGGTTTCCCATTGGAATTGGAATTCTTATTCATTGCGGGGGCAATCCATTCTTGATTCTTAAGAACAATTGCTTGATCTAA
Source organism: Coffea humblotiana (assembly GCA_023065735.1). NCBI lineage: Eukaryota > Viridiplantae > Streptophyta > Magnoliopsida > Gentianales > Rubiaceae > Coffea > Coffea humblotiana. Next base: position 7,275,208 of record CM041215.1, read on the forward strand.
TCATTATGTCAGTGCAGAAGAATTGGAGGATCTTCAAAGAACTAAATTTGCGGTCAAAATTTGTTCAAAGGTCGGATTTGTTAATTGGCTCACACCCAAGTGTGTGTTTAGTAAGGAAAAGGTTTTGATCTTTTGTCATGCCATTGCTCCGATCAACCTGTTTCTTGAGCTATTTGTTGATTTTTGTCATTGGTACCCCCAAACTAAACTTCACAAATTACACTCTTCAATTTAGATAATAAGAATCATTGTTATATTTCTTAAAGTACGCATTCATATTTCACAAATTCTATCCAACTGTATGTTCATAGTGCAACAAAAGTCATAGCTAAATAATTTTGAATTTTGTAAGTCATATGAGTTTGTGAAATTATATGTACTTTAACAAAAATTTTAGCCTTTTCAGATATTGTATGAACTGTGACAACCCCACCTCCCCCTAGGACATACCTGAGGGTTTGGCGAACCATCTGCTCAACTCTCGCTAGGACTTACTCACAAATTCCAATCAATTATACTAAAGTCCTTCAATACAACATTTACATGCTACAAAACGTCCCAATATTCAAACTAAAATACAAGTCAAAAGAAAAGAGTTTAAGCAACTGGTACCATAAGACAGTGTGCCGGCCAAATACAAGTTCAAGATTCCCTATTACAAATTATTACTATCCTCATCTCTCTCATCTCCGCACCCTGTTAAAGAAAACAAACAAAGGAATGAGTTAGAAACCCAGTAAGATTCCAAGAAATCAACTAGTAATCTATCAGGCATTATAACATTCATCTATGGCATGATCACATATTCCATGAAGCAAGTAACATCCAGATAACTCATTTAACAATATATAGTAAAGAACACATTCATGTAAAATAATATAGTCTGCTCTCGGGAGTAGGTTTTGTAGCAGGTTGTCGTCAACCATGGAATTATAATGTCCATAGATCACCGGTTATCCCTAGTCTCATTCCGCCGATCATCCCCTTGTACTGGGCCTGAATTTCAAAGATAACAGTAGAGGTAATACTCGAGTATATCGAATGTGAGGGCCCGAAAATTTTCTTATTTTATTTTATTTTATTGGCTTATTTAAATATTTATTCACCCGTTTTCTCCGAATAATTTATTTCAACCATTTTAAATCTATTTACATGGAACAATGTCTCACTTATATTTTTAAAACGTCTCGTTAGCAAATTTAATTTTTTGGAGGCTTCTTTAGTAAGGAATAACGAGTACACATTTTTCGAGGCAATATTCGAATTGAGAGTGCAATAATCTTGGAGAATTAAGAATAATTAATAGTAGACTAAGAAAAGTTAATTGAGGGATTATAGGTGAGTGAGTTCAAATTAAGCTTCTACCGCGCGCACGTCAATAGTTTCTCGAAAGTCGCACCGCCCTCTAATTGGGGATTTGAGGAATTAATTCTAGACTCGTAAGAGTGAGTAATTACAGTGTTAAAAGAATTACATTGGAGGATTAGTGCATGAGTGTATCAAACCCGACAAAAAATAGTGGTATGAAACCCTCGCGGGACAACTATTCAAAGTTGACGTTTTTGCACCTAACTTAAAGCAACTTTCCATCAATCTTCCCTCACAAGTTTCATCACTCAAACCCTTCTCTCTCTCTCTCCATAGCCGGCCAAACCTCAAGGAGGAAGAAGAGAAAGAAAACTCCTCACTTCTAGCTTTCATCTTGCTCCAAATCTTCATCCAACTTCCAAACACTTTGAAGATTAGTTTTATCTTGGAACAAGAAGCAATCTTGTGGATTTTCTTGGAAAGTTTTGGTGGAAAAATCTGATTTCATCTAGGGTTTCAAGAGGTAACTTTTCATCTCCTTTAATCTTTCCAATTTCTTCAAGATTGAAGCTTAGTTTCATGGGTTTACAACCCTAAGCAAGAAAATAGGTTAGAGGACTTGAGGAAACCATTTATTTTTCTTTAATCTCTAGGCTAGTGGTCTTGAGGAGGCTTGTAGGTAGCTACCTTGAGGATTTGTTGCTTGGTTAATGTTGTTTGTGTGATGAATGAGAGGATTACGGTTAGAAAATATAGAGAAAGTTGGAAAATTTTGGAGAGTGTGATAGCCGAAAATTCTGTCCATGTTGTCCTGTCTTTATTTCGAAATTTTGATGCTTGGTTGGCTGTGAAATTGATAGATATATGTTGTATATTATGTGTACAAGGTACCTTTCAAAAATCGTATTAAATGGTTGTGCAAAACTTGAGTTTTGGTAAAGGTTAAAATCTGGAAAAATGTATAGCAGGGTACTCAGACAGTGGTCCTTTATCCAAACATAACTTTTTGTGCAAAAGTTGAAATTGAGTGCCGTTAGTGGCATTCAAAACTAGATATTCATCGATTTCTAACGGTATAAAAATCACCTGCTAGTTCGAATTGAGTGAACCGTAGTGATTCAGCAAAGTTGACTGTCCTGTTGTGACTGTCTGTCCGAGAGGAATGGAGAAGCTGCATATTGTGCTTGATTTTGTCCCACTTGTGAAAAGATTTTCAAAATGATGCCTTCTGATGAATTGTAGAATTTTGAACCTAGTTTACAATGCCATAAACCATTCTTAATTTGAACTTATATTGAGTGAGATGTGGTCTAATTTCGAAAGTGCAACAAAGCTGGAAACTGGAAAGTTTTTCCCTTCTTGCTAACCGAATGGTCAGGTTTGTTTTGGGATGTTTTGTTTCCAAAATTTTGATGTCAATTAACCATCAATTGCTCATCAAATGTTTCTGGAACCTTGGTTTCAAAAATGGAGTGAATTGGGGTTGATTTCATTGGACAAAACGTTTGGAAAGAAAGAAAGAGTGGGTGGGCAGATTTGCTTTGAAAAATTCACGAACTTTAGTCATTTTGTTAACCGCCTTCCCACATGAGTTTTTGCCTATAAATGGATAGAGAAGTAGTCCTCCTATGAAAGTTTAAGTTTACTAAATTTGGCACAATTTCAATACTATTTCGATATCCAAATGATATCTCAAAGATTGCTCTTCAAATCTGGAAATTCACTGTTCAAGTAGTGAAAATCAACCGACTTTAAGCTGTTATATCTTGTTGCTCAAAACTCCGAATTTAGTTCCATTTGTTGTGTTTGAAACCTTGTTTGGAACTCTTATTGTGTTACAAATTTCAAAGACTGATTCATTTTCTATGAATTTTACCAAATTTCCAAACATCGCCGAAAAACCAAGACTGGTTCTGTCTTGCTTTCTTGAATCAGCAACTTTGAGCTGAAAAAATGAATGCTTTCTGTTTGGAATCTTGAAAAAGTGTCTTCTGGGAACTTTTAGTACTTTGGATCTAGTTTCCAATGGTATAAATTTTTCCATTTTTGGATGTACCAAACTCAAGATCTAATTTTACCAAGTTTATCGCGCAAAGCTAAAAATTCATGATTTCTTGGGAAATGAGTTTTTGAGAACTTTTCATTGTCTTTCGATATCGATCATCCATTTTAAACTCATTTTCATGGAGGATGCAAGTTTCTCTTGTGACTTTAAATCCTCACTTTTGAATCTCAATTTTCGAGATATTAAAGCTCTTTTAAGACATTGTCTTAGTATTACGCAAATGTACATTCTTCCTTATTTGGCAAGGGGTTTGTAAGTATTTGTCAGTGATAGGTAATTGTTATTTCTTCAGGCGCTCAAGAGGATCTTGAAGAGAATCTCGGAGCCGACCACTAAAGATCTTGTTTGCACTTACTCACTTATTTTGAATTGGTGAGTGTCAAGTGCATGAATAGTTGCCAATTATGTGAATTGCTTCTTATTGATTAAGTGATTTCCAATTGTCGAGTCGAGTGAGTACTTTATCGCATTCGTTCTCTTTTAATTGACTATATAATTGAATTGCTCATACTTGAATTTATGATTGTGATTGAATATGCCGATTGGAGTGAATCTCATCGGCTTATAATTTGCTAAGTGAAATAAGTGAAGTACTACAATAGTGAATTATGCTATGTTTGCATATGTCGATTGGAGTGAATCTCATCGACTCATAATAGTAATTTGGGGGATGCCCAAACTCATCATCGACCTTGCGACTCGAGCTGGCATGGGCTTGGTCGTGAAGCTTGGTGAACCATGAGAATATCATAAGCTTGATCTATTTGAGAGATCTCGCTTGGCATACTCGAGTAGTATCGCCTTTTATAGCTGAAGAGCAGGCCCGGGACAGGGGGTGTAACGGTGAACGGGATTGAAGAGTAAGTGGAGTTCTACGAACTTAATACCTACCCGGTTGACGGAGTGTCATCACGGGGAAGTATTGGATTGAGTCTTGGCAAAGCAAGTGGAATCTAGCTCCTGAGAGCTCCTGTATCCTTATTGAATGTGTGTTATTATTATTTATGAATTACTTGAACTTTCATGTTTTAATTCTCGTACAAATGCCATGGTTATGTGAACTATGTGTTTGCATGTTTTCTTGGCTTCACTGAGCGTCAACTCACCTCATTAGCTTTGATTTCCTTAACAAGAGCTTGGAATGGAAAGAATTTTTGGAGAAACCAGTTTGATTACTTTTGATTAGTATTTTGGGTTGTATTTGATTAGCCAACTTCTAGTGATTGTACTTTTGGGGAAAGTGATGTACTTTTGAGAACTTGTGTTGTAAGATTTGAATATTTATTTAAGGAAGCGACTTTTCTTCGTTTCAACTTTTATTATTTGGTTGTTATCTTTAAGTTTGAATTGAATTGTATCGAGTCCTGGCGAGAGCTGGGCAGGCATTCTGCGGATACCCTTGGGCTCGCCCTTGGGAGAAGTGGGGATGTCGCATCGAATCCAATGGAATAAATAATAACAGTGGAATCAATAATAAACAGTATCCCAGGTTCGTCAATCTTCTCGACCAAGCTCTTGTTGGCTCGATTCGACCACCTAGCCAATGGGGTTGGCATTTCACTTGTTCAGGTCACTTGTTACTTGTAAACATTGCATTCACTTGTTTAGGTCACTTGGCTGTCCAACTTACCCGACCTCACTAAGGTTGATTTCGAATAGGTTTGGTCTTTACCCAAGGCTGTCCAATCTACCCAACCTTGCCAAGATTGGTCTCGGATAGGGTTTCTAGTGAAGGGTCCGGTTTAGTCGATGCGATAAAGTACACATCAGGCCTACATTCATGCACATGCACACTCAAGATCATAGAATTCAAGTTCATGGAGGTCGAGTACGATAAAGTACACAATCGCCTAGCTAAATTCAAGTCAGGTGAGTTTAGCATTTCAAGTAGTGGTAGCAGTTCAAGCATTTCAAGTACTCGAGAATGTCATCAACATAACCTTCTAACTAAGCCACAAGTCACATGTATATCAGGTCACTTACACATGTATATTAGTTCACTTATAGACAAAATATCAAGAGCTCAGTTAAGTTAGGTTGATTGCAATAAAGTACATATTTGCCTATGCAATAACAATTCAAGAGGACTAGCAATTTCAATCAACAAGTCACATCTCAATTAACAAGTCACATAAAACAGCAATCAAGTAAAACCCATGGTCCTAACATGCAGTTGGAATACTCACTAATTGATCACAATCCTTCCACTTCAAACCCTGGTTCTTCCTCTTGGACTTTCTCAAGTCCTGTGATCATAAAGTACATTAAGAGTCTATCAACTCTAAACCAATAGAAATGAGAAAATTGGAGTTTTGAACCTTCACTTAGAAGACACATCAAGTTGCAGGTATAATCCCAATATAGCGTTCAAACTTACAAATGTTTCTTGTTTAAATTAAGGGGAAAAATCACACACATAATAGATCAATGTCTCCAGCAACATATATAGCAAACAGATGTCAATTTTAGGCAAGAATTTGAAAGAAAACAGGACAAGACTCTCGAAGTTCAAAGCTGGAAATTTTCGTCTATAAAACGAGTTGGAGAAAACTCCTTTCCTTTCGCTTAAACCTCTTTGTTTTGGCTCAAAACCCACTCACATGTGAAACTCAAAGTCTTGGCAAGTATCTTAGACAAAAGTATGTCAAAATCATCATACAAAATGAGAACTCAAGCTCTCCCTCACTCGATCGGCCAATCAAGCAATGTGTTCAACAACTTGTCCTCAAGTTTCTCTAGCTAAACTTCCAACTATCAACCTTATTGCCATGGCAAAACTACTATGAATCAAGATAACATATCATAGAGTGTATGGTACATGTTCTAGGCAAAGGAATCCATCATAATTTCACATAAACAAAGCTCTAAACTAGGCTACATATATGTTGTACCAAAGCTGGAAATTGCAAGAGAACTTGACAAAAACATGAAATCTTCCATAAACATCCTTCTTTTGGCTTCTATTGCTTCATATATTGGATAAATTTCAAGATAAGAGAAGAAAGAGAAGTTTCCTAGCAATTTACCTTAAAACCCTAGGATGCAAAGCAAATGAAGGTCTTTCTTTCTTCAAGAACTTCACCAAAAGCTCTTTTCCGCACTTGTTTCAAAGATCTATGGAGTAGATTAGGGTTTCTCATTAGATTTCTCATGAATCAAGCAAGAATCAGGGCTAGAAGTTGAGGTGTTTTTTTTCCTCTCTTTTACTCTCTCTCTACTCAGCCAAGAAGAAAGAAAAACAAGGAACTTTGCATGATATAAAAGCTTGATTTGGATAAGGATGAACTCTTAGTCTTGGGCAAGGTTTCATGGATAAGCGACAAGTGGTGCAACAAGGTGAATGTCTATCTATTTATCTCTAATCACCAAGATATTTAGTGCTCCTCATATTAATTCTTAACACCTCTTTTCACCTAATTCCTTTTGCACAAAAGTCCTTCGTGTCCACTAAATTTATTGCACACACCCCACTAGTTGGACTAATTGGTCAATCACCCCATGAAAACCAACATGCATTAAATTGAAAGAGGCAACGAGGTACAAAAATCCGCTATCCTACAATAAATAAAAGCAAGCAACCAAAGTGAAAAATATGAAAATTCGGGTCCTCACATGAACTGAGGATTCATTATATCCATTATAAATTTCAAATATTCTCAAAAAAAGAAAGATCTTTTTCGTAATTTTGAAAATGATGTTAGTTTATGTGTTGCACACTAGGTTAGGCAATAATTTAAAGCAAGGATATAAGAAATTAGAAAATCCAAATAACATATCTTGAACAAAACAGAAAGCAGTAAAGAGATCAAACAAAAAACAACTAAAGATTTCTTGATGAAAAAAGAAATTCATAAAAGTTGTATACCATATAAGCCTTCATTATTTTTACCAATGCTAATATGAGTGAATAAGAGTTTGAAGAATTTTACTTGTCTTTTTTTATTAGAATTTAGGTTTAGTGGTGCAATGTACATTTTTCAAACTTAATGAATTGCATCGTTACTCTATAAAGCCATGGCCATGGTCTACTTGACCGTGGATTCCTTTTTTTTTTTTTTTAAATTGTTCTTTGAGCTATATTATGGAAACAACTCACCTTTAAGCATCCATTGAATTGGTGACTTTTAATTTTCTTGCTTACAATGACATTAATTTGATTAAGTTCAAAATCACATTTCTTGCTTAGAATGACATTAATTTGATTAAGTTCAAAATCACATGTTTGAAAAACATTACTCATTTTATACACATGCATAGCACGTTCATTATAAGTAAGAAAGAAAGCAAATATTTTGCTAATCTACTCAAGAATTACATCTTAATATACTAAATGTGTGAAAATCCCACCTCCTTTTAGGGTGTACCCTAAAAGTATGCGGATCGCCTGCCTGGCTCTCGCCAGGGCTCACTAATTTCACGTTAACTTCAGAGATAACATTTTATAAACCCAAAACCAAGCGTTCACATCTTTTTACAATACCTAGATCAATACAAAAACTTCTACCTTAATAAGATACTATTCACAATGCAAAAGTCTTCACGTTAACTTCCTAAGTTCCTTTGTTCGATCCCCAACCTCCAATTCCTGTAAGGAAAACAAACTAAATGCTTGAGCTGAATCTCTGTGAGGCTTGCCGAGCAAGTAACAGTTATCAAACACTTAAATCAAGACAATTGAACCAGTAGTGCAACTTTTCACTGTACAATCATTTTTCGAAAGGATACGAACTCCTCTTGGAAGCCATTTTAATAACAATGTACAGTCATTTCAGTGTCATGAGACATCCATCTCGATATCATTGCCCGCACTACCAATTCGTCACCTTATATCCTCCAAGAACGATAAACAATCCCCTACATTCAGTAATCGGTTCAGTAATCTCCCAACTCCAGGGTAATACTTGAGTATACCAAAACAATTACCCAAAGCTTTCGTCCTATCCCACCAAACCCTTTTTGCTGGCTCGAATAGTCCGTTGAACAAAGGGTTTTGGGGCCCAGTTCAACCAATGCGGTAAAGTACACACACGACTTACAATCATGCACACTTACAGTAACATTTAATCAATTATCAACCTTTAAACTCAACTAAACCGAGTACGATAAAGCACATCCCAACTTAGAAGGCGAGGGACAATTGATATACATACCACAAGGAATCACGTGTAATATACGTAATAAGTACATTTATCACATAATTTCAATTAAGGAAACATAAACAATTAAACACATAAATTCGACAACACTCACCAAAGATTCAAATGAACAACTCTCGAGTCTCGAGTTTGTTTTCTGGTTCACGGCTGCATCCTGGAACAAGTTAATAATTTCAAAGTAAATATATAATTTGTAGGTGATCACTTATCATTCTTACCTTATTATTTAAACTATTAAAATCAAGTTTGACCTTAAAATACAAATATAACATAACATACTCAGTATTTATTCATCATTTTATTTTGAAACTTATTGATTTTATCGTCTTAATCAAGAAGTGTACATGTGTTCTAAAGTTATGATTTTATAAATATTTACATTAGAAGTGAACTATTTTCCACTCAAGATCCTAAGATTCAAACTTAAAAACACTCCATTGGTTTTCCTTTTAACTAGCCCGATTCTAAGTTGTTTGTACTTTAAATTTTATTCCACTACCCTAACCTCTCAAGTTTTATAGTCTTTAAAATGTTGTGAAGACAAGCTTAAGTGATTAGGAGCCATTTTATGTATATTGCCATAACAAGTTACTTTTAGAGTTTCTAAAACATCATATAAGGCTTAACCCATTACCATTTCAACCAATCAACGTAATTTCAGCAATATTACTTCAAACTTACGGCAAAGAAACTTCATATTCCACTTACCTAAAGCACTAAGTACTTAACATACATTTGATCTAGCATGAATCAGGACAAGAAACATCTAATTGCAGCAGATGGTTCGACCAAACCATGCACAAAATCTGTCATCAACTATGGCATCAGTCAACTAAATCTTTCAGCTATGTAGCAGTGTAATATACAACACTTCCTCCCATAATTTCTTTTGTTTCAACTCCACCTCATCATACAAAAGATAATTCTCAAGCTACAGAGTAGCCTTAACCAGCACACATAAAGTTTACAGTTAAAACTTCGAAGGAAAAGCTGATGAGAACTTATTTCTCCCCTTCGGCCATGACGGACAAAATTTTGGACAGCCATCAGCTTTTAAGCAAGAATTTCTCCATTAATTACTTCATTACATACTCAAATCTAACATGCATGCTAAGACCAGAATATTATACCATGAATTAAGTCTTAACGTAGGTGTTTGGAACCAAAAATCTATAAGGAAACTTGGAAAATTTTCTTATTTCTTCTCTCGGTCAGCTAAGAAGAAACTTCCAACTAATCTTTGAAAAATTCTCACTCAAGTTATCAACTCTACTCTAGGTTCTCAGGTAAGACCAGGAAATAATATATAGTTTGAGCTTCAGCAGAAAATTACTCCATACTTTCGGTTAATAAGCTACACGTTCAGTTTCTTTCTCTCGGATGGAGCTGAAAGGATTTCCGTAGGTAACCATTCCCTAAACAGGTTCTCCCTTCAACCAAACTTAATTTTTCTTAGCTAAATTCCAGCATACCGCAGTAATATTCAAGTGTACTAGATGATTAGGAGGTTATTACAGAAAGTTTACTATATTTATGGCTGCAACAACAACTCTCGGTTCCTTTCATTTCTGTCCGACAGTATCTTCTTCAAAACAGAATTCTACCTTAGCTAGGAACTCATTTTCTTTGCTAAATTTCAACATGCAACCTAGGAAGTCAGTTATACCAGATGAGATGAAGGTTATTGCGGTTATGTACCTCTTTCTTTCCTCCTAAAGTTTGCAAAATTGCAGGCTGCACATTTGGTTTTCTGCTTCAGTTCCCAACTGCACCAGACTCCTCTTTGTACTTACTTTTGGCTCACGGTTCTAAGGTTACAAGCTGGAAGAATGCAGCTAACAACGGTCTAACTCTCTTCTCCTCGCTCTTTCGGCTGCAACTTGTGAGGACCCGCAATTTTTCTTATTTTTATTTTATTTTCTAGATTAATTAATTATTTACTCACCCGTTTTCTCTGAATAATTTATTTCAATCATTTTAAACTTATTTACATGAAATAATGTCTCAATTATATTTTTAACACGTCTCGTTAGTAAAATTAATTTTTTAGGGCTCGTTTAGCGAGAAATAAGGAGTACATGTTTTTCGAGACTATGTTCGATCCGAGAGTACATTAGTCTTGGAGAACTAAGGATGATTAATAGTAGACTAAGAAGAATTAATTGAGAGATTGGATGCGATTAAGTTAAATGAAGCTTTTATTGCTCGCGCGTTGATACTTTCTCGAAAGTCGTACCGTGCGATAAATTGGAGACTTGAGAAATTAATATTAGTGAGGACTCATGTTTTATTTCTAAAATAGTTATTTTATGATTAAATACTCAAGTATTAGTTAGTTATACTATCATTATAAGAATTTCTTAGAAATTTTGCTTTATCGCGCACAAGTTGGAAGTTCGCGTTTTCGCGCGCGCGACTAATTGGAGGATTCTAGAAATTATTAATAGACTATTAAGAGTGAATAATTATAATGTTTAAGAAAGTGTATCGGAGGTTTAGTGTACAAGTGAAACGAACCCGAGAGGAATCGGGCACGAAACGCGCGTGAACGCGCACTATTGAAGGGTTGACTTTTGAGCACATAAACCCCACACCTACCAAGCTTCCTCAAGAAGCTTTACCATCAGATTTCACTCCCTCTCACACCCTCAAACAGCTGAATAGCAAGGGGAAGAAGAAGACCAAAAACTTTCTTCATCTCATCACTCAAACTTGCTCCAAATCACTCCAAAATTTTACCACAACTTGCAAACCACTTGGAGATCATCTTGGGCTAGGAGAAGAGCTTCATTCTCACGGTTTTCTTGAGCTCAAAGGGACCAAAATTTTCTGTTTTAAGATCATCTAGGAGGTAATAATCATCTAACCCTTAGATCTTGGCTTTTGTGAGTTGATTTGCACTTGGAAGCTTATAGATTCATGTGGGTACCTCTATATTGTTGGAAATCTTGTGAGTGGGCTCTATGAAATCCCACAATGGACTTGATGAACTGATGTGATGATGTTGGGTGTTGTTTATGTTGATTTAGTGCTTAAACAAGTGATTATAAGTTGAATGGTGAAAGAAAACTCAAAGGAAACAAAAGGAAGAAAAGTGCTGGTTCTGCCCCTGCTTTGCCGCACCTGTTGGTGCAAAATTTTGTGGTCCAATTGACTTGATTTTGATGTAGATATGTTGTATAGGTTGTGTGGAAAGTTTCCACCAAAAATCACTTGATTTGGATGGGTAAATGTTTAGATTTCGAAATGGTTTCAAAACTGGAAATTGTGTCCCGAATTGTTCTGGCAGTGAATTTTAATTGACCATAACTCTTTGCTCCGACATCAAAATCGAGTGCCGTTTGCGGCATTAGAAAATAGACACTTCCAGTTTTCCAACAGTACAAAATGCACCCCCTGATTCGACCTGAGTGAACCGTACCAATTGTTCAAAGTTTCCTGTCCTGTTTCGTTACTCTGTTAGAGGGACAATGAGATGCTGGAAATTGTGGTCTATATTTGAGCAAGCTATGGACAGAATCTTAATATTATTTCTCTGGGAAAATGTAGCCCTATGAGTGTAGTTTCCAACGCCACCAACCGTGCCCAATTCCAAGTTGAATTGAGTGAATTATGGCCAAATTACAGACCTGCGTCATTGCTTGAAAACCCTCGTTTTTGGACTGATCAATGGCCAATCTTGATTGGGACTTGTTATTTTGAAATTCTTGGTGGTAACCACCTACCAAAAGTATTTTGGATGTTGTTAGACCTTGTCTTCATAAATGAACCATGTTTGAGAAGATTTCATTGACCCAAAAGTTAAAAAGGGAAAATGGAAGTACAAGGTAGATTTGCTGTGGAAATTCTTGGAACTTTAGTGGCTTTATTAACTAACTTCCCGTATGAATTTTTATATGAAATTTGACAGAGGAATAGCCCTTATATGGTAGGGTAATACTACCAAATTTGGTGCCATTCCGAGTCCGTTTCGATGCCCAACTGAAGTCCCAAAGTTCAAGCTTCAAATCTGGAAATCTTTGTTCTGTGAGGAAATTTTAGCAAACTTTGAGCTACTATATCCTGATGCTCAAAACTCCAAATTTCATTCCGGTTGTTGTGTTTGAAACCTTGATTGGAATTCATATTGTGTTATGAATTTCAAAGGCTAGTTCACTTTCTGTGAATTTTGCCGAATTTCCAAAGTTTGCCGAAAAACAAGATTGAATCTGCCTTGCCGACTTAGATCAACTATTTGAAGCTGAAAATTAAATGCTTTCCATTTAGAATCTTGAAAAAGTGTCTTTTAGGAACTTTTAGTGCCTTGGATCTAGTTTCCAACGGTGTAAGATATTCGATTTTTGGACCTACTGAGTGCAAGATATGATTTTTTAAGTTTGACGCACAAAGCTGAAATTTGCCGATTTCTTAGAAAATGCAATCCCGGGAACTCGACTTCTTTTCTCGATATCGATTGAACGTTTTGAACTCGATTTCATGGAAGATGCTAGTTTCTCTTCGGACTTTAAAACTTCACTCTTGAACCTCGAGTTGAGAGAATTAAAGCTCTCTTTTAAGACTTTGATTTAGTCTAAATTAGTGTGCATCCTTTCTTGGTAAATACATGATTGTGAGTGAAATTAATTATTATTTGCTCAGGCGCTCAAGGGGACCTTCAAGAGGAACTCGAAGTGGATGCCTAAACACTATTTGAGCACTTACTTCCTAATTTGAATTGGTGAGTGTTCCATATAAGAGTACGTGACTTGATAGTTTTACGACATGTTTACTCCATGGTCATTATGTGTTTAACTGTCAAATGCTACCGATAATTGCTCCTATGAACTTTTCCACCGTTTTAAGGCGAATGTGTACTTTATCTCATTCGACCTACTAAAATAATAAATGTTTACCGTTTACCGATTTACTTGATTACTTGTGCATGTTGTAAGTTTTAAACTGAACTGGGCCATGCCCTTGGTTACTAACCTGCTCGAGCCAGGACTGGACTCGGTCGGGTAGGTTGGAACCCTGGGACACCGTTTCAGTATACTCGAGTACTACCACTGGAGGGATAAGGTGATGGCCAGACAAACCGAGGGGATCTGGAGTTATAAGGTGAAGTGGACCGAAATTGTTCCAAGTGAACACCGTATCCTTTAATGTGTATTTATTTCTGTATAATGATAACTGTTTCATGTTAATGTGCCAATGTGCAACCTTGAATCATACATGTGTTATACTCAAATTACTTGATTTATTAGAACTGTTAGAGTGTCTTGGAACCTCACTGGGCTGTCTAGTTCATTCCACGTTTTTGTTTTCCTTAACAGGGTTCGAGACCAAGGGTGCTCCTGAATAGTACTAGATTGTTATCTTTTGAAGACCTTAAGTTGTATTATAACGGATGGTTGTAGTATATATTCTTTTGGATTGTATTTAAGTTTGAAAGCTAACTAATTGTAAGTATCAAATATTTTGGAGTACTTTAATTATATATTGAAGTTATTTGAAGTATTTCGAGCTTTTGGATTATAGATTGTAGTGAGTCCCAACGAGAGCTAGGCAGGCGTCCCGCGGATACCCTTGGATTCGCCCTAGGGAGAAGTGGGGGCGCCACACAACTGGTAGTAAGGAGGAAATCAGAAATATTCCTTTTTTTCCCTCTTGTTTGAGTACTGAGATGAAAGAAATGTGGCTTGATCTCTCTCTCGGTCTTGCTCTTAATATTTGGTTGGTAAGGAAGAAAGTAAAATGTGTTTCTTCACTCAGCCACCGCCCAACTAATTGGCCACCGCTGTCTTCTTTCTCCCTTGGGTTATCACCTCACTTAGCAGATAAATGGCAGCTGGCTTAATAGGTGTTGTTCACCGCCCAATCTAGAACCCAATTCCTACATGTTTCTCCCTTCCACCGCTTAGATAGCAGATAGTTGCCTAGTTTCCATTCGGTTCCAATCCCTGCGAGTATCTTCCTCTCTCTCGGTTTTGTTTTATGAAATTTTGATAGCTCGTTTCTTGGTTGCATGGTAGTTTAACCAAAATTCTAAGGTTGGTTTGGTCTTTTAATATTGGTTCATTTGTTTGCCACGAGTCCGTGATTTTATTGTTTCACACATTGTTTCGATATTTCGTTTGTTCTGGTTTGTACGTACCTTGAAAAATTTTCTTTATTTGATCTAGTAGATTTCACACATTTGATTTTAAAGAAATTAACTAGACATGCAACTCATTCAACTATATAACATATTCATATGGCACAAATTATATTATGCATGTTATATGTTTATTTGACTCATATAATTACGTTTAAATTAAAATTTTTTTTCTACACCATTCTAGGTTATTTCTAAATCCTCAATGTTATAGAATTTAATTTTAGGCATTTAATTTGACCAGGTATTTGCTACATATAATATTTCTAATAACATGCAAAGCTTACACAAAATTTTCTCGAGTTCTCACAAAATGTAGATTGTGTGATGACCCCTCACCTTCCTCTAGGGCATATCCAAGGGTTTGGCAAACTGCCTGTCTAACTCTCGTCAGGATTCATTATATTCACTACGTTAAATTCTCAAAATAACCATTCAAGCCTCCATATGAGCACTGAAGTTCTACAATTCACCCAATAATTCAAGCTTAATTACAAACTAAAAGTGAAATGTAAGATACACCACCAAATATCAATATACAATCTGTGAGTCAAAAATACATCTGCAAGAGGATCATTACATGCTAGTTCAAGTTTATCTGCTCTGGATCTCCAGTCCTACAAGGAAAACAAATCTAAGGGGGGTGATCTATTGCCCAGTAAGGTTCCCCAAACAAACATCCAAGCAAAACACCAGTCAAAGCACAAAAATATTGCATTTAACAATTTCACACACTTTGCACAGTGGTAAACAATCTCAAGGCATTCAAGAAGTAATCATTCAATCATTTAAAGGATTCGAGATCACTTGGAGCCATTCATTCATTCAATCATTCAGTTTCCGTCCATTTCTTCCTTATAACTTCCGATATTTGAAAACAAAAACCCGGCATTGATCATGTCATTCAGTCAGTCATTTAGTCATTCATTCATTGCATTTCATTCATTGGCCAGTTCTCAACCTGAGTTCGTGGTCATACTCGAGTATACCAAAATAGTGGCCCATGATTACCAACCTACCTGACTAAGTCCGCTTTTGGCTCGAATAGGCTAACGACCAAGGGCAGGGGCCCAATTCGGCCAATGGCTTATATTCATGCACAAGTAACATTCAATCATGTAATCGTTGAAAATTCATATTCACTTAGATCGAGTGCAATAAAGTACACACTCGCCTATCAATAGTAAAGTGGGTTTTGAAATACATTTAACAGTCAAACACGTAAATAACCATACAATCAAGACATTCAATTCACAAACACAAGGAACACTCACAATTTGACCTCAGTGTTTCCACTTCAAACCCTGATTCGTCTTCTCAAGTTTCTGTGGTCATATAAGCTATCAAGAGTCTATCCATTTAAAATCAAGATAAATGAGAAAATATGAGTTCGAAGCTTCACTTAACAAACATAGAAAATTGTAGGTTTAACCCTAATATAGCTTCCGAAAGGGCCACGGTTTCTTGTTCAAATCAAGGGAAAACCACATTATGATAGGTCCATGTTTCAAGTATAATATGGAGTAAGAACATGTCGATTATAGCCAAGAATTTTGAAGACAATGGGACAAGATTTTCGAGGCACAAAACTGGAAATTTCAAGCAAGAAAAACATGTTGGAGAAAACTCATTTTCCTTCTCTTGTCCTCGTTGTTTTGACTCAAATCCAACATACAGGTGAAGATTTAGGTTTAACAAAGTATCTTGATCAAATCCTTGCCAAAATCACCACAAAATTCTAGAAATCAAAGCTGGAAAATGGCCCTTTTCTAGCCGGCCAACTCTAATAGACATTACAGCAAGTTTTCCCCAAATTTTCCAACAAAACTTTCAACTTTCTACCTTATTTTCTTGGTAAAATGACTATCAGTCAAGATATCATGTCATGATATATATGAACCATCTTCTTAGCAAACAAACCCTCAAAATTTCACATATTTAAAACTCTAAACTAAACTAACTAGATTATGCACCAAAGCTGGAAATTGCAACATAACCTTGACAAACCATGAAATCTTCCGTAAAAGTTAAGCCTTTAACCTTATAGAGTATCATCCATCAAGTAGATGCAAAGAAAAGTGAAGAAAGATAAGGCTGTTATCAATTTTAACATTTAAATCCCACAAAACAAAGCTGAAAATTCACAACATAACCTGAAAATCATCAAATCCACCATACAAGTCCTTCCTTTACCTTCTATAACATCATATATCAAATAAACTCAAAGATAAGGAATGATTTCTAGCAAAATTCACCTCTTTACCTCTAAAACCTTAGATGGACAGCCAAACAAGAAGTACTCAAGGGTTTCTATGAAAACCCTACCTTCCCTTAGGGCGTACCCCAAGAGTTAGCAGATTGGCTGCCCAACCCTCGTTAGGACTCACTAATCTAGAATTCCCAATAAGCACAAAAACGAACAATATAACTTCAAAGCACCACAACCCAATGCTATATACAATGGAGTCATTAACGATTCAAGCTTATAGTACAAGTCAAAGTATTCAATCTTACGTAAATACATATGAGGTTTACTAATACAGAGGAGCTTAAACAAAATGCCTAAAGTCTAGAACTAGCTCAAACTCTTCCAAAAATCACTGGCCCAAGTCTTCGACCCTAAATGGAAAACAAGGATAATAGGGTGAGCTTTCGCTCAATGAGGTACCACAGGATCATGTAATCAGTAATAAAACGATAAAACAAAATCACATAGATCAGTCATTAAGTTATCAAACATAAGTACCAATTTAAAGAGACAAATGAACACCACAACTAACATAAAGTGAACCAGGTAAAAGGATACAATTAGCTCTCGGGAGCTAAATTCCCAGTTGCAGTGGCTTGATCCAAGCTTGTTGACACTCTGTCAATGTTTAGAGAAGCATAAACATTGTCGGTAGATCACCGCTTTACACCAATTCCCGTCCACCATTCATTCCCCTTAAAGGGCCCGAACACCAAATAGTGAAAGTAATACTCGAGTATACCAAATTTTAGAATAGAACCAGAGCTTAGTGAATCAGTAACAGTTTCTCCATGGCTGGTTAATCTGCCTCGACCAAGCCCTTGTTGGCTCGAATAGATTAACTAACCAATAAGGTTTGGGCCCAAGTTCACAGTATGGTCATTGAATAGTATGTTCCAAACGACATTCAATTCAAGCACAAGTAATTGATTCCAAGTGAATAGTAGAACAATCAACTATCAAGTGGGATCGAGTGTGATAAAATACACACCTGTCCAGCCAATAGTAAATCAAAATCACAATCAAATAATTATAACTTTCAGTCACATAGTAGTTCACTTAAGCAACAAGTCATGCAGGTAGTATACTCACCAGTTCAAAGCAGAGCAATGTTAAACGTTCGTCTACGGGTTATGCTCGTGTTCACTGACAAGTCCTAAGAGCAACCAAGATGAAGATATTATGGTCCAACCATCCAAAGTTTAGGTGAACCAAGGAAAATCCAAGTACATAATAGGGTAATGAATCAAGTATGGTTTTGGAGTGAAAGGAAAGCATTTGAACCCAAGAAACATGAGCAACCAAAGAGGTCAACATTTCATTTCATTGCTGCAAATTTCCAGCAGCAAAACAGTGAAGAAACCAAGGTGGTTCATCTTTTTAAGCTATTAGCTCCACTCTAATTCAACACACCATTGTAGTTCAAGGTTTTAGCTAGTGATATGAATAAGATTTGGCCAAAACTCATCATGAAAAGGTTGAAAAACAAGGTGAAACGCATCACTTTCAATTTGGCCAACAAGTAAAATCGCAGCCAGAAAAATTAGAGAAAAACAACAATGAAAACTCTTTATTCCATCTAAAATTCAACACACGAGTAAAGCTTAAGAGTTTACCAAGTATCTTAGGCAAATTTACCACAAATCACCCCACAAGTAAATGAAACCAAGCTGATTCCCATTCGGCCTGTATTTCCCCTAATTTTCCTTAAGTTTCTCCTTTAAATTCAGAGCTTAACTTCATAACAAATCAACCTTAATCAAGACCACAATGTGAGGACATGTAAAATCTCTTATATTTTTCTTAAAATTCCCTATAATTATAAAATTATTACTTTACAATAGCTTTACTACACATTCACTTCCCCAATAGCTACAAATAATCATAGAACCAAGGTTTTTCATTTTACTTTTATCGTTAAGACAAACTAGGGTTTTTACGTCTTTTCGTAGTATGAGTAATCGGTACGAAGTGTGTACTAAATTTAGTGATTAAAAGTATATTTTAGATGATATTAAATGTGTTATTAGAAGTGATAATAATAAGTTAGTGAATTAGAGGTTAAAGCCCTAGTATACGCGATTTAAAGAAAATCGGCTTGAACCGACGGGTACCGTTCACTACCGATTGAACACACCACTTGACCACCACTTTCTTACCATAAATATCATTGATATTAGTGCAAAATATCAGCCCTTAATCAGCTCATATTGGCCGAAAATTTTGACTAGAAAAAGAAAGGAAAAGACAAAAATTTAAGATGGAATCTTGAAGTGACAAGTGGAGGGCATCCAACTAACTTTGACCCAAACCAAGACCAACCTTCTTAAACCTTCTAGGACTTCATTTTTCTTTCTTTTCTTCTCATTATGGCCGAACCTCAAGAGGGAAAAAGGGAGAAAACAACATTTCATTCCATCTTGATTGCTAGTTGAATTGAGGGAAAAACAAGAATCTAAACCGATTAATCTTCTAGTTGAGAGCTTAGGAAGCTTGGTGTACCAAAGTTTTGAAAGGAAAGGTGAAGGATTGCTCTTCTAAGCATCTTAAAGAGGTATTATATCTATCTTCCTTTATTGCTTCTCTACTCTTGCCTAATTTTGTAAAACAACCCATACTTGTGACTTATGATAGTTATTTCCATGGTTTTGTGGCTTATGATAATTCTTTCCATGGTTTTGAGGCTTATGGTGGTTTATTTGAATTAGGGTTTTGGAATTTTTCAATCATAAATTTTGTTGTTTGGATGGCATATGGTGTTTATAATCTTGTATAGGAGGTTGAAGTAGTGATTCAAGCTAGAAAAGTGAAGTTTACACCATGAATTCCTTAAATTCCAGATTGGGGTTCTTAGGTTGCCCTGTTCTGACCAGTTCTATTCGGCCATGATGGAGGCCGAATTAGGCTTAGATCAAAACATGACAGTTGTAGAAAATGATGTCATCTAACTGCCTGTAAAATTTCAGCTCAATCGAGGCACTGTAGGATGTGAAATGACCGAAATACCCTGACTGCCACAAGCTTCAATTCGTAAACAGTTTTGTGAATTCACCAGTTTGGCTTCGTTTTTTCACCCTGATTCGTATCCAACCAGCTCTTGATCAAAACATAAAACTTGTAGCCCTATGCTTTATCTTTCCAACGCATCTGAAAACACCCCAAACGGAATTGTGTAACTTGAGTTATTACCGATTAAAGTTGGTGTAGACAACCAGACTGACCATGAACGTTTGGATCTGTGATTTGCAAATTCGACCTAGATAAATTGTGGATTAGGTTAAGTTGTCTTCATGAAAGTTGTGCCCCTCTGTCTTAGCTTCGCAACAGTGTAAGATTCACCCTGATTTGATAAACATAGCTCCGGTTATGATTAAAATGCTATGAGATGTCAAATCTGCCGTTTAGTTTTTGTCTTCAAAAATTGATTTCCGATTGTACTATTGCACTTGTGTTGTACTTGGATGATTTTGGAGCCTAATGGAAGGGCTATTTTGGTAACATTACTTGTGTGTTATTGTGGGGCTGAATTAAGGAAAATAAGGAAGCCATAAATGGCTGGAAATTTGGTAAACACAAGGGGCGTGCTGCCCAAATTTGCACTCGAGATTTAAGTAGAACTACGCTTGTTATGAGTAAAGTTTTGAGGACGAATCTAACTCGATTTGTCTAGATTATCCGAGTTTCCTTTTGTGGAGGTATCTAAGTTGAAATTTGGCCGAAACTTGTACCCTTGGAAATTTACAACTAATAGAAATACGTTTTCTTCATTTCTTCGACCCAAATGGTATTTTCACATATAATTGCTTCAAAATTTCACCGTTTGAAAAGCGAGCAAGGGTTTTAAGAATATTCCCTAAATAAGTTTCAATTACTTGATTCTCGTTAATCGAAACGTTTGAGTTTCGAACCTTAGTTACTTTTCAATGCTCTTAAACAATATTTTCTCGCAGATTTGAACTCCAAGAGCGGAGTAATACCCAAAAACGACTCGTAAAGGCACTGCATCTATTGGTGAGTGCTTCCAAATGCCTAATTGTACTTGATACTTGTATTTAATGCTTGAATGAGATGCTTACATGTTACATGAGTGGATTGATAGGGCAAGCGTGTACTTTATCGCACTTGCCCTAATATGACTTGTTCTCGATCTTTGATTTCAATTTAAATGATATACGTGCATATGAATTGTGATTTATCTGGAATTCCAGAAACCCTGTGGCTAGTTAATCAAGTCGAGCCGGCAAGGGCCTGGTCGATTAGATAACGAACCCTGGGTAGTTAGTGTTGTCGAGTGGAGTGTTACCTCATCGACTAATCGGTATACTCGAGTATTACCACCAGTGTTTATTGTGGAGTTCGGGCCCGGTAAGGGGTTTGGTCGGTGGACGGAGGTTGGAGTTAAGTGGTGTTCTACTGGACTAGTTACCTTACTTGAAAGTTGACGGAGTGTCAACTACCAATCGATCAAGCTGTGGTGGAACCGATATACGAGCAACTGTATCCTTATTTGTGAAGTGCGAATATTTATTGTTTGGCTATATGAAATATTATTACTCATTTCTTGACTTGTTTTGATCGCTATTTCACTATTGTGCTGCTTTTACGTTATTTGATAGTTAATTTGATATTTGGAACCTCACTGGGTTTTTAGCTTATTCCACGCCATTTGTTTTCCTTACAGGGGGTACGAGTTAGGTGTGAGAGTTGCAACGACTAGTGTAGTCTAGTAGTTTTGAGTTTTGAAGTTGTACTAGTGCTAGTACCCAATTAGGGTTGTGTGTACTTGACTTGTAACACTTTAAAGTATTATGGCATGTAAAGGCCTTGTGCTTGGGTGAACATCAATGTATAAATATAGATATTATGTTTGAACTTGTTGTGATATTTATTTTCTATAGATGATGGTTTTCTCGAGTACTAGTGAGTGAGTCCTGGCGAGAGTTGGGCAGGCGACTCGCTAAACCCTAGGGTACGCCCTAGGGGGAGGCGGGGTCGTCACACACAAGTTATAAGATATAAGGGGTACTTATTCTAGGCCAGAAAACTAATCAAATTGGACATATACCTAACTCATATACAACCATACCAAAGTTGAAAAAATTGAACCTTAAGCTGAAATTTTCAAACAAAAGTTGAAAATTCCTATGGTGAAGCCAAAAGTGCATACAAAAGCTGAAAAATCTTCATGGCAAGACTAAAGGGACATGGTAAAGCTAGAATTAGCAATTCAAGGCTAGAATTTCTTAATCAAAGCTGGAAATTTCGAACTACTAAACAAAACTAGGAAATTTTCCATGAAACCTACCATAAATAAGTCATAAATCCATTAAGTGCAAGATAAAAGAGAAAAGGTAGTTTCTTGACATAAACACCTTCAAACCCTTAGGAGAAATGCAACCAAGAGCTTTCTTTTCCCCAAAGCACTCCATTCAAGTTTTCCCTCCTTCCTTGATACAATTTCTTATGGATTAAATTAGGGTTTTAGGATGAATTTCTCAAGGAATCAAGCAAGAGATCAAGTTGGAAATTGGAGTTTTCTTTCTCTCTTTTCCTCCCTAAGGTTCAGCCAAGAAGAAAAAGAAATGGATAGATTTTTGTTCAATTTTTTTAAGATAAAGACGAAGAATAGTTTTAGTCAAAGTCACGGTTCCATGATTTTGTGACAAATGACAATTCAAGAGCTAATCCTTATCTAATTGTCTTTCAAACACTAAAATATCTAACCAACCTTTAATTATCTCTTAACACCTTATAAAACAATATCTCTTTGCACAAAAATCCTTCTAATCTTCCAAATTTATCATACACATTGTGATGACCCCACCGTACCCAGAGGCGTATCAAAGGGCTTAGCGGATCGTTTGCCTAGCACGCGTCAGGACTCGATACTTAAAACGAGAAAATAGACTTCATGGAAAAGAGAGTTCCATTTACACTATTACATCTTCAAAAGTTGTATAAACTATTACATCAAACCATACGCACCACCAGTACCAGAAAGTAAACCCTAGAGAACTACTAACTATAACCACCACAACAAATATATATATCTTACCAGTCAACTTATAATAAGTACTAGGACAAAATCAACTATTCTATAAACCAAAAGTCTATACACCTTCCCGAGCTTTCCCCGCATCGGCCCCTGCTAAGAAAAACAAATGGAATGGGGTAAATTATATGCTTAGTGAATAATTGGGGTAAAACGTAAAATCACATCCAAATAAACATGTAAACCAAGATATTTCACATCAATAAACAGAAATATAACATCACAATGGTAGGATACAAGTGGCTTCAAAACCAGTTCAATTCCCCACTTGACCACCTGTCGACATTCCGTCAACCAAAAGCTCATAGTCCGTAGACTCCACTTACTTCCCTGTTCATCTTATCAACCCCCGCTGGCCAGTCAACAGCACACAGCAGCTCGAGCAAAACAAAATCACTTTGCTTTAACAAAGAACGAAATCCCAAGGTTAGCATAGAACTAACTTCGACCAAACCCCGGCCGGCTCGAATAGTCCGTCTACCCTTGGAATCGGGTTGGAACCAAACCCTGAGATATCCAATCTCTCAACAAAGGATACCTCTCAACAAAGTACTCATCAAAATACTTAAATCATGTATTCACCCCAACAACACACAGCACAAGGGATGATACTCAATACAAGGCGTATTCTCACATATTAAATTAAGAACAGAGAATGGGTTTAGGTCGAGTGAGATAAAGTACACCCTCGTCTAAGTACCCATTTAACATGTACAAAACACTTTGACAATTTATCACATAAACAAACCCAATTACTCACCCAAAATAACTAGCACGCAAATCAAGACAATTTATACGGGCCCACTGACTCCGTCCAGGTCGTCATTGGCTGTGATAAAAGATTATACTTGACTATTAGTTAAACAACCATCATAATGGAAATAAGGCCTAAAATGGCCAAAACAACAAAAACGGCCAAGAAATGCATGCGCGCTCGGAAATGAAAACGGTGCGCGCGACGGAAAATGGTATGAAAATGGGTGTACGGTTTTGACCATAACTGGAGTTATGGTTATCGAATCAAGGTGTACTAGGTAGCGTTTTGAAGCTAAGACAAAGGATTACAACTTTCATGAAGACAAGTTGACCCAGTTCATAGTTGATCTAGGTCGAATTTGTAGATTACAGAACCAGAATTTCATTGTCAGTCTGGTTGTCAGCACTGGATTCAAATGACAATAACTCAGGATAAAAAAGTCCGATTGAGATGTTTTCAGATGGGTTGGAAATCTGAAACATAGAACTAAAATTTTTATCTTTTGACCAAAAGCTGATTTGATACGGATCAAAGTAAAAAATGAAGCCAAAATGTGAAATCTCAAAACTACCGGCGAAATAGTGCATTTGGTAGTCAGGGGTAATTTTGCCATTTCATATGCTACAGTGATACAATTGAGCTGAAAGTTTACAGGAAGCTATATAACTCCATTCCCTACAACTTTCATGTTTTGACTTAGGTCTGAATTGGCCTCTAACATGGACGAACATACAAGTCAGTAACAGGACAGATGGGTCTCAACTTTCTGGAATTTGATGATTCAATGCTTGAAATTCACATTTATGTCTTGAATCAATACCCCAAGTCCCTATCCAAATTTATCAACATCATATACTAGATAAAAACAAGAATCACAACTGAAAATATCAAACCCTAACTAAACATTCCAACCTATCATGCAAAACTCACTAATTAACCGTCATAAGCCAAGAATATGAGTTTCTTTCCAAACTTAAACAAGATTAAGGAAGAGGAAAAGGAAAGGCAGCCATGATACCTTCCAAAGGTCCCTTGTAAGTGAGAAACACACCACTTTCTTCCCAAATTGTCAGCACCCCAAGGCTTCCAAGCACCAAAAGGAGAGGTTAATCGGTTTAGTTCGGTTGCTTGCACTCAAACAAGGATGGATTCAAGGTGAAGGTTGCTAGTTTCTCTCTTGTGTTTTTCTCTCTTGAGGTTCGGCCACCATGAAGGAATGAAGGTTCAAATGAAACTCAAGGAAAGATAAGAAGGTTGGAATTGGTTTGGTCAAACAACCCTTGGATGGTTGCCAAGTGTCGCCATAGGATCAATCTCAATTTTTTCTTTTTTCCTCTTTTCCTTGGTCAAAGATTGTGGCTGGTTTAAGAGATATTTTAGGGTTAATTAGCTGAAATAAAAGTAAGGGTATTAAGGTAATAAGGTAGTGTTCAAGTGGTGCACTCAATCGGTAAGGAATGGTACATATTAGTTCAACCCGTTTTTCCTTATTTTGCACGTACTAGGGTTTTAACTTATGATCCGCTCACTTATTATTATCACTTCTAATCATACACTTTCTCTTATATAAAACTCACTCTTAACCACCAAATTTAGTACACACATCTCACCAAATGATCACACGGCCAAAATACGCAAAACCCTAATTTACTCGAACTATAAAACTAAGGGTAAAACTCTTAAATCTCTTATTCATTGCAACTATTGAGGGAGTAAATGCTTAGTAAAGCTATCCTAACGTAATGGATTCCAACTAAAAGGAAATTTGTAAGAAAAACATGAGAAATTTTACAACTCCATAGATCACTTACTTAATGTAATCCAACAATCCATCAAACTTAATTACACCTTACGAGTCTACTAACCACCCACCTATAATAATTACTTATCATAAAGCATGCATTGTCATACATAAACTCAATTAAACAATAACCTTTTAGTCACAAGTAAAACTAGGGTTTTTGATTAAAATTTAAGGTTTCTAGTCTTTTAAAACAAAACAAGGTTTTAAAAAAACAAAATAAATAAACCTTACTATTCTCTTTGAAAACAATATTCTAAAATTCGGTGCATCACACACATCTCACTAGTAGGTCCCACTTCCATAATACACTACGAATTTAACATGTACTAACTTATAGAAGAAAAACGATAAAAATCTTGACTCACTTATAAAAATATCTAAAAAATCAAGGAAAATAAAGTAAAGTAAAGTAAAACGTATTCAAAGAAATAAGATAAAATATAAAATAATTTTTGATTCCTCACACTCTCTCCCTCTTAAAAGAATTTCGTTCTCGAAATTCTTACTTTGATTAATAAATAATTCAGGATATTTCTTTTATATTTCTTCCTCCACTTTCCAAGTTGCCTCTTCTATATCATGATTTCTCCACAGGATTTTCACTAAAAAAATTTGTGTATTTCTTAGTTCTTTAACTTTTCAGTCGAGTAGCTGCACATGTTTCTCCTTATAGGTTAGAAACTCATCTATTTCAATTTCTTCTTACTGTAGTATGTAAGTTGGATCAGGATGGTATTTTTTAAGTATCGAGACGTGAAAAAATCATGAATTCTGGATAAATTTGGTGGTAGTTCGAGTCGATATGCCACTTTTCCTATTCGTTGAAAAATTTTAAATGGGCCCACATATTTTGGTTGAAATTTCTTTCCTTTATCCGCCATGACACTTCGTAATGGAATGACCTTAAGAAATACGAGATCTCCAATTTCGAATTTCAAATCCTTCATTCGATTATCTGTGTAGCTTTTTTGTCGACTTTAGGCCGTTTGAACTCTCTGACTAATTAACTTGACCCTTTTATATATATCCTCCATCCATGGCACTGTCGTTGGATTTAAAATCTTCCTTTCCCCTATTTCATCTCAGTAAACTGGTGATCGATACTTTTTTCTGTAGAGGGTTTCGTATGGTACTATTTGAATAGACGAATGGCAGCTGTTATTATAAACGAACTCCACCAACGCCATGTGTTGGCCCCAATTACCTTCAAAATCCATAATATATGTCCTTAACATATTTTTAAGAGTTTGAATAGTTCTTTCTGATTGTCCATCTGTCTGAGGGTGGTATGTTGTACTGAGATTCAGTTTGATCCCTAAAGCTTCTCATAATTTTTACTAAAATCGAGACACAAATCGGGGATCTCTATTTGAGATTATACTTACTAGTATCCCATGCAACCTCACAATCTCATCCATGTACAGTTGAGCCAATTTTTTCATGATTACTGGCAAGAAATGGATCGATTTGATTAACCAATCAACGATTACCTAAACGACATCATGGCCTCTTTGTGTCCGTGGAAAATTTGAGACAAAATCCATCGTAATGCATTCCCATTTCCGTTCAGGTATCTCAAGGGGTTGTAACAAGTCTAAGGGTTTTTGATGTTCGGTTTTGATTTATTGGCAAGTGAGACAGGTTTGAACGTATTGAGCAATCTCCTTCTTCATGTTATCCTACCAATATAACCCTTTTAAATTCTGATACATCTTATTACTACCTGGATGCACCGTATATTTAGACTGGTGAGGTTCTTCCAAAATTTTATTTTTTAATGTTTCATCTTTTGGCACAATCACTCGGTTTCAACATCTCAAGATTCCTTTGGGACTCAAATTGAAATCAGGTAATTGTCTTTTTTGCACCTTTTCCATTCACTTCTGTACTGCAGAATCTTTCTTCTGAACCTCTTTGATTCGATCTAGTAGAATAGATCTCACCGTGATATTTTCAAAAATCACCTTGTGACATTGAAGATGAGAATTTCACTCACTAACATTTTCTAACATGTTTCACTCCTTAATCATTAATTTGGCCACTTGATTCTTTTAATTTAGCGCATCCGCTATTACATTTGCCTTCCCAGGATGGTAGTTAATCGTACAGTCATAATTTTCTAAAAATTTCATCCATCGACACTGCTTCAAGTTTAGTTTCTTTTGAGAAAATAAATACTTAAAACTCTTATGATCCATATAGATCTCGAAAGTTAACCCATACAAATAATGTCTCCATTTTTCAGAGCAAAGACAATAGCTGCCAGTTCCAAGTCATGGGTCGAATAATTTCGTTCGTGGATTTCAATTTCCTAGAAACAAAGGCAATCACATTTCCATTTTATATTAATACATACTCTAATCCTTCCCTTGAGACATCAGTAAATATAGTGAAATTATTCTTTCCATTATGCAAAGCCAAAACTGGCGCCATAATCAATCTTTTTTTTTATTTTTTAAAACTAGTTTCACATCTGGTATTCCAAACAAAGTTACTGTACTTCTTTATCAAATCAGTTAAAGGTCTTACAAGTTTCAAGAACTCGATGAATCGTCAATAATACCCAACTAAATCTAAAAAATTTCGAATCTCAGTAGGATTTTCTGGTTGTTTCCACTCAGCTATAGCTTCTACTTTTATCGGATCTATAGTGATGCCATCTTTCGAAATTACATATTCTAGGAAAGAGATTTTCTCCAATCAAAATTCACATTTACTGAACGTAGTGTATAACTGGTGTTTCTTTCAAAGTCTGCAAGACAATCCTCAAATAGTGTTCATGCTCTTCTCGAGTTTTAGAATAAATGAGGCTATCATCAATAAACATGACTACAAATTGATCCAGGTAGGATTTAAAAAATCGATGCATCAAGTCCATCAATACTGCAGGGACATTGGTTAATCCAAAAGGAATTACTGCAAATTTAAAATATACATATCTGGAATTAAAAGTAATATTTGATGTCCTCTTTCTTAATTCGCAATTGATAATACCCCTGTCGGAGGTATAATTTAGAAAACACCATAACTCCTTGTAACTGGTCAAAAAATTCATCAATATGTGGCAGAAGATATTTATTTTTAATTGTGACATCATTCAAATCTCGGTAGTTTATACATAATTTTAAACTTCCGTCGTTCTTTTTGACAAAAAGTATTGGAACTCCCCACGAAGATCTGCTTTTTCGAATAAATTTGTGCTCTAATAAATCTTACAACTGTAACTTTAATTCTTTAAACTCAACTAGTGACATCCGATATGGAGTTTTGGAGATAGGTACTGTCCCCAGTATCAAATCGATCTTAAATTTTATCTCTCTCCAAAGGCAACGACGCTAGTTTATTAGAAAAAACATTCAGATACTGCTTTACTACTGATACGTCTTCTATTTTTACCTTATCTGCCAGAGTATTTATTAGAAAAGTTAGAAAATCTTATGCTCCTTAACTTAACAATTTTCTAGTTCGAATTTTTCGAAATGAGTGCAGACGAGACTAATCGACCCATCATATCTAACCTTAAGATTGCCTCCCCCGATATGCAAAATTTGACTACTTTCCTGTTGCAATCTAACTGAGAATCATATTGAGCTAGTTAATTCATGCCTAAAATGACAGCATATCCCTTAATTGTTACACTTATCAAATCTCCCAATAATTTTCGCTCTCTAACCCATATTTCATAGTTCGTAAATCGTACTAGTGATCAAACATTGGTCACCCGCAGACGTTCTAACTTCCAAATCATATGGCAGTCTAGAAGGTTTCACATCAATTTCACACATAAAATTAGGGTTGACAAAGAAATAGACAGCAGTAGGGTCTACTAAAATTTTAGCTAGACGATGGAATACAGGGATCGTACCTTCTATAACTTCAGATAAATCAGGGACCTGATGTTGCTCTATTGCATATACTCGGATAAGTACTTTTGGTCTATTTCATTCCACCTTTGCCTGCCCAGGATTTATCTTATTTGACTACTTGGTCTCACTCCCTTTTGGAGGCGGAACTAGATAGTTGGCCATCTGATTCTCGGATCTTCTACAATGCAAACGTTTTATTTCCTTTCTCCATCAACTTTTCTGGGTATGGTTTGGCTTTTCACAGTATCCATAAGAGATACGGGGAGCCGATACAGAGTCTCTTTGTGAGACACCTCTTTGTTGTTCTCTCCCACCTTATACTCCTCTTGATAGGGCTCCTCTTGACCTTCCTAAAAGTCTAATTCCATATGTCCCTCTTCCAAACTTAGGAAGTACATTCTTATCGACTTGGCCAAAGTTGCTACTAAGCGCACCTTATTTCTTTGCCTAAAAAGTTCTGACTTGAAGTCTTGCACTTTCAACCCTTGGACTTTCTCGATAACGTCACCAATCGTAATAATTTAGGCTACTGCTAAATTTTTATGAATTTCAACATTTAGCCCCTCTATAAAGCGCCTTATTCGTTTTTGCTCTGTTACTACCAGTTCAAGAGCAAACTTAGATAACCTGGTAAATTGAGTTTCATATTCGGCAACATTTTGGGTGCCCTAACGAAGTCTAATAAACTCATCTTCTCTTTTCTCCTGAAACAGGGGTGAAAAATATTTCGTATTAAATCCGCTCATAAAATTTACCTAAGTCCTTGGGCTTTTTTCTCTTTTACCATTTCATTTGTATCACGTTCCACCAAGAACAAGCTACTCCCTCTAACTGGAAAACAGCTAAAATTACTTGCCTTTCACATGGTTCTCAGGGTTTCCAAATTGGTTAATAGGATTTTGACCCTAATGATCCACTATCTGTGCTAACAGATTAGTCATACGTTTTATGGCTGTAGCTACTTGTTCGTTGGGATTGGCTCTTGGCTAGCGATTTTGTTCGATTGCTGATTCACAATCACCCCCTTGATCTAAGGGTTGCTTGGATCCACGTCTACGGCCTCGTCCACGATGTCTACCCTCCATTTGTTTTTAACAAATTTAGGGTCGAAATGCATATAAAAAAATTAAAGATGCATAGATTCATAGGCGAGACTTAAGGATATAAACAAACTAGAAAATCAAGTGCATTTAAACACAACTCTTTCATACAGATCACACAATAAAGTAGCTTACAAGCAAAAGCAATCCTATTAAGAGAAGTAGCTGGATTATAACAAAAGTACAGTGAACAAAACTGTACCAAAAGTACAGAAAACATCACACTAGGGCCTTTCCAAATTATCCCTCATACAGGGTCAAAACATAGCTCACGGGAGCTCTAACTTAGTTCCCAACCGAGCTAGCAGATGTTTCATTTTTAGGGACTTCATTACTATGACATATGTCAGCCAAATTTACATCCACCACCTCTCCAAGTAAAGCCGTACATTCCTACAAAATACTCTCAGTTCGGTCTCCTACATTCCTTAGTACCCTAGTAAGGTGTTCATTAACCCCTTGCAACTGCTGGCGCATAGCATCTGTTCGCTCTTATTCCTAACTAATAGTCTCCTGAAGTTCCTGGATCCTATCCTTTTACATCACCATAATGCCTCTCATCCTTTCCATCTCAATTTGGTCCCTAGAATTGGCATGCCTAAATCTCCTTCTCTCGTCTAGTACTGCCAAGATCACATGGTCAGAGTAAGAGTAGTTCTGACAATGGTTACATCTCCTAATCCGGCATGCAGGACTCCAACATCGGATCGGTCCCTCTGGCTTCTCCTCATAGTCAATGACCTGATGGTGTCTCCGAAGAGGCTTACATCCCCCATTTCCACTATTTTCTTCCATGACCTACAAGGATAAACACAATTTACAATTTAGATAAGTTTAATCATACTTAATGACATTCTAACATGACACACTACACTTTCTTAAGATCAAAACTTCTCTTTCGCTTTGATCATTTCAAACCTAAGCTCTGATACTACTTGTGACAGCCCCACCTTCTCTTAGGGTGTACCCCAACGGTTAGCAGATTACCTGCCCAACTCTCGTCAGGACTAACTAATCTAGAATTTTCAGAAGGCACAAAAACGAACAAAATAACTTCAATGCACCACACCCAATGCTATATACAATGGGGTCATTAACGATTCAAACGTATAGTACAAGTCAAAGTATTCAATCTTACACAAATACGTATAAGGTTTTCTAATACAGAGGAACTTAAATAAAATGCCTAAGGTCTAGAACTAGCTCAAACTCTTCCCAAAATTACCAATGCAGATCTTCGCCCCTGAAAGGAAAACAAGGATAACGGGATGAGTTTTCGTTCAATGAGGTACCACAGGGTCATGCAGTCAGTAATAAAATGATAAAACAAAATCACATAGATCAATCATTAAGTTATCAAACATAAGTACCAATTTAAAGAGACAAATGA
This sequence comes from Coffea humblotiana, assembly GCA_023065735.1. NCBI lineage: Eukaryota > Viridiplantae > Streptophyta > Magnoliopsida > Gentianales > Rubiaceae > Coffea > Coffea humblotiana. Next base: position 7,307,087 of record CM041215.1, read on the forward strand.
CCACCACAACTAACATAAAGTGAACCAGGTAAAAGGATACAATTAGCTCTCGAGAGCTAAATTCCCAGTCGCAGTAGTTTGATCCAAACCCGTTGACACTCCGTTAATGTTTAGAGAAGTAGAAACATTGTCCGTAGATCAATACTTTATACCAATTCCCATCCACCATTCATTCCCTTTACCGGGCTCGAACACCAAAGCCTCAGTGAATCAAATTTCAGAATAAAACGAGAGTTTAGTGAATCAGTAACAGTTCCCTCATGGCCGGTCAATCTACCTCGACCAACCCTTGTTGGCTCGAATCGATTAAGTAACCAATGAGGTTTGGACCTAAGTTCACAGTGTAGTCATTGGATAGTGTGTTCCAAATGAAATTCATTTCAAGCACAAGTAATAGATTCCAAGTAAACAATAGAATAATTAACCATCAAGTGGAGTCGAGTGTGATAAAGTACACACCTGTCCAACCAATAGTAAACCAAAGTCACAATCAAATAATCATAACTTTCAATCACATAGTAGTTCACTTAAGAAACAAGTCATACAGGTGGTACACTCACCAATTCAAAGTAAAGCAATGTTAAATGTTCATCTCCGGGTTGTGTTCGTGTTCATCGACAAACCCTAAGAGCAACCAAGATAAAGATATTACGGTCCAACCATCCAAAACTTTGGTGAACCAAGGAAAAATCCAAGTACATACTAAGGCAATGACTCAAGTATGGTTTTGGAGTGAAAGGAAAGCATTTGGACCCAAGAAATATGAGCAACCAAAGAGTTCAACATTTCATTTCATTGCTGCAAATTTCCAGCGGCAAAACAGTGAAGAAACCAAGGTGGTTCACCTTTTTAAGCTATTAGATTCACTCCAATTCAACACACCATTGTAGTTCAAGGTTTTAGCAAGTGATATGAACAAGATTTGGTCAAAACTCATCATGAAAAGGTTGAAAAACAAGGTGCAACGCATCACTGTCAATTCGGCCAACAAGCAAAATCGCAGCCAGAAAAAGTACAGAAAACCAACAATGAAAACTGTTCATTTCATCTAAAATTCAACACACAAGTAAAGTTTAAGGGTTTAACAAGTATCTTAGGCAAATTTACCACAAAAATCACCCCACAATTAAAGGAAACCAAGCTGATTCCCATTCGGCCAGCATCTCGCCTAATTTTCCTTAAGTTTCTCCTTCAAATTCAAAGCTTAACTTCATGGCAAATCGATCTTAATCAAGACCACAAGTTATAAGATATAAGAGTTACTTGTTCTAGGCCACAAAGCTAACCAAATTAGACATATACCTAGCTCATATACAACCATACCAAAGCTGGAAAAATTGAACCCTAAGCTGAAATTTACAAACAAAAGCTGAAAATTCCTATAGTGAAGGCAAAAGTGCATACAAAAGTTGAAAACTCTTCAGGGCAAGGACTAAACGGACATGGTAAAGCTAGAATTAGCATTTCAAGACTGGAATTTCTGAATCAAAGATGGAAATTTCAAAACTACTACACAAAACTAGGAAATTTTTCGTGAAACCTACCATAATCAAGTCATAAATCCATTCAAGTGCAAGATAAAAGAGAAAAGGTAGTTTCTTGACATAAATACCTTCAAACTCTAAGGAGAAATGCAACCAAGAGCTTTCTTTCCCCCAAATTACTCCACACAAACTTTCCCTCCTTCCTTGATACAACTTCCTGTGGATTAGATTAGGGTTTTAGGATGAATTTCTCAAGAAATCAAGTTGGAAATTGGAGTTTTCTTTCTCTCTTTTCCTCCCTAAGGTTCGGCCAAAGAAGAAGAAGAAATGGATAGATTTTTGTTCAATTTTTTTAAGATAAAGACCAAAAATAGTCTTGGTCAAAATCAAGGTTCCATTGTTTGTGACAAATGGCAATTCAAGAGCTAATCCTTATCTGATTGTCTCCTAAGTACTAAAATATCTAGTCAAACTGCAATTATCTCTTAACACCATATAAAACAGTATCCCTTTGCACAAAATTCCTTCTAATCTTCCAAATTTATGGTACACCTCACTAGTATGTCCCACTTCTATAATGTACTACAAATTTAACATGCACTAACTTATGGAAGAAAAACAATAAAAATTTTGACTCACTTATAAAAGTATCTAAGAAATTAAGGCAAATAAAGTAAAGTAAAGGAAAACGTATTCAAAGAAATAAGATAAAATATAAATAATTTTCGAGTCCTCACAATTTTTTCCTCCAAAACTTCTCCAATAGCTTCCTCACAAACTTGCTTCAAGGTTTGTCAGAGTAGACTAGGGTTTTCTCGTGTTCTTCTCACTAATCAAGTAAGAAGTCATGGTTTGAACTTGTAGTTTATCTCTACCTTTCTATCTCACATTTTTTGCCATCTCAAGAAGAAAATTATGGAGTTTTGGTGATAAATTGGAAGACAAATGCTAAGCAAGTCTTGGTCAAAGAGGGTCTAGATGAACGACACTTGGCGGAACTTGGTTTCATGCCTATCTCTTTGTCTTCTTTTGTCTTTAATCACTAACATATCTTGTGCTCTTTCAATTAATTTCTAACACTTATTGTCACATAATCCCCTTTTTGCACAATGCTCCTTCTAATCCTCCAAATTTATTACACACAACTTACTAGTCAGTAACACAAGCACAATACACTATGAAACTCGACATGCACCAAGTTAAACAGGCACCAAATTAAATAAGAAATTAGGTTAAAAATCATGATTGAACTAGTAAAGCAACTAATAAGAGTATATTTTACGTATTTTAGTGTGTTTTATTAATTTTTTTGGTGTGTTTTATTTAGTTTTATAACTAATTAACTAGGGTTTTGGTAAAAATATACATTTTATGGTTTAAGTAGCAAAAATTGCGTTTCTATGGATTTTAATATTGAAAAACTTCATGTTTTTGTAGGTTTAATGTGACGGCCCCACCTCCTCCTAAGGCGTACTCAAGAGTTTGGTGGATCGCCTATCCAACTCTCGTCAGGACTCATTCACTATTGTTCTTGAAATAGCCTTTCAAACCTCGAAATTAACATAAAAGTTTCATTTCCAACGAACAATTCAAACTTAATTTAGAATCCAAAAGTAAAATATAGGATTACATTCTAAAGATTCCAAATACATCTCATCTACAAAAGTACGAGTACAAGAAATTATATAAACTAGTTCACGCCTACTTGCTCCGAGCTCCACCCCTGTAACGAAAACAAACCAATGGAATGAGTTAAAAACTCAGTGAGGTTCCCAAATAAACAATCAAGCAGGCATATACGGAAACATTTACATTTAGCACTTTGTACACTTGGCACAATAATAAGCAGTCATTCAAGAATCAATGATTCATTCATTGAAAAGATATATACTCACTTGGAACCATTCATTCAAGTCATTCATTCATTCATTCGCCAACCATTTACCTTATCCATCTGACATTAGAAAATATTTGCAAGTGAAAACTCCATCAGTGTTCATGTCATTCATTCATTTATTTTATTACATTGAATTCACTGGCCAGTTCTTCACCAGATTTCGTGGTAATACTCGACTATACCAAACATTGTCCCAAGGTCACCAACGGCCTGATCGAGTCCGCTTCTGACTCGAGTCGATTGGCAACGAAGGACAAGGGCCCAACTCAGCCAAAAGGTTTACATTCATGCACAAGTAGCATTCAATCATTGAAAATTCACTTTTGCATGGGTCGAGTGTGATAAAGTACACACTCACCCGTCGAAAATCCATTTAGCAATCATTAGAAAGCATTTAACAATTAGACAACATTCACAACATTCTACATAGTCATTTAAAGCATACACCTGCAAGGAACACTCACCGAGGCACAAGTTCAATTGTTCGCCTCGTGTGCACTTCCGACCTCACTTCCATGACCTAAAATCACATTTATAAAGTGCCAGTAGATCCACTATGCCAAGTCACATTATTGGAAAAGAAACATCAAACTCAAAATGGCCGCAACAACTCCAACTTGAACCTGGAAGTGAAAGTAAGGACAGTTTTAAGAAAACAAATTTTTTCCCAATTTTGCGTGATGTTATTTGAAAAATCATATTTCAAGATTCTTAAGTCCAAAATTTACAAACTTTATACCATTTGAAAATAGGTTGAAAAGGTTACAATTTCTCAGAAGATACCTTTGCAAGATTCTATCCACAAGTCAGTCAAAATCCAATCTCAAGCGGTTGCTTTATCCAGTAGAAAGACAGAATAGGAATGAAAATTCAGTCAACTTTGGAATATATATTCATAAGAATTGAGAAAAATTCTGAAATTTTCACGGTAGAAATTACTCTAAATTTAGTTTCAAACGCAACAAGCAAAAATCAATTTGGGTTTTCCTACACTAGGATATGATAGATTTCCCAAGACTGCTCAGAGTCTCCTGCGAAAAATTTCCAACCACGGCTTTTGGTCAAAATGTGAGGTTTAAGCCACTTAAAATGCATGTTTTAATCAAATTTCAGCACATACTTGTAGGCTAAAGTAGTATAAAGTATTTTGAGCAAAACCAAGCCTAGAATCATGATAAAATTTTCGAAATCTAGGCTGCTATTTCAGCCCTTCCATTCAGTCAGCAACCAGAAATTTTTCTTCCAAAATTTTCCAACTTTCCTCCAACTAATTGTCCCAAGTTCAACCAACCATACTTAGCAAATCCATAAAGTTTCATCTCCAATATAACCATAAACACATATGTGGCCATAATCACAACAAGAAACCACCATAATCATAGGCATAATTAAACCCTAGAACTCAAGTATGACAGATAAGCATCATCAACTTGAAAACTACCAAGATTCGCCACCAAATCATGTTTTTATTCAACAATCAATCCTATTTTCAACATAAGACAAATAAATAAAGTTAATCTAGCATTTTACCTCTTTTGCTTTCCAATCAAGATGAACTTCCAACCACCAAATCTTCTCCTTTCCAAGCTTAAGCCAAGATGGAGGAAAAACCCTAAGTTACCTCCTTCCTTTTCCCTCAAATCCAAGCAAGATTGAAGCTAAATGGAGTGAAGCTTTTCTTTCATTTCCTTCCCCTAGCTCTCGGCCCTCTCTCTCTTCTCCCTTCTTGTTTTTGTTTGTTATATTTTTAAGGTAAGAAAGGAAAGATAAAGTGGTAAGAAAGCTTTGGTCAAAGTCAAAGAAAGAAGTTTAGCTCTTATATGGTGACACATGTCACCTTCTAGTACTTTCTTATTGCACTAAACTCCCCTTTTTTTCCAAAAGTTCCTTTCACAACCTACTAAAAAGGAAAAAGTTCATTTTTACCCCACATACTATTTTTTACATGTAAATTTAATATAAGCATTAAGGCAAAATCATTATCAAATCAATAAATAAACAAGTAGATGACTAAATAAATGAAGTACCATGTAGATAAATTAGCAAAATTTCTAAGTTCTCACATTTAATGATTCAATCATCAAATGGCATGAATTGAGAAGAGAATTGGATGATTATTGATGATTTGAAGAGGTTTAAAGAAGACATGAAGTGCAAAACATTCAAAGGAAGAAATGCAAGTGAAGACAGTTCTGACACATTGTGGTATTTTGGCAATATCTTGAGATACAAGCATCGGATTGAGGTAATTCTTATACCATTTTGAAACTAAGAGATAGATCTAAATTTGGTATGAAGACATCAAAGTCTAGTTTAGTCATTATCATTGTCAAAAAGTCAAAATATAGAAGTGCACGTGCATGGTCGAAAGCTGAAACAGAGCTCTAACCAGTTGATGGTATTTTTGTAATATCTTTGTCCACAGAGCTCCAAATTGGATGATTCTTGAAGCATTGGAAACTAAATCAAAGGCTACAACTTTTATGTTTTGTATAAGAGCTAGTTAGGCTTGCATCATTGAGAAAATTTCAGTTGAAATGATGCCAAATTCTCAAAACTGAATATGCGACTCTTGAATACATGAGTTGAAGTCGCGTATTTCCAAGTCCTGTATTGTAGTCTGATTTCTACAATTTACTCAGTCACTTGCTCTGCTTTCACACTACTTTTCAGCTCTACTCCAGACACGAATGTTGGATGCACATTGACGAGCACGGGTATACATATACAATTAGCTCATTCCACAGTCAAATTTTACATTTATGAATTCTAAATACCCCACACGCGATTTTTTTCAAGTATACAGGTTGTGAGCGAGTATAGGGTATTGAGGATCGAACTTATAGGGAAGATTTTCAATTACCAGTGTCTTTCAAACTTCTTTATTATTTAGACTCTAAGCACGAAGTAAAAGTGATAAAATTAACACTAGAAATCTCCTAGAGATATGGAATTCCTTACTACTCTTGCAAATGAGATTACCGGTTATGTGAATGCTATTATCTTGACTAGTTATGGCGAAATTTCCTAATGTATATGAAACCTACTCTCGTAGTGAATCAACTATACTTGTAATTAAACTATACCTACTCTCGTGGTTATGAAATTAATTACAAGTTCATTTCTTTTATAAAATTACATGAAACAAGTCACTAAACCACAAAGGTGCTCCTTTACTCTCATGAGTGAACTCTCTAGTTTTATCACTTCTTTGAACTAGTGTTAAATTCCAATTCTCATTGCAAAATTAACACCTTTAGATAATCACAATTAATGGGCGGTTATTCATGATTAGAAAAGCAAAAGTGATAAATAACTTGTTCAAAATAATATCATCAAATAACCAAGTAAGCATCGCTCATAAGATATAGAAAGTTCATCCATAACTCTAGGCATAAATTTTAACTAAACATGAAGAAAAACAAATCCAAACTTGTATTATAGTTAAACATAAATTTAAATACATAAGAGAAAGTGATAGGAGAGAAGTCACCCTTATTACATGAGCTCCAAGTCTCCATTTTTGCTCCTCAAATCTTCATCCAAATCTAACTACAAATACAAGAAGAAAAAACTACACTAACTATATTATACTACTGTAACTAATGAACTAAGGAAATTCTAATGAAAACTACATTTTTGTGGAGTTTCTCTAGCCTTCCAAAGTTGTCAAAATGTCCTTCAAAGGCTACTATTTATAGAGAGGTTCAAGCTCAAGGTATGTTGTTTCTTGGTTGGCAAAGTTGGCTTTTGAACTCATCATGAGTTGTTCTACAAGTTTACACACTCTTCTTAGTCAGATATAACCGAAATTCTGAGTTGTAGATGAGTTGGAAAGATTGTGTGAACAAAGAACAAGTTGCAGCAGAAAAACTAGAATAGTGACTTGAAAATGCGACCTTAGGTCGCGTATTACCTACCCACATATTGCTTTTGTAGGTTTGCATTTTCTGGACAAAATTCATCCTTGCTCCGTTTTTGTCCAAATTCAACTGGTATTTTCTCGATGTGAGAGGCTGAACTAGCTCTTTTGTAAAACATAAATTTTCAATGCATCAAGAATCATCCAATTTGGAGCTCTATAGACTGAGAATGACTAAAATACTATCAACTGGTCAGAGCTCTATTTCAGCTTTCGACCATGAAAATGTACTTTTGTATTTCAACTTTTTGACTATGAAAATGACTGAACTGGATTTTGATATCTCATACCAAATATAGATGTATTTCTTAGCTTCAAAATGGTTTAAGAATCACCTCAATCCGATGCCTGTAGCTCAACATATAGCCGAAATATCATAAGGTGTCAAAGCTATGAAACTTTTCTTCTTTTGTTCTTGATTGCATTTCCTCTCTTGCACTTCATATTCTCTTTTTATCACTTTAAACCATCATCAATCATCGAATTATCTTCTCAAATCACTCCATCTGCTGATTGAATCATTAAACCTACAAAAACATAAAATTTTTACCATTAAAATTCATAGAAATACAATTTTCACACTTTAAACCATAAAATGCATATTTTCACTGGAAACTTAGTTAATTAGCTATAAAAGTAGTTAAAACACACCAAAACTAACTAATAAAACACACGTAAAACATGTAAAATATACAGTTATCACACATGCTCAAGGAACCTTTTGGAAGAAAAAATGAGCTTCATATCTTGTCCAAAAATCACTTTTTGACTCTCTTAACACTAAAGATGTTAGAATCATTAGAAGAAGGAGAGTATGACATATTAGAGAAGTTCTCATCAGATTTTAGAAGGAGAGCTTAGTGGTTAGTCTTGTTTTGTTCTATCTAGTTAGAACTTTTGTGAGAATAATTGAAAACTTCATTGTATAACTCATTTTGTTGAAGAAATAGAAGATCATTGGAAGTTTCTTCACTAATCTTGACTAAGCTTTCTTTATCTATCTTTCACTTGTGATTCAACATGTGTTCATGCAATGAAACCATGCTCTTTCTTGTTATATATTATATGAATAGCTAAATTTCTAGATTTTGGGAGTAGATGAAATTTATGGTTACTTGATATGAAGTGAATATGATTTACACTTGTTACACCTTGTATTAATTTGTCTATTTGTGCATGCTTATCACTTGTTGTTGCTTGATCACCAATAGCAAACTTTTAGTTGTTATTATTCAATGAAAGTTGGTAATAATGATGGATCAACATAAATAGAGCTTGAATAGTAGACTCATAAGAATATAGGTACACTTTTAGTTGTTGGATTTCTAAACTTAATTCTTGGATAAACCGTCTTATTCTCTTCCATTCCGTAACCACCAATTCTGGAGCATATGTAGATAATTTTGTGAATTGTGTTTCATACTCAACCATACTCAAAGTTCCTTGACAAACCTTTATAAAATCGTCTTCTCTCTTTTCTTGGACTAGTGGAAGAAGAAATTTCTCATTAAATTCTCGTACAAAGTTTATCCAAATTTTTGGAGTTTGATCTCTTTTTCACTTGTTTCTTATAACATTCTACCCAGGTCGGACTGCTCCCTCAAGTTGAAACACAGTAAAAGTGTCTTGTCTTTCTTCTGTGTAGTCCAAAGCATTGAATATATTCCTTATATTCTCTAACCAATTTTCAGTCACTTCTGGGTCAGGCCCCCCAGAAAATTTGGGTGGGAAGAATTTCTGAAACCGCTCCAAAACTCAATCCTCCCCTATCTCATGGTTTCCATGTTGGTTTCCTTGTCCAATCCCTTGGCCCTGTTGAGCTATCAAAATCTCTAGTACATCTGTCATACGAGTTAAAACTAATCCCATCTGGTCATCTCCTCCTCCAGCCCTTGGTTCGGCGTTTTGATCAATATCAGACCCATTATCTACTCTTTGGTTCGGGGTTGTTTAGATTGACGTCCCTTTCATTGTCCTCTAGTTTTCATGTTCACAGCTAATCTATATGCATATGTATAAATCTCACACTAACCCATAATTGAACTACACACACATACTAGTAACAACTTTAAAGAAAAATGAAATTACTCGCACAAATAACATTATCACCATACAAGTAAACACAAACTAGAGCTCATTAAATCATAACACAAGTTATAGTCAAGTAAAGTTCATACCATGTCAAAGTCAGTAAACAAAAATAAACAGGTGATTATCAAAAGTACATTCATCTCCAAGGCACAAACTCTTAAGTTCTACTCCTATCGTCCCACTACAAAAGATTACAAGTAGTGTTTCACTAGATTAATTGGAACTAGATGGTTCCTGTTCCCTAACACATTCAACTTCATTCCCAACACTAGGATCATGTGAGGACCTAAAAATTTACTTATTTTAACCTCATATTACTGGCCTATTTGAATATTTATTCAACCGTTTTCTCTGAATAATTTATTTCAACCCTTTTAGAACCATTTATATGGAACTATGACTTGCATATAATTTTAAAATGTCCCTTTAATAAATTTAATTTTCGGAAGCTCGTTTAGTAAGATTTAGTGAATACGCGTTTGGAGGCAATATTCAATTTGAGATTACAGTGACCTTGGAGATTTGAGAACTCATGCGTTAGTCTTAAAATAAGTATTTTTATGATTAATTACCCTAGTATTTGTTAGTTATATTATCGTTACAAGCATTCCTTAGAAATTACGCGTTATAGCGCGTGAGTTGGAAGTTTGCGTTTTTCACACGTGCGACTAATTGAAGGACTTTAGAAATTTTATTTTAGACTACTAAAAGTGAATAATTATAGTAGTAAAGGAATTACATTTGGAGGTTTAGAGCACAAGTGAAACGAACCGAGAGAAAACAGATACGAAACACGCGCGCGGGAAACACTATTCCTAGTTGATCTTAAATAGCTTTCACTTTATTTTCCCTCCAATCTTCCTCAAGAAGCCTCACAACTCATTTCACTCTCTCTCTCTTCACCCCATAGCCGGCCATCCTCAAGGAAGAAGAAAGAGAAACCCAACTTCACCTTGCACCATTTTTGCTCCAATCTTGCACCCAAAAACACCATCTAACTTCTAACAACTTGGAGATTCACTTGGATTAGAAAGGAAACATAATCTCACGATTTTCTTGGGGTTTTAGACGTGCAAAAATTCTGATCTTACACCAAGGAGTAGAAGGTAATCATCCGGTCACTTAATCTTAGTTCTAGTTGGTTAAATTTTGCTAGGAAGCTTGTAACTTCATGATTATTGTTGTCGATTGAGTTTAAATGTTGAAGTGGGCTCTATGAATCCCAAAATGGATATATTGGACTGATATGGTGATTATGAGTGTTGTTGGTGTTAATTATGTGTTAAATAAGTGGATATAAGTTGGAAAAGTGAAAGGAAAATTAATGGAAAGTTGCATAGAAAGAGGCTGAATTCTGCCCTGTTTTTTCTCGAAGCTTTAATCCCAAATTTGATGCTCAAATGACCTTGAATATGATATAGATATGTTATGTAGGATGTGTGGAAAGTTTCCACCAAAATCATGTGAATTGGTTGGGTAAAAGTTGAAATTTCGAAATGGTACAAATCTGAAAAAATGGTGTTCATGTGTTCTGGACAGAGCAACTTTGAACGATCTTAACTCTCTGTCTGGATGTTGGAATTGAGTACTGTCAAAGGCATTCAAAACTAGACATCCGTAGTTTTCTAACGGTGCATTATGCATCTTCTAATTCGAAGTGAGTCATCTGTAGTGATTGATCAAAGTCGGCTGCCCTGTTTTGTCAGTCCAACCGAGAGGAAACTAGAAGCTACAACTTGTGGCTCTATTTTCTCTTGTTTGCAAACTGAATTTCGAAATGCCTCCTTCTGATGAATTGTAGCCTATTGAATCTAGTTTCTAACACCACTGACTACACTCAATTTTAAGTTGTATTGAGTGAGATATAGCCTAATTCCTTCACTGTACTAAAGCTAGAAAACCCTAATTTTGGCTAGCCAAATGGCCTAATTTGACTTGGGACTTGTTGTTTCAAAAATTTTGATATCAATCACCTACCAAATGTATATTAGATGTTTCTGGAACCTTAGTATCACCAATGTACCAAATTGGAGTGATTTCATTGGACAAAATGTTTGAAAAAAGCAAAGGAAACAAGAAGACAGACTTGTCTTCGAAATTTCTTGAACTTTGGTAGTTTCGTTAACTACCTTTCCATATGAATTTTCGAATGAAATTTGATGGAGGAGTAGTTCTCATATGGAAGTTGAATTGTACCAATTTTGGTGTCATCCTAAGACTGTTTGAGATACAAATGATAGGCCAAAGTTGTCTTAAAAATCTGGAAAAATTACCAATAGTTTTCCTTTTGGGCCAACTTTGAGTTGCTATAGTTTGGAACTCAAAACTCCGAATTTAGCTCCGTCTGCTGTGTTTGAAACTTTGTTTAAAACTCTCATTGTAGTACTAATTTCAGGGGCTATTTCACATTCTGTGAATTTTGCCAAATTTCCAAAGTTTACTGAAAAACAAGACTAAAACTGTCTTGTGAGCCTATAACAGCCACTTTGGGCTGAAATTTGAGTGTCTTCTATTTTGAATCTTGGAAAAGTGTCTTCTATAAACTTTTAGCACTTTGAAATTATTTTCCAATGGTACCAAGTTTTCCAATTTCGGACCTACAAAGTGTAAGATGTGATTTTTCAAAGATTGCTCCTTAAAACTGAAATTTTTGAACTTGAAGGGAATTGAGTTTTTAAAAACTCTCCACTATCCTTCGATATTGAATGACCGTTTTAGATTTGATTTCTTGAGGGAAAACAGTTTTTTCTTGCGTTATTAAACACCACTTTTGAACCTTAGATTTTGATCAAGTAAAGCTCTATTCCATGACATTTTCTTGGATTGTACAAGTGTATGACCTCTTTTGTTAATAAAAGGTTTATAAGTGATAGTGTGTGATCGTAAATTGTTATTTACTCAGGCGCTCAAGGGGACTTTCAAGAGGATCTCACAATGGACGCTTAAACCCTCGTTTGGGCTCTACTTCATTGTTTTGATTGATGAGTGTCAAGTGTGTGAATAAGTGTTACGTGCTTAATTGTTATTATTGATGAAATATTTTGAAAATGCCGAGTCGAGTGTGTACTTTATCGCATTCGTTCTCATTTAAGCGAAGTGTAAGTGAATTACTTGAAGTGAATTACGTGAAGTGACTTTTTAAGTGAAATGTTTCAGTGATTATTTATGCTATGGTTGCATAAATCGATTGAAGGGAATCTCCTCGACTCTCAGTGATAATAATGGGGATGCCCAAATCTCATCGGGCGACCTTGCGACTCGAGTCGGCATGGGTTTGATCGAGAAACTTGGTGAGTCATAAGAAAAGTGTATAAGCGTGATCTATTGGAGAGATCTCGCTTGGCATACTCGAATAGTATCGCCTTATAAAAAGAAGACCAGGCCCGGCGCTGGGGTATGAAATGGTGAACAGGGAATGAGTAAGTGAAGTTTCTACGGACTAAATACCAACCCGGTTGACGGAGTGTCATCGCAGGGAGGTAATTGATCAAGCAATGACAAAGCAAGTGGGACTTAACTCCTGAGAGCTCCCATATCCTTGAATTGTTTCTGTTTACTTTTCTCACTTGAATTGTTAATTACTCGAATACTACTATTTTACTTGCTAAATTGTGATTGCTTCTTGGATTACATGCCTGCATGTGTGTCTTTTGGCCTTACTGAGTATTGGCTTATCCTATTAGTTTATTTTCCTTAACAGGTTGGATTAGAAGATTTTAGAAAAGCCGACTAGGATATACTTTTGATTGGAATCTGGGTTATAAATGTTTAGTCGACTTTTAATGGTTGTATTTTGGGACTTGATGAATCTTTTGAGAACATGATGTAAAATTTGGATATTCAGTCAAGGAAGCGACTCCTCTACATTTTAGATTTGTATTATTTGGTATGTATCGTTAAGTTTGAATTGATTTGTCTTGAGTTTTGGCGAGAGTTGGGCAGACGTCCCACGGATACCATTGGGTTGGCCCTTGGGAGAAGTGGGGGCGTCACAGATCCTCTGGGCCACGATCCTTTCCACCCCTCTCTCTTAAGCTCAACTACATTCCACTTCTCTCTGGTAGATATTGTCCTACACTACGTTAAAATATTTTCCGTCCGATGTCTCACTTCTCTTACTACCCGAACTTGACGTCCGTTGACCTCTTGCACTCGCTCTCACGAAACATTAGTCCATTCTTATTCCTCGCAAATGGAGATCTCAAATCCTTAGCGTTGCCCTCAATTCTTAAGTACTCGGGTACAAGAATCTGAAATAAGATAATTTACAACTCGAGCCGGCCGGTCCCAAGAGTAAATCACCATATTTGAGATTCCTACCCAACATACAGATTTAATTTTTTCTAAATATCAAGATAAAGAGTTTATACCTATCACATTCATGATTCACAGTTTACGCTCTAGAAGAGTACTTAAATTGTGAGGACTTGTAAAATCCCTTATATTTTTCTTAAAATTCCCTTTAATTTGGAAATTATTACTTCACAATAACTTTACTACTCATTCACTTCCCCAATAGTAACAATTAATCATCGAACCAATGGTTTCCTCTTTTCTTTCATCGTTAAGGTAAATTAGGATTTTCATGTCTTTTCGTAATGTGAGTAATCGGTACGGAGTGTGTACTAATTTTAGTGATTAAGAGTGAGTTTTAGATGATATTAAATGCGTGATTAGAAATAATAATAATAAGTTAGTGAATTGTAAGTAAAAACCTTAGTACGTGCGAGTTAAGGAAAAACGGTGTGAACCGACAGGTACCGTTTAATACCGAGTGAACACACCACTTGACCACCACTTTATTAACTTAATTTCATTGTCATTAGTACAAAAATATCAGCCCTAGTTACCCTAGAGAGAGAGTCGAAATTCTTGACTAAAAAGAAAGGAAAAAGAAGAAAAATTCAAGATGATATCTTGTGGTGACACTTGGAAGTCATCCAACCATCCTTGACCAATTCAAGTCTTAGTTTCTTATCCTTTTTGGAGCTCCATTTCTGCCTCATTTCCTTCATTGTGGCCGAGACTTGAGGGAGCAAAACAAAAGAGAAAAAACCACTTCATTCAATCTTGATTTCTAATTTAGTTGAGTGGAAAAATCGAAAATCTAAACCGATTAACCTCTTATTTGGGAATTTGGAAAGTTTGGTGTGCTAAACGTTTGGAAGGAAAGGTTGAGGTTTCTCTTGCAAACATCTTTGGCAAGGTATTAAGGCTGTTTTCCTTTTTCTTTCCCTTAATCTTATTTAAGTTTGTATAACAACTTATATCTTGACTAATGATAGTTATTTAAGTAGTTTTGATGGTTATGGTGGATTTTTGAGTTAGGGTTTGAGTTGTTCTGTTGTGTTTCTTGTTGATTATATAGGATATGATGTTAATAAGCTTAGATAGGAAGTTGGAGTAGTGGTTCAAGACATGAATAAGAAGTTTATACCTTGAATGCATTAAATTCCAGTTTTAAGCATTGAACTGCTCTACTTCTGACCAACTTCATTTGTCCATGTTAGAAGCCGAATTAGGCTTAGGTCAAAGTATCAAAATTGTAGTAAATGGTGTTACATAGCTGCTTGTAAAATTCAGCTCAATCGGAGTACTGTAGCATGTGAAATGACTGAAATACCCCTGACTGTCAAATGTTCTTTTCTGCGGGCAGTTTTGAGATTTCACATGTTTGGTTTCGTTTTTCACTTTGATTCGCATCAAATCAGTATTTTCCCAAAACATGAAAGTTTTAACCCTACATTTCAGTTTTCCAACGCATCTCAAAATGCCTCAATCGGAATTTTGTAGTTTGAGTTCTTGCCATTTAAACCCAATGCTTATAACCAGACTGATAATAAATTTTGGTTCTGTAATTTGCAAATTCGACCTAGATCAAATGGGAATGGGGTTGAGTTGTCTTCATAGAAGTTGTAACCCCTTTGGCTTAACTTCGAAAAGGTATAAGGTGTACCCCAATCCGATAAGTGTAGATTCAGTGGTAACCAAAATGCTAAGAGACGTCAAACCTCTGATTTTATTAATTGTCTTAAACATTAGTTCCAGTCTATTTACTAGCATTGTTTTGTACTTGAGTGACATTGAGCCTATTGAAAGGCTATTGTGGTATGATTATTTTTGTATGATTTTGGGGCTGAATTGAGAAAAATAAGGAAACCATAAATGGCTGGAAAATAGGTAAAAATAAAGGGCGTGCTGCCCAAATTTGCACTGGAGGGTTAGGTAGATGTACGCGCGACTTGAATAAGGATTTGATAACGAATATCACTTGAATTGTCTAGACTATTCAAATCTTCTTTCATAAAAGTATATAAGTTAGAATTCGGCCGAAATTTGTACCCTTGAAAAAATGAAATTAACGGCTAATAGAAATACGTTTTTCTCGTTTTTTCGACTCCAATGGTATTTTAAAGTATAACTGCTTCAAAGTTTCACAGTTTGAAGAGCGAGCAAGAGTTTTACGAATATTCTCTAAATGAGTCTCAATTACTTGATTCTCATTAAACGAAACGTTTAACTTTCGAACCTTAGTTATTTTCAAAACTCTTAAACAATGTTTTTATTGCAGATTTGCGGAGTAATATCCGAACGTGAACTAATAAAGGCACTACATCTTTTGTGAGTGCTTCCAAATACCTGATTGAACTTGACACTTGTGTTTAATACTTGACCAATGTGATTACATGATATATGAGTGGATTGATAGGGCAAAAAGTGTACTTTACCGTACTTTCCCTAATGTGATTTATTCTTGTTCATTGATTTCAATTGAATTGATATACATGCATATGAATTGTATCTTGTCTGGAATTTCAGAAAACCTGTGACTAGTTAATCGAGTCGAACCGACAAGGGTTTGGTCGATTAGATAACGAATCCTGGGTAGTTAGTGTTGTCGAGTGGAGTGTTATCTCCTCGACTAATCGGTATACTCGAGTATTACCACCAGTGTTTACCTTGGAGTTTGGACCCGATAAGGGATTTGGTTGGTAGACGGACATTGGAGTTAAGTGGTGTACTACTGGACTAGTTACCTTACTTGAAAGTTGACAGAGTGTCGACTACTAAATGATCAAGTTATGGTGGAACTGGTTTACAAAAGCAATTGTATCCTTTTACGTGAAATACTGAATATGGAATGTTGGCTATACAAAGTGTATTGCTCATTTTCTTGACTTGTTATACTCGCTATTTCACTATTATGTTATATTTACTGTTAATTAATAGTCAATTTCCTATTTGGAACATCACTGAATTTTAACTTATTCCGTTAGTTTTTATTTTCCTTACAGGGGTACGAGCGAGACGTGAGACTTGTAAAGACTGGCGTAGTCTAGTAGTTTTGAATTTTGTAATTGTACTCACGCTAGCACCCAACTAGGGTTGATTGTACTTGAATTGTAAACACTTTAAAGTATTTTGGTGTGTCGAAACCTTGTATCTGGGTTTGAACATCAATGTATATATTAAGTTTGAATTGTGGTGTTATTTATTAGTCTATGGATATAAGTTATTGTCTCGAGTTACAAGTGAGTGAGTCCTGGCGAGAGTTGGGGGCAGGCGACTCGTTAAATCCTAGGGTATTCCTTAGGGGAAGGTGGGGTCATTATAGGTGGTATCAGAGTTTAGGTTTGAATTGATCTGGGTTGATTGAGCGATTTATACCTGATATTCCTTGGTTATAACTTGGTTATGATAGGTTAGGGTTCCACACTACCTTTAGTCTCGATTTATATGTCTAACTTGTTTACTTTTGCAATGTTACTTGTAATGTAGGTTATGGAGGGTAAAGATGCGACTGGGGGTGTTGGGCCATCTCAGCCCGTACCTCCCGACCATGTGCACCTTGAGGGGCCTATCTGTCGTGTATTTTCTTATCAGGAGCACCCTGGTGGATCGGTGTATCGGTGGTCTCCGGCACGTAAGATCCGACATTGCGACTATTAAAAGACTTACTCCTAACCTGATCGGGTAGTACTTGCAATTGATGATGAGAGGAGACGATTGGGTAGCACCAATCGTAGATGTCAGACGGAGATCGAGTGCCTGCAGGCAGTCGTTCGAGTATAGGGGGCTAGGATCCGAGAACTTGAGGTTTCGGTTCTTGAGGAGTAGGAGCGGACTAATCCCTTCATAGAGCAGGCTCAGGGGGCTAATGGTCACCTTGTTCGAGTAGTTAGAGACGTCAGAGATCGGACCGACCGTATTTTGACGGAGTGCGGGGCCTTGGTGGAGGATGTGGCTCAGGACTTGGCTGAGGAGGGTCAAGGGCCTCCGGTCTCTAGTGATCCTGAGGAGGATCTTGAGGAGGATTCTAAGGAGGACCCGGAGGAGGAGACGGTTGCACCTGCAGAGTCGGTTGGGTCGGCAACTAGCTAGACCTCTAGTTTAGGGTTTGAGGGATGACACGTCCCTTTTTGTTTTTTGAATTTAACATGTTAAGGTGGATATAAATAGGGTTTGTTTTGTCCTATGTCTCTTGGCTGCTATAAGTCTTTGACTTGATTAGGTTGGCATGTATACTATTTTCTAACTTGTTATGTGACTTATTTTGCTATGTATATAAAGGAAATGTTTGTTTTGAATGTGTTTTATTGTCTCTGTTTTATGATTTGGAAACGTTTTAATTGAGCCATACCTTATTTTGTTTATATTTATATAGTTGGTTAGTCAAGAATCATGGAAAGTAGAAGAAATCAGGATCAGGGAGTTACTCGAGGGCATGGCTCTAATCATGGGCGTAGGGGTAGACAGGCACAGGAACGGGTGCAAGAACTGAGAGGGGAAAGAGGTGAAACAGTTGGACTAACAACTTGGACCCCGAGCGGAAGGGAGGGATCAGGTGGCAACTGCAATTCAGCAGATAACCAATATCCTTGCTCGTTTAGTAGAGTAATAGGGTCAAACCCCTGTGAATCAACCTAGGGATCCAGAAATGGGGCAAGATAGGGTTTTAGAGAGATTCCAAAAGTTTCTCTTCTCCTAAATTTTTGGGAGGACCGAACCCTGAAGTATCGGAGAGATGGTTAGAAATCATGATCAATATATTCGTCGCTTTAAATTATGTGGAGAATAGACAGTTGCAATTTGCTGTTTTTTCAGTTTGAGAGTCCAGCCAAGATTTGGTGGAATGTAGTTAGAGTTAAATGGGAGAGAGAGGGAACCGCATGGATTTGGTTGAATTTCGTGTGGGAATTTAACGAAAAATATCTCCTACCTATCATCCAGGAGAAGAGAGAGGACGATTTTATTAAACTCCGTCAGGAAACTTTAAGTGTAGTTGAGTATGAGACCCAGTTTACGAAATTATCCAAATTTACTCCTGAAATTGATCGCTACGGAGCAAAGGAGGGTAAGGAGGTTTGTGCAGGGGCTCAATATAGAGATAAAGGAGGCCTTAGCGGAGGCCCAAATTAACACTTTTATGGAAGTTTTGGAGAAGGCCCAGAGAATAGAGATTGCCAGGGCACAAATAAGAAATTTTCACGCAAAACGGAGAGGGGCGTCTGGTGGATATCAGGGGTCGGCACAGAGTGATCGAAACATGCTACTCTTAAAGTCAGTCATGGAGTTGGAGGTGGAAGGTTTACGGGTACATCGAGGGGAGGTACTCGAGAGAAGGCCAAAGTGGAAGAGGACAAGGAAAAGGTGTTCCACAGGGAGGTCAGACCTCCGCTTCCCGAGTATCGTGTGGATATTGTGGGAAATCAAACCATACCGAGAATAACTGCTGAAAAAAATTCGGAAGTGTTTAAGGTGTGGGAGTACAGAGTACCAGATTTTAAATTGCCTACTAATCAGCGATACTTAATCGACTGGCAAATCAAAACCGAAACCGACCAATGTAGGAGGGACCAGGTCAAAGGTGCCAGCCAGAGTTTACTCGTTGGACCAGCAATCGGTACCTGAACCGACGGAGGTAGTGGAAGGTACGATTCCTGTTTTCCATCGTTTAGCCAAAATTTTGATAGACCCTAGTGCCACTTATTCTTTTGTTAGCCCACATTTATGTTTGGAATTGATGTGAAAGCTAAAAGACTGCCATATGATTTAGAAATAAGAACACCTATGGGTAATCAAACTTTACTTGTGAGTGAGGTGTATAGAAACTGCGATATATGGGTTGGTGAGCGAAAGTTAGTAGTTGACCTTATAAGTCTAGCCATTAAGGAGTACGACGTCATTTTAAGAATGGATTGGCTAACTCATTATCATGCCCGAGTAGATTGTCGTATGAAGGTGGTTAAGTTCTCCATCCAAGGTGAGGCAACTCTAAAATTAGATGTGAGAGGTATGTTAGTCTCATCTACTCTCATTTTAGGAATTAGGGTTAGAAAATTGTTTAGTCAAGGGGCACGGGATTATCTTGGTTTTCTAGTTTAACACTCCAGGAGAAAAGGGTAAGTTGGAAGATATGCTGGTGAACAATGAGTATCCAGATGTGTTCCCGGAGGAACTGGTGTCATTGCCACCCGAAAGAGAGATTAAATTTAAGGTTGACCTAGCACCTAGAACTACTTCCCATTTCAAAAATCCCTTATCGAATGGCACCTGCTGAATTTAAGGAGTTAAAATTTCAATTGCAAGACCTGTTAGAGCGGGGATTCATACATGAGAGCGAATCACCGTGAGACGCTCCGGTGCTATTTGTCAAAAAGAAGGACGGGAGTTTAAGATTATGCATTGATTATCGAGGATTGAATGCAGTAACTATTAAGAATAAATATCCTTTACCCCACATCGATGAGTTGTTTGATCAATTACAAGGGGTTGTGGTGTTCTCTAAATTAGATTTTCGACGAGGGTATTATCAATTGAAACTTAGAAATGAGGATGTGCCAAAAACGGCCTTTACCACTCGATATGGGCATTTCGATTTTGCGATAATGCCTTTTGGCTTAACCAATGCTCCAGCGACATTCATGGATCTAATGCATCGAGTGTTTAAACCTTATTTGGATAAGTTTGTGATGGTGTTTATTGACGATGTCCTGGTGTATTCGAAAACAAGGGAGGAGCACGAACAATACTTGAGAATAGTATTGCAAACCCTAAGAGAGCACCAGTTGTTCGCCAAGTTCAGCAAGTGTGAATTTTGGTTAGAAAAAGTGGCGTTCTTAGACCATATAATTTCAAAGGATGGACTTACTGTGAACTTGGCCAAAGTGGAAACTGTAGCTAAATGAAAATGGCCAGAAAATCCTACTGAAGTACGAAACTTTTTGGGTCTAGCGGGGTACTACCGCCGGTTTATAAAGAATTTCTCGAGAATTGCGGAACCCCTAACTAACTTGACAAAGAAACAAGAAAAGTACATTTTGGATGTTAAGTGTGAGAATAGTTTCCAAGAACTTAAAAAGCAATTGACCATGACTCCAGTGCTAACTTTGTCCAACGGGAAGGATAGTTATATGGTTTATACCGATGTTTTGAGAGAAGGGTTAGGGTGTGTTTTAATGCAAAATAAGAATGTGATTGCCTATGCATCTCGGAAGTTAAAGTCTCATAAGCAAAACTATCCAACCCATGATTTAGAACTTGTAGTGGTTGTGTTTGCTTTGAAGAAATGGCGGCATTATTTATACGGGGTGATATTTGAGGTATACACGGATCATAAGAGTCTTAAATACTTATTTTCTCAGAAAGAGCTAAATCTGAGACAACGTCGGTGGGTGAATTTTTAGAAAACTATGATTATACGATTAATTATTATCCGAGAAAGGCCAACATTGTAGCAGATATTTTAAGTCGAAAGGCTCAATTAGCAAGCTTAATGGTGGAAGAGTGGAGCTTGTTGGAGAATATATGTGAATGGAACCCTCGTCTAGAACCACGGAAAGTTATTTTTGAAAATATTGAGGTGAAATCGACATTATTGGAATGGATTAAAGAGGGCCAAATGACAGAACCAACGGTACAAAAGTGGGTGGAAAGAGTAAAGAAAGGAGAATTGTCTAATTTCAACCTAGGGTCTGATGGGATTTTAAGATTTTGAAATCGCGTCGTGGTATCTTAGAATGAAGAACTGAGGAAGGAGATTTTGGAGGAATCTCACCGTTCTAGGTATACGATACATTCAGGTAGTAGTAAGATGTACCATGATCTCAAAAGCTTGTATTGGTAAGATAATAAGAAGGCGGAGATTGCTCAGTTTGTACAAAAATGTCTTACGTGTCAACAAGCGAAAGTTGAGCATCAAAAATCGTCGGGTCTGTTATAGCATTTAGAAATCCCTGAATGGAAGCGTGAGCATATAATGATGGATTTCGTATCAGGGTTATCACGAATTCAAAAAGGGCATGATGCGATTTGGGTGATAGTCGACCGATTAACTAAGACTGTACATTTTCTGCCAGTTAATATGAAATATTTTGGAAAAACTTGCCAAACTCTATATGGATTAGGGCTGGCAATCAGGTCCAATTCAGGTTGGCGGGTCGGGTCATCAAAAAATTTGTTGACCCGAACCCGACCCGTCAACCCGTGACGGGTCAGATATGCTGACCCGAACCTGAAAGTTTCAGGTTGGCGGGTCAAGCGGGTTGACCCGAAACAACCTGAAATTTAATTCCCATTTACTGATTAACCGGCTATAATTTTTAATAGAATCAATTCCAAACTAAATTAAGACATCAAAAGAGTAAAATAATGTAATACATCATCTATCCAAATATAATAATTTCAACTTCACACAAGTTAAATAAATTCATTTAGGATTAAGTAATTAATGTCTTTGAAAAAAAGAATAACTTAGTTTAGTTAGATAAAATAATTTTTATGTTTATTAAATTATTTTTAATTTATAAACGGGTCATATCGGGTCATATCAGGTCACCCACGGGTTAACCCGAAATTGACCTGTTTTCTTTTCGGGTTCATCGGATTCGACTCGATTCTGACCCGAATCCCCAAAACCTCAACCCAAACCCATTAATTTCGTGTTAGATTCGTGTCGTGTTTTCGAGTCGTGTCGGAAATTGCCACCCCTAATATGGATGAAGGAGTGAGATTACATGGGGTATCAGTGACCATCATATCTGATAGAGACCCCAAGTTTGTATCTCGATTCTGGCAAAAGCTGTAAAAGACTCTAGGAACTAAGTTGAGATATATTACAGCGTATCATCCTCAAATCGATGGACAATCTAAGAGAACCATTCAAACTCTTGAAGATATGCTGAGAGCCTGTATTGTAGATTTTAGAGCGAATTGGAGCCAATATTTAACCCTGGTTGAGTTCGCGTATAACAATAGTTACCACTCGTCTATTCAAATGACCCCATATGAAACATTGTATGGACGGTGTCGATCACCAATCCATTGGGATGAAGTAGAAGAGAGGAAGATTTTAAATCCGGCCACGATACCATGGGTTGAGAAAACCTACAAAAGGGTAAAGGTAATTCGTCAAAGGTTTCAAACGGCCCAAAGCCGACAAAAGAGTTATGCCGATCATCGGAGGAAGGATTTGGAGTTTGAGATAGGAGATAAAATGTTTCTTAGGGTTACTCCATTGAAAGGAAAGACTAAAGCAGGAAAAGGGAAAAAATTACAACCAAAATACACAGGACATTTCAGTATACTCCAGCGAATAGGAAAGGTGGCTTACCGACTAGAATTACCAGTTAGTTTGTCTCGGATCCATGATGTTCTTCATGTTTCTTTACTTAAGAAAATCATTCGGATCTGACTCACATTTTACCACCAGAAGATATTGAACTGGACGAGTCTTTGATCTATGACGAACGACCCATTCGAGTACTGGATAGAAGGTGAAGGACTCGAAGAACAAATAGATTCCACTAGTGAAGGTTCTATGAAAACACCATGAGGTGGAGGAAGCAACCTGGGAGTTAGAGAAAGACATGCAAGAAAAGTACCCAAACCTGTTTACAACAAAATGTATGAATTTCGAGGTCGAAATTCTCTTAAGGGGGAGAGAGTGTGAGGACTTGTAAAATCCCTTATATTTTTCTTAAAATTCTCTTTAATTTGGAAATTATTACTTCACAATAACTTTACTACTCATTCACTTCCCCAATAGTTACAATTAATCATAGAACCAAGGGTTTCCCCTTGGTAAACTAGGATTTTCACGTCTTTTCGTAATGTGAGTAATTGGTACGGAGTGTGTACTAACTTTAGTGATTAAGAGTGAGTTTTAGATTATATTAAATGTGTGATTAGAAATAATAATAATAAGTTAGTGAATTGTAAGTAAAAACCCTAGTATGTGTGAGTTAAGGAAAAACGATATGAACCGATAGGTACCGTTTGATACTGAGTGAACACACCACTTGTCCACCATTTTATTAACTTAATTTCATTGTCATTAGTGCAAAAATATTAGCCCTAATTACCCTAGAGAGAGAGCCAAAATTCTTGACTAAAAAGAAAGGAAAAAGAAGAAAAATTCAAGATGAAATCTTGTGGTGACACTTGGAAGTCATCCAACCATCCTTGACCAACTCAAGTATTAGCTTCTTATCTTTTTTTGGAGCTCCATTTCTATCTTATTTTCTTCATTATGGCTGAGACTTGAGGGAGAAAAACAAGAGAGAAAAACCACTTCATTCAATCTTGATTTCTAACTTACTTGAGTGAAAACCGAAAATCTAAACCGATTAACCTCTTATTTGGGAATTTGGGAAGTTTGATGTGCTAAAGGTTTGGAAGAAAAGGTTGAAGTTTCTCTTGCAAACATCTTTAGCAAGGTATTAAGGCCATTTTTTCCTTTTTCTTTCCCTAATCTTGTTTAAGCTTGTATAGCAACTTATATTCTTGACTAATGATAGTTATTTAAATAGTTTTGATGGTTATGGTGGATCTTTGAACTAGGGTTTGAGTTGTTCAATTGTGTTTCTTGTTGATTATATAGCATATGATGTTAATAAGTTTAGATAGGAAATTGGAGTAGTGGTTCAAGACATGAATAAGAAGTTTATACCTTGAATGCATTCAATTCCAGCTTTAAGCATTGAACTGCCCTGCTTCTGACTAGCTTCATTCGTCTATGTTAGAGGCTGAATTAGGCTTAGGTCAAAACATGAAAGTTGTATAAAATGGTGTTATATAGTTGCCTGTAAAATTTTAGCTCAATCGGAGCACTATAATATGTGAAATGACTGAAATATCCCTGATTGCCAAATGTTTTTTTTCGCGGGCAATTTTGAGATTTCACATGTTTGGCTTCATTTTTCACTTTGATTCGCATCAAATCAGCATTTGCCCACTTTCCCAACACTTCTAAAAATGCCTCAATCAGAATTTTGTAGTTTGAGTTATTGCCATTTAAACCCAGTGCTTATAACCAGACTGATAATAAATTCTGGTTCTATAATTTGCAAATTCGACCTAGATCAAATGGGAACGGGGTTGAGTTGTCTTCATAGAAGTTGTAACTCTTTGGCTTAGCTTCGAAATGGTATAAGGTGCACCCCAATCCGATAAGTGTAGCTTCGGTGGTGACCAAAATGCTAAGAGACGTCAAACCTGTGATTTTGTTAATTGTCTTAAACATTAGTTCCGGTCTATTTACTAGCATTGTTTTGTACTTGAGTGACATTGGGCCTATTGAAAGGCTATTGTGGTATAATTATTTGTGTTTGATTTTGGGGCTGAATTGAGAAAAATAAGAAAGCCATAAATGGCTGGAAAATAGGTAAAAACAAAGGGCGTGCTGCCCAAATTTGCACTCGAGATCTAACTAGATATACGCGCGCGACTTGAGTAAGGATTTTGAGAACGCAATATCACTTGAATTGCCTAGGATATTCAAGTCTTCTTTCATAAAAGTATATAAGTTAGAATTCACCTGAAACTTGTACCCTTGGAAAAATGAAATTAACGACTAATAAGAAATACGCTTTTCTCGTTTCTCTGACTCAAATGGTATTTCAAAAATATAACTGGTTCAAAGTTTCACAGTTTGAAGAGCGAGTAAGAGTTTACCGAATATTCTCTAAATGAGTCTCAATTACTTGATTCTCGTTAACGAACGTTTAAGTTTCAAAACCTTAGTTAATTTTCAAAACTCTTAAACAATGTTTTTATCGCAGATTTGGACTCCAACACGGAATAATACCCGAACGTAACCCGTAAAAGCACTACAATCTTTTGGTGAGTGCTTCCAATACTTGATTAAACTTGAAACTTGGTGTTTAATACTTGATCAATGTGATTATATGATATATGAGTAGATTAATAGGGCAAGAGTGTACCTTTACCGCACTTGCCCTAAATGTGATTTATTCTTTTCATGATTCAATTGGAATTGGATATACATGCCATATGAATTGTATCTTGCTCTGGAATTCCAGAAACCCTGTGGCTAGTTAATCCGAGCGAGTCGGCAAAGGGTCTCGGTCGATTAGATAACGAATCTTGGATAGTTAGTGTTGTCGAGTAGAGTGTTATCTCCTCGACTAATCGGTATACTCGAGTATTACCACCAGTGTTTACCTTGGAGTTCGGGTCCGGTAAGGGGTTTGGTTGGTGGACGGAGATTGGAGTTAAGTGGTGTACTACTGGACTAGTTACCTTACTTGAAAGTTGACGGAGTGTCAACAACTATATGATCAAGCTATGGTGGAACTGGTTTACAAAAAACAATTGTATCCTTTTACGTGAAATATTGAATATGGAATGTTGGGCTATACAAAGTGTATGGCTCATTTTCTTGACTTGGTTATGCTCGCTATTTCACTATTATGATACATTTACTGTTAATTAATGGTCAATTTGCTATTTGGAACATCACTGAGTTTTAGTTCACTCCGTTAGGTTTTGTTTTCCTTACAGGGGTATGAGCGAGGCGTGAGACTTGTAAAGACAAGCGTAGTCTAGTAGTTTTTCAATTTTGTAATTGTACTCACGCTAGCACCCGACTAGGGTTGATTGTACTTGAATTGTAAACACTTTAAAGTATTTTGGTGTGTCGAAAACCTTGTATCTGGGTTTGAATATCAATGTATATATTAAGTTTGAATTGTGGTGTTATTTATTATTCTATGGATGTAAGTTATTGTTTCGAGTTACGAGTGAGTGAGTCTTGGCGAGAATTGAGCAGGCGACTCGCGAAACCCTAGGGTACGTCTTAGGGGGAGGTGGGGTCTTCACATAAACCTTTACTTATTCACATAAATTAAGGATCATAACACCATTGGCCCAAACCTCACCCCGCGCAGAGACTACACGAAATGGCTCTGATACTACTTGTGACGCCCCCACTTCTCCTTAAGGGCGAATCCAAGGGTATCAGTGGAATGCCTGCCCACATCTCGCCAGGGCTCACAACAATCCATAATTCAAAACTAGAAATACTTCAAATAATTTCAATTTATATATAAGTACTCCGAAACATTTCATATTTACAATTAGTTAACCTTCAAACTTAAATACAATACAACGGAATATGTACTATAGTCATCTACTATAATACAACTTAAAGACTCCAAAAGAAAACAACTAAGTACTATTCACGAGCACTCTCGGTCTGATGAACACTGTTAAGGAAAACAAAAATGTGGAATGAGCTAAAACAACTCAGTGAGGTTCCAAGACACTCTAACAGTTCTAATAAATCAAGTAATTTGAGCATAACATATGTATGGTTTAAGGTTGCACATTGGCACATTAACATAAAACAGTTATCATTCTACAGAAATAAACACCTATTGGAGGATACAGGGTTCCCGTGGAACCATTTCGGTCAATTTCACCTTATAACTTCGCATCCCCTCGGTCTGTCTGGTCATCACTTTATCCCTCCAATAGTAATACTCGAATATATCGAAACGGTGTTCCAGGGTTCCAACCTACCCGACCGAAATCCAGTTCTGACTCGAGCAGGTTAGTAACCAAGGGTAGGATCCAGTTCAGGTTAGAGTTTACAACATGCGCAAGTAATCAAGTAAATCGGTAAACGGCAAGTAATCAAATAGATTGGTAAACGATAAGTAAACAAATAAATCGGTAAACGGTAAGTAGTTCAAATAAATTGGTAAACGGTGAGTAGTTCACTGTTAACGGTAGAAATTTGTCAGTTTAGTAGGTCGAATAAGATAAAGTATACACTCGCCTTAAAAACGGTGGAAAAGTTCATAGGAGCAATTATCAGTAGCACTTAACAGTGAAACAACATAATGATCATGGAGTAAACATGTCGTAAAACTATTCAAATCACGTACTTCTTTATGGAACACTCACCAATTCAAAATAGAGTGTAAGTGCTCAAACAAACTTTTAGACGTCTGCTTCGAGATCCTCTTGAAGTTCCCCTGAGCGCTTGAGCAAATAATAATTGGCTATAATACGCTATTGTTTATAAACCCCTCGTTAACAAAGAAGGTTGTACACTTGTACAATACAAAGAAAATATTACAAAAGAGAGCCTTAATTACTCGTAAATCGAGACTCAAAAGTGGGGTTTAATAAACACAAGGGAAACTGATTTCCATCATGAAATCAAGTTTAAAACAGTCATTCAATATCGAAGAGTAGTGAAGAGTTTCTAAAAACTCATTTCCCAACAAGTTTAAAAATTTCAGTTTTAAGGAGCAATCTTTGAAAAATCGGATCTTACACTCAATAGGTCCAAAATTGAAAAACTTGGTACCGTTGGAAATTAGTTCCAAAGTACTAAAACTTCTTAGAAGACACTTGTAGACACCAAAATTTTATCAAATTTTTAATATTTTCTTGAATTTTTTCTATTTAATGAGTTGTTTATTTTCTTGCATTTTAATGTGTATTTTCTCATTTTTACAGGTTTGTTTTAACAAAAAAAAAAAAATAACCCTAATCATTTTGTTTCACCAAAACCACTATTAACTCATTTTTACACTCCATTCTCACAGACCTTTCTTCTCATTTTGGGTGAAAAATCCATCATGTTATCTCAAGGATTCTTTTTGTCATTTGGTGAGGATAATCATTTTTTGGCAACCAAATCCCATTGACTTTTGGACATCCCTCTCGGCTCTCTCTTGGCTTGGGACAAGAAACACTTCACCTTTTTTGGCTCAAGGGACTCTCTCGGCTCTCTCTGAAAATCAGACAAGACACAAAAAAAAAGAAGCTCCCCAATTTTCTGCTCTCAAGACTCTCTCTCGGCCATTTTTTTTGGTTTTTCTCTCTTTCAGCTCACAAGATTTCTTGGACACCCACATACAAGCAAGAAATAACTCTCTCGGCTCTCTCTTAACTGAAAAAGAAAGAGACAAAAAAAAAAGAAAAACTCCCACTCTCACCCTCGGCTCTCCTCTCTCCCAATATTTTTCCAACACATTTGCACATAACACAAGGGAGGCAGCGATCGGTTAGGCTATTGAAGCTTGACAATTTCATCAAAAAACTTTGGCCAAGGGACCAAACTCTTCATTGAGGTATTTCTATCCCTTTTCCAGCTTTTCTTTTTTTTAATTAACTAGATTGAATGTATGTGTGGTTGCTTTGTTTGTTGCTTTATTTTGCTGGTTTTGTGGGTTGTTGGGTTGTTGAATTTTGGGGATAAGTTATGCACAGAATTAAGAAAAAAGAAACGGGCCTATGAATGCATGTCAAGTGTTTGTGAAAAAACCAAAATGAAAAACGAATTAAAGGAGTGAATTTGGTCTGTATGTTTTGCTAAAATGGATGACCATCAGCTAGTACAAAGCTTGCAAATGCTTAGTTATCCAAAATTTCGGAGTTTTTGAGCGTTATAAGCATTAAAATAATTTTCTTCATTTTTTGGGCTGTTTTGACTTAATACATCATTTTGTTGTTGTTTACTTGTCAAGCTAAGATTATAGTTGTAATGTAGAGGTTATAAGGAGGGTTTTGGCATTATTTATGATTTTTGGGGAAGGATATAGTGTTTTTGAAAAATAAAAACTGGACTGATTTCTTGGCATTTTGGCTACTTTTGGTTCATTTTTCGTAAAAACTAAGCCCAAAAACGGATTTTACGCGAAAAATCGAGTGAGGGGGTGGATTTTAGTGAAATTTTGTGATCAAAAAAATTTCGCCGGCGACCGGCGGCAGCCGCCAGGTCAGCCATGGTTGGGCGGTGGTGAGGAGCTTCAGCTGGCCAAACAAGAAGAAGAAGAAACGGAAGGGAAGAAGAGAAGAAAAAAGAAAGGAAAGAAAAGAAAGAAAAGAAAAGAAGAAAAAAAATGGTTTGGGCTAATGTTTTTTTTTAGTGGTGGGCTTGTGGTTATTTTTGATTGGGTTTTGGGGATGGATCTTTGTTCATTTCTTTTGGGTTTCGGTTGGGTTAGGAGGTCAGAACCCATGTTTTTTTTTGTCAGACTTGAGTGATGACAAAACGGGCTGGCCTAGGTATGCTGGCTTGAACTTTTGGCTAGGTTTAAGCAGTTTCAGCCCTAATAAATAAAAGGAAGCCCGATGGCCTTTTCCTTGCCCCAATCAGAAACCGAAATTTTGCACTTTAACCCCTGACCTTTGGAATAGTTTTACTGTGGCCCAGAACATTTTAAATCTCTTTCACTTAGGTCCTTAAGTTAATTGCACTTTGGTCCCTGAACTTTATCTTTCATTTAATTTTGGCCTCTAAACTTTGGAAAGATTATATTGTAACCCCCAAAAGTTTTTCAATTTTGCAATTTAGTCCTTAGTGAATTTTGCCTATTTTATTATGATTGTTTCTTTTCTTTAATAGCTAATTATGCTATCTTTTGAGTATATTTAACTTGTAATTTCTAGATGTTATTAAATTTATTTGCGTTTGACATGTTAAGGTGATTTTTAGTGTTTTTATCATTATTATTATTTTCAATTAATTGGTGCCTTGATTCCTTTGTTCATTTTGAGTATAAATAGGACAATTTGGACTTCCATTTAGTCACCACTTCAAAAGGGAGGTACCCCTATTATTATTTAAATGTCAATTACGTGCTTTTATGTGCTTCTACGTGTTCCTATGTGTTTATATATTTTTATATGCTTTATTTATTTGATTTAAATGTTCATTCAAAATTTTCTTATAGTTGTTTAGTTAATTCTTATAATTATTTGAGAGACATTTAAATACCTCAAAAATGTAATAGATAGGATAACTAGATTTATTTTAACATACTTTCCCCATTTAGATTTGTAGTTAGGCTCCCCGATGTAATAGATAGGTTTTGCGTGTTTATGTGGCTTATGTGTTATGTGTTTTTATCCGCTTTTCTTAGGATTTTTGCATCTAGATATTATGTTTATGTGTTATGTGCTACGTGCTCTTATGTGTTTATTTGTTTTAATTTATGTTTTATTTGTCTTATTATGTATTAAGAATGCATGACGTCACCACACTAGTCCAACGCTAGTTGTGGTTTCTCCCTCCGCTTACTTGCTAGTCCAACGCTAGTAAGGATTTTTAGAAATGGGTTAGTCTAATGCTAGACCCTTAGCTTGTTCGTGCGTTAGATTCATCTTTGTGTGATATTCATTACATTTTCATGCATATTTTCATTTTTAGGATCTTTTCTCATTTGCATGATATGTCCTATTATATTATCCCATACCCCATATCCCCTATATGTGTTAATCATATCATTTAGAATTGCATCTCATTTAAGAAATTGTAAAATAAGTTAGTTCATTTGCTTGTTCATATTAGGAGAATTATTTTTTGAACATGGGAAATGGGTGATTATAACTCTTTAGTTTAAATACCCCATCGATCCCTGTATAAGAAAATTATGTCACGAGTTTTTGTCTCCCGTACCCATTATGTTGCATTCCTATTCTTTGGCCACTGATATCAAGATATATAATTTCTTTTCTTTGCTTTTCTTTTAATTTCATCATTCGCATACTCGTGACCCCTTCAAGGAAACATTTTGGCCTTCGCAATCAATGCGATTGGTATCAATTAAGTCCTTGAATGGATATTTTGTCCCTTTCGATATTTTATAAATTTAGATTTGCATCCATGTATGAAACATCCAAACGTGATAAAATTAAGGGTTAGATTAGGAAAATTTTGACTAAATCTCGCAACTAGCTTAGACTAGGTTGAAAGGGTGCCTTAGGTTTGAGTTAATCGAACATTTGCCATCCCTTTCTTCAACCGTGACTCCCGAATCCATTTTCTCTTGTTTTTCAAAGACCTGGAGTTGTCGAAAAGGGTTTTATTTTATTTTATTTTATTTGTATCAAAAACATTTTTGGGTGACTTGGTACACCAAAAATCAATACCAAGTGGCGACTCCTCTTTTTTTCTTAAAAACCCTTTTAAACTAAATTTTGGACCCAAATTGTCGCATTCTTTAAAGTCCTATCCTAGGTCCTTTTCACTTATTTTTAAATAAAATCACATCTTTTATAAATCTCTTTTTTTCCATCGCAAAATTGGGGCGCGACAACTTGGCGACTCCACTGGGGACGCTAGAGAGTCCAAGCACTTGGTTTAGTTATCTTTTCTCCTTTTAACATTTTTATTTATCATATTTGGATGTTTTAGGTTGCATTTTTCTTTTTTTAGGACGTTTTGCATTTCACACTCGTATTCGTTCATCGTTTCTCGTGTATGTAATGAATAGTTTATTTATTTACTTTTGTTTATTCACTTATTCGTATCGCGTTTTGCATTTGGGGTGTGGAATGTTACCTTAGAGCCTTCACGTGCATTTAATGTTAATCCCTCTCCTCAAAGGAGCACTTCATACGTGCTTACGCTATTTATTTACAACCCCACATTTTATTTTCCTTTTAGTGGTTATCACACCACTTTTCCCTGTTAGGATTAGGATCGATTCATTTGGACATGTGGCCGTGGTACGACGTGCACGTAGCAATGTCTGGGGGATCACTCGAGCCACTGACCGAAGGCCTTGGAATTGATGACCCTTCGCCTCCTGGTCTGAAGGCTTGGGAGCCTGAGCCTTATCGAGTCTAGATGCATTAGTAAGCCAAACCTCATGCATTCATATTAGAATTTACCTAGGATAGAGTCAACTTTACCCAATTAGTGACACTAGACACGAGGGGAGGGATTCCACCTCTCTCTTTTCGCTTTCTTTACTTTCTATTCTTGTATAATTTATTGTTCCAACGTGTTATGTGTTATTTGTTAAACTAACATCTCCTTGTTTTCTCCTTTTCTGCATACACAAACTTTAGAAATAAGAGTCCTTGCCTGGTACTCTTTTAGGATAAAATCGCCTTTTTATATCAAGCATGTTTAAATTTAGTTAATTGAATTAATAATATGCGTATGTATTGCACATCATTTTAGGCTTACCCCGACATTTAAATGGGGCACTTTTAGGTCATATTTCAATTATTTCATTGTATATTTAATACACTTTAATAAATTGTCATCATGCATTAACCATAAAGGGAATGTCGCATAGGGAATCCCACGTTAGGAATAAACCACCTGCTGTCTCGGATATATAATCCAAAGAGACTTGTACGTTTATATTTTTGTACCATCCAAGGGGGTAGTGCACAAGATAAGGTAGGATCTGGTTCCTTCCACGATGACAACATTGAGAATGATGGAAAAACTTTTGTACATTAGAATATGAGCATCTAATAATCATCTTTTGCCCATTTCATCAGAGTTGGTAAAAATTCCTTGCATAAAGGACATTAAATTGAATAAATTCACAAATAATTTCTCATTGTTGAGATGATAAATATATCGTGGCCAAATCTTGATTTTAGAAGGTCCATAGACTAATGCATTGCAATAAATTTTGTGAGTTTTGAAACTACCAATAGGAGAACAATTCAGTCAATTTTCGAATAAACCGTGGAATTCCATTCAATCCATTTGGCCATTTTATTCATTTTTAGGATAATTCAGTGAATTTTTGAATAAACCGTTAATTTCATCCAATCCATTTTATCCATTTATTTATTTTTAGAGCAATCTAGTCAATTTTTTGAACAAATCATCAATTCCATCCAATTCATTTGACTGATTTATTCATTTTTAGGACAATCCAGTCGATTTTTGAATAAACCGTCAATTCTATCCAATCCATTTGACCAATTTATTCATTTTTAGGACGATACAATCAATTTTGAATAAAGCATCAATTTCATCCAATTCATTATTCATTTAGTCAATTTTTTTAAATAAATCTTTAATTTCATCCAATTCATTTGATCAGTTTAATTCACTTTTAGGATAATCCAATCAATTTTTGAACTAACCACCAATTCCATTTGATCCATTAAATCCGTTTATTCTCTTTTAAAGTTTCGATTTATGGTTCATCGAAGAAATTAGTCAAGACATTTCAATCCTTTCAAAAATAAGTTTTTCACGCTAAATTGATTTTAATATTATTTTATGTGTCAATCAAAACAATCAATCCATTCGGACTTTGTCCTCATTTTGTTAGGACAAATTGTCTCTTGTTACTTCAATTGGTCAAAAATTTTCAAAATTGTCTTTTATTCGAATCTCAATAAGTCGATCGGATCCATCAGGTATTGTATGATGCTTACCTCAGAGGATTGCATCTTTCATGCTAGGCCAACTCTTGGCATAAAAAGGGCTCCCCCATAGGACATGCATACCGATTTTACAGTTTTACTTACTAACTCTGGGTATTTTTCTTTTATTTTTTTCCTCTTCCTTTATATTTATAAAAGATATTTCAATAGGGTAAAAAATATATGTTTCCTATATCTGATAATATTTTTGGTCTATAAGTGTTGAAAATTACAAGTGTTACTTATTTTTGGACAGATCCTACAATGTAAAAAAAAAAAGAATGAAAAATCCATTTGAAAATGCCAGTCTAAAGCATCTCAAAAATCTCTTGATTCATTGTTTCTAATACATTTTGTCTCAAAAGATAGAAGAGAAGTGTATATATTGAAAGTGTATTCTTTAGAGATTTTTATTTTCTCATATGTATTATATTTGAGTAAAAAAAAATTTCAAACATTTGAATAATAAAGTTTTATTTAGATAATTATTGTTTTGTATATATTCGTTCTTTATTTGCTCATTGGAGATTTCATGATAAATTCAAAAAAAAGAAGACTAAATTGAGATTTTTCGATCCCTTATTTGAAAATTCATGACTGTATGTCCAAAATTCTTTGCATACACTAGATTTGTGGTCTAAACTATTCAATGAGAGTAGTCGAAAACAAAAGGGGTCACTCAAATTTGATAGTTTGTCATAAAAGATCAACTCCAACACTTTTCTTTTTCATTTTTTGTCCACTTCTATTGAACCTCCAATGTCAGTCGCATTGGTTGACTAGTTTCAAAGTGAGACAATTTTTACCGTGAAAATGTCCAGTCTGTCTAACCAAATTCAATCCACATCTGAGTGAAAGCAAAAATGTACATTACTTTTTATTTGTTTTGAAAATTTGGAATGATACTTTAGGCTTTCGTTTCTCTATCTATACAGATTTTATCATTTGTTTTCCCATTTGAGACTTTAAAAAATAGAATTTCGTTTCAAATAAAAGCCTCAATGATCATGACCCTACATGACAAAATTTTCAAATGTCAAAAGGAAATGGATTTTCCCAACGGGCTATTCTCTACTTTGCTTGTCATGAGAAATAAGAAGGATGTTTTGGCCATCGTTTCTACTATCTAAACACTTTTTATCCTTTGCATCCTTATTTGAGCCTAAATTGGTGGTTCGTTTTAAAAGCACTTATGATCGCACCCCATACTGGGGAAGGAGATTTGAGAATTTTTAAAAAATGGCAAAGATGCTCAAAATTTTGAAAGGGACATCAAATAAAGAAAAAGAGTGAAAGAAAAGAAAAGAAAAGAGAAAAAACTACAAGTTGGGGGAATTTGACTCTATCATTGATAATTGGTCTTCAATATCGAAAAGAAAGAGGAGCCATCTATACTCCAAAATTAGGAATTTTCAATTCTATCATTGACATTTGGGATCTCAGCATTGGTAAAAAAAAAAAAAAGAGAGAGAGAGAAAGAGAAACAAAGAAAAATGAGAAAAAAATGAATGATGAAATGAAAAGAAAGATGCAAAGACATCCAATGCTGCATTCCCTCTAGTGAATGATAAAAAAAAAAGAAAAAAAGAAAAGGAGTCAAAATGGGGTTCCGGAGTTTTAAGTCCAAAACTGAGGCAATTTTTTGGAAGAAATGCGATCTTAAGTGCGTTGTCCTTAAAAATTTTATTTCTTTTAGCTATCATTGTCAAGTCACATGACAAGCTCATAAAGTCCATTGCTGACTTATCTTTCATGACAATTGGAAGCGAAAATCTTGCCTCTAAGGAACCTACCAATCACTCATGATCATAAAGTAATAACTTGTTTCTATATGTTTAACTATCGTTTCTACCTATACATTACAAGCCTATAGAGCTTATCTGTTGACTGAGTTTTCTCAAGAAATAAGTGTGATAAACTATTTGCTTTCACCAAGATGTGATATTGAATGGATTAGACACAATTTGGGCACAAAAACAAGACAGCTCCTGATCTATCATTTCTCCTAGAGCCATCTCAAAATTAGGAATAATACCCGTTTGTTTGATCCTAAAGGATGAGCTAATAAGAAAAATGACCACTTTCTCTAAACATCGATCCCAAAATGAGGAAGAGATTTTTTGCAATTTGGTCTTATTTTGAGAGATTTATCATGGAATCTTCTATATGAGTTTGGATATGACATTTAAATTTTTCATTTGAAAAATGTAGTTTCTATTCACATTGCATGTGATTATTTTGCAACTAAAATAAGCCCAAACTAGGGCAAATTTTTTGTAGTATATTTGTGAGATTTCACCAAATAAGTTCAAATACATTTGTGGGGTATGTCCAAGGTCAAGTATATTTTTCAAATTTTTGATAAGTCAACAATTTGCATGAACCTTAATTGTTACATCATTGCTCAAAAAAAAAAGAGAAAGAAAAAGAATTCTGAAAAATTCAAGCGTTTTGCAAAATCTCCTATTGTGCAGGTGTTTATGGTTAAGATCGAGGAAAATCGCAACTCAAAACTTGAAAGTTTGGAGGTCAATCACGAAAAAAGAGAGCAATAATGCTACATTGCAAAGTGGAGGATTGGCTATTTGTTCAAAAGGAGTACATACTTCGGCAGCCAACTTGAAATAAAAAAAAGAAGAAAAAAAAGGGAATTAAAAAGAGAGAAAAGAAAAAAAAAGAAGAGAAAAAAAGGGGAATGGAAAAAAAAGAGAAAAGAAAAGGGGGAGTGGAAAAAGAAAAAAAAAAGAAAAGAGTTTTTCCTTCAATTTTGCAAATTTTTACTATTGAACTTTGGGAGCATTTTACTTGGAGATTACATTTCTAAATTGGGGCAACACCTTATCCTCTTATGCTTCTAATGGAAGTGGTAATACCTGCCAAAATTGAAATCCCGTTCTTGTGCATTTTGACGAAGGTTCAGGTAGAAGAAATTAAATGGATCAAGGAGCACAATGAGTTGCTATTTCCAATGGATGAAAAAAAAAGAGGGTTAAATGTTACCTGCCATGGACAATGCTATCAACAAAAGATGGTTCGTTGGTTATGACAAGAAAGACAAATCTTGCTTATTTGAAGTAAGGGATAAAGTTTTGAAGCGAATTCTTCCGATTCAAGAGGAGGTTAATGGAAATGTTTGCCCCAACTTGGCAAGGACCATTTATTGTTCAAAGAGTGCTATCCGGAGGAATGCCCATTCTCACAGAACTGAACGGACAAATTTTTCCTCTGCCAATCAATTCAGATATGTGTAAGAAATTCTTTATCTGATTATGTGATTTTTCCTTTTGAGATACCATCTCGGGTAGATTAAAGGCGGGCCTTCTTCTTTTCTTTTTGAACATCTTACCCCTAGTTTTTCCCTTTGAACCTTTAGAATAATTTAATTCTTCATTTGATAGCCCCC
Organism: Coffea humblotiana; assembly: GCA_023065735.1. Lineage (NCBI taxonomy): Eukaryota > Viridiplantae > Streptophyta > Magnoliopsida > Gentianales > Rubiaceae > Coffea > Coffea humblotiana. The sequence goes on from CM041215.1 coordinate 7,344,328, forward strand.
CTAAAGATCGCAAACCCTACACTGGGGCAAATTTTATCTCCTATTTGTTATAAAAAAAAAGAAAAAAGAGAAGAAAAAAAAAGAAGAAAAAGAGTCAAGAGCCAAGTTGGAGCAATTTTTCAGTTTTAATACCCTCGGGCAAATATTGATAGAACGCGGTCTTAGGGTTTTTGAAACCTCTTCGAAGATTTGCTTTCAAGCCTTAACATTTCTTCTACACCCCACCTGACCCCATCATAAAAATCATAAAGTTCCGACCTCCGCCTTAGTAGTATTTCTAATAAAAATTACTTAATCAAATGGTAAATGATGTCAATACACCTTCGCCAATTTTGCATGAGAAGGATTGTCGCACTGATGCCATCATTTCTTAAAACACATTTTTGAGTTGATAAAGGTTGTCGACAAGATTTGTTTATTAGGTGAAAACCCGAAAGGGCGTCTTTTAAAAAAAAAAAGAAAGAAAAAATAGAAAATGAAAGCAAAAGAAAAAGGAGGTTGACCTCAGTGAAAATCCGAAAGGTTAAGGTCATCAAGATAGACGACATCCAAAGGGATCAAATGTGACATTTTTCTTTTTCAAGGGCCACTCATTCAAATCTGGTTATTAGAAATAGATGTTTTGTGATACATAGTGGAGTATGGCTGACTAATGCTAGAAAATTGAGAAGATTCAAGACAAGTTGCAACACAACTCTTGGGGAGCAGTTTTAACATTGAAAGATTATGCTTGCATGGTTCTCAAGGCCAAAGGGATCACAAGAGATCACATGGGTGGTGGTATTATGTGATCACTCTTTCTGCCTTCTCGAAAGCATGACAAATGTGGCATTTGTTAAACATGATTTGCACTGGGCCAAATATCAAAAGGAGTGAGCTCCAATTTGGGTAATGCATTCCAAATCTGCTTTGTGAAAAAAAAAGGTCTTTTAAAATCGAGAGAATAGTGACATATATATGTACCTCTCAAATCCTTTGAAGGGAAAGTTGTCACTGGTATTCTTCAAGTTTTAAAATTCGTCAATTTTGACATTTAAAAAAAAGGAGAAAAAAGTGTTTCTTTCATTTCTTCTAAAGTTTGAAAAAAAAAAAGAAGATGAGAAAAAGGTGTTTCTTTCATTTCTTCTAAAGCCTGAAAAAAAAAAGAGAAAAAAAAGAGAGAGATTGCAAATCCAACAACTTGAGGAACATGCATTTTGATCTTTCAGTTCGATAGCATAGAACTTGTGTTTTCATTTCTTCCGCTAATTATTTGAGCTCGAGTTTAATCCCACCCATTATCTGGGTTTCGAACATATTTTCATTTAGGCATCTGGGTTTGGATTCAATCCCATTGAACAATCCAGATCAAAAGATCAAATTTAATTTCCTGTTGGTGAGTCTCAGCGTCCGCCGCGCACCCTTCTGTCTCCCTTCTTGACAATTTAATTTCCTGTTGGTGAGTCTCAGCGTCCACCGCACACCCTTCTACCCCCCTTCTTGACAGATCAAAAGACAAATTTAATTTTCTGTTGGTGAGTCTCAACGTCCACCGCGCACCCTTCTATCTCTCTTCTTGACAAATTTAATTTTCTGTTGGTGAGTCACTGCGTCCATCGCGCACCCTTCTACCCCCTTCTTGACAGATAAAAAAATCAAATTTAATTTTCTGTTGGTGAATCTCAGCGTCCACCGCGCACACTTCTATCTCCCTTCTTAACAAATTTAATTTTCTGTTGGTGAGTCTCAGCGTCCACCGCGCACCCTTCTATCTCCCTTCTTGACAAATTTAATTTTCTGTTGGTGAGTCTCTGCGTCCACCGCGCACCCTTCTACCCCCTTTCTTGACAGATCAAAAGATCAAATTTAATTTTCTGTTGGTGAGTCTCAGCGTCCACCGCGCACTCTTCTATCTCCCTTCTTGACAAATTGAATTTTCTATTGGTGAGTCTCAGCGCTCACCGCGTACCCTTCTATCTCCCTTCTTGACAAATTTAATTTTCTATTGGTGAATCTCAGCGCTCACCGCGCACCCTTCTATCTCCTTCTTGACAAATTTAATTTTCTGTTGATGAGTCTCAGCGTTCACCGCGCACTCTTCTACCCCCTTTCCTGACAAAAAAAATCAAATCAAAAAATCAAAAATAAATTTAATTTCCTCTTGGTGAGTCTCAGCGTCCGCTGCGCGCCCTTCTATCCCCCTTCTTAGAGTGTAACTGCGTCTCTCCACGCGTCTTTTCTAATTATGACAATTTACTTTTCTTGACTGTCTTATTGTGATTTCTCATTCATTTTTGTGTTTCATGTTTAGAAGTTCTGGGAGCTCAAACTTCTTCGACTTCGCAAAGATCATAGATGGTCAATACACTCGTTTCATTGTGGTTCACTGGTATTTGAACTACGTTTAACCAGATTCCCCCGGTGGGATACGTAGGCAACTCTACATGAGTTCGGTCACGTGTTTTGCAATGTTATTGAGTCATTTTGCCCAATAATTATAGCCAAGTGTTGGTTTGTTATTTTATTTTGGATGCAATTAGAAGAAACAAGTAAGTAATTTGGTGTCTACGTCTTTGTCTTGAATTTATTTGAAACTCTAGACAAAGAGGGGCAAGGTGTAAACACCAAAATTTTATCAATTTTTTAATGTTTTCTTGAATTTTTTCTATTTAATGAGTTGTTTATTTTCTTGCATTTTAATGTGTATTTTCTCATTTTTACAGGTTTGTTTTAACAAAAAAAAAAAATCACCCTAATCATTTTGTTTCACCAAAACCACTATTAACCCATTTTTACACTCCATTCTCACAGACCTTTCTTCTCATTTTGGGTGAAAAATCCATCATGTTATCTCAAGGATCCTTTTTGTCATTTGGTGAGGATAATCATTTTTTGGCAACCAAATCCCATTGACTTTTGGACATCCCTTTCGGCTCTCTCTTGGCTTGGGACAAGAAACACTTCACCTTTTTTGGCTCAGAGGACTCTCTCGACTCTCTCTGAAAATCAGACAAGACACAAAAAAAAGAAGCTCCCCAATTTTCTGCTCTCAAGACTCTCTCTCGGCCATTTTTTTGGTTTTTCTCTCTTTCAGCTCACAAGATTTCTTGGACACCCACATACAAGCAAGAAATAACTCTCTCGGCTTTCTCTTAACTGAAAAAGAAAGAGACAAAAAAAGAAAAACTCCCACTCTCACCCTCGGCTCTCCTCTCTCCCAATATTTTTCCAACACATTTGCACATAACACAAGGGAGGCAGCGATCGGTTAGGCTGTTGAAGCTTGACAATTTCATCAAAAACTTTGGCCAAGGGACCAAACTCTTCATTGAGGTATTTCTATCCCTTTTTCCAGCTTTTCTTTTTTTTTAATTAACTAGATTGAATGTATGTGTGGTTGCTTTGTTTGTTGCTTTATTTTGCTGGTTTTGTGGGTTGTTGGGTTGTTGAATTTTGGGGATAAGTCATGCACAGAATTAAGAAAAAAGAAACGGGCCTATGAATGCATGTCAAGTGTTTGTGAAAAAACCAAAATGAAAACGAATTAAAGGAGTGAATTTGGTGTGTATGTTTTGCTAAAATGGATGACTATCAGCTAGTACAAAGCCTGCAAATGAGTGCTGTTTTGAGCATTAAAATAATTTTCTTCATTTTTGGGGCTGTTTTGACTTAATGCATCATTTTGTTGTTGTTTACTTGTCAAGCTAAGATTGTAGTTGTAACGTAGAGGTTATAAGGAGGGTTTTGGCATTATTTTATGATTTTTGGGGAAGGGTATAGTGTTTTTCAAAAATAAAAACTGGACTGATTTCTTGGCATTTTGGCCACTTTTGGTTCATTTTTCGTAAAAACTAAGCCCAAAAACGGATTTTACGCGAAAAATCGAGTGAGAGGGTGGATTTTGGTGAAATTTTGTGATCGAAAAAATTTCGCGGGCGGCGGCGGCGGCAGTCGCCAGGTCAGCCATGGTTGGCGGTGGTGAGGAGCTTCAGTTGGCCGAACAAGAAGAAGAAGAAACGGAAGGGAAGGAGAGAAGAAAAAAGAAAGAAAAGAAAGGAAAGAAAAGAAAGAAAAGAAAAGAAGAAAAAAAAATGGTTTGGGCTAATGTTTTTTTTAGTGGTGGGCTTGTGGTTATTTTTGATTGGGTTTTGGGGATGGATCTTTGTCTATTTCTTTTGGGTTAGGAGCTCAGAGCCCATGTTTTTTTTGGTCAGGCTTGAGTGATGACAAAACGGGCTGGCCTAGATATGCTGGCTTGGACTTTCGGCTGGGCTTAGGTAGTTTCAGCCCAAATAAACAAAAGGAAGCCCGATGGCCTTTTTCTTGCCCCAATCAGAAACCGAAATTTGCACTTTAACCCCTGACCTTTGGAATAGTTTTACTGTGGCCCAGAACATTTTAAATCTCTTTCACTTAGGTCCTTAAGTTAATTGCACTTTAGTCCCTGAACTTTATCTTTCATTTAATTTTGGCCCCTAAACTTTGGAAAGATTATATTGTAACCCCCAAAAGTTTTTCAATTTTGCAATTTAGTCCCTAGTGAATTTTGACTATTTTTATTATGATTGTTTCTTTTCTTTAATAGCTAATTATGCTATCTTTTGAGTATATTTAACTTGTAATTTCTAGATGTTATTAAATTTATTTGCGTTTGACATGTTAAGGTGATTTTTAGTGTTTTTATCATTATTGTTATTTTCAATTAAATTGGTGCCTTGATTCCTTTGTTCATTTTGAGTATAAATAGGACAATTTGACTTCCATTTAGTCACCACTTCAAAAGGGAGGTACCCCTATTATTATTTAAATGTCAATTACGTGCTTTTATGTGCTCCTACGTGTTCCTATGTGTTTATATATTTTTATATGTTTTATTTATTTGATTTAAATGTTCATTCAAAATTTTCTTATATTTGTTTAGTTAATTCTTATAATTATTTGAGAGACATTTAAATACCTCAAAAATGTAATAGATAGGATAACTAGATTTATTTTAACATACTTTCCCCATTTAGATTGTAGTTAGACTCCCCGATGTAATAGATAGGTTTTGCGTATTTATGTGGCTTATGTGTTATGTGTTTTATTCCGCTTTTCTTAGGATTTTTGCATCTAGATATTATGTTTATTTGTTATGTGCTACGTGCTCTTATGTGTTTATTTATTTTAATTTATGTTTTATTTGTCTTATTATGTATTAAGAATGCATGACGTCACCACACTAGTCCAACGCTAGTTGTGGTTTCTCCCTCCGCTTACTTGCTAGTCCAACGCTAGTAAGGATTTTTAGAAATGGGTTAGTCCAATGCTAGACCCTTAGCTTGTTCGTGCGTTAGATTCATCTTTGTGTGATATTCATTACATTTTCATGCATATTTTCATTTTTAGGATCTTTTCTCATTTGCATGATATGTCCTATTATATTATCCCATACCCCCTATCCCCTATATGTGTTAATCATATCATTTAGAATTGCATCTCATTTAAGAAATTGTAAAATAAGTTAGTTCATTTGTTTGTTCATATTAGGAGAATTATTTTTTGAACATGGGAAATGGGTGATTATAACTCTTTAGTTTAAATACCCCATCGATCCCTGTATAAGAAAATTATGTCACGAGTTTTTGTCTCCCGTACCCATTATGTTGCATTCCTATTCTTTGGCCACTGATATCAAGATATATAATTTTCTTTTCTTTGCTTTTCTTTTAATTTCATCATTCGCATACTCGTGACCCCTTCAAGGAAACATTTTGGCCTTCGCAATCAATGCGATTGGTATCAATTAAGTCCTTGAATGGATATTTTGTCCCTTTCGATATTTTATAAATTTAGATTTGCATCCATGTATGAAACATCCAAACGTGATAAAATTAAGGGTTAGATTAGGAAAATTTTGACTAAACCTTGCAACTAGCTTAGACTAGGTTGAAAGGGTGCCTTAGGTTTGAGTTAATCGAACATTTGCCATCCCTTTCTTCAACCGTGACTCCCGAATCCATTTTCTCTTATTTTTCAAAGATCTGGAGTTGTCGAAAAGGGTTTTATTTTATTTTATTTGTATCAAAAACATTTTTGGGTGACTTGGTACACCAAAAATCAATACCAAGTGGCGACTCCTCTTTTTTTCTTAAAAACCCTTTTAGACTAAATTTTGGACCCAAATTGTCGCATTCTTTAAAGTCCCATCCTAGGTCCTTTTCACTTATTTTTAAATAAAATCACATCTTTTATAAATCTCTTTTTTTCGATCGCAAAATTGGGGCGTGACAACACTTTTCCAAGATTCTAAATAGAAAGCATTCAATTTTCAGCTCAAAGTAGCTGATCTAAGTCAGCAAGGCAGATTCAGTCTTGTTTTTCGGCAAACTTTGGAAATTCGGAAAAATTTACAGAAATTGAACTAGCCTTTGAAATTCATAATACAATATGAATTCCAATCAAGGCTTTAAACACAACAATGGAATGAAATTCGGAGTTTTGAACATCAGGATATAGTAGCTCAAAGTCAGCTGAAAATTACTCACTGACCAAGAGTTTCCAGATTTGAAAAACTATCTTTGAAGTATCATTTGGCCATCGACATGGCATTAAAAATACACCAAATTTGATACACTAAATCTTCCATATGTGAACTATATCTCTACCAAAATTTAGGTAAAAACTCGTACGGGAAGGTGGTTAACGAAATAACCAAAGTTCGTGAAATTCTAAAGGCTAATTTGCCTATTTGAGTTTCTCTTTCCTTTTAAAAGTTTTGTCCCACACAATCAACCTCAATTCACTCAAATGTTGAAACCAATGTTCCATAAATATCCAATGAGCAATTTAGGGGTAATTGACAGCAAATTTTTCGAAACAAAACGTTCCAAAATAAGTTTGACCATTCGGCCAAGAGAAAAAGAAAAAGTTTTCTAGATTCGAAAAGTAAGATTTGGGACATCATTTGGGTATCGAAATGGTGTTAGAATAACACTAAATTCGGTAAACATAAACTTCCATATGAGTACTATTCTCCTATCGAATTTCATGCAAAAACGAGTATGGAAAGATAGTTAACAAGACCACAAAAGTTTGGAAAATATTTTCTAGTAAATCTGTCGTCTTACTTTTAGTCCGTTTCCGAACATTTTGCACAATAAAATCAGTGCCATTTCGGTTCATTTGTGAAATCAATGTCCAAGAAACACTTAACAAGTAATTGGTAGTCAATTGACATCAAAATTTTCAAAACAAAACATCCCTCAATTAGCCTAACCATTCGGCCAACACAAGAAAGGATTTTCCAGCTCTGCTGTAGTTTACAAATTGTACCATATCTCACTCAATACCACCTGGAATTGAGAATGGTCAGTGGTGTTGGAAACTAGATTCAAAAGGCTACATTTCATCAGAAGACATTGTCTTGAAAATCAGTTCATAGGTAGTTCAAATTCAAACGACAAGACACAGCTTATCACTGCCATTCGAACAGAACAGCAGAACAGAATAGGAAACTTTGGTGTACTACTATGGTTCACTCAATTTGAATTAAGAGATGAATTTTACACCATTAGAAAACTACGGATGTCTAGTTTCGAATGCCACTGACAGCACTCAATTCCGACCTCCGTACAGAGAGATATGTTCTTTCAAAGGTGCTCTGTCCAGATCATTTGAACACACTTTTTCCAGATTTCCAAAATTTCGAAATTTCCACTTTTACTCAATCAAATTAAATGATTCTTGGTAGAAACTTTCTACACATCATATACAACATATCTATATCAGTTTCAAATTCATTTGAGCAACAAAAATTCGAGTTAAAGCCATGGCAAAACAGAACAGATTTTCGGTCAGCTTTCCTAGGAAATTTCCTTCAACCTTTCTTTCATTTTCTATCCATAATCTCTTCAAATAACATCAAACAATCATTATATCATCATCTCAGCCCATATATCCAATGTGAGAATTCATAGAGGCCACTCCAACAATTTAAATCCAAATAACAACAACCATAATGAGGCTACAAGCTTCATAGCAACAATTAAACCCACTAAAGCCAAGATAAAATGGTTGGATGATTACCTCCTACTCCTTGAGATAAACCAGAAATTTTCGCACCTTTAAAGTCCAAGAAAAATTATGAGATGATGCTTTTCTCTTATCTTAAGTTGCTCTCCAAGTGAAGTGGAAGTTGATTGCAAAGTTGGAGGTGATTTGGAGCAAGAATGGAGTAGATGATGAAGAGCTTTCTTTCCTTTCTTTTCTCTAGTTCCAGCCGGCACTAAGGAGAGAGATGAGAGAGGTTTGTGTACTGAAACTTGGAGTGGAAGAATGAAATAGTAGGTATAGGTGTTGGGCCAAAAAGTCAACTCTTAATAGTTGTCGCGCGTGCGGGTTTCGTATCCGATTTCTCTTGGATTTGTTTCACTGGTGCACTAAACCTTAATTGTAATTCCTTTAACACTATAATTATTCACTCTTAGTAGTCTAGTATAAGTTTATTAAATCTCCATTTAACCGTTTCGGCTCAATATACGCGAACTTCTGATTCGCGCTATAAGAGCTTAATTAGAACTCATTCACCTCTACTTCCTCAATTAACTTTTCTTAGTCTACTATTAATCATTCTTAATTCTCCAAAATTATTAATACACTCTCGATTCACTTATTGCCTCGAAAAACGTGAACTCGTTATTCCTTACTAAATGAGCTCCGAAAAATTAAATTTGCTAACAGAACGTTTGAAAAAACATAATTGGGACATTATTCCTTGAAAATAAGTTTAAAATGGTTGAAATAAACTATTCGGAGAAAACAAGTGAGTAAATAATTAATTAAACTGGTAAAATAAAATAAAAAATAAGAAAAATTGCGGGTCCTCACAAGAATCGCGTTCTCGGGTAGTTCCACGTCTTTGACTCCACCTGCCCTCCATACCTCTTTTGGACAATAGTCTAAATAAGTATAAGCAAAATAAAGTTGTTATAAATTTCGATAAAGCATTTTCAAATCATAAAATCAAAAATAATAGAACACATTGCAAATACTTTCGTTATGTACATATCATAGTAATCCACGTATCCTATGGGACATTAACCCTAGGTATTGTTCAAACACTACACTTAATCAAAACTTGAAGAAGTACAACTAAATACGTACACGTGAATAATAAGGGTCCCAAATCTCGCTATTATCTTCAATATATCCCAAGTCCAGTCTATTCGCATCCCCCGTGTCTTGATTTTCGCCATCCAGGCTTATCCTAATATTACTCGAGATACCGATTTATCATAAAGGCATCACTCTTTGATACTCGAGTACAGGAATCCGAAAATATGATAATTTACCACTCGATTTAGCCAGGTTCAAGAGGAAATCAGCCACTTTTGAGATTTCTACCCAACATACATATTTAAGGTGCCCAACAATAGACATTTGTTCCACACTTAACAAGCCAATCCCCATAGTCCGAGAATCCTCTCCCGGCACGAGCTCGATAAGAGTTCTAATACCATCTGTGACGATCTCACCTCCCCTTAGGGCGTACCCTAGGGTTTACCGGACCGCCTACCTAACTCTTGTCAAGACTCATTCACTCACTCACTCACTTCAGATAAAAGAAGTTACAATCTCAAAAGTAAAGGAAATAACAGTTCCCAAACTTGAAAGTACATGTACATTCATTTCGATTCAAAATATTCGTACAATCCCAAATATATCACAAGATTTAAATTCTCAATACATTCAACCCTAATTGAGCGAGCGACTAATGCGAGTACAATCGCAAAATTTTCAAAAAAACTAGGCTATGCTAGTTTGTACCAGTCTCACGCCTCGCTCGTATCCCCTGTAAGGAAAACAAATGGTATGGTATGAGCTAAAAGTCTAGTGAGATTCCAAATAGCAAGTTGACCATTATTTAAAAGTATAAGTCTCAACGTAACAAAATAACGAGCATAACAAGTTCATAAAAGTGAGCAATAATACTTCAAGTAGCAAATCTCAAAATGAGCGAGTGTAAAGTTTTTCAAAAGAAACAATAACCTGATAAGTAATAATCATGTCAAAATATAAGGATACGGATGGCTCTCAAGAGCCAAGTTCCCATTGCTTCATCAGAGTTTGATCAAGTAATAGTTGACACTCTGTCAACTTTCAAGTAAAAAGTAACCAATCCAATAGAGCACCACTTAGCTACAATCTCCGTCCACCATCCAACCTCTTTATCAGGCCCGAAACTACTAAACACTGGTGGTAATACTCTAGCATACCGATTAGTCGAGGAGATAACACTCTATTCGATAACACTAGATACCCATGGTTCGTTATCTAATCGACCAAACCCTTGCCAGCTTGACTCGATTAACTAGCCGGTGGGCTTTGTGTGACAGCCTCACCTCCCCTTAAGGCGAACCAAAGGGTTTGGCGGACAGCCCGCCCAACTCTCGCCAGGACTATTGAGTCGAATCATACAAATCCTAAATTACGCGCGATAGAACCCAAAGAAAACAAACAACCGGAGACTACTAAGTTGGAAACCTGATTTCTAAACCACACGGTGACCTGGTACTTCGATTAAACACCTCAACGGAAATAAAAATGAAAACGAAAACACAATTGGAAAACAGCTACGTCACAATCCGGCCAAGATCTGGCCGGATTCCAGGCCGGATTCGAGGCAGAAAGCAACTCAAAATTTTCCAACCTGCCCTGCCAATCCGGCCAAGAACTGGCCGGATATACGGCCGGATTCTCTGCAAGGGTTTCCTGCCAGAAGTTTTCTTTCCACGTTCAAACTCTGCACTCGTCCGAATCCCAAGCAAGTACAAGCAAACTATATATATCACACTAGAGAATGTACATTCCCAAACAAATGAGCCACATAGACAAGATCTACCACTTTTATATACACACGTGGGTAAATGAACAATTCGAAAGGGAAACATTTGATTAAGATACAATTAGGGTTTTCCAATTTCAGAGGAGCTACACGAAAGAATATTTAAACGAGCTCCACTCTTATCTTCAAAGTCACAGTTCCAAAATTTGAACCCTATAAGAAAAACAAAGGTAACGGAAAATTGGGGGGGGCTTAAGCTCCATGAGATACCAAAAGTACAAGTAGTCACGTAAAATGGCATTTCACTTTTAAATCATGCAATTATACACACCAGATAGGGAAATGAATAAATACTTCAAATGGAAAGAATACAGGTGGCTCTCAGGAGCCAAAAGGGATGGTAAAACTCGAGTATACCAGAACTTCAGAATATAACTTAGCCCTAAGTCGAGAATTTCGTTCCTGGCGGTGCTGGACAACACAACAGGCTAGCACGACGGCTAAGCCCCACCAAAGGGTCTAGATTTCAGGATTTCATCCCTGGCGGTGCTGGACAACACAACAAGCTAGCACAACAGCTATGCCCCACCAGCGGGTCTAGATTTCAGGATTTCGTCCCTGGCGGTGCTGGACAACACAACAGGCTAGCACAACGGCTATGCTCCACCAGAGGGTCTAGATTTCAGTGCACGTAACCATACAAGTCCGCATACAGGAACAACTAATTCAAATTCATATAGTGATTTGACAATAAGCGAGGGAGACAAGTGTGGTAAAAGACACCCTCGACTCGTCCAAAAGTAAGCAGGTAATACAGTCAAGCAAGTCACCTTATGCAGGTATAGGTAACACAGTTAAACAACAAGTCATGCGAGTGGTACACTCACCTATATAAGCAAAATAACGTCCAAAATTCCTTCCGGATAACACCCTTAATCACCAAGAAACCCTAAGAATAATCATAAGAAAATATTACGGTTTAACCAACCCAAGATTAAGTGAATCAAAGAAAATCCGAATAACTAATAGTACAATGTATACGTATGATTTTGGAAGTGAAAAAAGTACATTTAGCCCAAAAGACATGAGTAAAATAGTCGTAAAACTTATGCTCGCTCTTAAAATTTTGAAATCGCCATTTGAGTGCAAATTTAGGCAGCACGCCCTTTGTATTTACCTATTTTCCAGCCATTTATGGCTTCATTATTTTCCTCAATCAGCCCCCAAAAACACACACAAATAATCTCATTACAATAGCCGTTCAATAGGCTAAAAGTCATTCAATTACAAAGCCAAGCTAGAAAAGTGACCGGAATTAAGGTTTAAGACAAGGAACAAAATGGCGGGTTTGACATCTTTTAGCGTATTGATCACAACCAAAGCTACACCAATCAGATTGGGGTAAAATTTATACTGTTTCGAAGCTAAGACATAGCTATACAATTCTTATGAAGACACCTCAACCCAGTTCTCAACCTAACCTAGTCAAATTTACCCAAACATCCCCAGATTTTTCAGTTCGTAGCTCACTGTGACATTCAACTAGCAATCCTGATTTATTCAATCATATCTCAGCACACAGAACTCCGATTCAGTTGATTCCAAAGCCATTCGAAAGCTAAGATACAAGGCTACAATTCTTATGAAGGCATTAAAAGCTAATTTATTCATTTTCCCAGCCAAACGAGCCAATTACAAAGGCTGATTATCATTTCGGATAGAAACAGGGCAGCAGGGGTAAAATAGTCATTTCATAGGCTACAGTGTTCCGATTGAGCTGAAATTTGACAGGAATAATCTACACTTAATGCTCTACAACTTTCATGTTTTGTACTAAGGCTAATTCAGTCTCTATCATATTCAAATGACACTGGCCAGAATAGGGCAGAAAATTCCTGATAAAACTGAAAATTTCCATAATATCACTTCCAACCATGAAATATTGCATAAAACTACCAAAGTTGCCTCCATAAGGCACTATTTTGCAATTATTTGAAATAAAGAGAGTTTCTTAGCAAAATTACCTTAAACCTTAGGCAAGGAAGCTATCCACACCTTTCTCCTCCCAAATCATTCCACAAAACCCCTTAAGCTTCCTTAGAGACCAACTTCTATGGAGTATTTTGCAAGACTATCGGTGAAATCTCAAGATTCAAGCAAAGGATGGAGGATGAAGTTGGAGCTTTCTTTCTCTCATTTTTCTTCATATGGCTGGCCAAGCTAGAGAAGAAAATGAAGAAGATTTGGGTCAATTTTGGTTTTAGTAAAGTTAGGTAAGACTTGGTCAAATCCAACCTCCAATGGTATCTTGACACTTAGCTTCTAGAGTTTACTCTAATTAGTTTTGTCTTCCAATACTAATCTTCCTAACTAATCCCTAATCATCTCTTAGTACCTTGTAAAATAATATCACTTAACACAAAACTCCAACTAGTGGTCAAAAATATATCGCACTTACCTTACTAGCGGGTCCCACATCCACAACGCACCTCAAACTTAACATGTACGCACTTATACTAGATAAATGATTTAAAAACGACACTCACTTATAAAATCTCTGAAAATTAATATACTAAAATTAAAGTAAGGAAAATGCAAGCGGAAAATAAAGTAATATTCAATAAAACAAGGAGAATTTTGCGGGTCCTCACACTTTGGTTCCCCAAGAAGTCGATGAGATATCATCTCCAATCGACTGAATCAAGATAAAAGTACGGAAATGGGAATGAGAGGTACCTCCCACTCGTATCGAGTATGTTACATACTACCGCTCAGCACTTACAAGTCAAGCACAAGTACAAATACAAGTACAGGTCAATGCAAATCAAGTCACTTGTACAAGCATGAATGAGATATCAAGTATTTAGTTGAGTTAGGTCAAGTGCGATAAAGTACACACTTGCCCGACCAAACCAAACAAATCTTATCCGATCACGTTGATAAATCAAATATCAAGTTCAATCATGTATTTGAAAGCACTCACCAAAGATTTAGTGCTTGTCAAAATCACACTCAGGTATAACTCATTCGTTGGAATCCAAATTTGCGATAAAACATCATTTAAAAGTTTTGAAATTAACTAAGGTACGAAACTTAAGCCTTTCGTTTAACAAAAATCAAGTAACTAAAACTCATTTGGGTAATATTCATATTACTTATCACACCCTAGAAAACTCATGCTCGCTCTTTTAGGTTTGGTAAGAAAGTGATTAAAACTTTGGAATTCTCATTTGAGTCAAAAAGATGAGAAAAATGTATTTCTATTGGTCACTACTTTCATGTTTCCAAGGGTACGAGTTTCGGCCAAATTCCAACTTATATACCTCTATGAAAGAAGACTCAAATACCCTAGAAAATTCAAGTTCAATTCGACGTCTTCTATTGGTCGCTACTTTCATGTTTCCAAGGGTACGAGTTTCGGCCAAATTTCAGCTTATATACCTCTACGAAAGAAGACTCACATACCCTAGAAAATTCAAGTTCAATTCGACGTCAAATCTTCGCTCAAATCGCGAGTACTCACGCCTAACTCTTGAGTGAAAATTTGGGCGGCATGCCCTTTGTATTTAGCTATTTTCCAACCATTTATGACTTCATTATTTTCCTTAACTCAACCCAAATTCACACATAAATAATCTTAACACAATAGCCCTTCAACTAGGCTCAATGTCATCAAAATACAAAGCAATTTTAGAAATGCAATCCAAAAATCAAAGTTGGAAACTAGTATTAAAGAAGAATAACTAAGTAGCAGGCTTGACACCTTCAGGCGTTTTGGTCACAATTGAAGCTATACTTATTGGATTGGGGTACATTTTATGGCATTTCAAAGTTAAGACAGAGAGCTACATTTCTTATGAAGACATCACTACCCAGTTTGTCGCGCCCCATTTTTTAATAAGAAAAAAAAATGGTTTTTAAGAAAATGAATTTTTGGTTGATTTTGATTTGAAAAATGTGAATTTTTTATTTTAAAGGATAGAAATTAAAAAGGGCCTAAATGGGGTTTAAAAGTGCGACGATTTTTGGCCCAAATTATAGTTTAAAAAGGGTTTTTGAATAAAAAATTGGAGTCGCCACTTGGTATAGAGTTAAGGTGTACCAAGTCATCTAAAATGAACTTTTTAAATAAAATTATGGAAAATCCTTTTTTAAACGATTTCTAAGTCTACGAAAATCAGAGAAAAAGATTTGGGAGTCACATTTGAAGAGAAGGAAGGCAAGGATAAAAATTCAAGGCACCCTCTCAACCTAACCAAGGCTAGTTGCGTCATTTAGTCAAAGATTTTCTTATTTTTAACCTAAAAATTTATCACATTTTTGGAGGTATTTACATGAATGCAAACCTAGACCTAAATATCGGGGTCAGAATATTTTTTCGAAATTATTTGATGCAAATCGCATTAATTGCGACACCCAAAATTAAACTTTCGAAAAAGTCACGAATTGTGCAAAAATATGAGACTCAAAGAGAAGTGAAAAATAAAAATAAAAATAATAAAATAATTATATACGAAAACATGATTTAAAGGGATACATCATATTGGGTACGAGGAGACTAATACTCGTGACTTAATTTTCCCTTTAATAGAGGAAATACGAGCGTGCTAAGATTAGAAAGCCAAAGTCGTCCATATCTCATATCCAAGGGGTATTTCCTATCTAATCAAGCAAATGATCTAATCTAATTTCTATTTCCCTAAATGAAGTGCAAGTCTATTGTCATGTTTTCATACAAAGGGTAAGGAATATACATATAAGGGGAAATATAGGATAAGGGGTATAAATATAAAAGGAATATGGGATAAGGGATGTACATATATAAGGAAAGTGTTATGCAAAAAATGGTAAAACCCTAAAAAGTAAAAAATATGCATGAGATGAAATGATTTTATCACACAATCATGATCTAACGCCTGGACGGGTCCCTAAAGGTATGACGTTGGACTAACCCATGTCTATAAGCTCTCACTAGTATTGGACTAGCGAGAAAACGGGAAATAGGGCCACAACTAGCGTTGGACTAGTGTGGTGACGTCATTAATTTGTAACTAACTAATCATGTAAAATTAATAAAAAGCAAATAAACACATAAGTTCACATAAACACATAGCAAATAAACATGATATCTAGATGCAAAATCCTAAAAAAGCGATAAACACGTAACACATAGGCATAGAAAACACACAAAACAAATAAAACAAATAAAACCCTAACTATTACATTAGGGGACCTAACTACAATCTAAGAGGGGAAAGGAATAGATAAATCCCTAAATATTACATATAATATCTAAATACAGATCTTGAACCCCCTAACTATTACAACTTGGCATTCAAGTGGCTTTTAAATAATTAAAATTGACCAAAAATAAATATTCCAAAATTGAAGCAAATAAAGCAAATAAAGAAATGAAATAAAACATTCAAAAGGCATGTAATTAAACACATAAAATCACATAAGTGCACATAGGGTAAAAATAAGGGATAGAATGTACCTCCCTTGAATTGGGACTCTAATGACACGAATTTACTTATTTACCCTCCAAAACAATAAAATGGTCAATGCATCATTTTAATTAACAAATAATCAGTAAAAAAATGAAAATAAATACAAAATTAAATCAATCAAGGTATTCAAATGAAAGTAAACGAACCATATTTAACAACTTAACACAAATAAGGACCCAATTTGAAAGAATTAAAGAAATTAAGGGATCACTATTATTGCACATATTAAGGATCTAAAGGGAAATCAATTAAAATCAAGGACTTAAAGTGAAACCCACCAATCAAATGTTAAAATTCACAAAAAATAAATGAAAACCAAGTTACTACGATTAAACAACAAATTTACCCAACATTTTCTAAAAATCCGAATTAAAATCATAAATTTCTCAAAAGCTATTAAACCTCAAAATTTCAACCCAAAACTCATAAATATTCTATCCAAAATCAAATCAAGAATGCCAAAGGAAAAAAATATGTTGAAAGGATAAAATTGATTATATTTTCCCAATTTTTGGGCCTTTAGAAGCATTAGTTGAAAAATTAGGGGTTAAAGTGTAATTTTGGAAAATTTTCATGCAAAGCTCATGAAGAAGCCTTCTGCTACTTCGCTAGTTTATTTCTTTCGCTGATTTCTTTCCGCAATTCTTTTCCATGTTTATTGTCAATCAATCTTCAAGTCGGCAAAATGCTCCATTTACACTTTTTACTATTGAAATCCAACACCAAAGGTACACAAGCAACAAAAGAAGGAAACAACCATCAGTAAAACATCAGAACACAAGATTTATCCGAAGCTTCTTGCCATTTAGTAACCAGGCAGCTCACAAAAATTTGAAACAAGGCTTCGAACCCACCACTCATCAGGCTCCATAACCCTCATCAAACACAAGATGCAAACAAAGGAAATGTAAGATAAAAAATTGGCAAGTTCCGAACCCCCTCGCAAGTTTCCTTCTGCAATTTTCTGCTGCAAATTTGGAGCTCAAACCCACGCAAATTTCATACGAAAAGAATCAAACAAACTCTATTAATTTGATGAGCAAACCGAAATGCAAAGACTTCAACCCCATTGTCATTAACATCACCTAAAATGCAATTGCCTACTCCCAGCAAAACCCATGAAGCAACTGAATATGAATAATGCAGCAAAGACAGAAAGAAAACAACTCCAACGTATACATGGTAAATCACAAAACTCAAGCGAACCAACAGTTTCAGCAACCCCAAAAATGAACTAGTGAATTTTTATTGTGTGCATTCTGGTCATGACTCATATCCCTCCAAAGGATCTCAACAGTCAACAAGTGAGTTAAAGGAAACATGAAGCAAAAAGGAACCCACGGAATGAAAGCAACAAGCGAAGCAATCAGCGCATACGAACTAGCGCATATGAACCAGCGCAAGCAAGACTGCGTTTTTCTAAAGAAAAACTTGGACTGAACATTTCTAGGCTACAGAACCATAACCAAGAAAGTTAATTTTCCTAAACCCATCGTAAAAAAATACCAGATTGAGCACCCTCAACAGAAAGTAAATTCTGAGTTAGGAGGAAACGACTTGCAGATCCGGATTCATTCATAAACCTTCTACTGAGTTCGTTGCTAACTAAGAGAAAAGCAGTATGATCTCTATAGAAAAAGGTCTTATGGTTCATAATAACACAAGACTCAGATGCAGTGGTCTGAAACCAAGATCTGAATCAACAAACATGAAAAAGAAAGAGCCGAAAGATGGAAAAAAAAACAGGACATGAAAGCAGAAACCAAATACTGAAGCATATAATTCTGGGTATGTGTAAGCGGAGGAAGATGAAAATAAGGAGTTACCTTGAGGATCCTAGCACCAAACATGTGAAGAAAGACCCGTGAGCTTGGGAGATGATCGTGCTCCACAGAAAAACAGCGAGACCTGCTGCAGACCCGAAAGTCTAGAATCTCCTAAGCTGCTTTGTTTCCCCTGAATCCTTTGTTTTTCCTCTCCTAACCTTCTGCCCGAACCCTTTTCTTCCCTTTCCTTTTCTCTCTAGCCGTCAAACTCCCTTCTCAGCCTCTCTCAATCTCCTCAACTCCCTCAGTTCCCTTTCCCGCAGCTTTTTCTTGCTCTTTCTTTGTCTCGTTTCTCCTTCTGATTCCTGTTCTTTTCCTTCAACCCTTGCCCGTGGATTTTTTTCCTCAACCTCCCTCTGCTCTCTCCTTTTTTTTTAGTTCTTTTTCTCTCCCCCGAAGCTACCCTTTTTCGGCTCCAGCCCGTAGCTTGTTTTGCTTTTTTTCTGATTTTTCTACTCAGCCACCACTCTCATTTCTCTCTGGTTTTTCTCTTGTTTTCTTTCTGCTCAAACACTCTCTACCCGAAGCTTTTGTATTCCTTCTCTCCTCGGCCAAGAACTTACTCTCTTTTCTGCTCTACCGTAGCCCATAACTCTCCTATCTTTCTCGGTTTCTCAGTTTTTTCTTCCCTCTCTTGTTGCTACCTGAAGCTCTCTCTTTGCTAGTCTTTTCCTCCTTCAGCCCGTCAACCCTTCTATCCTCTCTACCCTTAGTTTTTCATCTCCAGCCGCCACTCCAAAAAATGTCCACTTTTAAACCCTCTCATTTCGTGGCCTTTCTTGTAGGCACCAGATACCTCAAAACCTAGCATCAATGGCAGTTGTTTGCTGCATTTTTCTGTGGCATTTTGAGCCGTTTGATGCTCTCATTTCCAGAACCTTCTTGACAAATCTTGGAGGGGTGATGTGGCCTTGTACTAGACTTGGAGGGGGGGAAAAATGCAACAAAACGGAGTCAAAAATAGGAGGAAATGGCCTGCTCTCCATTTTCTGTACTCAAGCCTTGTATATGGCTTGTACTGGTGGAAAATGATGCACGCGTGGACTACACGCGCGGGTAGCTTTTTTTTTTCCTTTTTTTTTCAAAAAAGATTTTGATTTTTTTTTCTTCCTTTTCTTTTCTTTACCAATGAATTAATTAATTAAAATTAATTAAAAGATGACTTTCTTAACAAAATGAAAATAAAATGAAAAATTAAACAAAGTCAACTAAAATGAAATAAAGAATGCTAAAATTCTTGTGTTTGATTGATGATTTTTCTTTTTTTTTCAACGAATTAATTAATAATAATACAACAATTTTCTTGACAAAAATAAAAATAAGGTAAAATAAACAAAAATAAAAAAATCAACTAAATAAATAAAAGACTAAAATTTTGGTGTCTACACAGTTCGTGCATTTTCAAGGTCAAAATGTGAAATCTCAGAGAAAATAGAAAACTGCCTGTGAAATAGGGCTTTTGACAGTCAGGGGTATTTTAGTCATTTCACATGTTACAGTGCTCCGATTGAGGTGAAAGTTTACAAGCAGATAGTTAACTCCATTCCCTACAATTTTCATGTTTTGACCTAGATCTGATTCGGCCTCTAACATGGACGAATATGCAAGTCAGAAACAGGGCAGATTCATCATTAATGCTGGAAATTTGATGATTCAATGCTTACAAATAACATTCATGTCTTGAATTACTACCCCAAGTCCCTATCCAAGCTCATCAACATCATATACTAGATAAAAAACAATAATCACAACTGAAATTTTCAGACCCTAGCTGAAAATTATAAGCTATTAAGCAAGACCATAAAATCCTCCATAAAATCCATCACAATCAAGCCATGTGTTGCTTAAATTGCAAAAGAAGAAAGAAAAGAGAGGTTGCTAGTATTATACCTCAAAACCCCCAAAATAAGTTGTGATACAAGAACTTTCTTCCTCCCAAAAGTTTCACCAAGCTCACCTCCAAGCTTTCCCAAAGATTAATCGGAGTGGATTCAAGTTTTACTTTACTTTTTCAAGATTCAAGCAAGATATTAAGTTGGAAAAATTTGAGAATTTTCTCCCTTCTCTCTCCTCTATAGCTCGGCCAACAAGAACCAAAATGGAGAAGAAACAAAGTCAATGTAAAGATAAGAAGATAGGAAATTTGTTTAGTCAAAGTTAATTTTGATTTCTGCCAAGTGTCGCTTTAGGGTTAGATCTCTTTTTTTTTTCTTTTCTCTCTTTTCTTTGGTCAGAGATTGTGGCTGGTTTAAAGGATATTTTAGGGTTAATTAGCTGAAATAAAAGTAAGGATATTAAGGTAATAAAATAGTGTTCAAGTGGTGCACTCAATCGGTAGCAAATGGTGCACGTCGGTTTCCAGCCGTTTTTCCCTAACTCACGCGTACTAGTGTTTTCACTTATGATTCACTCACTTATTATTATCACTTCTAATCACATACTTTTTTTTTTATCTAAAACTCACTCTTAACCACCAAATTTAGTGCACACACCTCACTAAGTAATCACATGGCCAAAATACGCGAAAACCCTAATTTACCCGAACTATAAAATTAAGGGTAAAACTCTTAAATCTCTTATTCATTACAACTATTGAAGGAGTAAATGAGTAGGTAAACTATCATAAAATAATTGAGTGAAAATAAAAGGAAATTTTAAGAAAATATGAGCGAATTTTCCAGTCGTCACACTCATCACCAAAGAAGAAGGAGAAAGAGGATACCAAGTCATAAACAATGAAGGAGTTTTCAATCTCTCCCGATGGTACCATTCATGTCAATAATCTAAAGGAATTTATTGAAGGAACGATCAAGGACGAGATAGGCGGAAGTACCTAGTCATCTAGTGGTTGTACCAAATCTTACATCATAAAAGTAGAAAGTTTAAAGATGCCCATGGGATATCAACCTCCAAAGTTTCAACAATTTGATGGCAAGGACAACCCTAAGTAGCATATCGTGCACTTTGTTGAAACATGTAATAATGCTGGCATTGATGATGACTTGCTTGTTAAGCAATTTGTTCGCTTAGTGAAGGGTAACGCCTTTGATTGGTACATAGATTTGGAGTCTGGTGCCATTGACAGTTGGGAGCAGTTACAACAGGAATTTCTTAACCGCTTCTATAGTACAAAATGAACTGTTAATATGACCGAACTCTCCAATACACGTCAATGGAAGAATGAACCCGTCATTGACTTCATTGATCACTGGAGGAATCTGAGCCAAAACTGCAAGGATCGAATTTTTGAATCTTCCGTGATTGAGATGTATATTCAAGACATGCATTGGGGGCTCAGATACATCTTGCAAGGTGTACAACCAGAAACATTTGATGAATTATTCACAAAAGCCCATAAGGTAGAAATTAACTTTGACGGACAAGAGCCGCCAGTTCCTAATCCTCGTAAGGCTAAGGAGAGACAAGAAATGAAGAAAGGGGGCAAGCCACTAGCCCAAAATGAAAAGAAGGAAGCTATGGTTGCAAGTGTAACACTATTCAAGATTGTCCCCAAGACCACTAGGATAAAAGACAAGAAGATCACTAACTCTCAAGACCAGGGAAAGAAAAAACTAACTCTCAAGGAGATACAAGACAAGGAGTATCCTTTTCTTGACTCTAATGTTCCTGATATATTTGATGATCTGTTAAACATGAATTTGATCATGCTTCCTGAGGTGAAGCGATCTGATGAAGCTAGAAATACTGATGATCCAAACTATTGCATGTATCACTGTTTGGTTGAGCATCCCATCCAAAAATACTTTATCTTTAAAAACAAAGAGATGGATTTGGCAAGACAAGGAAAAATTTTTCTCGAAGAAGACAACATAAGTGTGAATCAAACTTCCATTGATTCACTATAGTCCATGAAAGTTGAAAAATTTGGAAAGGTCACGATACATGTATTGCCAACTATTCAATTTGGATTGTTTGATTCTATAGAAATTGAACAAAAAATCACCCCTTCAATTTTTTAAAAGCATGAATATGAAGACTTGAAATCATTACAGCTAGATGTAGGTGATGAAGGATGGACTCTGGTCACGCGAAAAAGAAGGCGAAACCCTCATACATCTGATAAGGCAACCAAGGCCTTAAGAAGAAATATAATAGTCTGGAAGAGGAAAGAGAAGAACATGAAGAAAACTAATAACAATTGCAGTCCTCAAGAAAATCAAGTCTTTAACTAAAAGCCGCGAGTCCCTATCACTTTAAAAGAATTCATACCTAAAGAATTCTTTGACTTTGATATAGTCTCATGTCACGCAACGCAAATTGATGACATTGAAGAACAAAGAGATGACACTCGCAAATCTCCTTGTGAGATAACTCATGTGTCTAGGGGCAATGAAGAGGTGAATGTCACAAACATTACCTTCATAAATGAAGACTTGTTACTTGGATCAATGCCACATAACCATCCTTTGTTTGTGACTAGTTATGCAAAAAAACAAAAGGTGAATAGGATTTTGATAGACGAAGGTTTTGCTGTTAATATCCTTTCTTTAAAAACTTTGAAGGAACTTGGTATCCCTGTTGATGAACTTTTCAATAACCGATTGATGATTTAATGCTTCAATCAAAGGGGGCAAAGAGCTATTGGATCACTAAATTTGGAGATAATCATTCATGTTATATCGTCTAGAGCACTATATGTGATAGATACTAAAACAACATATAATATGCTATTGGGAAGACCCTAGATTCATAAAAATGGAATCATACCTTCAACTCTTCACCAATATTTTAAGTATTGTCGAAATAGAGTGGCAAAAAGTGTGAAAACTGATGATAATCCTTTCACCGAAGTAGAAGTGCATATCAACGGCGATTTAGACTCGATTTGGTTCTCTTGATCGAAGTTGAAATCAATAAACTCATTGAAACTGGGTTTATTCATGAAGTTAAATATCTCACATGGATTTCAAGTATTGTACCTGTACGAAAGAAGAATGGTTAAATCCGCATTTGCGTTGATTTCAGGAATCTTAACAATACTTGTCCAAAAGATGATTTTCCTTTACCTATCATCGAACTCATGATCGATGCAACTACTAGGTATGAGACTTTGTCATTTATAGATGGCTCTTCTGATTACAATCAGATTTGAATGGCACCTAAGGATGAAAATCTCACTGTATTTTGCACTCCTAAGGGTATTTATTGCTATAAAGTAATGCCATTTAATCTAAAAAATATCTGAGTTACATATAAAAGAACAATGCAAAATATCTTCGACGATATGCTTCACAAAAATATTGAATGTTATATGGACGACTTGGTTGTTAAATCAAAGAAAAGAAATAATCAGTTGGAGGACTTGAAACAAGTCTTTGATCGGTTGAAATTGTATCAACTCAAAATGAATCCTCTCAAATAGGCATTTGGAGCTATATCAAAAAAGTTTCTTTATTTTGTGGTCCGTCATTGAGGTATTGAAATTGATCGAGCTAAAATTGATGGTATATTGAGATTGCTTGAACCTCGCAATATTCATGAATTAAGAAGTCTTCAAGGACAATTAGCCTATTTGTGGAGGTTCATTTCAAATTTGGTCAGAAGGTGTCAATTATTTAGTCATCTTATGAAGAAAGGTATACCATTCCAATGGAATGAGGCATGCAGTAATGCATTCAATAGCATTAAATCTTAACTCATGAAAGCCTTGTGAGGGCTCTAAAAATTTTACTATTTTTGAAAGGTAAATAATAATGATGAAAATATTTATATTATGTGATTTTTGCCAAAATTTTGGTATCCTTTTTATTATTAATTGCCTGGTTATCGTTTCGCTAGCATTAAATGTGAAACTTTGGAGTGGACATGGGATTTAGTCTTAAGATGAAATTTAAAGCATGTAGAGACTTTAAAGAAATAGAAAAACTATAGGATAATATTGATTGAGAGAAATCTAGTTAAGGATAAGGTATCGCATAAGAACGCGACACATAAGCGAGTAGGTGAGATGATCCACCTACCACACTTTAAAGGAAGAAACTAGATTTGAGAGCTCTCCATTTCCTCCTCCCTCTTACTCTTGAAGATCACTTGAAAAATCACCAACCACCACATTTTTCTTTTTCTTCTTCTTTTCTTGATTGAGCCGAAAGAGAGAGAGAGTGAGCCGAGAGACAAACAGAGAGAGCCAAGACAGACAAAGAGAGAGAGAGAGAGAGAGAGAAAGAGCGACCAAGAGAGAATGGACACCATTCATCTTGCTCCTTGTGGATTTGTGGAAGAAATCACAAAAAACTTAGAAGATTTGACCTTTCTTGAGAAAACTTGAAGGAGTGAAACTTTGAAGGAAGTTTTGAGGTTGAATCACACTAGATCTAATTAGATCTTGAGGCAAGAACCAAAATTCACTCTTAATCTTTAATTTCCAGCCATGGGTATGTTAGATTCACTTGAGTTAAGTAAGATCTATGGTAGATCTAGTAAATTTCTTGAAATTGTACCACTAAATGTTCTAGTAGTTAAAGTACTAGCATAACTCTTAAATTATTGGTTGGATTTACTTGAAAATTTTTCATTGATAACCAAGAGTTAATGATTGATGAAGCCCTTAGGGATTTGAGTGAGTTTTTGTTGGTTAAATGGTTATTTTGTCGGCGAAATTCTTGAGAAATTTTGGATGAGCTAGCCGAATGAAGAGGGTTAATTTTCAACCTTCATTTTCGACATTTTGTGTTCTTTTTAACTAAATTTCACTCAAATGTCTTGGTATTAGGTTAATCTATGATTATATGTTGAATTGGAGTTGAAAGTTAGAAACTTTAACGGTTAAAAGTCATTTTTATTTCACTACGTTGGGCTAAAAACTATCCGGGCAGCAATGGTGAATTCTAGACTATTTTGCCCTTGATTTTATGTTTTCACGCGTCGAATTTTAGGAAAAACTATTCTAGATAAATATTATTTTCATAACTCGACCTTATGTGTCGAGTTCAAATGAATTTGGTTTACTTACATGAATTGTTGGGGTGAAACTTATTGTCTCTTTTTACGTGTTTATAGGAGTGATTCAAGACTGTGATATCAATCCTAACTTGGATTCTAAATTTTGATTTATTGGTGAGTTTCCATGCATGTTATCTGTCTTGAATTTGCAAATATAACATAGATGTGAACTTGATGTTGTGACTGAGATGAACAGTGTTTTGAATTGTTGAAGTGTTGTGATGTCGCTTGGGTTGTTATCCTACCGACAATAAGTGATTGAGTATGCATGTTAATTCTTGGAAATTCCTAAGTCCTATAGGTAAGTCTGTCGATTCGAGCCAGTCATAAGACTTGGTCGAGAAGATTTGACGAGCCATAAGAGAGTGTTTTATATTCACTGGACTTGGCATTTAGACTTATCCCTTGTGAAGTGAAAACTATGGCATGCTCGACCAATACCCATTTTAAGTGCTTTTTGGATTTCGGGCCTGGTAAGAGGAGTTGTTGGAAGGAGAATGAAGTAAGTGGAGTTCTATATAGTGATAAAACTTGAAAGTTGACGGAGCATTGACGGAGCGAAATAAAATCAAGATTCATGGAAATTGGCTCCTGAAAGCCACTCGTATCCTAACCCTTGATATTGGTAATCGTTTTATTTACTTGCCTTGAATGGTGAACTTGATTTGTAATTTGAACTGCTCTATGTGACTGTATACCTTTTTGGAACTCACTGGGCGTTAGCTCATTCTTTCAAATTTGTTTTCCTTAACAGGAATTAAGAATCCGAGTGAAGCTGCTGTTCGTTAGGGTGTGACCCTGTTTCTTTTGTATCTTGTTTTGAGTTGTTAAACTTTGAATTCGATATTTTGGAAGCTTGTAAGATGAACTCGGATTTTATCTTAAGTACGCTTGATCGTATTTTGTTAGTTTGGTTGAAAGTTGAACTTAGTTGTGTTATAATCTGTGAAATTGTTATTTTAAGTATTTTGGATGTATTTTATTCGATCGTACGAGTGAGTCCTGGCATGAGTTGGGCAAGCAGCCCGCCGAACAATTTGGTTTGCCCTAGAGGAAGGTGGAATTGCCACTGGTAGTATCAGGACCTAGGTTTGACTGGTCTAGGTAGGGTTAGTGTTATTAAAATATTTGTGAGTTTATTAGGATAGAACGAAGTGTTAGGGAAAAGGGACTAAGTGTGTTTGACTTTTAGAATGTTTAAGCATCTATTCCAGTTTATCCTTGCAGGTTATGGATCGACAGGGTGATGGTTAGTATCCTACGATTCGTCGTCCAGTGATCGACTACCGCAGGAGACTAGGGGGTCCTCGTATGGCCTATAACCCCATGACTTGAGTTAGGCACCAGTGTGATTGTTGGAGGACTCATGCCTATCCTAACCATGTGATCCTATCACTCCACCATGAGAGGAGACGTCTGACTAGGATCAATAGAGAGTTACGAGAGGAGGTTGATAGACGTTTGGCTGTGAAGGAGGCTCAGACAACTAAGATTCGCAAGCTCGAGGCTGAGGTTCACGCGACCACTAAGCGATTGACTAGAGTGGTGAGGGTTGTTCGCGATTGAATTGGTGGCATCGTAGTTGAGTGCGAGGAATTGATTGGAGAGTACTCGAGGCTAGTAGAGTGGAGGTGGACCTTGTGGTTGAACATCCTAGTGATGAGGATATGGGAGGAGATCCTATGATCGAGTCTCCTGGGGCTGCAGCTGTGATTGAGGCGGATCTACCCCAAGATGAGGAGACTGCCAGTTCCGAGTCTTCGGAGACTTCCGCGTCTGAGGTGGATTAGGCCAGTAGAGTTAGAAATAGCGCTTTTGACTACCCTTCTTTTGTGAGAGAAACCGTTAGAGTGGTTCTCATGCCTGTAAATGCATGTTATCGTAACTGTTTTGATTGCTATTTCCATGTTTGATTTTGGTTGTGAATTTTGTATCTTTTTTGTACATGCATGTTCATCTGATGTACTCGTACACTTTTCTAATATGAATATAAAGTATTTCGATTATCTTTTAGAGTTTGATTTGCTAATACTTTATCTTTATATTTATTTTAAAATGTTCACCCTCTATAAGATCGATGAAAGGTAGAAGAGGTCAAAATCATGGATCTAGATGCGAGTGACTACTGCCATTAATCGAATGACAGACATTCTAGAACGTTTGGCTAACCAACCAAGTTATGGAACTATAAACCAACCCGTAAACCTTGAGGGTGGGGAGGATGGAGCTCCAGCACGCTTCCAGAGGTTTTTCCCACCTAAGTTCTCGGGAGGATCCGATCCGAAAATGGCTGAGGGATGGTTAGAAAGAATTACTGATATTTTTGTTACTCTAAATTACACGGAGAAGAGGCAAGTGACCTTTACCGTGTTTCAGTTTGAGGGAACTGCCCGTGTGAGAACCCGAAAATTTTCACATTTTCAAGTATTATTTTTTTTCTGTGCCTATATTTATACTGTCCTTTGAAAATATTAAATGTTTTGTACATTTTACAAGTAAGTACAATTTTTAAATCATTTTCCTAGTATAAGTTAGTGTACATAACTTGAAGTGCAATTGTTCGATGTGGGGCCCGCTAGTGCGATATAATTTTTCCGATTAGGTGATGAAATACTAAGTGATATTATTCTACATTGTGTTAGAAGATAATTGGAGGTTAGTTAGCTACTTGAATCATTGGAAGGAAGGAGATAAGCTTAGAAACTTCAAGAGGCCACATGTCATGTTTGGATTGGAGGTTGGACTTTGACCAAGAGAATTAACTTTCTTCAAAACCAAATTTTGACCAAAATTCCCTCATTTCTTTCCCTTGCCTTGGCCGAACTCTTGGAGAGAAAAACAAGAGAGAGAGCTCTTCCATTTCTAGCTTAAATCCTTGCTCAAATCTTGAGCTTTAACCAACCAAATTGAAAACTACACCATACAAGTGCTAGCTAAGAGAAATTGAAGGCCTTGGTGGAGTTGTTTTGGGAGGAGGAAGTCTAAGCTACCAACTTTCTTTGAGGTTTCAAGGTAAGATTGCTAAGAACACCCTTCTTTGGTTCCAATAGATGCTAATTAGTGGCCTATGGTGGCTTGCTAACATGATTAATGGATGATTTTGTGGATTAGTGGAGAGTTGGTTAGATTTCTGATTTATTGTGAATTTTCTGCCCTAATCTGATCAGTTCTGTTCGTCCATGATGGAGGCCGAATTGGCCTTAGCTCAAAACATGAAAGTTGTAGAGAATTAAGTGTAGATTATGCCTGTAAAATTTCACCTCAATCGGAGCACGGTAGCCTGTGAAATGACTATTTTACCCCTGCTGCCCTGTTTCTGTCCGGAAATGATAATCAGCCCCTGTATTTGGCTCTTTTGGCTGGGAAGATTACTGAATTAGCTTTTGATGCCTTCTTAAGAATTGTAGCCTTGTATCTTAGCTTTCATATGGCTTTGGAATCAACTGAATCGGAGTTTTGTGTGCTGAGTTATGTTGGAATATTTGGGCCTGGTTTTGGATGGCTGTAAAGCTTCAATTGGTTGCATTTTAAGGGTGTTTGATATCTTATAGTTTGTGTATGCAATTGTGGTTGAAAATTGTGAGATTGGTGGTTGGTTGTAGGATGGAAAAGTAAGGAAAAACAAGGGGAAATGCTGTCCGTTTATTTTCTTGAACTTGAGTGAATGGATATGAGATTGGAATGTAGTTTTGTGATGCATTAGACTTATTTTGCTTACTTTGCTTAGAGTAACTTAGTGCCACTTTAGTAGAGTTATATGAGCTGTTTCACTTGCACTTGTACATTTCGTTTTAACCATGATGCTTAGTTCTAAATGTTAGTTTTGAACTTCAAATACGTGTTCATTTTCGTCCCGAAACAAAAGGAGTGGCCTAGGGTTTCTCGGCCGCAAAACCTAATTTTAACGCGCAAGGTTTTAAGTGTGAATTCAAGGTATTTGACTACCTTTTCCATATGATTTTTAACCAAAATACTTGTTATATATTAATTCTTTGCAAATGTGTTAGTTTTGAGCCAAAAACACGTTTTACGAAAAATGGAGAAATTCTACTGTTCACTATCCGGCCGCATATCCGGCCAAGTTCTGGCCGGATTCTGACGTGGCACTATTCCGAATTTTCCGATGAAATTTTCTAAAACTCTTTTGAGGTTAATTCTATGTTTGGTTTGAGAAAACCTTTAGTTACTCATTTCCTTTGATCAAAATGTACTCTTTCCACTTCTAAAATCATACTTTTACTTTGTATTAGTTTTATTCGGATTTCTTTGACTCACCCACATATTTTGATGATAGAACCATAATATTTTCTCATGATTGTTATTAGGGTTTCTTGGTGACCAAAGTTGATATCCGGAGGGATACTTTGGACGTAATTTTGCTTAATTAGGTGAGTGTTCTATATACGATTTGTTTTTAATGACTATGTGAATTGTTGTGACTATTTGGATTGTTGCCTTGTTATGTGATTGAGGTACGCTATATTTCCATTGACTACGTGGCTTGTTATGGTTATTTGAACTCTTAAATGTTTCAATGAATACTCAAAACGACTTTTCTAGGCGAGTGTGTACTTTATCGCACTCGACCTAAATGAACGTGAAATTTTCAATGATTGAATGATTGAATGTTACTTGTGCATGAATGTAAGCCTTCGGGCTGAACTGGGCCCTTGCCCTTGGTTATTGGTCGACTCGAGCCAGAAGCGGACTCGGTCGGGCGATTAGTGACCCTGGGTGAATGTTGGTATACTCGAGTATGACCACGACGTTGGCGGAGCGAGGGGAATGAAATGAATGAACGAATGACATGAAAATGAAGGAGTTTTCACTTACAAACATGTTTTTAATGATCGGAGAAATAAGGACAATGTTGAACGAATGAATGAACGAATGAATGAACGAATGGCTCCTCGTGAGCCCGTATCCTTTTAATGAATGTGTTACAATTGCTTTATATTGTAAATGTTTTCGAGATTTCATGCTATTACGTGTTAAATGCCTTGTTTAATTGTTTGGTTATGTATATAGAACCTCGCTGGGCTTCTAGCTCATTCCACGTCTTTTGTTTTCCTTAACAGGGGTTGCGAGCAAGGGCGAGAGACCTGTATAGTATAGTTTAGCCTTTGGTATTGTTTTGGCTTTTGATCTCGTTCTAGTGCTTGATTAGGGCTGGAATGTACTAAGAATTTAAAAGCTTATGTATATATGTGGGACTGTATTTTTGGTTGAGCTTGAGGTGAATGTAATTTTATGGTTCAAGATTGGGTTTCGTTTCCGCTTATTCTCGAGGCTTTATCTTACTTTCTTTGATGTGAGTGAACGAGTCCTGGCGAGAGCTGGGCAGGCGGTCCGCCGAACCCTTTGGTTCGCCTTAGGGTAAGGTGGGGCTGTCACAGGTGGTATCAGAGCTGCTTCGCGTGGTCTCTGCGCGGAGTGAGCTTGGGCCAAGTGGTGTATGGTCCTGATTCCGTGAATAAGTATGAAGGACTAAGTGTTCTTTTGAGCATAAGCTGTGAATCGTGCCTGTTATAAGTGTAAATCGTTTTTTTTTCATGGTACTGAGGACACTAGATATGTACGTCAGGTAGGAATCTCGATTGTAGATAATTTACTCTTGGGACTGCAGCTCGAGTGGTGAATTATCTCGGATTCTTGTACCCGAGTACGCAAGAGTTGAGAGTAATACTAAGGACTTGCGATCTTTTGTGGGGAGTAGGAATGGGCTAAAATTTGGTAAAAGTAAGTGTAAAAGGCTAATGGATGCCTAGATCGGGTAGTAAGGAAAGTGAGAGATCGATCGGGGAGTGTTTTAGCCGAGTGTGGATTGGCACGTCATGCTTTCTTCTTGTTTTACCCTATATTGTTACTGTATGTACTTGGTTGCTACTGTATCTATGTGGCTTGATTCTTGATTCTGTTTAACTCGATATATTTCCTTGCGTATTTGGTGTGTCATACCCTGCCACTTTAGTCAATTACTTGTTTGCATACTAAATCACTTTTGAAAAAAAAAAAAAGAGGGAAAAGGGAATGGACGGGAGACGTAGTCGCGGACGTGGAGCTAGTCGTGGCCGTGGGGCTAGGCAAGCTCAAGAACCTAGTAAAGAAAGAGCCACAGTAACTGAGCAAGAGAGTGGACCGAGGGTTGAGGCCGGAGATCAAGTGGCGACGGCGATACAACAAATGACTAGTATCCTCGCGCGATTGGTAGATCAACAAGGCCAATTGCCAGTAAATCAACCCCAGAACCCTGAGATAAGAGAAATAGGAGAGGATAAGGCTTTGGAAAGATTTCAAAAGTTTAATCCGCCTAAATTCCTTGGAGGACCTGATCCAGATATGGCCGAACAGTGGTTAGAAGCTATGATTAACATTTTTGCGGCCTTGAACTACACGGAGCAAAGACAAGTGAACTTTGCTGTATTTCAATTCGAAGGACCGGCCCGAGCGTGGTGGAATGTTATTAGGGCAAAATGGGAAAGAGAACAGACTGCCTGGACATGGGTGAACTTTATACGGGAATTTAACGAGAAGTACCTCCCACCTCTGGTCCAAGAAAGGAGGGAGGATGAATTTATTAGTCTGCGTCAGGGAACCCAAAGTGTGGCCGAGTACGAAACGAAATTCACTAAGCTGTCTAAGTTCGCCTCCGAATTAGTGGTTACGGAGAGAAGGAGGATAAGGCGGTTCATACAAGGCCTGAATTTGGAAATTCAAGAAGCTTTAGCGGCGGTTCAAATTAACACTTTTACGGAAGCTCTTGAGAAAGCACAAAGAATTGAGGACGCGAAAGCACAAGTAAAAGCTCTTCAAACGCGGAAAAGAGGTATACCTAGTAGCATACCTGAGGAATCTGGAGAAAGGATAACGCCCTCCAAAGTGCAAAAAGTAAACCCTTTCCCTCATCCACCCTGGACATTTGGAGCACTACATGAGCGGTCTACAAAAGGAAGTCAAATAGGACCTGAGGAGACTTTTCGCGAAAGCCAAACAGTAGTTCCTCGTTTGGTTTGTGGATATTGTGGGAAGGCAAACCACACTGAGAATGATTGCTGGAGGAAAGGGCGGAAGTGTTTGATTTGTGGGAGTAGTGATCACCAACTGAGTACTTGCCCGAAGAAACAGCCACGAGAGACTAGTACTCAACCAGTGAGTGGAGCCAAACCAAAGTCAACCAATGAAAGAGGGAACCGAGCAAAAGCCCCAGCACAAGTATATGCCATAGATCAGCAACAAGCTCCGGGGCCACATGAAGATACGGAAGGTAAAATTTCGAGGACGAAATTTCTTAAGGGGGAGAGAGTGTGAGAACCCGAAAATTTTCACATTTTCAAGTATTATTTTTTTCTGTGCCTATATTTATACTGTCCTTTGAAAATATTAAATGTTTTGTACATTTTACAAGTAAGTACAATTTTTAAATCATTTTCCTAGTATAAGTTAGTGTACATAACTTGAAGTGCAATT
Organism: Coffea humblotiana; assembly: GCA_023065735.1. Classification (NCBI taxonomy): domain Eukaryota; kingdom Viridiplantae; phylum Streptophyta; class Magnoliopsida; order Gentianales; family Rubiaceae; genus Coffea; species Coffea humblotiana. Next base: position 7,376,898 of record CM041215.1, read on the forward strand.
GTTCGATGTGGGGCCCGCTAGTGCGATATAATTTTCCGATTAGGTGATGAAATACTAAGTGATATTATTCTACATTGTGTTAGAAGATAATTGGAGGTTAGTTAGCTACTTGAATCATTGGAAGGAAGGAGATAAGCTTAGAAACTTCAAGAGGCCACATGTCATGTTTGGATTGGAGGTTGGACTTTGACCAAGAGAATTAACTTTCTTCAAAACCAAATTTTGACCAAAATTCCCTCATTTCTTTCCCTTGCCTTGGCCGAACTCTTGGAGAGAAAAACAAGAGAGAGAGCTCTTCCATTTCTAGCTTAAATCCTTGCTCAAATCTTGAGCTTTAACCAACCAAATTGAAAACTACACCATACAAGTGCTAGCTAAGAGAAATTGAAGGCCTTGGTGGAGTTGTTTTGGGAGGAGGAAGTCTAAGCTACCAACTTTCTTTGAGGTTTCAAGGTAAGATTGCTAAGAACACCCTTCTTTGGTTCCAATAGATGCTAATTAGTGGCCTATGGTGGCTTGCTAACATGATTAATGGATGATTTTGTGGATTAGTGGAGAGTTGGTTAGATTTCTGATTTATTGTGAATTTTCTGCCCTAATCTGATCAGTTCTGTTCGTCCATGATGGAGGCCGAATTGGCCTTAGCTCAAAACATGAAAGTTGTAGAGAATTAAGTGTAGATTATGCCTGTAAAATTTCACCTCAATCGGAGCACGGTAGCCTGTGAAATGACTATTTTACCCCTGCTTCCCTGTTTCTGTCCGGAAATGATAATCAGCCCCTGTATTTGGCTCTTTTGGCTGGGAAGATTACTGAATTAGCTTTTGATGCCTTCTTAAGAATTGTAGCCTTGTATCTTAGCTTTCATATGGCTTTGGAATCAACTGAATCGGAGTTTTGTGTGCTGAGTTATGTTGGAATATTTGGGCCTGGTTTTGGATGGCTGTAAAGCTTCAATTGGTTGCATTTTAAGGGTGTTTGATATCTTATAGTTTGTGTATGCAATTGTGGTTGAAAATTGTGAGATTGGTGGTTGGTTGTAGGATGGAAAAGTAAGGAAAAACAAGGGGAAATGCTGTCCGTTTATTTTCTTGAACTTGAGTGAATGGATATGAGATTGGAATGTAGTTTTGTGATGCATTAGACTTATTTTGCTTACTTTGCTTAGAGTAACTTAGTGCCACTTTAGTAGAGTTATATGAGCTGTTTCACTTGCACTTGTACATTTCGTTTTAACCATGATGCTTAGTTCTAAATGTTAGTTTTGAACTTCAAATACGTGTTCATTTCGTCCCGAAACAAAAGGAGTGGCCTAGGGTTTCTCGGCCGCAAAACCTAATTTTAACGCGCAAGGTTTTAAGTGTGAATTCAAGGTATTTGACTACCTTTTCCATATGATTTTTAACCAAAATACTTGTTATATATTAATTCTTTGCAAATGTGTTAGTTTTGAGCCAAAAACACGTTTTACGAAAAATGGAGAAATTCTACTGTTCACTATCCGGCCGCATATCCGGCCAAGTTCTGGCCGGATTCTGACGTGGCACTATTCCGAATTTTCCGATGAAATTTTCTAAAACTCTTTTGAGGTTAATTCTATGTTTGGTTTGAGAAAACCTTTAGTTACTCATTTCCTTTGATCAAAATGTACTCTTTCCACTTCTAAAATCATACTTTTACTTTGTATTAGTTTTATTCGGATTTCTTTGACTCACCCACATATTTTGATGATAGAACCATAATATTTTCTCATGATTGTTATTAGGGTTTCTTGGTGACCAAAGTTGATATCCGGAGGGATACTTTGGACGTAATTTTGCTTAATTAGGTGAGTGTTCTATATACGATTTGTTTTTAATGACTATGTGAATTGTTGTGACTATTTGGATTGTTGCCTTGTTATGTGATTGAGGTACGCTATATTTCCATTGACTACGTGGCTTGTTATGGTTATTTGAACTCTTAAATGTTTCAATGAATACTCAAAACGACTTTTCTAGGCGAGTGTGTACTTTATCGCACTCGACCTAAATGAACGTGAAATTTTCAATGATTGAATGATTGAATGTTACTTGTGCATGAATGTAAGCCTTCGGGCTGAACTGGGCCCTTGCCCTTGTTATTGGTCGACTCGAGCCAGAAGCGGACTCGGTCGGGCGATTAGTGACCCTGGGTGAATGTTGGTATACTCGAGTATGACCACGACGTTGGCGGAGCGAGGGGAATGAAATGAATGAACGAATGACATGAAAATAAAGGAGTTTTCACTTACAAACATGTTTTTAATGATCGGAGAAATAAGGACAATGTTGAACGAATGAATGAACGAATGAATGAACGAATGGCTCCTCGTGAGCCCGTATCCTTTTAATGAATGTGTTACAATTGCTTTATATTGTAAATGTTTTCGAGATTTCATGCTATTACGTGTTAAATGCCTTGTTTAATTGTTTGGTTATGTATATAGAACCTCGCTGGGCTTCTAGCTCATTCCACGTCTTTTGTTTTCCTTAACAGGGGTTGCGAGCAAGGGCGAGAGACCTGTATAGTATAGTTTAGCCTTTGGTATTGTTTTGGCTTTTGATCTCGTTCTAGTGCTTGATTAGGGCTGGAATGTACTAAGAATTTAAAAGCTTATGTATATATGTGGGACTGTATTTTTGGTTGAGCTTGAGGTGAATGTAATTTTATGGTTCAAGATTGGGTTTCGTTTCCGCTTATTCTCGAGGCTTTATCTTACTTTCTTTGATGTGAGTGAACGAGTCCTGGCGAGAGCTGGGCAGGCGGTCCGCCGAACCCTTTGGTTCGCCTTAGGGTAAGGTGGGGCTGTCACAGCCCGATCATGGTGGAACATGATAAAGGCCAAGTGGGATAGAGAACAAACTCCTAGGACTTGGGTGAACTTTACTCGGGAGTTTAATGTTAAATTCGTCCCTCCACTAATCCAAGAGAAAAGGAAAGATGATTTCATCAAATGTAAGCAAGGATTGTTAAGTGTCGCAGAGTACAAGACACTATTCACCAAGTTGTCAAAATTCGTCCCTAAGTTGATGGCAATTGAACAGAGGAGGATAAGGAAGTTTATTCAAGATTTAAATGTGAAAATACAAGAGAGTCTAGGAGCGGCCCAAATCATCAGTTTTAGTGATACAATTGAGAGGGCTCAGAAAATTGAAACTGCAAAGGCTCAAGTGAGGGCTTTTAATGCAAGAAAAAGGAATGCTCCTAATGGTAGCCGTAGTCCAGGGGACGTGAATGCTCCACCTCCCAAGTTTGGGAGAGGAATGGGTGGAGGGAACATCTCGGGAGCACCAAGAGGAACAATGACGAGAGGAGTTACGTCGAGTGGGGCATTTTCTAGAGGGATATCAAGTGGAAGGGGCAGTTAAGAAATGTCCCACAAGGAAATTAAGCATCAACTCCTAGTATGCATTGTAACTATTATGGGAAGACTAATCATACGGAGGATAGGTGTTGAAAAAAAGAAGGGAAATGCTTGAAGTGTGGATGTAGTAATCATAAGCTGGCTACGCGTCCTAAGGCTCAAGAGAGAAGAGGAGTTCGTCAGACGGACAAGCCAGCCCCCAGTCATGCTAGTGTAGTAGAGAATCGACCAAGAGTTCTAACTAGGGTTTATGCCCTGGATCATCATCAAGTTCCCAATCCAACGGAGGTTGTCGAAGGTACTATCCCTAATTTTCATCGTTTAGCTAAAGTTTTAGTTGACCCTGATGCTTCGCATTCATTTGTGAGTTCTGCTTTTATGTGTGGGGCAGATATAAAGCCGACTAAATTACTTTATGATCTAGAGGTTAGAACACCTATGAAAAACTAATGTCTGATTACAAATCTGGTATATAGGAACTGTGAAATTTGAATTGGAAAAAGGAAGTTATTGGTGGACCTAGTGAGTTTAGACATCAAAGGGTATGACATTATTATAGAGATGGATTGTTTAGCCCAATATCATGCTAACTTGAACTGTAGAACGAAAATTGTGAAATTTTGCATTTCAGGGGAAGCAACGTTCAGATTGGATATGAAGGGAAGATTAACTTCGTCTGCTCTCATTTCGAGACTTCGGTCTCGAAAGTTAATAAGTAAAGGGAGCTCAAGATTATTTGACTTTTCTAATAAACCCTCCAAGCGATAAAACGAAGTTGGAAGATGTGCCAATAGTGAGAGATTATCCATACGTTTTTCCTGAGGAGTTAGAATCCTTACCTCTCGAGCGAGAGATGGAGTTTAAGATTGATTTAGTATCAGGGACAGCTCCAATTTCTAAAACCCCGTATCGGATGACCCCTGCGGAACTTAAAGAGTTAAATATTTAACTACAAGATTTATTAAAACGGGGATTCATAAGGAAAAGCGATTCACCTTGGGGAGCGCCCATATTATTTGTCAAGAAAAAGGATGGGAGTTTGACGTTGTGTATAAACTACCGAGGGCTAAATAATGTGACAATAAAGAACAAATATACTCTACCACTTATTGATGAACTGTTTGATCAGTTGCAAGGGTCAGTAGTATTTTCTAAGTTAGAGCTCAAGCAAGGGTATTATCAGTTAAAAATTAGGAAGGAAGATGTATCGAGAACTGCTTTTAACTTGAAATATGGACACTTTGAGTTTATGATGATGCCCTTCAGACTGACTAAAACTCCTGCCGCATTCATGGAATTAATGCAGCGAGTCTTTAAATTATATTTGGATTAGTTTGTGGTGGTGTTTATAAACGACATTTTGGTGTATTCTAAAATCTGAAAAAATCATGCCCAACACTTGAAGATAGTGCTACAAATCCTAAGAGAGCACTAGTTGTATATTAAGTTTACTAAGTGTGAATTTTGGATGGAGGAAGTATTTTTTTTAGGGCATAAGATTTCTAAGGATGGAATTTCTGTAGACCTAGCTAAGGTTGACGCCATTACTCAATGAAAACAACCAGAGACCCCTACGGAAATTAGAAATTTCTTGGGTTTAGCGGGATATTACCGCCAGTTTATTAAGGATTTTTCGAGAATTGCTGGGTCATTGACTAATCTGACTAAGAAACATGGCAAATTTATATGGAGTTCTAAATGTGAATTAGTTTTTAGGAGTTGAAGAAGCATTTGACAATGGCCCCGATATTGACATTACCTAATGGGAAGGAAGGGTTTATGGTTTACTCAGATACCTCTAAGGAAGGATTGTGATGCGTTTTGATACAAAATGAGAAAGTTATTGCTTATGCCCCTCGAAAATTAAAATCCCATGAACAGAATTACTCGACTCATGATTTGGAATTAGTTGCAGTCATTTTAGCATTGAAAAAGTTGAGACATTATTTATATGGGATGACATTTGAGATTTTTATGGACCATAAGAGTTTTAAGTATCTATTCTTTCAAAACGAGTTGAATTTGAGACAGAGGCGATGGGTAGAATTTATTGAGAATTACGACTGCACCATTAACTATCATCCTAAGAAGGCTAATGTAGTAGCAAATAAGTTAAGTCGAAAAACTCAAGTGACAGGGTTAATGATTAGAAAGTGGAGTATGTTAGATAAGGTAAGCGAGTGGAATCCTCGCCTAGAGAGACAAAAGATTGTATTTGAGAATTTGGCATTAAAGTCTTCATTGTTAAAACGCATTAAAGAGGCACAAAAAAAGGATTATATGGTGCAAAAATAGTTGAAAAAAGCACGAAAAGAGAGAACCCAAGATTTTAAAGTAAGACCTGAAGGAGTACTGAGATTTCGAGATCGAATCGTGGTGCCCAATGATGAAGGGATAAGAAGGAAAATATTAGAAGAAATACACTGATATAAGTATACGATACCCCCTGAGAGTAATAAGATGTACCAAGATTTAAAAGGGTTATATTGGTGGGATGGATTGAAAAAGGAAGTGGCTAGATTTGTTCAAACATGTCTTGTTTGCCAGCAAGTTAAAACTGAGCATCAGAAACCTTCGCGACTTTTGCAACCTCTGGAGATATCCGAGTGAAAGTGGGAATATATTACCATAGATTTTGTGACAGGGTTGCCAAGGAGTCAAAAGGGGCATGACGTAGTTTGGGTGGTAGTAGATCGGTTTACTAAGACTGCACATTTTCTGCCGGTGAATATGAAATACCCTTTAGAGAAACTAGCAAAATTTTATATGGATGAAATTGTGAGGTTACATGAAATTCCTGTAATTATCGTTTCTGATAGGGATCCGAGGTTTGTTTCCTGATTTTGACAAAAATTTCAAGAGATTTTGGGGACCAAGTTAAACTTAAGCACAGCATATCATTCCTAAACGGATGGACAATCAGAGACGACAATCCAGACTTTGGAAAATATGTTGAAATCATGTATAATGGAATTCGGAGGAAGTTGGAGTCACCATATGACATTGGTCGAGTTTGCGTATAATAACAGGTACCATGGTTCAATTCAAATGGCACCTTACGAATTACTTTATGGAAGAAAATATCGATCGCCGACTCATTGGCATGAAATAAGAGAGAGAAAGATTTTGGATCCGATCACTATACCCTGGGTTGAAGAAGCATATGAGAAAGTAATAATAGTTCGAGAACGGCTCCAAACAGCCCAGAATAGATAAAAGAGTTATACGGATAATAGGAGAAAAGATTTGGAATTCGAAGTGGAGAATAAGATCTTCTTGAGAGTTAAACCCATGAAAGGAGGAGTTGTATCAAAGAAAGGGAAGAAATTAAAACCAAAGTATATTGGACCTTTTGAGATTCTCCGACGAATTGGAAAAAGTGGCCTATCAATTGGATTTGCCTGCTAGTATGTCTAAAATCCATAACGTGTTCCACATCTCTATACTCAAGAAGTATCATTCGGATCCAACTCATGTGATATAGTTGGAAGATATCGAAGTAGATGAGTCGTTTTCGTATGAAAAATGTCCTGTAAAGATTCTTGATCGAGAGATAAAGGACTTGAAAAATAAGAAAATTTCTTTGGTTAAGATCTTTTGGAGAAATCATGACGTTGAAGAAGTGACTTGGGAGGCAGAAGAGAAGATGCAGAAAATGTATCTTGAATTGTTCGCTTAAAAATGTGAGAATTTTGAGAACAAAATTCTTTTAAATGAGGAAGGATGTGAGGGTTCTAAAAAATTTTCTATTTTTGAAAGGTAAATAATAATGATAAAAATATTTATATTATGTGGTTTTTACCAAATATTTGGTATCCTTATCTATTAAAATGTCATTTTATAATTTAGTTAAATTTTTTATTATTAATTGCCTAGTTATCGTTTGGCTAGCATTAAGTGTGAAACTTTGGAGTGGACATGGGATTTAGTTTTAAAATGAAATCTAGAACATGTAGAGACTTTAAAGAAATAGAAAAACTATAAGATAATGTTGGTTGAGAAAAATTTAGTTAAAGATAAGGTGTCGCATAAGAACGCGACACATAAGCGAGTAGGTCAGGTGGTCCACCTACCACACTTTAAAGGAAGAAACTAGACTTGAAAACTCTCCATTTCCTCCTCCTTATTACTTTTGAAAATTACTTGAAAAACCACTAACTACCATATTTTTCTTTTTTCTTCTTCTTTTCTTGATTGAGCCAAGAAAGAGAGAGTGTGTGAGTCGAGAGAGAAAGAGAGAGCCGAGAGACACAGAGAGAGAGAGAGAGAGAGAGAGAGAGAGAGAGAGTGACCAAGAGAGAAGAGACACCATCCATCTTGCTCCTTGTGAATTTGTGGAAGAAATCACCAAACAACCTAGAAAATTTGACCTTTCTTGAGGAAACTTGGAAGGGAGTTTTGAGGTTGAATCACACTAGATCTAGTTAGATCTTGAGGTAAGAATCGAAAATCACCCTCAATCTTTAATTTCCAACCATGGGTATGTTAGATTCACTTGAGTTAAGTAAGATCTATGGCAGATCTAGTAAATTTCTTGAAGTTGTATCACTAGATGTTCTACTGGTTAAAACACTAGCATAACTCTTAAATTGTTGGTTGGATTCACTTGAAAATTTTTCATTGATAACCAAAGGCTAAGATTGATGAAACCCTTATAGGGATTTGAGAGAGTTTTTGTTGGTTAAATGGTTGTTTTGTTGGCGAAATTCTTAAAAAGTTTTTGGATTAGCTAACCGAATGATTAATGTTCAACCTTCATTTTCGACATTTTTGTATTCTTTCTGACTAAATTTAACTCAAGTGTCTTGGTATTAGATTAATCTATGACTATATGTTGAATTGGAGTTGAAAGTTAGAAACTTTAACAGTTAAAAGTCATTTTTATTTCACTATGTTGGGCTAAAAACTATCCGGGCAGCAATGGTGAACTTGAAACTATTTTGCCCTTAATTTTGTGCTTTCACAAGTCGAATTTTAGGGAAAACCATTCTAGATACATATTATTTTCATAACTCGAGCTTATGTGTCGAGTTCAAGTAAATTTGGTTTAGTTTCGCGAATTGTTGGGACAAAACTTATTGTCTCATTTTACGTGTTTATAGGAGTGATTCAAGACTGTGATATCGATCCTAACTTAAATTCTAGGTTTTGATTTATCGGTGAGTTTCCATGCATGTTATCCGTCTTGAATTTGCAAATGTGACATAGATATGAACTTGATGTTGTGACTGAGATGAATAGTATTTTGAATTGTTGAAGTGTTGTGATGTCGCTTGGGTTGTTATTCCACCGACAATAAGTGATTGAATATGCATGTTAATTCTTGGGAATTCCTAAGTCCTATAGGTAAGTCTGTCAATTCGAGCCAGTCATGGGACTTGGTCGAGAAGATTTGACGAGTCATAGGAGAGTGTTTTATATTCACTGGACTTGGCATTTAGACTTGTCCCTTGTGAAGTGAAAACTATGGTATGCTCGACCAATACCCATTTTAAGTGTTTTTTGAATTTCGGACCTGGTAGGTGGAGTCGTTGGAAGGAGAATGAAATAAATGGAGTTCTACATAGTGATAAAACTTGAAAGTTGACGGAGCGTCGACTACGCGAAATAAGATCAAGATTCGTGGAAATTGGCTCCTGAGAGCCACCCGTATCCTACCTTAATATTATTAATCGCTTTATTTACTTGTTTTGAATGGTGAACTTGATGTGTAATTTGAACTGCTCTATATGACTATATGCCTTTTTGGAATTCACTGGGCGTTAGTTCATTCCTTCAAATTTGTTTTCCTTAATAGGAATTGAGAATTCGAGTGAAACCGTTGTTCGTTAGGGTGTGACCCTGTTTCTTTTGTATCTTGTTTTGGGTTGTTAAACTTTGAATTCGATATTTTGGAAACTTGTAAGACGAACTCGAATTTTATCTTAAGTACGTTAGATCGTATTTTGTTAGTTGGGTTGTAAGTTGAACTTAATTATGTTATAAGCTGCAAAACTGTTATTTTAAATACTTTGGATATATTTTATTCGATTGTACGAGTGAGTCCTAACGTGAGTTGGGCAAGCAGCCCGCCGAACCCTTTGGTTCGCCCTAGGGGAAGATAGAGCTGTCACAGAGAAAATGAGAAAAGATAAGAGTAAAAAAAAGAGCAGGAGAGTGAGTTACTAGAAGAGAACAAGAAAAACAAAGAAAAAGACAGAGTGGAAGCGTGATTGAACCATCGGCTTCTGAGATGATTTCTATTCCTCCACCGGTTCCATTTTCGCATAGATTGAAACCATCAAGAGTTGACAAAGAATTCGAGATGTTCGTCAATATTTTTAAACAATTACATATTAACATTCTATTGTTGATGCTATTTTGCAGATTCTTTCTTACGCAAGGTTTCTCAAGGAGATAATGACCAAAAAGAGGAAATTAGACGATAGCAAGACTATTGCATTAATCGAAGAGTGTAGTGTCATAATACAAAATAAATTGCCATCGAAATTGAAGGATCCGGGGAGCTTCATGGTCCCTTACACCATCAATAACGTTGAGTTCTCGAAAACATTATGTGATCTTGGTGCTAGCGTCTCATTGATTCCTTTAATTGTGGTTAGACAATTGGGATTGAATGAATTAAATCGTACTAATATCTCCTTGCAATCAACTGATAGGTCTATTAGACATCCTTTGAGTATACTTGAAAATGTGCTCACTAAAGTATAAAAATTTATCTTTCTCATGAATTTTGTGGTTTTATATATGGAGGAAGATATTAATATATCCATTATTTTTGGTAGACCATTTTTGCCCACTGTAGGTACTATAATTGATGTTAAATGTGGTAAGTTCAAGTTCCAAATTGGTGAAGAAGAGGTGGAGTTCGATTTGAGTAAAATTAAAAATATCCCTCTTTTACCGATCATGCTTATTTAGTTTGCATATGTGATGAATTGACACAAGAGATGAGTCAAGTTAATCTTGACTATGACTCTTTTGAACTTTGTTTAAATGATATAGGTTGCAAGAGAAGGAAATAGAAGAAATGACCAACTACTTGCAGGCATAAGTCCCATACAAAAGAAGTAACTCATACGAAGATTTAGGGATAAACAAGTGTCTTTTGCCACCATCTTATGAGCAAGCTCTAAGGTTTGACCTCAAGTCGTTTCCTAATCATCTCAAATATGCATTTCTTGGAGAGAAAGAGACATTGTCTGTGTTTGTGAATGCGGCCTTTGATGAGGACCAATTTGATAAACTCCTAGGAGTTTTGAGGAAGCTTATAAAGGCATTAGGTTGGAATATTTCTGACATCAAGGGAATTAGTCCAATCATTTATATGTACCAAATTTTATTGGAAGAAAATGCTAAACCAGTGATTGAGAGTCAACGAAAGTCAAATCCCAACATGAAAGAAGTGGTAAGGATAGAAATCCTTAAGTGATTTGATGCAGGTATAATTTTTTGATCTCTGATAGTGTTTGGATATCTCCTATTGATGTTGTGCCTAAAAAGGGTGGAATAACTATAATGTGTGGTAAAAATGATGAAATGATTCCATCTACAATTGTAGTTAGTTGGAGAATTGTATTAATTATAGAAGGCTCAATGCGGCTACTAGAAAGGATCATTTTTCTATTTCTTTTCTTGATCAAATTGTAGAAAGGTTGGCGGGTTATGACTTTTATTATTTGTTGGATGGATTTTCAAGATACAATCAAATAGTTATTGCACTAGAGGATTAAGAAAAAATCACATTTACTTGTCCCTATGGCACTTTTGCCTTTAAAAGGATGCCTTTTGGATTATGCAATACTCCTGTCATATTCTAATGATGCATGATGACAATTTTTTTTTAATGAGAAAATCACGAAAATATTTATAGATGATTTCTCTATATTTGGGTCTACTTATAACCATTGTCTTAATAATTTAGATATAATTTTACAGAGATATAAAGAATTAAATTTTATACACAATTGAAAAAATGTCATTTCATGGTTTGTGACAGTATTGTTCTAGATCATAAGATCTCTTCTAAGGATATTGAGATAGATCAAGCAAAAGTGGAAGTGATTAAGAGGATGCCTCCACCGACTAATGTTAAAGGCATTCGCAACTTTTTTGGACACGCGGGGTTCTATCAACGGTTTATTAAGAATTTTTTCAAAATTACTATACATCTATGTGATTTACTTGTTAAAGATCCTTTTTATTTTAATAATGAATGTTTACTTGCTTTTAATAGTTTGAAAAAGGAATTTGTCTCCGTAACAATAATAGCATCACCAGATTAGAATTTATCGTTTAAATTGATGTATGATACGAGTGGCTTTGCGGTGGGAGCCGTTCTTGGTTAAAAGTATGATAAGAGCTTACATGCTATTTACTATACTAGTAAAATATTTAATGAAATTCAAATTAATTATGCGACAACCAAAAAAGAGTTGCTTGCAGTGATATTTGCATTTGATAAGTTTAAATCTTATCTAATAGGATTTAAAGTTATTGTCTACTTCGATCACCCAACTGTTAAATATCTTTTGGATAAGAAAGATGCAAAGTCTCGATTAATTCGATGGATTTTATTGTTGCATGAATTTGATTTAGAGATCAAGGATAAGAAAAGATCTGAGAATCTTGTAGCAGATAATCTTTCCCAACTCGAGAATATCCCACAAGAAGATCAAATTCCTATTAAAGAGGAATTTCCAAATGAGTTTTTGATGGCAATTCAGAAGTCACTTTGTTATGTTGATTGATTAATTTTGTGGTTAGTGGAATGTTACCAAATGATTTGAATTTTCATCAAAGGAAGAAATTCATAAATGATGCCAAACATTACTTTTGGAAGGAGCCATTCTTTACAAACATTGTGCGGATGATGTAATTAGAAGATGTGTTCCAGAGAAAGAGGTACATAGCATTTTATTGTATTGTTATACCCTTAAGATGGGAGGATATTTTAGCATAACTAAAACCATAACAAAGGTATGGCAATCGGGTTTTTACTGATCTACTATGTACCAAGATGCTAGAAATTGGGTCAAGAGTTGTGATCAATGCCAAAGAACTAGTAACATCTCTAAGAAGAATGAAATGCCTTTAACTATATATATATATTTTTGTCGATACGATAGCTTCCTACACTATGGGGAGGGGGAGGGCTTGAAAAGGTCTTGGGATAATCTAGAGGAGACTGAACCACCACTGGATCAGACGGGTGCACTACGCACCCGCCTGGATTTTTTAAGCAAGGCCACATTTAAATGTGGCAAATTGGTGGGAGGCAAGGTTCAAACTCTTGCCCAAACCTTGCCTCCTACCCCACCAATCCTTAATGCATTGGTGGTGGGCATCAGTTTAAAAACTGGTGGTTAGTTTAACTACATATATGAAAGTTGAATTATTTAATGTTTGGAACATAGATTTCATGGGACCATTTCCTACCTCTTTTAACAATAAGTACTTTTTTTAGCAATTGATTATGTTTCTAAATGGTTGAAGGCTATTGCTTTAGAAAAATGTTTCGGATCCAAAGCCTCGGCTGAATTTCTGCAAGGAAGGATCCACGACCAATGGATCCGAGCTCCTTTCAAAAGGATCCGACCTCGGATCCTTGCTGTTCCTGGAAAAAAAACGGGCCAAACATTTCATTTTCAAACAACTCCTTCTTCCTCCTCCAACCGCCAACTCCAAATCCTAAATTCTTTTCCTCAATCTTCAAGTTGAACCACCAATCTTCCAATCTTCCACCACAAGATCATCTTTCAATCTCTTATGATCATTAGCCCTCAAAGATTTAGCATCACAAACATCATTAAAAGGGTTTTTAATCCTCAAAAGCTAGAAGGGGCCGAACTGAAAATCTTCATTTTGAGGTCGAACTTGAGCTTGTTTTCTCTTGCTTTTGGCATCTTTAGCACTCTCTAGCATCCCTCTATACATTTGAGGTAAGGTTTCTCAACTTTTATGGTCTTTTTTAACTTCCAAATTTTAATTTCTTGAGTTTTCTGACATATTTTTGGAATAGGCATATTAATTTGGTTTCTTATTATTTTTATGCTCTATTATGCTTAGAAATATCATTAAACTTGTTTTTGTGCTTAGTTATGAGATATTTGTGGTTTAGATGAAAATTTTATTTTTCTCATTTATTAAGCTAACAAATTTCTCAAAATATTGCCAATATTTTTTATGTTTTATTTATGTAAATTCGGCTATTTTTTAAATTCTAAATGCTTACAATGGTGAAAAATTTGGAAGGTGTGAGAAAGTTGTAGTTTATTTGTCTTTTTTTAGATTTGTGATAGCATGAGACCATTTGGATGAACCATGTTCAAATTTTATTAATTGAACATACCATGAGCTATATGTAAATTGTTAAGACCTTAGGATGTTATGGTAGGGTGCATTGATGTATGGATTTGAGGTGATTTTAGAGAGGGAAATTTTGTAGCACTCATTCTTTGCAAGTTGATTATACCTTGTGAGTGAATGATAGAAGTTGCAATCATTTGAATTCTCGAGTTTATAATTCAACTTGTGTTAATGTGGATGAGTTGGAATTGAAAAAGGGTGATTGGAGCAATGCTTTGACTTTAATGATATTGTTTGTGCTAAGTGTACTTTTGCATGATTGTATGAACTAATTTGGCTATTTATATAGGCATCATGGTAGGAACAAGAAGGACTACTATTCGTGACCCGACTCCTTCACCGAGTCAAGAAGAAACACCTTCTTCAGAGAAAAATCTTCTTCTCTTGAACCATCACCTCGTTCAAGATGCAAGCAAGCATCAACAAGTCAAAAAGAAGCGTCTTCAAACTATGATACCACACAATTCACTTCTCTCGAGAATCAAGAGTGGTATGAGGCAAGATTAGTGTGACGGCGCCACCTTCCCCTAAGGCGAACCAAAGGGTCGGCGGACCGCCTACCCAACTTTGGCAGGACTACAGATCAAATCATTCATAACCTTACCAAACGGTCCAAAGAACTTCGGCAAAACGAATCATCGAAAAACGCAAAGGACCGCGGCCATGTAAAAATCCGTCCAAATTTTTTCTTCCTCGTTCAAGCTTCGCACTCGCTTAATTTCCCTAATAGATACAAGAAAGTTCACATAACCATAGAAACGTACAATCTCAAACGAATACGCTTGAAACACTTGATTAAACACTTATTTACATATATACATCAGAGTCTTCAACAAGTTAACATAACAGGAACGGGGTGAACTTACGCTCAATGAGGTTCCACAAGTACAAGTAGTCAAGAATCATGGCATTTCACTTTTAAGGCACATATACACAACATATAAGAAAATGAACAAACACCTCAAATAGAAAGGATACAGGTGACTCTCAGGAGCCAAAATTCCCCTTTGCAGTACTTGATCCCAACTCGTTGACGCTCTATCAACGTTCGAAGAAACAAACATGACCGTAGACCCCACTTGACATCAAATTCCGTCCACTGAACATACCCGTTGCCTGGCCCGAACACCACACACAGAACAGAGGTGGTAATACTCGAGTATACTGGAAATCCAGGGTTTCCAATACCCAAAGATTTCCCAGAAACAGACTACCGTGGTTCGTTATCTAATCGACCAGGCCCTTGCCAACTCGACTCGAGTAACTAGCCACAGGATTTGAACTCAGAGGTCACAGAAGGGTCGTTGTATACAAGTCTCCAAACGACGTCAGAACAGACACAGATAACATATTCAAATTCACACAGTAAACGATCACACAGGCAAGAGAACGAGTGTGATAAAGTACACCCTCGTCTCATTCAGAATAAATAGAGTTCAGAGTCATTCAAGTCACAGATTTCAAGTACAAATAAACCAGTTAAGCAACAAATCAGGGGAGTGGTACACTCACCAATTCAAGTAAAGATAACTTCAAAAGTTTCCTTCCCAAAGGATGGCTTTGGTCACCGTCACGTCCTAACAACAACCAAGGTAAAACAATTATGGTTTCCCTATCCACAAACCCAGGGAACGGAATGCACAAATGAGACTCGATTACAAGTCGTAGGCCGAGTCAAGTTAACTACTAGGGCAAAGAAATAACAATGTGGCTTTGGAGTAAAAAAGCAGCGGTTGGTCTTAAAACATGAACAACCCTAGACCCCTTCATTTCTAGCCATAATCAACCCAACCTCAAAGGAGTCAAGTAGCCCTAAAATTTTGGACAGCATGCCCCTTGAATTTAGCTATTTTTCAGCCATTTATGACTTCATTATTTTTCTCAATTCAGCCCCAAAATCACACACAAATAATCTTATCAAAATAGCCTTTCACTAGGCTCAATGTCATTCAATTACAAAACAATGCTAGCAATACGACCGGAACTAATGTTCAAGACAAATAACAAAATAACAGATTTGACATCTCTTGGCGTTTCGGTCACAACCGAAGCTAAGCTTATCGGATTGGGGTACACTTTATGCCGTTTCGAAGATAAGACAGATAACTACATTTCTTATGAAGATATCAACATCTAACTCGTGCATTTTCAATATCAAAAGGTGACATCTCAGAGGAAAACAGAAAACTGTCCGCAAAACAGTACATTTGGCAGTCAAGGGTATTTTTGTCATTTCACATGATACAGTGTTCCGATTGAGATGAAATTTTTCAGACGGATATTTAACACCATTTCCTACAACTTTCATGTTTTAACCTAAGCCTGATTCGGCCTCTAACATGGACGAATTAACCAGGTCCGAAACAGGACAGGTTGGTTTCAGATTTTTGGAATTGATGATTCAATGCTTGAAATTCACATTTATGACTTAAATCAGTACCCCAAACCCCTAGCCAAGCTTATTAACATCATATACTAGATAAAAACAATAAAAAAAACTGAAACTATCAAACCCTAGCTAAACATTCCAACATATCATACAAAACTCACTAATTAACCGTCATAAACTAAGATTAAGAGATTCTATCCAAACTTTAACAAGATTAAGAAGAGGAAGAGGAAAGGCAGCCATGATACCT
This sequence comes from Coffea humblotiana, assembly GCA_023065735.1. Taxonomy (NCBI): domain Eukaryota; kingdom Viridiplantae; phylum Streptophyta; class Magnoliopsida; order Gentianales; family Rubiaceae; genus Coffea; species Coffea humblotiana. The sequence goes on from CM041215.1 coordinate 7,393,290, forward strand.
CCCTAGGATGCTTGTAGGAGAAAACCACAACCTTTCCTTCCAAAACTTTACCACACAAAGCTCCCTAAGTTCCCAAATGAGAGTTTAATCGGTTTGGTTTTTGATTTCAATCTCAAGCAAGGCAAAAATCAAGATTGAAATGGAAGTGTTTCTTTACTCTTTTCTCTCCCTAAGAGCTCAGCCAAGATGGTAGAAAATGAGGAAGAAATGAAGCTTCAAGAAGGTCAAGATGATAGGAATTAGTTTAGGTCAAAGTTGGTTGATGACTTCCAAGTGTCACTCCAAGATCAAATCTCCAATTTTTCTTCTTTTCTTCTTTCTTTTGGTCAGAAATTTTGGTTGTTTGGAGGAGATATTTAGGGCCAATTTTGCTGAAATAAAAGTAAGAAAATTAAGGTAATAAAGTAGTGTTCAAGTGGTGCACTGACTCGGTAACAAACGGTACACGTCGGTTCACACCGTTTTTCTTTAACTCGCACGTACTAGGGTTTTCACTTATAATTCAATAACTTATTATTAACACTTCTAATCACACACTTTTTCTTATATAAAACTCACTCTTAACCACCAAATTGAGTACACAATCCACACCGATTAATCACACTACCAAAAGACGTAAAAACCCTAGTTTACCTTAACGATGAAAATAAAGGGAAAACCCTTGGTTCTATGATTAATTGTAACTATTGAGGAAGTGAATGAGTAGTAAAGCTGTTGTAAAATAATGGATTCCAAATAAAAGGGAATTTTTAAGAAAATATGAGGGATTTTACAAGTTCTCACAATCACACTACCAAAATGCACACAAAAACACACACCAAAACCCTAGTATGCACAAAACCCCTAACTTATGCACTTCCTTTAGAAAAATCATAACTTGAGTTATAATTATAAAAAATTCATACAACTTGGCTTGTTAAAAACTAGACTTCAAATACTAAGAATCTTTAGAAGACACCTCAAGAGATTAGTTCATAAGTTAGTTCAAATTGAGCCATAAGCTACTACAACATTCCTATGTTTACCTGTGCAGGGCAGAATTTTCAGTCAATTTTGCCAATTTCCTAGAATTTATAGACATTGAATCAAACTCTAAATTTTACACCATAGGAAGCCCTCTGAGTCTAGTTTCAAATGCAACAAACGGAACTCAATTCCGACTTTCCTATACGAAGTTATAGCCAATTTTCCCAAAGCTGTGCAGAGCCTCCTGTGAAAATTCTAGATTTTTTAACAACTTGAGATTATGAAACTTTTCTTAACAAAATTCACTCCCTTGACTCAAATTCAACCATTAAAACAACCAAGAATCTAAGGCAAATAAGTTCAAATATGAGCTATAAAGACAAGTAAATTTTGGGATCTCACAATTTGTGAAGGAGATTATCGCTGAAAAACATTTAGCACCTGAGGTGGATGATCACTACAAGGTGTCCATGCATTTGCTCAACTTGGATGGAAGAATATTCTCAAATTGCCACGGCACTATTATCCAAATTTGGTGAGAGAATTCTATGCTAATGTGGAAGATAAGCACAGACATAGTGGAAATAAGATCATTTCTTGGGTACGTCGCACCAGATTGGTTATCAAGCGGGAGACTATTACTGAATACATGAAGGTTAAGAATAAGGGGATTGATGTGAAACTGACTAAAGAGTTTAGGGCGAGAGACCCTTGGAAGATTGAAGAGGCTATGGCACGTCTCAAAGGACAATATAAAGATCGAGGAAGTACTAAAAAAAGATAGTATATACCGATTCCTTTAACGCTCGATACCACCTGATATTTTATTTATTTGCTCATAATGTGGTTCCTAAGAATAGCGGCAAACGAGAGTTTCGAAACAGTGATATCTATTTCTATGATAAGATAATGTGTGGAGTGGATCTGCAACTCACTGGTCTTCCTTTGTCAAGTATTATTATTAGTTACATGCAAACCACAGCCCGCATGAGACTCGGAGATTCTTGCTTTGGGTTCTCTCGTCTCCTCTCTTTATTGTTTGAAAAGCTCAAAGTCAACGTTGGTGCCGAAAAAGCTATGCCTACCAAGTCCGTTGATGAAGTTACTGTTACATTATTAAAATCATTGGGGATTCCAACGGATTTTGGAGCTTCCCTGATTAGAGATAGCACCATTGGTGAAGCTTCTACTTCTACTCAACCTCCACCTCAACCTTAGCTTGACCCCAATGTTCAAGAACTCGAAGCACAGTAGTCCAGACTCTCTTCCTCTACTCCTTTATCACCTCTACCGTCTCCCTCCAAGTCTTAATGGCAAGAAGTTGTACGGAGACGAAGGTAATGGAGAAGATCGACCAATATGAGCAGCATATGATAGAGAACTTAGAGAGGCAAGACTGGTATCTTCGTGTTTTGGAGGATCATTTCCATATTCGTCGTTCGCCTCTGCCTACTCTGACTCCTATTCCTGGTGAGGGTCAAGCTACATCCATTCATGTGCCAGGGAGGGAAGATAAGGCAAGAGACCCTGAAGAAGTACCTGTGGATAGAAGCCATGAAGATGCTTTGGGATTTGGTGGCCCTACGACCTAGTTTTCTTTGTCTTTCAGTGTTTTTCTTTTGTTTAGTTTCAAGTTTTCTTTGTCTTTTGTACTTTTGTTTAGCTTGTTTTCTTTTTGCACCGTACCCTCTATTCCAGTTTAAGTAGGTTACGGATGTTCTTGATGTTCATGAATTCAACTTGGATCTCTACATCTTTCTAGGAGAGTACTAGTTTCTTTTCTCTCCCTTCACATTGAGGACAATGTGAATATTAAGTGTGGGAGAGAGATTTCATTGATTTGCTTGTTTTTGTGGTTATTAGTGCATGTTAGTGCTTATTTTTTGTTGTGAAATGTTGGAAATGATTGTGGACATGGTGATGATGTGATCTTTTTTGTGAAACGTGGTTGCAAGCAGGGAATTTTGTCCATTTATAAGGGGAAACTCTGTCAAAATTTTTTCAAAATCTTTTTCAAAATTGCATTATAGCACAAGAAGTTGCTATAGATTGTCAAATTCCACTAATTGTCGACCAAATTCAAATATACTTTCAAGAATTCATTTCTCCTGTGACTTGTTTTGAGGCCCCGTAAATTAGGTTCTCATCTTTTATCTTGTTTTTCCTTACTTGCCTTGAATTTATGGTTGCTTTGATGATTGAGGTGTGTTTTTGACCCTATTACCCTACTTAACTTGGTTCATGTTTAATTTGAGGTGTTCGGTTGGCGTTAAATCCCTATCCATGAGTCAATTGCTGCAATTTAGTTTCGGATTTAAACGAGAATTCTTCATTTGTGATTAGTAAGGAAAACATTTCAATTAGAGAGTGTGATGCGTGGCTACTAAATTAATTGTAGACATGAGAGGAGATGTATATTGTGGATTCTTTGTCAATGCATAGAGAATGATTTTAAAATCTAGTAAGAGTAGTTAAGTTTCATAGTTATGATATCGAGTTCTAAATTCATAGCTTCTTGCACCTTTTGATACCTTCATTGACATTTCTTAGTATGTTAACTTAGCTATTACATTAGTAAGAATTTCCCTCAACGCAAATTTGTGCTAGCACCACGAGTAAGGGGAAGCCACTTGAAAATCGGAGGAAAACCCTGTAGAATCGAGTTTTTGCAAGTTAAGGTTAGAATTTTGAGGACGAAATTCTTTTAAACGGGAGAGAGTGTGAGGCCCCGTAAATTAGGTTCTTATCTTTTATCTTGCTTTTCCTTGCTAGCCTTGAATTTGTGGTTGCTTTGATGATTGAGGTGTGTTTTTAACCCTATTACCTTACTCAATTGGGTAATGTCAAATTTCATAGTGCATTATACTAATGTGATCGACTATTGAAGTGTATGCATTAAATTTGGTAAATAAGAGGGAGTTTGTGCAAAAGAAATTATGTGACAAGAGGTGTTAAAAACTAATTTGAGAAAGAGAGATATTACTTGGATAGATATTGCTTGGGTGACTAGGAGGACAATTGGATAGACATTCCTTCTTTTCTTGCCATTTGTTAATTAAATAACCAAGCTTGACCAATCAAGTTTGACTAAGACCAAGCTTACTTCTTACTTATCTTCACCAAGCCTTCTTGTCTTCATCATTTTCTTCTTCTTTCATACATGATGGACGAAAACTGAGACGAAAAAGAAGGAGAGAAACCACAAAATTCTAGCCTTGATTTCTTGTTTAATTAGTGAGCAAACAAGAGGGAAACTCAAAGCTTCTTTGACACATCTTGCAACAAGCTTGGAAGGAATCCTTGGTGACATTTTGATAAGAAGAAAGCTCTTGATTTGCAATCCATCTTAGGGTTTTGAAGTAAAATGTTCTAGGAAACATCTCTTTTTACTTGTTTCCTGAGATTCATCCAAGATATGTCATGATTGAAGCTAAAAGAAGCATGTTATGGAAGATTTTATGGTTTTGTTAGGTTTTGGTGAATTTTCCAACTTTGATTTCCAGAAATTTATGGTGATTTTGTCAAGAATTTTCCTTAAGATACTTTGTTAAACCTTAATATTCACATGTATGTTGAATTTGAGCCAAGGGAGTGAGATTTTGTTAAGAAAAGTTTCATTTTCTTAAGTTGTTAGAAATTTGGAAATTTTCGCAGGAAACTCTATGCAATTTTGGAAAAATGGCTATAACTTCGTATAGAAATGTTAGAATTGTGTTCCGTTTGTTGCGTTTGAAACTAGATTCATAGACCTTCTAACGATATAAAATTCAGGGTTTGGTTCAATTTCTATGAAGGCCAATAAATTTGCAAAGTTTCTTGAAAGTCATGACTGTTTTGTTTCTACACTTTTGATAGCAATGAGTTCAATTTCTACACTTTTGAAATTTGACTAATCTTTGAGCTGAATTTCATGAAGATGTATTTTAAAGCCTTCAGTGCTTCGAATCTATTTTCTAATGGTGTAAGTTTTGTGATTTTTTGACCTACGAAACTCAAGTTATACCTCTTTAAAGAATGTCGCCAAAGTTAGGAATTTTATCAAATGGATTGAGTGGGACTTGGGAAAACTTGAGAAAACTTTTCTGGGTTTTTAACCTAACTTTCTTTGGTTAAATCCTGTATACTTTGATTTGAAATACTTAGTGATGTGTTAACCTTAGCATGCATGAAATATTTCATTTGATTTGATCTTGATAGGAACTTGATTTAAACAAGAAACCATGGGCCATTTTGGTCTTCTAATATTAGGGTTAAACCTATAGTTTTTGTGGTTGCTAAGTGAAGTTTCGAATCTCATATTTTCTCATCATCTTGGCTTTAAGTGGCTAGACTTTTGATGGATTACATGGTCACAGGACTTGAGAATGTTCTAGAGGAAGAACCAGGGTGACCAATTGGAGAGGTCAAGTGGCAAGTGATCCTTGCATGTTTGTGCAATAAGTGACTATGTTGAATATTTGTGATTGAATGTTTGAGTGTTAAATGTTTTCCAATGATGTTTAAATGGATTTTCAAAGGGCAAGTGTGTACTTTATCGCACTCGACCAAAGTAAATGTGATTTTTCAATGATCAAATGATTGAATGTTACTTGTGCATGAATGTAAGCCATGTATACTTTATCGCATTGGCTAAATTGGGCCCTTGCCCTTCATCACTAGCCTATTCGAGCCAGAAACGGACTCGGTCAGGTAGGTTGGTGACCTTGGACCATTATTTTGGTATATTCGAGTATAACCACGAAGTCAGGTGAAGTACTGGCCAGTGAATGAAATGCAATGAATAAAATGACTGACTGAATGAAATGATCACTGTTGAAGATTTTATTTTCAAATGTTTTCAAAATGTCGAAGACATAAGGAAGAAATGGACGGAGACCGAATGACTAAATGAATGAATGGCGTCAAGTGAGCACATATCCTTTTACTGGATGTGCTATTGTTACCTGAATGCTCCAAATATTTTTCTTGATTGGTTGTTATTAAATGTAATATGTCAGTGATTTACTGCTTCAATGCTTGTTTGGAAATCTCACTGGACTTTTAACTCATTCCTTTAGTTTGTTTTCCTTACAGGAGTAGAGGTCTGGAGCAAATAAGCGTGAACTAGTATGTATAATCCTCTTGTACTTGTACTTTTGGATATTTGATGTTGTATCTTAAATTTCACTTTTCAGTTGTAATTAAGCTTGAACTATTGGTTGAATTGTAGAACTCCGGTGCTCATACGGTGGTTTGAACGGTTATTTTGAGAATTGATTGTTGTGAATGTGGTGAGTCCTAGCGAGAACTGGGAAGGCATTCCGCCAAACCCTTTGCAAAGTTTCCCTAAGGGGAGGTAGGGTCGTCACAGGCGGTATCAGATCCGCCTCGCGTGGTCTCTATACGGGGTAAGATTGGATCAAGTGGTGTTATGGTCCCGATTAAGTGAATGAGTATAAAGGATTAAGTGCTCTTCTTGACCGTAATTTATGAATCATGAATGTTATAAGCGTAAAACCTTTATCATGATATTTGGAGAAGATAGATATGTACGTCCGGTAGGAATCTCAAATGTAGGTGATTTACTCTTGGGACCGATCGGCTCAATTTGTAAATTGTCTTATTTCGAATTCTTATACCCGAGTATCAAAAAGTGGAGAGCAATAGGATGAGAGTCGATATCTCGATTATACTTGAGGTTGTGAGGACCCGTAATTTTTTTTCCTATTTTATTTTATTTTACTGACTTAATTAATTATTTACTCACCTGTTTTCTCTAAATATTTTATTCCAACCTTTTTAGACCCAATTACATGGAACTATGGCTTACATGTATTTTTAAAATGACTTGTTACGAAAATTAATTTTGGAAGGCTAGATAAGTGAGAATAGTGAATACGCGATTGGAATCAATAATCGAATCGAGGATACAATAAGTTTAAAAAATTGGAGACTTGTATATTAGTCTTAAATAGGTATCTTTAATTTTAAATACTCAAATGATAGTTAGTTATACTATCGTTATAAGAATTCCTTAGAGATTTCGCGTTATTGCGCACAAGTTGGAAGTTCGCGTTTTCGCGCGCGCGACTAATTGGAGGATTTTAGAAATTATTTCTAGACTATTAAGAGTGAATAATATTAGTGTTAAAGTAAGTGCATTAGAGGTATAATGCACAAGTGAAACAAACTCGAGAGGAATCGAGTACGAAACGCGCGCGTGTGCGCGCACGGGGAGAGAGTTGACTTTTGAGGCATTCTTAGCCATACATTTTTAGCTTCTCAAGGAAGCTTCATTGCAACAAAAAACTCTCTCTCTTAAGCTCCAAGACAGCAGCCCAAAGGAAGGAGAAAACAACTCCAAGCACTTCAAATTTCTTCTTCATTTCTTCATCAAATCTCCATCAAATCACACCAAAATTCAACCACACTTTGCTAAGCACTTGGAGATTGCAAGGAAAAGGGGCTGCTTTCCACAGTTTTTCTTGAGCATTTTTGGACCGAAAAATTCTGCTTGGTTCATCTAGACAAGTAAGCAACGATCAACCTTGTAAATCTTGACTTATGGAAGTAGTATTGCATGTATAAGTTCATATAATCATGTGGGTAGCTTTGTTTATGTTGGAAATTGTTGTGTGGGCTCTATGAACTCCCACTATGGCTTGATGGACTAATTTGATGAGTTTTGATGTTATTAATGTTGGTTTAGTGCTTAAAGTAGTAGAAATAAGTGAGTTTATGAAGGATAGCTCAAAGGAGGTGAAGGGGAGAATTTTTCCGTTTCTGCCCCTGTGATGTCCGTGGCCCTTAGGGCAATTTGTTTGTGGATCTAATGACTTAGTTATCATATATATATGTTGTGTGAGATGTGTAGAAAGTTTCATCAAAAAATTTCATGATTTGGTTGTCCAAATGATGTGGTTTCGAAAGTCAGCGAAACTGGAAATTTTTCCCGTAACCGCTCTGGCAGTGTTTTTGTTTTGGCTATAATGTTTTGATCCAATGTCTAAATCGAGTGCCGTTTGTGGCACTGGAAACTAGACATTCCCAACTTTCCAACGGTATAAAATGCACATTCTGATTCCACCTGAGTAGTCCATACCAATCATTTGAACATGACTGTCCTGTTTCACGTCCACACTGGGAGCTCTGTTTTGAGCAGCGAATTGATGCTCAAATATGAGCTAGTTGTGGACAGATTTTGAAAATGATTTCTTCTAAGAAATTGTAGATTTATGAATATAGTTTTCAACGCCATCAACCACACTCAATTCCAAGTTGGATTAAGTGAGTTGTGGCTGAAGTTCGAAACTGACTTAGGGATTGAAAACCCTCTTTTGGCTAGTTGATGCCTTAACCTTGATTGGGACTTGTTGTTTCGAAATTCTTGGTGTTAACCACCTACCAAATGCATCTTGAATGTTTCTCGGACCTTTGATTCATAAATAAACTGAAATGGGACTGATTTCATTGTGCAAAATGTTCGGAAACGAACTAAAAGCAAGAAGACAGATTTACTAGGAAATATTTTCCAAACTTTGGTGGTCTTGTTAACTGTCTTTCCATGCTAGTTTTTACATGAAATTTGATAGGAGAATAGTACTCATATGGAAGTTTACATGTACCAAATTTGGTGTTATTCTAAGACCATTTCGATACCCAAATGATGTCCCAAATCTTGCTTTTCAAATCTGGAAAACTTTTCTATTTCTTGGCCGAATGGTCAAACTTGTTTTGGAACGTTTTGTTTCGAAAACTTTGATGTCAATTACCGCTAAATTTCTCATTGGATGTTTATGGAACATTGGTTTCAACATTTGAGTGAATTGAAGTTGATTGTGAGGAGCAAAGCTTTTAAAAAGGAAAATTGAAGTACAAGGCAGATTTGCCTTGGAAATTCGTGGTACTTTAGTGGCTTTGTTAATTTACTTTCCGAACGAATTTTTATATGAAAATTTACAGATGAATAGCCCTGATATGGTAGTGTAATACTACCAAATTTGGTGCCATTCCGAGTCTATTTCAATGTCCAACTGAAGTCCCAAAGTTCATGTTTCAAATCTGGAAAATGTTCAATCTGTCCTTATTTTTAGCTAACTTTGAGCCACTATATCTTGGTGTTCAAAACTCCGATTCTTGTTCTGTTTGTTGAGTTTTAAACCTTGCTTGAAACTCTAATTGAGTTCCAAATTTCAGAGGCTAGATAGAATTCTGTGATTTTTTCCGAATTTTCAAAGTTGGCCAAAAACCAACCCAAAACTGTCTTAGTAAGCTTAAGGCAGCAACTTTGATCTGAGTTTTGAATATCTTTCATTTTGAATCATGGAAAAGTGTCTTCTATGAACTTTTAGTACTTTGGAAGTAGTTTCCAACGGTACCAAGTTTTCCAATTTTGGACTTGTAGAGAGTGAGATACAATTTTTCCAAGATTGTGTGACAAACCCGAAACTTCCAAATTTAAAGAAAATTGAGTTTTTTAGAACTCATCTTTTTCTTTCGATATCACTCGATCGTTTTACACTTGATTTCAAAGGTGAAAACTCGATTTCTCTTGTATTTTAAAACCCCACCTTTGAGTCTTGATTTACGAGTAATTAAGGCTCGTATTTGTGAAATTTTCTTAGATTGTACTAGTGTGCAATCTCTCTTGATATTTAGGGGTTCTAAGTGATATTGTGTAATAGTTGATGATTATTTGCTCAGGCGCTCAAGAGGACCTTCAAGAGAAAATCGAAGTAGACGTCTAAACACTTGTTTGAGCATTTACTCTCTTGTATTGACTAGGTGAGTGTTCCATATAGGAGTACGTGATTTGAATAGTCTATGATATGTTTACTCCATGGTCATTACCTGTTAAGTGTTACCACACTCGTTTTCATTTAAGTAAAACGTACTTGAATTACTCGATATGAAATACTTGAAATGCATATTTACATGAAGCGTTTCAATGATTGACTATGCTATGGCTGCATAAGTCGATTGGAGTGAATCTCCTCGACTCTTAAGTGGTAAAAATAGATGGCCAATAGGCGGCCTACTAAGATGAATAATGTCTATCAATTAACCGTGACTACTTACCGTTAACCGTTAGCCGTTAACCATGATTATGTACCGTTTGCCAATTTACTTGATTACCTGCTTACTTGATTACTTGATTATTTGATTATTTGATTACCATAAATTACATGTTCATATGAAATTACCTCATATTTCTTACGTGTTTAAGTGTTAAATGTTGCCTATAATTGTTCATATGAAATTACCACCGTTTTAAGGCGAGTGTGTATTTTATCTCACTCGACCTACTAAAATGACAAATTATTACCGTTTACCAATCTACTTGATTACTTGTGCTTGTTGTAAGCTCTAAGCTGAACTGGGCCCTGCCCTTGGTTACTAACCTGCTCGAGCCAGGACTGGGTTCGGTCGGGTAGGTTAGAACCTTGGGACACCGTTTCGGTATATTCGAGTACTACCACTGGAGGGATAAGGTGATGGCCAGACAACCGAGGGGAACACTGGAGTCATAAGGTGAAGTTGACCGAAATGGTTCCACTGGAACACCGTATCCTTCAATATGTGTTTATTTTGCGTAATGATAACTGTTCCATGCTAATGTGCCAATGTGCAATCTCGAACTATACCTGTGTTATGCTCAAATTAATCGTACAATGAACACCGTTTCATGCTAATGTGCCCAATATGCAACCTAGAACCATATATGTGGTGTGCTCAAATTATCTGATTTATTAGAACTGCTAGAGTGCCTTGGAACCTCACTGGGCTGTGTAGCTCATTCTACGTTTTTGTTTTCCTTAACAGGGTTCGAGACCAAGAGTGCTCGTGAATAGTACTAGATTGTTTTCATTTGAAGACTTTAAGTTGTAATATAACGGATGGTTGTAGTACATATTCTTTTGGTTTGTATTAAGTTTGAAAACTAAGTAATTGTAAGCATGCAATATTTTGGAGTACTTTAATTATACATTGAAATTATTTAAAGTATTTCGACCTTTTGAATTGTGGATTGTAGTGAGTCATGGCGAAAGTTGGGCAGGCGTCCCGCTGATATCCTTTTATTTGCCTTAGGGAGAAGTGGGGCGTCACAGAGGTAAGTTTTGATGGCAAAGGTCAAGGTGCCAAAGATCCCAATATTTGACCTAGGAATTGAACCGATCAAGGAGTGCTAGAATGGACTAATGTCGTGCCCCATTTTTAAATAAAAATAAATAAATGAGTTTAGAAAATATGAATTTTGATTTCAGTTTGATTGAAAAATGTGTTTTGATTTGTAAAGAAAATAAAATAAAGAAAATGGAAAGGGCCTAAATGGGGTTTGAAAGTGCGACGATTTTTGACCCAAATTATAGTTTAAAAAGGATTTTTGAAAAAATTGGAGTTGCCACTTGGTATTGAGTTAAAGTGTGTCAAGTCACCTAAAAAATGAATTTTTTAAAGAAAAAGTAGAAAAACCCTTTTTAAACGACTCCAAGTCTACGAAAATCAGAGAAAAAGATTCGAAAGTCACATTTGAAGAAAGGGAAGGCAAGGTTAAAAAATCCAATGCACCCTTTCGATCTAGCCAAGACTAGTTGTGTGATTTAGTCAAAAAATTTTTATTTTAACCTAAAAATTTATCACATTTTGGAGGTATTTATATGAATGCAAACCTAGACCTAATTATCGGGGTCAAAATATCTCTTCGAAATTATTTGATGCAAATTGCATTAATTGCGACGTCCAAAAGTAAACTTTCGAAGAAGTCGCGAATTATGCAAAAATATGAGCTTCAAAGAGAAGTGAAAAGAAAAGAAAAAATAAAATAATTATATACGAATACATGATCTAAGGGATGCATCATGTCGGGTACGAGGGACTAATATTCATGAATCAGTTTTCCCTTTAATAGAAGGAATACGAGCGTGCTTAGGTTAGAAAGCCAAACTCGTCCATATCCCATATTCAAGGGGTTATTTCCTAATCTAGTCAAGTAAATGTACTAACCTAATTCTAATTTTCCTAAATGAAATGCAAATCTAATGTCATGTCTCATGCATAGGATATAAAGGAAAGTATAAAATAAGGAATATGGACATAAGAGGGAATATGGATATGTAAAGGGGGGAAAATGTATATAAGGCGAAATAAGGGACAAGGGATAAAAGGAAAAGTGTCACACAAAAATGATAAAAAAAACCTAAAAATAAAAAATAAAAAAAATATGCATGAGATAAAGTGATTTTATCACACAATCATGATCTAACACTCGAAAAGCTCCTAAGGGTCTAGCATTGGACTAGCCTAGGTCTACAAGTTCTCATTAGCATTGGACTAGTGAGAAAGCGGGAAATAGGGTCACAACTAGTGTTGGACTAGTGTGGAATCATAAAAAGGGCAACAACTAGCGTTGGACTAGTGTGGTGACGTCATACATTAATTTATAACTAACTAATCATATAAAACTAATAAAAAGCAAATAAACACATAGCAAATAAACATGATATCTAGATGCAAAATCCTAAGAAAACGGTAAACATGTAACACAAAGGCATGCAAGGCACACAAGACAAATAAATCAAATAAAACCCTAACTATTACATTAGGGGCCCTAATTACAATCTAAGGGGGAAGAGGAATGAAATAAATAGATAAATCCCTAACTATTACATATTCTATCTAAATACAAGTCTTGAACCCCCTAACTATTACAATTTGGCATTCAAGTGCCTTTTAAATAATTAAAATTGACCTAAAATAAATATTGAAACCAATAAAGCAAATAAAGAAATAAAATAAAACATTCAAAAGGCAAGCAATTAAACACATCAACTCACACAAGTGTACATAGGATCAAATAAGGCGAAAATAAGGGGTAGAGTGTACCTCCTTTAAGTTGGGGTCCTAATGACACGAATTTACTTATTTACCCTCCAAAACAATAACAAGGGTCAAGGCATCACTTTAATTAACAAATAATCGCATGAAAATAAACATGAAATGAAAAACTAAACACAAGTGGAAACAATTAAAAATAAATCATCCATGTTCAAGAAATTAAAACAAACAAGAATCTAATTAAAATAATTGAAGAGTTTTAAGGGTTTAAAATGAAATGCTAAAATTAATGGCTTAAGATGGAACCTATAAAAATCACATGCTAAAACTTCCCAAGAGATGAATGGAAACCTATTTATTAAAATTAAACATAAAAAATTACCCAAAATTTTATTAAAAATCAAAACTAAAAATCTATCAAAACTCATTAAACCTCAAAATTAATCCTAAAATTCACTCAAGTCAACCCAAAAGAAATTAGCTTAAATCATATCAAAGAAATTAATATTTTTGAAAGGTTAGAGTTGACTAAATTTCCAATTTTATGGGCCATAGCAACATTAAATACAAACCAAGGGCTTAAAAGGCAATTTTTCTTTATTCATCCTAAAATTCATGCATATTCGGTCCAATAATCACAATAAAGAAAATCAAAGCAAGAAAACATTTTAAAGGAGTCAATTGATTAACTTTTGCAATTTTATAGGCCATAGTAGCATTAGGGAGACTTGTAAGGTTAAAAACGTGATTTCTCTTAAGTTTCCATGCAAGTTCCATGCAAGCTACGAGGAGAATGTTTCTGCAACTTTTCCTATGCTCTTAAACCTCAGCAACTTCACAAGGCAGATTACTCAACCATCTCAAACCAAAACCCAAACTCAAGTTCTTAACAAATTCTTCATTCCAATACTCTATCATGCATGCAAGAGGATGGCAGAATCAGAATGAGGAAGATTTGCAAAGTTCAGATTCATTTAAAGACTTCCACCAATTCTGGGTTTTCTCATGAAAATTCATTTGACCAATTAACATTTGTGCGTGTTCTGCCTCATGAAAAGGAAGACAACTGTCAAAATTTTCCTTTATGAAACAAACCACGCCAAAATCTCTCCAAAACAAACTCTGAGCAATGTCGACACAGCTTAACGGAGAGACATGAGAGTAGCTTTTGAGCAAGCAAAACAAGAAGAAAGAAAAAGGAACAACGAAAGACAGCAAGCGTGCATAATTACGAAGACCGAACATTTTCTCATGCAAGGATCGAAAAACAAGATTCGGCAACTCAACTCAAAGGTATGAACTTGGGACAAAGGGGAGATGAAGGTGAAAACGCAGCAACAGAGTGCTATGGTCATTTGCTAAAACTTCGGATCAGACTTCCATGGAAAAGATAACCCAAAACAAGATAATGAACACTGATGGCCTTTACCACTAAGCTCTCTAACATTCCCATTGTGACAGCCCCACCTTCCCCTAAGGCGAACCAAAGGGTTCGGCGGATCGCCTGCCCAGCTCTCGCCAGGACTCGTTCACTCACATAAAATAAAATAAGAAAAGCCTCGAGAATAAGCGAAAACAATACCCAAACTTGAACCATATAAATACATTCATCTCAATCTCAACCACAAGTACAGTCCCAAATGTATACCAAAGCTCTGAATTCATGATACAGTCCACCTTATCCAAGCACTAGAGCGGAAATAAAAGCCAAAACAAAACAATTCAAACCAAAACTAGGCTATACTATTCTATATAGGCCCCTCGCCCATGCTTGCTACCCCTGTAAGGAAAACAAAAGGCCTGGAATGAGCTAAAAGCCCAGTGAGATTCTATATACACAACCAAGCAGTTAAACAAGGACATTAAGCATGTAATAACAAGTAATCCAGATAACATTTACGATATAAAGCAATAGTAACACATACAATAAAAGGATACATGCTCACGAGGAGCTATTCGTTCGTTCGTTCATTCATTCGCCTAATATTTTCCTTATTTCTCCGATCATTAAAACATTGTTTGTAAGTGAAAACTCCTTCATTTTCTTGTCGTTCGTTCATTCATTTCATTCCCCAATCTCCGCCAACTTCGTGGTCATACTCGAGTATACCAAACATTCACCCAGGGTCACTAATCGCCCGACCGAATCCGCTTCTGGCTCGAGTCGACCAGTAACAAAGGGCAAGGGCCTAGTTCAGCCAGAAGGCTTACATTCATGCACAAGTAACATTTAATCATTCAATCATTGAAAGTTCACGTTCATTTAGGTCGAGTGCGATAAAGTACACACTCGCCTAGCAAATATCATTTTGGAAACATAACATACCTCAATCACGTATTAAAGCAACAATCCAAATAGTCACAATAGTTCACATAGTCATTAGAAACAAAGCGTATATAGAACACTCACCTAAATAAGAAAAACGTCCAAAGTATCCTTTCGGATATCACCCTTAGTCACCAAGCAACCCTAAGAATAATCATGAGAACATATTATGGTCCAACCAATAAAATGTTTGATGAATCAAGGGAAATCCGAATAATTACTAGTACGAAATATAAGTATGATTTTGAAAGTGAAAAGAGTGCATTTAGTCCAAAAGACATGAGTAAAATAGTCGTAAAACTTATGTCCACTCTTAAAATTTTGAAATCACCATTTGAGTGCAAATTCGGGCAGCACGCCCTTTGTATTTACCTATTTTCCAGCCATTTATGGCTTCATCATTTTCCTCAATCAGCCCCCAAAATCACACACAAATAATCTCATTACAATAGCCTTTCAATAGGCTAAAAGTCATTTAATAACAAAACTAAGCTAGAAAAGTGACCGGAATTAAGGTTTAAGACAAGGAGCAAAATGGCAGGTTTGACATCTTTTAGTGTATTGGTCACAACTGAAACTACACTGATCGGATTGAGGTAAAATTTATACTGTTTCGAAGCTAAGACATTGTTCTACAATTCTTATGAAGACACCACAACCCAGTTCTGAACCTAACCTAGTCAAATTGACCCAAACAGCCCCAGATTTTCCAGTTCGAAACTCACTGTGAAAGTCAACTAGCAGTCCTGACTCATTCAATCATATCTCAGCACACACAACTCCGATTCAGGTGATTCCAAATCCATTTGAAAGCTAATATACAAGGCTACAATTCTGAAGAAGACATCAAAAGCTAATTCATTCATCTTCCCATCCAAACAAGCCAATTCTAGATACTGATTTCCAATTTTGGCAGAAACAGGGCAGCAGGGGTAAAATAGTCACTTCATAGGATACAGTGCACCGATTGAGCTGAAATTTTACAGGCATAATCTACACTCAATTCTCTACAACGTTCATGTTTTGAACAAGGGCTGATTTGGTCTTCCTCAAGGACGAACATACAGTGCAAAAACAGGGCAGATTACTATCACATGGAAACCCTAAGCTGGAATTTGTGCATGTAATCTAGAAAATTTCTTTAGGCAAAGTATTCTAGCCCACAAAACTTCAAGAATTCATATCAAAACAATAGAAACCCTCAAGTATCATGTGAGATCAGAATTTTCACCATAAAACAAAAATCCACCATAAAACTACTTCAAACCATGAAAATCTTCCACAAAGTTAGCATATTTAGCCACTAAGAACCACTAATTTACCATTATTAAGGACAAAGGGTAAATTTCTTGACAAAGTACCTTGGATCCTCAAGAAAAATGGTAGCTTAGGCTTCTTCCTCCCACAATAACTCCACAATCACCTTAGAAACTACTTGGACTAGCACTTTTATGGAGTGATTGTGATTTAATCGGTTGGAACTCAAGATTATAGCAAGAAATTGAAGTGAAGGATGAAGGTTTCTCTCTCTCTTTTGCTCTCCAAATTTCGGCCAAGAGGAGGAAATAATGGATTGATTTTTGGTCAAATTTGCTATTTGGTAAAGGTAAGAAAGTTAGGCAAAGTTAGGCAAGTCCATCCTCAAGTAAGGTCGCGACACGTGGCGTCCTTTAGGTTTTAAGTTTATCTTCTTTCCTCCAATGGTTAATCTATCTAGCTAACCTCTAATTGTCTCCTAGCACCTTGTAAAATAATAACACTTAATATTTCGTCACCTAATCGACAAAATTATATCGCACTTGCGGGTCCCACATTCAAGAATGCACTTCAAATTAACGTACACTAACTTATACCAGGAAAATGATTTTAAAACTGTACTTACTTGTACTTACTTGTAAAATGCATAGAACATTTAATATTTTCAAGGGCAGTAATAAAATGTGGGCAAAAAAATAAAATAATATTTGGAAAACGTGAAAATTTTCGGGTTCTCACACCCATGACATCTCAGCCAAACAACAAACAAATTAAGCATTTTAAGTAAGCCAAAGCTTCAGCAATCCAAATAAAAAGAAAAGATCTATCCACGCTGCTGCAACAAGCCGAGAGCTTAAAACTTGTTGCAGCAGATTTTATGCATCAAATCTCAGCTAAACACAACTTGAAACCAAACAGCAGGCTTGCCAAACACTCACTCTCACTCTTTAACATAAAACCTTTGGGTTTAAGTACCAAGAAATCAGAATAAAAACAAGCAAAGTTGGAAATTTTCTGAGACTTCACGATTCGAAGGGAAGCTTCTGCAACTTCCTTATGACACCGGAACTTGCTCAGGTGAAGGTAAGCTTACCCAAACTCCAATGCTATGACTTCCATCCATGTTATTAACATTAACCAAAATGCAAATGTCTACTCCACAGAGATCAGATAAAGGAGCTAAACATAAAATTCAGCAAAAACTGAACTTGAAGCAATGGAAATTTCAGCCACTTGCGACAATATCTCCCTCTATTGCTGCAACACACGTTGCCATTGCAAGACTCAAAAGACAGCAAAACAAAAGCAAAGGTTCTAGTCAGCTTTGGGATTGGCCATAGTCCTCTTAATCGCGTACAAGAAATGCAAAAAGATTTACTCTTTCGTTCAAGATTGTCATTTGGGCAGTTTATCGAACCAAAGATGAAAAATTTCACTGATTCCCTACTCAACTAAAGCTTGCGACTAGCCTCAAAATTTATCAGAAACAAAAGGGACTTCAATCCAATCAACACATAAAGCATTTATATCTGATATCAGGGATAATCAACAGGAAAAAACTTCTATAAGCAAAGTCATGGAATTCATCTTTGAAAGCTTCAAAATCTGAACCGAAATTTAAAGAAAAAAGAAAATTTACAGTGCTCTCTCTCTCGGTGAAGCTCGTGGGTGATGATGGTGGAGTGAAAATGGTGAAGGCTTCGTGACTTCCTTTCTTTCTTTCCTTTTTCCAGAGACCCTCGGTAGTCTCTCTTTCTTTTGCTCTCGTTCCAGCCCTTTCTCCTTTCTCCTCCGCGGCTTCTTGTTTCTTAACCACCCCAAACCCTGGTTTCTTTTCCTTTTTCTTCCGGTCTCTTCCTTCTCAGTCTATCTCTCAACCTCTCTACAGCCGCCACCCTTCTTGCTCTCCCGTACCTTTGTTCTTAGTTCCCTCGGTTTTTCTTCAGTCGTTACTCTATATCCTCTTTTACTCAGTTTTTCTTCCTCGACGCTCTCCCCTTTCTGGTTTCTTTTCTCTCCATCTCTCCCTCTCGGTTCCCTCCAGCCGCCCTCTTCTAATCTCTGCTAAAAACCCTCAGCCGCCAACCCTCTTTCTTTTCCTGTTTTGTGGCTTTTTTATATGCATCATGTCGCGCCCCATTTTTTAATAAGAAAAAATAAGTGGTTTTAAGAAAATGGAATTTTGGTTGATTTTGATTTGAAAAATGAGTTTTTGATTTTTTAGAAAATAAATAAAGAAATTGGGCCTCAAATGGGGTTTAAAAGCACGACGATTTGGGCCCAAATTATAGTTTAAAAAGGGTTTTTGAATAAAAATCGGAGTTGCCACTTGATATAGAGTTAAGGTGTACCACGTCACCTAAAATGAATTTTTAGGATAAAATTATGGAAAAACCCTTTTTAAACGACTCCTAAGTCTACGAAAACCAGAGAAAAAGATTCGGGAGTCACATTGGAAGAAAGGGGAGGCAAGGATAAAGATCCAAGGCACCCTTTCAATCTAACCAAGGCTAGTTGCGTGATTTAATCAAGGATTTTCTTATTTTTAACCTAAAAATTTATCACATTTTGGAGGTATGATTGCAAACCCTAAACCTAAGAGGGTGTCGGGGGGTCAAAATATCTCTTCGAAATTATTTGAGGTAAATGGCATTTAATTGCGACGCCTAAAAGTAAACTTTCGAAGAAGTCACGAATTGTGCAAAAATAGGAGACTCTAGGAAAAGAAAAGGAAAGTAATAATATAAAAATGTACATGTCCTAAAGGAATGCATCATATCGGGTACGGGGAACTAATGTTTGCGATTTAATTTTCCCTTTTATAGAGGGAATATGAGCGTGCTAAGGTTAGAAAACCAAACTCGTCCATATTCCATATTTAAGGGATTATTTCCTATCTAAACAAGCAAATGATCTAACCTAATTCTAATACTTAATTGAAGTGCAAGTCTAATGTCATGTATCACACATAGGGATATATATATGAGAAAACTTGGGATAAGGGACGTATGTACAAGAGGAAAATATGGGATGAGGAATATATGTATAAGGGGCGAATTATGGGATAAGGGTTAAAAGGAAAAGGTCATACAAAATGATAAAAACCCTAAAAATAGGAAAAATATGCATGAGATGAAGTGATTTTATCATGCGATCATGATCTAATGCGCGAAGGGCTCTTAAGGATCTAGCGTTGGACTAGCCCATGTCTATGAATTCTCACTAGCGTTGGACTAATGAGAAAAGTTGGAACAAAAGGGCCATGACTAGCGTTGGACTAGTGTGCTGACGTCGTTCGTTAATTTATAACTAACTAATCATGTAAAACTAATAAAAAGCAAATAAACACATAAGTTCACATAACACATAGCAAATAAGCATGATATCTAGATGCAAAATCCTAAAAAAGCGATAAACACGTAACACATAGGCATGCAAAACACAAAAAAAAAACAAATAAATCAAATAAAGCCCTAACTATTACATTAGGGGCTCTAACTACAATCTAAAGGGGGAAAAATAAATAAAATAAATAACCTAACTATTACAAATACTATTTAAATACAGATCTCGAACCCCTAACTATTACAATTTGGCATTCAAGTGCCTTTCAAATAATTAAAATTGGCCAAAAATAAATATTCAAAAATTGAAACAAATAAAGCAAATAAAGAAATGAAATAAAACATTCAAAAGACATGCAATTAAACACATAAAATCACATAAGTGCACATAGGGTCAAATAAAGCGAAAATAAGGGATAGAGTGTACCTCCCTTGAGTTGGGGCCCTAATGACACGAATTTACTTATTTACCCTCCAAAATAATAGAAAGGGTCAAGGCATCACTTTAATTAACAAAATAATCACAAAAATGGAGATAAACACAAGATTAAATCAATCAAGATATTCAAATAAAAGTAAACAAACCATATTTAACAAATTAACACAAATATAGGACCCAATTTTGAAAGAATTAAAGAAACTAAGGGATCAAAATCACTATTATTGCAAATATTAAGGATCTAAAAGGAAATCAATTAAAATCAAGGACTTAAAGTGAAACCTACCAATCACATGCTAAAATTCACAAAAATAAGTGAAAAAACAATTTAATATTATTAAACAACAAAGTTACCCAAAATTTTATTAAAAATCCGAATTAAAATCATAAATTTTTCAAAAACTATTAAACCTCAAAATTTCATCCCAAAAACTCATGAATATCCTGTCCAAAACTAAATCAAGCATGCCAAAGAAAAAAAAACAATATGTTAAGGGGACAAAATTGATTAAGTTATCCAATTAATTGAGCCTTAGTAGCTTTAGACAAAAATCAAGGGACTAGCATGCAATTCTTGGAAGATTTCCATGCAAACTCCATGCAAACCACGAAGGAAACAAGTTTCTGCAACTAGTTTCCTATGCTATTCAGCTTCAGCAACCGAAAACTACTCACAGTTTGCGATGTGAGCAAACAAAAACATACCAATCTTATAACATAATCACCAAAGCATCAACGCAACCACCTAGTTTGTGGTGAACAAGCATTTCTGGAACAAGGAGATGCTAGTAATTCACGAGGGAACGAAGTAATACTTCAGCAAGTGCAAACCAGTTCACTTCACTCTTACCTTGACTTTTCTCATTCAATCGAAACATGATTATGCAAAACTACTTAAACCCAACTTGTTGATCTACCAACTGCAATGATTTTCAACCCATTGATACCATTACCTCAGAAATACACTCCAACAGATTTGAAAGTGTAGCCGTATGAAAAATGCAACAAAAGTGCATAAGGAATAAACTTGAATCAATCCTAACTAACAAGCAGACCTTGCGCAACTTCCTTTCTACAATTTCAGCATGCATGTGAAACACTTAGACACCCCAATAACACCTGTAGATGCATCGACTAATACCCCTAAACTCAACCCAACCCAACCCATTTTTGAACCCAACAACAAAATCATCATATAAAACACACAATTCTAGTTACTGCAATTCTGATGCAGAGATCCCATGCGAAACTTCAAACAAAACCAGCTAACCTATCACCCAAACACCTATTACCAATTGAACACTTCAATCAACAAATGAACCCAGTGTTGATTACAAAACTTGGATTGAAGGCATGACAAAAAGCAAGGGAAAGAGCAAGGAAACTTTAAAGGGGGGAAGTTATATGCATTCCAAATAGATACCATAACCAGAATTATTGCCTATGAACACAAATTTCAGCAAATCACATATTGAGGCCAAACAATGTTTCAAACAGAGCTGGTGTAATGTAAATAATGTTTAAATATTGCAGTCTGCCATTATACCACGCCTTGTTGCAAGTTATGATAACACATCCTAAAACCAGCAAACCAGAAGTTCATGCCAGCCAAGACTTCTTGTGACTAAGCAACGTATCATTTATCACATGCTACAATAAATTGCAGCAAACGCATACAATGGCATCACCATCCAATAACAAATAGACCCAAAAGAATAATCAAGCCAAACCAGAACCTCAGCTACCCGAAATCCAGTTTTGCCAACATTGCTGCAACAAGCCGAGAGCTTCGAGCTTGTTGCAGCAGAATTTCATGCGCAAATCTCAACCCAAACACCACTTGCAACTTTCCAGATTCATTCAAAACTTGAAAAAAATTTTAACAACAGAATAAGGTTTAGCTTCCCCACCAAAATCTTGACAACAGAAGCAAGAACAAGAAAGAAAACAAAACGAAACACAAGATTCACAGCTCATCGCATCCTCAACAGATTTACGGAAAAGAAAACAAACAATACTTCATCCATAGGCTTCAAATGATGTATAGAATATAGCTTTGATGATGAACTTACAACGGGAGAGTCGATAGAAGCCGATGCAGATCTGCAGAGGATAGTCAGCCGGATGAAGAAAAAGAATTCCGGCAGCTCCTTTTCCTTTAGTTTCTTGTTCTCTGCTTTTTCCAATTTTTCTTCCGCCCGTTCTCGGTTCTTCGCCCACAGCCCGTAACCTCTTGCTTTCTTTTTCCTTTCCCAGGTTCTCCAAGCTTGCTCCTTTCCTCTAGCCCAAGCCTTTCTTTTCTACCCGAAGCCCTTTTTCTTGCTGTATCTTGCTCTCCTAGCTTTCTTTTTCTTCTTCCGCCCCAAGACTCTCTCGCAAGCTCTCTCTTTATCTCATTCTACCTCACGCTATCTTCCCTCCAGTCACCACCAGATTCTACTTTCCTATTTCCTTTCCCTAGCCGCCACTCTTACTGTCCTTTTATTTCTTGGCCGAAAGCTTTTCCCCCTCTCGTTCTCGGTCTTTCCTCCCCAGCTTGCTATTTCCTCTTGCCCGTAACCTGAAGCTTTCTACCTCAACCCCGTGGCTACCCCTCTCTCGGCTCTCTCCCTTTCATTCTATCTTTCTTCCAGCCACCGCACCCAAAAATGTCCTCCCTGTTTTTTGGTTTTCTCCCAAACCTCAGCCCGTAGCCTCCATCTCTTTTTCTTCTTCTGATTTTTCCGTAGCTCCCCCACAACCCTAGCTTTCTGGTTTTTTCCTCTACTCTTTCAGCTCTCAGTTTTTCTTTTCCGTCTTTCTTGGTTCCCTCTAGCCGTCACCCTTCTTCCTCTACTTCCTTTTCAGCCGTCCCTCCCTTTTCTTTTTCACTCTCCAGCCGTCACTCCCTATCCTTTTTCCTTCGACCTTTCAGCCGCAACCCTGAAAATCTCTCCCTTTCTGCTCTCGGTTTCTTCCCTCAATCCCTCACTCTTTCATTCTCTAACCCTCCAGCCGCCACACCAAATTCTAGCCATCCTTCCTATCCTGATTGTGTTTTCATGCATTTATAGGCACCCAAAACCTAAACCTACGATGAAAGGCTAAGATTTCAGACCTCCAAATGGGTTTATGTGGCTCGTTGCTGCCCCTTTGATCTTGTTTCATGAGAAAATTCTAATGTTACCATGATTTTTAAAAATATTCTACAAAGAGGGCATTTTGTGTATGGGATTCTGTAATTTGTGTATGGGATTCTGTAAAGGGGGTGTTCGCATTTAGCAAATGCGAGTTCCAGCTCGCATTTGCCAAATACGAACTTTCCCTGAATTTTCCAACCACCGAAATACAAAAAAAAAGAAAAAGATGTTGAAGGCCTCGCATTTGCTAAATGCGAGGTCCTCAACCTCGCATTTAACAAATGCGAGGTTGAGGAAATATACAGGACGAGTACCTCGCCCAAAAAGCCGTGCGTGTTTCATCACTAACTGGAGCCAATATTCACTATTTACCATCTTAAGATTATTTCCAAGAACATGAATCTAGATTTTTCCATGATTTTTCTTTGTGCTTCAGTTGTGATGCCATTTTCCCTTGCTATATGATTGCACTGCAAATTATAAAATGATTTACAATTTGCAATGAAACTTTCTACAAATTTTACTATTTAAGGCTCTAAATTCATCAGAACTGAAAAAAAAAATCCCATAATATTGCCATCAATACTTGATAATAATTTGGGGCAATAAATCTTAACCGAACTAGTAGGCTTCCGACTTTACTGTATCTCGCATCCGATAAATGCGAATTCCTAGAAAATTATATTCAAAATTTGCATTTTTTTTAATTAGGAGCAGACAATCATTTTTGTTTTTTCATTGACATTTATCACAGAGGAATAAATTCTTTTTATTTGAAAACTAACATGAGTTAGAAGTTAGCAAATGTGAGCTCCCAATACAAAATTTTATGTACTAGTAATTCTTTGTATATAAATAACAAAAAAGTTATAGATTAAAAGATTTGATAATTATACGGTTGGAAACACAAATAATTTTATTATTTAAACATTTTGAAAATCCAGAACTATACATGTATAGTTCTGGATACGGTTGGAAACAAACTCTGGCTTTGTGTTCAGATCGAGTACCTCGCATTTGCGAAATGATTATTTATAAAATGATTATTATGTGATTATTTATCTTATTTACAAGATATATGATGGGATTTTGATATACGTACAAGTTAAAAAATCCGAAATATACCCGTTTCACTGCAAGTATACAGGTCAACTAGTAGTTTAGGGTATATATCGAGTCGATCCCACGAGAAAGAGTGAACAATTACTTGTGTTACTAAAGCTTCTCTATTAGTTAGACTATCAATGAATTATAAGAAATTAAACCTACTGAACTTATACCAGAAAATAACAAATGAAAACTCCTTAGGTTGTGGTATCCCTAACTACTCATGCAAGTGCTATATTTGGATCATTGAATACTACTATCTAGGCTAATTATGGTGTAATTTTCTCATGCATATGAAATCTACTTTCGTAGTGAATCAATTATACTCATAACTAATCCATACATATTCTCATGGTTATGAAATTAGCTACGAGTTCATTTCTTCAATGAAATTACATGAAATTAATCACCAAAACCACATAGGTGCACCACATAGAGATAACCCATGTCACTTGAGTTTCAACTCCTCCTTCTTCATCTCCATCTTCATCCTAATCTAGCTAATATACAAGAAGGATGAACTAACTAGCTAAAACTATCCTACACTAACACACAGAAAAAATGGAAGAACTACCTCTCTGCACTCCAAGCTTTCCTCCGTATCATCTCTCAGACCTCCCAAATGTCTCTGCATATAAACTCATGAAAAGCTCCTCTCCTCACCAGTCCAAATTTTCTGCTATGATTCTCCAAATCTCCTTTTGTTAAGAAAGTCAAAAGAAATATTGTTTTGACTTGACAATAAATCATTTTATCTTCCCTTTGGTTGCAGAAGCATGTGCCACCGAATTCTCTCACCCAAGATAGCTGAAAAGTTGTGTGAAAAGTGAGAAAAATGGTTGTGCCACTTGCAGAGGAGAGATGCAGATCCGAGCCTCAGATCCGAGGAGTGAAGAATGATCCGAGGCCTTTCCATATGGATCCGAGCTCGGATCGGCTGTCCTCGGATCCATTGCTCCAGAAGTACAGAAGAGGGATCGGATCTTTCTTTGTGCACACGGATCCAAGCTCGGATCCGTGTGATCTTTTTTCAGATTTTCGATTCCTTTCCTTTTCTTCATATTTGCTTCAATTTTTCTTTTGTTCTTGATCTTCCAAATAATCCTTGCTCTTTCTTTATCTTGTACATGAAGTTCACATGTCAATATCCTTCAAAATATCACAGATTAAAGCATTAATCCACTCATTTATCAAGTTTTGAATACTTGAACAATATTTAAGCAATTATCACCAAAAGAGTTCAAATATGGCTTTAATCTTCTCAAAACATACCAAAAGTTTATGCCAAACCTGTACAAAATATACGTTAAATATTCACTTATCAAATTTCCCCACACTTAAATCATTGCTTGTTCTCAAGCAATTCACACATATTCATTTTCAATGATTCAAGAAGTGAAACAATATATGTACTTTTTCAAATTTAATTCGTGGAGACTTGGAGACCAATTCTTATGCCATTGTTCAGATTGCACTAAGTACTCATAATATCCAGTTAAATAAAGATAATTATACCCTAATTTTAACAAATTCAACTTAATCTCTCACCCTAACCTAATTTCACAAATAAGCAATTCACATAATCAATTTATAGTCTTCCTCCTCCTATAATCATCTTTCAAAATTTTTATAACTAAGAGGGATTTATTCACATCAATTTTACTTAAATGGTGAAAATGTCTTTTGACTCGAAAATCAACACTTTTAGGTGAAGATCTCCGGTTACTCAACATTTCACTTATTTAAGTTACTATGCATACTCTTAATCCAAGTACCTTTCTACGGGAATGTCGACATTTGTAAATGCCAACTCCCGGTTACTTAGTACAAGAATCATTGAAATAGAAGGAAATTTTTTTATTTATTTATTATATATATATATATATATATTTTTGGTTTTTTTTTTGTTTTTTATTTTTTGTTTTTTTTAACAAAAATAAAGGACAATAAATAGATATTCCCTCTTAGAAAGAATAATCAAAGGAGGAGTATAACCTTTATTGACTATATCAATTACTTACTTGCAAAATTAAGTAAAGAGGAGAAATCTTATTAAACATGTAAAATTATAGGCATAATTTTCCTTACTTAACCGAATATACTTTCTAAAATGCAAAAGAAAAATTGCATAATAACCAATTCCAAGTTACATGAGGATTAAATCTTTCCAAAATACATATAACATCTCAACAAATAGAAGAATTAGACACTTCAGGTTGGAACAATTTAGCCCATGAAAGTGCAAATATTTGAAATATTTTTGGCTATAATGAAATTTTGGAAACATTTTGGAAAAATTTTGACAGAGTTTCCCCTTATAAATGGACAAAACTCCCTGTCAAAATTTCCAATTTCAAGAAAATTCTCCACATATCAATATTTCAGCATATAATTCCAATATTTCCGAGCCACAATGAACTAAGAACATCCACTTCAAGACACAATCAAGGCATAAGGTAATCAAAACACAAAATACGCTCTCCCACACTTAAAGTTCACAATGTCCTCATTGTAAAAGAAGGTAGAAGGAACTAGTACTCCCCTTATAAATAAGTGGTGATGCAATTTGAATCCACGAATCCCACGAACATCCAGATTCTGTTCAAAATGAAACAAGGGGTACGAGGAAACATAAGTAGCACAAGATTATTCAAATAAAAAGAAGATTTCAAGGTTTAAATCCAACTCAAGAATAAAGAAACAAAAGACTTCAAAAGTTCCTCATGGCTGCTCAGAGTTAGGATCCACGGTCTCTTCAGCTCCTTGAGATGTCCCAATATGCCCTTCTTCATGATGAGGGGTCGGAGTCGGATATGGAAATGATCCTCCATCGCCTGAAGACGGCAATCATGCCGGTCTAAACGCTCAGTCATCCGTCGCTCTGTTTGATCGATTCGCTCCATGACCCGTGTCGCCATACAGCAAATGGCATTGAGGATTTCCTGCCATTTTGATCTCGGAGGAGGTGGTGGTCGTGGAATGGGAGGAGGAAGAGTTTGCTGTGCCTCCGTCTCTTGAGTTTCCTGTTGTGGTTCAGTGTGAGGCGGAGGCTGAGCAGAAGTCGATGCTTCTCCAACATCCCACACCAAAGAAGCTCCAAAATCAGTAGGGATACCCAAGGATTTGAATATTGAGGCATTGACCTCCTCGGTAGCCCTAGTGACAATGGCTCGTTCGATTCCAAGAGGAACCTTGAGCTTCTCAAAAATGAGAGAGAGAAGGCGAGGGAACCCAAAACAGGTTTCGCCGGCTCTCATGCGAGCTGTGGTCCTCATACAGTTGACGATGATGCTAGGCAAAGGAATACCAGTTAGCTGCCTACCCACACCATGCATCATTTTATCCATGAAGTACAAATCACTGTTACGGAGCTCCCTTTTTCCACTCCTTTTCGGTACCACATTAAAGGCGAACAGATAGAAAATCAGGTGGTACCTAGGCTCAAAGGAGTTGGCATATACAATGAGCTTTTTCGAGCTACCTCGCTCCCAATATTGGCCCTTAAAACGTGAAACGGCTTCTCCCACTTGCCATGGATCACGCGCTTTAAACTCCTTGGTCAATTTAACATCCACGCCCTCATCTTTGAGTTTGACAAACCGGGCGATTGTTTCCCGAGTGATGGCCACTCGCTTGCCTCTAATCCAAGAGACAATGAGATTCCCGCTGTGGCTCTGCTTGGCCTCGACATTAGCATAAAACTCCCGGACCAGATTGGGATAATAATGCCGAGGCAAGTTGAATACATTCTCCCATCCAAGTCGCTTGAATGCCGTGGAGATTTTGTAGTGGTCATCCACCTCCGGAGCTAAGTGCTTTTCAATTATAATCTCTTTGTCTAAGTTGGCCTCGTACCATTGTTGATTTTCTAGCGAAGTGAATCGCGTGGTATCATAGTCCGGAGTAGGTTCCTCGTGGCTCGTCGATGCCCTCTTACGCCTTGAACGTGGCGGCGACTCAGGAGAAGAAGATTCCTCCACTGGTGACTCCTCAGGTGACGGAATGCGTTCCTCGCTTGAAGATGGTGAAGGAGTACGGACTCGAGATCGTCTTGTGCGAGCCATGATGCCTACGTCAAAGACAAGATCAAACGCACATTATAAAAGACCTTGAAAACACACCACTAATAGAGTTAAGAAGTGATTTAGAAAAATTTCGGCAGAGCTTCCCCTTGAAAAAGGACAAAACTTCCTGCCAATAATCAACAAATTTAGGCCAATATCCTACTTAATCATTTCTCAAACTCAATTGCAGCATCTATGATATCAATTTCAATCAAAAATTGCCTCACATGGCTTGAAAAATCCTCTTACCACTCCATTTCTTTAAATTTTAAACAATAAATTAGAAATACAATAAACTTTTAAAGTCATTGGGTACACAATCAAGATTGGAAAACCACATGAAAGTAGCATTTCAATGCTCATGGTAGTATCATGTTCAAATTTATCCATTTAGCATTTTCACCCAAAGAATTTATACCAATTTATGTAAATAATCATATTTTATCCTCTAATTGGCATAAAAATAATCTCCACTTCTTAAAAACAAGTCAAACTTATCCAAGGGAACAAGAAATTGCAATCAAAAAGTACAATGTGCCTTAACCGAATATATGAGAAAAATTATACAAAAATATCACCAAATCCACAATTCTCTCAATACTAAGCAAGAAAATAGTTGCAACAACTTATTTTAACACAATGTACCACAATTATAACAAGAAATTTCAACAAATAAACAATTACCAAAATATGCCCAAAAACTAGAAAAATGAATTATAAAATTTCAAAGAAACTTGCAAATTGGTATCTCAAATGTGTAGAGTGATGGTGAAGGATGATAATGATGCAAAAATGGTGAAGAAACAACCTCAAATTCGACTCAAAATGAGAGGAATTCAGTTCGGCCCTAATTTCAGTGGTGAAGATCAAAACCCTCCAAATTGATGTTTTCGATCTGAAATTGTTGAGGGTTTATGATCACAAGAGGCTTGGGGATGTTTTTGGGGTGAAAGATTTGAAAATGAATGGATGAAATGGAAGATTAAAGAAAGGGCTAGGGTTTTGGTGAGAAAATGAATAGCGAAATTCGAAAAGTGCAAAACCGAAGCCTTGGTTTTGCTCTTATCGCGAACTGATCCGAGGTCGGATCGTTTGCGGAGGCCCCCGGATCCGACAGGGCTCGGATCCTCTAGTCCAGAAGTTCAGCCGATCCCTCGGATCTAATTGGATTTTGTTGGATCCGAGCTCGGGTATCCTTTATCCGCGGTCGGATCCTTCTGGGTTTTTCGGATCCGAGCTCGGATCATCACTTTTCTGCACTAATTGCAGAAACTGCAATTTTTCAATTTTTACCCCATTTTCTGGCAAATTCCAAATTACACTTGGGATGAAATTTTTAGCACTTTCAACACCCCACGCAAGTGTAATATACCTTAAACACAATATCCAACCTCTCAAAACACATCAAACACATCTACATTTCAAATCGAGGGGTGAGAAAAGAGTCATCAAACACATCTACAATGTCATTAACACTATAGGAGAGGTTATAAGATTTTTAATTCTATTTATTTTATTTTGTTCATGAGAAAAGACGTGCCTGTGTATTTTAACGAAAGTTTCTAATTTTCCTAAAAAAATGATGCATAAGATATGCGTGATCGGATTTGAATCCCTAATATTGTGCAAAGTAAAGAATATAAACAAAAAAGTAATGAATATAAAAATGTATAACAAAGAGTTATAATATTCATGCAACATTATATTCAAAATTAGAGTTTTGAATATCAATGATGTCCAAGTTTTCCATGAGTGCCACATCCTCTTGGTTTGTGTACTCTTTGTGTTCGACGTGGTTGGTCTGGCATCACTACATCGACTTGAGTAATCTGTGACTCAAGTCTAGCATCAACAGCTTGGGTACTTTGGCCTTCATCTGTACCTCCTACATGTTGTTCAGGAGTGCCAAGATGTAAATCTGTATTGGGCGTAAACTCCGCCATAGGTACTGGGGATCTAGAATGGCTAATGGACCTAGAGGTGCCCTGATGCTCAGTAGCTTGTGACCTTCCATCAAATCCAGTTTGGACGGTGGGTTCTGGTGATCGGAGTCTACGACGCCGTCCACCGCCATGCTGACCTCCGTGAACATTCCTAGGAGCTCTTTCAACACGACGTGGGTCTGCTGGTTGTGGAATTTGCTGTGGTACTCGAGGAGGGCGAAATGCAAGTCAGGATGACTCCCCAATAGTTTCCAATGTCATGGATGCAAAGTCCCTCATTGCATTAAAATAATTTGTGTGTTGTTCGTCACTCTGTGCTAGAGAGGACTCAGCCATGTAATATACCTGAGACATAGCATCCATCTGGAGTACAAATATTGTAATATATAAGGATTAATAAAGTTAAATGGGACCGAACAAATCGGATGGACGAAGAATCTATTTGAGTAATTGTAGGAAAACTAACCAGATATTGTGCTCTAGCGCTATCACCCTGAAAGCCCTCCGGAAAAACGGGATGCCTAGTGGGATTTGAAATATATAGCACTGTCCGCTCGCGATACCACTGACGATACTCATTGGATGGATATGTGGGATCTTCAGCTGCAACACCGTCTTCTACATGCATATGCCGATCAGTCCACATATCAATATATGCTCCATGCATAGTTATCCAGTCTTGATTCCCCTTGCCACGACGATCCAGAGAATGTAGTGCTGCTTGATTTTCGGTCAATCTAAAATCAGGCAAAGGCTGATGATATCCAAACTGTCTCATAACTCGATTAGGAAGATGTGGCTCGACAACTTCCCAACATATGAGATACGTGACAGATCTCCAAATGTCACATCCTGCAGTACAATATGTAGGCAGAGAAGCTAGAATCTCGTCCGAATATGACTGCCATATGAACTGCAAGACAATAATTATTCAATGACATGCATACAATAAATGAAGACAATAATTATCTTCCAGTACATAATTATTTAGAAAATTTGGGCAGCATTTCCCTCCCCTATAACTGGACGAAAAACTCCCTGCCAACCAATTCATTTTGACAAGAACAAGCATAATCTTTAATATGTACAACTAACATATACAAATTATAAGCATGTGCCTCAGTTATAACGGTAAAAGACAATCACAATTACATCAAAGGTTAGTTAATGTACCTCTCGAGCACGTAGGCCTGTCAACTGATCTCGGAATATAGATACAACATGTCTTGCCACTCTGTGTACATCAAATTCGACATTCCACCTGTATAGAATTCCGAATGTTGTATATTAATGGAAAAAGTTGATTCGTATTAGTATTATACAAATATATTTGATATACATACCGAGCTCCATATGGACCAGGATAGTGCTCTAACGGCTGCACTCGATCAGGGCGCATTGTTGGTATACGTTCCCACGCCCATAGTTGAAATAAAGTTATATTTCAATATGTTAACTGACATTGTAATATGTATTATAGTTAAATTTAGACACGTTGGACGAGGGTAATGTACCTGTAGCAAAACTAATGGTCCTGCAATAGCCGATCTAGAGGGAGATGTGGCATTACACAATGATCGATAGAAAGTTGCTATTATCGCACTACCCTAACTATATTGCCCAACAGTTTCCAAATCTCGTAGTAATGGCATATACAGCCGCGGGACTTTATTACTGGACTTATCTGACAATAAATGACCGCCTAATAGCAAGAGTAGGTATATGCGGGCCCGCTGTCTACATTGGACGTCCGAAGCATTTGATGTCAACTCTGTATCTAATACTCTAGATAAACACCCCAATTTGAGGCGTTGCCCATCAAAATCTGACATCGTCGGAGAAAAACCGATCAACTTCTCACATAAATTTCTTCACTCCTGAACAGTACGAGATGTATCTATCCCTATAACTGGAGGACCATCTATGGGTAGACCCCACAGGACCTCTACATCCTATAAGGTAACCGTAGCCTCTCCAACGAGGAGATGAAATGTATGCGTCTCGGGCCGCCATCGCTCCACTAAACTAGTGATCAGAGTATGATCAAGCATCATATATCCACAGTCAAGCACCCCTTTAAAGCTAGCCAATCGAATATAATGCCGAACAGTCTCAGGGATAGGTGTATGCTCCCAAAAACACCTATCACATCGTCTCACATCAAGCTGATCACCCAAAATATGCCCGTGAAATATAGAATGGGCCCGGTGTGCAGTACCTGCTGAAATAATATCATACACAAATGGGTCCGGATGTAGGGCTGGCTATGTAGGAATGTCGGCCATATCGTAGAAAATAGCTGCAAGTACATTATGTAATATATAAGGCTACAAAGATTTGAATAGTCGAATAGGAGTTTCATAATTCATACTAATGCAACACTTTAGATACAGAACTGCTAAAAATAGAAAAAAATATAATGAGGTAAAAATTGTTGCTCAAAATGTATCTCATATAAAATACTCCAAAAAAAACCCCAATGTATAGGAGTAGGAGTACAATGGTTCTTGTCTCTAAAACGCCTCCCGTCAAGGTCTAAAATATGGACAATTTCTTCTATTGTGACTCGACTGGTGACAATTTGTACATTTTCTTGGTTTCTCTGGATCTCTCTTATCCATCTCATTCCGAATTCTTCTAGCTCGTACCCTTCGTGCCTGGCGTGCAACATATTTACTTCTATCTGCCTGTAACTCCCAATCTGGTTGGAACCAAGTATCCGGATGTAGCAAAGGGTTAAATTTTCCTGAATACTGCACCGCCCACCGCCTTTTTGTAAATTGGGGATTTACAAGCGTTCCCGGATTGTCCTCTCGATGCCTGCACACGGCCATCACGTGTGAACAGGGAAGTCTGTAGCACTGCCACTTACTACAAGAGCATGTTTTATCAAAATACTTGACAGTTTGTGTATTACCCCCTTTGCCATCCACACGTCGGCCAGTCACAACTTTGTACACCCCCGATGAGCCATCGAACTCAACAACCTTGTGAAGTCCCGCTTTCTGGTTCGAATTCTTAAATCGCCGCCATATCTTTGGAGGAAATGGATTACGGCAATGTCTAGCATCCGCTCTTCTAGTTTTAAACAACTCAACTGTCCGATGAAATGTCATATCAATACAAGTCCGGATAGGCAAATGACGGGTTCCTCTAAGTACATTATTATAACTTTCGAATATGTTGGTTGTAAGAATGCCCCAATGGTTCTCACCGTCATGTGTTAGACACCACTTTTCGGCTCCAATGTTAGACAAATAAGTCCATGCATCTGGAAACATGTTCCTCAATTCTCGTTTGAATGCCCGCCACTTGCGCAATTGTCTAGCTCTCCCCATTGCCCAACACAACCTTTTAAGGTGCAAGTCTTTGAAGTGAG
This sequence comes from Coffea humblotiana, assembly GCA_023065735.1. Classification (NCBI taxonomy): domain Eukaryota; kingdom Viridiplantae; phylum Streptophyta; class Magnoliopsida; order Gentianales; family Rubiaceae; genus Coffea; species Coffea humblotiana. Next base: position 7,427,048 of record CM041215.1, read on the forward strand.
TCATTAGGTTACTCCTAACGTGTCGTAGGCAAAACCTATGAAAGGCCAAAGGTTCTTGCCAATAGTCAAAATGTGTCATGGCATGGATGATACCATTATGCCAATCTGAAATAACACAAATAGGATATCGATCACGGGCCACATGATATCTTAGTTGCTCCATGAACCAAGACCAACTAGAAATAGTCTCTTCGTCGACAATGGCATAGGCTATCGGGATAATCTTGTTGTTGGCATCTTGTGTAACTGCAACAAGTAGTTTGCCTTTATATTCGCCACGCAAATGAGTGCCATCAACACATATAACCGGTCGACACATGTGAAATGCATCAATAGCCGGTCCAAAAGCCCAGAAGACATACTTAAATGTCTTCGCGCGATCCGTACTATCTGAATGGTGCAACCACCTAATCACAGACCCCTGATTTGACTGTGTAAGTGCATCAACATATTTTGGTAGTTCAGCAAAATTGGCATCCCAAGAACCAAATACAAGTTCAATAGTTTTGCGTCTGCTATACCAAGCCTTTTTATAAGAAATATCCACCTTCAGAACTTCCTTAACGTGGCTTACTATGTTCTTTACTTTATACCCAAGATCATCTTCAATGCTATGAACCATGTGTCTAGCAATAACCGAAGATGTAAGGCTAGCATTGCTATTACTCATCAAATCACCTAGACAATTGTGATCGTTGACCCATTTGGTTATTTGTCACAATCCATGAGTTTTCTTTTTCACTGCACGGACACACCAATCGCATGGAGAATACGATGGGTCGGCTGCAGTGGAAGTGCTCCTTTCAAACGCAGATTTACATTTGGCAACCTAGGTGTTACTCTTGCTCTCAACAACCCTGAACTCCCTATTATGATTGATAGACCACATTCTAATTGCCCTGCTCAACTGTTGTTTGCTCTCAAATCTCATATGTAGACGTATATTATTATTCTCATCACTGAATATCACAATGCGCTCCAATTCACTTTCATCAGTGAGTTGGTCATCATCATCTATGTTTCCAAGGCTACAGAAGAATTCGAATCCTCGTGGAGCATACGAGAGGTTGCCAGATGCAGCAAAGGGTTCTTGGTTCTCGAGATCCTGATGGACTCCACGTCTTTCATTTTCGCCATCTGAGTCGCTGCCTGAAACATCTACCGACTCAGATTCTTCTACATCATGGTCCGAATCATCATCTAGCAATGTGTTACAATGACTTGGACCAGCAGTGGAATCGAAGTCATAAGAAGACACATGATTCGGCGATTCTGGATCTCTAAAACTTTGAATCGAGTCAAGGCCTTGAACATATTCAACATCCGTCCTTAAGCCTGATGTGAGCCGTGGCTCTACCGAGTCCCTAACACAATCCGCATGTGGCAATTGTGATACCGATGCTGTCTCTGGTACTACTGTACCGGAGTAGGATCGAAACCTAGTTGGATCCATGCATGCATGGACAAGCGACATCATCGGACCAACATTGGTAGTTGGTGGAATGAATGTGTTACTATCTCGAGGATTTTGGACTATTTCCTCCTTCTCGATATAAAGTTCGGCGATGTATGGGACAATTTCGTTCCATACATCATACATTATCTCCAGAGATTCATCATCCATCACTGGGGAGACATTATAAGAGGTACGACCACAAGGTTGGCGGAGAAATAAATTCAACTTGAACAACCCCCTATCGACCCCCATGTATTGATAAATTCTATCCACCAGCTCGTCATATCCAATTCTATGCCGTAATGAGAATGTACGGTTAGAGGTCCGAGACAAGTAACAAATGGACCCATTCTCATAGTGTATTTTACCTCCCCAATAAAGAGACACTCGCAGAGGTCTTTCTATAGACATATGTGCAAAAACAATCCCTATTTTGGGAAAAATAAATTAGAATTAGTAGTAAGATTATGTAACAAATGACAATCCCTACTTTTTAGAAGTTAAAAGGGATACAATGCACATATTTATCACTTTGCATGTGCGTTTAAGGTACAAATTAGTAAACATTTGGTTTAAAATGCATTGTTGTGCATGAATTTCTGTAGAAAGTGCATAAAATTTAACAACGCGACCCCAATATGCGAATACAAGGTCGCGTATGGTGGCCGCGTATTACAATCTGCGCCTAGCAAGAAGAATACGCAACACAATACGCGAACGAAAGGTCGCATATGGTGGCCGCGTATTACAATCCGGACCCAGCAAGAAGATTACGTGACACAAAATACGCGGCCATGCGTTCGCGTATTGTGTTGTCGCGAATTACAATAACTGAACACCAGTCAAGATAACGAGACCACCATTACAGGACAATGAGGTTGCGTATTCAGTGGTCGCATACCACTGAATTGCCAAACACATAAAATTTGATCGGATGTCTTCCCAACCTCACATTTACCACTGAATTACCCAGACAAAATGCAAAAAAAAAAATAGCACAACCCACATGATATTTATATCCAAATTTGACATCAAATCTAAACTTTGCATCAAATTAAAGACTTAATTAAATATAAAATGCATAAGAATCACACTTTGCAACACAAATGTCTTACCTTTTTCGCTATTTCTAAGCAACAGATATTTGGAAGAAACGGGTTCGGAACCGACGTGTGGAAGCTGCGAAATCTGCTTGAAGCTCTACAATGGCAGATGCGCCTCTTTGGATTTTCGTCTGCCGAACCTGGAGGCTTGCAATGGTGTCTAGCTCAGCAAAAGAGAAGAGAGAGTGAGCTGGATGGAGATAGTTCTGTTCCAATTTATGCTGGCCTACGATTTTTCAGTGAGCAACAGATTTGAGTGGGCATACAGTTTGAAAATTGCAGTCTTTAGCGGGCTATTCGATAATTTCACCAGATTAAGAAACTCGCATTTCTGAAATGCGAGGTACGGCTAGCTCGCATTTGGCAAATGCGAGCTATGCCTCGCTCATTTTTAATTTTTTTTTTAACATTGACTTCGCATTTGTGAAATGCGAAGTCTGAGAACTCGCATTTCACAAATGCGAAGATCACCTTCCAAGAACTAGCTTAAAAAACAACCCCCCTTGTAGAACAACTTTTTTTTTCATAACAGTTTAAGAATTTTCTCCACATAATACAGTATCTGACAACCTTAATAAAGGAATAAAGTGCCAACTAAAAAAACCCAAAATACTTTTAAAAACTTTTTAACAGAGTCTCCCCTGTAACTGGGCTAAAACTCCCTGCCAACCAACATAGCCACATCGATTTTCAAACAATTGAGAATTATGAGATAATTTCGAACACTACAACTGTAGCTTCTCCTGCTTTGTTGTAATAGTTGAGAAGTTAGACATAATTATAGTGAACTTTGTTAATATTCGGACACGGGCATACATATTTTGGGCTATACAAGACAGGCAACTGTGATATTTTGACAAACCTACAATAATAATATCATGTATATAATAGAATGTGAAACTAAAATAATTTCTTATACTCCCCTGTCCTCCGTGAACCGAGCAATTAAAAAATTTACTACAATAGAGGGCATCACTTTAAATTCATGAATTCACCATAAAACAGATCCAAGAAAAGTTCAAAAAACTAGAACATTAATACGACTACAATTATGTCTAGTAGCTCCAGCATGGCTTACCCAATGACTTGCCTTAGATTCTGAAGATGCACTTTTACAGATTTGATCCTAGTGGTACCAATCCAAGCCTCTTCAAGTCCCCTCGTTTGTGTAATAAACGTTGTACAAACCTATATGAATACGATGGAGAGCACGGAAAACCAAGATAATTAAAAATATTTATTCGTTGCATGAATTTCTCAAAACCAATTAAACTCATTAGTAGAATTTGTGAAAAATTTTTGACAGAGTTTCCCCTATAACTAGTCAAAAACTCCCTACCATTCAAAATCCAAACATGTATGGACTTTGAAAACTACTTTAATTAATTGTTAGCAGCTTAGATTCAGTGTGCAACTGCAACTAAGGTGGCCTAATCTAAATCGCACAAACTTATTTTCTGTTTTGTATTTGCAACTAATGTTTGAGATGTACGGCTACATTAATTCTTTGTTGCTCCACATTTTGTAAAATCTAATTATGAAAGTGATTATAGAGAAAAATTAGAATTAGCAGAGTATACTCTTGGCTGTTTATGGATTGTAGCTACTTTCATTATTAAAGCCAAGTCTATAACTTGAATTAGGAGTCAACATTTAATATTCAGTTCTGGGAAATGTTTTACTTTTCAGATTAGAAATTAGAACCCTTTACATAGACAACTCCTCTTGTTTGAAAATCAAGACATAATTTTAGAAGCTCAGTCAAAAGGAAAAGGAGGAACATCAAAACATATCCACATTAGAGGAAATTCAGCATAGTCCCTCTATAAATTCCGCAATCTTAATTTCGTCCTCAATATTTTGTTATAAAATTGTAGGAGTAGAATTTTTAGGTTGTCAATGCACAATTCTATTTCTTTTTTTAAATTTAATTGGAACATATTCGAATTTTTGGATTCTTATTATCTATAACAAGTGTAATCTCAGCAAAACCGATATGTTGTTTTGCCCTAAAAGACTAGAACAACTCATTGATTAGCATTAAGAACAAAATCTTGTCTTTCACAAATCAATGCAAACAGAAAACTTTGTACATTTTCAAAGAAATAACTATAACACATCCATAACACACTTCTCTAACTATTGAAGAGAAATCATGTAAGCACACAATACATAACGGAATGGATATATGGAAAAAATGAAACGATAGACAAAAGTAAAAAGCTATTAGATTTTCGGTTTATATCTTCAGAACAAATCTTGAGCCAACTAGGTGGAGCCTCTTGTATGGTTGAGCTAAATTTGAAATACACTTTTTGCTCAAACCCAACCAAATACGTGTGAATTGATTTTCATTCCACCACTTATATGTAGAAATTTTGGCGGCCATGTTTGGATAGCACTTTTTGTTACCTAAAAAATATATTTTTTTGACTTTTTATTTTTTTTAATATAATTATCAATCAACTTTTTCACTCATAAATATAACTATAAAAAATTAATAATTAAAAAAGAACTTTTCAAAAAATGCATTCCAAACAGGTTCGCATTAATTTTTCATTTTTTCCTTTTCACTTTTGGCATGGACATATGGTTACAACGAATTTCCTTTCCCCCTCGTTTCTTCGTGCATACTAATTGCAACGGTGCATTTTATATTATATCCACAACTTCACTTAATTCATCATCTTTGAGGCAGGAGGACACCTCATATATTGCAGAAGTTAGCAACTTCTGTTCAGGAATTTTCACAAACGCCTTGTGTACATCCATAAAACTACACTTTCTTGCTTAAATATCGCTCCAAAAAAAATTCTATCTAATCACACCAATTTACAACTCAAACACGAGACCAAATGCAATGGTCTTTAGACATCAAGGAAATGAAACGGTGGAATGCAGCATCATATGTGTAGACAATTTTTGGTACAAAACCATCATCGGATGTCTGCCCAACATTTCCAATGGAAACAATGATGGAGGTGTACCAGTAAATGTGACTGGCGAAAACCTTAGGCATTAAGGACTTGTCAGACTAAGCATGGCAAGCTAATAAGACACAAACCGAAACAACAATAACGTTCAATAAATTGCCAAAGCAGAAAAGCCAGCTCAATTCAGAAAACAAAAAATTCCAGAAAACAACAAAGAAACTCACAAAAGAAAAAGAGACATTCATACCTCTTATGCTGTTTCTGAGCAACAGAGCATAGCCACCAACTTTTTGAAAGCCATTTACCAAGTGAAAAGAAAATGTGCAGCAAATGGGACACAAAATTGGTTGGGGAGTCCTGTTGAGATAGTAAAAGTGGCAAATTGGGAAGGGGGGGCGTGGCTTGGTTTCAGCTTGGCAGAAATGGGTTCCTAGTAGGGGTCCAAACTCTACAATGGCGGAGAGCTTCCGACAAGAAAGATGTGAGGGATTTCGTCTGCCGAGATGTGAGTGATTTCGTCTACAATGGCGGAGAGCTGAGATGCTTGGACTGGTTTCTACCTCAGCAAAAGAGAAGAGAGAGTGAGCTCCAATTTCTGCCGGTTAGGAGACAGATTTGAATTTCGCAATTAGGAGCTTCAGATCGAATGCGAGGTACCTCACATCGCATTTGCTGAATGCGAGCTTTGCCTTGTCTTTTTTACTTTTTCCCAAATTATTTCTCTTTTTTCCTGAAACACTGACCTCGCATTTCACAAATGCGAAGTCTTTGAACTCGCATTTTACAAATGCGAAGATCACAATGCTAGAACTAGCTTCAAAAATTGCCCCCCTTTAGAATAACTTTTTTTTCCATCACAATTTAAGAATTTTCTCCTTGTTTCATGAATGGAATCCTTGAGTGATGAGCTGGACTTGTACTCTCTTTTCTTTTCCGTCTTTCTTGGTTCCCTCTAGCCGTCACCCTTCTTCCTCTACTTCCTTTTCAGCCGTCCCTCCCTTTTCTTTTTCGCTCTCCAGCCGTCACTCCCTATCCTTTTTCCTTCTACCTTTCAGCCACAACCCTAAAAATCTCTCCTTTTCTGCTCTCGATTTCTTCCCTCAATCCCTCACTCTTTCATTCTCTAACCCTCCAGCCGCCACACCAAATTCTAGCCATCCTTCCTATCCTGATTGTGTTTTCATGCATTTATAGGCACCCAAAACCTAAACCTACGATGAAAGGCTAAGATTTCAGACCCCCAAATGGGTTTATGTGGCTCGTTGCTGCCCCTTTGATCTTGTTTCATGAATGGAATCCTTGAGTGATAAGCTGGACTTGTACTCAGCATGCTTGGAGAGAAACGAGTGAAATTGGAAAAAAAACCAGCTGCAATTCTGGTACCCTTTCTGGTTCACGGCTGCATAGAAAATGAAGGACAACGAGCGTGCAAACACGCGCAAGTGAAGGACTTTTTTTTTTAAATTGATTCTATCAACCAAAAATAAAAATAAAACAAAATTAACCAAATTAAATGAAATGCTAGAAAAATTTTTGATTTTGTTTGAAGATTTTTCCTTTTTAGTTTATTATATTTTTACTAATTTTCAATTAATTTAGGTAAATAAACAACTAATCTTATAAAATTGAATCTAAGAGAATTAAAGCATATTTTTGTGAACAATTTTATTTTTCGATAAATTTTAATGCTAAAAATGTCTAAAAATAAAAATTAAGAGACTAATGAACAAAAAAACAAAAAAAATGAATAATAATTATCACTAAAATAATAATAATAATAAAAAAAAAATAAAGCTAAATTAAAAATTTGGTATCTAAAATGCTACAAAAATGTCTAAAAACAAAAATCATGAGATTAATAAATAAAAATAGATAATAATTATCAATAAAAATAAAATAAATTAAAAATTTGGTGTCTACACATCAGATATCCCCTCAAACCTAGCATCCGATGGCACTGGTTTGCTACCATTTCTTGCGATTATTTTGAGCCCCTAGATGGCTCTTGCTACACAAGCCATTTGAGGTTCCTAGATTAAGGCCAAATGGCCTGTACTAGGGTGATCCAAGGGAACCAAAAAAACCAAAAAAATAGAGTGGGAGGAGAGCTGGAAAATGCAGCTGCATTTTTTAATATTGTAGCTATGCTGGGCTTGTATGATGAAGAAGTACCAGCACGTGCAATGCACGCGTGTGTGATTCCCCCTTTTTTTTTTTTCAAAAATCAACTTAGGTAAACTAACAAAATTAATTCCTAATTGAAGTCACATTACAAAATCCTCATTTATTTAAAAAAATTGAATCTAGTAGGATTAAAACAAATTTTTGAATTTTTGTGAGAGTTTTTCTTTTTTCATAAATTTAATGCAAAAGTATCTTTAAAAATAAAAATAATGAACCTAATTTATAACAAATAAATAAAGATAACACCAATCATTATAACAAAAATAACTTTAAATTAATGAAATTTTTGGTGTCTACAACTAATCTAGTAAATGGCTGGCTAGGATTTCTGTAAACGATGGCTAGATTGTCGTGTATGTTGAAAGTTAGCACTGAAGACCTGTTTCCCTTCTCCTATTAACGTGAGAAATTGATAGGTGTTTACTTGATTTTGAGACAGTTTAACTGCAACTATATAGGTATTTCTACCCCTCTTGTGATATTAGATACCCGTAATTCGATTATTGATGAATTACCCTTGCCTATACTTCCTTGATACCTATCATTCGATGTCAAAGTATCGATTGGGCTTTGATTATTATCATGTCGAGATTGAGAGTTTTGGAATTATGTATGGAGATTTTGAGAAAAAAAGATTTGGATTCTATACCTGTATGCAAAAGTTTGAGGTAGGGTGTGAAAATTTTGATGTATGAAGTATGCTTTAGGGTTTTGTTACGTGTATAAGTGATAATGGTACCCCTTGTGTTAAGACCCCAAAACAGGAATAAGTGGCACAGTATCTTGAGGTATTGCCCTACTTGTATTCCACTTTCTCGTTTATCTCATTTGAGAATAGCTAAGTTTAATCTTTCATGGTTAGATTGGAAGTAAATGAACTTAAAAATTATATGGTTAGAGTTTCTTAATTACAATTAGTTACTTACTTCGATCCTTTGATTTGCTTGGCAGGCTATCATTTGAGTTTAAGTGAAACGGTGAGATGACGAATTTGGCTGATATGCATAAGAAAATGGAGATTCTTCAAAAGGATGTAGAGTTCCAAAAGAAATTAATTGAGCACTGGGAAAGACGATAGAAACAAGAATATATAGAGCAAACTAAATTACTGAACAAGAGTATGAAAATGCAAAGGAAATACGAAAGGAGACTGGAGGAGTTGCGAAAGATGTGTAAATTGGTGCAGTCAACCATTCAAGTTACCCCTCGTGATATTCCTAACAACCCAGTTAAAAATGGTGAAAGAAGCTCTCGTGATACCAAAGGGAAATGTAAAGAGATTTGCGGAGATGAACTTGCTATGAAAGATAGTAGAAGGAAGAAAAGAACGAATAGACACTGCAAGAGGAAAGATGTATTTGCTCAGTGTGACATGTGTAGCAAAACCCAAACTAGAGTGTGTTATTGGATAATTCGTGCTTACTTGAAATGTTGTTAACTTAGACATCAAGTGAAGAACTTCTCAAATACATGGATGAAGTCACGGTGAATCTGTTGTAATCATCAAAGTTGGCAACTAGTAATATTCCATCTGAAATCAGTGTATTTGCTGGACTATGTGTAGTAAACGTTTTATGTAGTAAGTTGTATCCCAATTATAAATCTTGAACTTGAAACCTGATGTTTGCATTAGTAATATTAAATATTTGGGTTCGGTTGGCGTTAAATCCCTATCCATGAGTCAATTGCTACAATTTAGTCTCAGATTTAAGCGAGAATTCTTCATTTGTAATTAGTAAGGAAGAAATTTCGATTAGAGAGGGTGATACGTGGCTAGTAATTTAATTGTAGACATGAGAGGAGATGTATATTGTGGATTCTTTGTCAATGCACAGAGAATGATTTTAAGATCTAGTAAGAGTAGTTAAGTTTCGTTGTTATGATATCAAGTTCTAAGTTTATAGCATCTTGCACCTTTTGATGTCTTCATTGACCTTCCTTAGTATGTTAACGTAGCTATTATGTTAGTAAGACTTTCCCTCAACGCAAATTTGTGCTAGCACCACGAGTAAGGAGAAGCCACTTGAAAATCGGAGGAAAACCCTGTACAATCGAGTTTTTGCAAGTTAAGGTTAGAATTTCGAGGACGAAATTCTTTTAAGGGGGAGAGACTCTGAAACCCCATAAATCAGGTTCTTATCTTTTTTCTTGTTTTTCCTTGCATGCCTTGAATTTGTGGTTGCTTTAATGATTGAAATGTGTTTTTAACCCTATTACCGTACTTAACTTGGAACATGTTAAATTTTATAGTGCATTATACTAATGTGATCGACCAGTGAGGTGTGTGTACTAAATTTGGTAGGTAAGACGGAGTTCGTGCAAAAGAAATTATGTGACAAGAGGTGTTAAAAACTAATTTGAGAAAGAGAGATATTACTTAGATAGATATTCCTTAGGTGACTAGGAAGACAATTGGATAAACATTCCTTCTTTTTGTGACGCCCCTAACTTCTCCCTAAGGCGAACCAAAGGGTATCCGCGGGACGCCTGCCCAACTCTCGCCAGGACTCACTATAATCTACAATTCAAAACTCGAAATACTTCAAATAACTTCAATATATAATTAAAGTACTCCAAAATATTGCACGCTTACAAGTAATTAGCTTTCAAGCTTAATATAATCCAAAAGAATATGTACTACCACCATCCGTTATAATACAACTTAAGATCTTCAAAAGAGAACATTCGAGTACTATTCACGAGCACTCTTGGTCTCGAACCCTGTTAAGGAAAACAAAAACGTGGAATGAGCTACACAGCCCAGTGAGGTTCCAAGACACTCTAACAGTTCTAATAAATAAGGTAATTTAAGCATATTACCTATATGGTTCAGGTTGCATATTGGGCACATTAACATGGAATAGTTATCATGGTACAAGTAATTGAGTATAATACAAGCATGGTTCAAGATTGCATCTTGGCACATTAGCATGACACAGTTAACAGTATGTAAAAATAAACACACTTTGAAGGATACGGTGTTTCAGTGGAACCATTTCAGTCAACTTCACCTTATAACTCCAGTGATCCCCTCGGTTGTCTGGTCATCACCTTATCCCTCCAGTGGTAATACTCGAGTATACCGAAACGGTGTCCCAGGGTTCCAACCTACCTGACCGAGCCCAGTCCTGGCTCGAGTAGGTTAGTAACCAAGGGCAGGGCCCCAGTTTAGCTTAGAGCTTACAACATGCACAAGTAATCAAGCAAATTGATAAACAGTAACGGTTAACGGTAAGAAAATTTGTCATTTTGGTAGGTAGAGTGAGATAAAGTACACACTCGCCTTAAAATGACGGCAATTTCATAAGAGCAATTATATATAACATTTACACTTAAACACATAAGCAATATGCGGTAATTTCATATGAACATATAATTCACCATAATCAAGTAATCAAATAGTCAAGTAGGCAGATAATCAAGTAATCAGGTAGTCAAGTAAATCGGTAAACGGTAACGGTTAACGGTTAACGGTTAACGATAATGGTAGTCGGTAAACGGTAGTAATTCATGGTTAATCGGTAGACATTTATCATTTTAATAGGCCAAATGTGATAAAGTACACAGTCGCCTTAAAATAGTGGAAAAAGTTCATAGGAGCAATTAACGGTAGCACTTAACAGTTAACACATATTGACCATGGAGTAAGCATGTCGTAAAGTTATGTAACTTATGTACTCCTATATGGAACACTCACCAATTCAAAACAAGTGAGTAAGTGCTCAAACAGGTATTTAGACGTTCGCTTCGAGTTCCTCTTGAAGGTCCCTTTGAGCGCCTGAGCAAATAATCATCAACTATTACACAATATCACTTAGAACCCCTAAATATCAAGAAAGATTGCACGCTAGTACAATCTAAGAAAATTTCACAAATACGAGCCTTAATTACTCGTAAATAGAAACTCAAAGGTGGGGTTTTAAAATACAAGAGAAATCGGATTTTCATCTTTGAAATCACGTGTAAAATGGTCAAGCAATATCAAAGGAAAAGGAAGAGTTTCTAAAAACTCAAATCCCATCAAGTTCAAAAATTCCAGATTTAAGGTGCAATTTTTGAAAAATCATAACTCACTCTCCGTAGGTCCAAAATTGGAAACATTGGTACCATTAGAAACTTCTTCCAAAGTACCAAAAGTTCCTAGAAGACACTTTTCCATGATTCCAAATGGAAGATATCCAAAACTCAGCTCAAAGTTGCTGCCTCAAGCTCACTAAGACAGTTTTAGGTTGGTTTTCGGCTAACTTTGAAAATTCGGAAAAAATCACAGAATTCGATCTAGTCTCTGCAATTTGGTACTCAAATAGAGTCACAAGCAAGATTTAAAACACAACAAACGGAACAAGAATCGGAGTTTTGAGCACCAAGATGTAGCAGTTCAAATTTGGTGCAAAAACGAAGCTCACTGTCCAAATTTCCAGATTTAAAGGTGGAAATTTGTGACTCTAGTTGGGCATTGAAACGGACTCGAAATGGCACCAAATTTAGAATTGTTATACTACCATATGAGAGATATTCCTCTGTCAAATTTCATAGGAAAATTCATTCGGGAAGCTAGTTAACAAAGCGTCTAAACTTTCTAAAATTTCCAAGGCAATCTGCCTTTGGACTTTGTTTTCCCCTTTTCTTAAACATTTGGCCAAGGAAATTTCTCAAACATCATTCATTTATGAAGACAAGATCAAAGAAACATCCAAGGTGCAATTGGTAGGTGAAAAACACCAAGAATTTCGAAATATTAAGTCCCAAATCAAAGTGGTCACAAGTCAGTCCAAAATGAGGGTTTTCAGACTCTGAGTCAGTTTTGAATTTTGGCCACAACTCACTCAATTCAACTCAGAATTGAGTATGGTTAGTGGCGTTCAAAACTAGATTCATAAAGATACAATGTTTTAGTATAAATCGTTTTCAAAATAGGTCCACAACTAACTCATATTTGAGCATCAAGTCGCTGCTCAAAACAGGGCATTCAGTGCAGACGAGAAACAGAACAGTCAACTTTACAAGGTTGGTACGGATCACTCAGGTGGAATCAGAACATGTCTTTTATACCGTTGGAAAGCTGGGAATGTCTAGTTTCCAGTGCCACAAACGGCACTCGATTTAGACGTTGGAGAAAAAGGATATAGCCGAAATAAAAATACTGCCAGGGCAGTGACGTGAAACTTTTCCGGATTTGCTGTCTTACGAAAATTCAACATTTGGCCAACCAAATCATGGAATTTTTTGATGAAACTTTCTAAACATCTCATACAACATATAAACATCATAACTAAGCTATTAGATTCACAAAAATTTGCCCTAAAGGCCACAGACAACACAAGGGCAGAATCGGAAAATTTTCTACCTTTCACCTCCTTTGAGCTATCTTTCATATCCTCACTTATTTCTAATAATTTAAGCACTAAACCAACATTAACAAAATTAAAACTCATCAAATCAGTCCATCAATCCATAGTGGGAGTTCATAGAGCCCACACAACAATTTCCACCATAAATAAAGTTACCCACATGAATCTACAACCGTATAAGTGCAATCTAACGTATATAATCGAAGATTCAAGGGGTTGATCGTTGAATACCTTTCTTGATGATTCTAACAGAAATTTTCTGTCACTTGAAGCTCAGCAAAACCGTGGAAATGAGGCTCCTTTTGTAGCTTTAGTTGATCACCAAGAGGTTAGTTAAGTGTGGTTAAATTTTGGGGTGATTTGAAGAAGATTTGGTGAAGAAATGAAGAAGGAATTTGAAGAGCTTTGGATGGCTTTTCTTTCCTCTCTTGGCCGGCTGTTCTTGAGGCTTGGAGAGAGAAATTGTGTTGCAATGAAGCTTCCTTAAGAAGCTAAAATGAGTGGCTAGGAAAGCTCCAAAAGTCAACTCTCTCTCGCGCGCGCGCGCGCGCGCGTTTCGTGCTCGATTCCTCTCGAGTTTGATTCACTTGTGCATTAATCCTCTAATGCACTTATATTCACACTAATATTATTCATACTTAATAGTTTAGAATAAATTTCTAAATCCTCCAATTAGTCGCGCGCGCAAAAACGCGAACTTCCAACTTGTACGCGATAATGCGAGATTTCTAAGAAATTCTTATAATGACAGTATAACTAACTATCACTTGAGTATTTAAACTTAAAAATAACCATTTTAGAGCTAATGTACAAGTCTCCAATTTTTCCAAATTTATTGTATTCTCGAATCGATTATTACTTCCAAACGCGCATTCACTATTCACTCTTAACGAACTTCCAAAAATTAAATTTTGAATCGAGTCACTTTAAAAATAAAACTAAGGTATAAATCCACGTAGTTAGGTTTAAAAAGGTTGGAACAAAATATTTGGAGAAAACGGGTGAGTATATAATTAATTAAACCAGTAAAATAAAATAAAATAGGAAATTTGCGGGTCCTCACAACCTCCCCTCCTTAAAAAAATTTCGTTCTCGAAATTCATACCTTCCGTAATCTCATATAACCCTGAACCTTATTGCATGATCATTTCATGTGTTCTTGCAGATGCCGCTGGTCGGTTTCCTCCTCTATTGATTCGTCGGGGGATAGTTCTATTTCCTTGTGAAGTAGTTGTTTCTCGTGAATACCGTTTTGGACAGTCATGAACTTTATGGTTGGTGCTTCCACATCCCATACACTTTCGCCTCTTTAGCCAGCAGTTTTTTCGGTATTATTCGTCCTTCCACAATATCCACAGGCCAGACGAGGCATTGTGACTTGACTTGATTGCGAGGTTTTCTTTGGTTGAATCTGTCCTACTAGAGCTCTTCGCGACGTAGTTCCTTCTGGTTCCTTTATCATGAGCGGTGAAGGAAGTGATAGTCTTATTCCATCCATTCCTTTTCTAACTTTGGGTGGTGGTTCAATTTCCTTTAGTTTACTATCGGATGCATCTCTTTTCCTCGCTTGAAAAGCTCTCAGTTGAGATTTTGTGATTTCCACCCTCTGCGCTTTCTCGAGAGCGTCACTAAAAGTTTCAATCTGTGCTGCGGCAAGGGCATCTTGAATTTCTAAATTTAATTCTTGGATAAACCGTCTTATTCTCTTCCGTTCCGTTGCCACCAATTCTGGAGCATATGTAGATAATTTTGTGAATTGGGTTTCATACTCAGCAACACTCAAAGTTTCTTGACGAAGATTTATGAAATCATCTTCTCTCTTTTCTTGGACAAGTGGAGGAAGAAATTTCTCATTAAACTCTCGTACAAAGTTTATCCAAGTCCTTGGAGTTTGATCCCTTTCCCACTTGTTTCTTATAACATTCCACCAAACTCGGGCTGCTCCCTTAAGTTGAAATACAGCAAAAGTCACTTGTCTTTCCTCTGTGTAGTCCAAGGTATCGAATATATTTCTTATATTTCTAATCAATTCTCAGCCACTTCTAGGTCAGGTCCTCCAGAAAACTTGGGTGGGAAGAATTTCTGAAACCGTTCTAAAGCTCGATCCTCCCCTATCTCATGGTTTCCATGTTGGTTTTCTTGTCCAACTCCCTGACCTTGTTGAGCTACTAAGAGTTCTAGTATATCCGTCATGCGAGTTAGAACTAATCCCATTTGGTCATTTCCTTCTCTTCCAACCCTTGGCTCGACATTTTGATCAATATCGGACCCATTAACTATTCTTCGATTTTGGGGTTGTCTAGATTGACGTCCCTTTCGTTGTCCTATAGTTTCCATGTTCACAGCTAATCTATACGCATATGCATAAATTTCACACTAAGTCATAATTAAACTACACACACATACCAGTAACAACATTTAAAGGAAAATAGAATCACTTGCACAAATAGCATTGTCACAATACAAGTCAAACATAAACTAGATTTCATTAAATCATAACACAAGTTATAGTCAAGAAAATTCATACCAAATCCAAGTCAGTAAACAAAAGTAACAGGTGATTATCAAAAGTACATTCATCTCCAAGGTACAAACTCTTAAGTTCTACTCCCATTGTCCCACTACAAAAGATCACACCTAATAAAATAACTTATCTTCATTTGCCAGATCCACTAAACTTGCCAAAATTCACAGTTTCCATAATTCACACTAACAATTAAACATTGATTTTTCCGTAGGAGTCCTAACCTCCAAGCTATAGGGCAGTGATCACATTTTACTTGTACCATTCGTGAAACTAGGGTTTGCACAAGAGTAGTTGACTCCAGAGTCAATTTAAAATCTAGTTAGATGATTCAATCTGGTAGTTCAAAACTCGAATAAGAAGATATATTTTCAATAGAAGACTAAACTTACCAAAATTTTTCGGACTTAATTGTCCAAATCAAGTCAATCATAACATGCGAGATAAAATCGAGGGTTTCAATGTATTTTTGGATATGTATGTAACAGAATACGATTCAAAATTTCAAAATTAGGGTTAAAGATACAAACTTTTTTTTTTGGCTCGAAACTAAATTGTCTTGGTAAGAAATTTCAAATAATATTTTTATCACAATCATCAATACGTTTTAGAATTCTTCAAATACGTTTAAGAATATTAATCATGTAGATTAATGCATGGATATAATAACACATATATAATAAAATAACGTATACATGAAGGATGTTTCAAAGATTCCCTTAAAGTTTCAAGTTAAGAGTTGCGTTTGAGTAAAACGTATACTTTAGAAAATGCTTTCAAGAAAGATAAGTAGACATGCAGGTTCATATATGTGTAAATTTCGATCCAACACCTACTCCACCCTTCATTTCTAATCCAAGAGCTAATTCTAGTGGTACATAAAACTCTGTCATTTTTACTCTCCAATTCACAGCAAATATTCATTCTTATCCCCCCAAATGGAGATCTCAAGTCCTTAGGGTTGCCCTCAACTCTCAAGTACTCGGGTACAAGAATCCGAAATAAGATAATTCACAACTCAGGCCGTACGCTCCCAAGTGTAAATCATCCAAGTTAAGATTCCTACCCAACATACGTATCTAATTTTCCCCAAGTATCAGGATGAAGGGTTTATACCCATCACGTTCATGAATCACAGCTTACACTCTAGAAAAGCACTTAAACCTTTACTCATTCACATAATAAGGATCATAACACCACTTGGCCCAAACTCACCCCGCGCAGAGACCACGCGAAGCGGCTTTGATTTTTATCCCTACGAGCGGTCACTTAACTTTCAAACCAGTCCCACAATCCGGCATCCTAAACTTTTAAGCCTAGGATACACTACAAAGATCTGAAACCTAAACTCTTATACCAACTGTGACGCCCCCACTTCTCCCTAAAACGAACCAAAGGGTATCTGCGGGACGCCTGTCCAACTCTCGCCAGGACTCACTACAATCCACAATTCAAAACTCGAAATACTTCAAATAACTTCAATATATAATTAAAGTACTCAAAAATATTACACGCTTACAAGTACTTAGCTTTCAAACTTAATACAATCCAAAAGAATATGTACTACCACCATCCGTTATAATACAACTTAAGGTCTTCAAAAGAGAACATTTGAGTACTATTCACAAGCACTCTTGGTCTCGAACCCTGTTAAGGAAAACAAAAACGTGGAATGAGCTACACAGCCCAGTGAGGTTCCAAGACACTCTAACAGTTCTAATAAATAAGGTAATTTAAGCATATTACCTAT
The DNA here is from genome assembly GCA_023065735.1 of Coffea humblotiana. Classification (NCBI taxonomy): domain Eukaryota; kingdom Viridiplantae; phylum Streptophyta; class Magnoliopsida; order Gentianales; family Rubiaceae; genus Coffea; species Coffea humblotiana. The sequence goes on from CM041215.1 coordinate 7,444,349, forward strand.
ATGGTTCAGGTTGCATATTGGGCACATTAACATGGAATAGTTATCATGGTACAAGTAATTGAGTATAATACAAGTATGGTTCAAGATTGCATCTTGGCACATTAGCATGATACAGTTAACAGTATGCAAAAATAAACACACTTTGAAGGATACGGTGTTCCAGTGGAACCATTTCAGTCAACTTCACCTTATAACTCCAGTGATCCCCTCGGTTGTCTGGCCAACACCTTATCCCTCCAGTGGTAATACTCGAGTATACCGAAACGGTGTCCCAGGGTTCCAACCTACCCGACCGAGCCCAGTCCTGGCTCGAGTAGGTTAGTAACCAAGGGCAGGGCCCAGTTTAGCTTAGAGCTTACAACATGCACAAGTAATCAAGCAAATTGATAAACAGTAACGGTTAACGGTAAGAAAATTTGTCATTTTGGTAGGTAGAGTGAGATAAGGTACACACTCACCTTAAAATGACGGCAATTTCATAAGAGCAATTATATGTAACATTTACACTTAAACACATAAGCAATATGCGGTAATTTCATATGAACATATAATTCACCATAATCAAGTAATCAAATAGTCAAGTAGGCAGATAATCAAGTAATCAAGTAGTCAAGTAAAATCGGTAAACGGTAACAATTAACGGTTAACGGTAATGGTAGTCGGTAAACGGTAGTAATTCATGGTTAATCGGTAGACATTTATCATTTTAATAGGCCAAATGTGATAAAGTACACATTCGCCTTAAAATAGTGGAAAAAGTTCATAGGAGCAATTAGCGGTAGCACTTAACAGTTAACACATATTGACCATGGAGTAAGCATGTCGTAAAGTTATGTAACTTATGTACTCCTATATGGAACACTCACCAATTCAAAACAAGTGAGTAAGTGCTCAAACAGGTGTTTAGGCGTTCGCTTCGAGTTCTTCTTGAAGGTCCCTTTGAGCGCCTGAGCAAATAATCATCAACTATTACACAATATCACTTAGAACCCCTAAATATCAAGAAATATTGCACACTAGTACAATCTAAGAAAATTTCACAAATACGAGCCTTAATTACTCGTAAATAGAAACTCAAAGGTGGGGTTTTAAAATACAAGAGAAATCGGATTTTCATCTTTGAAATCACGTGTAAAATGGTTAAGCAATATCAAAGGAAAAGGAAGAGTTTCTAAAAACTCAAATCCCATCAAGTTCAAAAATTCCAGATTTAAGGTGCAATCTTTGAAAAATCATAACTCACTCTCCGTAGGTTCAAAATTGGAAAAATTGGTACCATTAGAAACTTCTTCCAAAGTACCAAAATTTCCTTGAAGACACTTTTCCATGATTCCAAATGGAAGATATCCAAAACTGAGCTCAAAGTTGCTGCCTCAAGCTCACTAAGACAGTTTTAGGTTGGTTTTCGGCTAACTTTGAAAATTCGGAAAAAATGACAGAATTCGATCTAGTCTCTGCAATTTGGTACTCAAATAGAGTCACAAGCAAGATTTAAAACACAACAAACGGAACAAGAATCGGAGTTTTGAGCACCAAGATGTAGCAGTTCAAATTTGGTGCAAAAACGAAGCTCACTGTCCAAATTTCCAGATTTAAAGGTGGAAATTTGTGACTCTAGTTGGGCATTGAAACGGACTCGAAATGGCACCAAATTTAGAATTATTATACTACCATATGAGAGATATTCCTCTGTCAAATTTCATAGGAAAATTCATTCGGGAAGCTAGTTAACAAAGCGTCTAAACTTTCTAAAATTTCCAAGGCAATCTGCCTTTGGACTTTGTTTTCCCCTTTTCTTAAACATTTGGCCAAGGAAATTTCTCAAACATCATTCATTTATGAAGACAAGATCTAAGAAACATCCAAGGTGCAATTGGTAGGTGAAAAACACCAAGAATTTCGAAATATTAAGTCCCAAATCAAAGTGGTCACAAGTCAGTCCAAAATGAGGGTTTTCAGACTCTGAGTCAGTTTTGAATTTTGGCCACAACTCACTCAATTCAACTCAGAATTGAGTATGGTTAGTGGCGTTCAAAACTAGATTCATAAAGATACAATGTTTTAGTAAAAATCGTTTTCAAAATAGGTCCACAACTAACTCATATTTGAGCATCAAGTCGCTGCTCAAAACAGGGCATTCAGTGCAGACGAGAAACAGAACAGTCAACTTTACAAGGTTGGTACGGATCACTCAGGTGGAATCAGAACATGTCTTTTATACCGTTGGAAATCTGGGAATGTCTAGTTTCCAGTGCCACAAACGGCACTCGATTTAGACGTCGGAGAAAAAGGATATAGCCGAAATAAAAATACTGCCAGGGCAGTGACGTGAAACTTTTCCAGATTTGCTGTCTTACGAAAATTCAACATTTGGCCAACCAAATCATTGAATTTTTTGATGAAACTTTCTACACATCTCATACAACATATAAAAATCATAACTAAGCCATTAGATTCACAAAAATTTGCCCTAAAGGCCACGGACAACACAAGGGCAGAATCGGAAAATTTTCTACCTTTCACCTCCTCACTTATTTCTACTAATTTAAGCACTAAACCAACATTAACAACATTAAAACTCATCAAATCAGTCCATCAATCCATAGTGGGAGTTCATAGAGCCCACACAACAATTTCCACCATAAATAAAGCTACCCACATGAATCTACAACCGTATAAGTGCAATCTAACGTATATAATCGAAGATTCAAGGGGTTGATCGTTGAATACCTTTCTTGATGATTCTAGCAGAAATTTTCTATCACTTGAAACTCAGCAAAACCGTGGAAATGAGGCTCCTTTTGTAGCTTAAGTTGATCACCAAGAGGTTAGCTAAGTGTGGTTAAATTTTGGTGTGATTTGAAGAAGATTTGGTGAAAAAATGAAGAAGGAATTTGAATAGCTTTGGATGGCTTTTCTTTTTTCTCTTGGCCGGCTGTTCTTGAGGCTTGGAGAGAGAAATTGTGTTGCAATGAAGCTTCCTTAAGAAGCTAAAATGAGTGGCTAGGAAAGCTCCAAAAGTCAACTCTCTCTCGCGCGCGCATGCGCGGCTTTCGTGCTCGATTCCTCTCAAGTTTGATTCACTTGTGCATTAATCCTCTAATGCACTTATATTCACACTAATATTATTCACGCCTAATTGTTTAGAAAAAATTTCTAAATCCTCCAATTAGTCGCGCGCGCGAAAACGCGAACTTCCAACTTGTGCGCGATAATGCGAGATCTCTAAAAAATTCTTATAACGACAGTATAACTAACTATCACTTGAGTATTTAAACTTAAAAATAACCATTTTAGGGCTAATGTACAAGTCTCCAATTTTTCCAAACTTATTGTATTCTAAAAATCGATTATTACTTCCAAACGCGCATTCACTATTCACTCTTAACGAACTTCCAAAAATTAAATTTTGAATCAAGTCACTTTAAAAATAAAACTAAGGTATAAATCCACGTAGTTAGGTTTAAAAAGGTTGGAACAAAATATTTGGAGAAAACGGGTGAGTAAATAATTAATTAAATCAGTAAAATAAAATAAAATAGGAAAAATTGCGGGTCCTCACACTTTTCCTGCCATTTGTTAATTAACTAACCAAGGTTGACCAATCAAGTTTGACTAAGACCAAACCTTCTTCTTACTTTTCTTGACCAAACTTTCTTGTCTTCATCATTTTCTTCTTCTTTCACACATGATGGACGAAAATTGAGAGGGAAAAGAAGGAGAGAAACTACAAAATTCTAGCCTTGATTTCTTGCTTAATTAGTGAGCAAAGAAGAGGGAAACTCGAATCTTCTCTGACACATCTTGCAACAAGCTTGGAAGGAAGCCTTGTGATAGCAGTGAGTTTTAAATTGAAATTAGACTAATCTATGAGTTGAATTTGATAAAGATGTTTTCTAAAGCCTTTAGTGCTTCGAGTCGATTTTGTAACTGTGCAAGTTTTGTGATTTTTTGACCTACGAAACCTAAGTTATACCTTTTCAAAGAATCTCGCCAAAATTAGGAATTTTATCAGATGGATTGAGTGGGATTTGGGAAAACTTTTTCGAATTTTAAACCTAACTTTCTTTGGTTAAATCCTGTATATTTTGATTTGAAATACTTAGTGATGTGCTAACCTTAGCATGCATGAAATATTTCACTTGATATGATCTTGATAGGAACTTGATTTAAAATAGAAATCATGGGCCCTTTTGGTCTTCTAATATTAGGGTTAAACCTATAGTTTCTTTGGTTGCTAAGTGAAGCTTTGAATCTCATATTTTCTCATCATCTTGGCTTTAAGTGGCTAGACTCTTGATGGATTACATGATCACAGGACTTGAGAATGTTCTAGAGGAAGAACTAGGGTGACCAATTGGCGAGGTCAAGTGGCGAGTGTTCCTTGCATGTTTGTGCAATAAGTGACTATGTTGAATATTTGTGAATGAATGTTTGAGTCTTAAATGTTTCGAATGATTGTTAAATGGATTTTCATTGGACGAGTGTGTACTTTATTCTACTCAACCTAAGTAAATGTGAATTTCAATGATCAAATGATTGAATGTTACTTGTGCATGAATGTAAGCCATGTGTACTTAATCATATTGGCTGAATTGGGCCCTTGCCCTTCGTCACTAGCCTATTCGAGTCAGAAGTAGACTCGGTCAGGTAGGTAGGTTGGTAACCTTGGACCACTGTTTTGGTATATTCGAGTATGACCACGAAAACAGGTGAACTACTGGCCAGTGAATAAAATACAATGAATGAAATGATTGACTTAATGAAATGATGACTGTTGAAGTTTTTATTTTCATATATTTTCAAAATGCTGGAGGCATAAGAAAGAAATGGATGGGGACTGAATGACTGAATGGCTCTAACTGAGCATGTATCCTTTTACTGGATGTGCTATTGTTACTTGAATTAATTTGTGCTATTATTAATTGCCTGGTTATCGTTTGGCTAGCATTAAGTGTGAAACTTTGGAGTGGATATGGGATTTAGTTTTAAAATGAAAACTAGAACATGTAGAGACTTTAAAGAAATAGAAAAACTATAGGATAATCTTGGTTGAGAGAAATTTAGTTAAGGATAAGGTGTCGTATGAGAACGCGACATATAAGCGAGTAGGTCAGGTGGTCCACCTACCACACTTTAAAGGAAGAAACTAGACTTGAAAACTCTCCATTTCCTCCTCCCTATTACTCTTGAAAATTACTTGAAAAACCACAAACTGCCATATTTTTTTTCTTCTTCTTCTTTTCTTGATTGAGCTAAGAGAGAGTGTGTGTGAGTCGAGAGAGAAAGAGAGAGCCGAGAGACACAGAGAGAGAGAGAGAGAGAGAGAGAGAGAGAGAGCAACCAAGAGAGAAGAGACATCATCCATCTTGCTCCTTGTGAATTTGTGGAAGAAATCACCAAACAACCTAGAAGATTTGACCTTTCTTGAGGAAACTTGGAAGGAAGTTTTGAGGTTGAATCACACTAAATCTAGTTAGATCTTGAGGTAAGAATAAAAAATCACCCTCAATCTTTAATTTCCAACCATGGGTATGTTAGATTCACTTGAGTTAAGTAAGATCTGTGACAGATCTAGTAAATTTCTTGAAGTTGTATCACTAGACGTTCTACTGGTTAAAATATCAGCATAGCTCTTAAATTGTTGATTGGATTCACTTGAAAATTTTTCATTGATAACCAAAGGCTAAGATTGATGAAACCCTTATAGGGATTTGAGTGAGTTTTTGTTGGTTAAATGGTTGTTTTGTTGGCGAAATTCTTAAGAAATTTTTGGATTAGCTAACCGAATGATTAATTTTCAACCTTTATTTTTGACATTTTTGTATTCGTTTTGACTAAATTTCACTCAAGTGTCTTGGTATTAGGTTAATCTATGATTATATGTTAAAGTGGAGTTGAAAGTTAGAAACTTTAATGTGACGCCCCCACTTCTCCCTAAGGCGAACCAGAGGGTATCCGCGGGACGCCTGCCCAACTCTCACCAGGACTCAAGGTAAAATCATTTCAAACTTAATTATAAATAACCAATAATACAAGTCGCTTCCATAACTAATATTCAATAGGGCACCACGAGTACAAAATGCATCAATCATCCACTTCTTACATTCGATTCCCAAAAGTTACATCCAAACCCAATATATACAAAATTCCCGAATCCAACCAAGTACATTCAAAACCCTGATACAAAAGTACAACCAAAAAGGGGGGGGGGTTTCCTCAAGTTCACTTCGATCCATCCCTGTTAAGGAAAACAAATCTAAAGGGTGAGCAAAACGCTCGTGAGGCCAAGAAACACACATGCAAGCACATTGTCCAAATAACAATCCCATTTAACGAATAAAGCAGTAATTTGCAAGAAATGAGTAATTCGAGTAATAATATGTAAGCAGCAACATTTCAAGGATATGGTAGCTCTCAGGAGCTAAGTTCCACTTGCTTTGCCAAGGTCATTAGTATACCCTCCCGCGATGACTCTCCGTCAACCGGGTCGGTATTTCAAATTCCGTAGATCTCCACTTACTTCTCATCCGTCCACCGTACACCGCACCGGGCCCGAACGACATTTGTAGGGCGATACTCCACGAGTATGCCAATCGAGACCTCTCCAATAGGTCAAGCTTTTCATGTGATTCTCATGGCTCACCGAGGTTCCCGACCAAGCCCATGCCGGCTCGAGTCCCAAGGTCGGCCGATGAGTTTGGGCGTCCCCCATGTATCATTTGTTTGTCGAGGAGATTCGCTCCAGCGACGTATGCAGCCATAGCATAGAAATTCATATCATTCAAACATTTGATATTTCCAGGCATTTGGTAATTCAAGCATTTGGTATATTCCAGCATTTCAGGCATGAGTTATTCATTTCAAATGAGAACGAGTGCGATAAAGTACACACTCGACTCCATTTTCAAAATCTTAAGTCATGGATATCAAGTAAAGCATGTAGCAAGTTTACAGGAGTTCAAGTAGACATGCACTTGACACTCACCAAGTAATTCAAGTAGAAATGTCACTTAGAGGTTCAAGCATTCACCGTAGGGTCCTCTTGAAGGTCCTCGTGGGTGCCTGAACAATTAAATAGTAATCCATCACTTATAATCCTAATTATCAAAGAAGATTGTACACTTGTACAATCTAAGAAAATTCTCATGAAAATGGTCCCGATTTATACGTAAATCAAGGCTCAAAGAAGGGATTTTAAAGCACAAGAGAAATCAGGTTTTCACCTTTGAAATCGGGTGTAAAACGCTCAAGTGCTATCGAGGGGAAAAGGAGAATTCGAAAAACTCCATTTCCTTAAGTTTCAAAAATTTCAGATTTAAGGGGTATTTTTGTAAAGATCATAACGCACTCTTCGTAGGTCCAAAATTGGAAAACTTGGTACCGTTGGAAACTTCTTTCAAAGTACTAAAAGTTCCTAGAAGACACATTTCTATGATTCCTAACGGAAGATATTCAAAAATTAGTTCAAAGTTTCTGTTTTAAGCTCGCAAGGCAGTTTTAAGGTTGGTTTTTCGCCAACTTTGGAAAATCGGCAAAAATCACAGGATTCGATCTAGCCTTTGGATTTTGGAACTCAATTAGAGTTGCAAGCAAGGTTTAAAATCCAATAAACGGAACAAGAATTGGAGTTTTGAGCACCAAGATATAGTAGCTCAACGTTGGTGCAAAAACGAAGCTCACTGGGCAAATTTCCAGATTTAAAGCTGGAACTTTGCAACTCTAGTTGGACATCGAAACGGATTTGAAATGACACCAAATTTGGCAGTAGTATACTACCATATGAGGGCTATCCCTCTATCAAATTTCATAGAAACATTCATCTGGGAAGCTAGTGAACAAAGTTGATAAAGTCTGCAAAATTCCTAAGGCAATCTGCCTTGCACTTGTATTTTTTTCTCTTTTCCAAACATTTGGCCAATGAATTTTCTCAAACATCATTCATTTATGAAGAAAAAGTCTAAGAAACATCCAAGGTGCAATTTGGTAGGTGGTTAGCACCAAGAATTCGAAACAACAAGTCCCAAATCAAAGCTAAAGCATTAACTAGCCAAAAAAGGGTTTTCTACCTTTGAGTCAGTTTCGGATTTCGGCCACAACTCACTCAATTCAACTCGGAATTGAGTGTGGTTAGTGGGGTTAGAAACTACATTCATAAGGCTACAATTGCTTAGAAGAAATCCGTTTCAAAATCAGTCCACAACTAGGTCATTTTGGATATCAAGTTGCTGCTAAAAACAGAGTTCTCTGTGAAAACGTGGAACAGGGCAGTCGACTTTAGAAGCTTGGTACAGATCACTCGGGTCGAATTAGAACCTATATTTTATACCGTTGGAAAGCTGGGAGTGTCTAGTTTCCATTGCCGCAAACGGCACTCGATTTTGACATCGGAGTAAAACGATATGGCCGAAACAAGAACACTGCCTGGGCAGTGACGTGAGGATTTTCCAGGTTCATCATCTTACGAAATTTTAACTTTTGGCCAACCAATTCATGGAATTTTTCAACGAAACTTTCTACACATCTCATACAACATATAAACATCATAACTAAGCCATTAGATCCACAAAAATTCGCCTTAAAGGCCACGGACAATATAAGGGCAGAATCGGAAAATTTCACCCTTCACTACCGTTGAGCTTTCCTTCAATAATGCTACTTATTTCCACTAGTTTAACCTCTAATCCAGCATTAACAACAATAAAACTCATCAAATCAGTCCAACAACTCAAAGTGGGAATTCATAGAGCCCACACAACAAGTTTCACAATAAACCAAACTACCCACATGATCTTACAAACATATATGTGCAATACTACTACCACAAGTCAAAATTTATAAGGTTGATTGCTATATACCTTCCTTGGTGGTTCAAGCAGAATTTCGGCCCTCTTGAAGCTCAGAAAATCCGTGGAAAATGAGCTCCTTTCTTAGCTAGATGTGATCTCCAAGTGAAGAGCTAGGTACGGTTAAATTTTGGAGTAATTTGGTGGAGTTTTGGATGAAGAAATGAGGAAAGAATTTGTGGAACTTTAGAGAGTTTCTTTGCTTCTCTTGGCCGGCTGTTCTTGTGCAAAAAGGAGACTACCGTGGCTGATGAAGAAGCTTCCTTGTTAAGCTTATAAATTTGTGGACAAGAATTACTCCAAAAGTCAACTCTCTCTCGCGCGCACACGCGCGCGTTTCATGCTCGATTCCTCTCGAGTTCGTTTCACTTGTGCACTAGACCTTTAATGCACTTATATTCATACTAATATTATTCACTCTTAATAGTCTAGAAATAAGGGTCTAAAGTCCCTCAATTAATCACGCGCGCGAAAACGCGTATTTCCGACTTGTGCGCGATAAAGCGAAATCTCCAAGAAATTCTTATAATGATAGTACCTGACGGGATTTTTCTATACGTACAAGTTAAAATAAATCCGAAATACACCCGTTTCACTGCAAGTATACAGGTCAACTAGTAGTTTAGGATATATATCGGGTCGATCCCACGAGGAAGAGTGAACAATTACCGGTACTACTAAAGCTTCTCTATTATTTAGACTATCAATGAATTATAAGAAATGAAATCTACTGAACTTATGCAAAATAACAAATGTAAGCTCCTTAGGTTATGGTATTCTTAACTACTCATGCAAATGCTATTTTTGGATCATTGAATACTACCATCTAAGCTAATTATGGTGTAATTTCCTCATGCATATGAAACCTACTTTCGTAGTGAATCAATTATATTCATAACTAATCCATACCTATTCTCATGGTTATGAAATTAGCTACAAGTTTATTTCTTCAATGAAATTACATGAAATTAATCACCAAAACCACATAGGTGCACCTCTACTCTCGTGAGTGTACTCCCTATGTTTAGCACTTCTTGAACTAATGTTAAATCTCAATTTTTCATTGCAGAAATAACACCTTAGATAATCACAATTAATGGTACCAGATTAATCATGATTTGAAGAGCTTAAAGTGCTAAATAACTTGCTCAAATAATGGCATCAAATAACCAAATAATAAACACTAACAATTATAGAAAGTTCAACCAAACCCAAGGCAAAAACTTTAAAGACACATAATAAACACAAAATCCAGAACTTGCATATTAACCATGCTTAAGAATCCAATACAAAAGATAAAGAGTTGGAGAAGAGATAACCCATGTCACTTGAGGTTCAACTTCTCCTTCTTCATCTCCATCTTCATCCTAATCTAGCTAATGTACAAGAATGGATGAACTACTACTCTATACTATCCTACACAAAGGAAATGGAAAAACTACATTTCTGCACTCCAAAGCTCTCTCCCGTATGTTTTGACCTCCCCCAATGTCTTTGCATATAAATTGGTTAAAAACTCCTTTTTCTTGGTCAAAATTTTCTGCTATGACTCTCCAAGTCTGAAATTTGTTAAGATAGTCAATAACCAACATTTTTGACTTGAAAATAAGCCACCTTTGTTGCCCTTTTGTATTCTGAAGCATGTGCACCGAATTCCCTTGCAACTTATAGCTGGAAAGTAGTCTGAACACAAGAGAATTGGCTGAGCGAATTGCAGCTTTTCGGCTACAAAACGCGCCTACACAAAACGCGGCTTCAACTCGCGTTTTGGCTTCTCGTGTTTTCAACTTGGCCTCCCTTCAACTGTGTTTTTCTCTGTGATGAAGGCCGAAATAACTTTTGTGCAAAACACAAAGGTTGTAGCCCTTTGAGTTAGCTTTCCAATGCTTCAAGAATCACCTAATTTGGATATCGGTGGACAGAGATATGGTCGAAATACCATAGACTGGTCAATTCTGGGCTTCAGCTTCCGACCATCCAGAAAAGCTTCTGTGTTTCGTCTTTTTGACCAAGAAAACGGCTGAATTGGGCTTTAATTTCTTCATACCAAATGTAGATATATCTCTTAGCTTCAAAATGGTATAAAATGCACCTCAATCCGAATGTGTGAAACTCCAGATATGGTCAAAATACGAAAATATGTCAGAGTTGTCAAAGCTGACTTTTCTTGATTCTTTTATCCACAAATTGCATTTCTTCTTTAACACTTCATAATTTATTTTCACCACTTTAATCCATCATCAATCATCCAAATATCTTCTCAATGGTCTTCATTTGATAATTGAATCATTAAACCTGTAAAATATGAACTTTTTACCATTAAAAGCACTAGAAATGCAATGTTAGCCGCTTTCAAATAAAATGTAGATTTTTACCAAAACCTTAGTTATTTTAGTTATAAAAGTAAATAATCAAACCAAAATTAACTAATAAAATGCACTTAAAAATACGTAAAATAAACCCTTGTCAAATACCCCCACACTTGAACCATTGCTTGTCCTCAAGCAATTAGAAATACAAACCAACAATGATCCAATATTTTGAAAATAAACAAATGTGCGCAATCAACTTCATTTTCTCAAAATAAGGTAAATAACCATTATGCAATCACTCCATTAAGTTCAAGTACTCATAATATCAATTAAAGGAAAGGCAATTATACCGCCATTATAACAAATTCAAGTCAATTTCTCATTCTTACACAATTTTACAAGCAAGTAACTCATATGGTCAATAAAATGCTTCATAAACCCATGATCATCTTCTTATTTTATTTAGAGGTATTTATTCATATAATATAGCTAAATATATACTTAAGTTGTGAAAGTGTCTTTTTACGCGAATATCGACATTTTTAGATGAAGATTGCCGGTTACTCAACACTTCACATACTCAAGTTGCCTTGCATACTCTTAATTCAAGTACCGTTTTACGCGAAAGTCGACATTTTTAGATGAAAGCTCCCGGTTACTAAGTACAAGAACCATTGGAGTAGAACAACTCTTATTTACTTCTTGACTTTTTCTTTTCTTTTTTTTTTTACTTTTTTTTGTACTTTTTTTTTTTCGAAGCAGAAATAATAACATTCCTCCAAAAGAATAATCATGAGAAGAGTATTGTAACTATTGACCGTACTTATTACTTAACTTATAAAATCAAAAAAAAAAAAGAAATTTCATCAAATATGCAAAAAAATATAGGTATAATTTTCTCCACTTTAAAAGATATACTTTCCTACAAATACAAAAATTATAATCACATAATAGTCATTTCCAAATTAAATGAGAAAAGAAGTTTTCAAGTCACATATATTTATCGTAAAAGTAGAACGAATTTGAACTACTAATGGTAAGGAACTTGTTACCCCTTAGATAAATTGAAAAAAATTTGAAAACATTTTTTGGGGCAACTTTGCAATTTTGGACAAGAAAAAATTTTGAATTTTAGCACAAGTCCAATATTTGCAACTAATAATTCAATCACATACAATGTATATAATCTCAATTCTTCCCCCCACACTTAACATGCACATTGTCCTCAATGTGTAAAAAGGAAAATCAAGATAAAGAAAGTGATACTCCCCTATTGTTGTGATTGAACATGAAGCTTCAAGATCCGTTGTCCATCTATCTCCCATGCTTCATGAGTTCCATTTGATAACCATTAGTAATATTAACCTAAAGATGGAAAGTGAGAAACAAAAGTGATAACAAAGGGTTTCCTAAACAAAATGGTGATCTATAACTTCAAGCCTTTGTTTTGGTGATGTACCTATCTAAAATACACAATAAGCAACTCAAGGTACAAAAAAATATATGAGGAAAAGAAGAAAAAGAGAATCAAGGAACCTGCATTTTTTCTTAAAAAATACTCAGAAAACGCAACTCAAAACGCGCTTTCAAGCTGCGTGTTGTGAAGTCGCGTTTCTTCACAAAAGTTGCAGCATCAAAACGCGACTGTGTGGCAAAACGCGACTTATAGTCGCGTATTTGAAGGCGCGTTTCTGGTTTCTGAACAGGCTCGAAAACGCGACTTCCTTCAAAACGCGACTTAAAGTCGCGTTTTGGAGGCGCGTTTTTTGGTGCAGGTGCAGAATTGAAAACGCGCCTTTTGGAAACGCGACTCGAAGGCGCGTTTTTCAATGCAGGTGCGTTTTCTTCTGCGAATTTTTTTCAGAAAGCCAACTTTGAAAAATTACCATTGGTACCCCAATCACTCAAAATGCATCATAGATCATTCGTTTGCAAATTTTATCAATGCACGCACATGTAAAATGATCTAAACATGTATTTTAACCCCTTCTAACGAATCAAAAACAAGAATTACTCAAATCAAGGGGTTGAATTCCTTGATCAAATTTCGACTTTTTCACCTCATTTGGTCACTTTTGCTTCCATGTCCAATACCTGCGAATGAAAAAAAAAAAATAACTCAAACATATAATTTAAACATAAAATTACACCAAAATAACATAAATAACCAAAACATTGGGTTGCCTCCCAACAAGCGCTTTTGTTTATAGTCGTTGGCTCGACTATCGAACCTCATTTTTCAAGGAGGTTTGGTTAAAGAATAATCCACCAATTTAGGTCGTGGTGGATCATTAAAAGGTGACTTTATAGCAAAAGTCACAAGTTCTAATGATATGAGAAATGGAAGTGACTTACCTATTCCAAGTATTTCATAAATATTACCTTGTAAATGCACCGCTTGAACACTTACCAAAGGGAATGCCATGAGAGTATCTTGGGCAGCAATACCCTTAGAACCTGTACTTTTTATACACTCCTCAAGAGGGATGAAAAATGAATCATTAAAACTCACCTCTTGAGATTCAACATTAGTTCCAAAAGTACTATCTTGTGAAATGGATATTTGCTCATTAAAACACAATTGAGATTCATCATTTGGATCAAAATGCAACTCATTTTCACATACAACATTCCCACCATTCATCCTAGGATCATTTTGCATATCATTAGAAGAAATAACTTCACACAATACATTCAATTGCTCATGTATTCTATCAAAGTGAGAAGTTAATTCATCTATTCTTTTCTCAATCCTATCAAAACGGTCAAAAGTCACATTAGCTAATTTTTCTATAGCTAACTCCCAAGATTGCTTAGAATCATTAGCTAACTTTTCTATTGCCAACTCCCAAGATGGTTTTGATTCATTTTGGACACATTCAGGTTGGTAATCGGAAAAATATGAAGAATCACTATAAGCACATTGATTATCCCAACCAGAAGCACAAGAATTGCTCCATTTAACGCCATATTGATCAAAACAAAGATTGTAATGATTTAATTCATTATAGTAATCCACATTTTGTGCTTGTCTACATGTATTAGTAGCATGATAACCTCCACACAAGTCACAAATCACATGATAAGAATTAAAATCATTAACATTCCTCTCTTGTTCAATTTCATGAATAATTGTGTCCATTTGAACTTGTAGCATCATAACATCAAATTTAGCCTTTAAGCACCTTAAACCATCTTCAAAAGACATACCTTTAGTAATTTCTTGGTTACCTCTGTTGAAGGAGTTTTGCACTTGATAACCATTCATTGCCAATTTTCCACTTCTCAAGCATTGTCCTCCAAATTGACCTATCCTCCTCATTACCTAAAATTGCTTTTAAACAACTTAAGAGCAAAATTAGTAAGAAGAATAGGTGATAAAACACACACACATATAAAACACTAAAATAATAGAAAATACATTCACACTATAACTAATAAAATGTCTAAACTAATAAAGTTGCTCTTCACACCGATATTGCCAAATCTTCCCCGGCAACGGCGCCAAAAACTTGACGGGATTTTTCTATACGTACAAGTTAAAATAAATCCGAAATACACCCGTTTCACTGCAAGTATACAGGTCAACTAGTAGTTTAGGGTATATATCGGGTCGATCCCACGAGGAAGAGTGAACAATTACCGGTACTACTAAAGCTTCTCTATTATTTAGACTATCAATGAATTATAAGAAATGAAATCTACTGAACTTATGCAAAATAACAAATGTAAGCTCCTTAGGTTATGGTATTCCTAACTACTCATGCAAATGCTATTTTTGGATCATTGAATACTACCATCTAAGCTAATTATGGTGTAATTTCCTCATGCATATGAAACCTACTTTCGTAGTGAATCAATTATATTCATAACTAATCCATACCTATTCTCATGGTTATGAAATTAGCTACAAGTTTATTTTTTCAATGAAATTACATGAAATTAATCACCAAAACCACATAGGTGCACCTCTACTCTCGTGAGTGTACTCCCTATGTTTAGCACTTCTTGAACTAATGTTAAATCTCAATTTTTCATTGCAGAAATAACACCTTAGTTAATCACAATTAATGGTACCAGATTAATCATGATTTGAAGAGCTTAAAGTGCTAAATAACTTGCTCAAATAATGGCATCAAATAACCAAATAATAAACACTAACAATTATAGAAAGTTCAACCAAACCCAAGGCAAAAACTTTAAAGACACATAATAAACACAAAATCCAGAACTTGCATATTAACCATGCTTAAGAATCCAATACAAAAGATAAAGAGTTGGAGAAGAGATAACCCATGTCACTTGAGGTTCAACTTCTCCTTCTTCATCTCCATCTTCATCTTAATCTAGCTAATGTACAAGAATGGATGAACTACTACTCTATACTATCCTACACAAAGGAAATGGAAAAACTACATTTCTGCACTCCAAAGCTCTCTCCCGTATGTTTTGACCTCCCCCAATGTCTTTGCATATAAATTGGTTAAAAACTCCTTTTTCTTGGTCAAAATTTTCTGCTATGACTCTTCCAAGTCTGAAATTTGTTAAGATAGTCAATAACCAACATTTTTGACTTGAAAATAAGCCACCTTTGTTGCCCTTTTGTATTCTGAAGCATGTGCACCGAATTCCCTTGCAACTTATAGCTGGAAAGTAGTCTGAACACAAGAGAATTGGCTGAGCAAATTGCAGCTTTTCGGCTACAAAACGCGCCTACACAAAACGCGGCTTCAACTCGCGTTTTGGCTTCTCGTGTTTTCAACTTGGCCTCACTTCAACTGTGTTTTTCTCTGTGATGAAGGCCGAAATAACTTTTGTGCAAAACACAAAGGTTGTAGCCCTTTGAGTTAGCTTTCCAATGCTTCAAGAAGCACCTAATTTGGATATCGGTGGACAGAGATATGGTCGACATACCATAGACTGGTCAATTCTGGGCTTCAGCTTCCGACCATCCAGAAAAGCTTCTGTGTTTCGTCTTTTTGACCAAGAAAACGGCTGAATTGGGCTTTAATTTCTTCATACCAAATGTAGATATATCTCTTAGGTTCAAAATGGTATAAAATGCACCTCTATCCGATGTGTGAAACTCCAGATATGGTCAAAATACGAAAATATGTCAGAGTTGTCAAAGCTGACTTTTCTTGATTCTTTTATCCACAAATTGCATTTCTTCTTTAACACTTCATAATTTATTTTCACCACTTTAATCCATCATCAATCATCCAAATATCTTCTCAATGTTCTTCATTTGATAATTGAATCATTAAACCTGTAAAATATGAACTTTTTACCATTAAAAGCACTAGAAATGCAATGTTAGCCGCTTTCAAATAAAATGTAGATTTTTACCAAAACCTTAGTTATTTTAGTTATAAAAGTAAATAATCAAACCAAAATTAACTAATAAAATGCACTTAAAAATACGTAAAATAAACCCTTGTCAATACCACTAACTATCACTTGAGTATTTAAACTTAAAATTAACCACTTTAGAACTAATGTACAAGTTTCCAATTTTTCAAACTCATTGTATTCCCGAATCGATTATTATATCCAAACGTGCATTCACTATTCACACTTAACGAGCTTTCGAAAATTAATTTTTGAAACGAGTCACTTTAAAAATATGAGTAAGTCATAATTCAATGTAATTAGGGTTAAGAAGGCTAAAAAATAATATTCGAAATATTTGACCAAATAAATAATTAAATAAGTTAGAATTAGGAGTTTTAAAATAAGAAAATTTGCGAGTCCTCACATCCTCCCCTCCTTAAAAAGAATTTCGCCCTCGAAATTCACACTTAGGACAAGGTAATTTCCTTCATGGTTAAATCTATCAGATAAATCACTAACTTACGTTTTCCAACTTATACTTCACACTTTCTATCCATTCAACTAGCAATCAAATCTTGTTTTTTTTCTCCAATAGGCATTTTAACTTCCAAGTCATATGGTAGCTTAATCCGCTTCATGTTTACCTCAAATAGGTAATGTCTTCACTTCTTTAATGCAATTATTATAGCCACTAACCCCAAATCATGAGTTGGCTACTTTCTCTCGTGATCCTTTAACTTTCTAGAGGCGTATACAATCACCTCATCTTGTATTACATTCTAAATCATCCTTTGAAACATCTGTATAAATCACAAACTACCTCCTCCGCTCGGTAAGGTTAACATAGGTGCACTGGTTAAACACTTTTCACTTTTAAAATCCTTCTTCACATTTATAATCCCAAATAACTTGCCAGGTCTTGCACTCTTAAGAAAGCCCTTGATAAACCAAAGGTAATATTCGACTAATTCTAAGAACTCCAAATTTTTTCCTCTTAAACAGCATCCAGTTTAGCTGGGTCGATAACAATTCCTTCCTTAGATATTGTACAACCTAGAAAGGCTACTTCTTTCAATCGAATTCACATTTATTGAACTTAACGAAAATTGGCGCTCTCTCGAGGCTTGTAAAACTATCATCAGGTGTCTTTCATGATCTTTTCAAATCTTAGTGTATACCGATATATCATCAATAAATATCACCACAGATTAATCCAAATACGATTTAAAACCCCGATGCAGTAAAGCCATACTTGCTGCTAGTGCCTTAGTCAATCCAAAGGGCGTAACTGGAAATTCAAAATGTCCCCATCTTAAATTGGGAGTAGTCTTAAACACATCAGTTTCTAGGATTCTCAATCAGTAATAGCTCTACTTTAAATTCAACTTGGATAATACCACGGTCCCTTGCCATTGATCAAAATCCTCGTTTATGTAAGGTGACAGAGCATTTGTTCTTAATAGTCACATCGTTCATGTATATAGCCTCAGATTTCCGTTCCAAATACGACGTCCGGTCCCTTAATCATTAGGCTCATTAAATCTATCAAATATTTCCTTTCACTAAGCCAATTTTCACAATCTTAATATCTCAATTTGGCAATCAAATATTGGGTCCCAACTTCAACACTAAACTCTCGATTTGGTCCCGATCCCTGGTCACTCCTAGATCTCGGGGTGGTCTATGTTCTCAAGTACAATCTCGACCACATCTAATACCGTTCGTGTCTTATTATAAATCTAAAAGTGTGGGGCAAGGTTTAAATATACATGTAAGTCATAAAATCAATTAAAAGCGAAGTAAATTTTCATTTGCCATAAAGATCATAATAGTTACATCCAACTGGGAGAGGTTTATCAAATTATTTCAAAAGGAAAAGGGAAACAACAAGATTATAACAAAACGTGCCAAGTTGCCAAGACACAAAAGTCTTTCCCTTATACAAAAGATTAAATCTCCAAAAGTGCCAATCTAATTTAGGATAAAACTACAACCTCTATCTCTCGAGTGAAGTCAAAACCATCCTCACTCGTAAACTTCTACTACTAGGACCCCCATCATAGTCATTAGCACTACATACTCCCATTTGGCACTTAATTGCTTTGTAGCGGGTCTAGTTGGCTGCTGAATTTTTCCTCTTTTTAGAGGTACCAGGACAATTCGAAAACTTATGTTCGGTACTACCGCACTTCAAACATTTTCCTTGTTTTCTCCAGCACTTGGTCTCAGTGTGGTTAATCTTGCCACAGTATCCACAATTTGCGTCAGAAGTGACGACTTGACCAATTTGAAGATTTCCTTTGTATTTCTTCTCCAATTCCACGTTCTTGCGTAGCAACTCAGTTTTCTCTGCATATTCTTGTTTCCATCGCCCTTCCCAATAGTCAGCCAATTTCTTTTGAAATTCTACCTCATTTCGAAGAACGTCCATTTCCTTGCGCATTTCTTCCAAAATTGTCATCTTACCAGTTGGTTCAAGTCAAATGCTAGTCTGCCAGGCAAATCAAAAGATCAAAATAAGTAGCTATTCATAATGGAAACTCGAGCCATATTACTCCTTCATTCTTTTGCTTATAGGTTACCTCGAAATATAGTTCTTAACTATTCTCCTCTCAATATGGATGAACTCTTGAGTTTTCACAAGATTACTATCATTACTTATAAACGTAACAAAATCCGGAGATCTTATTCTCTAACAGTTCCAAACCCTAATTCATTCTCCAATACTCAATTACAAAGTGTTCGAGAAGAAACCCTAACCTCTTGCCTTCACTAGCGTCTCATTTTATCTCTTCAAATCAATTCTACTATTTTGAGGTTAGATCTTCCATCAAACCTAGATAGGCGAACTTCAAGAATCATTCCATTTTCACACAATTTTTTGATTCTTAGGTTGGCTTATTGGTCTAGAGTTTTCGTACTCAACCAACCGTGCGAGGACATTAATCATATGGTCAATAGCAGTAGCTACATGATTGTTTTCCTTCATTTCTAGGGTTTTGGTTCAATCCAGCAGTCGTTCCCTAATCATTCCCTTGAGCTTGGGGTTGCGTAACCCCTTGCTCTCGATCCCTTTTCACCGCTCATAAATTTAACATTTATAAAGGCAGGACATAATATGGGTGTACATAAGATGAAGTTGAAAAGTGACACTTTGATCATGCAAAACGAAAATAAAAGGGAAGACACCGGGATAATCGCAAATGTGTACCACCCAATCATAGATTTGAAGTCATAAAGCAATAAGGTCAAGCATCTCATGAGTAACGTTTTAATTGCTTTAAAAGGGTAGGAAACATAGTGAAACAAAATACAAAATGCAATGGTCTTTAAGCGAGCACCACCCCATCTATCTTTGGCAAAACTATTAAGATAGTTCAATTCACTAACTTTGTGATTGGCGGAGCCAAATGTCTCTACTACCTCCGTAGGATCATTTTCATTTCCAGTACTAGGGGTTTTAATCTCATGTCCCTTATCGAGTATCTTGTTATTCTCCACTTGTTCAACCAAGGTAACATACCCAGCCATCGACTTATTCATCCGGTCTTTAATTTCGTGTACTATCTTAGCAAATCAGTTCTTAGCTTTTTTTTTTTTTTTTTTTGAAGCTGCTCACTAGGAGCCTTTGTCTTTTCCTCGCTCCTCAAGTACCTCAATCTCCACTTCAAAAATTCTAATAGTCTGGGCATCGACGATTGCCCTCGATCCTCGATTATCCTATTGAACTACTCTAATTTCCTCGAATAGCCACTTCCGATGATCGGCCACTATTAACACCCCATTATTTGGGCACGAGTAAATCCTTTGGGAATCACATAAAGATCTAGTTCAGAGAGTTGGGTTATACCTCCAACGAGCTCCCCTAGGCCCTTCACAACCATGGTCACCGAAATGCGTCCTCGAGACGGTTCAATGCCAATGTTATCTTCTGTAACTTACAGTTAAATTAAAAGCTTAAATGGGTCCAAGAATACTAAATAAACTAGATTTGATCATCTCATACTATCCCACGTATCTCTTACAAGATCAAGACTCCCAATTGTTTATTGATTCAAACCTTGCTTCTAATTTTCATCCCTACAAGCAGTCACTTACTTCCCAACCAGTTCCACAGTCCGGCATCCTAAACTTCAAGCCTAGGATACACTACAGAGATCTAAAGCCTAAGCTCTGATACCAACTGTGACGCCCCCACTTCTCCCTAAGGCGAACCAGAGGGTATCCGCGGGACGCCTGCCCAGCTCTCGCCAGGACTCAAGGTAAAATCATTTCAAACTTAACTATAAATAACCAATAATACAAGTCGCTTCCATAACTAATATTCAATAGGGCACCACGAGTACAAAATGCATCAATCATCCACTTCTTACATTCGATTCCCAAAAGTTACATCCAAACCCAATATATACAAAATTCCCGAATCCAACCAAGTACATTCAAAACCCTGATACAAAAGTACAACCAAAAAGGGGGGGGGGGGTTTCCTCAAGTTCACTTCGATCCATCCCTGTTAAGGAAAACAAATCTAAAGGGTGAGCAAAATGCTCGTGAGGCCAAGAAACACACATGCAAGCACATTGTCCCAAATAACAATCCCATTTAACGAATAAAGCAGTAATTTGCAAGAAATGAGTAATTCGAGTAATAATATGTAAGCAGAAACATTTCAAGGATATGGTAGCTCTCAGGAGCTAAGTTCCACTTGCTTTGCCAAGGTCATTAGTATACCCTCCCGCGATGACTCTCCGTCAACCGGGTCGGTATTTCAAATTCCGTAGATCTCCACTTACTTCTCATCCGTCCACCGTACACCGCACCGGGCCCGAACGACATTTGTAGGGCGATACTCCACGAGTATGCCAAGCGAGACCTCTCCAATAGGTCAAGCTTTTCATGTGATTCTCATGGCTCACCGAGGTTCCGACCAAGCCCATGCCGGCTCGAGTCCCAAGGTCGGCCGATGAGTTTGGGCGTCCCCATGTATCATTTGGTTTATCGAGGAGATTCGCTCCAGCGCGACGTATGCAGCCATAGCATAGAAATTCATATCATTCAAACATTTGATATTTCCAGGCATTTGGTAATTCAGCATTTGGTATATTCCAGCATTTCAAGCATGAGTTATTCATTTCAAATGAGAACGAGTGCGATAAAGTACACACTCGACTCATTTTCAAAATCTTAAGTCATGGATATCAAGGTAAAGCATGTAGCAAGTTTACAGGAGTTCAAGTAGACATGCACTTGACACTCACCAAGTAATTCAAGTAGAAATGTCACTTAGAGGTTCAAGCATTCACCGTAGGGTCCTCTTGAAGGTCCTCGTGGGTGCCTGAACAATTAAATAGTAATCCATCACTTATAATCCTAATTATCAAAGAAGATTGTACAGCTTGTACATCTAAGGAAATTCTCATGAAAATGGGCCCGATTTATACGTAAATCTAAGGCTCAAAGAAGGGATTTTAAAGCACAAGAGAAATCAGGTTTTCACCTTTGAAATCGGGTGTTAAAACGCTCAAGTGCTATCGAGGGGAAAGGAGAATTCGGAAAACTCCATTTCCTTAAGTTCAAAAATTTCAGATTTAAGGGGTATTTTTGCAAAAATCATAACTCTTCGTAGGTCCAAAATTGGAAAACTTGGTACCGTTGGAAATTTTTCAAAGTACTAAAAGTTTAGAAGACACTTTTCTATGATTCCTAACGGAAGATATTCAAAAATTAGCTCAAAGTTTCTGTTTTAAGCTCGCAAGGCAGTTTTAAGGTTGGTTTTTTGCCAACTTTGGAAAATCGGCAAAAATCACAGGATTCGATCTAGCCTTTGGATTTTGGAACTCAATTAGAGTTGCAAGCAAGGTTTAAAATCCAATAAACGGAACAAGAATTGGAGTTTTGAGCACCAAGATATAGTAGCTCAACGTTGGTGCAAAAACGAAGCTCACTGGGCAAATTTCCAGATTTAAAGCTGGAACTTTGCAACTCTAGTTGGACATCGAAACGGATTTGAAATGACACCAAATTTGGCAGTAGTATACTACCATATGAGGGCTATCCCTCTATCAAATTTCATAGAAAAATTCATCTGGGAAGCTAGTGAACAAAGTTGATAAAGTCTGCAAAATTCCTAAGGCAATCTGCCTTGCACTTGTATTTTTTTCTCTTTTCCAAACATTTGGCCAATGAATTTTCTCAAACATCATTCATTTATGAAGAAAAAGTCTAAGAAACATCCAAGGTGCAATTTGGTAGGTGGTTAGCACCAAGAATTCGAAACAACAAGTCCCAAATCAATAGCTAAAGCATTAACTAGCCAAAAAAGGGTTTTCTACCTTTGAGTCAGTTTCGGATTTCGGCCACAACTCACTCAATTGAACTCGGAATTGAGTGTGGTTAGTGGGGTTAGAAACTACATTCATAAGGCTACAATTTCTTAGAAGAAATCAGTTTCAAAATCAGTCCACAACTAGGTCATTTTTGGATATCAAGTTGCTGCTAAAAACAGAGTTCTCTGTGAAAACGTGGAACAGGGCAGTCGACTTTAGAAGCTTGGTACAGATCACTCGGGTCGAATTAGAACCTACATTTTATACCGTTGGAAAGCTGGGAGTGTCTAGTTTCCATTTCCGCAAACGGCACTCGATTTTGACATCGGCGTAAAACGATATGGTCGAAACAAGAACACTGCCTGGGCAGTGACGTGAGGATTTTCCAGGTTCATCATCTTACGAAATTTTAACTTTTGGCCAACCAATTCATGGAAATTTTCAACGAAACTTTCTACACATCTCATACAACATATAAACATCATAACTAAGCCATTAGATCCACAAAAATTCGCCTTAAAGGCCACGGACAATATAAGGGCAGAATCGGAAAATTTCACCCTTCACTACCGTTGAGCTTTCCTTCAATAATGCTACTTATTTCCACTAGTTTAACCTCTAAACCAGCATTAACAACAATAAAACTCATCAAATCAGTCCAACAACTCAAAGTGGGAATTCATAGAGCCCACACAACAAGTTTCACAATAAACCAAACTACCCACATGATCTTACAAACATATATGTGCAATACTACTACCACAAGTCAAAATTTATAAGGTTGATTGCTATATACCTTCCTTGGTGGTTCAAGCAGAATTTCGGCCCTCTTGAAGCTCAGAAAATCCGTGGAAAATGAGCTCCTTTCTTAGCTAGATGTGATCTCCAAGTGAAGAGCTAGGTACGGTTAAATTTTGGAGTAATTTGGTGGAGTTTTGGATGAAGAAATGAGGAAGGAATTTGTGGAACTTTGGAGAGTTTCTTTGCTTCTCTTGGCCGGCTGTTCTTGTGCAAAAAGGAGACTACCGTGGCTGATGAAGAAGCTTCCTTGTGAAGCTTATAAATTTGTGGACAAGAATTACTCCAAAAGTCAACTCTCTCTCGCGCGCACACGCGCGCGTTTCATGCTCGATTCCTCTCGAGTTCGTTTCACTTGTGCACTAGACCTTTAATGCACTTATATTCATACTATATTATTCACTCTTAATAGTCTAGAAATAAGGGTCTAAAGTCCCTCAATTAATCATGCGCGCGAAAACGCGTATTTCCGACTTGTGCGCGATAAAGCGAAATCTCCAAGAAATTCTTATAATGATAGTACCACTAACTATCACTTGAGTATTTAAACTTAAAATTAACCACTTTAGAACTAATGTACAAGTTTCCAATTTTTCAAACTCATTGTATTCCCGAATCGATTATTATATCCAAACGTGCATTCACTATTCACACTTAACGAGCTTTCGAAAATTAATTTTTGAAACGAGTCACTTTAAAAATATGAGTAAGTCATAATTCAATGTAATTAGGGTTAAGAAGGCTAGAAAATAATATTCGAAATATTTGACCAAATAAATAATTAAATAAGTTAGAATTAGGAGTTTTAAAATAAGAAAATTTGCGAGTCCTCACATTTAATAGTTAAAAGTCATTTTTATTTCACTATGTTGGGCTAAAAACTATCCGAGCAGCAATGGTGAACTCGAAACTATTTTGCCCTTAATTTTGTGCTTTCTAGATACATATTATTTTCATAACTCGAGCTTATGTGTCGAGTTCAAGTAAATTTGGTTTAGTTTCGCGAATTGTTGGGACAAAACTTATTGTCTCTTTTTATGCGTTTATAGGAGTGATTCAAGACTGTGATATCGATCCTAACTTAAATTCTGAGTTTTGATTTATTGGTGAGTTTTCATACATGTTATCTGTCTTGAATTTGCAAATGTGACATAGATGTGAACTTAATGTTGTGACTGAGATGAATAGTGTTTTGAATTGTTGAAGCGTTGTGATGTCGCTTGGGTTGTTATCCCACCGACAATAAGTGATTGAATATGCATGTTAATTCTTGGGAATTCCTAAGTCCTATAGGTAAGTCTGTCGATTCGAACCAGTCATGGGACTTGGTCGAGAAGATTTGATGAGGTATAGGAGTGTGTTTTATATTCACTGGACTTGGCATTTAGACTTGTCTCTTGTGAAGTGAAAACTATGGTATGCTCAACCAATACCCATTTTAAGTGTTTTTTGGATTTCGGGCCTGGTAAGAGGAGTCATTGGAAGGAGAATGAAGTAAATGAAATTCTACATAGTGATAAAACTTGAAAGTTGACGGAACGTCAACTACGCAAAATAAGATCAAGATTCGTGGAAATTGCCTCCTGAAAGCCACCCGTATCCTACTTTAATATTGTTAATCGCTTTATTTACTTGTTTTGAATGGTGAACTTGATGTGTAATTTGAACTGCTCTATATGACTATATGCCTTTTTAGAACTCATTGGGCATTAGCTCATTCCTTCAAATTTGTTTTCCTTAATAGGAATTGAGAATCCGAGTGAAGCCGCTGTTCGTTAGGGTGTGACCCTGTTTCTTTTGTATCTTGTTTTGGGTTGTTAAACTTTGAATTCGATATTTTGGAAGCTTGTAAGACGAACTTGAATTTTATCTTAAGTACGTTGGATCGTATTTTGTTAGTTGGGTTGTAAGTTGAACTTAGTTATGTTATAAGCTGTAAAACTGTTATTTAAATACTTTGGATGTATTTTATTCGATCGTACGAGTGAGTCCTAGCATAAGTTGGGCAAGCAGCCCACCAAACCCTTTGGTTCGCCCTAGGGGAAGGTGGAGTTGTAACAGAGAAAATGAGAAAAGATGAGAGTAAAAAAGAAGAGCAGGAGAGTGAGTTACTAGAGGAGAACAAGAAAAACAAAGAAAAAGATAGAGTGGAAGCGTGATTGAACCATCGGCTTCTGAGATGATTTCTATTCCTCCACCGGTTCAATTTTCGCATAGATTGAAACCATCAAGAGTTGACAAAGAATTTGAGATGTTCGTCAATATTTTTAAACAATTACATATTAACATTCTATTTGTTGATGCTATTTTGCAGATTCCTTCTTACGCAAGGTTTCTCAAGGAGATAATGACCAAAAAGAGGAAATTAGACGATAGCAAGACTATTGCATTAATTGAAGAGTGTAGTGCCATAATACAAAATAAATTGCCATCGAAATTGAAGGATCCGGGGAGCTTCATGGTCCCTTGCACCATCAATAACGTAGAGTTCTCGAAAGCATTATGTGATCTTAGTACTAGCGTCTCATTGATTCCTTTAACTGTGGTTAGACAATTGGGATTGAATGAATTAAATCGTACTAACTTCTCCTTGCAATTAACTGATAGGTCTATTAGATATCCTTTGAGTATACTTGAAAATGTGCTCACTAAAGTATAAAAATTTATCTTTCCCATGAATTTTGTAGTTTTATATATGGAGCAAGATGTTAATATATCCATTATTCTTGGTAGACCAATTTTGGCCACTGTAGGTACTATAATTGATGTTAAATATGGTAAGTTCGAGTTCTAAATTGGTGAAAAAGAGGTACAGTTCGATTTGAG
Source organism: Coffea humblotiana (assembly GCA_023065735.1). Classification (NCBI taxonomy): domain Eukaryota; kingdom Viridiplantae; phylum Streptophyta; class Magnoliopsida; order Gentianales; family Rubiaceae; genus Coffea; species Coffea humblotiana. The sequence goes on from CM041215.1 coordinate 7,470,791, forward strand.
TAAAATTAAAAATATCTCTCTTTTACCGATCATGCTTATTTAGTTGGCATATATGATGAATTAACACAAGAGATGAGTCAAGTTAATCTTAACTATGACTCTTTTGAACTTTGTTTAAATGGTGTAGGTTGCAAGAGAAGGAAATAGAAGAAATGACCAACTACTTGCAGGCATAAGTCCTATACAAAAGAAGTAACTCATACGAAGATTTAGGGATAAACAAGTGTCTTTTGCCACCATCTTATGAGCAAGTTCTAAGGTTTGACCTCAAGTCGTTTCCTAATCTTCTCAAATATGCATTTCTTGGAGAGAAAGAGACATTGTCTGTGTTTGTGAATGCGACCCTTGATGAGGACCAATTTGATAAACTCCTAGGAGTTTTGAGGAAGCTTATAAAGGCATTAGGTTGGAATATTTCTGACATCAAGGGAATTAGTCCAATCATTTAAAAAAGAAGTGGTAAGGATAGAAGTGGTAAGGATAGAAATCCTTAAGTGATTTGATGCAAGTATAATTTTTTCGATCTCTGATAGTGTTTGGATATCTCCTATTGATGTTGTGCGTAAAAAGGGTGGAATAACTATAATGTGTGGTAAAAATGATGAAATGATTCCTTCTACAATTGTAGTTAGTTGGAGAATTGTATTAATTATAGAAGGCTCAATGCGGCTACTAGAAAGGATCATTTTTCTCTTTCTTTTCTTGATCAAATTTTAGAAAGGTTAGCGGGTTATGACTTTTATTATTTGTTGGATGGATTTTCAAGATACAATCAAATAGTTATTGCACTAGAGGATTAAGAAAAAATCACATTTACTTGTTCCTATGGCACTTTTGTCTTTAGAAGGATGCCTTTTGGATTATGCAATACTCTTGCCACATTCCAATGATGCATGATAACAATTTTTTTTAATGAGAAAATCATGAAAATATTTATAGATGACTTCTCTATATTTGGGTCTACTTATGACTATTGTCTTAATAATTTAGATATAATTTTGCAGAGATGTAAAGAGTCAAATTTTATACACAATTGAAAAAATATCATTTCATGGTTTGTGAGAGTATTGTTCTAGATCATAAGATCTTTTCTAAGGATATTGAGATAGATCAAGCAAAAGCGGAAGTGATTAAGAGGATGCCTCCACTGACTAATGTTAAAGGCATTCGTAACTCTTTTGGACACGCGGGGTTCTATCGACGGTTTATTAAGGATTTTTTCAAAATTACTAAACATCTATGTGATTTACTTGTTAAAGATCCTTTTTGTTTTAATAATGAATGTTTACTTGTTTTTAATAGTTTGAAAAAGGAATTTGTCTTCGTAACAATAATTGCATCACCAGATTGGAATTTGTCGTTTAAATTGATGTATGATACGAGTGGCTTTGCAGTGGGAGCCGTTCTTGGTTAAAAGTATGATAAGAGATTACATGCTATTTACTATACTAGTAAAATGTTTAATGAAGTTTAAATTAATTATGCGACAACCAAAAAAGAGTTGCTTGAGTGATATTTGCATTTGATAAGTTTAAATCTTATCTAGTAGGATCTAAAGTTATTGTCTACATCGATCACGCAACTGTTAAATATCTTTTCGATAAGAAAGATGTAAAGTCTCAATTAATTCGATGGATTTTATTGTTGCAGGAATTTGATTTGGAGATCAAGGATAAGAAAAGATCTGAAAATCTTGTAGCGGATAATTCTTTCCCAACTCGAGAATATCCCACAAGAAGATCAAATTCCTATTAAAGAGGAATTCTCAAATGAGTTTTTGATGGCAATTCAGAAGTCACTTTGTTATGTTGATTGATTAATTTTGTGGTTAGTGGAATGACCAAATGATTTGAATTTTCATCAAAGGAAGAAATTCATAAATGATGCCAAACATTACTTTTGGGAGGAGCCATTCTTTACAAACATTGTGCGGATGATGTAATTAGAAGATGTGTTCCAGAGAAAGAGGTACATAGCATTTTATTGTATTGTTATACCCTTAAGACGGGAGGATATTTTAGCATAACTAAAACCATAACAAAGGTAATGGCAATCGGGTTTTTACTGATCTACTATGTACCAAGATGCTAGAAATTGGGTCAAGAGTTGTGATCAATGCCAAAGAACTGGTAACATCTCTAAGAAGAATGAAATGTCTTTAACTATTTTTTTTTTTGTCGATACGATAGCTTCCTACACTATGGGGAGGGGGAAGGTCTTGGGATAATTTGGAGGAGACTGAACCACCACTGGATCAGACGAGGCACTACGCACCCGCCTGGATTTTTTAAACAATGCCACATTTAACTGTGGCAAATTGGAGGGAGGGAGGCAAGGTTTCAAACTCTTGCCCAAACCTTGCCTCCTACCCCACCAATCCTTAATGCATTGGTGGGTGGCCACCAGTTCAAAGACTGTAGTTAGTTTAACTACATATATGAAAGTTGAATTATTTGATTTTTGGAAGCATTAGATTTCATGGGATCATTTCCTACCTCTTTTAACAATAAGTACATTTTTTTTAGCAATTGATTATGTTCTAAATGGGGCAGAGGCTATTGCTTTACCTACTAATGATACTAAAATTGTGCTTAAATATCTTGAAAAGAACATATTTTGTAAGCTTGATGTTTCAAAGGCTATTATAAATAACGAAGGTAAGCATTTTTGTAATAAATCATTTGACACTTTATTGCTTAAATATGGATGTAAGCATAAAACATCGCTTCCTTATCATCTTTCAAACCAATGGCCAAGCGAAGTTGGCGAATCGGGAGGTTAAACTCATGTTGGAGAAAACTATGAATAGATTGAGAACGGATTGGTCAAGAAAGTTAGGTGATGCCTTGTAGGCGTAATAGAACAACATTTAAATGCCCGTTAGGAATGTCTTCATATATGTTTGTTTATGGGAAGGCATGTCATTTGCGTGTAGAAATAGAACATAAAATTTATTAGGCCATTAAGGCTATTAATTTTTGATTTTAAACTTGCCAGGTGAAAAGAAATTGCTTGAACTTAGTGAGCTGGAAGAGTTTACGCTTAACTTTATATGAAAATGTTCAAAATTTACAAGAAAAAAGTAAAATTTTGGTATTACAAGCATATTCTCCCCAAGCACTTTGAAGAAGGTCAAAAGGTGTTATTGTATAACTCCCGACTTAGATTGTTCCCGGACAAGCTCAAGTCTCGATCGTCGGCCCATTTGAAATAGTTGGAGTCTTTCCATATGGAGCAATGGGAATTAAGGGTGAAAATGGTACTACATTCAAAGTGAATAGTTAAAAATTGAAACCTTATTTGGCTGGAGAGAAGGTTCCTAAAGGATTAGTTACTCCTTAGGAGATTCATCTAATCATTGAATTTGAATAGTGAAAATCGAGTTCACCGACTTTAAAAAAGCGCTTGTTGGGAGGCAACCCAACGGTTCCTTTAGTTTTAGTTTGTTTTAGTGTATTTTTTGCTATTTGGTTTGATTTTTGATTTAGTGTGTTTCATTAATTTTGTAGGATCTACTGATTTTAAAGAATCATCCTTGAGGTTGAATTAGAGAGCCAAAGTTGAAATAAGGGAGGTTTAATCTTGATTTCCGATTTTAAGTGTTTAAAAGTTCTCATTAGTATATTAAAAAATACACTTTTATGTTTTTCAAGTGAGTTTTGATGTAAACATGCTTATATGTACTCATGTACTCATTTGAATTGTATTTAGTGCGGTAAAGTGCATTTTTAGTGTTAAAATGCATAAAAGATCCAAGAACCTGAACCCTCGATTTGCAATTTAGGTGTGTTTGGTTCATTTTAAAGGGTTGGATTGGATGTTTGAGGCATATTACACTTGTGTATAGTGGTGAAAGTGTGAAAAATTTCATTTCAAGTGTAATTTGGAAATTGCAGAAAAAGATTGTCAGAATTGAAAAAAATTGTAGTTTCTGCAATTGTTGCAAAAACAAAGGATTCGAGCTCAGATCCAAGAAAAATGCTTCAGATCCGAAGCCTCGGCTGAATTTCTGCAAGGAAGGATCCACGGCCAATGAATCCGAGCTCCTTTCAAAAGGATCCGACCTCGGATCCTTGCTGTACCTGGAAAAAAAACGGGCCAAACATTTCATTTCCAAACAACTCCTTCTTCCTCCTCCAACCGCCAACTCCAAATCCTAAATTCTTTTCCTCAATCTTCAAGTTGAACCACCAATCTTCAAATCTTCCACCACAAGATCATCTTTCAATCTCTTATGATCATTAACCCTCAAAGATTTAGCATCAAAAACATCATTAAAAGGGTTTTTAATCTTCAAAAGCTAGAAGGGGCCGAACTGAAAATCTTCATTTTGAGGTCGAACTTGAGCTTGTTTTCTCTTGCATTTGGCATCTTTAGCATTCTCTAGCCTCCCTCTATACATTTGAGGTAAGGTTTCTCAACTTTCTATGGTATTTTTTAACTTCCAAATTTTAATTTCCTGAGTTTTCTGACATATTTTTGGAATAGGCATATTAATTCTGGTTTCTTATTGTTTTTATGCTCCATTATGCTTAGAAATATCGTTAAACTTGTTTTTGTGCTTAGTTATAAGATATTTGTGGTTTAGATGAAAATTTTATTTTTCTCATTTATTAAGCTAACAAATTTCTCAAAATATTGCCAATATTTTTTATGCTTTATTTATGTAAATTTGGCTAGTTTTTAAATTCTAAATGCTTACAATGGTGAAAAATTTGGAAGGTGTGAGAAAGTTGTAGTTTATTTGTCTTTTTTAGATTTGTGATAGCATGAGACCTTTTGGATGAACCATATTCAAATTTTATTAATTGGACATACCATGAGCTATATGTAAATTGTTAAGACCTTAGGATGTTATGGTAGGGTGCATTGATGTATGGATTTGAGGTGATTTTAGAGAGGGAAATTTTGTAGCACTCATTCTTTGCAAGTTGATTATACCTTGTGTCAATGTGGATGAGTTGGAATTGCAAAAGGGTGATTGGAGCAATGCTTTGACTTTAATGATATTGCTTGTGCTAAGTGTACTTTTGTATGATTGTATGAACTAATTTGGCCATTTATATAGGCACCATGGTAGGAACAAGAAGAACTACTATTCGTGACCCGACTCCTTCACCGAGTCAAGAAGAAACACCTTCTTCAGAGAAAAATCTTCTTCTCTTGAACCATCACCTCGTTCAAGATGCAAGCAAGCATCAACAAGTCAAAAAGAAGCGTCTTCAAACTATGATACCACACAATTCACTTCTCTCGAGAATCAAGAGTGGTATGAGGCAGGATTAGTGAAGGAGATTATCACTGAAAAACATTTAGCACCTGAGGTGGATGATCACTACAAGGTGTCCATGGCATTTGCTCAACTTGGATGGAAGAATATTCTCAAATTGCCACGGCACTATTATCCAAATTTGATGAGAGAATTCTATGCTAATATGGAAGATAAGCACAGACATAGTGGAAATAAGATCATTTCTTGGGTACGTCGCACCAGATTGGTTATCAAGCGGGAGACTATTACTGAATACATGAAGGTTAAGAATAAGGGGATTGATGTGAAACTGACTAAAGAGTTTAGGGTGAGAGACCCTTGGAAGATTGAAGAGGCTATGGCACGTCTCAAAGGACAATATAAAGATCGAGGAAGTACTAAAAAGAAGATGGTATATGCCGATTCCTTTAACGCTCGATACCACCTAATATTTTATTTATTTTCTCATAATGTGGTTCAAAAAATAGCGGCAAACGAGAGTTTCGAAACAGTGATATCTATTTCTTGGATAAGATAATGTGTGGAGTGGATTTGCAACTCACCGGTCTTCCTTTGTCAAGTATTATCATTAGTTACATGCATACCACAGCCCGCATGAGACTCGGAGATTCTTGCTTTGGGCTCTCTCGTCTCCTCTCTTTGTTGTTTGAAAAGCTCAAAGTCAACGTTGGTGCTGAAAAAGTTATGCCTACCAAGTCCGTTAATGAAGTTACTGCTACATTATTAAAATCATTGGGGATTCCAACGGATTTTGGAGCTTCCCTAATTAGAGATAGCACCATTGGTGAAGCTTCTACTTCTACTCAACCTCCACCTCAACCTTAGCTTGACCCCAATGTTCAAGAACCCAAAGCACAGTAGTCCAGACTCTCTTTCTCTACTCCTTTATCACCTCTACCGTCTCCCTCCAAGTCTTAATGGCAAGAAGTTGTATGGAGACGAAGGTAATGGGGAAGATCGACCAACATGAGCAGCATATGATAGAGAACTTAGAGAGGCAAGACTGGTATCTTCGTGTTTTGGAGGATCATTTCCATATTCATCGTTCGCCTATGCCTACTCTGACTCCTATTCCTGGCGAGGGTCAAGCTACATCCATTCATGTGCCAGGGAGGGAAGATAAGGCAAGAGACCCTGAAGAAATACCTGTGGATAGAGGCCATGAAGTTGCTTTGGGATTTGGCGGCCCTACGACCTAGTTTTCTTTGTCTTTCAGCATTTTTCTTTTGTTTAGTTTCAAGTTTTCTTTGTCTTTTGTACTTTCGTTTAGCTTGTTTTCCTTTTGCACCGTACCCTCTATTTCAGTTTAAGTAGATTACGGATGTTCGTGATGTTCGTGAATTCAACTTGGATCTCTACATTTTTCTAGGGGAGTACTAGTTTCTTTTCCCTCCCTTCACATTAAGGACAATGTGAATATTAAGTGTGGGAGAGAGATTTCATTGATTTGCTTGCTTTTGTGGTTATTAGTGCATGTTAGTGCTTATTTTTTGTTGTGAAGTGTTGGAAATGATTGTGGACATGGTGATGATGTGATCTTTTTTGTGAAACGTGGGTTGTTGGCAGGGAATGTTATTCATTTATAAGGGGAAACTCTGTCAAAATTTTTTCAAAATCTTTTTCAAAATTGCATTATAGCACAAGAAGTTGCTATAGATTGTCAAATTCCACTAATTGTCGACCAAATTCAAATATACATTTCAAGAATTCATTTCTCCTGTGACTTGTTTTGAGGCCCCGTAAATTAGGTTCTCATCTTTTATCTTGTTTTTCCTTACTTGCCTTGAATTTATGGTTGCTTGATGATTGAGGTGTGTTTTTTGACCCTATTACCCTACTTAACTTGGTTCATGTTTAATTTGAGGTGTTCGGTTGGCGTTAAATCCCTATCCATGAGTCAATTGCTGCAATTTAGTTTCGGATTTAAACGAGAATTCTTCATTTGTGATTAGTAAGGAAAACATTTCAATTAGAGAGTGTGATGCATGGCTACTAAATTAATTGTAGACATGAGAGGAGATGTATATTGTGGATTCTTTGTCAATGCATAGAGAATGATTTTAAAATCTAGTAAGAGTAGTTAAGTTTCATAGTTATGATATCGAGTTCTAAATTCATAGCTTCTTGCACCTTTTGATACCTTCATTGACATTTCTTAGTATGTTAACTTAGCTATTACATTAGTAAGAATTTCCCTCAACGCAAATTTGTGCTAGCACCACGAGTAAGGGGAAGCCACTTGAAAATCGGAGGAAAACCCTGTAGAATCGAGTTTTTGCAAGTTAAGGTTAGAATTTTGAGGACGAAATTCTTTTAAACGGGAGAGAGTGTGAGACCCCGTAAATTAGGTTCTTATCTTTTATCTTGCTTTTCCTTGCTAGCCTTGAATTTGTGGTTGCTTTGATGATTGAGGTGTGTTTTTAACCCTATTACCTTACTTAACTTGGTAATGTCAAATTTCATAGTGCATTATACTAATGTGATCGACTATTGAAGTGTATGCATTAAATTTGGTAAATAAGAGGGAGTTTGTGCAAAAGAAATTATGTGACAAGAGGTGCTAAAAACTAATTTGAGAACGAGAGATATTACTTGGATAGATATTGCTTGGGTGACTAGGAGGACAATTGGATAGACATTCCTTCTTTTCTTGCCACTTGTTAATTAACTAACCAAGTTTGACCAATCAAGTTTGACTAAGACCAAGCCTACTTCTTACTTTTCTTCACCAAGCCTTCTTGTCTTCATCATTTTCTTCTTCTTTCATACATGATGGACGAAAACTGAGAGGAAAAAGAAGGAGAGAAACCACAAAATTTTAGCCTTGATTTCTTGCTTAATTAGTGAGCAAACAAGAGGGAAACTCAAATCTTCTTCGACACATCTTGCAACAAGCTTGGAAGGAATCCTTGGTGACATTTTGATAAGAAGAAAGCTCTTGATTTGCAATCCATCTTAGGGTTTTGAAGTAAAATGTTCTAGGAAACATCTCTTTTTACTTGTTTCCTGAGATTCATCCAAGATATGTCATGATTGAAGCTAAAAGAAGCATGTAATGGAAGATTTTATGGGTTTTTTAGGTTTTGGTGAATTTTCCAACTTTGATTTCCAGAAATTTATGGTGATTTTGTCAAGAATTTTCCTTAAGATACTTTGTTAAACCTTAATATTCACATGTATGTTGAATTTGAGCCAAGAGAGTGAGATTTTGTTAAGAAAAGTTTCATTTTCTTAAGTTGTTAGAAATTTGGAAATTTTTGCAGGAAACTCTATGCAGTTTTGGAAAAATGGCTATAACTTCGTATAGAAAGGTTAGAATTGTGTTCCGTTTGTTGCGTTTGAAACTAGATTCATAGACCTTCTAACAATATAAAATTCAGGGTTTGGTTCAATTTCTATAAAGGCCAATAAATTTGCAAAGTTTCTTGAAAGTCATGACTGTTTTGTTTCTACACTTGTGATAGCAGTGAGTTTTAAATTGAAATTTGACTAATCTATGAGTTGAATTTCATGAAGATGTCTTTTAAAGCCTTCAGTGATTCGAGTCTATTTTCTAACGGTGTAAGTTTTGTGATTTTTTGACCTACGAAACTCAAGTTATACCTTTTCAAAGAATGTCGCCAAAGTTAGGAATTTTATCAAATGGATTGAGTGGGACTTGAGAAAACTTGAGAAAACTGTTTTGGGTTTTTAACCTAACTTTCTTTGGTTAAATCCTGTATACTTTGATTTGAAATATTTAGTGATGTGTTAACCTTAGCATGCATGAAATATTTCATTTGATTTGATCTTGATAGGAACTTGATTTAAACAAGAAACCATGGGCCATTTTGGTCTTCTAATATTAGGGTTAAACCTATAGTTTCTGTGGTTGCTAAGTGAAGTTTCGAATCTCATATTTTCTCATCATCTTGGCTTTATGTGGCTAGACTTTTGATGGATTACATGGTCACAGGACTTGAGAATGTTCTAGAGGAAGAACCAGGGTGACCAATTGGTGAGGTCAAGTGGCCAGTGTTCCTTGCATGTTTGTGCAATAAGTGACTATGTTGAATATTTGTGATTGAATGTTTAAGTGTTAAATGTTTTCCAATGATGTTTAAATGGATTTTCAATGGGCAAGTATGTACTTTATTGCACTCGACCAAAGTAAATGTGATTTTTCAATAATCAAATGATTGAATGTTACTTGTGCATGAATGTAAGCCATGCGTACTTTATCGCATTGGCTAAATTGGTCCCTTGCCCTTCATCACTAGCCTATTCGAGCCAGAAACGGACTCGGTCAAGTAGCTTGGTGACCTTGGACCACTATTTTGGTATATTTGAGTATGACCATGAAGTCAGGTGAAGTACTGGCCAGTGAATGAAATGCAATGAATGAAATGACTGACTGAATGAAATGATCACTGTTGAAGATTTTATTTTCAAATGTTTTCAAAATGTCGAAGACATAAGGAAGAAATGGACGGAGACCGAATGACTAAATGACTAAATGAATGAATGGTTTCAAGTGAGCACATATCCTTTTACTGGATGTGCTGTTGTTACCTGAATGCTCCAAATGTTTTTCTTGATTAGTTGTTATTAAATGTAATATGTCAGTGATTTACTGCTTCAATGCTTGTTTGGGAATCTCACTAGACTTTTAGCTCATTCCTTTAGTTTGTTTTCCTTACAGGAGTAGAGGTTTGGAGCAAATAAGCGTGAACTAGCATGTATAATCCTCTTGTACTTGTACTTTTGGATATTTGATGTTGTATCTTAAATTTCACTTTTCAGTTGTAATTAAGCTTGAACTATTGGTTGAATTGTAGAACTCTGGTGCTCATATGGAGGTTTGAACGGTTATTTTGAGAATTGATTGTTGTGAATGTAGTGAGTCCTAACGAGAATTGGGAAGGCGGTCCGCCAAATCCTTTGGTACTCCCTAAAGGGAGTTAGGGTCGTCACAGGTGGTATCAAATCCGCCTCACGTGGTCTCTATATGGGGTGAGATAGGGCCAAGTGGTGTTATGGTCCCGATTAAGTGAATGAGTATAAAAGACTAAGTGCTCTTCTTGACCGTAATTTATGAATCATGAATGTTATAAGCGTAAAACCTTTATCATGATACTTGGGAAAGATAGATATGTACGTCAGGTAGGAATCTCAAATGTAGGTGATTTACTCTTAGAACCGATCGGCTCAATTTGTAAATTGTCTTATTTCGAATTCTTGTACCCGAGTATCAAAAAGTAGGGAGCAATAGGATGAGGGTCAATATCTCGATTATACTTGAGGTAAGTTTTTATGGCAAAGGTCAAGGTGCCAAAGATCCTAATATTTGACCTAGGAATTGAACCGATCAAGGAGTGCTAGTATGGACTAATCTAGTAAATGGCTGGCTAAGGTTTCTGTAAACGGTGGCTAGATTGTCGTTTATGTTGAAAGTTAGCACTGAAGATCTGTTTCCCTACTCCTATTAACGTGAGAAATTGATAGATGCTTACTTGATTTTGAGGCAGTTTAACTGCAACTATATAGATATTTCTACCCCTCTTGTGATATTAGATTGTGACGCCCCCACTTCTCCCTAAGGCGAACCAAAGGGTATCCGCGAGACGCCTGCCTAACTCTCGCTAGGACTCAAGGCAAAACAATTCAAGTTTAACTATAAATAACCAACAGTACAAGTCTAATGAAGAAAGTCGCTTCCATAACCAATATTCGATAGTACACCATGAGTACAAAATGCATCAATCATCCAAATCTTACATTCGATTCCCAAAATTTACATCCAATCCCAATTTATACAAAAATCCCGAATCTAGCCAAGTACATTAAAACCCTAATACAAAAGTACATCACAAGGGGGTTTTCTTCGAATTCACTCCAATCTGTTCCTGTTAAGGAAAACAAATCTAAAGGGTGAGCAAAACGCTCGTAAGGCCAAGAAACACACATGCAAGCACATTGTCCAAATAACAATCCCATTTAACGAATAAAGCAGTAATATGCGAGAAATTAGCAATTCGAGCAATAATATGTAAACAGAAACAATTCAAGGATATAGGAGCTCTCAGGAGCTATTTTCCACTTGCGCGATCCAGAACCTCTGCGAATTGACACTCCGTCAATCGGGTAGATTTTGTTCTTAGAACTTCACTTATCATGTCCCCTTTCACCTTACATACCCCTGTATCGGGTCCGCCTGTCGTTTGTTTTGGGCGATACTGTTTCAAGTATGCCAAGCAAGACCTCTCGCCAGATCAAGCTTTTGTTTTCTCATGGTTCGCCAAGGAGCCCGACCAAGCCCATGCCGGCTAAAGTCCAAGGTTAGCCAGTGAGATTTGGGCGTCCCCCATATTCATTTGGGTGTCGAGAAGATTCACTCCAACGACGTATGCAGCCATAACATACAAATTCATATCATTCAAGCATTTGACATATCCAAACATTTGACAATTTCAAGCATTTGATAATTTCAAGCATGAGTTATTCGTTTCAAATGAGAACGAGTGCGATAAAGTACACACTCGACTCCATTTTCAAAATCTCATTTCATGGATAACAAGTAAGCATGTATCGAATGCATATAGTTTCAACTATTCATGCACTTGACACTCACCAGGTAATCCAAGTAAAAACGTCACTAGAGGATCAAGCGTTCACCGAGGGATTCTCTTGAAGGTCCTCGTAGGTGTCTGAGCAATTAATAATGAACCACTATTTAGAAACTCCAATTATCACAAAAGGCTGCACGCTTGTGCAATCTAGAGAAATTTTACGAAAATGAGCCATAATTTGCTCAATTTCAAGGTTCAAAAGTGGTGTTTAGACACACAAGGAGAAACTAGTTTTCCTTCTTGAAAACAAGTCCAAAATGGTCAAGTAGTGTCGAAGGATAGGGAAGGGTCTCGAAAACTCACTTCCCTTCAAGTTTGGAAACTTCCAGGTTTGAGGTGTACGTTTGGAAAAATCATAACTCACTCTCCGTAAGTCCAAAATTGGAAAACTTAGTACTGTTGGAAACTTCTTCCAAAGTACTAAAAGTCCTTAGAAGACACTTTTCTATGATTCCTAATGGAAGATATTCAAAAATTAGCTCAAAGTTGTTGTTTTATGCTTGCAAAACAGTTTTGGGGTTGGTTTTTCGCCAACTTTGAAAATTCGGCAAAAATCACAGAATTCGATCTAACCTCTGAAACTCGGAAATCAATTAGAGTTACAAACAAGGTTTAAAATCCAACAGACATAACAAGAATCAGGGTTTTGAACACCAAGATACAGTAGTTCAAAGTTGTTGAAAAATTGAAGCAAATAGGCAATTTTCCAGGTTGAAGTCACGAACTTTGGGTCTTTGTTTGAGCATCGAAATGAACTCGGATTGGTACCAAATTTGGCAGTATAATACTACCATATGAGGGCTATCCCTCTATCAAATTTCATGAAAAAATTCATTCGGGAAGCTAGTGAACGAAGCCACTAAAGTTTCCAAAATTTCCAAGGCAATCTGCCTTGTGCTTTGGTTTTTCTCTTTTCCAAACATTTGGCCAATGAAATTTCTCAAACAAGATTCATTTAGGAAAACAAGGTCTAAGAAACATCCATGTTGCATTTGGTAGGTGATTAACATCAAGAAATTCGAAATAACAAGTCCCAATCAAAGCTAAGGCATCAACTAGCCAAAAGAGGGTTTTCGACCTCTGAGTCAGTTTCAAACTTTGGCAACAACTCACTCAATTCAACTCGGAATTGAGCGTGGTCAGTGGCGTTGAAACCTAGATTCATAAGGATACAATTTCTTAGAAGAAATTGTTTTCAAAATAGGTCCACAACTAGCTCACATTTGAGCATTAAGTTGCTGCTCAGAACAGAGCTCTCTGTGAAAACGTGAAACAGGACAGTCAGGTTCAGATGGTTGGTACGGATCACTCGGGGGGAATCAGAACATGCATTTTATACCTTTGGAAATCTGGGAATGTCTAGTTTCCAGTGCCACAAACGGCACTGGATTTTGACATTGGAACAAAAAGATATGGGCGAAACAAGAACACTGCCAGGGCAGTGACGTGAAAATTTTCCAGGTTTGCTATCTTACGAAATTTCAACATTTGGCCAACCAATTCATGGAATTTTTTGATGAAACTTTCTACACATCTCATACAACATATAAACATCATAACTAAGCCATTAGATCAACAAAAATCACACTAAAGGGGCTCGGCAATCACAAGGGCAGAACTGTCCAAAATCTCATTTTATTTCCTTTGAACTTTCTTCCACAATACAACTTATTTTCACTAGATTAAACACTAAATCAACACAAATAACGTATATAATCATCATAACAGCCCAACAAATCCAATGTGGGATTTCATAGAGCCCACTCACAAGATCTACAACAATCCAAGACTACCCACATGAATCTACAACCGTATAAGTGCAATCTAACGTATATAATCGAAGATTCAAGGGGTTGATCATTGGTTACCTCTTTGGATGACTAAAACAGAAATTTTTGGCCCTTTGAACTCCAAGAAAAACCGTGAGAATGAAGCCCTCTCCTAACTCAAGTGAATCTCCAAGTTATTTGCAAGGTGGGGTGAAAGTTTGAAGTGATTTGGAGCAAGATTGAGTGAGATAAGATGAAGAAATTTTTCCTCCTTCCTTGGTGTTGCACGGCTGCTTAGAGGGAAAAATGAAAGAGTTGTGGCTGATGCAAAAGCTTCTAGAGCAAGTTTAAGTTGTTGGCCAAAAGGTGCCTCAAAAGTCAACTCTCGCGTGTGCGCGCACGCGCGCGTTTCGTGCTCGATTCCTCTCGAGTTCGTTTCACTTGTGCACTAAACCTCTAATGCACTTATATTCATACTAATATTATCCACTCTTAATAGTCTAGAAATAATTTCTAAAGTCCTCCAATTAGTCGTGCGCGCAAAAACGCGAACTTCCGATTTGCGCGCGATAAGGCGAAATCTCTAAGAAATTCTTATAACGATAGTATAACTAACTATCACTTGAGTATTTAAACTTAAAAATAACCATTTTAGGGCTAATGTACAAGTCTCCAATTTTCCAGACTTATTGTATTCTCGAATTGATTATTATTCCCAAACGCGCATTCACTATTCACACTTAACGAGCTTCCAAAAATTAAATTTTGAATCGAATCATTTTAAAAATATAACTAAACTATAAATCCATGTAATTAGGTCTAAAAAGGTTAGAAAATAATATTCGGAGTAAACGGGCAATTAAATATTTAAATAAACTAGTAATAAGAATTTAAAATAAGTAGATTTGCGGGTTCTCACATGAATCTAGTATTACTTTCTCAAATCTCCAATAAATTTGCCTCAGCGCATCTTTTGGGAAAGCTATCGACACGCGAGCGGTATGCACTTAATTAGAACTCATTCACCTTTATTTCCTCAATTAACTTTTCTTACTCTACTATTGATCATTCTTAATTTTTCCTAAGATAATTACACTCTCAAATGGCATATTACCTCGAAACATATGTACTCATTATTTCTCACTTAAACGAATCTCCGAAAATTAAATTTGCTAACGAACCATTTTAAAAATATAAGGAAGACATTGTTCCATATGAATGGACTCAAAATGGTTGAAATAATTATTTGGAGAAAATAGGTGAATAAATATTTAAATAAATCAATAATATTCGATAAAATAAGAAATTTTTCGAGTCCTCACATAGATACCCGTAGTTCGATTATTGATGAACTACCCTTGCCTATACTTCCTTGATACCGATCATTCGATGTCAAGGTATCGATTTGGCTTTGATTATTATAGGGCCGAGATTGAGAGTTTTGGAATTATGTATGGAGATTTTGAAAAATAAAATTTGGATTCTATACCTGTATGCAAAAGTTTGGGGTAGGGTGTGAAACTTTTGATGTATGAAGTATGCTTTAGGGTTTTGTTATGTGTATAAGTGATAATGGTACCCCTTGTGTTAAGACCCCAAAACAGGAATAAGTGGCACAGTATCTTGAAGTATTGCCCTACTTGTATTCCACTTTCTCGTTTATCTCATTTGAGAATAGTTAAGTTTAATCTTTCGTGGTTAGATTGGAAGTAAATGAACTTAAAAGTTATATGGTTAGAGTTTCCTAATTATAATTAGTTACTTACTTCGATCCTTTGATTTGCCTGGCAGGCTATCATTTGAGTTTAAGTGAAACGGTGAGATGACGAATTTGACTGATATGCATAAGGAAATAGAGATTCTTCGAAAGGATGTAGAGTTCCAAAAGAAATTAGTTGAGCACTGGGAAAGACGATGGAAACAAGAATATATAGAGCAAACTAAGTTACTGAACAAGAGTATGAAAATGCAAAGGAAATACGAAAGGAGACTGGTGGAGTTGCCAAAGAAGTGTGAATTGGTGTAGTCAACCATTCAAGCTACCTCTCATGATATTCCTAACAACCCAGTTAAAAATGGTGAAAGAAGCTCTCGTGATACCAAAGGGAAACGTAAAGAGATTTGCGGAGATGAACTTACTATGAAAGATAGTAGAAGGAAGAAAAGAACGAATAGACACTGCAAGAGGAAAGATGTATCTGCTCAGTGTGACATGTGTAGCAAAACCCAAATTAGAGTGTGTTATTGGATAATTGGTGCATGCTTGAAATGTTGTTAACTTAGACATCAAGTGAAGAACTTCTCAAATACATGGATGAAGTCACGGTGAATCTGTTGTAATCAACAAAGTTGGCAACTAGTAATATTCCACCTGAAATCAGTGTATTTGCTGGATTACGTGTAGTAAAAGTTTTATGTAGTAAGTTGTATCCCAATTATAAATCTTGAATTTGAAACCTGATGTTTGCATTAGTAATATTAAATATTTGGGTTCGGTTGGCGTTAAATCCCTATCCATGAGTCAATTGCTGCAATTTAGTCTCAGATTTAAGCGAGAATTCTTCATTTGTAATTAGTAAGAAAGGAATTTCGATTAGAGAGAGTGATACGTGGCTAGTAATTTAATTGTAAACATGAGAGGAGATGCATATTGTGGATTCTTTGTCAATGCATAGAGAATGATTTTAAGATCTAGTAAGAGTAGTTAAGTTTCATTGTTATGATATCAAGTTCTAAGTTTATAGCATCTTGCACCTTTTGATCTCTTCATTGACCTTCCTTTGTATGTTAACTTAGCTATTATGTTAGTAAGATTTTCCCTCAACACAAATTTGTTCTAGCACCACGAGTAAGGGGCAACCACTTGAAAATCGAAGGAAAACCCTGTACAATCGAGTTTTTGCAAGTTAAGGTTAGAATTTCGAGGACGAAATTCTTTTAAGGGTGAGAGACTATGAGACCCCATAAATCAGGTTCTTATCTTTTTTCTTGTTTTTCCTTGCTTGCCTTGAATTTGTGGTTGCGTTAATGATTGACATGTGTTTTTAACCCTATTACCGTACTTAACTTGAAACATGTTAAATTTTATAGTGCATTATACTAATGTGATCGACCAGTGAGGGGTGTGCACTAAATTTGGTAAGTAAGAGGGACTTTGTGCAAAAGAAATTATGTGACAAGAGGTGTTAAAAACTAATTTGAGAAAGAGAGATATTACTTGGATAGATATTCCTTGGGTCACTAGGAAGACAATTGGATAAACATTCCTTCTTTTCCTGCCATTTGTTAATTAACTAACCAAGCTTGACCAATCAAGTTTGACTAAGACCAAACCTTCTTCTTACTTTTCTTGACCAAACTTTCTTGTTTTCATCATTTTCTTCTCCTTTCACACATGATGGACGAAAATTCAGAGGGAAAAGAAGGAGAGAAACTACAAAATTCTAGCCTTGATTTCTTGCTTAATTAGTAAGCAAAGAAGAGGAAAACTCGAATCTTCTCTGACACGTCTTGCAACAAGCTTGGAAGGAAGCCTTGGTGACGTTTTGACGAGGAAAAAGCTCTTGATTTGCAATCCATCTTAGGGTTTTGAGGTAAAATGTTCTAGGAAACATCTCTTTTTACTTGTTTCTTGAGATTCATCCAAGATATGTCATGATTGAAGCTAAAAGAAGCATGTTATGGAAGATTTTATGGTTTGGTTAGGTTTTGTTGAATTTTCCAACTTTGATTTTCCGAAATTTATGGTGATTTTGGCAAGGCTTTTACTTAAGATACTTTGTTAAAACTTAATCTTCATATGTATGTTGAATTTGAGCCAAGGGAGTGAGATTTTGTTAAGAAAAGTTTTATTTTCTTAAGTTGTTAGAAATTTGGAAATTTTTGCAAGAAACTCTATGCAACTTTGAAAAATTGTCTATAACTTCGTATAGAAAGGTCAGAATTGTGTTCCGTTTATTGCGTCTAAAACTAGATTCATAGTGCTTCTAACGGATAAAATTCAGGGTTTGGTTCAATTTCTATAGAGAACAGTAAATTTGCAAATTTTCTTGAAAATCATGACTGTTTTGTTTCTGCACTTGTGATAGCAGTGAGTTTTAAATTGAAATTAGACTAATCTATGAGCTGAATTTGATAAAGATGTCTTCTAAAGCCTTTAGTGCTTCAAGTCGATTTTGTAACTGTGCAAGTTTTGTGATTTTTTGACCTACGAAACCTAAGTTATATCTTTTCAAAGAATGTCGCCAAAGCTAGGAATTTTATCAGATGGATTGAGTGTGACTCGGGAAAACATTAGAAAACTTTTTTGGGTTTTAAACCTAACTTTCTTTGGTTAAATCCTGTATATTTTGATTTGAAATACTTAGTGATGTGCTAACCTTAGCATGCATGAAATATTTCACTTGATATGATCTTGATAGGAACTTGATTTAAAATAGAAATCGTGGGCCCTTTTGGTCTTCTAATATTAGGGTTAAACCTATAGTTTCTTTGGTTTCTAAGTGAAGCTTTGAATCTCATATTTTCTCATCATCTTGGCTTTAAGTGGCTAGACTCTTGATGGATTACATGATCACAGGACTTGAGAATGTTCTAGAGAAAGAACCAGGGTGACCAATTGGTGAGGTCAAGTGGCGAGTGTTCCTTGCATGTTTGTGCAATAAGTGACTATGTTGAATATTTGTGAATGAATGTTTGAGTCTTAAATGTTTCGAATGATTGTTAAATGGATTTTCAATGGGCGAGTGTGTACTTTATTCCACTCGACCTAAGTAAATGTGAATTTTCAATGATCAAATAATTGAATGTTACTTGTGCATGAATGTAAGCCATGTGTACTTAATCATATTGGCTGAATTGGGCCCTTGCCCTTCGTCACTATCCTATTCGAGTCAGAAGTAGACTCGGTCAAGTAGGTAGGTTGGTAACCCTGGACCACTATTTTGGTATACTCGAGTATGACCACGAAATCAAGTGAACTACTGGCCAGTGAATAAAATACAATGAATGAAATGACTGATTTAATGAAATGATGACTGTTGGAGTTTTTATTTTCATATATTTTCAAAATGTCGGAGGCATAAGAAAGAAATGGATGGAGATTGAATGACTGAATAGTTCTAACTGAGCACGTATCCTTTTACTGGATGTGCTATTGTTACTTGAATGCTCCTAATGTTTTTTTGATTGGTTGTTATTAAATGTAATATGTCCATGATTTACTGCTTGAATGCTTGTTTGGGAATCTCACTGGACTTTTAGCTCATTTCTTTAGTTTGTTTTCCTTACAAAAGTAGAGGTCTGGAGCAAATAAGCGTGAACTAGTATGTATAATCCTCTTGTACTTATACTTTTGGATATTTGATGTTGTATTTTACATTTCACTTTTCAGTTATAATTAAGCTTGAACTATTGGTTGAATTGTAGAACTCCAGTGCTCATATGGAGGTTTGAACAGTTATTTTGGGAATTGATTGTTGTAAATGTAGTGAGTCCTGGAGAGAAGTGGGCTGGCGGTCCACCAAACACTTTGGTAGTCCCTAAGAGGAGGTAAGGTCGTCACAGATGGTATGAGAGCCGCCTCACGTGGTTTCTGTGTGGGGTGAGATTGGGTCAAGTGGTGTTGTGGTCCCGATTAAGTGAATGAGTATAAAGGACTGAAGTGCTCTTCTTGAGCGTAAGTTATGAATCATAAATGTTATAGGCGTTAAGCCTTTATCATGATACTTGGGGAAGATAGATACGTACGTCAGGCAGAAATCTCAAATGTAAGTGATTTATTCTTGGGATCGGCCGGTTTGATTTGCAAATTATCTTATTTTGGATTCTTATACCCGAATACCAAAAAGTGGAGAGCAATAGGATGAGGGTCGATATCTCGATTACACTTGAGGTAACTCTTGATGGCAAAGGTCAAGGTACGAAAGATTCCAATATTTGACCTGGAAATTGAACCGATCGAGGAGATTGGATCGAGGAGTGCTATCATGGACTAATCTAATAAATGTCTGGCTAGGGTTTCTGTAGACGGTGGCTAGATTGTCATGTATGTTAAGAAGTTGGCACTTAAGACCTGTTTCCCTTCTCCAATGAATGTGAGGACTTAATAAATGTTTACTTGATTTTGAGGCAGTTTAACTGCAACCACATAGGTATTTCTACCCCTCTTGTGATATTTGTGAGAACTTGTAAAATCCCTTATATTTTTCTTAAAATTTCCTTTAATTTGGAAATTATTACCTTACAATAGCTTTACTACACATTCACTTCCCCAATAGCTACAAATAATCATAGAACCAAGGGTTTCCCTTTTACTTTCATCGGTAAGATAAACTAGAATTTTTACGTATTTTCGTAGTGCGAGTAATCGGTACGAAGTGTGTACTCAATTTAGTGATTAAGAGTGAGTTTTAGATGATATTAAATGTGTGATTAGAAGTAATACTAATAAGTTAGTGAATTGTAAGTAAAAACCCTAGTACGTACGAATTAAGGAAAAACGGTGTGAACCGACGTATACCGTTCACTACCGATTGAACACCCCACTTAACCACCACTTTATTAACTTAATCTCATTGTAATTAGAGCAAAAATATTAGCCCTAATTATCCTAGTGAGAGAGCCGAAATTCTTGACTAAAAAAGAAAGGAAAAAAAAAGGAAGAAAAGTCAAGATGAAATCTTGTGAAGACACTTGGAAGACATCTAAACCTCTTTGACCCAAAGCAAGTCTTGTCTTCTTATCCTTTCTTGGAGACTTATTCTTCTTCATTTTCTTCATATGGTGGCCGAACCTCAAGGAGAAAACAAGAGAGAAAAAAACATTTCATTCCATCTTGATTTCTAGCTTAGGTGAGTGAAAATCGAAAATCTAAACCGATTAACCTCAAAATTGGGAGTTTAGGAAGTTTGGTGTGCTAAAGTTTTTGAAAGGAAAGGTGAAGGATTTCTCTTGCAAGCATCTTAGAGAGGTATTATGGCTGTGTTCCTTTATCTCTTCCTTACTCTTGCTTAAGTTTGTATAACAACTCATACTTATGGCAAATGATAGTTCTTTTGGTAGTTTTGATGGATATGGTGGATTTTGAGTTAGGATTTGAGTTGTTCAGTTGTATTCCTTGTTTTTTAGAGAGCATATGATGTCTATAATCTTGGATAGGGAGTTGGGATAGTGGTGTAAGACATGAATGAGTATTTTCTACTTTGGTTTCATCAAATTCCAGTTTTAAGGATTGAAACTGCCCTGTTCTGACCAGCATCATTCGTCTATGATAGAGGTTGAATTAGACTTAGGTTAAAACATAAAAGTTGTGGGAAATGATGTTATATAGTTTCCTGTAAAATTTCAGCTAGATCGTAGGACTGTAGCATGTGAAATAACCGAAATACCCCCGACTGCCAAAAGTCTCATTTCGTGGACAGTTTTGAGATTTCACAAGTTTGGCTTTGTTTTTCACCTTGATCCGTATCAAATTAGCCTTTGGCCAAAACACAAAACGTTTAGCCCTATGTTTCATCTTTCCAAAGCATCTGAAAACGTCTTAAACGGAATTGTATACCTTGAGTTATTGCCGGTTGAATTCAGTACTGACAACCAAACTGACCATAAACTTCTGGTTTTGTAATTTGCAAATTTAACCTAGATCAACTATGAACTGGGTTAAGTTGTCTTCATGAAAGTTGTAACCCTTTGTCTTAACTTCAAAATGGTATAAAGTGCACCCAATTCGGTAAACGTAGCTCGAGTTGTGACCAAAATGCTATAAGATGTCAAATCTGCTGTTTAGCTTTTTGTCTTCAAAACTGATTTCTGATTGTATTATTACACTTGTGTTGTAATTGGATAATTTTGGAGCCTAATTGAAGGGCTATGCTAGTAACATTACTTGTGTGTAATTGTGGGGCTGAATTGAGAAGAACGATGAAGCTATAAATGGCTGGAAAATAGGTAAACACAAAGGGCGTGCTGCCCAAATTTTCACTTGAGGGTTAGGTAGAGATACTCGTGACTTGAGTAAGGATTTGAGGATGAATCTAACTCGAATTGTCTAGGTTATTCGAGTCCCCTTTTGTGGAGGTATATAAGTTGGAATTCGGCCGAAACTTGTACCCTTGGAAAAATGAAATTTACGACTAATAGAAATACGTTTTCCTTGTTTCTTCGACTCAAATGGTATTTCAAAGTATAATTGCTTCAAAGTTTCACAGTTTGAAGAGCGAGCAAGAGTTTCTCTAAATGAGTTTCAATTACTTGATTCTCGTTAAACGAAACGTTTAAGTTTCGAACCTTTGTTAAATTTCAAAGCTCTTAAACAATGTTTTCTTGCAGATTTGGACTCTAAACACGGAGTAATACCCAAACGTGACCCGTAAAAACACTACATCTTTTGGTGAGTGCTTCCAAATACCTGATTGCACTTGATATTAGTGTTTAATACTTGAACAATGTGATTACATGATATATGAGTGGAGAGATAGGGCAAGCGTGTACTTTATCACATTTGCCCTAATGTGATTTATTCTTGTTCATTGATTTCAATTGAGTTGATATACATGCATATGAATTGTATCTTGTATGGAATTCTAGAAACCCTGTGGTTAGTTAATCGAGTCGAGCCGGCAAGGGTCTGGTCGATTAGATAACGAACCCTGGATAGTTAGTGTTGTCGATTGGAGTGTTATCTCCTCGACTAATCGGTATACTCGAGTATTACCACCAGTGTTTATCTTGGAGTTCGGGCCCAGTAAGGGGTTTTGTTGGTGGACGGAGATTGGAGTTAAGTGGTGTACTACTGGACTAGTTACTTTACTTGAAAGTTGACGGAGTGTCAACTACTATTTGATCAAGCTATGGTGGAACTGGTTTACCAAGGCAACTGTATCCTTTTACGTGAAATAAAAATGAAATGTTGACTGTACAAAGTGTATTGCTCGCTATTTCACTATTATGTTACATTCACTGTTAATTAATGGTCAATTTGCCATTTAGAACATCACTGAGGTTTAACTCACTCCTTTAGTTTTGTTTTCCTTACAGGGGGTACGAGCGAGGCGTAAGACGTGTACAGACTAGCGTAATCTAGTTGTTTTGAATTTTGAAATTGTACTCACGCTAGCACCCGACTAGGGTTGTTTGTACTTGGTTTGTAAACTCGTTAATGTATTTGGGAGTGTATGAGCCTTGTAGTTGGTCCTGAACATCAATGTATATATCAAGTTTGAATTTGTTGTGTTATTTAGTTTCTATGGATGTAAGTTATTATCTCAAGATACGAATAAGTGAGTCTTGACGAAAGTTGGACAGGCGACACGCTGAACCTCAGGGTACGCTCTCAGGAGAGGTGGGGTCATCACAATATTAGATGCCCGTAGTTCAGTTATTGATGAATTATCCTTACCTATATTTCTTTGATACCTATTATTTGATGTCAAAGTATGGACTTGGCTTAGATTATTATCGTGCCAAGATTGAGAGTTTGGGAATAATGTATGGAGATTTTGAGAAAAAGGATTTGGATTCCATACCTATATGCAAAAGCTTGAGGTAGGGTGTGGAACTTTTGATGTATGAAATATGCTTTAGGGTTTTGCTATCTGCATAAGTGATAATGGTACCCCTTGTGTTAAGACCCCAGAATAGGAATAAGTGGCATAGTATCTTGAGGTATTGCCCTACTTGTAATTCACTTTCTCGTCTATCTTATTTGAGAATAGCTAAGTTTAATTTTTCGTGGTTGGATTGGAAGTGAATGAACTTAAAAATTATATGGTTAGAGTTTCCAATTGTAATTAGTTACTTGCTTCGATCCTTTGATTTGCCTGGCAGGCTATCATTTGAGTTTAAGTGAAACGGTGAGATGACGAATTTGGCTGATATGCATAAGGAAATAGAGATTCTTCGAAAGGAAGTAGAGTATAATCCTCTTGTACTTGTAGATATTTGATGTTGTATCTTACATTTCACTTTTGTGTTATAATTAAACTTGAACTATTGGTTTAATTGTAGAACTCCAGTGCTCATATAGATGTTTGAACGGTCATTTTGAGAATTGATTGTAGTGAATGTAGAGAATCCTGACGAGAGTTGGTCAAGTGATCCGCCAAACACTTAAATATGCCCTAGCGAGAGGTAGGGTCATCACACTTGTAATTAGTATTATGTGATTATGATTAACGCATTTTAGAAAGTATATTTAGTAAAGTTGGGATAATTATACTTTTATTTCCTTATTTAATGAGATCTTTCCCTTTACTTTAATTTACAAATAAGTGATTGATACAATCTACTAGTAATATTTTACCATTTTCATGTTAAAAGAGGGATGGAATTAAAAAAATCGAAAAGAAAAGAAATAGTAATAAAGTTACACCGTCAATTTGAGTACTGAGTAACCAGAAATCTTCATCTAAAATGTCGATTTTCGCATCAAAAGGTATTTGAATTAGAAAGGTGTTGTGAACTTGACATGTAAGTGTTGAGTAACCAGTGGTTTTCACCAAAAAAGTATCAATCTTTATGTAGAAAGGCAATTACAACGTTTCGAGTGTTGGTATTTAGTGTGTGTATATGCGATTCCCTCGTTTAACAATATTTTGAGAAGAAGGTGGTTGTGGGAGAAAGTATTACTTTGTGATTCTGTGAGTTGCTTATTTGTGAAGACAAGTTAGGGCGAAAGATTGATTTGAATGTGGTTAAATTTATGTATAATTGTTTCCCCTTTATTAAGTATTCTGATTATTAAGTGCACTTTGAAGAATTGCATAATGATTAACAGTCAAGTTGTGAGAATTGAATTCGATAAAGCATATGTTCTATTTGGCACTTGAATTGTTGTTTGAGTAGTTTGTTGTATTGCTTGAGGACAAGCAATGAATCAAGTGTGGGGGAGTTTGATTTCATATGCTTACATACAAGCTTTTGGCATGTTTTTAGAGGTTCATAGCCATGTTTAAGCCTTTTTTGGTGAAAATTTCTTCTTGTGTTACTTAGTGAACTAAATGTGCAAAATGAGTGGATTAATGCATAACAATGTGATATTTTGTAGGTTATTGGTGCATGAAAGACTCGCTCAAGTTCAAAATGATGCAATGTACTTCTTGGAGGATAATGTATAAGTGAAACAAGAAGAGAAAGTCGACCAAAAAAGGAAGAGAATTGAAGCTGAAAACAAGGGAGATGGATCCGAGCTTGCATTTGTTTCCAAACCCATAGATCCTAGACCTCGTCTGAGAATCTGTAGGAGTCGATTCGAGAGCAAGGGATCCCAGTTTGGATCCACATGAAATAGGCCTCAGATCTTGCTGCAAAACAAGTGAAGGAAAATGGAGCTAGATCCGAGCTCGGATATATGTGATACCCCTCGGATCCAAGGGCTCGGATCTTTCTCTTTCCTCTACAACTTGTAGAACAACTTGTGTACATTTCACACTTACTTTTTGACTTCTGTTTCACAACAAATTTCAATTGGAAAGCTGGCAAAGCATCTTATACACTTGAAGAAGGAATATTGGCTATTTCAATGAAGGGTATTTTTGGAAGAAAAAGCAAAGAAACAAGAAGAAAAACACATTATTGAAGAGAGAGATGAGGAATAAAAGACAAGGAGTAGAACTTTTCTTTCTTTTCTCTCTAGCTTAGCTTAGTGATAGGTTTTGATCTAGTTTTCATTTCTATTGAAGAACTTGAAGAACTCTTGATGTATCAATGTATTTTTTTTGGCAATGAAGATGATGGAGCTTGAAGATCATATTTCTTCATTTGAATGAGCATTTCTTCCTCTTTATTCTCTTTATTGTTTCACTAATGTTTAGTTACATTGAAGACATGGGCCTTATTGTTCAATCTACTATGTCTAACTAAATCTCCTTGTTCTAGAAATAGATGAAGATATTTGTGCCATGACTATGGTTGAATAAAGTTGATTATTGTTATATCTTGCACTTGCTAGTTCATTAGTTCATGCTTTAACACTTGTGAATGCTTGATCACCATTTACAAGCCACTTTAGTTGTTGTTAATCTATGAAAATAGTTGACAATAATGGAAAATGAATGAATGGAACCTAAGGAGTAGACACACAAAAGTAGTGGTGCACTTAGGTGGATGTGTATGACATTTCTTGTGCTTGATCTAGTTTATACTTGAGATTTCACCATGAAAGTAGGAAAACTCTAACGTAGGCTAAGTTCGGTTCATCGGCGAAAACAAGCTCCAATGGCTTGAGTGAAATGCATCCTTAGCAAGACAAGAGTATGAGTGATATTAGCTAATTCATCCATGATTAGGTATATTTAGTGGATTCTATACCCTAGGACATTTGTGTTTAGTTGGGTTACTTCAAGTTGTTAATTTACATTTCATTACTTTAGCATTTTGGTTGATTAAACTAGCTAAAATTCTTGAAAAGTTTAGATAATAGAATGAGCTAGAAGCCTTAGTAGTTGAAAGTGATTCCTCATGGGATCGATCCTAATTCCCGAGTACTACGAACTACGACCTGTATACTTGCAATGAACGAGAGATTTAGGCTAAAATTTAGAGTGTAGGTTTAGACCTCGTCAGGGCAATCCATCCTTGGTTGATGAGACCAATTGCTTGATCTAATCAATAATTCAATGCAAAAGAATTGGAGAATCTTGAAAGAACTAAATTTGATGTCAAATTTGGTTTCAAAGGTCAGATTTGTTATTAGTCTTATACCCCAATTGTGTGTTTAGATTGGAAAAAGCTTTGATCTTTTGCCATACCATTGCTCCGATCAATCTGTTTCTTGAGCTATTTGTTGTATTTTGTTACGTGGTAGGTCCAAACTAAACTTGACCAATAACACTCAATATAATAAGAATCATCGTTATAATTCCTCAAGTACGTATTCATATTTCACCTATTCTGCCCAACTGTATGTTCATAGTGTAATAAAAGTCATAGCTAAAAAATTTTGAAAATTTTAAGTTGTATGAGTTTGTGATATCATATATACTCTAAAACAAATTTGACACTTTTCAAATATGGTATAAACTGATAATTCATTATGTAAAATGAATTTTATCTATTACACTATTTCAAATATTCTCAAAAAGGAGAAAGATCTTTTTGTTAATTTTGAAAATGATATACTTCATGTGTTACACACTAGGTTAGACAATAATTTAAAGTATGGTTATAAGAAACCAGAAAATCCAAATAAAATATCTTGAACAAAAAAGAAAATAATAAAGAGATCAAACAAAAAAACAACAAAAGATGCCTAGATGAAAATGGAAATTTATACAATTTGTATACCATATAAGTTTTCACTATATTTACCAATGCTAATATGAGTGAACAAAATTTTGAAGAATTTCACTGGTCTTTTTCTTATTATAGTTTGGATTTAGTGGTGCAATGTTCATTTTTCCAACTTCATGAATTGCATCGTTTGTCCATAAAGCCATGGCCATGGTCTACTTGACTATGGATTCCTTTTTTTCTCTTATTTTGTTCTTTGTGCCAAAATATAGAAATGACTCACCATTAAACATCCAGTGAATTGTTGACATTTAATTTCCTTTCTTACAATGACATTAAATATGATTAAACTCAAAATCACATGTTTGATAAACATTACTCATTTTATTCATGGGCAAAGCACGTGCATTTTTCCAGTTATTTATAAGTAAGAGAAACAGTAAATATATTACCAATCTACTCAAGAATTACATCTAATGTATTAAATTTAAATTCCATATGTTACATGGATTAATAAACCCTAAATGTATATCTCAAGTTCATAATGAAAATCTACAAAATGGGGGAAAAAGATGAACACAAAAGTTAGAAAATTGAGAATTCACAAAATTTAGCAAAAGATTTTGTTTAGTTTTATCATTTAAGTACTAAAAAGCTTTACAATAATGTTTTATTATTTAAGTACTATAAAGCTTTACTTTAAATTATGCTCATTGGAAATATATGGCCCAAGTTTTATGGCAATGTCCAAGGATTTTGATGCATCATGAAGGGCATAATAACATAAGAAGTATGAAATCATGGCTAAGATAAGGGATGATAAAGGTTAATACAAAATTCAGAGTATTACTTTCCAGTATTTATTTCAGAATAATTGTGGGGAGTATTTCAACACTCTTTGTTTGGCAAGACCAAACTTTATGACTGAGGTAATAAAACAGCTAGATCCAAAGTATAAGTAGAATAAAAAAAAATCCAAAAAATCTCTTCTCCAAGGAAAATTGAACAAGAAAAATGTTCATTGGCAAAATTTCAAAGCTAGTGAGCTTAAATATACCTTGGGAAAGGTTAGAGGATTTAAATATTTTGAAGAATCCAATATTGGTGGATTTATAAATATACATATATATATATATATATGAAGGTAAGAACACTGACAATCTGCCTAACTTACAATGCTACACATTAATGATAAAATCTACGTCTTGTCAACAAGGAATTTCGAACAAGTTTCAAGATCAATGACCGGTCTACAAAGGTTTCTCATTGGAACTAGAACTCTTAATCATTGTCGGGGCCATCTATCCTCGGTTGACAAGAACAATTGCTTGATCTTATCAACATTGCTGTGTAGAAGAATTGGAGGATCTTGAAAGAACTAAATTTGATGTCAAATTTGGTTCAAAGGTCAGATTTGTTATTAGTCTTATACCCAAGTGTCTGTTTAGAAGGGAAAAGGTTTTGATCTTTTGCCATACCATTGCTCCGATCAATCTGTTTCTTGGGCTATTTGTTGATTTTTGTTACGTGGTAGACCTAAACTAAACTTCACAGATAACACTCAACAATTTAGATAATAAGAATCATTGTTATAATTCCTAAAGTACGTATTCATATTTCACCTATTCTACCCAATTGTATGTTCATATTGCAATAAAAGTCATAGCTAAATAATTTTGAAATTTATCAGTTATATGAGTTTGTGAAATTATATATACTTAAACAAATTTGACACTTTTCAGATATGGTATAAACTGAGAATTCATTATGGAAAATGAATTTTATCTTTTATACTATTTCAAATATTCACAAAAAAGAGAAAGATCTTTTTGTTAATTTTGAAAATGATGTTACTTCATGTGTTACACACTAGGTTAGACAATAATTTAAAGAATGGATATAATAAATCAAAAAATCCAAATAAAATATTTTGAACGAAAAGCAAACAATAAAGAGATCAAACTATAAACAACTAAAGATGTCAGGATGAAAAAAGAAATTTATAAAATTTGTATACCATATAAGTTTGCACTATTTTTACCAATGCTAATATGAGTGAATAAGATTTTGAAGAATATTTCACGGGTCTCTTTTCATTACAATTTAGGTTTAGTCATGCAATGTTCATTTTTCCAACTTAATGAATTGCATCGTTACTCCATAAAGCCATGGCCATGGTCTACTTTACTGTGGTTTCCTTTTTTTCTTAATTTGTTCTTTGTGCTAAATTATGGAAATGACTCATGTTTAAACATCCAATGAATTGCTGATATTTAATTCCCTTGCTTACAATGACATTAAATTTGATTAAACTCAAAATCACTTGTTTGATAAACATTACTCATTTTATGCACGTGCGAAGCTTGTGCAATTTTCTAGTTATTTGCACGTAAGTAAAACAGTAAATATATTTCCAATCTACTCAAGAATTACATCTAATATACTAAATGTAAATTCCATATGCTACATGGATCAATAAACCTTAAATGTAAATCTCAAGATCATAACGAAAATCCACAAAATGGTGGAAAAGATGAACACAAAACTTAGAAATTTGAGAATTCACAAAATTTAGCAAAAGATTTTGTTTAGTTTTATCATTTAATTAATAAAAAGCTTTACGACAATATTTTATCATTTAAGTACTAAAAATTATGCTCGCTAAAAATATATGGCCCAAATTTTACAACAATGTCTGAGAGTTCTGACACTTGAAGAAGGGCATAATAACCCAAGGAGAAAGAAATCAAGGCTAATAAACGCTATGATGAAAGTTAATACAAATATCAAACTATTAGTTTCCAGTATCTTATTTTAGAATAATTGTGGGGAATATTTCAACACTCTTTCTTTGGCAAGACCAAACTTTTTTATAGAAGTAATAAAAGAGCTTGATCCAAAGTATAAGAGTAACAAAAAAAAAGATCCAAAAAATCTCTTCTCCCAGGAAAATAGAGCAATAAAAATGTTCATTGACAAAATTTCAAAACTGATCAGCTTAAATATACCTTATGAAAGGTTTGAGGGATTAAATATTTTGAACAATCTGATACTGGTGGATTTATAAATGTATATGAAGGTGAGAACACTGACAATCTCCCTATAATGCTACACATTGATGATGAAATCTACCTCTCCTCAACGAGGAATTTTGGACAAGTTTCGAGATTAAAGGCCTGTCTACAATGGTTTCCCATTGGAACTAGAACTCTTAATCATGGCTAGGACAATCCATTCTTGGTTGATAAGGACAATTGCTTGATCTAATCAATATTTCAATGCAGAAAAATTGGAAGATATTGAAAGATTTGTTCTAATAAATTTGATGTCAAATTTGGTTCAAAGGTCAGATTTGTTATTAGTCTTATACCCAAGTGTGTGTTTAGAAGGGAAAAGGTTTTGATCTTTTGCTATACCATTGCTCCGATCAATATGTTTCTTGAGCTATTTGTTGATTTTTGTTACATGGTAGACCCAAACTAAACTTCACAAGTAACACTCAACAATTTAGATAATAAGAATCATCATTATAATTTCTCAAGGACATATTCATATTTCACCTATTCTACCCAACTGTGTGTTCATAGTACAATAAAAGCTATAGCTAAATAATTTTGAAATTTATAAGTTATATGAGCTTGTGAAATTATATATACTTTAAAAAAAATTTGACACTTTTTAGATATGGTATAAACTGAGAATTCATTATGGAAAATAAATTTTATCTTTTATACTATTTCAAATATTCTCAATAAAGAGAATGATCTTTTTGTTAATTTTGAAAATGATGTTACTTCATGTGTTACACACTAGGCTAGACAATAATTTAAAGTATGGATATAAGAAATTAGAAAATCCAAATAAAATATCTTGAACAATAAAAAAACAATAATGAGATCAACTAAAAACAACTAAAGATGTCTGGATGAAAAAAGAAATTTATAAAATTTGTATACCATATAAGTCTTCATTATTTTAACCAAGGCTAATAATAGTGATGCAATGTACATTTTTTTAGCTTAATGAATTGCATCGTTACTCCATAAAGCCATGGCCATGTTCTACTTTACTGTGGATTCCTTTTTTTCTTAATTTGTACTTTGTGCTGAATTATGGAGATGACACACCTTTATGCATCCAGTGAATTGTTGGCATTTGATTTCCTTGCTTACAATGATATTAAAATTGATTAAACTCAAAATCACATGTTTGATAAACATTACTAATTTTACACACATGCGAAGAACGTGCATTTTTCTAGTTATTTATATGTAAGAAAAATAGTAAATATATTACCTCTCTACTCAAGAATTACATTTAATATACTAAATATAAATTCCATATGTAGCATGGATTAATAAACCTTAAATGTAAATCTCAAGATCATAATGAAAATCTACAAAATGGAGGAAAAAGATAAACACAAAAGTTAGAAAATTGAAAATTCAGAACATTTAGATAGATTTTGTTTACTTTTATCATTTAAGTACTAAAATGCTTTACGACCATGTTTTATCATTTAAGTACTAAAAACTTTACTAAATATTATGCTCATTGGAAAATATATGGCTTAAGTTTTACCGCAATGTCCGAGGATTCTGATACTTGATAAAGGGCATCATAACCCAAGGAGTACGAAGTCAAGACTAAGATAAGCAACACCCTTTGTTTGGCAAGACCTAACTTTATGACAGAGGTAATAAAAGAGTTGGATTCAAAGTATAAGAGGAATAAAAAAGAACCAAAAAATCTCTTCTCTCAAGAAAATAGTGTAAGAAAAATGTTCATTGACAAAATTTCAAAGCTAATCAGCTTAAATATACCTTAAGAATGGTTACAGGGTTTAAATATTTTGAAGAATCTGATACTTGTGGATTTATAAATGTATATGGAGATGAGAACACTAAGAATCTCCCTAGTTTATAATGCTACATAGTGATGATGAAATCTACCTCTCTTCAACAAAAGGAATTTTGGACAAGTTTCAAGATCAAAGGCCTATATACAAAGGTTTCTCATTGGAACTGGAACTCTTAATCATTGTTGGGGCAATCCTTTCTTAGTTGACAGGAACAATTGCTTGACCTACTCAATATTTCAATGTAGAAGAATTAGAGGATCTTGAAAGAACCAAATTTTTTATGCAAAATTTGGTTCATTAGTTATTATTCTTATTCCCAAGTGTGTGTTTAGAATGTGAGGACTTAAAAACTATTTTATAATTTCTCTTACTTTTGAAAAAAAGTTAGTTTATATTTTCTTTTATTTTACTTACTTGCCTCAATTTCGTGGTGATTTTAATGGTTGAGTCAAGATTTTTATCCTTTCCCTTTCATAATTTGGTGCATGTTAAGTTTCGTAGTGCATTGTAGTAGTGTAACTGACTAGTCAAGTGTATGCAATAAATTTGGGAGACGAGAACGGGTGTGGTGCTAGAGGGATTATGTGATTAGAAGTGTTAAGGGTGAATTAGAGGAACACAAGATGGATTAGTTATTAGAAATACAAGAGAGACAAAGAGATAGGAATGAAACCATGTAGTGCCAAGTGTCAACCATCTAGGATACCATTTGATTAAGAGAATTCTTGTGTTTATCTTCCAAAATTTGCCAAAAACTTCTCATTTTTTTCTTGCTTTTGGCCGAACCATAGAGGAGAGAAAAGAGAGAAAAAAACTTCAAAGTTCATTTTGATTACCTTGCTTGATTTGTGAGAAATTCAAAGATCAACCCTAATCCACTCCGATCAATCATGAGGTAAGCTTGAAGGAAAGCTTTTGGTAAAGTTTTGGAAGAAAAAATCTTGCATCCCTCTTGATTTGCTTGTCACTTTTGGGGTTGGAGGTTAAGAGGTAAACTTTGCTACTAAACCTAACTTTCTTGATGTTTATATGAAGATCTACTAGTTTTACTTGAGGAACTACTAGGTTTTCTTGATATATGATGATTTCCTAAATTTACTTGATGAACTACTAGATGTTTCTACTAGGTTTTAGGTTTCCTTGATGTATGTGGCTTTAGGGTGAAAAAGGCAAGACTTTCATGGAAGATTGAGTAGCTTGTAATTTCCAACTTTAATGTTCAATTTCCAGCCGTGATATGCATTTTCTAGCTTTGAGATGAATTTCCAGCTTTCATAGGAGATGTTCTAGCTTTGATATGAAATTTTAATCTCTGATATGTGTTTTTTAGCCTTGGTATGCAAATTTCCAACTTTGAGATGCAAAAATTTCAATTTTGATGTAGTTTACTTGGAGCTTTATATATGTCCAAAGTTGATAGCTTTCTCGACCTAGAATGGAGACCATGAACCCTATAACATATGATCGTGATTGTTAATGGTTTTTCTATGAAACTAGGGTTGAATATTGAATGGTTAACTTAAAGAATTGGAGGAAATATTGCTGGATTTTTCTCTTTGTTGGTCAAGTGAGAGAGAGTGAGAGTTGAGGTGTAACTTTAGGGTATTTTTGCTTTTCTTTTGCATGTGATTTTATTCGAGACACTTGTTAAAATTTTATTCTTTACTTGTATATCTATTTTGAGCCAAAGAAAGAGGTTTAAGTGAAAGGAAATGAGTTTTTGCCAAACTGTTTTAGAGTCGAAAATTTCCAGTTTTGAACATTACAAGTCTTGACTAGTTTTTCCTCAAAATTCTTGACTATAAGTGACGTATTTTTGCCCCATATTATACTTGAAACATTAAGCTATTGTCACGCCCCATTTTTTGTGAAAAAAATAATAAATTTACGGGTTTATAAAAATGGATTTTGATTAATTTTTGAGTAAAAATGAGTTTTTGATTTTTAGAAAATAAATAAAAAAATGACCCTAAATGGGACTAAAAAGTGCGACGATTTTGACCCAAAAATAATAGTTTAAAAAGGGTTTCCAATGAAAAATAGGAGTCGCCACTTGGTATTGAGTTAAGGTATACCAAGTCACCTAAAATGAAGTTTTAAAGAAAAAGTAGAAAAAAACCTTTTTAAACGACTCCAAATTTACGAAAATCAAGAGAAAAGGGGTCGGGAATCACATTTGAAGAAAGGGAAGGTAAGGATAAAATCCAAGGCACCCTTTCAATCTAACCAAGGCTAATTGCGTGATTTAGTAAAAAATTTTCTTATTTTAATCTAAGAATTTATCACATTTGGATGTCACTATATGGATGCAAAACCTAAACTTAGGAGGATATCGGGGGATCGGAATATCTCTTCAAAATTTAATTGGTGCAAATCACATTAATTGTGATGCCCAAGAATGACTCTTTGAAAGGGTCACGAATATGCAAAAATATGAGACCCGAAACAAAGAAAAGAAAATAATAATTATATAAATATACATGACCTAAAGGAATGCATCATAACGGGTGCGGGGGTCTAAAATTCGTGACTTTAATTTTCTTTTTAATAAAGGGAATACGAGCGTGCTAAGGCTAGAGAGTCATACTCGTCCATATCCCATATTCCAGGGGTATTTCTCCTATCTAATCAAGCAAGTGATCTAACCTAGTTCTAATTTTCTTAAATGGAATGCAAGTCTAAATGCCATGTTTCACATATAGGGGTAAGAAATATACATATAGGGAAAATATGGGATACGGGATATACATATAGGGAAATGTCATGCAAAATGAAAAAATCCTAAAAAGTAGAAAATATGCATAAAATATAATGATTATCACACAAACATGATCTAGTGCGTGAATGGTCTCTAAGGGTCTAACGTTGGACTAACCCATGTCTATAAGTTCTCACTAGCGTTGGACTAGTGAGAAATGAAAAAAGGGGCTATAACTAGCGTTGGACTAGTGTGGTGACATCATGCATTTATTATAATCAAGTAAATCATACAAAACATAATAAAGCAAATAAACACATAAATCACATAAAACACATAACATAAGTATGATATCTAGATGCAAGACCCTAAGAAAGCGAGTAACACGTAACACACAAGCACACAAAACAAATAAAGCAAATAAAGAGCTAACTATTACATTTGGGGGCCCTAACTGCAATCTAGGGGGGAAATAATAAAATAATAAAATAACTACCTAACTATTACATATTCTATCTAAATACATGTATTGAACCCCCAAACTATTACAATTTGGCATTTAAATGCCTCTCAAATAATCAAATATTAAATTAAAATAAATATACAAAATAAAAACAAATAAAGTGAATAAATAAATAAAAATAAAAATAAAATTCAAAAATCATGTAATTACACACGTAAAATCACATAGGAGTACATAGGAGGATTTAAAGATAATACAAGAGGATACCTCCCTTTGAAGTAGTAGCTAATGGGGGATTGGATTGCCCTATTTAACTCCAAAATTAGCAAAAATCATTAACACCAATTTAATTAACAAATAAAAGCAATAACATGTAAAGAAATGAAATTGATTAATTAAAACATTTAAATGAAAGTAAGTAACCCATATTAAAGAAAATTAAAAAAAATGGACCTAATTGAAAATTTTAAGAAAGTTTTAGGGGGAAATTTGTAATTATCATAAAGAGGGGTCAAATTTGATGAAAAATAAAGTTCAGGGACCAATTTGTAATTAAATTAGGGACCTAATTGAAATAAATTAAAAGTTTTAGGGCCCTAATATAATTAATGAAAGGTACAGGGACAATTCTGCAAAAACATTTTCTGGTTTCTTGGTAAGACAGGCCATTGGGTCATTTTCTTATTTTTTGGGCCAATAATCCCAACCGAAACCCAAAGCAAAAGGAGCGGGCTAATCCACCATTCTGACCCCAAAAATAATGCAACAAACTTATCGGCTTTAACCCTCCAGAGCCCAAGATACATCCAAATGAAAAAAAACCTTCCAAATAACCCAAACAAAAAACCAACTCCAATTCTCCTTTTATTTTACCAAAACCCAACAAACTAATAGGTGAACTAAAGAAATGTTAAGGTCTAATTTCATCCCAAAATCCAGAATTAATTAACTAAAAAGCACACTTAAAACACAAAAAAGAAGATTAAAGCTTAAAAAGGGTAATAATGATTTATTTGCAGAAGTTTTTGGGCCATAGTATGGTTAGGTGAAAGTTGGGGGGTTAAACTAAAATTTTCAAAACTTTCATGCAAAGCTATTCGAAGAAAGCCTTTCTTCTACGCATCTGCAACTCTTTTCACCACCGAACATTTAGACATGAAACTCAACCAACATTCTTCAGTGATTTGTCAAGACAAATGAAAGAAACAGACATCGGATACAACCCAACATGACTTCTAATGTCTACACAAGGAGATTAAAACAAGATCATGCGGTCCATTCAAAATCATTGCTGCATTTTTGGGTTCATCATTCACAACAAAGATTCTTCCAGTCAAATATCAAAGTTCTGAGACAAAAATGAGAAAGTAATGCAACCCACAACGTCATCCAAATCTTATTTCCCCAAACACTACATTTAACTACGAGATTAGGATAGAAAATCCGAATTAATGCCCTCAAAGAATAAAGGAAGTGAAGCTACAAAAGAAGGAACAAAAATGCGGCAAAGTTTTCATGAATTTTAGTGTAGATCTATGCTCATGTGACAAGGAGAGGAATGAAAGAGACTACCTTTAGCACCTTATGGAGTCCAATGAACAAGGAGGGATCGAAGAAAACGGCTCAGACTGCAAGATTTGAGCCACCCATCTTCTGTCAATGAGGGTTCGGGAACTGATAGCGGGCAGTTTTTGAGTCGAATTTTTGGGGGGCTAGAGACGATATTTCGAGGAACTTTCTAATGCAACTTCTTCTACTGCATGTAAATATAGTGCAGAAACAGAAAAAGTGCTCAGAACTTAAACAACGATGCCAAATTTGGTGCGAAAACGGGCTAGATCGTCAACCCTGGCTCACTTTTTTTACAAAATTTTCTCTGCACTTTTTCTCCTTCTTTTCTCTCCTTTTCTCTCTTTCTTTGTTTCCCTTTCTCCCACTCTTTTTCTCTCCGCCGCCCCCTCTTTGTTCTCTCTTGTTTTGGCTTCGTTTCTATCCCTTTTATATGAACCCACAAACCCAAAAACCCTCACCTCAAAGGTAAGGATGAAGGCTGGGTTTTTTCTAAGATTTTAAGCCATTAGATGGCATTTCCTCTGAAAAAATCTTGATAGAGATGAAAGGGATGAGCTGGCAAATGGTTGGGGAATAGGAAAAAACAAAAACGAGTGGACTTGGAGGCCTAAAATGGCCTCTACAAAATTTTTGCTATAACCCCGTTCATGACTTCGTACCAGGAAGCCATGAAGATGAATTGCGCGTGCGCCGCACCCTTTTTTTTTTTTTTACAAACAGATTTTCATTTTTCTTTTGTTTTCTACTTTTCTTTTTCTTTCCTTTTTGATTTTTCTAAAAAATAATTTTTCCAAGAGATAGAAGTGAAACAAAATTAATAAAAAATAAAAATATAATTTAACTAAAAATGAACAAATAAAATATAAATAACGTATAAAATGATAAAATTTTGGTGTTTACAACTTGCCCTCTTTATTTGAGTTTCGAAAAAACTCAAGATAAAAACGTAGACACCAAATTATTTATCTGTCAGCTCTGACCGTGATAGAAACAACTAGCGAAACCTGAACTAAAAAATTAAAGGGTTGGGAAGATAGAACCCAATCCCAACAAGATAAAAAACAGTCAGTGGGATAAAACCCAACCCTGCCGAGATTGGTGGGATAAAATCCAATCCAAACAAGATAAAAAAGGTCGGTGGGATAAAACCCAAACCTGTCGAGATTTGTGGGATAAAATCCAATCCCAACAAGATAAAAAAGGTCGGTGGGATAAACCAGCTGGTGGGAAATCCAAATCCAACAAAATAAAAACGGTCAGTGGGATAAAGTTCAAACCTACCGAGGTTGGTGGGATAAAATACAAACCCAACAAAATAAAAGCGGCTCAGTGGGATACAACCCAAGCCTGCCGAGGTTGGTGGGATAAAACCTAATCCTAGCAAGATAAAAGCGGTCAGTGGGATAAAACCCAAACCCAACAAGATAAAAAAAAACGATCAGTGGGATAAAACCCAAACCTGTCGAGGTTGGTGGGATAAAACCCAAACCCAATAAAATAAAAGCAGTTAGTGCGATACAACCCAACCCTGTCGAGGTTGGTGGGATATAACCCAAACCCAACAAGATAAAAGCGATCAGTGGGATAAAATCCAAACCTGCCGAGGTTGATGGGATAAAACCCAAACCCAACAAGATAAAAAAAATGGTTTTAAAAATAACTTTTGAAATCGCAATTTTCAGAACTTGTCCCAGTGTAGGGCTCTTTTTTTTTCTTTTTTTCTCTCTTTCTTTTTTTTTTTCAAACTAAAAATTGCCCCAATTTAATTTTAACTGGACTTCTCTCTCTTCTTATTCTTTCTTTTTTTTTCTTTTTTTTCTTTTTCTTCTGATATTTGTAGTTTTCTAAATGAACAATCCGATCCATCATTTTGTCATGTAGTGTTGTTCCCCCTTCATGATTGACTTTCAAATTTTCATGATTCTGACTTACTCTTCTTCATCAATTTCTATCATAAACCTGTACTAAGGGGATTTTTAAAAAACACTTGAATTTTTTGAAATTCTTTTTCTTTTCTTCTCTCTTCTTTTTTTTTTAGCAATGATATAACAATTAAGGTTCATGCAAAGTGTGACTTATCAAAATTTGAAAAATATACTTGACTTTGGACATACCCTACAAATGTATTATAAAATTTTGCCTCATTTGAACCTATTTGGCGAAATCTCACAAATGTATTACAAAACAATTGTCCCAATTTGAACCTATCTTGCAAAATATATATAAAATATTACCCCAGTGTGGGTCTATTTCATCGCAAAAATTTTGTTCGGATGGCTTTATTTATTTAGACAAAACAAGAAAAATGTGTTTCCTAGAATTGAGAAAATGATTACATATTGACATGCAATGTGAATAAAAATTACATTTTTCAAATGAAAAAATTTAAATGTCGTGTTTAAACTCATATAGAAGATTTCATGGTAAATCTTTCAAAACAAGACTAAATTGTAAAAAATTCCTCCCTCGTTTTATAATCGGTGTTGAAGGTAATGGGTCACCACTTCTTGTTAGCTCATCTTTCAGAATCAAATAAGTGGGTATTATTCATGATTTTTGAGGTGGTTCAAGGAGATGATATGTCAGGATCTGTCTTGTTTTTATGCCCAGATTATGTCTAACCCATTCAATATCACATCTTGATGAAAGCAAATAATTTATCACTCTTATTTCTTGAGAAAACTCAATCAACATATAAGCTCTATAAGTTTGTAATATATGGGTAGAAACGATAGCTAAAAATGTGAAAATAGATTATGGCCTTATGATCACAAGTGATTGACAAATCCTTAGAAGCATGATCCTTACTTCAAGTCATCATGGAAGATAAGTCAGGGATGAACTTTATGTGCTTGTAATATGGCTTGAAGACGGTAGTTAAAGAAATAAAATTTTCAATGACAATGCACTTAAAATCGCATTCCTTCCCAAAAAATTGCCCTAGTTTTGGATTCAAAGATTTTGGATTTTATTTGACTTTTATTATCACTCACTAGGGGATTTAGCATTGAATCTCTTTGCATTTTTCATTTTCTCTACTCTTCTTATTTTCTTTTCACATTTTTCTTTTTCTTTTCTTCTCTTTTTTCTTTTCGTCTCTTTTCTCTTTTCTCTCTTTTTTTTCTTTCTCAATATCAAAATACCAAAAATGATGGAATTGAGAATCCCCTCACTTTTTAAATATAAATGCCCCTTCTCTCTCCTTTTTTTTTTTCAAAATTGGATCCCAAATATTAATGGTACAATCAAATTTCTCCAACTTGTAATTCTCTCTCTTCTTTTTAATTTTAGCATTTTTACTTTTTTTTTTGAAAAATTCTCCAATCTCCTTCCCTAGTGTGGGGTGCGATCAT
The DNA here is from genome assembly GCA_023065735.1 of Coffea humblotiana. Classification (NCBI taxonomy): domain Eukaryota; kingdom Viridiplantae; phylum Streptophyta; class Magnoliopsida; order Gentianales; family Rubiaceae; genus Coffea; species Coffea humblotiana. The sequence continues at coordinate 7,510,614 of CM041215.1, forward strand.
AAGTGCTTTGAAAAGAACCACCCATTTAAGTTCAAATGAGGATGCAAGGGGGTAAACAGTGTTTAGATTGTAGAAACAATGGCCAAAGCATCGTTCTTATGCCTCATAACGACCAAAGTAAAGAATAGCTCATTGAGAATCCATTCCCTTTTGATATTTAAAAATTTTCCCAATGTAGGATAATGATCATTAAGGCTCTTATTTGAAACAAAATTATTCCTTTAAAGGTTCAAATGAGAGAGCAAATGATAAAATCTGTATAGATAGAGAAACGAACGCTTGAAGTATCATTCCAAATTTTTCAAAACAAATAAGAATAATATACATTCTTACTTTCACTTAGATGTAGATTGAATTTGGTTAGACACGGTAGACACAATTTGTAGTTTGTCAATCAATGTGACTGATTTTTTTTTGAGGGGTTAATAGAAGTAGGCAAAATATGGAGAATGAAAGGGAAAAGGTATCTCATTGGTCTATTGAGACAAATCCTCATATTTGAGTGACCTCTTTGATTTCGAGTGCTCTTATTGAATAATCTGGATTGCAAATATAGTGTATGCCAAGATTTTAGAGAATTAAACATACACTTGTGAATTTTCAGGCAAGAGGTTGAAAAATCTCAACTTAGTCTTATTTCTTAAAATTCATCATGAAATCCCTCAATTAGCCAATAAAGAATGAAATATACATAATTATATACAAAACAATAATTGTCTAAATGAAAAACTTTATTGCTGAAAATATTTGAAACAAAATTTCTTATTCCACTATAATACAAATTAGAAAAGAGAAATTTCTAAAGAGCTCCACATATACACATTTTTTTATCTCATTTTCTTTGGAACAAAATGTGTTAACAAATCAAATAAACAGGATTTTTTTTTACAAACAATTATGGAATCTCTCAGATGCTTTAGATTAGCGCCTCCTGATGGATTCTTCAAATATTTACTATAGGGTCTGCCTAAGAATCAAGTAATATTTGTAATTTTCAAAATTTATTAAACCAAAATTGTTATCAGATATAGAAAAAATATTTTCACCTTTTTGAAACATCTTTTATAAATGCAGGGGAGGGGGAAAAATAAAAGGAAAAAAATACCCGGAGTTAGTAAACAAAATTGTAAAATCGGTATGCATGTCCTATGGAGAGCCCTTTTATGCCAAGGGTTGGTCTAAAATGAAAATGCAATCCTCTAGGGTAGGCACCATACAATACCTGATGAATCCGATCAACTTATTGAGATTTGAGTGAAAGGAATTTGAAAAATTTGGCCAATTGGAGTGACAAGAGATATTTGTCCTAACAAAATGAGGACAAGTCCGAATAGATTGATTACTTTAATTAACACATAAAATATGTGTGAAAGAGCATACTCTTGAAAGGATTGCATTGTCTCGACTAGTTTATTCAGGGAACCTTAGATCGAAACTCTAAAAGAGAATAAACGGGTCAAATGGATTAGATGAAATTGATGATTTATTCAAAAATTGACTGGATCGCCCTAAAAATGGGTAAATTGGTCAAATGGATTGAATGAAATAAATTGATTTATTCAAAATTGACTGGATTGTCCTAAAAATGAATAAACTGATCAAATGAAATAAATTGATCAAATAGATCGGATGGAGTGATGATTTATTCAAAAATTGACTAGACTGTTCTAAAAATAAATAAACTGATAAAATGGATTGGATAGAATTGACGGTTTATTTGAAAGTTGACTAGATTGCCCTAAAAGTGAATGAATGGATTGAATTAATGATTTATTCAAAAATAACTAAATTATTCTAAAAGTGAATGAATTGATCAAATAGATGAAATGAATGAATTGATAAAATGGATTGAATGAAATTAATGAAAAATTGGTCAAATGGATTGAATTAAATTGTCCTAAAAATTGAATAATCTGTTCAAATGGATTGAATGAAATTGATGGTTTATTCAAAAATCCATTGAATTGTCTGATCATTGGTAGTTAAAAAAAATTCATTGCGATACGTTAGTTTATGAGTTTTCTAAAATCAAGATTTGGACTCGATATATTTATCGTCTTAACAATGAGGAATTATTTGTGACTTTCTTCAACTTAATGTCCTTTTACGCAAGAGATTTTTACCAATTCAAATAAAATGGCCAAAAGATGATTGTTAGATACTCATATTCTAATGTGTAAAAGTTGATCTATTATCATGGAAAAGATCGGATTCTACCTTATCTCGTGCACTACCCTTTTGGATGATACAAAATATAAACGTGCAAGTCTCATTGAATTACATATCCGAAACACAAGGTGGCTTATTCCTAGTATGGATTCTCTATGTGGCATTCTCTCTAAAGTTTATACATGATGCCAATTTATCAAAACAATTAAATATGCAATTTGAAATGAAAATATGATCTAAGGGACCCTTCGTGTACCAGGGTAGGCCTAAAATAATGTGCAATTATTAACCCACGAATGCAATAATTGGAATTTAAACGTGTAATAACCTATCTAAAAGGGTAGGTGCTAAAGAGTATCATGCCAGAACTCTTATTTCTAGCATTTGTGAATGCAAAAGACGAGAAAATAAGGAAAGTTTAGTTCAACACATAACACGTTGGGGCAATTAGATAATAAAAAGTAAAAGAAAAATAAAGAAAGAGGAGTGGAATCCCTCCCTTCGTGCCTAGTGTTCTTAATTGGTACAGTCGACTCTATTCTAGGCGATTTCTAATATAGATGCATGAGGTTGGACTCACTAATGCATCTAGACTCGATAAAGTTTGGTCCTCAAACCTTCAGACCAAAGCGAAGGGTCATCAATCCCAAGGCCCAAGAATCGGTGGTTCGAGTGATCTCTCGGACATTACTATGCGCACATTGTGCTACGGCCACATGTCCAAGTGGATCAATTCTAATCCTAAATAGGGAAGAGTGGTATGACAACCACTAAAAGTAAAAAAGAAATGAGGGGGTTATAAAGTAAACGTATGCACGTATGAAGTGCTCCTTTTGAAGGGAGGGATTAAATGCCATCAAATGTGGGTGAAAGTTCTAGGGTGGCTATCCTCCCCAAGATGCAAGCGCGATATATAAATATAAGTGAATGAAATAAAACATATCACATACACGAATATTGAGACGACTGCGCGCGTTAAATGCAAGAAACCCTAAAAAGAAAAAAAATGCAACCTAAAAACCTCCCAAATGTGATTATAAGAAGGTTAGAAAAAGTAAAAGATTGACTAAATCAAATACTCCGGATTCCTCTAAGTCCCCAGTGGAGTCCGCCAGCTGTCGCACCCCATTTTTTGTGGAAAAAATAATAAATTTAAGAGTTTATAAAAAATGGGATTTTGATTAATTTTGAGTAAAAATGATTTTTTGATTTTTAGAAAATAATAAAGAAAAATGGGACTAAAAAGTGCGACGATTTTTGACCCAAAAATAATAGTTTAAAAAGAATTTTTAATGAAAAATAGTAATCGCCACTTGGTATTGAGTTAAGGTGTACCAAGTCATCTAAAATAAAGTTTTAAAGAAAAAGTTGAAAAACCCTTTTTTAAATGACTCCAAATCTACGAAATCAAAAGAAAAGGAATCAGGAGTCGCATTTGAAGAAAGGGAAGGCAAGGATAAAATCTAAGACATCCTTTCAATCTAACCAAGACTAGTTGCGTGATGTAGTAAAAACTTTTCTTATTTTAACCTAAGAATTTATCACATTTGAATGTCACTATATGGATGCAAAACCTAAACTTAGGAGAATATTGGGGGGTCGGAATATCTCTTCAAAGTTTAATTTGTGCAAATCACATTAATTGTGATGCCCCAAGAATTACTCTTTGAAGAGATCACGAATATGCAAAAAATATGAGACCCGAAGAAAAGAAAGAAAATAATAATAATATAACAAATATATATGACCTAAGGGAATGCATCATAATAGGTGCGGGGAACTAACACTCGTGACTTCAATTTTCCCTTTAATAGAGGGAATACGAGCGTGCTAAGGCTAGAGAGTCATACTCGTCCATCTCCCATAATTCGAGGGGTATTTCCTATCTAGTCAAGCAAATGACCTAATCTAGTTCTAATTTTCTTAAATGAAATGCAAATTTAATGTCATGTCTCACACATAGGGATAAGGAATATACATATAGAAAAATATGGGATAAGGATATACATATAGGGGGAGTAATAGGATAAGGAATGTACATATAGTTGGAATATGGGATAAGGGATGTACATATAAGGGAAATGTCATGCAAAATGCTAAAAAACCTTAAAGAGTAGAAAATATGCATGAAAATGTAGTGATTATCACACAAACATGATCTACTGCGCGGTTGGTTCCTAAGATTCTAGCGTTGGACTAGCCTATATCTATAAGTTCTCACTAGTTATTGGACTAGTGAGAAAATCGGAAAAGAAGGGCCACAAATAGCGTTGGACTAGTGTGGCGACGCCAATGCATTTATTATAATCAAATAAATCATATAAAATATAATGAAAGTAAATAAACACATAAATCACATACAGCACGTAGCACATAAGCATGATATCTAGATGCAAAGATTCTAAGAAAGCGAATAACACGTAAACACACAAACATGCAAAACACAAAGCAAATAAAGCGAATAAAGATCTAACTATTACATTTGGGGGCCCTAACTACAATCTAAAAAGGAAAAAGAATGAAATGAAATGAAATAATAACCTAACTATTACAATTTGGCATTTAAATGCCTCTGAAATAATCAATAATTAAATTAAATTAAATATCAAAACTAAAAACAAATAAAATGAATAAATAATTAAAATAATTAAAAACATTCAAAAAAAACATGCAACTACAAACATAAAATCACATAGGAGCACATAAAAGATTTTAAATAATAAAAGAAAATACCTCCCCCTTGAAGTAGTAACTAATTGGGTTTGATTTTACCTATTTAACTCCAACATTAACAAAATCATCAAGGTACCAATTTAATTAACAAATAAATCATAAAAAAATGGAAATAAGCATGAAATCTTTCAATTGAACACTTAAATGAAGTGTAATCAATAATTAAAGAAGAAAGGTAACTTCTATTTAAGAAATCAAATCTGTTAGGGATCTAATTGCAAAAATTAATAAAGTTTTGAGGGTTCAATTATAATTATCACAAAGTTCCTGGGTCAAAATTAAATAAAAATAAAGTTCAGGGACCTATTTGTAATTAAATTAGGGACCTGATTGAAAGAAATTAAAAAGTTTTTAGGACTGTAGCATAATTATTTAAAAAGCGGAGGCTGATTTGTGATTTCATTTTCTGGTTTCCGGTAGGACAAAGGCCAATGGGCCATTTTTGCCTTTAGTTTGGGCCAAAATCACTTGGCCTGACAGGAAGTCAAGGAAAATGAAGCGGTCAGTCCCACCTATTTCCTAAATCAAACCCAGCCAAAAAAATGCTAGGTTTAAGCAACAAAGCCCACAAACGACCCAACGCAAAATCAACTTCTTGGCCCAATTGTTTAACCCAAAAACATGTTTCTTTCACCATCAAATGGCCAAAACGCATCAAACTATGTAAAACAAACAAGGAAACATCAGATCAAAATGGAAAGAAGAAAAAATAAGAACACTCCGGCGGGTCGACCGGCCGGAAACTGGAAATTTTCATGCCAACTTGGCCGCAGTTTCACCGGAATCGCGTTTCTCAACCTTTTAACCTCAGATTTTTACATAAGCATGAATATTACATCACATTGAACTTAAACAAGCATCAAAACGATCCAAAAGATGCATAATCATGAAGATGTATGGGATCTAAGTTCTTTAACATGAAAACCCATAAATTAACCCAAATAGCTTGCATGACGGTCGAATCAAACTAAGAAAGGTTGGAGGAATACCCGATGAAGCTTTAAACCAAACTTGAACCGAAAGAACGCGAATGGAAGCCGATTATGAAAGTTCTAACAAGAGGGTGGTGACACTAGGGATGATGAGACGGCAAGTTTGATGCCAAATTCGAAGGCCTTCCAATCGTTTTTTTTCGACAAAATGTCTGAATGAAAGTTCTTCCTCTGACTACGTAGATGGTGCAGAAATTCAAAGCTCCTCAAGATAAGCTATGATGAAAGAGAAAACTGCCCTGAAAAATGGCTGTAGAACCAGCCTTTTCCAACAATTTTCTGCAAAAAATATTTTCTTTTTCTCCCCTTTTCTTTCTATTTTTTTGCTGTTTTTTGCTTTTTTCTTTACTCCCCACCAGCCCTCTACTCTCTCTCGTTCTCTTAAAGCTATTTATATGAGATAAGGGTCCTCAAACTCTCATCTCAATGGCTCTTATAAAATCCATTTTTGTGGAGTTCTTGGAGCCATTAGATGGCATAATTCTAGGTCCTTCTTGATGTTTATGATTGTTGTTACATGTCCCTGTACTAAGGGGCTTAAAAGGAAAACAAGAAATGCAAGAAAATCGGTGGCAATCGAAAGAGAAAATGGAGCTGCAATTTTTGGTACTATTGACCGCTAGCTTCTTGTACCAGCTAAAGAAGAAGACACGCGTGCGTGGAATTTTATTTTTTTTTTTGCAAAAATCGATTTTGATTTTTGTTTTCTTTCATTTTCTGCTTTTTTTTTTCAACGAATTAATTAATTAAAAAAATGATTTTCATAAAAAAATGGAAATAAAACAAAATTAACAAAAATTTAAACAAAATTAACTAAAATGAAATAAAAATGCTAAAATTTTGGTGTCTACATCTATCATACGTGGTTTCTGCCTTGATTTGATCTTAATTTGAATAAGAAACCATGACACTTTTGATAAGCGATATGAGGGTTAACCCTGCAAATTACTTTATTTTCTAAGTGAAGTTTTGAAACTTACATTTTGTCATTTATGTGTACCTCAAGTGGTTAGATTCTTGATATATTATACGATTACAGGAATTGAGCATATCCAAGAGGACGAATCAGGGGTTTGAAGTGAAACGATTGTGATTTATTGATGAGTGTTCCTTCCATGTTTGTGCAATGAATGGCTATGTTGAATGTTTGTGAATATTTGTTTGAATGTTAAATGCTTTCCAATGATTGTTAAATAGATTTTCAATGGGCATGTACCTTATTGCACTCGACTTAAGTGAAATGTGAATTTTTGACAATCAAATAATTGAATATTACTTGTGCATGAATGTAAGTCATGTGTACTGTATTACATTGGCTGAATTGGGTCCTTGCCTTTCATTGGCAGTCGACTCGAGTTGGAAGTAGACTTGGTCGGAAGGCTGATGATTCTGGGACAGTGTTTTGGTATACTCGAGTATGACCACGAAGTCGGGTGGAGTACTGGCCAGTGAATGCATTGCAATGACTGAAATAAATAACTGATTGAATGAAATGATCACTGTGGAAGTTTTTGGTTTTCAAATGTTTTCAAATGTTGGAAGTTATAAGAAAGAGATGGATGGAGAATGACAGAATGACTAAATAAATGAATGAATGACACCAAGTGAGTATGTATCCTTTTACTGAGTGTGCTATAGTTCTTGATTGCTCCAAGTGTTTTCCTCGAACGGTTGCTGTTAAATGTGTATGTTAGTGATTTAACTGCTCGAATGCTTGTTTGGGAGCCTCACTGGGCTTCTAGTTCATCCCATTAGATTTGTTTTCCTTGCAAGAGTGGAGGTTCGGAGCGAATAAGCTTAAACTAGTGTGTAATAATCCTCTTGAACATGTACTTTTGGTAGACAAATTATATTTTGATCTTTGGTGGTGTATCTTACGTTTCACTTTTGGATTGTAATTAAACTTGAATTATTAGTTGAATTGTAGAACTCTAATGTAAATTTGGAGGCTTGAATGGTTATTTTGTGAATTTATTGTAGTAAATGTAGTGAGTCTTGGTGAGAGTTGGGCAGACAGTCTGTCAAATCCTTAGGTACACCCTAGGGGGAGTTGGGTCGTCACAGGTGGTATCAGAGTCTAGGTTTGAATTGGCCTGGGCGGATTGAGTAAATGTAGTTGTGATGACTTAAGTGTCAGTGTTTAAGTGTGAAACTCTGAAGAGTTAGGGGGTGAATCTTGATGCTTAATTTCATGGTGTTTTTAATGACTGAGTCGAGATTTTTATCTTTTCCCTTTCATAATTTGGTGCATGTTAAGTTTGATAGTGTAACCGACTAATGAAGTGCATGCAATAAATTTGATGAACGAGAACGGGTGTGGTGTTAGAGAGATTATGTGATTAGAAGTGTTAAGAGTCAATTAGAAGAGCACATGTTGGATTAGTTATTAGAAACACAAAAGAGACAAAGAGATAGGAGTGAAACTATGTAGTGTCAAGTGTCAACCATCTAGGATACCATTTGACCAAGAGAAGTCTTGTGTTTATCTACCAAAATTGGCCAAAAACCTCTCATTTTTTTCTTGCTTTTAGCCGAACCATAGAGGAGAGAAAAGAGAGAAAAAAACTTCAAAGTTCATTTTGATTACCTTGCTTGATTTGTGAGAAATTCGAAGATCAATCATAATCCACTCCGATCAATCTTGAGGTAAGCCTGAAGGAAAGCTTTTGGTAAAGTTTTGGAAGAAAAAAATCTTGCATCCCTCTTGATTTGGTTGTCATTTTTGGGGTTGGAGATTAAGAGGTAAACTTTGCCACTAAACCTAACTTTCTTGATGTTTATATGAAGATCTACTAGTTTTACTTGAGGAACTACTAGGTTTTCTTGATATATGATGATTTCCTAAATTGACTTGATGAACTACTAGATGTTTCTACTAGGTTTTAGGTTTACTTGATGTATGTGGCTTTAGGGTGAAAAAGGCAAGACTTTCAGGGAAGATTTCATGGTTTTGCTAGAGTAGCTTGTAATTTCCAGCTTTAATGTTCAATTTCCAGCCTTGATATACATTTTCTAGTTTTGAGATGAATTTCCAGCTTTCATAGGAGATGTTGGCTTTGATATGAAATTTTAATCTCTAATATGAGGTTTTTAGCCTTGGTATGCAAATTTCCAACTTTGAGATGCAAAAATTCCAATTTTGATGTAGTTTACTTGGAGCTTTATATATGTCCAAAGTTGATAGCTTTCTCGATCTAGAATGGAGACCATGAAGCCCATAACATATGATCGTGATTGTTAATGGTTTTTCTATGAAACTAGGGTTGAATATTGAATTGTTAACTTGAAGAATTGGAGGAAATATTGCTGGATTTTTCTCCTTGTTGGTCAAGTGAGAGAGAGTGAGAGTTGAGGTGTAACTTTAGGGTATATTTGCTTTCCTTTCGCATATGATTTTATTCGAGACACTTGTTAAAATCTTATTCTTTACTTGTATATCGATTTTGAGCCAAAGAAAGAGGTTTAAGTGAAAGGAAATGAGGTTTTGCCAAACTATTTTAGAGTCGAAAATTTCCAGTTTTGAACATTACAAGTCTTGACTAGTTTTTCCTCAAAATTCTTGACTATAAGTGATGTATTTTTGCCCCATATTATACTTGAAACATTAAGCTATCATACATGTGGTTTCTGCCTTGATTTGAACAAGAAACCGTGACACTTTTGATAAGCGATATGAGGGTTAACCCTGCAAATTACTTTATTTTCCAAGTGAAGTTTTGAAACTTACATTTGTCATTTATGTATGCCTCAAGTGGTTAGATTCTTGATATATTATACGATCACAGGAATTGAGCATATCCAAAAGGATGAATTAGGGGTTTGAAGTGAAACGATTGTGATTCATTGGTGAGTGTTCCTTGCATGTTTGTGCAATAAATGACTATGTTGAATGTTTGCTTGAGTGTTCAATGCTTTTCAACGACTGTTAAATGGATCTTCAATGGGCGAGTGTGTACCTTATCGCACTCGACCTAAGTGAAATGTGAATTTTCAATGATCAAATGATTGAATATTACTTGTGCATGAATGTAAGCCATGTGTACTGTATCGCATTGGCTAAATTGGGCCCTTGCCCTTCATTGCCAGTTGACTCGAGCCAGAAGCGGATTCGGTCGGGAGGCTGGTGACCCTGGGACAGTGTTTTGGTATACTCGAATACAACCACGAAGTCGGGTGGATTACTGGCTAGTGAATGCAATGCAATGACTAAAATAAATGACTGAATGACTGAATGAATGGCTCCAAGTGAGCACGTATCCTTTTACTGAGTGTGCTATTGTTACTTGATTGTTCCAAGTGTTTTTCTCGAATGGTTGTTGTTAAATGTATATGTCCGTGATTTAACTGCTTGAATGCTTGTTTGGGAAACCCCACTGGCTTCTAGCTCATCCCATTAGTTTGTTTTCCTTATAAGAGTTGAGATCTGAAATGAATAAGTTTGAACTAAAGTGTACTGATCATCTTGCACATGTACTCTTGGTAGACAAATTGTATTTTTTTGATCTTTGATGGTGTATCTTACGTTTAACTTTTGGTTTGTAATTAAATATGGATTATTGGTAGAATTGTAGAACTCTGATGTTATTTTGGAGACTTGAACGGATTTCTTGAGAATTTAATGTAGTAAATGTAGTGAGTCCTGACGAGAGTTAAGCAGGCGGTCTACCAAACCTTTTGGTACGCCCAAGGGGAAGATGGGGTCATCAGTTCTCGACTCAACTACATTTACTACATTAAATTCTCAAGATATCCATTCAAGCCTCCAAAATATCATCAAATTTCTACAATTCAATCAAAATTCAAACTTAATTAAAACTAAAAGTACATGTGCAAGTGGATCATTACATACTATTTCAAGCTTATCCGCTCCGAATCTCCGCTCCTGTAAGGAAAACAAATCTAAGGGGGGGTGAGCTATTGCCTAGTGAGGTTCCCTAAACAAACATACAAGCAAAACACCAGTCAAAGCACAAAAATATTGCATTTAACAATTTCACACACTTTGCATAGTAGTAAACAATCTCAAGGCATTCAAGAAGTAATCATTCAATCATTTAAAGGATATGAGCTGACTTGGAGCCATTCATTCATTCAGTCATTCAGTCTCCGTCCATTTCTTCGTTATAACTTCCGATATTTGAAAACACATTTGAAAACAAAAACCCTAACATTGATCATTTCATTCAGTCAGTCTTTCAGTCATTCATTCATTACATTTTATTCACTGGCTAGTACTGTACCTGACTTCGTGGTCATACTCGAGTATACCAAAAAGTGGCCCAGGGTTACCAACCTACCTGACCGAGTCCGCTTCTGGCTCGAATAGACTAGCAAAGGGCAAAGGCCCAATTCAGCCAATGGCTTATATTTATACACAAGTAACATTCAATCAAGTAATCGTTGAAAATTCATATTCATTTAGGTCGAATGTGGTAAAGTACAAACTCATCTAGCAATAGTAAAGTGATCTTTGAAGTACATTTAACAGTCAAACAATGACCACACAATCAAGGCTTTCAATTCACAAACACATGGAACACTCACTACTTGACCTCAATGTTTTCACTTCAAACCCTAATTCATCTTCTCAAGTCCTGTGGTCATATAAACTATCAAGAGTCTATCCATTTAAAGCCAAGATAAATGAGAAAATATGAGTTCAAAGCTTCACTTAACAAACACAGAAAATTGCAAGTTTAACCCTAATATAGCTTCCGAAAGGGCCATGGTTTCTTGTTCAAATCAATTTCAAATCAAGGGAAAACCATATGTATCATCGGTCCATGTTTCAAGTATAATATGGAGCAAGAACATGTCAATTATAGCTAAGAATTTTGAAGACAACAGGATAAGATTTCCGAGGCATAAAACTGGAAATTTCAAGTAAGAAAAACATGTTGGAGAAAACTCATTTTCCTTCTCTTGTCTTCTTTGTTTTGACTCAAATCCAACATATAGGTGAAGATTTAGGTTTAACAAAGTATCTTGAGCAAAACTTTGCCAAAATCACCACAAAATTCTGGAAATCAAAGCTGAAAAATGGCCCTTTCTAGCCAGCCAACTCTAATAGAAATTACAGCAAGTTTTTTCCAAATTTTCCAACAAAACTTCCAACTTTCAACCTTATTTTCTTGGCGAAACCACTATCAATCAAGATATCATGTCATGACATATATGAACCATCTTATTAGCAAACAAACCCATCAAAATTTCACATATTCAAAACTCTAAACTAATCTAACTACATTATGCACCAAAGTTGGAAATTACAACATAACCTTGAAAAACCATGAAATCTTCCATAAAAGTCATGCCTTTTACCTTATGGAGTATCATCCATCAAGTAGATGCAAAAATAAGTGAAGAAAGATAAGGTTGCTATCAAGTTTATCTCTTAAATCCCACAAAACAAAGTTGGAAATTCACAGCATAACTTGAAAATCATGAAATCCACCATACAAGTCTTTCCTTTAACTTCTATAACATCATATATCAAATAAACTCAAAGATAAGGGAAGATTTCTAACAAAATTCACCTCTTTACCTCCAAATTCTTAGATGGACAGCCAAGCAAGAAGTACTTAAGGGTTTCTTCCTCCAAAACACAAGGAACACTCAAGGGCATACCCAAGGGTTTGGCGGACTGCCTGCCCAACTTTCGCCAAGACTCACTACATTCACTACAATAAATTCTCAAAATAACCATTCAAGCCTCCAAATTAACATCATAGTTCTACAATTCAACCAATAATTCAAGTTTAATTACAACCCAAAAGTAAAACTTAAGATACACCATCAAAGATCAAAATACAATCTGTCTACCAAAAGTACATGCGTAAGAGGATCATTACACACTAATTCAAGTATATCTGCTCCGAACCTTCACTTCTAGAAAGAAAACAAATCTAATGGGAGCTTCTATAACATCATATATCAAATAAACTCAAAGATACGGGAAGATTTCTAGCAAAGTTCACCTCTTTACCTCTAAAACCTTAGATGGACGGCCAAGCAAGAAGTACTCAAGAGTTTCCAAAACCTCTCCAATAGTTTCCTTCCAAACTTAATTCAAGGTTTGTTGTAGTAGACTAGGGTTTTCTCTTGTTTTCTCTCACTAATTAAGGAAGAAATCAAGGCTTGAACTTGTAGTTTTTCTCTCCCTTTATCTCTCACATTTTTTGCCATCTCAAGAAGAAAATAATGGAGTTTCGGTGCTAAATTGAAAGATAAACACAAGACTTCTCTTGGTCAAATGGTATCCTAGATGGTTGACACTTGGCACTACTTGGTTTCATTCCTATCTCTTTGTCTCTCTTGTGTTTCTAATAACCAATCCATCTTGTGTTCCTCTAATTCACTCTTAACACTTCTAATCACATAATCCCTCTAACACCAAATTTATTGTACATACCTCACTAGTCGGTCATACTAGTATCATATACTATGAAACTTAACATGTACCAAGTTAAATAAGAAAATAGGTTAAAACTCACGATTGAACCAATAAAGCAACCAAGAATTTAAGGCTAGTAAGTGAAAATAAAAAAAAATATGTAAATAACTGTCGGGTCACAAAGCAACTTGCAAACAACTAAAAGTGAGCAAAAATAAACAAAAACCTTTGTCTTAGTCAAAACTTGTTTGAAAAGTTGACAAATGGAAAAATCTCAAGTGATACATATCTCTTATGTCAAAATATCTTTCTTTCCGTAAATATCTCTTGCCACAAAACAATAGGCAATCAATTGAAAGAATCAATAAGGTACAACAGTCCGTTAGCATTCAATACATACAAGCAAGTAATCGAAAACGAAAAATATGAAAATTTTGAATCCTCACGCTCTCTCTCCCCTAAAAGAATTTCATTCTTGAAATTCTAACATCTGCTCACAAAAACTCTAGTCAACAAGGTTTCTCTATGACAAATACAAAACTTCCAGATAAAACATCATGAAACTCAGTGAGGTTTCCAAACAAGCATTCAAGCAGTTAAATCACGGACATATACATTTAACAACAACCATTCGAGGAAAACACTTGGAGCAATCAAGTAATAATAGCACACTCTGTGACGCCCCCACCTCTCCCAAGGGTATCAGCGGGACGTCTGCCCAACTCTCGTCAGGACTCACATACTCATTCAAGTTTAATAAAGAACCACAAGTCAACCATCGATTTAATTTAAAAAAAATACTTCAAATATACAAGTCCCAAAACTCCCAAGTGTACCATTTACAATTACAATCCAAAATACCCAAGTAACAAAATTTACAGTTTAATGGTCTCCAATAACATACAAAAGTATACTAGTTTCAACCAAAAGTCGCTAGTTTAGAATCATCAACTTCCACCTCCAAGTCCTGTTAAGGAAAACAAACTCAAAGGAATGAGTTAACGTTCAGTGAGGTCAAGAAAATTAAGCAAGCAAGCAAATAGCACCAATCAATCAAATAATATATTTGAAAGCAACATTCACATGAAATTTCATTTGAGTGCACAAGTAGGAATTAAACAAACATGGAAGGATTTCCCAGAATGTATCCTAATTTTTGGCCTAATTCTTCTTCTGATGATCGATTCATCCTCGGATTTAGGAGTAATTCATCAATTTTTGACCGATTCACGCCATTTGGGGTTGACTCTCCGTCAACTCAAGAAGTAACATGACCGTAGCACTCCACTTATTTCCTCCATCCAACATAACACTCACTCGAATTCGGAACCAAACATTCATGTAGTGGCAATACTATTCAAGTATGCCAAGCGAGATCTCAAAAGATCAAGCTATATCATTTCCCAAGGTTCACCAAACTTCTCGACTAAACTTTTGTCGGCTCAAGTTACGAGGTTAGACAATGAGTTGGGGCGTCCCAACAAATATAATTGGTCGATGAGACAACACTCCAATCAATTTAGAATTGTTCATAGTTCTGAGTCGGTATGAGAGGCACCTCCCACCCGATTAGGATGTGGTACATGCTGCTGCTCAGAGAATTGATCATAGCACTGAGTCGGTATGAGAGGCACCTCCCATCCGAATACGGTGTGGTACATGCTGCCGCCCAGTACTCACGAATTAAAACATGTTCGAATACAAGTGCAAATTACAAATATTCATGTAACAAGTATCATTTAATCAAGAGAAAGAGAGGACGAGGGCGGTAAAGTACACCCTTGTCTCGACAAGTTCACATATCATATAGCACTTATACAAATATCATTTCAATCATAATAACATTGAACATGCATTTAACACTCATCAAAAGTTAGGAGCAAAACAAGAGCAGAAGAGAGAGGTCAGACAAGCTCCTCGGCGTCCACATGACCACCTGAGACATGCACAATCACGATTAACTAGGTACTCGACCAAAGTTAATAAGAAAAACATCTTCTTGCTACCCACTCTTAAGGTTACAAGTTTGAATCAAGTTAAAAGAGCCTTTCTCATTAAATCATTGAAATAATATTCAAAGGAAACTCAAAAGTCTTTTTCGAGTCAAGTCTTGGCAAGAACCCTCAGTTCCAAAAGAAAGTACCATTTTTACTTTCGACATGAAAATCGAGAAAAAGGGGAGATGATTTTCATCTCTCAAAACATCTAGTCCTACGCCCAAGTTTTAGAATTTAATGAGCGTTTGTGACGACCCCACTTCTCTTTAGGGTGAACCCTAGGGTATCGGCGGGCCGCCTGCCTAACTCTCGTCAGGACTCACGCATCTATTCAAGGTTAAAAGAGATCCACAAGTCAACCACAAACTAAGGATTTAAGAAAATACCTCAAATATACAAGCCACAACTCCTATGGTTACCATTTATAATTATAATTCAAAATACCCAAATATAGCAAAATTCACACTTCAAAGTTTCTAATATCATACACAAGCTTTACTAACTTCGACTAAAGTCGCTAGTCTAAAGCGCTCAACTTCCACTTCCAAAACTTGTTAAGGAAAACAAACTTTGGGTGAACTAACGCTCAGTGAGGTCAAGAAAAGCATGCAAACAAATAAGTTCATGTGGCAATAAATTTAAACAAGAAGGATAACCATAAAGTTCATGTAATTTACAAAGGAAAGCGAAACACAATCAGTAAGGATACGGAAACTCTCAGGAGCTTACTCCACACAGCATGGTCAAGGTTTTGATCCAAAATATCCTACGTTGACTCTCCGTCAACCGAGCAAGTATCAAATCCGTAAACTCCACTTCTCACCAAATTTCCGTCCACCGTTACACCATCTACCAGGTCCGCACGTCGAATAGAAAAGACAATACTACTCGAGTATGCCAAGTAAGATCTCAAAAGATCAATATTTGTGATTTTCTCATGGTTCACCAAACTTCTCGACCAAGTCCATGCCGGCTCGAGTCGCAAGGTTAGCCAATGAGTTTTGAGCGTTCCTACGAGTACAAGTATAAATCAATGAGATGGTTCTCCAATCGACGTCGAGCCAAACACAAGTATAATTTTCAAGTATGAGCAAGTCAATTACCAAATCAAGTAAAAGAGAACGAGTGCGATAAAGTACACACTCGTCTCGACAAGTCCAATTCACATATTCAACAAGAAGTATTTCAAGTGCAACAAGTCATGCACTTGACACTCACCAATTCAAAAGTAAGTGAGCAAATAAAATCCTTCAATTGTCTGTACCGGGATCCCCTTCGAACCCCCTTGAGCACCTGAAGAAATAGTGACCAACTATTACTCACATATACTCTAGACCACTTAACATTCAAGGAAGGAAATACACTTGCTTAAAATTTAAGATAATGCCTTAAAAGTGTTTTAATTCATCGAAAACCGAGATTCAAATATGAGGATTTAAAGTCACAAGGGAAAGTTTTATCATCCATGAAATCAAGTTTAAAACGGAATATCAATCTCAAAAGGAAGTTGGGAGTTCTTAAAAGTTCATTTCTTAAGAAATCAGAAATTTTCAGTTTTGCGCGACAATATTTGGAAAATCAAATCTTGAGTTTGGTAAGTCTAAATATGGGAAACTTTATACCGTTGGAAACTAAATTCAATGTACTAAAACTTTCTAGAAGACACTTTTTCCAAATTCCAACTAGAAATCATTCGAATTTCAATTCAAAGTTACTGTTTCATGAAGACAGAGTAGAACCAGTACTTGTTTTTCAGCAAAGTTTTGAAATTCGGCAAAATTCACATGAATTGAATTAGCCTCTGAAATTTATAACACAGTAACAGTTTCAAATCAAGTTTCAAACACAACAAGCAGAACTAAATTTTGATTTTTGAACAGTAGGATACAATAGTTTGAAGTTGGCTGGATATCTCAACTTGTTCAACAATTTTCCAGTTTTCAGTTTTGCCACAGTTTTGAAATCAGACCATATCTAACTCCACACATGTCCAAATTGAGAATGGCTTATGGCGTTAGAAACTAGATTCAAAATGCTATAATTCATCAGAAGACATCATTCTCAAACTCTATTCACAAGTGAGATGAAATTGAGCCACAAGATACAGTTTCCCAGTTTTGAAGAGCAATATTTGGGGCATCATTTGGGCATTTTATGGTATTGAAATTACGCCAAATTTGGTCACTTAAACTTCCATATATGAACTATCTCCCTACAAAACTTTAGGTAAAAACTCGCACAGGAAAGCATTTAACAAAATGACCATAATTTGTAAAATTTTTCGAAGCCAATCTGCCAACCCTTTCATTCTTTCTTTTCCAAAAGTTTTGTCCAACGAAATCAGCCCCAATTCGCTACATTTTTTAAACCAAGATTCCATAAACAGTTATTGAGTAATTGATGGTTTAATAGTACCAAAATATTTGGAACAAAACACACCAAAACAGATTTGACCATTCGGTCAGCCGAGAAAGGAAAATTTCCAGATTTTTTACCAATCTTTTCATGCATTTTTGAAGCACCAAATGAAAGAGTTTTTGGCTAGAAAATTGTCCACTTAAATCTCAACATATTAGCTCTCAAACGGGCCAAGAAAATCACAAAAATATGGCATCAAAAAAGAGTAACAAAAACTAAAAATTTCGGCCAATACTTCTCTCTCTCCTTTTGGTTTCTCTTTTTTTTTCCTCTTCTAGTTTCTACCATTAAACTCATCACAAACACAGTAACACACACATAAGCATCATGACAGCCCTCATTTAACCAAGGTGGGAGTTCATAGAACCCACTTCAACTAACCAAATCCAACCAACAACAACACGAAGGAAGCTACAAGCTTCAAAGCCAAGAAATGAAACAAGAAAGCAAGACTTTTGGTGAGAGATATGTCTACCTTCCAAGCACAAGAGGAAACTCTAGATTTTTGGTGTGAGAAACTCCCCAAAACAATCCCAAACAGCAGGCCCTCTCTTCTCTTCAAGATGTCCTCAAGTTCAAAGTTAAACTAGCAAGGAGTTACAAGTTCTCTTGGTGATTTTGGATGGAGGAAGAAGAACTTGGGGAGCAAGAATGAAAAAGAAATGGCCAAGGGAGGTTTGGCCAAGAGGGAAGAGTTTTGGATGGTAGGTGGTGATGTGAGGTTGTGTAAGAAGGATTTGACATAAAGGTGTCTTGGTGCACAAAAGTCAACATCCGATTAGTGAGTAATTAGTGCTCCTAATTGAGTTTAATTTAACTCACTCACATCTAATCTCTCAATGAACTTTTCTTAGTCTACTATTAATCATCCTTAGTTCTCCAAGATTAATGTATTCTCGGATCGAAATTGCCTCGAAAAACATACATTCGCTATTTCTCGCTAAACGAGTCGCAGAAAAACTAAATTCGCTAACAGAACGTTTTAAAAATATAAATGAGACATTTTTGCTTACAAATGGATTTAAAATGAATGAAATAAATTATTCGGAATAAATGGGTGAATAAATAATTCAATAATTCAATAAAATGAAATAAAATTAAGAAAAATTCGGGTCTCACATTCTTCCCCCCTTAAAAGAATTTTGTTCTCGAAATTCATACCTTGATTCAGAAACAATTCTAGATATTTCTTCCGGATTTTCTCTTCTACTTCCCAAATTGCTTCTCTCATTCTGTGATTCAAGAAATTTGCTTATTTTTCAATTCTTTCAATTCAGTTGGAACCATTCTAAACGGCGTCTTAAAAATAGGTGCTACCCTTAGAATCACAATACCACCTCCTCCTCTTGGCAATGCTAAGACGGTGCCGCAGTTAAACACTTTTCAACTCTTGAAACCCTTCCTTACATTTAGAATATCATATAAATTTGCCATGCTTCTTAGTCAACTCGGTGTGAAGGTTTTGCAGTCTTAGCAAAGTTCTTGATAAACCAACGGTAATATCCGGCGAACCCTGAGAAACTCCGAACTTCGGTAGGGTTTTGTGATCATTTCCACTTAGAAACAGCTTCCACCTTAGCTGGGTCTACAATAATTTCTTCCTTAGAGGTTATATGACTTAGAAAAGCTATTTCTTTCAATCGAAACTCACATTTATTGAATTTAGCAAAAGTTGGCGCTCTCTCGGGGTTTGTAACTATTCTCAAGTGCCATTCATGATCTTATTACAGGTCTAAAGGTGTGGGACAGTAAATTAATTATACATATAATCCGTAAAATCAATTAAAAACAAAGTAAATTTTCATATGTCATAAAAGATCATAATAGTTACACCGAGTTATGATAAGTTCATCAAATCATTTCAAAAGAAAGGGGAGACAAACAAGACCATAGGAAAACGTGCTAAGTCGCAAATGTACAAAACAACAAAAGAACTTTAAATCCTATATAAAAGATTACAACTTCTAAAAGTGCCAGTCTAAACTAGGTTAAAACTACAACCCCTATCCCTCAAATAGAGTCAGATCCATCCCCACTCGTAAAGCTTCCACTACCAGGATCCTTCACGGCCATTAGCATTAATTACTCCCTTCTGGCAGTCGACTACTTTGTAGCGGATCTAGCAGGCTGCTGAGTATTTTTTCTTTTTCTTAGACGCTATAGGGCAATTTGAAACCTGATGTTCGGTACTACCGCAGATCAAACATTTTCCTTGCTTTCTCCAACACTCGATTTCAGTGTGGTTAAACTTGCCACAGTATCAACAAGTCACACGAGTAGCCACGACCTGACCAGATTGAAAATTTCCTTTGTATTTCTTTTCTAGTTCCACGTTCTTGTGTAGTAATTCAATTTTCTCCGCATATTCTTGTTTCCATCATCCTTCCCAATAGTCAGGCAATTTCTTTTGAAATTCTATCTCCTTTCAGAGAATGTCTATTTCCTTTTGCATCTCTCTCAAATTTGTCATCTCACCGTTTGATTTAAATCAAATCCGAGCTTGCCAGGCAAATCAGAGAATCAAAATAAGTAACTATTCACAATGGAAACTCTGGCCATATTACTCTTCCGTTCTTTTGCTTACAGGTTATCCCAGAATATAAATCTTAACTATTCTCTGTTTAAAATGGGTGAGTTCTTAGGTCTTACTACGAGAATTACTATCATCACTTATACCCATAACAAAATATGAAAATCATATTCCGTACAGTAGAAGTTCCGAGCCTTAGAGTAGACCAATATGACATCTATAAATACCATTACAAATTGATCCAGATACAGCTTAAAACCCTAACTAGATACTCAAGGACATAATTATGCGGTTAAGGATCTTAGCCACTTGGTCATCCCTCTCAATTCTAGGGTTTTGGTTTGGATCAATTGCTGATCTCTCATTTCTCTCGGAAGTGTGGGGTTGCCGAAATTCACATCCATGACCCCGTTCACGTTTTCACCGATCCAATTAGTAAGATTATAAACACATAAATAAAAGAAGAAAAATAAGTATAGAAATTTAAAACATATGCAGTTGCAAAAACACTTGAAAAAAAAGCGTAATTCTTTGCCTAAACTAGAAATCATACTACAAGTCAAGAGTTCACAAAACAAGTCAAATATGTCAAATACAGGATATAGGCAACTGAATGCCACAAAATATAGGAGTACATGCAGGCAAATACAAAAGGTCTCATGGCGTGCATCACCCTTACTATTCTAGGCAAGATCAAAAGAAGGAAAACCATAAATCTAGTTAGGGACAGAACTAGAAGAATCCACGATACCAAACCACATCATTTGAATAATTATAAATTCCAAATTTCACCCAAAAGCCTAAACTACTTTCTAAATTCTTAGCCCAAAACTTCCAATGAATACAAGTTTTTCTCACTAAATTCAAGGTGAAAATTCCTATACATGTTAGGGTAATCAATCAAACCAAAAGAAATATAAAAGATGCCTCATTTTCAAACTCGAAATCAAGTTCGAAATTGTTCAAATGGTTCAACTTTTCTGCCGAAATTTCAGCAAGTAAAATAGTGAAGGAAATAAGGTTCCCAACCCTTAAACTCATCAAATGGCTATTTAAAATTCATAATCTTAACTCACCTCCAACATAACTTGAAAGTTAAAGTGTTATAGTGTTTTGCGATCAAAAAAATGGCGCTACAACATCAATAACTTTTGAAATCAAGACTGCTTTAAATCTTCAACTCAAGAACAATTTAAAGAGATGGAGTCACCTTTAGAATAGAGTCCACAAAACATTAAATCATAGATGTATAAGGATTTAACTTAAAAAAAATACTAGCATTCAACATCACTCTAATTAATCACAAACACTTCAATATTACTAGTTAAAACATCAAGCACCAAGGTCACATTGCACTTAATACACAATCAAATCCCACAGTCCGACATCCTAAACTTTTAAATCTAGGATACTCTACAGAGATCTGAAACCTAATCTCTGATACCAATTGTGACGACCCCACTTCTCTTTAGGGCGAACGCTAGGGTATTGGCGGGGCCGCTTGCCTAATTCTCGTCAGGATTCAGGCATCTATTCAGGCTTAAAAGAGATCCACAAGTCAACCACAGGCTAAGAATTTAAGAAAACACCTCAAGTATACAAGCCACAACTCCTATGGCTACCATTTATAATCACAATTCAAAATACCCAAAAATAGCAAAATTTACACTTCAAAATTTCTAATATCATACACAAGCTTTACTAGCATCGACTAAAGTCGCTAGTCTAAAATCCTCAATTTTCACTTCCAAAACCTGTTAAGAAAAATAAATTTGGGGTGAATTAACGTTCAGTGAGGCCAAGAAAAGCATGCAAACAAATAAGTTCATGTGGCAATAAACTTAAACAAGAAGGATATCCATAAAGTTCATATAATTTACAAAGAAATGTGAAACACAATCAATAAAGATACGAAATCTCTCAGGAGCTTACTCCACACAGCTTGGCCAAGGATTTGATCAAAAATATCCCACGTTGACTCTCCGTCAACCGAGCAAGTATCAAATTTGTAGACTCTACTTCTCACCAAATTTTCGTTCACCGTTACACCCCCTACCGGGCCCGCACGTCGAATAGAAAAAGGCAATACTACTAGAGTGTGCCAAGCAAGATCTCAAAAGATCAAGTTTTATGATTTTTTCATGGTTCACCAGCTTCTCGACCAAGCCCATACCAGTTCGAGTCGCAAGATTAACCAATGAGTTTTGAGCGTTCCTACGAGTACAAGTATAAATCAATGAGATGGTTCTCCAATCAACGTCGAGCCAAACACAAGTATAATTTTCAAGTATGAGCAAGTCAATTACCAAATCAAGTAAAAGAGAACGAGTGCGATAAAGTACACACTCGTCTCGACAAGTCCAATTCACATATTCAACAAGAAGTATTTCAAGTATTATCCAACAAGTCATGCACTTGACACTCACCAATTCAAAAGTATGTGAACAAATAAAGTCCTTCAATTGTCCGTACCGGGATCCCCTTCGAAACCCCCTTGAGCACCTGAAAAAATAATGACCAACTATCACTCACATATACTCTAGATCACTTAACATTCAAGGAAGGGAATACACTTGCTTAAAATTTAAAACAACGCCTTAAAAGTATTTCAATTCATCGAAAATCGAGATTTAAAAATGAGGATTTAAAGTCACAAGGGAAAATTCTATCATCCATGAAATCAAGTTTAAAATGGACTATCAATTTCAAAAGGAAGTTGGGAGTTCTTAAAAGTTCATTTCTTAAGAAATTAGAAATTTTCAGCTTTAAAGTCACAAGGGAAAGTTCTATCATCCATGAAATCAAGTTTAAAACGGACTATCAATCTCAAAAAGAAGTTGGGAGTTCTTAAAAGTTCATTTCTTAAGAAATCAGAAATTTTTAGATTTGAGCGACAATATTTGGAAAATCAGATCTTGAATTTGATAAGTTCAAATATGGGAAACTTTATATCGTTGGAAACTAAATTCAAAGTACTAAAATTTCCAAAAGATACTTTTACCAGATTCCAACTAGAAATCATTCGAATTTCAACTCAAAGTTACTGTTTCATGAAGACAGGGCAGAACCAGTTCTTGTTTTTCTGCAAAGTTTGGAAATTCGGCAAAATTCACATGAATCGAATTAGTCTCTGAAATTTATAACACAGCAACAGTTTCAAGTCAAGTTTCAAACACAACAAGCAGAACTAAATTTTGATTTTTGAACAGTAGGATACAACAGTTTGAAGTTGGCTGGATTTCTCAACCGGTTCAACAATTTTTCAGTTTTCAGCTTTGACACAGTTTTC
The DNA here is from genome assembly GCA_023065735.1 of Coffea humblotiana. NCBI lineage: Eukaryota > Viridiplantae > Streptophyta > Magnoliopsida > Gentianales > Rubiaceae > Coffea > Coffea humblotiana. The sequence goes on from CM041215.1 coordinate 7,534,135, forward strand.
AAATCAGACCATATCTAACTCCACACAAGTCCAAATTGATAATGGCTTATGGTGTTAGAAACTAGATTCAAAATTCTATAATTCATCAGAAGACATTGTTATTAAAATCTTTTCACAAGTGAGATGAAATTGAGCCACAAAAAATAGTTTCCTAGTTTTTAAGAGCAATATTTGGGGCATCATTTGGGTATCGAAATGGTACTGAAATTATACCAAATTTGGTACATTTAAACTTCCATATATGAAATAGCTCCCCACCAAAATTTAGGCAAGAACTCACACGGGAAGGTTATTAACAAAACGACCAAAGTTTGTGAAATTCCTCGAAGCCAATCTGCCAACCCTTTCATTCTTTCTTTTCCAAAAGTTTTGTCCAACGAAATCAGCCCCAATTCACTCCATTTTTTAAACTAAGATTCCATAAATATTTAATAAGTAATTGATGGTTTAATAGCACCAAAATATTTGCAACAAAACACCTCAAAACAGATTTGACCATTCGGTCAGCAGAGAAAGGAAAATTTCCAGATTTTTGGCCAATCTTTTCATGCATTTTTGAAGTACCAAATGAAAGAGTTTTTGGCTAGAAATTTGTCCACCTAAACCTCAACATATCAACTCTCAAATGGGTCAAGAAAGTCACGAAAATATGGCATCAAAACAAAGTAACAAAAACTTAAAATTTCGGCCAGCACTTCTCCCTCTCCTCTCGGTTTCTCTCTTTCTTTTTTTTTCCTATTCTAGTTTCTACCATTAAACTCATCACAAATATACTAACACACACATAAGTATCATGGCAGCCCTCATTTAATCAAAGTGGGAGTTCATAGAGCCTATTTCAACCAACCAAATCCAACCAACAACAACAAGAAGGAAGCTACAAGTTTCAAAGCAAAAAAATGAAACAAGAAAGCAAGAGTCTTGGTGAGAGATGTGTCTACCTTCCAAACACAAGAGGAAATCCTAGATTTTTGTGTGAGAAACTCCCCAAAATAGTCCCAAACAGTAGGCCCTCTCTTCTCTTCAAGATGTCCTCAATTTCAAAATTAAACTAGCAAGGAGTTGCAAGTTCTCTTGGTGATTTTGGATGGAGGAGGAAGAAGAACTTGGGGAGTAAGAATGAAGAAGAAATGGCCAAGGGAGGTTTGGCCAAGAGGGAAGAGAAAAGGGAAGAGTTTTGGTTGGTAGGTGGTGGTGTGAAGTTGTGTAAGAAGGATTTGACATAAAGGTGTCTTGGTGCACAAAAGTCAACATCGATTAGTTAGCAATTAGTGCTCCTAATTGAGTTTAACTTAAGTCATTCATATCTAATCTCTCAATTAACTTTTCTTAGTCTACTATTAATCATCCTTAGTTCTCCAAGATTAATGTATTCTCGGATCGAAATTGCCTCGAAAAACGTGCATTCGCTATTTCACGCTAAACGAGTCGCAGATAAATGAAACATTTTGCGTACAAATGGATTTAAAATGAATAAAATAAATTAGTCGGAGTAAACGGGCGAATAAATAATTAAATAAATCCGTAAAATGAAATAAAAGTAAGAAAAATTTGGGTCCTCGCATCTTTCCCCCCTTAAAAGAATTTCGTTTTCGAAATTCATATCTTGATTCAGAAACAACTCTAGATATTTCTTCCGAATCTTCTCCTCTACATCCCAAATTGCTTCCGTCATTCCATGATTCCTCTAATTAACTTTTACAAAAGAAATTTGCTTATTTCCCAATTCTTTCAATTCGGTTGGAACCATTCTAAACGGCGTTTTAAAGATAGGTGCTACCCTTAGAATCACAATACCACCTCCTCCGCTTGGCAATGCTAATACGGTGCCGCAGTCAAACACTTTTCAACTCTTGAAACCCTTCCTCACATTTAGAATCCCATATAAATTTGTCATACTTCTTAGTCAACTCGGTGTGAAGGTTTTGCAGTCTTAGCAAAGTTCTTGATAAACCAACGGCAATATCCGGCGAACCCTAAGAAACTCCGAATTTCGGTAGGGTTTTCTGTTTGTTTCCACTTAGAAACAGTTTCCACCTTAGTTGGGTCTACAATAATTCCTTCCTTAAGTTATATGACCTAGAAAAGCTATTTCTTTCAATCGAAACTCACATTTATTTAATTTAGCAAAAGTTGGCGCTCTCTAAGGGTTTGTAACTATCCTCAAGTGTCTTTCATGATCTTATTACAGGTCTAAAGGTGTGGGATAACAAATTAAGTATATATAAGCCGTAAAATCAATTAAAAGTAAAGTAAATTTTCATATTTCATAAAAGATCATAATAGTTACCCCAAGTTATGATAAGTTCATCAAATCATTTCAAAAGAAAGGGGAGACAAACAAGACCATAGGAAAACGTGCAAAGTCGCAAATGTACAAAACAACAAAAGAAATTTATCCCCTATATAAAAGATTACAACTTCTAAAAGTGCCAGCCTAAACTAGATTAAAATTACAATCCCTATCCCTCGAGTGGAGTTAGATCCATCCCCACTTGTAAAGCTTCCACTACCTGGATCCCACTCACGGCCATTGGCATTAATTATCCCCTTCTGGCACTCGACTGCTTTGTAGCGGACCTAACAGGCTGTTGAGTATTTCCTCTTTTTCTGAGAGGCGTTTGGGCAACTTGAAACCTGATGTTCGATACTACCGTAGATCAGACATTTTCCTTGCTTTCTCTAGCACTCAATTTCAGTGTGGTTAAACTTGCCACAGTGTCCACAAGACACACGAGAAGCCACGGGGTGGCCAGTTCGAGAATTTCCTTTGTATTTTTTTTCTAGTTCCACATTCTTGTGTAGTAATTCAATTTTCTCCGCATATTCTTGTTTCCATCGTCATTCTCAATAGTTAAGTAATTTTTTTTGAAATTCTACCTCCTTTCGAAAAATGTCTATTTTCGTCTGCATCTCTCTCAAATTTGTCATCTCACCATTTGACTTAAATCAAATCCTAGCCTGCCAGGCAAATCAGAGAATCAAAATGAGTAACTATTCATAATGGAAACTCTGGTCATATTACTCTTCCGTTCTTTTACTTACAGGTTATCTCAGAATATTAATCTTAACTATTCTCTGTTTAATATGGGTGAGTTCTTAGGTCTTACTACAAGGATTACTATCCTCACTTATACCCATAACAAAACATGAAAATCATATTCCTTACAGTAGAAGTTCCGAGTCTTAAAGTACACCAATATGACATCTATGAATAACATAACAAATTGATCCAGATACAGCTTAAAACCCTAACTAGACACTCAACGACATAATTATGCGGTTAAGGACCTTAGCCACTTGGTCATCCTTCTCAATTCTAGAGTTTTGGTTTGACCCAGTTGTTGATCCCTCATCTCTCTAGGAAGTGAGGGGGTGAGGGGTTGCCGAAATTCACATCCATGACCTCGTCCACGTTCTCACCGATCCATTTAGCAAGATTATAAACACATAAATAGAAGAGGAATAATAAGTATAGAAATTTAAAATATATGCAGTTGGAAAAACACTTGAAATGAAAGCGTAATTCTTTGTCTAAACTAGAAATCATGCTACAAGTCAAGAGTTCACAAAATAAATCAAATATGTCAAATACAGGACATAAGCAACGAAGTGCGACAAAAAATAGGAGTACATGCAGACAAAATACAAAAGGTCTCACGACGTGCACCACCCTTACTATCCTAGACAAGATCAAAAGAAGGAAAACCATAAATCTAGCTAGGGACAGAATAGAAGAATCCACGATACCAAACCACATCATTCGAATAATTATAAATTCCAAATTCCACCCAAAAGTCTAAGTTACTTTCTAAATTCTTAACCCAAAACTTCCAATAAATACAAATTTTCCTCACTAAATTCAATGCGAAAGTTCCTATACAGGTTAAGGTAATAAGTCAAATAAAAAAAAATGCAAAAGATGTCTCATTTTCAATCTCAAAGCGGAGTCTAAAATTGTTCAAATGGTTCAACTTTTCTGCCGGAATTTCAGCAAGTAAAATAGTGAATGAAGCAAGGTTTCCAAACTTTAAACTCAACAGATGGCTATTTAAAATTCATAATTTTGACTCACCTCCAACATAACTTGAAGATTAAAGTTTCATGGTATTTTGCGAGCAAAAAAACGGTGCTACAACATCAAGAACATTTGAAATCAAGGTTGCTTTAAGTCCTCAACTCAAGAACAATTTAAAGAGATGGAGTCACCTCTAGAATAGAGTCCACAAGATATTAAATCATAGACGTATAAGAATTTAATTTTAAAAAATACTAGGATTCAACATCACTCTAATTAAGCACAAACACTTCAATATTACTCGTTAAAACATCAAACACCAAGGTCACATTGCACTTAATACACAATCAAATCCCACAGTCCGGCATCCTAAACTTTTAAATCTAGGATACTCTAAAAAGATTTGAAACCAAATCTCTAATACCAAGTTTGACGACCCCACTTCTCCTTAAGGCGAACCCAAGAGTATCGGTGGGAAGCTTGCCTAACTCTCGTCAGGACTCATGCATCTATTCAGGCTTAAAAGAGATCCACAAGTCAACCACAAACTAAAGATTTAAGAAAATATCTCAAATATACAAGCCACAACTCCTATGACTACATTTATAATCACAATTCAAAATACCCAAATATAGCAAAATTTACACTTCAAAGTTTCTAACATCATACACAAACTTTACTAATTTCGACTAAAGTCGCCAGTCTAAAGCGCTCAACTTTCACTTCCAAAACCTGTTAAGAAAAACAAACTTGGGGTGAGCTGACGCTCAATGAGACCAAGAAAAATATGCAAACAAATAAGTTCATGTGGCAGTAAATTTAAACAAGAAGGATAACCATAAAATTCAAGTAATTTACAAAGGAAAGTGAAACACAATCAATAAGGATACGGAAAGTCTCAAGAGCTTACTCCACACAGTTTGGCCAAGGATTTGATCCAAAATATCCCGCGTTGACTCTTCGTCAACCGAGCAAGTATCAAATCCGTAGACTCTACTTCTCACCAAATTTTCATCCACCGTTACACTCCCTACCGGGCCCGCACGTCTAATAGAAAAGGCAATACTATTCGAGTATGCCTAGTAAGATTTCAAAAGATCAAGTTTTATGATTTTTTCATGGTTCACCAGCTTCTCGACCAAGTGAACAAATTCAAAAATAAGTGAACAAATAAATTCCTTCAATTTTCCGTACTGGGATCCCCTTCGAAACCCCCTTGAGTGCCTGAAGAAATGGTAACCAACTGTCACTCACATATACTCTAGACCACTTAACATTCAAGGAAGGAAATACATTTGTTTAAAATTTAAGACAATGCCTTAAAAGTGTTTTAATTCATCGAAATTCGAGATTCAAAAATGAGGATTTCAAGTCAAAAGGAAAAGTTCTATGATCCATGAAAGCAAGTTTAAAACGGACAATTAGTCTCAAAAGGAAGTTGGGAGTTCTTAAAAGTTCATTTCTTAAGAAATCAAAAATTTTTAGCTTTGCGCGACAATATTTGAAAAATCAGATCTAAAGTTTGGTAAGTCCAAAAATGGAAAACTTTATACTGTTGCAAACTAGAGTCAAAGTATTAAAACTTTTCAAAAGACACTTTTCTAATATTCCAACTAGAAATCATTCGAATTTCAACTCAAAGTTACTGTTTCATGAAGACAGGGCAGAACCAATTCTTGTTTTTCAGCAAAGTTTGGAAATTCGGCAAAATTCACGCCTCTGAAATTTATAACACAGCAAGAGTTTCAAGTCAAGTTTCAAACACAACCAGGTGAACTAAAATTTGATTTTTGAACAGTAGGATACAATAGTTTGAAGTTTGCTGGATCTCTCAACCTGTTCAACAATTTTTCAGTTTCCAACTTTGACAAAGTTTTGAAATCTGACCATATCGAACTCCACACAAGCCCAAATTGAGAATGGCTTATGGAGCCAGAAACTAGATTCAAAATGCTATAATTCATCAGAAGACATCGTTCTCAAATTCTTTTCACAATTGAGACGAAATTGAGCCACAAAATACAGTTTCCCAGTTTCGAAGAGTAATCTTTGGGACATCATTTGGATATCGAAATGGTATTGAAATTATACCAAATTTGGTACACTTAAACTTCCATATATGGACTACCTCCCTACCAAAATTTAGGCAAAAACTCATATGGGAAGGTAGTTAACAAAATGATTAAATTTTGTGAAATTCTTCAAAGCCAATCTGCCAACCCTTTCATTTTTTTTCCAAAAGTTTTATCCAACGAAATCAGCCCCAATTCGCTCCATTTTTGAAATCAAGATTCCAAAAACATTTATTGAGTAATTGATGATTTAATAGCACCAAAATATTTGGAACAAAACACCCCAAAATAGATTGACCATTCGGTCAGCAGGGAAAGGAAAATTTCCATATTTTTTGCCAATCTTTTCATGCATTTTTGAAGCACCAAATGAAAGAGTTTTTGACTAGAAATTTGTCCACTTAAAACTCCACATATCAGCTCTCAAATGGGCCAAGAAAGTCAGGAAAATATGGCATCAAAATAGAGTAACAAAAACTAAAAATTTCGGCTAACCCTTCTCCCTCTCCTCTCGGTTTCTCTCTTTCTTTTTTTTTCCTCTTCTAGTTTCGACCATTAAACTCATCACAAACATACTAACACACACATAAGTATCATGGCAACCCTCATTTAACCAAGGTGGGAGTTCATAGAGCCCAGTTCAACCAACCAAATCTAACCAACAACAACAAGAAGGAAGCTACAAGTTTCAAAGCCAAGAAATGAAACAAGAAAGCAAGAGTTTTGGTGAGAGATGTGTCTACCTTCCAAACACAAGAGGAAACCCTAGATTTTTTGTATGAGCAACTACCAAAACAGTCCTAAACTGCCGGCCCTCCCTTCTCTTCAAGATGTTCTCAAATTCAAAGTTAAACTAATAAGGAATTGCAAGTTCTCTTGGTGATTTTGGATGGAGGAGGAAGAAGAACTTGGGGAGTAAGAATGAAGAAGAAATGGCCAAGGGAGGTTCGGCCAAGAGGGAAGAGAAAAGGGAAGAGTTTTGGTTGGTAGGTGGTGATGTGAGGTTGTGTAAGAAGGATTTGACATAAAGGTGTCTTGGTGCACAAATGTCAGTATCCGATTAGTGAGTAATTAGTGCTCCTAATTGAGTTTAACTTAACTCACTCACATCTAATCTCTCAATGAACTTTTCTTAGTCTACTATTAATCATCCTTAGTTCTCCAAGATCAATGCATTCTCAGATCGAAATTGCCTCGAAAAACATACATTCGCTATTTCTCGCTAAACGAGTCGCAAAAAAACTAAATTCGCTAACGGAACGTTTTAAAAATATAAATAAGACATTTTTTAATACAAATGGATTTAAAATGAATGAAATAAATTATTCGAAATAAATGCGTGAATAAATAATTCAATAATTCAATAAAATGAAATAAAAGTAAGAAAAATTCGGGTCCTTACATCCTTCCCCCCTTAAAAGAATTTCGTTCTCGAAATTCATATCTTGATTCAGAAACAACTCTAGATATTTCTTTCGGATCTTCTCTTCTACATCCCAAATTGCTTCTCTCATTCCGTGATTCCTCTATAGAACTTTTATTAAAGAAATTTGTTTATTTTCTAATTCTTTCAATTCGATTGGAGCCATTCTAAACGGCGTGTTAAAGATACGTGCTACTCTTAGAATCATAATACCACCTCCTCCGCTTGGCAATGCTAATACGGTACCGCAGTTAAACACTTTTCAACTCTTGAAACCCTTCCTCACATTTAGAATCTCATATAAACTTGTCATATTTCTTAGTCAACTCGGTTTAAGGGTTTTGCAGTCTTAGAAAAGTTCTTGATAAATCAACGGTAATATCCGGCGAACCCTAAGAAACTCAAAATTTCGGTAGGGTTTTCTGGTTGTTTCCACTAAGAAACAGCTTCCACCTTAGTTGGGTCTACAGTAATTCCTTCCTTAGAGGTTATATGACCTAGAAAGGCTATTTCTTTCAATCGAAATTCACATTTATTGAATTTAGCAAAAGTTGGCACTCTCTCAGGGTTTGTAACTATTCTCAATTGCCGTTCATGATCTTATTGTAGGTCTAAATGTGTGCGACAATGAATTAAGTATGCATGTAAGCCGTAAAATCAATTAAAAGTAAAGTAAATTTTCATATATCATAAAAGATCATAATAGTTACACCAAATTATGATAAATTCATTAAATCATTTCAAAAGAAAGGGGAGACAAACAAGACCATAGGAAAATGTGCTAAATAAAAATATACAAAACAACAAAAGGATTTTATCCCTATGTAAAAGATTACAAGTTCCAAAAGTGTCAGCCTAAACTAGATTAAAACTACATCCCTTATCCCTCGAATGGAGTCAGATCCATTCCCACTCGTAAAGTTTGTACTACCAAGATCCCCCTCACGGCCATTAGCATTAATTACCTCCTTCTGACATTCGACTGCTTAGTAGCAGACCTAACAGGCTGCTGAGTATTTCCTCTTTTTCTTAGAGGCGTTAGGGCAAATTGAAACCTGATATTCAGTACTACCGCAGATCAGACATTTTCCTTATTTTCTCCAGCACTCGATTTCAATGTGATTAAATTTGCACAGTATCCACAAATCACACGAGAAGCCACGGTCTGACCAATTTGAGAATTTCCTTTGTATTTCTTTTCTAGTTCCATACTCTTGTGTATTAAGTCAATTTTCCCCGTATGTTCTTGTTTCTATTGTTCTTCCCAACAATCAGCCAATTTCTTTTGAAATTCTTCCTCTTTTCGAAGAATATCAATTTCCTTCTGCATCTCTCTCAAATTTATCATCTCACCATTTGACTTAAATCAAATTCTAACCTGCCAGGCAATCAGAGAATCAAAATGAGTAACTATTCACAATGAAAACTCTGGTCATATTACTCTTCCGTTCTTTTGCTTACAGGTTATCCCAAAATACAAATCTTAACTATTCTCTGCTTAATATGAGTGAGTTCTTAGGTCTTACTATGAGGATAACTATCATCACTTATACACATAACAAAATATGAAAATCATATTTCTTATAGCAGAAGTTCCGAGATTTAGAGTACACCAATATGACATCTATGAATACTATCACAAATTCAACCAGATACAGCTTAAAACCCTAACTAGACACTCAATGACATAATTATGCGGTTAAGGACCTTAGCCACTTGGTCATTCCTCTCAATCATAGGGTTTTGGTTCGAACCAGTTGCTAATCCCTCATCTCTCTCGGAAGTGCGGAGTTGTCGAAACTCACATCCATGACCCCGTCCACGTCCTCACCGATCCATTTAGCAAGATTATAAACACATAAACAAAAGAGAAAAAATAAGTATAGAAATTTAAAACGTATGCAATTGCAAAAACACTTGAAATAAAAACATAATTCTTTGTGTAAACTAGAAATCATGCTACAAGTCAAGAGTTCACAAAACAAGTCAAATATGTCAAATATAAGATATAGGCAGCTAAGTGTCACAAAATATAGGAGTACATGCAGGCAAAATACAAAAGGCATTACGGCGTGCACCACCTTTACTATCTTAGGCAGGATCAAAAGAAAGAAAACCATAAGTCTAGTTAGGGACAGAATTAAAAGAATCCACGATACCAAACTACATCATTCAAATAATTATAAATTCCAAATTCCACCCAAAAGCCTAAACTATTTTCTAAATTCTTAACCCAAAACTTTCAATGAATACAAGTTTTCCTTACTAAATTTAAGGTGAAAGTTCCGATAAAGGTTAGAGTAATAAGTCAAATCAAAAGGAATACAAAAGATGTCTCATTTTCAAACTCAAAGTGGAGTCCAAAATTGTTCAAATGGTTCAACTTTTCTGCCTGAATTTTGGCAAGCAAAATAGTGGAGGAAGCAAGGTTTCTAACCCTTAAACTCATCAGTTGGCTATTTAAAATTCATAATTTTGATTCACCTCCAACATAACTTGAACATTAAAGTCTTATAGTGTTTTACGACCAAAAAAATGGTGCTACAACAACAAGAACATTTGAAATCAAAGCTTCTTTAAGTCCTTAACTCAAGAACAATTTAAAGAGATGGAGTCACCTTTAGAATAGAGCCCACAAGACGTTAAATCATAGACGTATAAGGATTTAGCTTAAAAAAACACTAGCATTCAACATCACTCTAATTAAACACAAACACTTCAATATTACACGTTAAAACATCAAACACCAAGATCACATTGCACTTAATACACAATCAAATTCCACAACCCAGTATCCTAAACTTTTAACTTTAGGATACTCTAAAAAGATCTAAAATCTAATCTCTGATACCAATTGCGACGACCCCACTTCTCCTTAGGGCAAACCATAGGGTATCGACGGGCCGCCTGCCTAACTCTCGTCAGGATTCACGCATCTATTCAAGTTTAAAAGAGATCTAGAAGTCAACCACAGACTAAAGATTTAAGAAAATACCTCAAATATACAAGCCACAACTCCTATGGCTACCATTTATAATTACATTTTAAAATACCCAAATATAGCAAAATTTACACTTCAAAATTTCTAATATCATACACAAGTTTTACTAATTTCGACTAAAGTCGCTAGTCTAAAACGCTCAAATTCAACTTCCAAAATCTATTAAGGAAAACAAACTTGGGGTGAGTTAACGCTCAGTGAGACCAAGAAAAGCATACAAACAAATAAATTCATGTGGCAATAAACTTAAACAAGAAGGATAACCATAAAGTTCATGTAATTTACAAAGGAAAGTGAAACACAATCAATAAGGATACGGAAACTCTCAAGAGCTTACTCCACACAATTTGGTCAAGGTTTTGATCTAAAATATGACACGTTGACTCTCGGTCAACCGAGTAAGTATCAAATCCGTAGACTCCACTTCTCACCAAATTTCCGTCCACCATTACACCCCGCAACGAGCCCGCACATCGAATGAAAAAGGCAATACTACTCGAGTGTGCCAAGCAAGATCTCAAAAGATCAAGTTTTATGATTTTATCATGGTTCACCAAATTTCTCGACCAAACCCATGCCGAATCGAGTCGCAAGGTTAGCCAATGAGTTTTGGGTGTCCCCACGAGTACAAGTATAAGTCGATGAGATGGCTCTCCAATCGACATCGAGTAAAAAACAAGGATAATTTTCAAGTATGAGCAAGTCAATTATTAAATAAAGTAAAAGAGAACGAGCGCGATAAAGTACACACTCGTCTCGTCAAGTCCAATTCACATATTCAACAAGAAGTATTTCAAGTGCAACAAGTCATGCACTTGACACTCACCAATTCAAAAGTAAGTGAGCAAATAAAATCCTTCAATTGTCCGTACCGGGATTCCTTTTGAAATCCCCTTGAGCACCTGAAGAAATAGTGACCAACTATCACTCACATAGACTCTAGACCGCTTAACATTCAAGAATGAAAATACGCTTGCTTAAAATTTAAGACAACGCCTTAAAAGTGTTTTAATTGATCTAAACAAGATTCAAAAAAGCGGATTTAAAGTCACAAGGAAAACTTGTATCATTCATAAAATCAAATTTAAAATGGACTATCAATCTCAAAAGGATGTTGGGAGTTCTTAAAAATTCATTTCTTAAAAAATCAGAAATTTTCACCTTTGCGCGACAAAACTTGGAAAATCAGATCTTGAATTTGATAACTCCAAAAATGGGAAACTTTATATCGTTGGAAACTAGATTCAAAGTAATAAAATTTCCAGAATGTGATGACCCCACCATACCCAGAGGCGTACCAAAGGGTTTAGCGGATCGCCTGTCTAACTCGCGCAAGGACTCGATACTCTAAAACAAGAAAATAGATTTCACACGACAAGAAAGTTCTATGTACTCTATTATATCTTCAAAAGTTGTATAAACTATTACATCAAACCATATATACCACTAGTACTAGAAAATAAACCCTAAAAAAGCCACTAACTATAACCACTACAACAAATATATATATTTTATTAGTCAACTTATAACAAATATTAGTGCAAAATCAACTATTCTATAAATCAAAAGTCTATACACCTTCCCGAACTTTCCCCGCGTCAGCCCCTGCTAAGGAAAACAAATGGAATGAGGTAAGCTATATGCTTAGTGAGTAATCGGAGTAAAAACGTAAAATCACATCCAAATAAACATGTAAACCAGGATATTTCACATCAATTACAGAAATGTAACATCACAATAGTAGGATACGGGTGGGTTCAAAACCAATTCAATTCTTCGAGCTTGTCCACCTGTTGACACTTCGTCAACTAAAAATTCATAGTCCATAGACTCCACTTACTTTCTCGTTCATCTTATCAACCCCCGCTGGCCAGTCAATAGCACACAGCAGCTCGAACAAAACAAAATCATTTAACTTTAATCAAAACTTTAACAAAGAACGAAATTCCAAAATTAGCATGGAACTAACTTCGACCAAACCCCGACTGGCTCGAATAGTTCATCTACCCTTGGAATCGATCTGGAACCAAGCCCTGAAATATCCAGTATCTCAATAGAGGATATCTCTCAACAAAGTATTCATGTCATTTAATCACCCCAACAGCACACAGCACAAGGGGTTCAACTCAAGTCATGTAATCACCCCCAACAGCACACAGCAAAAGGGTGATACTCAACACAAGGCATGTATTCTCACATATTAAATCAAGAACATAAAATGGGTTTAGAACGAGTGAGATAAAGTACACCCTCGCTTAAGTACTTGTTTAACATATACAAAGAATTTTGACAATTTCTCAAATACACAAACCCAATTATTCATTCAAAATAGTTAGCACACAAATCAAGACACTTTATACGGGTCCACCGACTCCGTCTGGTTCATCACTGCTTGTGACAGAAGATTATACTCAACTATCAGTCAATAGACCATCACAATTGGAAATACGGACTAAAATGGGAAAAACGGCAAAGAAATGCATGTGCACGTGCGCGGAAATGAAAATGGTATAAAAATGAGTTATACGGTTTTAACCATAACAAGAGTTATGATTATCGGATCAAGGTGTACTAGGTAGCGTCTCAAAACTAAGATAAAGGTTAACAACTTTCATGAAAACAACTCAATCCAGTATTCAGTGGATCCAGATCAAATTTGCAAATTACCGAACCAGAACTCCAAATGCTGGTTTATACCTCTAGTAAAAATTTGGGCGGCATGCCCCTTGTGTTTACCTATTTTCCAGTCATATGGTTTCATTATTTTCCTCAAATCAGCCCCAATGTCACACATAGGTAATGTTACCACAATAACCCTTCAACTAGGTTCAAAATAATCCAATTACAATACAAGTCTTACCAAGGCAACCGGAAATCAAATTTAAAGGCAAATAGCTAAATGGCAGATTTGACGTCTCTTGGCATTTCGGTCACAACTAAAGCTACGCCTATCGGTTTGGGGTAAACTTTATACCGTTTCGAAGTTATGACAGAGAAGTACAAGTCTCATGAAGACATCAACAACCAATTCACGCATCTTCAATATCAAAATGTGACATCTCAGAGGAAAACATAAAACTGTCCGCAAAACTGTACATTTGGCAGTCAGGGGTATTTCAGTCATTTCATATGATACAGTACTCCGATTGAGCTGAAATTGTGCAGGAAGCTATATAACATCATTTCCTACAACTTTCATTTTTTAACCTAAACCTAATTAGGCCTCTAGCAAGGACGAATTAAACAGGTCAGAAGCTAAACAAGTTAGTTTCAATTTCTAGAATTTGACCTTTTCCTCTAGAATTTCATATCCAATAAGCATTCAATCATCAAAACCAACAATTACTAACTCTATAACATCCATTACTAGATAAATAACCATAATCAAGGCTGAAAATGTAAACCCTAATTGCATACTCCAACATCTCACTCTAAATTAACAAATTTACCGTCATAAGGCAAGATTAAGAGTTTCTAACTAAACTTTAACAAGATTAAATGCAAGAAAAGAATAGGAAACCATAATACCTCACCAAGGTTTCTTGAAAGAGAGGATCACAACCTTTCTTTCCAAAGTTTCACCACACAAAGCTTCTTAAGACTAAAGGGGGAGTTTAATCGGTTTAGATTTTGAAATTTTTACTCAAATTAAGCTAAAAATCAAGATGAAAATTGAATGGTTTCTTCCCTCTTTTCTCTCTCAACCTCAGGGCTGGAATGTATAGAAATGGTGGCTGAAATGAAGCTTCAAGAAGGTTAAGATGATAGGAATTCATTTGGGTCAAAATTGGACAAGTGTCACCTTTTGATTGGAAGTCAATTTTTTTCTTTTCTTTCTTGTTTTTAGTCCAAATTTTCGGCTGCATTAAGAAGATATTTAGGTCTGATTTTGGTCAATTAATAACAAAGAGATTAAGGTAATAAAGTAACGTTCAAGTGGTGCACTCAATTGGTAACGAACGGTACACATTGGTTCAACCCGTTTTTCCTTATTTCGCACGTACTTGAGTTTTAACTTATAATTTACTAACTTATTATTATTATTTCTAATCACATATATTTTCTTATCCAAAACTCACTCTTGATCTCCAAATTTAGTACACACACCTCACCAAGTGATCACACGGCAAAAATACGCAAAAATTCCTAATTTACCCGAACTAGGAACCTAAAGGAAAAACTCTTGATTCTATGGTTGATTGTAACTATTGAGAGAGTGAATGAGTAGTAAAACTATTCTAAGGTAATGAATTCCAAATAAAAGGAAATTTTAGGAAAATTATGAGGGATTTTACAACTCCATAGAGTAAAATTAGGGTTTTGAGTAAAATATGAGGGATTTAAGAAAACCTATTAGTCACAAGTAAAACTAGCGTTTTGAGTATAAGTAGGGTTTCTAGTCTTTAAAATAAAACAATGTTTAAAACAAACATAAAATAAAGAAACCGTACTATCCTCTTTGAAACTAAAAAAAAAACATTATCGTAAAATTCAGGGTATCACAGTCTCCCCTCCTTAAAAGAATTTCGCCCTCAAAATTGCAACCTTTAAGTCAAATCTTCTTAATCTTTTCATGAGTTAAGGGTTAGAATACTCTAATACCTCATTAACGAGTTCATCATTGATAATAAAATTCACCTCAAAAGTTTGTCACTCTGTGTAGTCCAATCCAAGAACCAATCATGTAGTTTCAATGGTTTTTACGTATTCTTAATGAACGTTGAACATCTCATAGATCGAATTCCATAAAATTTTAACAACATAATAATTCCGTTGTACTTGGCCTTAATGGTAATAAGGAAACCTCAATACGATGGAAGATAGGGAGGGTACCTTCGATGATTGCCAATAGGTCTGTCACCTCTTGATGTCTCATTGCATAGGTCCTGGCCGACACTTTCGGTCGATTACCCGTTACATTGGTCGGCTTAGAAGTGTTCCCTTCTGCCATTGGCAAATTTCCTTCTTTTGGCATGTGAGGGCACTAGGCAATCAGGTGCTCAGCACTACCACATCGATAGCATTTTCGAACTTGCCCTTTCTTCCAACAATTATCTTCCATGTGATTAGCAGCCCTACAAAACCCACATGTCATTCTAGATCCTGATGTCGGACCTCCACATGAGGTACCCCTTTAGGTCTCTCTCCCAGCCTGTCCCTTCTCAAAATTTCCTTGATTTGGGATCTCGGTGGATCGTGGACCACCTACTCCTCGACCTATCTTAGATGGTGGCTCGCTCCTTGAGCTCTATCCATCAATATAACTACTTGTATCCGGTAGTCTTCTTTTCTTATTATGAAAAACCTTTACTTGACTCTTAGTATTTTCAATCCTTTGTTCTTCTTCAATAGCTTGACTATATGTTTCCAATTGAGTAGTTGCCAGTGCCTCTTGAATCTCCAAATTCAAACCCTGAACAAACAGACGAATTCTCTTTCAGTCTGTCAGCACTAACTCTGGAGTCAAACAAGAGAGTTTGGTAAACTGCATCTCGTACTCCGCCACACTCATAGTCCCTTGACGTAGTCGTATGAACTCATTCTCTCGCCTTTCTTGAACAAGTGGCGGTAAGTACTTCTCATTAAATTCACGGGTGAAATTAACCCATATTCAGCGGGTCTGCTCTCTATCCCATTTGGTTCGGATCATATTCCATCAGGCACGAGCCTCCCCCTCAAACTGAAAATCGACGAAAGCTATCTGCTGTTCCTCCGGGTATCTTAATGCAGCGAAAATATCTAACATTCGATCCAAACAACTCTCCGCTATATCAGGGTTAGGTCCACCCAAAATTTTGGTGGTAGAAACTTCTAGAATTGTTCTAAGGCACGATCCTCTCCCTCATGATTTCCGGGATGCTGTACCTGACCTTGACCCTGTTGGTTAACCATTTGTTCTAACAAATCAGCCATTCGCTGTATGGCTATAACTACTTGGATCTCGGTTTGTCTATTTACATTTTCATTTGTTACCCTTGTCCTCTACCCCCACCTCGACCACGAGTCTCCATTTGATTGTTTTATAACGTCTATAATTAGAACAAATTAGGGTACGAGTTCAAAGCATTGAAAATTATAAAAGGCACTATATAGCTGAAATACCAAAATATCATACAATAAACTATACATATATATACAATTCATGCCAAAAATATACACATATCAATTCACATAACAATCAACATCCAATCAGTACAAAACATGTTAGTTCATGAGCACAACGGCTCCAAAAAAGTCAACAAAACAACTCAGAGTAACAGCCCTAGCGGAAATCCCCTACAGAGCCTATAGAGTCTATCGCATTCATCGGCCCCACGCCGCCAGCCCTAGGTGGCGCTTCTGCAGCCATATCCAAGAGAATCTCACAGTCGAGCATAATACCTCAAGCTCTCTCTCTCATCTGCCCCTTCAAAGCGAAGAGGTGGAGGTGGGTCTCCTCAAACTGACGACCGAGGGTATGCGTCCGCTCCTTCTTTGCTCGTAACCCCGCCTCGAGGTCACGTAGGCACATGGCCTGTCCATGGCTCACCCCTCTAGTCTCTTCTAACTGTGCCCTAAGAGTGTCAACCGTTTTACCTAGGCGATAACACTCGTCATCTAGAGCCATAACTATCTCGTCAGGGTATCCAAACGTATTTCGACACTAACACGATCGATTCATCTGATCGAAAGGAGAATACAGCCTATAGGGTTCTCCGACCCTCCTCCGATACCTAAGAACTCGTCGGCGCACCATCCGATTCGGCCCACCTATACTCGTAACTCGTGCTCCGGCACCGTTAGGTCCACTAGTATCACTAGGTCCACTAGCCTCCATACCAACACAACAAAACATCACTTAATCAGTTCTCCGACATTTCATTTTAATAGATACAATTCAACTTAAAGGCAATCGAATACTTATGTGTCCTATGACTTATTTCCCAACTGCCCAAGTTCTCTAACCTAAGCGCTCTGATACCACCTGTGACGACCCCACCGTACCCAGAGGCGTACTAAAGGGTTTAGCGGATCGCCTGCCTAACTCACGCCAGGACTCGATACTCTAAAACAAGAAAATAGATTTCACGCGACAAGAAAGTTCTATGTACTCTATTACATATTCAAAAGTTGTATAAACTATTACATCAATCCATATATATCACTAGTACTAAAAAATAAACCCTAGAAAAGCCACTAACTATAACCACTACAACAAATATATATATTTTATTAGTCAACTTATAACAAGTACTAGGACAAAATCAACTATTCTATAAACCAAAAGTCTATACACCTTTCCGAATCCAGAGGCGTACCACCGTACCCAGAGACGACCCCACCATACCCAGAGGCGTACCAAAGGATTTAGCGGATCGCCTGCCTAACTCACACCAGGACTCGATATTCTAAAACAAGAAAATAGATTTCACGCGACAAGAAAGTTCTATGTACTCTATTACATTTTCAAAAGTTGTATAAACTATTACATCAAGCCATACATACCACTGGTACTAGAAAGTAAACCCTAAAAAAGCCACTAACTATAACCACTACAACAAATATATATATTTTACTAGTCAACTTATAACAAGTACTAGGGCAAAATCAACTATTCTATAAACTAAAAGTCTATACACCTTCCCGAACTTTCCCCGCGTCAGCCCCTGCTAAGGAAAACGAATAGAATGAGGTAAGCTATATACTTAGTGAGTAATCGGGGTAAAAATGTAAAATCACATCCAAATAAACATGTAAACCAGGATATTTCATATCAATTATAGAAATGTAACATCACAATAGTAGGATACGGGTGGCTTAAAAACCAATTCCATTTCTCGAGCTTATCCACCTGTTGACACTCCGTCAACCAAAAACTCATAGTCCGTAGACTCCACTTACTTCCCCATTCACCTTATCAATCCCCGCTGACCAGTCAACAGCACACAGCAGCTCGAGCAAAACAAAATCATTTAGCTTTAATCAAAGCTTTAACAAAGAACGAAATCCCAAAATTAGCATGAAACTAACTTCGACCAAACCCCAACTGACTGGAATAGTTCGTCTACCCTTGGAATCGGGTTGGAACCAAGTCCTGAAATATCCAGTATCTCAATAGAGAATATCTCTCAACAAAGTACTCATGTCATTTAATCACCCCAACAGCACACAGCACAAGGGGTTCAACTTAAGTCATGTAATCACCCCCAACAACACACAGCAAAAGGGTGATACTCAACACAAAGCATGTATTCTCACATATTAAATTAAGAACAGAGAATGGGCTTAGGACGAGTGAGATAAAGTACACCCTCCCCTAAGTACCCGTTTAACATATACAAAGAATTTTGACAATTTCTCACATACACAAGCCCAATTATTCATTCAAAATACTTAGCACGCAAATCAAGACACTCTATACGGTCCACCGACTCCGTCCGGTTCGTCACTGCCTATGACAGAAGATTATACTCAACTATCAGTCAATAGACCATCACAATTGGAAATAAGGACTAAAACGGGCAAAACGGCAAAAACGATAAAAAAATGCATGTGCGCATGCGTGGAAATGAAAATAGTATAAAAATGGGTTATACGGTTTTAACCATAACAAGAGCTGTGATTATCGGATCAAGGTGTACTAGGTAGCGTCTCGAAACTAAGACAAAGGTTTACAACTTTCATGAAAACAACTCAACCCAGTTTTCAGTGGATCCAGGTCAAATTTGCAAATTACCGAACCAGAACTCCAAAGGCTGGTTTATACCTCTAGTAAAAATTTGGGCGGCATGGCCCTTGTGTTTACCTATTTTCCAGCCATATGGCTTCATTATTTTCCTCAAGTCAACCCCAATGTCATACATAGGTAATGTTACCACAATAGCCCTTCAACTAGGCTCAAAATAATCCAATTACAACACAAGTCTTACCAAGGCAACCGGAAATCAAGTTTAAAAGGCAAATAGCTAAATGGCAGATTTGATGTCTCTTGGCATTTCAGTCACAACTAAAACTACGCCTATCGATTTTGGGTAAACTTTATACCATTTTGAAGCTAAGATAGAGAACTACAAGTCTCATGAAGACATCAACAACCAATTCGTGCATCTTCAATATCAAAATGTGAAATCTCAGAGGAAAACATAAAACTGTCCGCAAAACTGTACATTTTGCAGTCAGGGATATTTCAGTCATTTCACATGCTACAGTGTTCCGATTGATTTGAAATTTTTCAGGAAGCTATATAACATTATTTCCCAAAACTTTCATGTTTTGATCTAAACCTAATTAGACCTCTAGCATGGACGAATTAAACAGGTCAGAAGCTAAACAAGTTAGTTTCAATTTCTGGAATTTGTCCTTTTCCTCTAGAATTTCATATCCAATAAGCATTCAATCATCAAAACCAACAATTACTAACTCTATAACATCCATTACTAGATAAATAACCATAATCAAAACTGAAAATGTAAACCCTAACTGTATACTCTAATATCTCACTCCAAACTAACAAATTTACCGTCATAAGGCAAGATTAAGAGCTTCTAACTAAACTTTAACAAGATTAAATTCAAGAAAAGAATAGGAAACCATAATACCTCACCAAGGCTTCTTGAAAGAGAGGATCACAACCTTTCCCTCCAAAGTTTCACCACACAAAGCTTCTAAAGACTAAAGGAGAGTTTAATCGGTTTAGATTTTAGAATTTTTACTCAAATTAAGCTAAAAATCAAGATGAAAATTGAATGGTTTCTTCCCTCTTTTGTCTCTCAACCTCATGGCTGGAATGTACAGAAATGGTGGCTGAAATGAAGCTTCAAGAAGGTTAAGATGATAGGAATTCATTTGGGTCAAAATTGGACAAGTGTCACCTTTTGATTGGAAGTCAATTTTTTTCTTTTCTTTCTTGTTTTTAGTCCAAAATTTCGGCTATATTAAGAAGATATTTAGGTCTGATTTTGGTCAATTAATAACAAGGAGATTAAGATAATAAAGTAATGTTCAAGTGGTGCATTCAATTGGTAACGAACGGTACACATCGGTTCAATCCATTTTTCCTTATTTCGCACGTACTGGGGTTTTAACTTATAATTTACTAACTTATTATTATTACTTCTAATCACACATATTTTCTTATCCAAAACTCACTCTTGATCACCAAATTTAGTATACACATCTCGCCATGTGATCACATGACCAAAATACGCAAAAATTCCTAATTTACCCGAACTAGGAACCTAAAGGAAAAACTCTTGATTCTATGGTTGATTGTAGCTACTGAGGGAGTGAATGAGTAGTAAAACTATTCTAAAGTAATGGATTGCAAATAAAAGGGAATTTTAGGAAAATTATGAGGGATTTTACAACTCCATAGAGTAAAATTAGGGTTTTGAGTAAAATATGAGAGATTTAAGAAAACCTATTAGTCACAAGTAAAACTAGGGTTTTGAGTATAAGTAGGGTTTCTAGTCTTTAAAATAAAACAATATCTTAAAACAAACATAAAATAAAGAAACCGTAATATCCTCTTTGAAACTAAAAAAAACATTATCGTAAAATTCGGGGTATCACATAGAAGACACTTTTCCCAAATTTCAACTAGAAATCATTCAAATTTCAACTCAAAGTTACTATTTCATGAAGACAGGGCAGAACCAGTTCTTGTTTTTCAACAAAGTTTGGAAATTCGGAAAAATTCACAGGAAATGAATTAGCCTCCAAAATTTATAACAAAGCAAGAGTTTCAAGTCAAGTTTCAAACACAACCAGCAGAACTAAATTTTGATTTTTGAACAGCAAGATACAACAATTTGAAGTTGGCTGGATTTCTCAACCTGTTCAACAATTTCCAGTTTCCAGCTTTGACACATTTTGGAAATCAGACCATATCTAACTCCACACAAGTCTAAATTAAGAATGGCTTATGGCATTAGAAACTAGATTCAAAATGCTATAATTCATCAGAAGACATCGTTCTCAAACTCTTTTCACAATTGAGACGAAATTGAGCCATAAGAAACAGTTTCCCAGTTTTGAAGATCAATCTTTGGAGCATCATTTGGGCATCAAAATGATATTGAAATTATGCCACATTTGGTACACTTAAACTTCCACTTGCGCACTACTTCCCTACCAAAATATAGGCAAAAAATCGTATGAGAAGGCAGTTAACAAAATGACCAAAGTTTGTGAAATTCTTCGAAGCCAATCTGCCCACACTTTCATTCTTTGTTTTCCAAAAGTTTTGTCCAACGAAATTAGCCCCAATTCACTCTATTTTAAATCCAAGTTTCCATAAACATTTATTGAGTAATTGATGGTTTAATAGCACCAAAATATTTGGAACAAAACACCCCAAAACAGGTTTGACCATTCGGTCAGCAGGGAAAGGAAAATTCCAGATTTTTTGCCAATCTTTTCATGCATTTTTGAAGCACCAATTGAAAGGGTTTTTGGCTAGAAATTTGTCCACTTAAAGCTCAACATATCAGATCTCAAATGGGCCAAGAAAGTAACGAAAATATGGCATCAAAACTGAGTAATAAAAACTAAAAATTTTGGCTAACCCTTCTCCCTATCCTCTCGGTTTCTCTCTTTCTTTTTTTTCGTCTTCTAGTTTCTACCATTAAACTCATCACAAACATACTAATACATACATAAGCATCATGGCAGCCCTCATTTAACCAAGGTAGGAGTTCATAGAGTCCACTTCAACCAACCAAATTCAACCAACAACAACAAGAAGGAAGCTACAAGTTTCAAAGCCAAGAAATAAAACAAGAAAGCAAGAGTTTTGGTGAGAGATGTGTCTACTTTCCAAACACAAGAGGAAACCCTAGATTTTTTGTGTGAGCAACTCCCCAAAACAGTCCCAAACAGCGGCCCTCTCTTCTCTTCAAGATGTCCTCAAGTTCAAAGTTAAACTAGCAAGGAGTTGCAAGTTTTCTTGGTGATTTTGGATGGAGGAGAAAGAAGAACTTGGGGAGCAAGAATGAAGAAGAAATGGCCAAGGGAGGTTCGGCCAAGAGGGAAGAGAAAAGGGAAGAGTTTTGGTTGGTAGGTGGTGGTGTGAGGTTGTTTAAGAAGGATTTGACATAAAGGTGTCTGGGTGCACAAAAGTCAACATCCAATTAGTGAGCAATTAGTGCTCCTAATTGAATTTAACTTAACTCACTCATATCTAATCCCTCAATTAACTTTTCTTAGTCTACTATTAATCATCCTTAGTTCTCCAAGATTAATGTATTCTCGGATCGAAATTGCCTCGAAAAAAGTGCATTCGCTATTTGTCGCTAAACGAGTCGCAGAAAAACTAAATTCGCAAAATGAACGTTTTAAAAATATAAATGAGACATTTTTGCATATAAATGGATGTAAAATGAATGAAATAAATTATTCAGAATAAACGGGTGAATAAATAATTAAATAAGCCCATAAAATGAAATAAAAGTAAGAAAAATTCGTGTCCTCACATCCTTCCCCCCTTAAAAGAATTTCGTCTTCGAAATTCATACCTTGATTCAGAAACAACTCTAGATATTTCTTCCGAATCTTCTCTTTTACTTCCCAAATTGCTTCCCTCGTTCCATGATTCCTCTATAGAACTTTTACCAAAAAAAATTGCTTATTTGCCAATTCTTTCAAATCGGTTGGAGCCATTCTAAACGGCGTTTTAAAGATAGGTGCTACCCTTAGAATCACAATACCACCTCCTCCGTTTGACAATGCTAATATGGTGCCGCAGTCAAACACTTTTCAACTCTTTAAACCCTTGCTCACATTTAGAATCCCATATAAACTTGCCATGCTTCTTAGTCAACTCGATGTAAGAGTTTTGCAGTCTTAGTAAAGTCCTTGATAAACCAACGGTAATATCCAGCGAACCCTAAGAAACTCCGAATTTCGGTAGGGTTTTCAGGTCATTTCCACTTAGAAACAGCTTCCACCTTAGTTGGGTCTACAGTAATTCCTTTTTTTAGAGATTATATGATCTAGAAAGGCTATTTCTTTCAACCGAAACTCACATTTATTGAATTTAGCAAAAGTTGGCGCTCTCTCTCAAGTGCCGTTCATGATCTTATTACAGGTCTAAAGGTGTGGGATAATGAATTCAGTATATTTATAAGCCGTAAAATCAATTAAAAGCAAATTAAATTTTCATATATCATAAAAGATCATAATAGTTACACCAAATTATGATAAGTTCATCAAATCATTTCAAAAGAAAAGAGGAGACAAACAAGACCATAGGAAAACATGCTAAATCGCAAATATACAAAACAACAAAAGGACTTTATCCCCTATGTAAAAGATTACAACTTCTAAAAGTGCCAGCCTAAACTAGATTAAAACTACAGTCTCTATCCCTCGAACGGAGTCAGATCCATTCCCACTCGTAAAGCTTCCACTACCTGGATCCCCCTCACGGCCATTAGCATTAATTACCCCCTTTTGGCATTCGACCGCTTTGTAGCGGATCTAGCAGGCTGCTGAGTATTTTCTCTTTTTCTTAGAGGCATTAGGGCAACTTTAAAACCTGATGTTCAGTACTACCGCAGATCAGACATTTTCCTTGCTTTCTCCAGCACTCGGCTTCGGTGTGGTTAAACTTGCCACAGTATCCACAAGACACACGAGAAGCCACAGACTGACCAGTTTGAGAATTTTCTTTGTATTTCTTATCTAGTTCCACGTTCTTGTGTAGTAACTCCATTTTCTCCGCATATTCTTGTTTCCATCGTCCTTCCCAATAGTTAGCCAATTTTTTTGAAATTCTATCTCCTTTCGAAGAATGTCTATTTCCTTTTGCATCTCTCTCAAATTTGTTATCTCACCGTTTGACTTAAATCAAATCCTAGCCTGTCAGGCAAATCAGAGAATCAAAATGAGTAACTATTCACAATGAAAATTTTGGCCATATTACTCTTCCGTTCTTTTGTTTACAAGTTATCCCAAAATATAAATCTTAACTATTCTCTGCTTAATATGGGTGAGTTCTTAGGTCTTACTATGAGGATAACTATCATCACTTATATACATAACAAACTATGAAAATCATATTCCTTATAGCAGAAGTTCCAAGCCTTAGAGTACACCAATATAACATCTATGAATACCATCACAAATTGATCCAAATACAACTTAACACCCTAACTAGACACTCAAGGACATAATTATGTGATTAAGGACCTTAGCCACTTGGTCATCCCTCTCAATCCTAGGATTTTTGTTGGACCAATTGCTAATCCCTTCATCTCTCTCGGAAGTCTGGGGTTGCCGAAACTCACATCCATGACCTCGTCTACGTCCTCACTGATCCATTTAGCAAGATTATAAACAAATAAATAAAAGAGAAAAAATAAGTATAAAAATTTAAAACATATGCAGTTGCAAGAACACTTGAAATAAAAGCTTAATTCTTTGCCTAAACTAGAAATCATGCTACAAGTCAAGAGTTCATAAAACAAGTCAAATATGTCAAATACATGACATAGGCAACTAAGTGCCACAAAACACAGGAGTATATAGAGGCAAAATACAAAAGACCTCACGGCGTGCACCACCCTTATTATCCTAGGCAGGATCAAAAGAAAGAAAGCCATAAGTCTAGTTAGGGACAGAACTAAAAGAATCCACGATACAAATCCACATCATTCGAATAATTATAAATTCCAAATTTCACCCAAAGCTTAAACTACTTTCTAAATTCTTAACCCAAAACTGCCAATGAATACAAGTTTTCCTCACTAAATTCAAGATGAAAGTTCCAATACAAGTTAGGGTAATAAGTCAAACCAAAAAAAATACAAAAGATGTCTCATTTTCAAACACAAAGTGGAGTCTAAAATTGTTCAAATAGTTCAACTTTCTGCCAGAATTTCGGCAAGCAAAATAGTGGAGGAAGTAAGGTTTCCAACCCTTAAACTTATCAAATGGCTATTTAAAATTCATAATCTTGACTCTCCTCCAACATAACTTGAAGATTAAAATCTTATAGTGTTTTGCGGGTAAAAAAATGGTGCTACAACATCAAGAACTTTTGAAATCAAGGCTGCTTTAAGTCTTCAACTCAAGAACAACTTAAAAAGATGGAGTCACCTTTAAAATAGAGTCCACAAGACATTAAATCATAGACGTATAAGGATTTAACTTAAAAAAAACACTAGCATTCAACATCACACTAATTAAGTACAAACACTTCAATATTACTCATTAAAACATCAAGCACCAAGATCACATTGCACTTAATACACAATTAAATCTCACAGTCCGGCATCCAAAACTTTTAATCCTAAAATACTCTACAAAGATCTGAAACCTAAGCTCTGATACCAACTGCGACAACCCCACTTTTCCTTAGGGCGAACCCTAGGGTATCGGCACGCTGTCTGCCTAACTCTCGTCAGGACTCACGCATCTATTCAAGTTTAAAAGAGATCCACAAGTCAACCACAGACTAAAGATTTAAGAAAATACCTCAAATATACAAGCCACAACCCCTATGGCTACCATTTATAATCACAATTCAAAATACCCAAATATAGCAAAATTTACACTTCAAAGTTTCTAACATCATACACAAGCTTTACTAATTTCGACTAAAGTCGCCAGTCTCAAGCGCTCAACTTCCACTTCCAAAACCTGTTAAGAAAAATAAACTTGGGGTGAGCTAACGCTCAATAAGGCAAAGAAAAGCATGCAAACAAAGAAGTTCATGTGGCAGTAAACTTAAACAAGAAGGATAAACATAAAATTCATGTAATTTACAAAGAAAAGTGTAACAGCCCCACCTCCCCCTAGGGCGTACCCTAAGAGTTAGCGAACTGCCTGTCCAACTCTCGCCAGGACTACTAACGGTCACATACACGCAATTATAAACGTTTCGGAAGGTACCAACAAGTAAGGTTAACAACAAGTGCGCAAAACGAAAACGAAAAAAAAACGGAACGAACGCGTCCCAAACATAACGAAACCTTAAATAAAAATCAACAAGTACAATTCCAAGAGAATAGGTCATATACACGTTGGAAACTATGTACATATACCCATTATAAGGTTTACAATTCAAAACGGAATGTTCACGTCCCACATTAGGGTTTCTAAAGGCGAGGAGCTATATAAAGGTACAAAAGAATGCCTAACTAGCTCTACTCGCTTCACAAAATCATGATTTCCAAAAAAACATACCCTGTAAGGAAAACAAAAAGGAACGAGTGTGAGCTTTCGCCCAATGAGGTACTAAAAGCCATGCATTCAAGTACACGAATGTAGCCATGCTCAATTACACTTACTATCACACATGAAAAGAACACCAAACCAAGTTCAAGGGTAAAAGGATACGGGTGCCTCTCGGGAGCCAATTTCCCCTTGCAACACTTGATCACATCCCGTTGACCCTCCGTCAACGCTCAACGGACAAGTACGACCGTAGATCACCACTTTACACCCAATACCTTCCACCATACATTCCCCTACCGGGCCCGAACACCTCACAGTAATCAGGGGTAATACTCGAGTATACCACAAAGTCGAGGAGCAAACGCTCCACTCGACACACAGTAACCT
This sequence comes from Coffea humblotiana, assembly GCA_023065735.1. Taxonomy (NCBI): domain Eukaryota; kingdom Viridiplantae; phylum Streptophyta; class Magnoliopsida; order Gentianales; family Rubiaceae; genus Coffea; species Coffea humblotiana. The sequence goes on from CM041215.1 coordinate 7,561,194, forward strand.
CATGGCTCGTTACCTAATCGACCGGCCCTTGCCGGCTCGACTCGATAAACGACCATAGAGGCTTGAGCTCAGTTATCACAGTGAGGTCGTAGGGCTCATGCCCAAACGACATCAAGCCAAGCATGAATCAAATTCACAGATATTCAATCAAATTCACAATTATCCAGTAATCAGTTATTCAAGTAAGAGGACAAGAGCGATGAAGTACACTCTCGCCTCAATCACAGACACCACAGTTATTCAACCCAAGAATTCAAGTACTCAACCAATTAAACATAAATCATACATAGTACACTCACCACTTAAGTAAGTAAATCACAAGTTTTCGTCCAACGGGTGTCCGGAATCACCGGCTCGACCTACAAGAAACAAGAAACTACAGTTGAGCCTCGAACACGAGTCGAATGCCTCTTAAGCGAACTACTAAAGCAAAATGCAAATATAGCTCAAAATTGGAAAATACTTTGATTTTAAGGCCAAAGGTGTAAACAACCCCAAAACCTCACATTTTTACTCAATCACAACTTAAACGCACGAAACCCTAATTTTCTCGACACTCGGACAGCATTTCCCCTAAAATTCAGCTTTTCCATCCTACAATCAAACATAAATTTATATCCAAACCAATCCCAATTGCCTCAAACCAATCATAAGTCACTCAATAACCTTCATTAGGGCCACAATGCCCCTCATTCACAACCAATTGCAAGATTAATAACCAACTATAGAAAAGCCCCAATTTCAAAACCCTAAAACTGAAATTTTTGTCCAAAGTTGAAATTTTCCGCAATTAACCGCAATTCACATACAAGAGCTCCAATTGGCTCAATAGTAGACCATCAATCCAAGGCTAACTAACATTTATGAGATAAAACAGAAAAATTCCCCAAAAATCAGAAATTTACTCAACTTCCAAATAAACCATCAAATCATTCATAAATCAAGCTATTAAGCCACCATAGGCCACTAATTTAGCATTATTAGAACCAAAAGTGAAGTTTCCTAGCAAAATACCTCAACTTCTCAAGAAAGTTTGTAGCTTAAGTGTTCCACCACCAAAATAGCTCCACCAAGAGCTTCAAGCTTCCTTAGCAAGTGGTTTTTATGGAGTAATTTGAGATTTCAATGGTTGGGTTTCAAGATTGAGCAAGAAATGGAAGAACAAGTGAAGCTTTTCTCTCTTCTTTTCTCTCTAGAAAATTCGGCCAAAGGGAAGGAAAAATGAGAAAGAATTTGGTCAAAATTAACCTTTTGGTAAAGGTGGTCAAAAGTTAGGCAAGTCTTGTCCAATGCAATCGCGACACGTGTCACCTTTTTAAGTTTTAAACTTATCCTCTTACTCACTAGGGTTAATCCATCTAGGTAACCTCTAATCACCTACTAACACCTAGTAATTAAATCCCTTTACGTAAAACTTAATCTAATTAGCCGAATTTCTCTCACTTAACGCACTAGCGGGTCCCACGTCCACTATTCACTCCAAAAATCTCGTAAACTAACTTATACTAGAAAAATATTTTTAAAACCCTATTTACTCAAAAAAAATGTCCAGAAAATTTTTAGAATAAAGAAAATGTGGAAAACGGGTGCAAATAAATAAATTAAAGCCTAGAAATAAAAAATTTTTACGGGTTCTCACAAAAAGTGAAACATAATCAATAAGGATACGGAAGCTCTTAAGAGCTTACTCCACATAGTTTGGTCAAGGCTTTGATCCAAAATATCCCACGTTGACTCTCCGTCAACCGAGCAAGTGTCAAATCCATAGACTCCATTTCTCACCAAATTTTCGTCCACCGTTACACCCCCTACCAGGCCTGCACGTCGAATAGAAAAGGCAATACTATTCGAATATGCCAAACAAGATCTTAAAAAATCAAACTTTATGATTTTCTCATGGTTCACCAAGTTTCTCGACCAAGCCCATGTAGGCTTGAGTAGCAAGGTTAGCTAATGAGTTTTGAGCGTCCCCATAAGTACAAGTATAAGTCGATGAGATGGCTTTCCAATCGACATCGATTCAAACACAAGTATAATTTTCAAGTATGAGCAAGTCAATTGTCAAATCAAGTAAAAGAGAACGAGTGCGATAAAGTACACACTCGTCTCGTCAAGTCCAATTCACATACTCAACAAGAAGTATTTCAAGTGCAACAAGTCATGTACTTGACACTCACCAATTCAAAAGTAAGTGAGCAAATAAAGTCCTTCAATTGTCCGTACCGAGATCCCCTTCGAAACCCCCTTGAGCACCTGAAGAAATAGTGATCACTATAACTCACATACATTCTAGACCACTTAACATTCAAGAAAGGAAATACACTTACTTAAAATTTAAGACAACGCCGTAAAAGTGTTTTAATTCATCGAAAATCGAGATTCAAAAATGAGGATTTAAAGTCATAAGGGAAACTTGTATCATTCATGAAATCAAGTTTAAAACGGACTATCAATCTCAAAAGGAAGTTGGGAGTTCTTAAAAGTTCATTTCTTAAGAAATCAGAAATTTTCAGCTATGCGCGACAATATTTGGAAAATCAGATCTTGAGTTTGGTAACTCCAAAAATGGAAAACTTTATATCGTTGGAAACTAAATTCAAAGTACTAAAACTTTTTAGAAAACACTTTTCCCAGATTCCAACTAGAAATCATTCAAATTTCAACTCAAAGTTACTATTTCACAAAGACAGGGCAGAACCAGTTCTTGTTTTTCAATAAAGTTTGGAAATTCGGCAAAATTCACAAGAATTGAATTAGCCTCTCAAAATTTATAACACAGTAAGAGTTTCAAGTCAAGTTTCAAACACAACCAGGGGAACTAAGTTTTGATTTTTGAACAGCAAGATACAACCGTTTGAAGTTGGCTGGATTTCTCAACCTGTTCAACAATTTTCCAGTTTCCAGCTTTGACACAGTTTTGGAATCAGACCATATCTAACTCCACACAAGTTCAAATTGAGAATGTCTTATGGAGTTAGAAACTATATTTAAAATGCTATAAGTCATCAGAAGACATCGTTCTCAAACTCTTTTCACAATTGAGACGAAATTGAGCCACAAGATACAGTTTCCCAGTTTCGAAGAGCAATCTTTGAGCATCATTTGGGCGTCGAAATAGTATTGAAATTATGCCAAATTTGGTATACTTAAACTTCCATATATGCAATACCTCCCTACCAAAATGTAGGCAAAAACTCGCATGGGAAGATAGTTAACAAAATGACCAAAATTTGTGAAATTCTTAGAAGCCAATCTGCCAACCCTTTCATTCTTTTTTTCCAAAAGTTTTGTCCAACGAAATCAGCCCCAATTCGCTCCATTTTTTAAACCAAGATTCCAGAAACATTTATTGAGTAATTGATAGTTTAATAGCACCAAAATATTTGGAACAAAACACCCCAAAACCGATTTGACCATTCGGTCAGCAGGGAAAGGAAAATTTCCATATTTTTTGCCAATCTTTTCATGCATTTTTGAAGCACCAAATGAAAGAGTTTTTGGTTAGAATTTTGTCCACTTAAAGCTCAACATATCAGCTCTCAAATGGGCCAAGAAAGTCATGAAAATATGGCATCAAAACAGAGTAAAAAAACTAAAAATTTCGGTTAACCCTTCTCCCTCTCCTCTCGGTTTCTCTCTTTCTTTTTTTTTCCTCTTCTAGTTTCTACCATTAAACTCATCACAAACACACTAACACACACATAAGTATCATGGCAGCCCTCATTTAACCAAGGTGGAAGTTCATAGAGCCCATTTCAACCAGCCAAATCCAACCAACAACAACAAGAAGGAAGCTACAAGTTTCAAAGCCAAGAAATAAAACAAGAAAGCAAGAGTTTTGGTGAGAGATGTGTCTACCTTCCAAACACAAGAGGAAACCCTAGATTTTTTGTGTGATCAACTCCCCAAAATAGTTCCAAACAGCCGGCCCTTTCTTCTCTTCAAGATGTCCTCAAGTTCAAAGTTAAACTAGTAAGGAGTTGCAAGTTCTCTTGGTGATTTTGGATAGAGGAGGAAGAAGAACTTGGGGAGTAAGAATGAAGAAGAAATGGCCAAGGGAGGTTCGGCCAAGAGGAAAGAGAAAAATAAAGAGTTTTGGTTGGTAGGTGGTGATGTGAGGTTGTGTAAGAAGGATTTGACATAAAGGTGTCTTGGTGCACAAAAGTCAACATCCGATTAGGGAGTAATTAGTGCTCCTACTTGAGCTTAATTTAACTCACTTACGTCTAATCTCTCGATTAACTTTTCTTAGTCCACTATTAATCATCCTTAGTTCTCCAAAATTATTGTATTCTCGGATCGAAATTGTCTCGAAAAACGTGCATTCGCTATTTCTCACTAAACGAGTCGCAGAAAAACTAAATTCGCTAACGGAACGTTTTAAAAATATAAATGAGATATTTTTGCATACAAATGGATTTAAAATAAATGATTAAATAATTAAATAATTAAATAAACCAATAAAATGAAATAAAAATAAGAAAAATTCGGGTCCTCATAGCGTTCACATTTTCTAAACTAATGGAGTCAAAATTCATCAAACTCCACTCATTTCTATAGTAATTTTAAAGCTAAAGGTTCCAAATTTTGAGTATAAACTAGTGAAATCCTCCAAGAATTACTCTAGCTAAAACGCTCCATTTTTAGAGTTCAACGTCATGGAAATCAAGGGCATAAGACTAGGGGTTGAAATCTATTTCTCAAGTATGAATTGAGGTGCAATTAACCAAGAAAGTTAGGCAATCAAGAAAATGCATCAAGAGAGGTTTAATCCTTTGGGAACCAAGATTCAAAATGAACGTCTAATGTTCAAAGAGATCTTGTATCCATCCATGAAATCAAACTTAAAATGAACTAACAATCTCAGAGGAAAGTTGAGAGTTTTTAAAAGAGCATTTTTTTTTAAACCAGAAAATTCCAGCTTTGTGTGACACCACTTGGAAAAATCATATCTCTATTTCCGTAAGTCCAAAAATTAAAAACTTTATACCGTTGGAAACTAGATTCAATGTACTAAAACTCTCTAGAAGACACATTTCCCAAATTCAAATCCAAAATCATTCAAATTTTAGCTCCAACTCACTATTCCAGCAAGAACAGAGCAAATCAGTCTTGCATTTTCAGTAAATTTGGAAATTTGGCAAAATTCATAGAAATAGAATCAGTTCTTGAAATTTATACCATTGATAAAAATCCAAATCTAGTTTCAAACTCAATAAACAGAACTCAATTCGGACCTTTCCACACCAAGATACAATAGTTTTTGGAAAGCTGATTTTTGGGACCTGGTTCACGAAATTTCCAGTTTTGGAGCACTTGACATAGTTTCAAAATCTGGCCATAACTAAAGCTACACAACTCAAAATTTTGCGTGATTTGTGGGGTTGAAAACTAGACTCAAAATACCAAAATTCACTAGAAGAAACTGTTTTAAAATTCGTTTTATAAGATGGGTGAAAATGAGCTACAAACTGCAGCTATGCTTGTTTCTCAGATGAAAATAGTGAGAAAAATCAGTCAACTTTGCCGGTTCACTAAGGCTCATAGAAAATGAACTAGAAGGTGTATTTTATACTGTTGGAAAGCTCTCGGAGTCTAGTTATAGATGCCAAAAATAGCACTTGATTTTGACTCCTAGACAAAAAGTTATGGGCTGATACATACACACTGGTCTGGTATCCTAATCAGAAATTTTTCAGATTTGCATTCTCACTTTAACCCAACTTTAATTCAACCAAATGAAATGCTTTTTGAGAGATAATTGACACACATAAACACCAACGTATAAAAAGCATTTTGGCACCAAAATAACCACAAAATTTGAAATTAACATGACGGAAATAACCAGCAAAATTTCGAACAGCTTGCTCCTTTCTCTCTTCAACTTTTCTTTTCAACTTTCCCAACCAAAACTAAGCCGTAATTCATCAAAAAAAGCATCAAACAAATAATTAAACACACAATAATTCCTCAAGACCACTACCTAAGAAGCCACCTCAAGACATCTACCTAGAGTTAAGGTTCATTGAACCCATCAACAACCCAATGCTTAACTAGTTAAAACTAACTAAACTAACCATAAGTTGGAAGGAAAAATGAGAGCTTTGGGGTGTTACCTTACTTCCAAGAGATGAAGACCAAACCACTTGAGTTTAAAATCTAAATGACCAAGGTTCCTTCCTCCTTGAAGTCTCCCTTCAAGCTTGAGTGATGTTCCAAGAAAAGAAGCAAGTTTGGAGTGTGTTTTTGGAGCAAATGTGGAAGGAAATGAAGCTGAAATTTTGGTAAGAAATGGGAAGGGATAGCCGGCCAAGAGGGAAGAGGGAAGAGAGGGTTTGAGTGAGTTGTTGGTGAAGTGATGGAATAAAAGGAAGAAATGACATAAATGTGCTTTGATACAAAAAGTCAACAAATGAATAGTGGCCAATTAGTGCTCCTAATTGAGCTTAATTTAACTCACTCACCTCTAATTTTCCAATTAACTTTTCTTAGTCTACTATTAATCATCCTTAATTCTCCAAGACCACTGCACTCTCGGACCGAATTTTACCTCAAAAAACGTGTATTCACTATTTCTCACTAATCGAGCCGTAGAAAAATTAAATTTACTAGCAAATGTTTTTAAAAATATAAAATGAGAAAGTGTTCCATGCAAATGCAATTAAAAAGGATGAAATAATTTAATTGGAGCAAATGAATAAATATTTAATTAATTAAACCATTAAAATAAAATAAAAGTAAGTAAAATAAAATTCGGGTCCTCACACACTCAGTAAAAGGATACGTGCTCACTTAAAACCATTCATTCATTCATTCAGTCATTCAATCATTCTCCGTCCATCTCTTCCTTATAACTTCCAACATTTGAAAACAAAAACTCCCACAGTGATCATTTCATTCAGTCAGTCATTTAGCCATTCATTTCAGTCATTGCATTGCATTCACTGACCAGTACTCCACCCAACTTTGAGGTCATACTCTAATATACCAAAACACTATCCTAGGGTCACCAGCCTCCCGACCGAGTCCATTTCTGGGTCAAGTCCACTGGCAACGAAGGATAAGAGCCCAATTCAGCTAATGCAATATAGTACACATGGCTTACATTCATGCACAAATACTATTCAATCATTTGATCATTGAAAATTCACATTTCACTTAGGTTGAGTGTGATAAGGTACACACTGATCTGTTGAAAATCTATTTAACAATCATTGGAAAGCATTTAACATTCAAACAAATATTCACAAACATTCAACATAGCCATTTATTGTACAAATATGCAAGGAACACTCACCAATGAATCACAATGGTTTCACTTCAAACCCTTGATTCGTCCTCTTGGATATGCTCAATTCTTGTGATCATCTAATATATCAAGAATCTACCCACTTGAGCCACACATAAATGACGAAATGTAAGTTTCAAAACTTCACTTAGAAAACAAAGTAATTTGCAGGGTTAATCCTCATGTCGCTTGTCAAAAGTGTCACGGTTTCTCGTTCAAATCAAGGTCAAATCAAGGCGGAAACCATATGTATGATAGCTTAATGTTTCGAGTACAAAAATTTTGAGGAAAAACTAGTCAAGACTTGTAATGTTCAAAACTGGAAATTTCCGACTCTAAAACAGTTTGGGAAAAACTCATTTCCTTTCACTTAAACCTCTTTCTTTGGCTCAAAATTGATATGCAAGTAAAGAATTAAATTGTAACAAGTCTCTCGAGTAGAATCATATGCAAAAAGAAAGTAAAAATATCCTAAAGTTACACCTCAACTCTCACTCTCTCCCACTTGACCAACAATCCAGCAATATGTCCTGCAATTCTTCAAGTTAACCATTCAATATTCAACTCTAGTTTTGTGGTAAAACCATTAACTATCATGATCATATGTTATGGGGTTTATGGTCTCCATTCTAGGTCGAGAAAGCTATCAACTTTGGACATATATAAAGGTCCAAGTAAACTACATCAAAGCTGGAATTTTTGCATCTCAAAACTGGAAATTTACATACCAAGGCTAAAAACCACATATCAAAACTTAAAATTTCATATCAAATTTAGAATATCTCCTATGAAAGCTGGAAATTACAAGCTACTCTAGCAAAACCATAAAATCTTCCATAAAAGTCATGCTTTTTTCACCCTAAAGCAACATATATCAAATAAACTCAAAACCTAGTAGAAACATCTAGTAGTTCATCAAGTAAACTTATGAAATCATTATATATCAAGAAAACCTAGTAGTTCCTCAAGTAAAACTAGTCGATCATCATATAAACATCAAGAAAGTTAGGTTTTCTAGCAAAGTTTACCTCTTAACCTCCAACTCCAAAGATGACAAGCAAATCAAGAGGGATGCAAGATTTTCTTCTTCCAAAACTTTACCAAAAGTTTCCTTCCAGCTTATCTCAAGATTGATTGGAGTGGATTAGGGTTGATCTTTGAATTTCTCACAAATCAAGCAAGGAAATCAAGATGAACTTTGAAGTTTTTTTTTCTCTCTTTTCTCTCTATAATTTCGGCCAAAGGGAGAAGAAAAGAAAGGTTTTTGTGGTAAAATGGAAGCTTAATCCAAGATAAATACAAGACTAGTTTTAGTCAAAATCTTGGTCCAAAGTTGGATGGATGATTGCCACTTGTCAAGGAAGTGACTCAAGTTTATCTCTTTGTCTCTCTTGTTTTTCTACTAACCAATTCATCTTGTATTCCTCTAATTCACTCTTAACACTTCTAATCACATAATCTCTCTAGCACCACACCCGTTCTCATCCACCAAATTTATTGCACACACTTCACTAGTTGGTTATACTACCATAATACACTACGAAACTTAACATGCACCAAATTATGAAAGGGAAAAAATAAAAATCTTGACTCAACCATTAAAATCACCACAAAATTAAGCCAAGTAAATGGGCAAGTAAAGTAAATCATTTAAATTAATTTTTTCTTTTTTCAAAAATAAGAGAAAATATAAAATAATTTCCAGATCCTCACACTCTCTCCCCTTTAAGAAAATTTCGTTCTCAAAATTCTAACATTCACAGGATTCTAGAACTAGTTGTTGATCGATAGCATTTACACCCACTAGTACCCTCGGTCGGTTTTCTCATTCCTAGATCTGTCTCGAAGTAGTCCCATCCACTTGCTGTACATTCGACCCTCTTTGTTGCTTTTCTCGGGCAGTTGTTAATTTGATGGTCAGCACTTCCATAAACTAAGCACTTTCGCTCCTTCACCCAGCATTCATCCTCAATCTGATTTGTCTTTCCACAGTATCCACAAGCCAAGCGAGGAATCACTATTTGGACAATTTAGTGAACTGTATTTCATAATCGGACACACTTAGAGTTCCTTGTCGTAGCCAGGTTCAATCATGAGTTTTAACCTATTTTCTTGTTTAACTTGGTGCATGTTTAATTTCGTGCATGTTAAGTTTCATAGTATATGATACTAGTGTAACCGATTAGTGAGGTGTGTGCAATAAATTTGATGGACGAAAACGGGTGTGGTATTAGAGGGATTATGTGATTAGAAGTGTTAAAAGTGAATCAGAGGAACACAAGATAGATTGATTATTAGAAACATAAGAGAGACAAGAGATAGGAATGAGACCATGTAGTGCCAAGTGTCAACCATCTAGGATACCATTTGACCAAGAGAAGTCTTGTGTTTATCTTCCAATTTAGCACAAAACTCCATCATTTTCTTCTTGAGATGGCCAAAAACGTGAGAGAGAAAGGGAGAGAAAAACTAAAAGTTCAATAGAACGAGTGTTGTGCTAGAGGAATTAAGTGATTAGAAGTGTTAAGAGTGAATTAGAGGAACACAAAATGAATTGGTTAGTAGAAACACAAGAGAGACAAAGAGATAGGAATGAAACCATGTAGTGCCAAGTGTCAACCATCTAGGATACCATTTGACCAAGAGAAGTCTTGTGTTTATCTTTCAATTTAGCACCAAAACTCCATCATTTTCTTGTTGAGATGGCCAAAAATGTGAGAGAGAAAGTGAGAGAAAAACTATAAGTTCAAACCTTGATTTCTTGCTTGATTAGTGAGAGAAAACAAGAGAAAACCCTAGTCTATTCCAACAAACCTTGAATCAAGCTTGGAAGAAAACTATTGGAGAAGTTTTGGAGGAAGAAACCCTTGAGTACTTCTTGCTTGGCCGTCCATCTAAGGTTTTAGAGGTAAAGAGGTGAACTTTGCTAGAAATCTTCCCTTATCTTTGAGTTTATTTGATATATGATGTTATAGAAGCTCCCATTAGATTTGTTTTCCTTCTAGGAGTGGAGGTTCAAAGTAGATATACTTGAACTAGTGTAAAATGATCCTCTTGCGCATGTACTTTTGGTAGACATATTGTATTTTGATCTTTGATGGTGTATCTTACGTTTTACTTTTTGGTTGTAATTAAACTTGAATTATTGGTTGAATTGTAGAACTATGATGTTAATTTGGAGGCTTGAATGGTTATTTTGAGAATTTATTGTAGTAAATGTAGTGAGTTTTGGCGACAATTGGGCAGGCAGTCCGCCAAACCCTTGGATATGCCCTAGGGGGAGGTGGGGTCGTCACATAGAAAGGAAAAGGTTTTGATCTTTTGCCATACCATTACTCTGATCAATTTGTTTCTTGAGCTATTTGTTGATTTTTGTTAAATGGTAGACCCAAATTAAACTTCACAAATAACACTCAACAATTTAGATAATAAGAATCATTGTTATAATTCCTCATGTTTTTATTCATATTGTACAAATTCTACCCAACTCTATGTTCATAGTGCAATAAAAGTCATAACTGAATAATCTTGAAATTTATAATTATATGAGTCTATGAAATTATATATACTTTAACACAAATAAGAAAGTTTTCAAATATGGTATAAATTGAGAATTCATTATGGAAAATGAATTTTGTCTATTATACTATTTCAAATATTCTCAAAAAAGAGAGAGATCTTTTCATTAATTTTGAAAATAATGTTATGTCATGTGTTGAACACTAGATTAGACAACAATTTAAAGCATGGATATAAGAAATCAGAAAATCCAATTAAAATATCTTCAAGAACAAAGAAAGGCATAAAGAGATCAAACTAAAAACAACTAAAGATTGTTGGACGAAAAAAGTAATTTATAAATTTGTATACCATATAAGTCTTCACTGTTTTTACCAATGCTAATATAAGTGAATAAGATTTTGAAGAATTTCACAGATCTTTTTTATTAGAATTTAGTTTTAGTGGTTCAATGTACATTTTTCCAACTTAATGAATTGCAACATTACCCCACAAAGCCAATGCCATGGTCTACTTTACAGTGGATTCCTTTTTTTTAATTTGTTCTTTGAGCAATAATATGGAAATTACTCACCTTTAAGCATCCATTAAATTGTTGACATTTAATTTCCATTCTTACTATGACATTAAATTTGATTAAGTTCAAAATCACATGTTTGATAAACATTACTCATTTTATACACGTGCAAAGCATGTTCATTTTCCTAGATGTCTCTATGTAAGAAAGACGGTAAATATGTGAGGACTCGTAAAATTCCCTTATTTTATGTCATTTTATTCTATTTCTTTGCATGCATTTTCTTTGTTTCATTTTACTACCTTAATTTTCTAGACATTTTTATAAGTGAATATAGTTGTTAACTCATTTTTCTGGTATAAGTTAGCTCATGTTAATTTGGAAGTGTATTAAGGACGTGGACCCGTTAGTGTGGTTAGTGCGATGGAATTTTGACGATTAGTTGAAGTTTTGCATTAAGGGTTATTATTTTACAAGGTGTTAAGAGATAATTAGAGATTAGCTAGATAGATTAACCATTGGTAGACAAAGAGATGAGAACAAAACCCTAAAAGCCAAGTGTTCAGAAACTATTGGGAGTTGGACTTTGACCAAGGTTATTTAACTTTTCCAAAATCAAATTTTGACCAAAACTTGTCTTCTTTTGCTCTTGCTTGGCCGAATTCTTGAAGGAGAGAAAGGGAGAGAAGACTTCATCCTTTACTTCAATTTCTTGCTTCAATCTTGAATTTCAACCATAACTTTTGCAAATCACTCCATAAAAGTGCTAGCCAAGGTAGTTTCCAAGGTGGTTATGGAGTAAATTTGGGAGGAAGAAGCCTAAACTACCATCTTTATAGTGTTTCTAAGGTAATTTGTCAAGAAATCTCTCTTTGCTCCTAATAATTGCAAATTAGTAGGTTAGAGTTGTTAAATATGTAGTTTTGTGAGAATATTTCATGATTTGAGGTGGTGATGTGGAAAATTTCAGTTTTATGGTGAATTTTCTGCTCTTATTTGATGCTTGAGTATTAGCCTTGGATTGATAGCTTTGTTATGTGTAATATTGAGCTTTTATATGCTAGTTTTACTTGCCTACAAAAAATTTCAGTTGGTGTGTATCAATTTCAGATTAGGGTTTCTATTTAGGAATAAATTGCCCTATTTCTGACCTGCATATTCATCCTTGTTAGAGGCCGAATCAGGTCTAGGTCAAAACATGAAAGTTGTAGGAAATGGAGTTAACTATCTGCCTGAAATTTCAGCTCAATTGGAGCACTGTAGCGTGTGAAATGACTAAAATACCCCTGATTGCCAAAAGCCCTATTTCATAGGCAGCTTTCCGTTTTCTCTGAGATTGCACATTTTGACCCTGAAAATGCACGAACTGGGTGTCAATGTCTTCATAGGAAATGTAGGTCTATGTCTTAGTTTCGAAACTCCATAAAATTTACCCCAATCTGATAAGCGTAGCTTCAAATGTGACCAAAACGCCGGAAGATGTCAAACCTGCTACTTAGCCATTCATCTTTAAAATTGGGTTCCGGCTTTGATTTTGATGGGTGCATTGCTAGAATTGACTTATATTTGGATGAATTTGAGCCTAGTTGAGGAGCTATTGTATTAAGTTTACTTATGTGTTGAATTGGGCTGAGTTGAGGAAAAATGAAGCCATAAATGGCTGGAATATAGTGAAATACAAAAGGCATACTGTCCAAAATTTTAGAGCTACTTGATTCCTTTGAGTTTGGGTTGACTTTGGCTGGAAATGAAGGGCTTTGGGGATGTTCATGTTTTTAAGACCAACCGCTAGTTTTTTACTCCAAAGCCACATTGTTATCTCTTTGCACTAGTAGTTAACTTGACTAGGCATATGACTTGTAGTCGGGTCTCATTTGTGTATTCCGTTTCCTGGGTTTGTGGATGGGGAAACCATAATTGTTTTACCTTGGTTGTTATTACGATGCGACGATGATCCAAGCCATCCTTTGGAAGGAAACTTTTGAAGTTATCCTTGCTTGAACTGGTAAGTGTACCACTCGCATGACTTGTTGTTTAACTGTTTTACCTGTACCTGCAATATGTGACTTGAATGACTGTAACACCTGCTTAATTCTGGACGAGACGAGAGTGTACTTTATCACACCCGTCTCTCTTACTTAATTGTCGAGTCACTGTATAAGCTTGAACCTGTTACTTGTGCCTGTTATAAGCTTGAACCTGTTACCTGTGCCTGTTATGATGTCGTTTGGAGGCTTGTATCCAACGACCTTCCTATGAAATCTGAGTTCAGCCTCATTGGTAGTTAATTGAATCGAGCCAGCAAGGGGCTTGGTCGAGGAAAATTGACAAGCCATGAGGGCCTGTTTGGGAATCTTTGGGTATTGGAGACTCTGGATTCCTGGTATACTCGAGTATTACCATTCTTGTTCCTGTTTGGTGAACGGGATTTGGCGTAAGAGGGGTCTACGGACATGTTTGTTTCATTAAATGTTGACGGAGGGTCAACGAGTTTGGATCAAGTACTGCAACGGGAATTTGGCTCTTGAGAGCCACCTGTATCCTTTCTATTTGAGATGTTTATTCATTTCCCTATTTGGCGTGTATACTTGATTCATTGAAAGCAAATCTCCATGATTCTTGCTTGTTTGTAATTTTGGTACCTCATTGAGCGTAAACTCATCCCTTCTCGTTACCTTTGTTTTCCTTACAGGGTTCAACATGTTGGAAATCATGATTTTGAAGAAAAGAATAGAGCTAGTGATAGACATTCCTTTTGATTATGCTCCTCTGAAATGGCAAAACCCTAATTGTACTTTGATCACTTGTGAATATTCCGACTTGTATTGCTAGTTAAACTTTTGAACCTTCCAATGTATATATCGCTAAGTGTTTAACCATGTAAATTAAGTGTGCTTGTTTGAGATGATATTTTTATTTGGCTTGGGTGAACTCTTCTTGTATCCGTTGGGAACCGGGTGAGTGCAGAACTTGAACGAGGAAGAAAAACAATTCTGACGTGGCACCTGTTCCTTTCCGTTTTCATTGGAGCGTTAATCGAAGTTCTATTGCATCGTTTGAGTTAGCCAGTTCCATTTCCGACCGTTCATGTTCTCGAAGTTCTTTCGCACATCGATAGGGTTTACGTGTGTTTCATTTTAGTAGTTCTGACGAGAGTTGGACAGGCAGTTCGCTAACCCTTAGGATACGCCCTAGAGGAAAGTGGGACTGTCACAAAATATGTTACCAATCTACTCAAGAATTAAATCTAAATATACTAATAAATCTCGAGATCATAATGAAAATCTATAAAATGGAGGAAAAAGAAGAACACAAAAGTTAGAAATTTGAGAATTCACAAAACTTACCAAAAGATTTTGTATAGTTTTATCATTTAAGTACTAAAAAGCTTTACGACAATGTTTTATCATTTAAGTACTAAAAAGCTTTGTCTAAAATTTATGCTCACTGGAAATATATGGCCAAAGTTTTATGGCAATTTCCCAGAATTTTGATACTTGATGAAGGGCATAATACCCAAGGAGAATGAAATCAAAGCTAAGAAAAGCTATGATGAAAGTTAATACAAATACGAAACTATTACTTTCCAGTACCTTATTTCAGAATAATTGTGTGGAGTATTTCAACACTCTTTGTTTGGCAAGACCAAACTTTGTGACAAAGGTAATAAAAGAACATGATCCAAAGTATAAGAGGAATAAAAAAGATTCAAAAAATCTCTTCTCCCAGGAAAATAGAGCAAGAAAAATGTTCATTGACAAAATTTCAAAACTGTTCAGCTTAAATATACTTTAAGAAAGTTTAGAGGGTTAAAATATTTTGAAGAATCCGATACTGATGGATTTATAAATGTATATGAAGGTGAGATCACTAACAATCTCCCTAGTTTACCATGCTACACGTTGATGATGAAATCCACCTCTCCGCAACAAAGAATTTTGGACAAGTTTCAAGATCAAAGGCTGGTCTACAAATGTTTCTCATTGGAACTAGAACTCTTAATCATTGTTGGGGCAATCCATCCTTGGTTGATAAGAACAATTGATTGATCTAATCAATATTTTAGTGTAGAAGAATTGGAGAATCTTGAAAGAACTAAATTTGATGTCAAATTTGGTTCAAAGGTCAAATATTTTATTAGTCTTATACCCAAGTGTGTGCTTAGAAGGAAAAAGGTTTTGATCTTTTGCCATATCATTACTCTGATCAATCTGTTTCTTGAGCTATTTGTTGATTTTTGTTAAGTAGTAGACCCAAATTAAGCTTCACAAATAACACTCAACAATTTAGATAATAAGAATCATCGTTATAATTTCTCAAGTATGCATTCATATTTCACCTATTCTGCGCAACTACATGTTCATAGTGCAATAAAAGTCATAATTTTGAAATGTATAAGTGATTTGAATTTGTGAAATTATATATACTTTAGGGCAAATTATCCAATTGGCCCTTGAACTTTTTATCTAAATAAAATTTAGCCCTTAACTATTTTTGGCTGACTTTGAGCCCTCGAACTTGTAAAATTGGGCACCCGTGACCCTTTTGGCCAGTTTATCCGATTTTGCAACCGGAAAGAAGGGCATTTTTATCCGCATCTTCTAAGCAAAAAGTGAACAACTCCATCTTCTTCCCTTTCTCTAACCCAACCAAACAGGCATAGATTTCTAGAGTTCTTAAGTTTCTGCAAATCGGGGATAACTGAGTCCAACTATAAGCAAAATTCTAAAAACTCCCCACTCTATTCTCTCCTATTTTCCCCATATACTCCTTTCCCCGACTAAAAACCGCATCAATTAACCACTCTTCCTTTCCCTTTTCGTCTTGATTTCTTGATCTTCTCCACGAAATCCAACAAAAATGGTGTCCAAGATTGTGAAGAAAACCCCAACAAAGTCCATAAAAAATCCGCTCCACCGTCACCACAGCCACCAACGCCGGAAAAAATCCCCCGTAAAGAATGCCTCCGCCGCTGCTTCAGTGGTACTTGCTTCGATTAACAAGTCCATTTACACTTGCCACCACTACCTCATCAAGATTTTCTCCAAATTAGCGCGCATTGCAACTCCAATTAAGAAGAAGAGCCCAAGAAAATGGGGGTATCAGTTACTTCAAAAGGGTTCTGAAGATCCCAAAAGTAACATCAGAAGGGCTCTATTTGATGACGAAAAAAGTTCAGCACTTCCACCACTGGTTTCGCCAAAGAAAAAGACTGTCTTTCTTGATTTGGATGAGACTCTGGTGCATTCCCAGCCGGGCCCTGCTCCAGAAAAGTATGATTTCATAGTTAGGCCGTTGATAGATGGAGAAAGAGTGGATTTCTTCGTGTTAAAGAGGCCATTTGCGAAGAATTTTTGGAGTTCCTGAGTAATAAATTTGAGATTGTGGTGTTCACAACTGGAATTGAGGAGTATGCTTCCTCCTTGAATTCAGCAGATTTGGTGCCGGAGGAGGAGGAGTCCTTGTTGTCATTGTAGGAGAGTTGTTGGGGGTAGCGGCAGCCTTATTAGAAGAGGAGGAGGAAGAAGAGGGAGAGTAATTAATCAAACCCCAGGCCTCTAAGAAATAAAAAACCCGGCGAATGGAGCCGACGTCTCCAACGATGGTCTTGCGGACTTCGGTAAAAGTGATTTTTTTATTGGGGGGGGAGGAGGGGTTGTCCCTGAATCTCTGAATGATGGCATTACTGTAGTATTTGTAAGTCTTGGGGTTCTTGGAGGCTGATCTTCCGTCGATGGCAGGTTGGGTTAGGGAAGGGAAGAAGATGGAGTTGTTCACTTTTTGCTTAAAAGATGCGGACAAAAATGCCCTTCTTTCCGGTTGCAAAACCGGATAAACTGGCTAAAAGGGTCAGGGTGCCCAATTTTACAAGTTCGAGGGCTCAAAGTCAGCCAAAAATAGTTAAGGGGCTAAATTTTACTTAGATAAAAAGTTCAAGGGCCAATTGGATAATTTGCCCTATACTTTAAAACAAATTTGACACTTTTCAGATATGGTATAAACTGAGAATTCATTATGAAAAATGGATTTTATCTATTATACTATTTCAAATATTCTCAAAAAAGAGAAAGGTCCTTTTGTTAATTTTGAAAATGATATTAATTTATGTGTTACACACTAGGTTGGACAATAATCTAAAGCATGGATCTAATCAATATTTAGTGGCGAAGAAATCGAGGATCTTGAATGAACTAAATTTGATGTCAAATTTGATTCAAAAGTCAGATTTGTTATTAGTTTTATACCCAAGTGGGTGTTTAAAAGGGAAAAAGTTTTGATCTTTTACTACACCATTACTCTAATCAATCTGTTTCTTTAGCTTTTTGTTGATTTGTTAAGTGGTGGATCCAAACTAAACTTCACAAATAACACTCAACAATTAAACACAAAACACGTTACTCCAGACAAGCTATTACACCAAGTAATAAAACCATGGGACAAAATCAGCGCACAACACTAATGCACAAAGTTACTAAACTTTGGAGACTTCACCTCACTGCCACGAAAACATTGGCCTTCTACTTGTACTAAGTGGGTTGTAGTTGTTTCTATAATGCAATAGATTATTTTTCTATCCTATGTCGGTTGCTGCTACTGCTTGTTGTTAGATGACTATGAAACAATTTCTAGAAAACTCTTGAGAAAGTCGATACACTCTACTATAGTACTTCATAAGTTGTCAGTTTGGAGAGAGAGGTTAATATATATATATATATATATATATATATACACACTACAAACAAAAATGACCTTTAACGGCATTTAAAGGTGTCAGTATAGATAATCTAATCTGACACTTTACCTTTCCTCACACGTCGTACGAGTGTCGTCCCTTCCAATATGGGGATAGGCTCATAGCATTCAAACGTGTCAGGAAAACTATGCTGTTACAGCATCTCATCTGCCAACAAAAATTCCTTTTCTTAATAATCGAAAGTGTCAGGATAGCTATAGTCAGTAACAAGTAGGAGTTTTTTTAATTGAGCTATGCTGACACTTTTAACTGTCAGGAGTTTTTTTTCTTTTTTTTTTTTGGACAAATTCCACTTTATCCCCCTATGATTTAGCGCTTTTTACATAACCCCCCCTATGATTTCAAAAGCTATATATAACTCTCTCATGGTTTGGATTAAAATGTCAAAGTGACGGGAATGATCATTCGTAATGGAGTCACCTAAAATGTCAAAAATACTCTTATGTAAAGTTGAAAATTATTTATTAACCAACGGGAGTTATGTGTATATTTTGAAAACCATATGGGGGTTATATGGTAAAATATAAAAATCATACGGGATTAGTGTGTCGTATATTTATAAGGGTAATTTCGACATTTTCAGAAATTTCGTTACGAATGACTATTTTTGTCATTTTGACACTTTAATCCAAACTATGAGGGGGTTATATATAGTTTTTGAAACCATAGGGGGTTATGTAAAAAAAGCTAAACCACATGGGGTAAAATGTAATTTGCCCTTTTTTTATGTAGAAGCAACCTGCAGGTAGTGCTCCCTGCTATACATTCCGTCAATCAGAAACCCAAAGGACTTGTAAAATTATCCCAAAGAACAGAATGCATATAGTAATCTAAAAGTAAAAGTCAATGCTCAAATATAATTTATTGAACTAAAAGTCAGTAACAACTACTAACATAGCAAATCCCTAACAAGTACAAACTTGAAAGATTCCCTAACAAGTATAATTTGTTAAACTAAAAGTCAGGTAACGTAATTGTACAACATTAGCAATGATCTGTCAGAGGTACAGTATATAGATAGTACATTGTTTGGGCTCCTAACCGAGCAACCCAGACCATCAGCGAACTAATCAAAGTGAAGTCAGCTCCGTGAATTTCTGTCTAATGTGATAATTGTCCGCACCAGTAAAGTACTTTACGGGTATTTTCTTTGAACATAAGAAGCTCCATGTTCCCCAAACCTGTTAATCGAGAGATAAAACAGACTGAAAATGGGGAGAAAAAAAAAGGAGAAAAGTTGAATATTGAAAGGTAGAGTGGATGTAAAAACTTACTCAGATTTTGAAAACCACATTTGCTGAAAGGAACCAAGTGACGCCAATACACTCCCACCTATCCAAACGCTAAATGCGACCAGTTAGTCAACGCACAGCATGCTGACATGCATCTAAAGCAACGTAGTTTCTGAATGCAAAGAAATGTCCACTTCAATCATAAAGCAGAAGCAAATTGGTCTAAACATGCAACTTTGGAGGAAACACCGAGACACATCTAGACTATATAGTAAGTAAACATATCAAATACTAATAAACAAGGATAAGGGAGTGATTTTCGAATTATAGAACTAATTAATAACATTAAGATATTTGCTTGAGTATTTGTTTTGTCCCCTTTAAGGCATCCTATGATTAAATCATAGCAATTGAAAGAATATAGGTACAAACAAAACTCATTACGTCAGTCAACCAGCTATTAAAAGAAATTAAAAACTCCTATAAGCTTGCAGCATTTTTGTCTAAGAAAAGCCCATGACGTGTCTGCTTGTGAGCACAAACAGTTAATTGGCATTAAAGACGAATTACCATGGAGTAAAACTACACAGGGATGCCGAAAACGAACTTAGAGCACAATGGAAAAGGAAATTGCTAAATGCGTACCAAAGAGAGATTAAATTAAAGAAAAAGGCTAACATTCAATAGTCAATCATTAAATACGTATTGTATAAACAATATCTCACCCTTAGTTCCACACGGGAAAGATAAGGCCTCTTCTCTGTGTCATGAGAAAATCGAACTTTTCCCTTTTTCTCTCCTGACTTCATCCATTCCATATTAACATTGGGATGAATCCACATATCTTCCATGTCTTCTTTCGAAGTTCTGGAGTCCCAAGTTGTATTCAATGGACCTGCTGCCTCATGTATAAACACACAAAATTTCTCTTTCAACACAAATTGGAGTGAATTAATAAAAGATAGAATAAGATTCATAGTAGTCATATCATAGCAGTAATTATTCACTCTCGTCACTCTCCAATCACTCTCATCTCTCTATTCGCTTCCTTGCAAATTTCCTTCTTTCTTCATTCGAACCTTCCGACAAACAGGTAGTGAGCATCAAAAGTTTTGAAATTTCTTTTTCATCAATTCCTTATACGGCCTGAGCTTGAATTTTAAATCTAAAACTCTACTAAAACCTATGATCAATTCCAGCCACTTAAAATCGATTAACAAGACGAAAGTAAAG
This sequence comes from Coffea humblotiana, assembly GCA_023065735.1. Lineage (NCBI taxonomy): Eukaryota > Viridiplantae > Streptophyta > Magnoliopsida > Gentianales > Rubiaceae > Coffea > Coffea humblotiana. The sequence continues at coordinate 7,581,737 of CM041215.1, forward strand.
CATAACTGACATGATTGCAGACAAAGAAGAAAACAATACAATTAAGGGGGAAAAAAAGGTATAAGAGTGCGGGAAACTTTACAGTGATAATTTCCGCTATAGTGGCTGGACTCCAATAAGACGATGGCGGCAACCTTCGCCTACTCTACTGCTCGGCACGCTCAACTTGAATATCTTATTCTTTTTGTCCTAGCAAAAAGAGCGAAGGCTTATTGGTGCAGGTGTCGTGGTTGACCGAACAAGGCAGAGAAGCGGCCGAGTTAGCCACTGAAAATGGGGGAGTGGGGTGGCGGCGAAGGTGTGATGCCCCCATCTCTTCCTAGGGCAAACTCTAGGGTATCAGCGAGGCGCATGCCCAACTCTCGTCAGAACTCACGCACTCATTCAAGCTTAATAAAGAACCACAAGTCAACTATTGACTTATAATAAAGAAATACTTCGAATATATAAGTCCAAAACTCTCAAGGCTACCATTTATAATTACAGTCCAAAATACCCAAGTATAAGAAAATTTACACTTCAAATGTCTCCCATAACATACAAAAGATATACTAGCTTCCACCAAAAGCTGTTAGTCTAGAATCACCAACTTCCACTTCCAAACCTATTAAGGAAAACAACTTGGGGTGAGCTAACACTTAGTGAGGTCAAGAAATCAAGCAAGCAAGCAAACAAGTATCACGAACTAACTCAAATAACACACTTAAGAGAGACTTAACAAAATTTCATATAAATGAGCAACTAGGAAGTAAAACACAAATGAAAAGGATATAGGAACTCTCAAGAGTTATTTCCACGTCACGACCGGTTCAAGCCATCTTTGGTTGACCCTCCGTCAACTCAAGTAGTAACATGTCCGTAGACCTCGATTTACTTCCTCCATCCACCATATCACTCTCTCGAATCTAGAACCAAACACGCACGAGATGGTAATACTACTCGAGTATGCCAAGTAAGATCTCAAAAGACCAAACTTTATAATTTTTCATGGTTCACCAAGCTTCTCGACCAAGCCCTTGCCGACTCGAGTTATGAGGCTAGCCAATGTGTTTTGGGCGTCCCCACGAGTATAAGTGGTCGATGAGACAATGCTCCAATCGACTTAAAATCGATCATAGTACTAAGTCGGGATGAGAGGCACCTCCCACACGAATAGGGTGTGGTACATGCTGCCGCTCAGTACTCACGATTACAAGCATGTTTAAGCACAAGTTCAAGTCATGCAAATTCATATTTCAAGTAACAAGTATTCAAAGGCAAGCGTTCTCTCCCGCGTGAGAGCTCAAGTTTTTCTCTCTCTTGGGAAATGTGCCAATCTCCCCTCTTGGGAGGTTGCTGAAGCATCTGTTTGTCTGAAAACAGAGGAACATCCAAAGTACTAAAAACAACCACTTTGAAGACAACAAACCCTCCACTTTAGCATTAAAAGGCATTCCGACAGTCTTAATTTCAGCATTAATCCGCTACCGACAAGATCTCATTTTTAGTTCTGAGTGGTGAAACCAAAGGAGTAGCCATGCGAAGGTATTCCACTACTATCTCTGTCAGAAATTTTACTTCAAGCCAAGACAGGTATCTTTAAAGCCTTTACCACAAGGATTCTTCTAGGTTCTGCATGTACTCTTGAGGAAATTGAGTTTTTTACTTTTACTCGCGTGGTAACTCTTAGACTTAATTTTGTCTTGTGTTTTTAATTAAAAAAAAAAGAGGAAAACCTGAAAATAGAAAGTTTTTTTTAAAAAAAAAAGCAACAAAGGAAAATTTCCAGTCTTGTTTTTTTCCTCTTTAGAAGGTATGTCTTTCTGGTGGGTTGTGCTAATGCAGTAAGGGTGTCTTTTTGTAAATGTCTAGTGCCTTATATATCTGAGCTCTTACCCTCAGTGAAGCCCAAAATCTGTTTCGTGTGATTAAGAGGGGTTTACCTCTGGGTTTTAGCCTTTCTAACAATCTTCTCCCTGGTTCTGGACTGGATTTGTTCTGTGATATTCCCTAATAGAAACCCAGTAGAAGGTTGATGGCTGAGGAAATAGCTGAAATACTGCAAAGATTTGTGCTGTCTACTAAAGAAAGGGGTGAAACAGAGCTGGACTTGGGGGACGTAGGACCAAGCGTGAATGAGTGCAATGAAAGTCTGGTGGGGAAAATAATGGGTGAGAAAATCATAAATTTTGTGGGAGTGAAAAACTTTGTTACACTAGCATGGGGTTACCCCAAAGGTCTAAGGGTGGTGGAGGTAGGAGTTAATACCTTCCAGTTCTTAATTCCCAGTGAAAAGAATAGAGAAAGGATCTATAAGGAAGGTCCATGGATTATTGATAGCCAGATTTTAGTTGTTAGACCTTGGTTTGAAGGATTCGAAAAGGAGGGAGATGGGTTTAATATAGCCCCATTATGGATTCAAGTGTGGAATCTACCAGTGCATTGGTTATCCAAGGAGGTGGGAAAAAAGATAGCCTCAGTGTTTCATGAAACAAAAGAAGTGATTATACCTCAAGTTGGAGGCAAGGAAGGGAGGCACATCAAAATGCTAGTGATGGCTGATATTTCTCAACCTCTCATGAGAGGTACTACGGTTAAACTGGAAGGGAATGTGAAATGGGTAAGTTTCAAGTATGAAAGAGAACCTGACTTCTGTTATTCTTGTGGCAAAATAGGTCATAGTGAAAGGAATTGTTCAGAGAGCATAATAGGGGAAAAAGGCCAGCAGGATAATCAATTTGGGCCATGGCTAAGGGCAGGAGGAGGGAAATTGTCACCTCAGAAGGAAAGGAGGGGGAGACAGCCTACTAACATATCCCCAAATAAACAAATGTGGGGTTTTAAAGATGGGGAGCTGATCCCAAAAATAAGTGGAAGGGAGCTAGTGGAGAAAGGTCAAATTAGTGTGACAGGCTAGACTAGTGAGAATAAGCAAGCAAGCCAGGAATGTGGAAAAAGTGTGGGTGGAATACAGGGTGACACCATCGAGATACATAAGGAGTAGGAAAAGAGAAAGGAGGGACAGGAGGTTAAAGACAACAGAGAAGGTAAGCAGGTACAGTCACAGGAAGAGACTGATATGAGGCTGGGTGGAGGACAACTAAACATAGTTCTGGATACGGCTGTGGAGCAATCTTCAAAGGAACCAGAAGCTGAGAGCATGCAAGTGGAAGAGCAGTTTGAGGTGCTGGAGGGAATGAGTAATCAGAAAACAAATAAAAGAACTAGAAAACTGCTAAAAACTCCAGTAATCAAGAGAAAACAATTGAATGAGATTCAGAATAATAGGATGAGCAAAGTTTCTACAGGGAAGAGAAAATTTCAACTAGCAGATGAAGAACTGAAACACTTGGAAAGAAAGGAAGAAAGGGGACTGATCAAGAAAGCTGTGTAAATCCAAGAGAATGGGAGGTGGCCAGCCTTACCTGGTCACCCATGGATAAATGAAAGCACTGGTGTGGAATTGCCAAGTTGCTGGAAGCCCCTTGACAATTCCCCAGTTGAGGGAGGCTTGCAACCTCCTCTCCCCACATTTGGTTTTCCTATGTGAGACCAAAAATAGACAACAGTTCATGGAAAAGGTTAGAAGACAGTTGAGGTATGATGAAGGTATAGTGGTGGAATCTATGAATAAGTCAGGGGGCATGGTAGTAATGTGGAACCATGATGTGAAGGTCTTGGAGGTTAAAACTACTGCTTTCATGATGGAAATACACATCATGGATTCAGATAAGAATGTGGACTGGTGGTTCATAGGCATCTATGCGAGCACTGATGATCAAATCAGGAGAAGGCAGTGGGAAGTTGTAGAGAGAAGGAAGGTACTTTGGGGTTCCAGATGGATAATTACTGGTGACTTCAATGACATTCTATCAAATGAGGAGAAATGGGGGGTAGAAAGAGAGAGGAAGGAACTTTTAAAGATTTTAGGACATTCATTGAACAAAATGGGCTCATTGACTTTGGCTTTAAAGGTAACCCATGGACATGGAGTAACCATTGGGTTCAAGAAGGTGAAATTAAACAACGACTTGATAGAGCTTTGGGGAGTAATGATTGGAGCCAAATTTTTGATAGAACAATAGTTAAACACATAGAAAACCTTGGCTCAGATCATAGTATGATTTTAATAGACTCCAACCCTCTCAAGGAGAAGAGAAAGAAACGATTCATATTTGATAGAAGATGGCTGAACAAAGAGGGACTGGAACATGTAGTGAAGCAGGCATAGGAGGAAGAGCAAATAGGCTCTAATATGTACAAAGTGCATAAGAAAGTAGCAAATTGCAGAATGGCTATACTGAAATGGAGAAATAATTTCCAAGGAAATGCTAGAAAAAGGATTGAAAATCTGAAAAAACTACTGGAAGATCTCAAAGGCAATGAGTGTGAAGAAAAAAAGGAAAGAATCAAGGATCTCAGAATGCAACTAAAGGTGGCTTATGATGAAGAGGAACTTTTTTGGAGTCAAAAATCTAGAGTGCAGTGGCTAAAGGAGGGGGATAGGAACACTCATTTTTTCCACGGTACTGTGAAGGGCAGAAGAAAGAGAAACAAAATGCAAAGGTTACAAAGAGAGGACAGTACTGGGCTACATCAGAAGAGGAAATTGGAGAAGAAGTGGTGAAGCAATTCAAGGAGCTTTTCAACAGCAAGGGAGTGACTCAAACGGATATGGTTCTGGAGGGAATATCACAGACAATAACAGACCAAATGAACACAGAGCTAACCCAACCTGTTAAGGAAAAAGAAATTAAAGATGCACTTTTCTCCATGAACCCAACTAAAGCCCCTGGACCAGATGGTATGACCCCAATTTTCTTTCAAAAATTCTGGCACATTTTCAAAAATGACATCATACAAGCCATGAAAAGTTTCTTCCATTCTGGTCATATGTTGAAAGTTATGAATCATACCAACATATCACTCATTCCCAAGGTTGAAAACCCCACTGAGGTTAAGCAGTTTAGGCCTATAAGTCTATGTAATGTACTCTACAAGATCATTTCCAAAATTTTATCAAATAGATTGAAAAAAGTTTTGGAAAACTGCATTAGCAAAAACCAGGCCGCTTTTGTACCTGGAAGGCAGATTTTGGATAATGTGATAATCTCCCATGAGTACTTGCACTACCTTAAAAACAAAAGGCAAGGATCCCAAGGTTTTATGGCTCTAAAGCTGGACATGTCGAAAGCTTACAACAGGGTTGAGTGGGGATATCTGAAAGCAATCATGGTAAAAATGGGATTTTGTGACAGATGGATTAACTGGATAATGGAGTGCATCACAACAGCTTCTTTTTCTTTTAACATAAATGGAGAGCCAAAAGGATATGTGATACCCTCAAGAGGGATTAGACAAGGTGACCCTTTGTCACCGTATCTATTTCTACTGGTCTCAGAAGGTTTCTCAAACTTGCTGGATCAAGCAGAGAGGAGCAAAAGACTGACTGGAATGAAGATCTGCAAGAGTGGACCATCAATAACACACCTTTTCTTTGCAGACGACTCATTGATTTTCTGCAAAGCAGATCAAAGGCAAGCTGAAGAAGTGATGAGAATTTTGAAGACGTATGAAAGAGGCTCAGGACAGATGATCAACATGGAAAAATCTTCTGTTTTTTCAGCAGAAATGTGGAACAGAAAGCACAAAAAGAAATTTGCAATAGCTTAGAAAGTATCAAGATGGTGAAGCAAGGGAAGTACTTGGGACTGCCAATGGTAATCACTAAAACCAAAGCTCAAATTTTTGGTTTTATTAGAGATAAATGTCAAAAAAACAATTTCGCACTGGTGCAACAAACAGTTAAGCCAAGCAGGAAAAGAAGTTTTGCTGAAAGCAATAACCATGGCAAAGCCAACTTATGCAATGTCGTGTTTTAAGCTTCCAGTGAAACTATGCAAAGAAATCAATGCTTTGATGGCAAGATTCTGGTGGGGAGAAGACAAGGGGAAAAGGAAAATGCATTGGTGTTCATGGAAAAAGATGACTACTGAAAAGAACACTGGTGGACTAGGATTCAAAGATCTCCAAGAATTCAACAAAGCTTTGTTAGGCAAACAGATTTGGAGGCTTCTTACCTGCCCAAACCTATTGCTGAGTAAAGTGATGAGAGCTAGGTATTACCCCAAGGCATCACCACTGAACTGTGAAATACAAGGCAATGCATCTTGGATATGGAAGAGTCTGATGGGAGTAAGAGAGGAAGTGCAAAGAGGAGCAAGGAAAAAAATTGAAAATGGGAAGAGCACCAAAATTTGGGAGGATGCTTGGATACCGGAAGGAAAGGGAGGCAAAGTAGAATCCCCCAAACCCCTAGGCTGCAAGGTCAAAAAAGTTAGTGAGCTGATATCCAACTTTAGATGGAAATCAGCACTCATCTTCAGGATTTTTAGTTCACAGGAAGCTGGAAACATACTCAAAACTCCTATTAGTTTAGCTGGCAAACCTGATTGCTACTTTTGGAGTCATAGTAATAATGGACAATACACGGTCAGGTCTGCATATGAAGCACTGACAAGAGAGGATAGGCAGTCCAAAACACAGCCGAACAAGAAGGGAGAAACAAGTTGGGCAGGAGGATGCGATAAAATATGGAAACAGCTATGGAAAATGAGAATAAAGCATAAGCAGAAATTGTTTTTATGGAAGGGACTACACCAAGTGATACCAGGAAGAGAGGCAATCTTTAGGAGAACAGGAAAGGGGGATCTAATCTGTAAACAGTGTGGAGAAAGCAATGAGACAGTGGAGCACATTTTTTTCCAATGCAGGAAGGCAAAAATGATATGGAATATGGCTCCATTACAGTGGGATGGACTTAATCAATATACAGGCGACTTCAGAAGGTGGTGGAGCATGCTTATGGAAGTAAAGGCCAGAAAGGATGGAATGAAACACATAGCACTCACAGTAGATATCCTCTGGCAGATATGGAAAGCTAGGAATGAAGCAGAATTTGAAGGAAAAGATAGGCATCCAATGGAAGTAATTAGGAAAGCAGTAAAGGAGTGGGAGGAGTATTATCAAGCTCAACAGGCAGAGCAACAGATGAGTATTTCAGAAACAGAAACAGCACATGAACAAGAGGAAAGGGTGGAAGAAGATGAAAACATGCTGAACATTTGTGTACATGTGGGGCAACATATCGAAGGACAGAATATGGGAATTGGCATCACAGCAGCAAGCGGCATGAATCAGATATGTGCAGCGTGGATGATGAAAGAAAGAAGCACTGGATCAGTTGTTTTGGACAATTTTGTGGCTATACAATTGGCACTATGCAAGATAAAAGAACGAGGTTGGCAGTATATAAAGATTCACATACCATGCAATCAGGTTTTAAAGCTGATAAACTGTCAAGCCCCAAGCAACATACGTATAGCAGCCCACCTAGAGTACATCAATGATCTTAGCTCAATGTTTAGGTCATGCTCATTTGATTGTCAGCCTGGTATTGGTAATATGAATAGACTTAGTGAACTACTGAGTAAGAAAGCAATGCACATTCACTTTGATGAGGAGTTCTTTGATCCTCAGTGTCTTAGTACACTTTTGTAAAGTCCAAGTTTGAGCCCTTGCTCATATATTGTATTTCTCTTTTAGTAGAAATAAAATTCCTATCGTTTCCGAAAAAAAAAAGTAACAAGTATTCAATAGGGAGAGGACAAGGACGATAAAGTACACCCTCGCCTCGACAAGTTCACGAATCATGACAATTTCACGTAACACTTGTACAAATATCATTTCAATCATAATACATGAAACATGCACTTGACACTCACCAATTCCAAAAGCAAGTGAGCAAGAAAGTCCTTTAATTATCCGCACCGGGATTCCTTTCGAAATCCTCTTGAACACCTGAAGAAATATTAACCAACCATCACTCACGTATACCCTAAGTCACTTAGCATACAAGGGAGAAAAGTCATTTGTTTAAGCAACCAAGAAAACACATCAAGAGAGGCTTAATCCTTTGGAAGCCAAGATTCAAAATGAAGGTCTAAAGTTACAAGAAACCTTGTATTCATCCATGAAATCAAACTTAAAATAGATTAACAATTTCAAAGGAAAGTTGGAAATTCTTAAGAAGGGCACTTTGTTTGAAACCAGAAAATTCCAGTTTTGTGCGACAATACTTGAAAAATCACATCTTGAGTTCTGTAAGTCCAAAAATTGGAAATTTTACACCGTTGGAAACTAGATTCAATGTACTAAAACTCTTTAGAATACATTTTTTTCCAGATTCAAATCAGAAATCATTCAAATCTCAGCTCCAACTTGCTGCTTCATTAAAATAGGGCAAAACAGTCTTGATTTTCAATGAAATTTGAAAATTTAGAAAAATTCATAGGAACCAAATTAGCTGCTGAAATTTATAACACTTAAAGAACCTTAAGTCTAGTTTCAAACACAATAAGCAGAATGAAATTTGGATTTCCATACACCAAGTTACAATAGTTTTACGAAACTGATTTTTGAAACCTAATCCACGGATTTCAAGCCTTGGAGCATCAACACAGTTTTGAAATCAGGGCATAAATAGGGCTACAAAAGTCCAATGTTAGTGTGGTTTATGGAGTTGAAAACTGCATTCAAAGTACTAAAGATTATTAGAAGAAACCATTTTCAAATTCATTTCACAAGAGGAGTGAAAATAAGCTACAAGATGCAGCTGTGCAAGTTTCTCAGGTAAAACAGTAAGAGCAAATCAGTCAACTTTGCCAGTTTACTACAGCTCACAGAAAATGAATTAGCAGGGGTATTTATACCGTTGGAAAGCCCTCGGAGTCTAGTTTCAAATGCCACAAACAGCACTTGATTTCAACTCCTGTACAAGAATTTATGTGCAGTTAAAGATACTCTGGTCGGCTGTCCTAGGCAACATTTTCCAGATTTGCTTCTCTTCTCTAAACTCAACTTTTACCCAATCAAATGAAATGATTTTTGAGAGACAATTTTCACACACACAATCCAACATATAACAAGCATTTTTGTAGCCATTTGAGCAACAAAATTCGAAAATAAATCAAGCGAATAAAGCAGCAAAATTTCGGACAGCACCTCCCCTCTTCCTCTTCAAGTTTTCTCTCCAACTTTCAAGCCAAAAATCAAGTCATAAACCACAAGAATATCAACCAAACAAGCAAGAATCCTCAATTCCGCTACCTAATAGTCCACCTCAAGATATCTACCTAAATATAAAGCAAGAAAACAAGGGTTTCCTCAAGTCATCTAGCCTAGCTTTGGTTAGGGTTTCAAATATCCTTGCATAACAACTCATAACCACTACTAACTCTTGCATAAAACTAAAGATCAAGGGAAGTGAAACTTGTTACCTCTTCAAAGCTTCTTGAACCCTAATTAGAGTCAAGCTTTACACCACCAATCCACCAAGAAATCACCACAAGGCAAGAGCTTTCTTCTAACTAGACCAACTTCCAAAAATTTGAAGGTGTTGGATGAATTCTTGGAACAAGCTTTGTGGATGAAGTTTTGAGTTTTTCTTCTCCTCTTTTGAGCTTCAAGGTTTGGCCACTTAGAGAGAAAAAGGAGAGAAGATGAAGCTTGAGTTGTGATGTGAAGGTGAGAAGAAAGCTAGCTTTTTGGTGGGAAAAAGGTCAACTATGAATGGTAGGCCGAATAGTGCCATGCACTGCTAGTTTCCTTCTTGTTTGCTACAGTCAAATACTAATCTTCCAAGGTAGTTTTTCTTGCACCACTAATACTCATTCTTACTAGTCCAAAATATATTCTCCAAATCCCCAATTAATCGCGCCGGTGCGACTTTTGAAAAATTTTGACGCGTAAGTGATAAAAATATGACTTGAGTAAAATTCATACTAAAATGATAAAATTAAATAACATGTCAATGCAAATAATTTTAAAATAGGTGAAATTAAGAATAAAAGTACGAGTCCTCACAGAAGGCGGAAGACGGAAGAACCAAAATGGGGGAGTTTTGAGAGATAGTTTGCCGAGAGAGAGAGTTTGTGAGAGAGATGAGAAGAACCAAAATTTTGCTGGTTGGCAAAATGAAAAGTTTTGAAATTTCCCTAAGTGTTTTGGCAAAGGAATCTTCCGCCAAAATCAAACGACATCATTTTATGTTTTAATTTTTTTGGTGTATCTTACATTTTCTCAAGTGTCATGATAGGGAATCTAAAGACACATTATTATTTTTATATCAAATAAAATAAAAAAATTAAAGTATATATTATTGAATTGATAACAAGTGTCATGATAGAAGTGCTATAATGACAACAACCAGCAATTGTCCTTATAGGCGTGTCAGGAAAGGCCATTTTGTTGTAGTGATATATATATATATATATATATATATATATATATATCTTAACATTTATACCAGCTAATTATTTCACTTTTTTCCACATAGGGGTATTGGTTGGATCAATTTTCACAATGCCAAGTTAATATCACAAGATTAATTCCTTGATTTTGTTGTGCATTAATTTGGACTTGAATGGCAAAGTTTAGGGATGGAATTTTGAATTTTTGAGGTATTTTATTGAGTTTTAGAATTAAGGCCTATTCTCATTTCCCGTATCCCCTACTTCAAGGGTATCGGGAAAACAAAATTTGGTTAGCTTTTGATGCTTTTCTTCCTATCAAAAAAGAATGCACGATATTTACTATAACAGTCATGCACAATAGAATTCAATTCGGTCATATTGTTTAGGTGTATAACTATTTTTTTAATTGAATATAGCAACATATTAATCAATATTACGAACTTGAAACTTGTAGAAGCTAAAATTTAGAGAAATTTTTGTCTACGTTCTTTTGCATAAAGAGACTATTTTAGGTCTCAGAGCACACAATTAGTACACGTGTAAATTTTTATTCTTTATTCTCTACTATTGTTCTAATTTAAAATGAAAAAAATATAATAGATGAACCTCTTTGGCAATGATATAAATTCCCGTATGCAAAGAGAGAAGCTATCTATTACTTTTATTGAACATTTTGGGAAAGTTGTTTGAATGGTCAAATTTCAAATTTCATTTTAAATTAGAATATTTAATTAATATGTGATGTTATATATACTTAGTGCAATTATAGAATATAACATACAGATTGAAGAATTTAGAAAAGTCTAAGCAGTAGCATACGTGCAGATCATTTAGTTCATTTACTTTGTATTTCATGGAATTAACCACAGTGGGGTTAATGAGCATGAAGATTGCACATGCAAATCATTATTCGCATTTAATTTAGAGTCTAATATATAACAAATTTGATTTAGAAACCTATTTCATGATCTTCTTTGTATTTGCTAAAGCGTAATTCTGTGTTTATAAAAGTTTCACATCATAAATATGTAAGTATCGTGACCTTATACATACAAACTAATTTCTTTTCCCATTTAAAAGGGGCAGTAACTTGTATAATATTTACAATTTTCAGGTTGAAAATCAGCACACTAATTCCTTAATTTATAGCACATCGCGTTTCTCCACCCAAATTCCTTAATTTATGTTATCAGACTGTCCAATGTGTAAGTTAAAAACGACGACCCTAAGCCACATTTCCTTTTGATTACTTTAAAGGTAGCCCCCCCCCCCCCGCCCCCCCCAAAAAATTCCTGTCCGGATCCTGGGATACTTTGAAGTTTCTAGTACATGATTCCCATGATCTTATTTGTGAACTGTTAACAAAAAGTGGAAAAAAGCCAAATTCTGAGTTCCAATTAACTTTGTATACAAGATCATAGGGACTGCAAGTTTGGTAATTTCACCTTTTCATTGCAAAAGTAGCTACATTTCCTACATGTAGAAGTATATAACATAAGAGTTATCAAGATAACTTTATCCCGAGGAAAGGAAGATACCAAAACCTTCACCACAAAATTAGGCCCAAGAACCCTATGTGTTGTTTTTGTCTCAGCATTTCCCCCAATCTCCACAGCTCCAAGTTTACCGTCATAAATACCCATAAACATCTTCTTCATCACTTCCTCCGAATGTTGTCATTGTCCCAGAAACACCACCATCTTCCAATGCCTAGGCCCGGTCTTAAATACAAACCAGTCCTTTAAATCTGGTGTGCTGCCATAATTTTGTGCCCTCTTAACCGTGGCCGTCATAGTCACTGGCATCGTTATAATCATCGGTTACATAGTATCCCGGCCTAAGGTGCCTCAAATGAATCGTAACAAGCGCTCAACTTGACCGACTTTGACTTCGATCAAGCTGGGATTCTCACTGTCAAGACCCACCATCTTCCATCAAGGCAGAGAATGATAATCCAAAAGCCCATGCAACCTTTTTACGCGACGAAGTTTTTGCTAGGTTTCCATGGTGTAAGGGTAGCACAGTTGCGCCCTGATTTTCCTGTCGAAGTAAGCAAAAATAGCTCGGTGGATTTGATGTTTGAAGTGGAATCAACGCCAATCCCATTAGATCCGGGAGAACAGAATAGTGTGTTCTTGTCTTTGAGCCAAAACCTGATTGTTTTCGACTTGAAAGGAACCACGAGGACTCGATGGAGGGTAGGGTTGCTTGGCTCACTCAAATTCTGGTTGCAGCTTGATTGCCACCTTCAGTTCCCCAAAATTGGAGATGTTATATATCCAAAGTGTAGCACCAAATCAAGATGAATGATTTTGACTCCTCATTTGCTATTTGCTAAACCCAAGGTGTTTTGCATTAATTACTCTGTAACTTAGGTCCTTGTACTTGGTTCAGAAAAGATTACAAAATTGCCATTTTGAGGGTAACAAGAACAAAAAATTGCCGTGCTATGTGCATCTAGGTGAGTTTTGAGATGGGATTTTGTGTTTTTCTTGAGGTCATTTCATTTTCAGATTTAGGGGTTTCTTGTTCTTCAAGGGTGTAGGGAAAATAAAATTTGGTTAGCTTTTGATGCTTTTCTTCCGATGATCAAAGAGTGTAATGAAGGCAATCTTTGAGGTGCTTTGTTCCATTTAGTCGAATAGTTAATCAAAGCTATGAGCAGTTCAATATAGCTCAAGTAGACTAGTTATAGGAGCTCTTCATTCTATTAACCATGTAATTTGACTACCTTTTTGTATTTTTGTTTTTATATATCTTACTTGCAATAGCTGATGTTATAGATGCAGTGTTTCTCTGAACAAATATGAAATTTTCATTGAATAGACGATATTGACAAAGAGTTAACTCAAAAGGTAAGTTTTGGCAATCTTTTTTGGGCATTATTTCTTCGGCTTTGTTTGGCTATTAGAATTTAGTGAAGTGAAAAAAGAAATTTCAAGAGGACAAGTTTGTCATTTTTGGACAACGAGAAGGAAAAGTGAAAACGGTTTGAAATAATTATTTACACTTGAACTTGGAAACCAAGTATGGTCAGCTGTGACCTAATTTTTATTATGAGCAAATATATTAATCTGATACTTTTTGATTAAATCTGCCGGATACCTTTTTGTTTTCATCTACTATGAGCCAAAGTAAGGAAATAGGTTTGTTTAATAATCTGTTTTTGTGCTTCGTTATTCTTCACAACTTTGTTTTAATAATATAACTCATAAAAACTACCAAACACATCTCATGAAAGAGGAGGAAAACAAAAATACTAGAAAGAGGGCCAGAAAGGCAGAAGCATGCTTTTTCTTGAAGCTTTCTATGTTTAAAGCCTTAGATCCCCAACCCAATGCTTTGAGTCTTTCATACAATTGCAGCAAGAAGATATCAGCAAGCAACAATTTATTTTCTTATCGTCTCGGTCAATTCCTCCTTAAGCCCTTAAACTTTAGTTATTTTCTTTTTATTCCCTAAACTATAAGATACTCCAATAAAAATCCTTCAACATTTTGATTGGTTTTCAAGTGTTTCTGAATCTTATTTTAGTCTAAGCTTCATAAAAGGATAACTATTTCAAATGCATGCTAGATTCCATTTTAGAATGTTCTAAAGTACAACCCGACAACTAAATAAAGGAATTATGTGGTTTAGTTCGCTTTTCTTAGAAGACTATTGAATAACCGTCCATTTTATTATGCATATCAAGTAGCAAGTAGCATATGTACTATGTAAAGAACTTGAAGCCAATTCTCCTTTTGAATGGCGTGTTCTTTAAAATATGTTCAGATCAATTAAATAGAAGGGATAATATTAGAAACTTCCCCTCATGTTTCTCTTAATATCACCAAGCACCTCTAAAGTTTTAAAAATATCACTTACCTCCCTTGTTTTTGTTATATGTGTAACAAAATTTTGAAAACCTAAACTACCCTTTTGCTCACCAAATAAAAATACTCCTAAACCACTTTGTTTACTCCAAGAAAACTATTATCTAAAAAACAATCTCCAATAGTACTACCCCGTTAAATTTGCAATGCTATAGTCCAAAAAAATATAAATTTGACAAGTAAAAAGGGATATTTGCAAAGAAATACACTAACACCAATTTTAACTTTATTTGCTCAAAACCAATTTCGTATGAACCTTATATTTCTTTTCCCAACTTCTTCTCAATTCATGTCCAAGCCCTTAAATCGTACTGATCATTATGAAAATCAACTCAAAATAAATAAAGAAATCATGTTGGCATACTAAATCAAGTCTAAAAATAGAAGTTTTAAATTATTATTTTGCAGTGTTTTAGTCAAGTTATGTTTTTAGTAGTTTTATTGGAGTCAACTTATAGTAGTTTTATTATTTAGGAATTGATAAATTATTAGAAAATTTTTTATAATTGTAAAACTTATTTACCAAGTCATCTAATCTATAAATAGAGAGTCTTATTATTATTATTATTGTCACTTGACAAGAGTGAAAATAAGAGAGCTTGTTCTTATGTGTGATTAGTTGATTTATTCCTCTTCTCCCACACATATTCTTATGTGTGTAAATAGCCTCCCCATTTATATGGTTTTATGAAATTTATCTCCTATATTATTTTGGTGAAATTTTCTGGGTTGTACAAATCATATCCCACTCTATCACAATAAAAAAAAGAGTAAAAAAACAAATTTCAATTTACTATAATTTATAAATAAAAGATCGCACAGTCATCCAAAAAATTATGTGAGAGAGAATGTTGAAAAAAGGAGAAAGAGAAGAAAATGACTTTTGTTTTTTCCTTTTTTAAAATATTTTGAGTTCCATTTATTTGATATGTAAATTATGTATTAAGTGAGGTTAATATAGCTTTTTTACAATTATTAAGGGAGGAAAATGATATTCTTAAAACCTCAGAATGTCAAATGATATTAGGAGAAATCTCAAAGGAGGTTTCTAATGTTATCTCTAATTAGAACCCTTAACTTTGTACAATGTCTATTAATAGTATTTTATGAAGGGTTTTATAACGGGTACTCAATAAATATTCGTTAATTAAATTACATTTAACCTACTATATATATACACACTAATAATTATCATTCTCTTATGCATTTACATACATTTCCTAATCAATTTCACTTTTTCAAGAAAACGAACACTTAAAATACATTTTAACAAGTGCCTAAATACGTACTCGATAGACACTCCTTTTTATGAAATTATAAAGTTTAATTACACCAATGACTTGTTTGTGCTTTAATACACATAGATTTGGATGATGTGTAGTTGCATCGCTGCTGCGTTGATCTAAATGTAAGTGAATGAAATGGGTCTGCCTCCATTGCCTCTTTGTCGTCTTCCTTGTTTTATGTGTCTCGATACCATTAACTATTTAATCTATTCGATATTTTTCTAAATTCGCAATACTATTTATCTTTGGCCCCTCATTGCGATTGATGCTAATAAATCATTAGTTGAACCGATTTGGAAAATTTGAACCGATTGGCCCCTCATTGAACCGGTTTGATTGTAGTTATATACCGAATGATGAATTTCACTCACGAACCATGAATTTAGAAATGTACATAAGGGTTTTAGTTGAGGAGATAATTACAAATTAAGTGTAAACGAAAAATAAGAAAAAATGTACAAAAGCAAAAACTAATAAATGTAGATATAGGAAACTAATAAATAAGATGTGACTGACATCAGATATGGCATTATTGATTTATGTTTTATCAATTGAAAAGGGAAAAACGAGTTATTGCTTATTGAAAACTTTTCCATAATTAGATATCTTCTCGAGCAACGATTGCCTTAAAAAAAATATTACCTAAGTGCTAACTTATTTTCTAGAGCCTTGTTTGGATTGTGAGTTTTCACAAAAAAAAAATAATTTTTTTACATATTTTCAATCACTTTTTGACTCACATACATAATATCGTTACATATTTTTCTACAAAAATACAAAAAATTTACAATCCAAACGAGCTCTAACTGCCCCTGGCCCCAAGGCGGTCGTTGTTCAAAATTTAATTTTAGTTAGAGTTTTCACATCAATAGTTTAGAACAAATACATTTTTTCACCTTAACATTTAGGAAAAGCTCATTGAATTTTATTTAAAATTTCCAAAAACTAGCACTTAAAAACCCCACTTATAACTAGTGCCGTAGACAAACACATTTTAATTTACCATATAGATACACAGGTCAAAAAAGGGCACAAACACAATGTAAAACAACTATCACTTTTATCTAATTCCGTTATGAAACTGAACCAACTAATAAAATATCCCCAAAAAATAGCTTTTGATTAACTTATGATCAACTAAAGGACATAAGATTTTGGTCTAATTGTCAAACTTAAAAGTTAAAACCCCTCGAGTTTGAAGCCTTGAATCTAAGTCTCGATAATTGCTAGTATAGTTCAATTTTTACGTAATTATCCAACAAAGTGTGAGTTATTTGTACTTAATGAACATAAGCTATTGTGTTAATCGCAGAATTATGAGTTATGTATAATCTTTAACAAATATAAAAAATAAAAAAATTATAACTGTATCCAAAAAAAAAGGGCACAAAAAAAAGACTAAAATTTAGAACTAAAAGAACCCAGCTTCTCATTTTGTCATTTTCAACTAAAATGTTTTGAGTTGATGTTAAATACATTGTTAGGGTAAAGATTTTTTACACTAACAAACATAGATACATGACACATGGATAAAAAGCGAATTTAAAATTTTAATAGTAATAATGTGACATTCATTTAAATTTACTTGTATAACAAAATCTTTATACAGACAACAAAAAAAATTAATCCCAAATTTCTTAGCTACAGAGCAGGAGATTAACAAACAAGTAGATCATTGGTCCAATGGCCACTAACGCCATCTCAGGGCGCTCGTTGAAGGATCAAATTTCCTTACGTGCAATGTGCATTAAACATGAGAAACTCTTGGCTTTTTAAATCTAGCGAGCGTTTCATAGTGAACCTGTCTGGAATTTTAACGCTCAATTGGATCTATTCCATTCTCTCATAGTATAAGAGATTAAGACTCCACTTGGGATTGTAGCATTTTTGGTAAAATAAAAGAAAAAATATTTTTGGGTGCTAAAAGTATATTTGAGAAATTTACTGAATATCATCCCATAAAATTAGAAGTGAAACTTTTGATATTAAAAGTATTTTTAGCACAAGTTCAAACTTGGTGTTTTCAAAATGACTTGTGTTATTTAAAAATAAAATATTAAATTTAATTATTTTATCCTATATTGTGAGTTAAATAAAGAGATAAATATATTTTAAAAAATTTAAAAAAAATTTAAATAACATATTATTTAAACTATGTATTTATATAATATATTTAAAAACACTTAAATAATTAATAAGTAATTTTATTAAAAATTCTACTATTAAAGTACTGGTCAATAAGTTATCGCAATTCAAACAAATCCCAAGAGTAGTCGTAAAATACTAAAATGTTGCCATCTAACAAAAAAAAAAAAAAAAAGTAGTAGTAGTAGTAGATTAAAGATATCGACAAGATTCCCTTATTAATCCCACGTCTAATTGCACAAATTTTTCAACGTTCGGAGAGTGAGTCAGCTTCAACGTGTCATTCTCATGTTAATCCCACGTTTCGCCACTTCCCTTCTGATCTTCTTTTATCCTCTTTAGTCTTTACCTTTTTTCACTCTCCAGTTAGTCAACGTCCTTTTCAGTTCAGTTCAATCCAATTCAGTTGGAAGCTTCTTCTTCATCACTACAGTAAGCAAAAATTCTCTCCCCACCCCTTGACTCTCTACAACTGCTGACGTATATATACATTCATTTTTGCCTTTTTTTTAATTTTGTGTTTTGTTGATGAGCCAACAACATGCATGATCAATAGCTCATTTCTGCTATGATTTGTGTTTGTATATATTTGGTTGTAAAGGGTCCTTGATGAAGTTGTGGTTGTTTCATGGGTTTGACAACCCAAAGCATGAAATAGGTAGAGCACTTGAGGAAACCCATTTTATCTTGTTTTAACTCTAGGCTAGTGGACTTGATGATACCTTTAGGTAGCTGCCTTGAGGAGTAATTAGTTGATTGTGATTGTTTACGTGTTATTTGAGATGAATATGGTTAGAAAGTGAAGGAAAAATCGAAGGAAAGTTGGAAGTACAAGCTGGCCGAAATTCTGTCCTTGTTGTTCAGTGGTTGTTTCGAATTTTTGGTACTTGTTTTGATGTGAAATTGATGGTTATATGTAGTATATTGTGTGTACAAAGTGTCGTCCAAAATCATTTCAATTGGTTGCTCAAAACTAGAGTTTTCGAAAAAGAATGAAATCTGGAAATGGTAATCTGGAGCCGAACAGTACCTCTTTGTTCGAACATATCTCTTTGTACAAAAATTGAAATTGAGTGCCGTTAGCGGTATTCAAAACTATACATTCGTAGTTTTCTAACGGTATAAGAATCACCCGCTAGTTCATTTTGAGTCATCCGTAGTGATTCCTCAAATTTGCTGCCCTGTTATGAATATCTGTCCGAGAGGAAATGAGAAGCTGCAATTTGTGGCTTGAATTTGAACTACTTGTGAACTGATTTTGGAAACATTTCCTTCTGATGAATTGAAGAATTTTGAACCTTGTTTCCAATGCCACTAACCATTCTTAATTTGAACTTGTATTGAGTGAGATGTGGTCTGATTTCCAAAGTGCAATAAAGCTGAAAAACTGGAAAGCTTTTCCCTGGCCGACTGGTCTAGCTTGTTGTGGGATGTTTTATTTAGAAAATTTTGATGTCAATCAACCATCAAGTGTTTATTAAAGGTTTCTAGGACCTTGGTTTAAAAAATGGATCGAATTTGGACTGATTTCATTGCGCAAAATGTTTGGAAAAGAAATAAAAGTAAGAAGGCAGATTAGCCTTGAAACATTTTACAAACTTTAGTCATTTTGTTAACTGCCTTCCCATGTACGTTTTTCCATGAACATTAATACAGGGGTAGTCCTCATATAACGGTTTAAGTGTACCAAATTTGGTGTTATTTCAACAACCTTTCGATATCCAAATGATGCTACAAAGATAGCTTTTGAATCTGGAAATTCACTGTTCTAGTAGTGAAAACTTGCCGACTTTGAACTGCTATATCTTGATACTCAAGACTCTGAATTTAGTACTGTTAGTCATGTTCAAAATCTTGTTTGGAACTCTTATTGTGTTATGAATTTCAAGGGCTGATTCACTTTCTGTGAATTATGCCGAATTTCCAAAGATTGCTAAAAAAAATGACTAGTTCAAACCTGTCTTTTAGGAACTTAAACTTTGACCTGAAAAATGAATGCTTTCCGTGTATAATTTTGGAAAGGTGTCTTCTAAGAAATTTTAGTACTCCGAACCAAGATTCCAACAGTATAAAGTTTCCTATTTTTGGACGTACCAAACTCAAGATCTGATTTTACCAATTTTGTCGCACAAAGCTGAAATTCTTGATTTCTTAGGAAATGAAATTTTAAGAACTTTCCATCCTCCTTTGCAATTGTTGGACGGTTTTAGGTGTAATTTCATAGTGGAATACACGGTTCCGTTAGAATTTTAAATTTTCATTTCAAATCTTGGTTTCCGAAGGTTAAACCTCTCTTAATGCGTTTTCTTGGTTGTTCCACTTTCTTGGTTAATGACACCTTCTTTTATACTTGAACTTTGAAACCTTAGCTTTGATATTTTTTCTATGAAATGAGTGGAGTCTTAGATATATTTGACTCCATTAGTTTGGAAAAATGTGAATATTCTTTACCTTCCAAAATTTGGACATGAGATTTAAAGTTTTGGGAAACGAGAACCATTTACTCTTTTTCTCGATTTTCTTCCGAAAGTGAATATTGTACTTTCTTTTGGAATTGAGATTTACTTACAACGACTTGAATCGAAAAATGACTTTTGAGTTCTTTTTGAGTATTATTCCAATGTTTTAGCTAGAAAAGTTTCTTTAACTTGACCTAACTTAAAATGATGCATTCCTAGATATTTTCAAATGCTACCCTCGTGGATTAAGTAGTAAGTGATATTTGCATTCGATTTGAATGTGTTATCTCTTGTGTGAGGGTAGCGGGAATATTACTAGATTTTGGCTGAATACCTAGGTGATTTTGTAATTGTACATGTCTCAGGTGATCAAGTGGATCCCGAGCTCGTTTGATCTTGCCTTGCTCTTGATTTTAGTGAGTGTCAAGTGCATGACTTGTTACCTAATACTTGACATGCATCTAGTTGAATATGTGAATTTAACTTGTCGAGACGAGTGTGTACTTTATTGCATTGCTCTCTTTACTTGACGTGTTACTCAATTTATTTGACTAGTTACTTGACTTGCTCATACTCGAAACTATACTCATATGTGACTTGGTGTCGATTGGAGCGATGTCTCGTCGACCAATCCTACTCGTGAGGGACGCCCAAACTCATCGGCTAATTTTGCGAATCGAGCTAGCATGGGTTTGGTCGAGAAGTTTAGTAAACCATGAGCAAACATGAAACTTGATCTATTGGAGAGATCTTGCTTGGCATACTCGCATATTGCCATGATATACTCGAGTAATATCAATATCTTGACGAGCGGGCCCAGTAAAAGGGTGTAACGGTGAACGGGATTTGCGAAAAGTGGTGTTTCTACGGATTTGATACTTACGTGGTTGACGGAGTGTCAACATAGAACTTGATCAAGACCTTGACTCGGCTACGTGGAATTTAGCTCCTAAGAGTTACAGTATCCTTAATTGTTTCTGCTTACTTTCCTACTTGAAATGTTAACTACTCGAACTTTACAATTTTACTTACTAAATATTATTGCTACTTGAACTATGTGTTTGCATGTGTGTTTCTTGGCCTCACTAAGCGTTTCGCTCACCCCATTAGTTTTGTTTTCCTTAACAGGAGTCGAAATGGGAAGAATTATAGAGAGGCCAACTGGATGGCCCTTTTGATTAGAATTTTTAAATGTAATTGATTAAACGACTTTTGGAGGTTGCATATTTTGGGGAAAGCGGTTGTACTTTTGGTAACTCGCGCTGTAAGATTTGAATGTTCCATTAAAGAAGCGACTTCTCTTCACTTCGACTTTTATTATTTGGTTATTTCTCCTTAAGTTTAAATTGAATTTGTATCGAGTCCTGGCGAGAGTTGGGCAGACGTCCCGCCGATACCCTTTGGCTCGCCTTAGGGAGAAATAGGGGCGTTACAACTTCATATTAGGCATTTGCATCTTTTGTAATTCTCTCTTTTGATGTTTCAAGTACTCTGTACTAATGGATATTGGTTAACTCTAATGGTTTGTAGTAAATTTGCTAACGCACTTCTGTCAATATTTCCCTTGTTAGTAATTCGTTTAGCTAATGATTGATGTATGATTGGCATATTTGTGATTGCTGATTTTGCTGATTTCTGGTATCAATAGTTTCTCTGTGTTTGCTGTTTGCTGATTGCTAATTTCAATGACTGCTGATTGGCATATTAATGATTTCTCTGTGTTTGTGGACTGCATTTCTGGTGTATTTGGTATATCAAATTGGATATTGATTGTTATTATTGAATACTGATGCTGGATTGATGATGTTGGATTCTTGATATTGATGATATTGGTTGTTACACTCATCTTATGATGACAAAAAGGGGGAGAAATGGATGTTGGGATATTGGGATGTTGTATAAGTGGTTAATGTGTAAGGGAAAGTTATTCTGAGAGGGAGTTATTCTGACCTTAAAAATTTTAGCACTTAAAAATTTCTTTAATGCATTGAGTGAGGGGGAGTTTTGGCTCAATTATTTTCTTCCATCCATTGTTTTGTCATCATCAAAAAGGGGGAGATTGTTAATCTTAGTCCTTAACTTTTGATGTTTACAAAATAAATGGACGATACTAATATCTCTTCAAGAAATACTTTCAGCTATGAAGCAAATTAGATGCAAAGATCAAGTGCAATTGAAAGAAACAAAGGTTGGTGAAAGCTGTCAGACGCTTGTGAAGACAGGATCGGACGTTCGATAATCATTGCACAACTTCGGATGCATGATGAACTCCACCACCAAATGTCCGATAAACAATGCGACCCTTCGGACGCAAAGTATTGGTGGTACTGGACGGCCGAAAGGATTTAAAAAGATTTCTCAATTTCACTATCTGCTTTCGGACGCAAGCATTAAGGTACTAGACGTCCGAAAGAATTAAAGAAAATCTGTCAACCTCACTGTCTGCCGTCGGACGCAAGAAACAGAAGTATCGGACGTCCGACACTCCCAACGGCTAGTTGACTCTTCAGCTGCCTTCTATCCGTTAGAAGCATTAATAGAGGAACTTTTTGGTCTCATATAAATAGAGTGATGCAGTTGAGCACGAGGCCCATGGTGCTCAGGTAGATCCTGTGAAGGTGCCTCAAGACCCAGTGACACGAGCACGAACTAAGAGATTCAAGGAGTCGTTTCAAACCCTGGTTCATGCCGTCCAAACCCAAGAGAAACCGCCCATTGAAGGGATCGAGTTGGAAGATCCATGCAAGACTACTAAGGTGTTGCTTACAATTGAAGATGCAAGTGTTCAAGTTCCAAATGGCGGATTGGGCCATTGAACTGTTCGGGGGTCTAACTTTCGGTCAAGTAAAAGAAATGGGCTGGCCGAATTTTCTTAATGTTTTCCAAGTTTTATTAGGGTTTAGTCAAGGCTATAAATAGCCTTAAGTGATGTTTTACATTCAGTTTTTCGATATTATTCAATAAAAAAAATTCAGAATTTCGTCCATTGATTGTAGCAAATTCCTTTAACTTGTGAAAGATAGTTTGAACATCCTAGAGTTGATCCTAGGTTGTTTATTGACTTATCAATCAAGTAAACACATTTGATTGTGGCATCCTCTACCGTTGAATCCGTTCTTGAGTGGTCCAAATTTGGGTTTGACTCCATTCGTCTTGCAACATGTCCTCTAAGATCCTAAGATAGTTTCCGCGCTCACATCATTTGGTATCAGAGCTAATTAGAGGTATCACGTATATCCCTTTTTATCGTTTTGAGTCTATTTTGTTCCCATATTCGTAGCTACGTGTTAGGGTTTTATCCTTAGTTTGCAATCTATTCTTGTTTATCCTGGTTGTCGCGTGTGTTGTGTAGTTGCTGTCCGTCTTGTTTCTGCCCAGAATTATCATCGTGCATCATGTTTTTGTGTTGGTTGTCCGTATCTTGTCCAGCCAAAAAAAAAAAAGAACTTGTGGCGGCTAGGGTTCCTTCTCTTTTTGCCGCAACTAGGGTTTTCTTTTGTGTTCATGTTTGTGTGCAATCTGTCCAGAAAATTTCAGTCATTAGCTGCCTCTAGTTTCTGTCCAGATTGTGGTATAATTCTTGTGGAGTGTTGCGTCATTTGGGTTGCCAAAACAGCCCAGCAAAAGTAAAAAAAAAAGCCAAAGTGTCGCATACCCTATTCTTGAAACATATTGCTGGAATTTGCTTTGGTTGTGGCTGCCGAACTTGTTTTGTTCTTGAACCCAGAAGTTTTGTGTTGTTTCTTGCAAATCTTGGATACGAAAACATAATTTGGGAAGTTCTTGAGCTTCTTGATCAAGAATCTTGAAGTTCTTGGATCCACCAAATCTGATTTGGTGATTCTTGATTACACAAACAAGGGCTTCTTGATACTTGAAAGAGCCTTCAATATTGTCTTACAAATCTTGAACCTTGATCTGAAACTTCAAATAGTTGGGACTGAATCTGATCTCTTGAAAAGCAACTTAGTGAGCTGCAAAGAGAGAAAGAAACAAAAGAAAGAAAGAAAAAAAGAAAAAAAAGAGGAAGTTACGGCCTAGTTTCCAATTGAGAATCAAGTCCCAACCGTGAGTTATAACCAATCCTAATCCTTTTGGGATTAGAGGCGGCCAAGGAAACCATCTTCCTGAAGTCCAAATCACCCCCAAGCCCTTATCAGCCTTCCAACCGACTTCACCAGCCAAGAACACCCAAAACAGTTTCCAAAACCAACCCAAACCGCCTTGACTCCTTGGATTTCCCCAAATCGGTAGAGCAGCAAATTGTCATCCGATTTGGCTGAAAATTGAGGGCTGATTTACACATCATTTGAGCTCCCTAAAAACACCCTTTTCCCTCCAAAACACTGATCAAAAAGGCCCTGACCCAGCAGCTCAACGAAATTCTAGATTTTTGGGTTGTCGGGTAGAGTTTTCTAGAGTTTTCAAATTTCAGCCTTGAAGTCATTTGTCTGGTTTCTTTTTTTTTTTGAGTTGTTAGTTGTTGTTAGTCCTAATCTGAGTTTTAGGTTGCGTCTAGATCTTCATTCACCTCTATTCATTGCTACTAACTTGTGTGTCACTTGTTGACTAGTCAAGAACGTATCTTGCAGTGACGCCTAATTTGTTCAAGCCAAGCAACTAGCAAGCCAAGGAATTGTTTGGTGAGATTATTAGAGAGTGATACACTTGAGTGAAACACGAGAGTGAGTGACCTATACATTGAAAAAACAAAAAAGAAGAGAGGAAGTCGTTTTTGTTTTATTTTCTTTTACAGGTGTGCCAAAGCATGTCTAGTGGAGTTGGTGACCAAGAAATGGACCTTCAACTACGCCTGGATGCCATGATGGGGGAGTTCAAGCGATTGCTTAAGAACTCCATTGAGCCATTGCATGACCGGATTGATCAGTTGGAAAACTCGAGACCCTTACCTAGCTCGAGTAAAGGCAAAGAATCGGTGTACTCCAATGATGAAGAGGATCCATTTGAGGGAGGTACCAATCTGACCACCGTGCACAAAGGCGAGGAGATGAATCCATTAAGGGTGTTAAACTCAAAATCCCTTCCTTCAAGGCAAGTCCGACCCCGAAGCTTACTTGGAATGGGAAAGGAAGATCGAATTGGTCTTCGAGTGCCACACTTACACAGAGAAGCAAAAGGTGAAACTTGCAGCCGTGGAGTTCACCGACTACGCCTCCATTTGGTGGGACCAATTTCGACTTAGCCGAAGGAGAAACCGTGAGAGGTCCGTGGAGACTTGGGAAGAAATGAGGAGTCTAATGAGAAAACGATTCGTCCCAAGCTACTATAGCCGCGACTTACACCGACGGTTACAATCTCTCACTCAAGATTCCTTGTCAGTCGAGGACTATTACAAGGAAATAGAGATGGCGATCATGAAGGCGGATTTGCATGAGGATAGTGAAGCCACAATGGCTCGATTTTTGCATGGTTTGAGGCCCAAGATTGCCGAAGTAGTGAAACTCCAACACTACCTCGACATAAATGAAATGTTAGAGAAGGCGGTTACAATTGAACGGCGCCTCAAGAGAAGGGGTAGTACACGGCCTAGCACCACTTACCAATTTGGAAATTGGCGAGGCCCTCAACCAAAAAGGAAGGAGAAGCCCACGGCTCCTCCCAACCTCCAAGGCCGAATGCTTTTCCATCCAAAACAACGCCCAATCCTGAATTTAAGGCTAATAGTGGAGCTTCCAAACCGCGTGGCCGAGACACCAAGTGTTTTAAGTGTCAAGGATTTGGCCATATCGCCTCTTAATGGCCAACCAAAGGGCTATGCTACTATTGCCAAATGGGGAGGTTGTATCAGATGAAGAGGAGGAGTAGACAATGACTCGAGTGAGAAGATACCTACACATGAGAGAAGATTGGATGCTTAGTGGTTTGAAAGGTGCTCACTGCCCGCGCCAAGGAGGAGGAAATGGAGTACAACGTGACAATCTTTTCTACACGAGATGTCATATCAAGGATAAGGTTTGTAGTGTTGTTATTGATAGTGGGAGTTGTGCCAATGTAGCTAGTCTACTCATGGTAGAAAAGCTAGCGCTCCCAGTCATCAAACATCCTAGACCTTATCGCCTCCAATGGTTGAACAATGAAGGGAAGTCCGTGTATTCCGACAAGTGAAAGTGCCATTCTGAATTGGCAAGTATGAAGATGAGGTTACACGACATAGTGCCAATGCAAGCAAGCCATCTCATTCTTGGGCGCCCTTGCAATACGACCGAGATGTGGAGTTCAAAGGAAGAGCCAACAAATACATCTTCACTCATTGTAATTGAAAAGTGACTCTTGTACTCCTCTCCCCAAAACAAGTGTACGAGGATCAAATGAAACTCCAAAAGGAGTATGAGTTAGAACTTGAGAGGAAAAGACAAGAAAAAAGTGAGGAGAAAAAAATTGAGAGTATGGCTGAACATCTAGGGAAGAAAAAGGCTACAAGTGAGTCAGCCATGAGGGAAGAAACAAAGGGAAGTTAAGCTTGCTGGCAAAAGTCAAAGATGTAAAGCGAGCTTTGTCTTCCAACCAACTCTTACTTGTACTTGTGTGCAAAGAAGAGTTGGTCATCTCATCTATTCCTACTGACTCTTTACCTCCTTGTGTCTTGTCTCTTTTGTAGGAATTTGAGAACATCTTTCCTGAAGATGTGCACGATGGACTACCACCCCTAAGGGGAATCGAGCACCAGATTGATCTCATTCCTGGAGCCCCATTGCCTAACAAGCCGGCCTAAAACAAAGGAATTGCAAAGGCAAGTGAAGGAGTTACTAAGAAAAGGCTGGGCTTGAGAAAGCCTCAGTCCATGTGCTGTACCAGTGATCCTAGTGCCAAAGAAAGATGGTGCTTGGAGGATGTGCACCGACTGTAGAGCAGTCAACGCTGTCATGGTAAAGTATCATCATCTATTCCTAGGTTAGATGATATGTTAGATGAACTGTATGGTGCCATCATTTTTACCAAGATTGATTTGAAAAGTGGTTATCACCAAATAAGAATGAAAGAAGGTGATGAGTGGAAAACTACTTTTAAAACTAAACATGGTCTATACGAGTGGTTAGTAATGCCTTTTGGCTTAACTAATACACCTAGTACTTTCATGCATTTAATGAACCATGTCTTGAGACTCTTTCTTGGGAAATTTGTAGTGGTTTACTTTGACGATATTCTCATTTATAGTAGAAGCTTAGAGGAGCACCTTGAGCACCTCAAAGCTGTTTTTGACGTACTCGAAGGGAAAAGCTGTGAGGACTCGTAATTTTTATACTTATTTATTATTTATTTTATTGAATTATTCACTTATTTATTGGTTTACCCTAAAATGGTTATTTTTATGATTAAGTACTCAAGTATTAGTTAGTTATACTAGTTATAAGAATTTTTAGAAATTTCGCTTTATCGCACACAAGTCGGAAGTTCGCGTTTTCGCGTGCGCGACTAATTGGAGGATTTTAGAAATTATTGTTAGACTACTAAGAGTGATAATAATAGTGCTAAAGGAAGTGCATTAGAGTTTAGTGCACAAGTGAAACAAATCCGAGAGGAATCGGGCACGAAACGCCGCGTACGCCACTATTGGAGAGTTGACTTTTGTGCACTTGAAGCTTACACCTACCAAGCTTCTCCAAGAAGCTTTGCATCAGCCATCTCTCTCTTTTCTCCCTCCAAGCAGCCGAAACTCTCAAGGCAAGAAGGAGCAAAAATTTCTTCATCATATCACTCAATCATCCATCCATTTCACTTCAAATTTGCTACACAAACTCAAAACACTTGGAGACTATCTTGGACTAGGAGAGGAGCAACTTATCCATGGTTTCTTGGAGCTTTTTAGTGGCCGAAATTCTGGTCTTCAACATCCAAGAAGGTAGCAACAAATCTAATCCTTGAAACTTGATTTTTGAGAGTTATATTGGACTTGGAAGCTTGTAGCTTCATGTGGGTAACTTTGTTGGTTGAAAATCATGTGAGTGGGCTCTATGAAATCCCACAATGGACTTTTGGGCTGATATGATGATTTGGATGTTATTTATGTTGATTAAGTGTTAAATTAGTGGATATAAGTTGAAAAAGTGGAAGGAAAACAAAAGGGAAACTTGCAAGAGCAAGGGCCGAATTCTGCCCTGTTTGTGCAGAGGCTTGGTTCGAATTTTTTGTGGTTCAATTGCCTTGATTTTGATGTAGATATGTTGTATAGGTTGTGTGGAAATTTTCACCAAAAATCACTTGATTTGGTTGGGTAAAAGTTGCATTTTCGAAACATGTTCAAACCTGGAAAACGTGTACAGAGGTACTCTGGCAGCGAACTTTAAATGACCATAACTCTTTGCTCCGACGTGAAATCGAGTGCCGTTTGGGCATTTGAAACTAGACACTTTCAGTTTTCTAACGGTATAAAATGCAACCCCTGATTCGACTTGAGTGACCGTACCAGTTCTTCAAAGTTATCTGTCCTGTTTCGTTGCTCTGCTAGAGAGTCAATGAGGTGCTGGACTTGTTGCTTAAATTTGAGCTAGCTATGGACAGAATTTCAAAATGATTTCTTCTGATGAATTGTAACCCTATGAATTTAGTTTCCAACACCACAACCATGCTTAATTCCAAGTTGAATTGAGTGAGTTATGGCCTAATTACAGACCTGCACCAGAGAAAGAAAACCCTAATTTTGGGCTAGCCAATGGCTTATTTCGAATTGGGACTTGTTATTTTGAAACTTTTGGTGTTAATCACCTACCAAACGTAACTTGAATGTTTCTTGGACCTTTGCTTCATAAATGAACCATGTTTGAGATGATTTCTTTGGCCAAAGGTTCGAACAAAGGAAAATGGAAGCCTAAAGCAGAATTGCCTTGTATATCCTAGAACTTTAGTGGTCTTGTTAACTGACTTCCCGTACGAATTTTTGCATGAAATTTGACAGAGGAATAGCCCTTATATGGTAGTGTAATCATACCAGATTTGGTGCCATTCCAAGTCTATTTCGATGCCCAACTAGAATCCCAAAATTTGTGTTTCAAATCTGGAAAATTGCCCAATGGTCTTCATTTTGAACCAACTTTGAGCTGCTATATCTTGGCGCTCAAAACTCCGATTCTTGTTCCATTTGTTTTGTTTTAAATTGATTGTAACTCTAATTGATTTTCAAATTTGAGAGGCTAGTTCGCATTCTGTGAATTTTCCGAATTTCCAAAGTTCGCCAAAAACCAACCCGAATCTGTCTTGGGAGTCCAAATCAGCAACTTGAAGCCAAAATTTGAGTGTCGTCCATTTTGAATCATGGAAAAGTACCTTCTAGGAACTTTTAGTACTTTGGAAGTAGTTTCCAACGGTACCAAGTTTTCCAATTTTGGACCTACGAAGAGTGAGATATGATTTTTCCAAGAATGTACCTCAAATCTGAAATTTTCAAACTTGACGGAATTGAGTTTTAGAGACTCTTCCCTATCCTTCAATACTAGTTGACCATTTTGGACTTGTTTTCACGAAGGAAATAAATTTTTCCTTGTGTTATTAAACACTATTTTCGAACCTTGAATTTTGAGCAAGTAAAGCTCTATTCGTGATATTTTCTTAGATTGTACAAGTGTACAATCTCTCACTTGATAATTGAGGATTCTAAGTGATAGTGTGTAATAGATACCTATTGGTTTGCTCAGGCATTCAAGGGGACTTCAAGAGGACTTCAACGGACGCCTAAGTACTCGAATTGTGCAACGTACTCTCTTTTGTCTAGGTGAGTGTCAAGTGCATGTCTAGTTGAAATTATGTGAATTTGCAAGTTATGTATAGAATGACTATAACCGTTGAGTCGAGTGTGTACTTTATCGCACTCGTTCTCATTTAAATGAATCATGATTGAATTGATTGAAATGCAATGAATGATTGAAATGTATTGAATGATTGAATGAAATGAAATGATATGCTATGGCTGCATAAGTCGAGTGGAGTGAACCTCCTCGACTCCTAGTGACACTAGTGGGGGACGCCCAAATCTCATCGACCTTGCGACTCGAGCCAGCATGGGCTCGGTCGAGAAGCTTGGGGAGCCATGGGAAACGTGTATAACTTGATCTAATGGAAGATCTTGCTTGGCATACTCGAGCAGTATCGCCTAAAACAAAAGACAGGCGGCCCGGTACAGGGGTATGTAACGGTGATCGGGGAAAGGATAAGTGAAGTTCTACGGATTATAACCTACCCGATTGACGGAGTGTCAATTCGTGAAGGTTCTGGATCGTGCAAGTGGAAAATAGCTCCTGAGAGCTCTTGTATCCTTGAATTGTTTCTGTTTACATTTTCTCGCTCGAATTATTATTACTTGAATATTACTGTTTATTTGTTAAATGGGATTGTTACTTGGACAACGTGCTTGCATGTGTGTTTCTTGGCCTCAGAGCAATTGCTCACCCCGTAGATTTGTTTTCCTTAACAGGAATGGAACTGAGGTGAAACTCGGAGAATCATTGGGATGAACTTTTGTAATAGGGATTCGATTGTAATCGAATGGACATCTTTTGGACGGTTGTATGTTTTGAAAATTGATGTATTTTGTACTCGTGTGTAAGACTGGATATTTGGTTATGGAAGCGACTTTTCTTTATTAGACTTGTATTAACGGTTATTATCGTTAAACTTGAATCGAATTGTCTTGAGTCCTGGCGAGAGTTGGGCAGGCGTCCCACGATACCCTTTGGTTGCCTTAAGAAGAAGTGGGGGCGTCACAGTTGGTATCAGAGCACTAGATTAGAGTCTATTTGGGAGATATATTAAGAACCTTACCCTTAAGATTTGAGATAAGATAACTTAGTCTTACTTTAAGCGATATTTGAGCGAGTTAGTGACTAAGTTTCTAATCCAAATTGTGGTTGTTTTGCAGGGATGGAGAATGGGAACGGGAACCTGCTGCTAATGGAATGGTCATGCCAATGGCCATGTAGAGCCTCCTAGACCTATTTACTACCGAGCTCTTGGTGGAGGAGCTCGTGTGCGCTAATCGCCTGCTACTAGGTATCCTCGATGTTCGTGTAGATTGACGTATGCCTACCCGAACCACCTTGTACTAGCACTGGACGACGAGCGTCGTCAGTTGGTGAACACCAACCGAGATCTACTCCAGGAGGTGGAGGAGTTGAGCCAGATAGTGAGTGCTCAGGGTGAGAGGATTGCTGAGCTTGAGGAGGTATTAGCTGGTGAGGTGGCTACTGCTGAGGTCATTCGCGAGGAGCTACAGAGGACTAGGGCTCGACTTACTAGGTTAGGTGAGACGGTCCGAGACCGGGTTCTGGGATCCTATCAGATACTAGCATGTTAGTTGATGAAGTGATGGACATTCTCCAGAGTCCAACTCAGGAGGAGGATCCAGAGGAGAGGATGCTGAGGAGGAGATTCCACCTGGTAGCCCTACTGTGACTAGATCTGGAGTGATTGATCCTTTTGATTTATATGGTTAGGATTAGTTGGGTGATGCTAGTGCCAAGCCACTGTATTTTTGTATGACTGTGTGGCCTATTTTTGAGGCACTTGACTTTATTTTAGTCATATGTGACTAAAGTACTTTTGTGGCACATGTGTGCTATATTTTTGTATTGCTAATTGTACAAATTTTGAAGAGTTAATGAATGTAAATTATTGTTATTTCCATTGTTTTTGATTGGCTCTTGTTTTGAATATTTTCTCGTGTAATCACTTTTATTTTTGCACTAGACACCATTAGAATTATGGAAGGACAAAGGAGTGGTCGAGGTCGTGGGCGAGAGACTAGACAAGCCCAACCTCAAGGGGATAACTAGGGATCGGCAACTGGACCGACTTAGGGATAAGAAAATTTAGAGGGTAATCAAGTGGCTACTGCCATTAATAGGATGACTGATATTCTTGAACGGTTAGCCGAGAGACAAGGATCAGGACCACTTAATCAACGTGGGGGACAGGATAGAGGGGAAGATAGAGACTTGGAGAGATTTCTAAAGTTTAACCCGCCTAAGTTCTTGGGAGAGCCCGACTCTGAGGTAACAGAGAATTGGTTAGAGAGAATGGCCAACATATTCGCGCCTTAGACTATACCGAAGATAGGCGAGTGAATTTTACTGCCTTTTAATTTGAGCGACTAGCACATGCCTGGTGGGCATGATAAAAGAGAAGTGGGAGAGAGTCCAAACCCCTTGGACTTGGGAGAATTTCACGAGGGATTTTAATGAGAAGTTTCTTCTGCCTTTAATCCAAGAGAAGAGTGAGGATGAATTCATCAAGTTGAAACAAGGAACTCTTAGTGTAGTGGAGTATGAAGGAAGATTTACTAAACTTTCTAAGTATGCTCCTGAATTGGTGACTAATGACCGGAAAAGGATAAGACGGTTTGTACAAGGGTTTAATGTAGAAATTCAGGAGGGTTTGGCCGCAGCCCAAATATCTACATTTACTGAGACTCTAGAGAAAGCACAAAGAATTGAGAGTGCAAGAATGCAACTTAGGGACTTCCACAATAAGAAAAGAAATTTTTCTAGTCACACTTCTGGACAGGTTAGTAAGAGTGCACACCCTTTCAAGGTAGGAAGAGGAATGAGAGGAGTGAGAACCACTGGAGTTTCAAGGAGAGCTTTATTTAGAGGAGGTCGTAGTAGGCTAGTTCAAATGAGAAGAGTGCCTTCTAGTGGTTCAGCAGTGACACCTCAAGTTAACTGTGGTTACTATGGTAAACCAAATCATTCGGAGAATGAGTGTTGGAGGAAATCTGGGAAATGTTTGTTCTGTGGTAGCACTGAACATCAAGTCGCGAGTTGTCCGAAGGCGCCAAAAATAGAAGGTAGCATTCAAAGGCTAGAGAAATCAGCCTCTAAACAGACCAGTGCTGGAGGGAGCCGACCTAGGGTACCTGTTAGGGTTTATGCATTGGATAATCAACAGATACCCGATGCGACTGAGGTGGTTGAAGGTACGATCCCTATTTTCCATCGTTTAGCTAAGATTTTAATCGATCCGGGTGCAACGCATTCTTTTGTAAACCCTAATTTCATGAGTGGGATAAACTTGAAACCAATTAAGTTACCTTATGATTTGGAGGTTAGGACGCCTACTGGGGATCAGAGTTTAATCGCTAACTTGGTATATAAGAATTGTGAAATATGGGTTGGAGAACGGAAATTACCAGCCGATCTGATAAGTTTAGCGATTAAGGGATACGATGTGATTTTAGGAATGGACTGGTTAGCCTGTTACAATGTCCAACTGAATTGTAAGACGAAAATAGTAGAACTGTGCATTCCGAGAGAGGCAACCCTGAAATTGGATGTAAGGGGTAGATTAGTTTCATCTGTACTTATCTCGGGGATCCGAGTTAAGAAAATGCTAAATAAGGGAGTTCAGGGATACTTGGCTTTTTTTATCAATACTCCTAGTAATCAAGTGAGATTGGAGGACATGCCTATAGTGAAGGAGTATCCAAACGTCTTTTCTGAAGAGTTAGAGTTTTTACCCTCGAAAAAAGAACTTTTAAGATTGATGTGACTCCAGGAGTAGTACCTATCTCTAAGACGCCATATATAATGGCTCCAACTGAATTGAAAGAGTTGAAGTTACAATTACAGGATCTACTGGAACTGGGATTTATAAAGGAGAGTGATTCACCATGGAGAGCTTCGATATTATTTGTTAAGAAGAAAGATGGGAGTTTAAGACTGTGCATAGATTACCGAGACTTGAATGATGTCACTATTAAGAATAAGTACCCATTGCCCCACATCGATGAGTTATTTGACCAATTACAAGGGGCGGTAGTATTCTAGAAGTTGGATTTGAGACAAGGTTACTACCAATTGAGGATTTTGGAGAAGGATATACCCAAGACTGGTTTTAACTCGAGGTATGGACATTTTGAGTTTGCAGTAATGCCATTTGGATTGACCAACGGGCCTGCAGCTTTTATGGATTTGATGCACAAGGTCTTTCAGCCTTATCTGAACTAATTTGTGGTGATATTTATTAATGATCTACTAGTATACTCTAAGATTGCGGAGGATCATGAGAAGCACTTGAGACTTGTTTTGCAAACTTTGAGAGAACATTAATTGTATGCTAAGTTTAGCAAGTGTGAATTTTGGTTGAAAGAAGTGACATTCTTGGGACATATAATTTCTAAGGGCGGGATTAA
The DNA here is from genome assembly GCA_023065735.1 of Coffea humblotiana. Taxonomy (NCBI): domain Eukaryota; kingdom Viridiplantae; phylum Streptophyta; class Magnoliopsida; order Gentianales; family Rubiaceae; genus Coffea; species Coffea humblotiana. The sequence goes on from CM041215.1 coordinate 7,615,934, forward strand.
AGTGGATCCAGCTAAAGTTGAAACTGTTGTCAAGTGGAAACGACCGAAAAATCCTACTGAAATTTGAAGTTTTATAGGATTAGCAGGGTATTACCGGAGATTTATCAAGGATTTTTCTAGAATTGCTGGAACCATGACTGAGTTAACCAAGAAAAGTGGAAAGTTTATATGGAGTGCTAAGTGTAAAGAGAGTTTCCAAGAGTTAAAGAGACGTTTGATAAGAGCGCCTGTATTAACTCTACCAAATGGGAAGGATAGTTTTATGGTCTATACTGATGCTTCAAAGGAAGGTTTGGGGTGTGTATTAATGCAAAATGATAAAGTGATAGCGTATGCGTATAGGAAATTGAAACCGCATGAGGGAAATTACCCGACTCATGATTTGGAATTAGCGGCTGTAGTGTTTGCTTTAAAGAAATGGAGGCATTACCTATATGGAGTAACGTTTGAGGTTTTTACTGACCACAAATTTATTTTCTCAAAAGGAGCTGAATTTGAGGCAACGCAGGTGGATGGAATTCTTGGAAGACTATGATTGCACGATAAAGTACATCTAAGGAAGGCCAATGTAGTGGCCGATTGTAAGAACCCTAGTTTTCACATGCATTTCACTCAAACTTTCTTTGTTTAATTCTAATTGATTTTGATTAAATTCATAGCTTTCATGATTTAGGTATTTAATTGCTTGTTTAATGATGGGTTTTACTCAAAAGATTCTTTTATATGACAAGCAAAAGTTTTAAAGCTAATTTCTTAATAAATCTCTCTTTATTTAGAACTTCTAGGGTTTAGCAAAAAGCTTTCAAAAGTTGAGGGGTTTTAGGACAATTTCAATTAAGATTTGATTAAGGATTTAAACATGATTGGGAGAGGATTAAAGTGTGATTAAGGGAGACAAATCATCTTGGATTAGTACAAGATTGTGACACTTGTCACTGTAGGATTTAATCTTGAAGTTTAGTTGACTTTTGACTAGGGTTTGACTTGACTCTAGAACCTTCAAGATATAACTTGAAATTTGGAGAGTTTTCTTGTCTTGTTTTATTCCTTGCTTGGCCAAACTCAAGAGAGAGAAGAGAGAGTTGGAGAACAAAATTTTCTCTACCAAGAGACTTAGCCAAAACTTGAGAGAACTTGAGAAAACTTGAGAGATTCAAGACTAGACAACTTCTATCACCAATCTTAAGTTTGTGAACCAAGATCTTGGAGGAAAGAGAGGAGCTTGGAGCTTATCTTGTCTACTTGAAAAGCTAAGAAGGTAAGTAATCTTGGGAACTTGAATTTTCTTGAAGCTTTGGGTTTGAGTCTTGTAGATCTAGGTAGATCTAAAGATATTTATGAAAATAGACCTTGATATGGCCATGAGTTAGCAGAACTTGTAATTGATACTTGATATATGAAGAACTTGGTGAATCTTTGGTAGAAGATGAGGCTTTATGGTTTAATGTGTGGTATGTGAGTTAATTAATGGTTTAGTGTAGTTGTAAGCTTGAAAAGATTGAAAATTTCAGTTTTATCTTGGTTATATCACCCAAAATCTTTGATCTATTTAGAGGCAGAATCAGCCTTGGCACAAAACATAAAAGTTGTATAGAATTGAACGATGATTATACCTGTAAATTTTCAGCTCAATCAAATCACTGTATCATATAAAATGACCAAAATACCCCTGATGCCCTGTTTCTATCCGAACTGATCTTTTGCCTCTGTAATTTGTCATTTTGACTGGGAAGATGACTGATTTAGCTCTTGATGTCTTCTTAAGAATTATAGCCCTATATCTTAGCTTCTATGTTCCTTTAGAATTACCTGAAGTGGACTTGTGTGCATTGAGTTATGAGTAATTGAATCAGGCCTGCCAGTTAAACTGACAATGAGATTTGACACTGAGAAACTGAAATTGTTTTGGTACATTCGACCTAGTTGGTGTGCGAATTGGACCTTGATGTCTTCATAAGAAATGTAGGCCTATGTCGTATCTTCGAAACGATATAAGGTTTACCCCAATCCAATAAACGTAACTCCAATTGTGACCAAAATACTATAAGATGTCAAATCTGGTGTTTAGCTTTTGTCTTCAAAGCTGATTTCCGATTGTGTTATTACACTTGTGTTGTATTTTGAACTCCAATGATACTAAATGACTCAACCTCCTATATATGAACATTAGAGGGCTGATTTGGGTAAATATGAACCAAAACAAATGAAGATAGCATGAAGAACTAGTGTACATCTGTTAGGGTTTAGGGCTGATCCAGGGTTTGAAAATCAGCAGATGTCTCTGAGCTAATGGTAATGTTAGGAGATGAACTAGAATGTGTAATTAGTACCATTGGAAATCTCTTCGAGTCTAGTTTCTAACGCCACTGACGGCACCTGATTCCGACTTTCATACAGTGAGATATAGCCGTTTTACCAAGATTGCGCGGGCACAACTATTTTACCCGCAAAGAACATTTTAAGCTTGAATGAAACTTTTCCTTTGCCCAACCTTCATGTACTTATTGAATTTGTTTTCTCATGAACTTTTACTGCATTTTTGGACCAAATTTGCATGATAAATTGTGTGGCTTTAACCACTCACGGGGTCTCTCAATGAGCCTACAATTGAGTGAGAAATGAATCGAAATTGTTAACGATTTCACTCGTTGCCCTAGGATTGGGAAACGGTGGTGAACATAACCGCACGACTTGACATTTGAACTCAACTTTGCTTGATAGGTGAGTGTTCCACTACCTGCTATCTGCTTATATGAAATATCTGAATACTTGAATTACGACTGTTTGAGCCAAACTATGTTTTGATAAAATGGAGGCGAGCGTGTACTTTATCGCACTCGACCTCCCTCATTTTCCACTGTGGCTCTGTATACTGCAATTATGAGATGTAAATTCTCTATATGTGACTGTACTTGAGTTGTTTGGGTGATACCCCATCAACTACTGCTACTGTTTGGGTACCCAACCTCATAGGTGAGTCGGTTGGATCGAACTAACAAGGGCTTGGTCGAGACGGCCGATAAACCTTGGGGATTGTTTACTGATCACTGGAAATCGGTATACTCGAGTATTACCTAACTACTGTTATGGAGTGCGGGCCCGGTAGGGGGTTGACTAGTGGACAGAGATTGGAGAAAGTGATGTTCTACGGATTTTATATTCTTTGAATGCAAGCGTTGACGGAGAGTCAACGGACCCTGGTATGATCAAGTTCAAGGGGATTTGGCTTTTGGAAGCCCCCGTATCCTTGAATTGCACTGTGATTAAATTGTTATTATATTATACGGTGTTTATTTGATTATATTATGCCCTTATTTGGCTATGTGCTTACTTGTTTTATTTGGAACCTCACTGACCTTTAACTCACCCCACTCCCTTTGTTTTTCTTAACAGATCGGGGATGGACTTGTGGTCAAGAGTTTCCTTAGCTTCGTTTTGCGTTGAACTTGTACCTAGGGCTTGTAACCTTTTGTTTAAAATGACTTTACTTTTGATTCGTGTAAGTTTGAATTCATAAGTTTGACTCATGTTATGTAATTGTAGTAGGGAGTGGTAAGTGTGACTTTAGCTTGATAATTTAAGTTTGGAAAGTTGGCTTGACGATTGTATGCCACTAGGGTTTGTATGCTTTGATTTGAAGTTATTCCACTGGTTATCTTGAGTTACTAGTTCTTTGATCGACCGAGCCCCAGCGAGAGTTGGGTAGACAGTCCGCTGATACCCTAGGGTTCGCCCTAGGGAGAGGTGGGGCTGTCACAGGTGGTATCAGAGCTTAGGTTTGAATTGGCTTGGGCGAGTTAGAAATTGTCGACTTGAGGATTATATTTGATTATTTCCCTTAAGAGTACTTAAGTTTATCCCCACGTTGTGTAGGATGGACGGATCTAGTGGCCCTAGTGATAGACTGGTTGGCGAGACATCCGGTGAGGACTTACTGATGATCAGATACCAGATCAGACCCGGAGGAGTTAGAGCCTATTGGAGCCCATCTGACCGCTATAGGCGTTGTGAGTGTCGACATATTTACACTTATCCTAATGAAGTAGTTCTGGCCGTTGTGAAGGAGTGGAAGGTCCTAGCAAGGGACAATACTAGGCTTGGAGTTGAAGTGAATTACCTGAAGGAAACTATTAAGACACAAGTCGAGCGGATTAAGGAGCTTGAGGATGAGGTGGCCGAAGGCCGAGAAAGGGTTGATGATTTGTGCGTGCAGCTTGGAGAAACTCGAGAGCGCATGGTCAAGAGGGCCATGAAAGTGAGGAATAGAGCGAAATCCATTCTAAATGTTTGTGATGATCTTCTAGGAGAAGCGAGCGATGAGGCTTCTCACATTGGAGATGGTACAGGAGCCGAACCCGTCGAGGTTGGAGGGGTTCATCTAGTCCCACCGCGGATTAAAACCTTCACCACTAGTTTACTATTATGGATGATTTTGATTACTGTACATAGAAAGGATAGGGGATGTGGTGACTCAATGGTTGTACAGCTTTCTTTTGACTACTTGCACTAGATTTTTGCTGGATATGACTGTACGACTGTATCTGTACATTTGAGGCTCATACTTGATACTTTTGATCTTATTATCTTGTAAATGACTGCCATGAGCCTTTGAATGTATAATACTGTGACTGTTGACTTTGTCCTTTTGCCTGTTGACTTTGACCTTTGACCTTTTGACCTTGACTTTGACTTTGACTTTGACTTTATTTCGAATTGGCCTTTAACTGCTTTGTGTTTTCCCCTGACTTATTGTGATTTCTACTTCCTTTTCTTTGACTTTTGGCTTGGAAATATCGATTGCATACCCAAAACTTGCTTACCTATTAGTTATGATATTTGAACCCTAGCCCAGTGAGTGTTCCAAGTACATGAAAATGTTTACGTGGAATGTCTCCTTGCTTTAATAGGCATGCTTGTTTGGTTAAAATAATTGCTCTTGAATTGATAAATCTTGAGACGAGGATGTACTTTATCATACTCGATCCTTTGGAGTTCACTTCGTGATATTGATATGAGATGAAATGCTTTACTTGCACTTGACTTGTTGGTCACTCGAGTGGTTATTCCACCGACTTACGTGTTACATGCCCATTATGGTTAGACAATGTTAGGTACTTGATCTCTTGTCTCATAGATAAGTGTGTATTTTATTGCACTTGATCTTGCTCGACTAAACTTTGATATTTTGTTAAAATATGAACTTGGCGTTTTGTTACAACTGATAGGTGACCGGATTTGCTAAAGAGATTTCTAATTTTCTCCAGTTCTTCTTATGTGATCAAGTTTTCGTAACCATCCATTTTTCAACTGTTTGGACTTGAAATATTTGAAGTGTCTGAAAACTAATATGCTGAACTTATTTGTGACTTGAACCTGTTTAGACGAGTGTGCTCTTATGTACACTCAATTGACCTGATTCGACTAAACATTTGATATCTCATTTCTGCATGAGCAAGTAATGTGATTTGTATATGACCGGATGTATTTACTTGAAATACCTGGAACACTTGAGAGTATGAATTGTTGGACATTACTTGTGACTTGATTCTGGCCAGGCCGGTGTATCATTATCACACTTGGCCTCTCTTTCTTGAATGATCTTATACTCACTTGAACTTGATTGATCTGTACCTATGTTTGATGCTGTATTTGACTTGCAAGTGCTGAGCGGTCGTATGTACCACACTCCATCCGAGTGGGAGGTACCTTTCATCCCGTTTCAGTACCTCAATCCTGTTTTGTTGAGTGGACTGTTATCTCCTCGACTAATTGGTATACTTGAATATTACCACCACTGTTTTTTTCTAAATACGGAGCGTTAAGTGATATCTAACATCTCCAAACTTTACTATGTGAGCGTTGGACAACCGCCAACGACTCCAATCTTGAATTACTGTATATCTGGGACTATAAGTCCAACCTTGGGCTAGTTGGTCGAATCATGCCTGTTCTAAGTGTAAATCCTTTATCATGGTACTTGGAGAAGATAGATATATACGTCAAGTAGGAATCTCTAATATAGGTGGTTTACTCTTGGGACCGGCCGGCTCGAGTTGTGAACTATCTTATGTTGGATTCTTGTACTTGAGTACAAAAAAAATGGAAAAAGAAATGGAGAGCACTAGAATAAGGATCTGTATCTTGACTGTACATGAGGAGTTTTGGACTGATTGAGGTAATGGATCTTGGAAGGTTATCATGGACTAATCCAGTAATAGTCTGGTTAGGGTTTCTATAGATAGTGGCCAGATTGTAGCATACGTCGAGAAATTTGTACTGAAGACCTGTTTACTTCTCCTATGACTGTGAGGACTTGATAAGTGTTTATTTGATTGGGAGGCGGTATTTGTGAGAACCTGAAAATTTTCACATTTTCCCAAGTATTATTTTACTTCTTTGCCTATATTTTTATACTGTCCTTGAAAATATTAAATTTTCTATACATTTTACAAGTAAGTACAGTTTTTAAATCATTTTCTTGGTATAAATTAGTGTACGTTAAATTGAAGTGCATTTATTGGATGTGGGACCTGCTAGTGCGATGAAATTTTGACGTTTAGGTGATGAGGTATTAAGTGTTATTATTTTACAAGGTGCTAGAGAATTATTAGAGATTTTTTATATGATGTAAACATTGCAAGACAAAGGATTTGAGAAAACACTAGAAAAAGCCAAATGTTTACCACCTCATTGGAAGTTGGACTTTGACTAGGATTATTTCATTTTCCTAAAACCAAATTTTGACCCAAATTTCCTTCCATTTTGTACCTTCTTGGCCGACTCTCTTGAAAGAGAAAACAAGAGAAACTTCTTCAATTTCTAGCTTCCAACCTTACTCAAATCTTGAGTTTTAGCCAACCAAATTGGAATCCACTCCCATACAAGTGATCACTAAGGAAGTCTAAAGGGTTTTGTGGAGTTGTTTTAGAGGAGGAAAGTCTAAACTACCATTTTCTTTGAGGTAAACCAGTTCCTAACTCTTGATTCTTGTGGTAAAACTTATGATTGATGATTGGAAGTTGAATCTAATTATCTAGGAACTGATTTGGATGGCTGGAAATTCGTTTGATTGGGTGAAATTGAATGAACTTCAAATATTCATTTTCTGTCAAGATTTCTGTCCGAAATTAGTCTGAAAAATTTGAAACATGTTGGGAGCTGAATTAGCCTTAGCCCAAAACATAAAAGTTGTAGAGAATTGAGTGTAGATTATGCCTATAAATGTTTAGCTTCAATCGGAGTAGGATAGCTTGTGAAATGACTAATTTACCCCTGCTGCCCTGTTTCTGTCAGAAGTGATAATCAGCCTCTGTAATTGGTTATTTTGACCGGGAATATTACTGAATTGGTTGTCGATGTCTTCTTAATAATGGTAGCCTTGTATCTTAGTTTTTCAAATGGATTTGGAATCACCTGAATCGGAGTTGTGTGTGCTGAGATATGATTGAATGAATCAAGACTGCTAGTTGAATTTCACAGTGAGCTTCGAACTGGAAAATCTGGGGGCTGTTTGGGTAAATTTGGCTAGGTTAGGGTGAGAACTTGTGATGATCCACCTCTCCCTAGGGCGAACCCTGGGGGTATCAGCAGACCGCCTGCCCAACTCTCGTCAGGACTCACCACAATTTTCAAGTAAATTACAAATTAAACTCCAATATCACATGAAATACTCCACTAAAAAAATCATGTACTCTAAATATAAAAGAACTATTCTTACTTATATATTACATCTAAAATTTCCAATGTACTTTTACAATACCGAAAGCCCAAAATGAAAGATAACAACTAGTTCTACCCAAAGGGGGTTACTAATTAAGCCTTAGAGCCTTCACTTCCGAACCTGTTAAGGAAAACAAATTGGGGTGAGCTAACGCTCAATGAGGCCAAGGGAAAAACATACAAGCATGCGAGCAAATACACAAATATAAGGCAATAACTTGAGTAACAACTAACTTCGAACATTAAGCAAATAGGGAATTTAATCACAATAAAAGGATATGGGAGTTCTCAGGAGCTAGTCCACGCGCGATCCAAGCTCAGGTAGTTGACCCTCCGTCAACTTTCACAGTTATCCATGTAGAACTCCACTTACTACTCCAGCCACCATGACACCCTTTTGGATCCGTAACCAAACAAGCATGTAGGTGGTATCACTTAACAAGCATACCTAGCAAGACCCCTTATTTGGATCAAGCTATAACACTTCCCAAGGTTCACCAAGCTTCTCGACCAAGCCTTTGCCGGCTCGTGTTACAAGGCTAACCAATGGGTTGGGGTGTCCCCCCATTCACTTTTGGGTCGATGAGACAAAGCTCTAATTGACAAGATTTGGTCATAGCATTGAGACGGATGAGCGGTACCTCCCACCCTAAAAGGGGTGATACATTCTGACGCTCAATGCTCACGAAAAACACTTTCATTTGCATTCACATGTAACACTTATCATTTATCAAGCAAGTAATTTCATGAAAGAGAGGACAAGGGCGATAAAATACACCCTAGCCTCATTAACTAGCAAGTACGAGAAACATTTCATTTAAACACTTAACATGTACTTGACACTCACCAAGAGTCGTGAGAGAGAGAAAAAGTGAAGCGGTTAAACGAGTTCTTCGGAGTCCTCGTATTCATCTGAGACATGTATAATCACGATCATTCACGTGCCTATTCAAGGCCAAGCAAAAATATCAAGTTATTTTTGTGTTTATTGTAAAAATCAGGAAACTAGAGGTTTATGGCAGAAATCTTTAGAAAATCATAACTTCATATTACAAGTCCAAAATTTACATGGTTGATACCATTGGAAAACCTAATTGAAAGGGCTAAAACGTTGTAGAAGACACCTTGATAAGATTCCATACGGAGTTGCCCAGTTTTTTCGTCAATAGATTGCTACAGTAAAATGCAGGGAAGGGAAAATTCTGTTTTTCCAGCGGACTTTGAAAAATCACCAAAATTGATAGAAAATGAGTTAGCTCCTGAAATTTACATGGATCGTAGCCTTATGTGTCTGGTTTTCAAACCAAACAACGGGACTCGATTTGGAGTGGTATACACCAAAATATAACCTTTTTCCCGAAACTGGTCTGATGTTCCAGAAAGCAAATTTCCAGTTTTCACTTTAGCAAGTTCACTCCTTTCTTTTCCTTTGAAGATCTAATCGGTTTAATCAACCCAAATACACTTAAAATCCATTATTTTGGCAAAACTTTAACTCAAATAAAAGCTCAAAAAATCTGAAATTTTGTCCCAAAAATTTTGGCCAATTTGAAAGATTCAAAACAGAAATTTTCCTCTTGCTATACTTAAACACTCACAAGTTCATTCATCCAAATTAAGGAATATCTTGCAATAATTAACAAGCCAAACATGTAATAAAGAAGATTTATCACATATCATACATCCAATCACATATCACACATCGAATATCGAAATATTGAGAGTTAGATCGAGTGCGATAAGATACACCCCCGTCTAAGTCTCATTTAATCACATTTAATCACGTAAGGCAGTTAATACAATAAAGCCCAATTGCTCAAATCAAACACATGTCCTTAGGTGAGTGCGATAAAGTACGCACTCACCTTATAAAGAGAATACAATTCACAAATCCCTTTAGCAAACCCTTTTAGTAACGGCAAATACATTTAAATAAACAAAGGGGCACATTTAACTAAAATGCTTGAGGAAAGATTTTAAAAAAATAAGGAACACTCACCAATCACCGCCCATGATCCCCATTAACCACAATTGATTATTGTCCAAATCCAATTCCTAAAACACAAGGTTCAATATCACATATCACTGTCACCTTTTAGAAATTTAAGCACAACTCGAGCTACACTTATCGGATTGAAACAAACAATATACTGTTTCGAAGCTAAGACATAGTTCTACAATTCTTGTGAAGACATCCCAACTCAGTTCTCACTCTAATCTAGACAAATTTACCCAAAACAGCCCCCAGAGGTTCCAATTCGAAGCCCACTGTGAAATTCAACTAGCGGTCCTAATTCATTCAATCATAACTCAGCACACACAACTCAGATTCAGGTGATTCCAAAGCCATTTCAAAGCTAAGATACAAGGCTACAATTCTTAAGAAGACATTGACAACCAATTCAGTAATATTCCCGATCAAACTAACCAATTACAGAGGCTGAGTATCATTTCGGATAGAAACAGGGCAGTAGGGGTAATTTTGTCATTTCACAAGATACCCTGCTCTGATTGAGCTGAATATTTACTGGCATAATCTATACTCAATTCGATACAACTTTCATGTTTCGTACCAAGGCTAATTTAGGCTCCATCCTATTCGAATATTCACAGCAAATTCGGACAAAACTGGATAGAATATTACATAATTGGAGTTCTTCCAATTCAATCTCAAACCAATGAATTTCCAACCATCCAAATTAGTTCTTAACTCATTAAATTCAATTTCCAATCATCAATTCAAGTTATATCACAAAAATCAAGAGCTAGGAAACCAATTTTACCTCTTAAACCTTAAGCAACCAAAGCAGAAATTATAGATGGCAGCAGGCTTCCCTCGGTTCCAGCTTGGAGAAATCATGACATCTTGCTGGAATCCTCTCTTTCCCCTTTAGTTTTTCTCTTCTTTTCCTCTCTTCTCCCTCGGTCAGCCTCTCCTCCTCTTTTGCTGAATGAAACCCGTAGCTCTCTCTTCTTTCTTGTCTTTTTTTGTCTTGTCTTCTTAAGCTAGAAACATCTAGCAAGCTTGAGCTTTTGGCCTCTTCAATTGTGGCCCAAAAGTTCTAAATTCTTTCATTTGTTTAGCCTTAATTCTAATTCTTTCAATTAAGTCCCTTCTTCCAAATCTTAACCTCATCCAAACCTTGAGTTTACTACCTTAATTAATCAAACACTTAACCACACTAGCTCATACTCTAACCCCCACACTAAACATGCATCCATACACATAAGAGAATTAAAAGAACAAAGTTTTGGTTTTGCACAAAATGAGGGTTTTTTTTATATAAACAAAATTCTGCTACTATTAGAAGAAAATAACTTCTAAAAATGAAATCAAATGCCAGAATTACTAGAATTACTATAAGTATCACAATTTAAGAAATTAAGTGAAAATTAGGAAAACCGGGATCTCACAGAACTGGGTTGAGTTGTTTTCATGAAAGTTGTAACCCTTTGCCTTAGCTTCGAAACAGTATAAAGTTCACACCAATCCGATTAACGTAACTCTAGCTGTGACCAAAATGTTATAAGATGTCAAATCTGCCATTTAGTCTTTTGCCTTCAAAACTTGAGTTCCGATTGGATTATTATACTTGTGTTGTACGTGGATGATTTTGAGCCTATTGAATGGCTATTGTAATGAGATTATTTCTGTGTGATTTTGGGGGCTGCTTGAGGAAAATAATGAAGTCATAAATGGCTGGAAAATAGGTAAATACAAAGGGCGTGCTGCCCAAATTTGCACTCGAAAGATAGGTAGATGTACTCGCAACACGAATAAGGGTTTGAGGATGAAACTAACTTGAATCATTTGAGGTATTCGAGTCTTCTTTAATCGAGGCTTATAAGTTGGAATTCGGTCGAATTTTGTACCCTTGGAAAATGAAAGTGACGACTAATAGAAAAACGTTTTCTTTGACACTTTGACTCATATGGCGATTTCAAAGTGTTAAGAGCGAGCATAAGTTTTACGGCTATATTACTCATGTCCTTTGGTTTAAAATGTACTCTTTTCACTCTAAAATCATACTTATACCTTGTACTAGTAGTTATTCGGATTTTCTTTGATTCACCTAAACTTTTGATTGTAGAACCATAATGTGCTCTCTTGGTTACTCTTAGGGTTCCTTGGTGATTGAGGGAGATATCCGGAAGGATACTTTGGACGTTATTTTTGCTTATATAGGTGAGTGTTCTATATACGATTTGTTTCTAATGATTGTGTGAATTATTGTGACTATTTGGATTGTTGCTTTAATACGTGATTGAGGTATGTTATGTTTCCAACGTTTTTCAAAATGAATTTTGCTAGGCGAGTGCGTACTTTATCACACTCGACCTAAATGAACGTGAAAATTTCAATGATTAAATGATTAAATGCTACTTGTGCATGAATGTAAGCCTTTTGGCTGAACTGGGCCTTTGCCCTTCGTTACCGGTCGACTCGAGCCAGAAGTGGATTCGGTCGGGCGACTAGTGACCCTGGGTGAATGTTTGGTATACTCGAGTATGACCACGTTGTCGGGTGGAGACTGGCCAATGAATTGGCCAGAAGGGGGAAATGAAATGAATGAACGAATGACAAGAAAATGAAGGGGTTTTCACTTACAAACATGTTCTTAATGATTGGAGGAATAAGGGAAATGATAGGCGAATGAATGAACGAATGACTCCTCGTGAGCATGTATCCTTTTAATGAATGTGTTACTATTGCTTTATATTGTAAATGATTTCTGGACTACTTGTTATTACCTGATTAATGCCCTTGTCTAATTGCTTGGTTATGTATATAGAACCTCGTTGGGTTTTTATCTCATTCCACGCCATTTGTTTTCTTTTCAGGGGTTGCGAGCAAGGGCAAGAGATCTATATTGAATGGCATAGTTTAGTCCTTTTGTATTGTTTTGGCTTTTGTACACGCTCTAGTACTTGGATATGGTCGATTGTATTGGGAACTGAGAACTTTTGTTATATTTGGGATTGTATATTTGGTTGAGATTGGAATGAATGTAAGTATATATATTTCAAGGTTGGAAACTGTTTCACTTTCCTCGAGGCTTTATCTTATTTTGTTTGAAAAGAGTGATCGAATCCTGGCGAGTGCTGGGCAGGCGGTCCGCCAAACCCTAGGGTACGCCCTAGGGAGAGGTGGGGTCGTCACAGGTGGTATCAGAGCCACTTCGTGTGGTCTCTGCGTGGAGTGAGTCTGAGCCAAGTGGTGTTATGGTCCTGATTCCGTGAATAAGTGTGAAGGACTAAGTACTCTTTTGAGCATAAGCTATGAATTGTTATAAGTCATAAATCTTTTTCATGGTACTTGAGGACAATAGAAATGTCCGTCAAGTAGGAATCTCGATTGTAGATAATTTACTCTTGGGATTGGCCAGATCGAGTGGTGAATTATCTCGGATTCTTGTACCCGAGTACACAGGAGTTGAGAGTAATTCTAAGAACTTGTTGTTTTTATTGTGGGGAGTAGGAATGGGCTAATGTTTGGTGAGAGTAAGTGCAAGGGATTAACGGATGTCTAGTTCGGATAGTAAGAGAAGTAGGAGATCGATCGGGGAATGTTTTAACCGAGTGTGGAACGGCATGTCGTGTTTTCTTCTTGTTTTGCTCCTGTATTGCTACTGTATGTATTTGGCTTGTGACATTTCAATATTCACACGTATAATACTTGCTGCACTTGATTTGTCTAACTTGATATGTCTCCTTGTGTATTTGATGTGCTATATCTTGCCATTTTAGTCAATTTACTTTGTTGGTATACTAAATCATCTTTTGAAAAAAAAAAGGAAAAAAAAAGAAAAGAAAAGAGAGAAAAGGGTATGGAAGGGAGACGTAGTCGCGGATGTGGAGCTAGTCGTGGTCGTGGGGTTAGGCAAGCTCAAGAACCCAGAAAAGAAAGAGAGACAGCGATTGAGCAAGATCATGGACCGAGGGTTCAGGCAGGAGACCAAGTAGCAATGGCGATACAACAAATGACAAATATCCTAACGCGATTGGTAGATCAACAAGGCCAATTACCCGTGAATCAACCCCAGAACCCCGAGATAGGAGAGGATAGGGCTCTGGAGAGGTTTCCAAAGTTTGTTCCTCCTAAATTCCTTGGAGGACCTGATCCAGATGTAGCTGAACAGTGGTTAGAGGCAATGATAAACATCTTCGCAGCCCTGAACTATACGGAACAAAGACAGGTGAACTTTGATGTATTTCAATTCGAAGGATCGGCCCGAGCATGGTGGAATGTTATTAAGGCAAAGTGGGAGAGAGAACAGACTGCATGGACATGGGCGAACTTTATAAGGGAATTTAACGAGAAGTACCTCCCTCCTTTGGTCCAAGAAAAGAGAGAGGATGAGTTTATTGGATTATGTCAGGGAACCCAGATTGTGGCCGAATATGAGACTAAGTTTACTAAACTGTCTAAGTTCGCTTTTGAATTAGTGGTTACGGAGCGAAGGAGAGTAAGACGGTTCATACAAGGCTTGAATTTGGAAATCCAGGAAACTTTGGCGGCGGTTCAAGTTAATACTTTTACGGAAGCTCTCGAGAAAGCGCAGAGAATTGAGAATGCGAAAGCCCAAGTAAAAGCTTTTCAAACGCGAAAAAGGGGTGCATCTAGTGGTGTACCTAAGGAACCTAGAGAAAAGATAACGCCCTCCAAAGTGCAAAAAGTGAATCATTTACCTCAACTACCCTGGACATTAGGAGCACAAGATGAATGGTCTACAAAAGGAAGTCAAATAGGACAAGAGGAGATTTCTCGAGAAGGCCAAACAGTAGTTCCTTGCTTGGCTTGTGGATATTGTGGGAAGGTAAACCACACTGAGAGTGATTACTGGAGGAAAGGGCGGAAGTGTTTGATCTGTGGGAGTAGCAATCATCAACTTAGTAATTGCCCGAAAAAACAGCTACGAGAGACTAGTACTCAACAAGTGAGTGGGGCCAAACCGAAATCAACCAATGACAGAGGGAACCGAACAAAAGTACCAGCACAGGTATATGCCATAGACCAGCAACAAGCTCCGGGGTCATCTGAGGCAACGGAAGGTAAAAATTTCGAGGATGAAATTTCTTAAGGGGGAGAGAGTGTGAGAACCTGAAAATTTTCACATTTTTCCAAGTATTATTTTATTTTTTGCCTATATTTTTATACTGTCCTTGAAAATATTAATTTTTCTATACATTTTACAAGTAAGTACAGTTTTTAAATCATTTCCTTGGTATAAGTTAGTGTACGTTAAATTGAAGTGCATTTATTAGATGTAGGACCTGCTAGTGCGATGAAATTTTGACGTTTAGGTGATGAGGTATTAAGTGTTATTATTTTACAAGGTGCTAGAGAATTATTAGAGGTTTGTTATATGATGTAAATATTGCAAGACAAAGGATTTGAGAAAACACTAGAAAGGCCAAGTATTACCACCTTATTGGAAGTTGGACTTTGACTAGGATTATTTCACTTTCTTAAAACCAAATTTTGACCCAAATTTCCTTCCATTTTGTACCTTCTTGGCCGGCTCACTTAAGAGAGAAAACAAGAGAAACTTCTTCAATTTCTAGCTTCCAACCTTGCTCAAATCTTGAGTTTTAGCCAACCAAATTGGAATCCACTCCATACAAGTGATCACTAAGGAAGTCTAAAGGGTTTGGTGGAGTTGTTTTGGAGGAGGAAAGTCTAAGCTACCATTTTCTTTGAGGTAAACCAGTTCCTAACTCTTGATTCTTGTGGTAAAACTTATGATTGATGATTGGAAGTTGAATCTAATTAGCTAGGAACTGATTTGGATGGCTGGAAATTCGTTTGATTGGGTGAAATTTGAATGAACTTCAAGTATTCATTTTCTGTCAAGATTTCTGTCCGAAACTAGTCTGAAAATTCGAACATATTGGGCGCTGAATTAGCCTTAGCACAAAACATGAAAGTTGTAGAGAATTGAGTGTAGATTATGCCTGTAAATTGTTCACCCAATCGGAGCAGGATGGGCTTGTGAAATATCGGATTTACCCCTGCTGCCCTGTTTCTATTAGAAGTGATAATCAGCCTCTGTAATTGGTTAGTTTGACCATGAATATACTGAATTGGTTGTTGATCTTCTTAAGAATTGTAGCCTTGTATCGTAGTTTTCAAATGGCTTTGGAATCACCTGAATCGGAGTTGTGTGTGCTGAGATATGATTGAATGAATCAGGACTGCTAGTTGAATTTCACAGTGAGCTTCGAACTGGAAACTCTGGGGGCTGTTTGGGTAAATTTGGCTAGGTTAGGGTGAGAAATGGGTTGAGTTATTTTCATGAACGTTGTAACCCTTTGTCTTAGCTTCGAAATAGTATAAAGTTCACACCAATCCGATAAACGTAACTCTAGCTGTGATCAAAATGTTATAAGATGTTAAATCTGCCATTTAGTCTTTTTGCCTTCAAAACTTGAGTTCCAATTGGATTATTATACTTGTGTTGTACGTGGATGATTTTGAGCCTATTGAATGGCTATTGTAATGAGATTATTTGTGTGTGATTTTGGGGCTGCTTGAGGAAAATAATGAAAGCCATAAATGGCTGGAAAAATAGGTAAATACAAAGGGCGTGCTGCCCAAATTTGCACTCGAGGGCTAGGTAGATGTACTCATGACACGAGTAAGGGTTTGAGGATGAAACTAACTTGAATCATCTGAGGTATTTGAGTCTTCTTTAATCGAGGCTTATAAGTTGGAATTCGGGTCGAAATTTTGTACCCATGAAAAATGAAAGGAACGACTAATAGAAAAACGTTTTCTTTGACACTTCGACTCATATGGCGATTTCAAAGTTTTAAGACCGAGCATAAGTTTTACGACTATATTACTCATGTCCTTTGGTTTAAAATTTACTCTTTTCACTCCAAAATCATACTTATACCTTGTACTAGTAGTTATTCGATTTTCTTTGATTCACCTAAACTTTTGATGGTAGAACCGTAATGTGCTCTCTTGGTTACTCTTAGGGTTCCTTGGTGATTGAGGAAGATATCCGGGAGGATACTTTGGACGTTATTTTTGCTTATATAGGTGAGTGTTCTATATACGATTTGTTTCTAATGACTATGTGAATTATTGTGACTATTTGGATTATTGCTTTAATACGTGATTGAGGTATGTTATGTTTCCAACGTTTTTCAAAATGAATTTTGCTAGGCGAGCGTGTACTTTATCGTACTCAACCTAAATGAACGTGAAAATTTTCAATGATTAAATGATTAAATGCTACTTGTGCATGAATGTAAATCTTTTGGCTGGACTGGGCCTTACCCTTCGTTATCGGTCGACTCGAGCCAGAAGCGGATTCGGTCAGGTGACTAGTGACCCTGGGTGAATGTTTGGTATACTCGAGTATGACCACGTTGTCGGGTGGAGACTGGCCAATGAATTGGCCAGAAGGGGGAAATGAAATGAATGAACGAATGACAAGAAAATGAAGGGGTTTTCACTTGCAAACATGTTTCTTATTGATTGGAGAAATAAGGAAAATGATAAGCTAATGAATGAACGAATGACTCCTCGTGAGCATTATCCTTTTAATGAATGTGTTACTATTGCTTTATATTGTAAATGATTTCTGGATTACTTGTTATTACCTGATTAATACCCTTGTCTAATTGCTTGGTTATGTATATAGAACCTCGTTGGGCTTTTACCTCATTCCACACCATTTGTTTTCCTTTCAGGGGTTGCGAGCAAGGGCAAGAGACCTGTATTGAATGGCATAGTTTAGTCCTTTTGTATTGTTTTGGCTTTTGTACTCGTTCTAGTACTTGGACAGGGTCGATTGTATTGGGAACTGAGAACTTTTGTTATATTTGGGATTGTATATCTGGTTGAGATTGGAATGAATGTAAGTATATATTAATTTCAAGGTTGGGAACTGTTTCTCTTTCCTCGAGGCTTTATCTTATTTTGTTTGAAAAGAGTGATTGAGTCCTGGCGAGAGTTGGGCAGGCGGTCCGCCAAACCCTTGGGTACGTCCTAGGGGAGGTGGGGTCGTCACAGTATTAACTGCAACTATATGGGTAATTCTACCCCTCTTGTGATATTTGACACCGTAAATTTGGTTCTCGATGAACTATCGTTGCCTATACTTCCTTGATACCTACCCAATGATACCAAAATATGGGCTTGCTCGATTATTATTGTATCGAGATCGAGAGTTTTGGAATTATGTATAGGGATTTGTGAAAAGAATTTGGGGTTCTATACCAGTATGCAAAAAACTTGAGATAGGGTATGGAACTTTTGATATACGAAGCATGTTTAGGGTTTTGTTATGTACATAAGTGATAAGTGGTATAGTATTTTAAGGTATTGTTCTAACTATGTTCTAATTTCTTGTCTATCTCAGTTGAGAATATTTAAGTTTAATCTTCCGTGGTTGGATTGGAGGTGAAGGAACTTAACAGTTATATGGTCGGAGTTCCAAGTGTACTTAGTTACCTATTCTGATCCAGTAAGTTGCCGGTAGGCTATTACTTGAATTCAAACGAAATCGGTGAAATGGCACATTTGAACTGATATGTATGAGGAAATAGAGATCATTCGAAAGGAGGTAGAGTTCCAAAAAGAGATTATCTGAGCACTGGAAAGGACGATAGGGACGAGAATACTTGGAGAAAATTGAACTACTGCACCAGAACATAAAGTTGAAAAAGAAATACGAAGGGATTTCAGAAGAGGTGCGGAATAAGTTTGAATTAGTGTATTTGCCTAGTCGAATAGCATCTCAAAACATTCATAGTCAAGTTAGCCCTTAGTGAGGTCTTGCTTGAAATAGTTGTGATCATTGGACTTTGCATAGTGAAATTTATATAGTAAAGCTGTATTCCCGTTAAGAACAGTGGACTTGGTAACCTGTTATTTTTAATAAGTGTTATTAAATATTAGTGGTTGGACAGTATTGGATCCATGTCCATGAGTTTATTGCTATAATTTAGCCTATAAGTTAAGTGAAGCTTTTTCGTTTGTCATTCAAAAGGAATAAATTATTCAATGTACAGTGTATGGGTTTAAGAGCTAGTAAGAATAGCAACCAAGTTTTAATCCTTCTTTTATCAAGATTAAGTTTGTGCCACGTTCTTCACCTTGACTAAATCAAAACAAAATTTGATTCAATTTCTTCATTTTTCCTCTTGCTTGGCCGAACAAAGGGAGAAGAAAAACCAAAGAGAGACCTTCAAACTCTAACCTCAATTTTGTGCTTGAATCTTGGGTTTCAACCAACCAATTTGCAAACTACTCCATAGAAATACTAACTAAGGTAGGTTTCAAGGTGTTGGTGGAAGTGATTTTTGGGGGAAGAAGCCCTAAGTTCCTATCTTTCTTGAGGTTACAAGGTAATTTCGGCTAGTAACTTTCTTCTACTCCTAATATATACAAACTAGTGGATTAAAGTTGTAATTTGGTAGCTATATGGACAATTTTCATGGGTTGAAACAGTGTTGTGGTAATTTTCAGTTTTATGGAGAATTCTTCTACCCACAACATCATGCTTAAGTGTTGGCCATGGTCTGATAGCTTTGCTATTGTGAAATATCTAACTTTTATATGCTAGTTTGACTTGCCTAAAGAAAATTTCAGCTTGTGATTAGGGATTTCAGCTCAGAGTTCATTTTCTAACTTGAATTAGGTGACGGTTTATGCTTGATTTAGTGAATTGTTGGCTTGATATGTATATATGCTTGAGTTGAAGCTATTTTGTGGGAAGGATGAAACCTTGGATTGGTTGGAAAAAAAATTAGTGAAAATAAAGGAAGTGCCGCTGAAAATTTGTCTGCAGGGAACCGTGGGCAATTTTAGGAAACCTGTTTATAGTTCTTGATGAAGAAAAAAAAATCCGAAATTGAGTTCTGTTTGTTGTATTTGAAACCAGATTCAGAAGTACTATGAACTGTGAAAAATTTCAGCATTGTTCTCAACTTCTATGAATATCTGTGATTATGCCAAAAATTGACTGAAATTGCATGCATGTCCTGTTTTTTACTGGGTGATACAGAAAAGTTATGTTGGAATTTCACGTGACTTGTGGATTGGATCTTACAATAGTACCTTTTAGAAAGCTGTGACCCTTTGAGTCTATTTTCCGACGATATAAAGTCTATGAATTTTGGACTTAAGAAACTTGAGAGATGATTTTTGAAATGGTATCGCACAAACCTGGAAAAAATTTTCCGTTTTCCTAGGACTGTTCTTACTTTCATTTTCCAACTTGAGGATTGGAGTTGATAAACTATTTTGAAATTGGTTTATGAGTGGAAATTGAGCTTAAATGAAAGGAAATGAGTTTCTTTCAAGTCATTTTAAATCGAAACAATTTTCAACTTTGTTATTTCGAACATCTTTCTAATTTCTCCAAACCATTTGACTATAAGTGAGATTCTTGTGTTTCTAAATGATTTTTGTAACATTTGATTAGTAAGTACAAGAGGATTACTCCTTGATTGGAACAAGCAAGTATTTATATTTTGATAAGTTATACGAGTATAGAATTTTAAATTTGATGCATGTTCTAAATAAAGTTTTGGAATCAATTTCTTTATATTATTTTGGATTTGTAATTGCTAGTCTTTTACTATAAATATGTGACCACAGGACTCGAGAGAGTTCAAGAGAACATTCGTGCAAAATATCCTGAGCTATTCAAGTGATCAAAGTGAGAATTTCGAGAACGAAATTCTTTTAAGGGGAAGAGAATGTAAGAACCCTAGTTTTCACATGCATTTCACTCAAACTTTATTTGTTTAATTCTAATTGATTTTGATTAAATTCAATAGTTTTCATGATTTAGGTATTTAATTGTTTGTTTTAATGATGGGTTTTACTCAAAAAGATTCTTTTATATGACAAGCAAAAGTTTTAAAGCTAATTTCTTAATAAATCTCTCTTTATTTAGAACTTCTAGGGTTTAGCGAAAAGCTTTCAAAAGTTGAAGGGGTTTTAGGGACAATTTCAATTAAGATTTGATTAAGGGATTTAAGCATGATTGGGAGAGGATTAAAGTGTGATTAAGGGAGACAAATCATCTTGGATTAGTACAAGATTGTGACACTTGTCACCGTAGGATTTAATCTTGAAGTTTAGTTGACTTTGACTAGGGTTTGACTTTGACTCTAGAACCTTCAAGATATAACTTGAAGTTTGGAGAGTTTTCTTGTCTTGTTTTATTTCCTTGCTTGGCCAAACTCAAGAGAGAGAAGAGAGAGTTGGAGAACAAAATTTTCTCTTACCAAGAGACTTAGACAAAACTGAGAGAACTTGAGAAAACTTGAGAGATTCAAGACTAGACAACTTCTATCAGCAATCTTAAGTTTGTGAACCAAGATCTTGGAGGGAAAGAGAGGAGCTTGGAGCTTATCTTGTCTACTTTGAAAAGCTAAGAAGGTAAGTAATCTTGGGAACTTGAATTTTCTTGAAACTTTGGGTTTGATTCTTGTAGACTCTAGGTAGATCTAAAGATATTATGAAAATAAACCTTGATATGGCCATTGAGTTAGTAGAACTTGTAATTGATACTTGATATATGAAGAACTTGGTGAATCTTTGATAGAAGATGAGGTTTTTATGGTTTAATGTGTGGTATGTGAGTAATTAATGGTTTAGTGTAGTTGTAAGCTTTGAAAAGATTGAAAATTTCAGTTTATCTTGGTTATATCACCCGAAATCTTTGATCTATTTAGAGGCCGAATCAGCCTTGGCACAAAACATGAAAGTTGTATAGAATTGAATGAAAATCTATACTTGTAAATTTCATCTCAATCGAAGCACTGTAGCATATGAAAATGACCAAAATACCCCTCGATGACCTGTTTCTGTCCGAACTGATCTTTTGCCTCTGTAATTGGTCATTTTGACCGGGAAGATGAACTGATTTAGCGTCTTGATGTCTCTTAAGAATTATAGCCCTATATCCTTAGCCTGCAAGTACCTTTGGAATTACTGAATTGGACTTGTGTGCATTGAGTTATGAGTAATTGAATCAGGCCCTGCCAGTTAAACTGACAGTGAGATTCGAAACTGAGAAACTGAAATTGTTTTGGATACATTCGAACCTAGTTAGTGTGAGAATTGGACCTTGATGTCTTCATAATAAATGTAGGCCTATGTCTTATGCTTCGAAACCGTATGAGGTTCACCCTAAATCCAATAAATGTAACTCCAATTGTGACCAAAATACTATAAGATGTCAAATCTGGTGTTTAGCTTTTGTCTTCAAAGCTGACTTCCGATTGTGTTATTACACTTGTATTGTATTTTGAACTCCAATGATACTAAATGACTCAACCCCCTATTTATGATCATTAGACGACTGATTTGGGTAAATATGAACCAAAACAAATGAAGATAGCATGAAGAACTAGTGTACATTTGTTAGGGTTTAGGGCTGATCCAGGGTTGAAAAATCAGCCGAATTCTCTGAGCTACGGGTAATGCTAGGAGATGAACTAGAATGTGTAATTGGTACCGTTGGAAAGCCCTTTGAGTCTAGTTTCCAAAGCCACCAACGGCACCTAATTCCAACTTTCATACAGTGAGATATAGTCGTTTTACCAAAACTGCGTGGGGGCAACTGTTTTACCCGCGAAGAACATTTTAAACTTGAATGAAACTTTTCCTTTGCCCAACCTTCGTGCACTTATTGAATTTGTTTTCTCATGAACTTTTACTGCATTTTTGACCAAATATTGCATGATAAATTGTGTGACTTTAACCACTCACGGGGGTCTGTTCAATGTGCCTACAATTGAGTGAGAAATAAATCGAAATGTTAACGATTTCACTCGTTGCCCTAGGATTGGGAAAACGGTGGTGAACATAACCGCACGACTTGACATTTGAACTCAACTTTACCTGATAGGTGAGTGTTCCACTACCTGTTAACTACTTATATGAAATATCTGAATACTTGAATTATGGACTGTTGAGCCAAACCATGTTTTGATTAAAACATGGAGGCGAGCGTGTACTTTATCGCACTCGACCTCTCCTCATTTCCACTGTGGCTCTGTATACTGCAATTATGAGATGTGAATTCTCTATATTTGACTGTACTTGAATTGTTTGGGTGATACCCCATCAACTACTGCTACTGTTTCGGTACCCAACCTCATAGATGAGTCGGTTGGATCGAGCCAGCAAGGGCTTGGTCGAGACGGCGATAAACCTTGGGGACTGTTTACTGATCATTGGAAACCGGTATACTTGAGTATTACCTAACTACTGTTTATGGAGTGCGGGCCCGGTAGGGGGTTGACTGGTGGACTGGAGATTGGAGAAAGTGGTGTTCTACGACGACTTTATATTCTTTGAATGCAAACGTTGACGGAGAGTCAACGGACCCTGGTATGATCAAGCTCAAGGGGGATTTGGCTTTGGAAGC
Organism: Coffea humblotiana; assembly: GCA_023065735.1. Taxonomy (NCBI): domain Eukaryota; kingdom Viridiplantae; phylum Streptophyta; class Magnoliopsida; order Gentianales; family Rubiaceae; genus Coffea; species Coffea humblotiana. The sequence goes on from CM041215.1 coordinate 7,639,057, forward strand.
CACCCGTATATCTTGAATTGCACTGTGAATTAAATTGTTATTATATTATACGGTGTTTATTTGATTATATTATGCCTTATTTGGCTATGTGCTTACTTGTTTTATTTGGAACCTCACTGAACTTTAGCTCAACCCCACTCCCTTTGTTTTCCTTAACAGATCGGGCATGGACTTGTGGTCAAGAGCTTCCTTAGCTTTGTTTGCGTTGAAGTTGTACCTAGGGCTTGTAACCTTTTGTTTAAAATGACTTTACTTTTGATCGTGTAAGTTTGAATTCATAAGTTTGACTCATGTTATATATTGTAGTAGGGAGTGATAAGTGTGACTTTAGCTTGACAATTTAAGTTTGGAAAGTTGGTTTTGACGATTGTATGCCAATAGGGTTTTGTATGCTTTGATTTGAAGTTATTCCACTGGTTATCTTGAGTTACTAGTTTTTGATCGACCGAGCTCCGGCGAGAGTTGGACAGATAGTCCGCTGATTACCCTAGGGAGAGGTGGGGCTGTCACACCGATGCTTTGAGTCATCAAGTGCAAGTGGCGGGATTGATTGATTAAAGAATTACACTTGTTAGAAGATGTTAGTGTATGAAACCATAGACTTGAACCAAGTAAAGTAATTCTTGTGGGAATATTGTAGTGAATTCCACTCTGATGGAACGTATCAAGGAAGTTCAGGAAAAGGAACACTGAAGTGCAAAAGTGGTTGGAGAAAGTCAATAAGCGAGAAAAAGTCGGATTTTAACTTGGGAATGAATGAAATATTGAGGTTTCGAAATCGGCTAATAGTGCCACAGAATGAAGGACTTAAAAGATAGATTTTGGAAGAGGCACACCGATCGAAATTTATGGTACACCCTGGAGGGAATAAAATGTACCAAGATTTGAAGAGTTTGTATTGGTAGGAGAGCATGAAAAAGAACATTGCTCAATTTGTCCAAACCTGTTTAATTTTGTCAACAGGTTAAAGCTGAATATCAAAAACCGTCTAGACTTTTGCAATCTTTAGAGATACCCGAGTGAAAATGGAAAATATCACCATGGATTTTGTATCAGGGTTACCTAGGACACAAGGAGGTCATGATGCCATTGGGTAATAGTGGATAGGTTGACCAAATCGGCTCATTTTCCTGCCGATTATTATTGAAGTACCCATTGGAAAAGTTAGCTAAGTTGTACTTGGATGAGATTATCAGGTTACTACGGGATACTTCTAAGTATTGTTTCCGATAGAGAACCCTAGATTTGTTTCGAGATTCTGACAAAAGATGCAAGATGTATTGGGGACTAATTGAATTTTAGTACTACTTACCATCCCCAGACCGATGGACAGTCTGAGAGGACTATTCAAACTCTTGAGAGACATGTTGAGAACCTGTGTTTTGGATTTTGGAGAGAGTTGGAGTAAGTGTTTGACATTGGTGGAATTTGCTTATAACAATAGCTTCCACTCTTCTATTCAAATGGCCCCGTACGAAACACTTTATGGTCGGAAATGTAGGTTTTCCGATTTGTTATGATGAAGTAGGTGAACGAAAAATCTTAGACCCGACTACAGGGCCTTGGATTGAGGAGACAAATGAAAAAATAAAGTTGATACGCCAGAGGATTCAGACTGCACAAAGTCATCAGAAGAGTTATGCAGATAACCGAAGGAAAGACTTAGAATTTGCGGTTGGAGATCAGGTTTTTCTTAAGATTACACCTTGAAAGCAAGTTTAATGTCTGGAAAAGGAAAGAAATTACAACCGAAATTCGTTGGGCCGTACAAGATTATCCAACGTGTAGGAAATGTGGCCTATAAGTTGGAATTGCCATTAAGTTTATCTCGGATCCACAATGTTTTCCACGTATCGATGCTTAAGAAGTATCATCCAGACCCTTCTCACATTCTACAATCGGAGAGTATTGAAATTGATGACGCGCTGACTTATAAGGAGAAATCGATCAAACTTCTAGATCGTAAGGTGAAAGAACTAAGGAACAAGCAGATTCCGTTGGTGAAAGTTCTTTGGAGGAACCATGGACTAGAGGAAGCAACCTAGGAAGTTGAAGAAGCGATTCGAGGAAAATATCCCGACCTGTTCGCAAATCAAGATATAATTTCAAGGACAAAATTTTTTAAGGGGGAGAGGATATGAGGACTCGTAATTTTTACACTTATTTATTTATTTATTTTATCGAATTATTCACTTATCTATTGGTTTATCCTAAAATGGTTATTTTTATGCTTAAGTACTCAAGTATTAGTTAGTTTATACTATCGTTATAAGAATTTCTTAGAAATTTCGCGTTATCGGCGCACAAATCAGAAGTTCGCGTTTTCGCGTGCGTGACTAATTGGAAGATTTTAGAAATTATTGTTAGACTACTAAGAGTGGATAATAATAGTGCTAAAGGAAGTGCATTAGAGGTTTAGTGCATAAGTAAAACAAACCCGAGAGGAATCGGACACGAAAAGCGCGCGTACGCGCATTATTGGAGAGTTGACTTTTGTGCACTTGAAGCTTACACCTACCAAGCTTCTCCAAGAAGCTTTGCATCAGCCATCTCTCTCTTTTCTCCCTCAAAATAGCCGAAACTCTCAAGGCAAGAAGGAACAAAAAGTTTCTCCATCATCTCACTCAAATAACCCATCCATTTCACTTCAAATTTACTACACAAACTCAAAACCACTTGGATACTATCTTGGACTAGGAGAGGAGCAACTTATCCATGGTTTCTTGGAGCTTTTTAGTGGCTGAAATTCTGGTCTTCAACATCCAAGAAGGTAGCAAAATATCTAACCCTTGAAACTTGATTTTTGAGAGTTATATTGGACTTGGAAGCTTGTAGCTTCATGTGGGTAACTTTGTTTGGTTGAAAATCATGTGAGTGGGCTCTATGAAATCCCACAATAGAATTTTTGGGCTGAAATGATGATATTGGATGTTATTTATGTTGATTAAGTGTTAAATTAGTGGATATAAGTTGAAAAAGTGGAAGGAAAACAAAAGGGAAAGAGCAAGGGGTCGAATTCTGCCCTGTTTGTGCAGAGGCCTTGGTTCGACTTTTTTGTGGTTCAATTGCCTTGATTTTGATTTATATATGTTGTAAAGGTTATGTGGAAAGTTTTCACCAAAAATCACTTGATTTGGTTCGGTAAAAGTTGCATTTTCGAAACATGTTCAAACTTGGAAAACGTGTACAGAGGTACTCTGGCAGCGAGCTTTAAACGACCGCAACTCTTTGCTCCAACGTCAAAATCGAGTGCTGTTTGTGGCATTCGAAACTAGACACTTTCAGTTTTCTAACAATATATAATTGAACCCCTGATTCAACTTGAATGCGCCATACCAATTCTTCAAAATCATATGTCCTGTTTCGTTGCTCTGCTAGAGAGTCAATGAGGTGCTGGGACTTGTTGCTTAAATTTGAGCTAGCTATGGATAGAATTTCAGAATGATTTCTTCTGATGAATTGTAGCCCTATGAATTTAGTTTCCAACGCCACCAACCATGCTTAATTCCAAGTTTAATTGAGTGAGTTATGGCCTAATTACAGACCTGCACCAGAGAAAGAAAACCCTAATTTTGGGCTAGCCAATGGCTTATTTCGAATTGGGACTTGTTATTTTGAAACTTTGGGTGTGAATCACCTACCAAACATAACTTGAATGTTTCTTGGACGTTTGCTTCATAAATGAACCATGTTTGAGATGATTTCTTTGGCCAAAGGTTCGAACAAAGGAAAATGGAAGCCTAAAGCAGAATTGCCTTGATTTTCAAATTTGAGAGGCTAGTTCACATTTTGTAAATTTTGCCAAATTTTCAAAGTTCGCCAAAAACCAACCCCGAATCTGTCTTGGGAGTCCAAATCAGCAACTTGAAACCAAAATTTGAGTGTCGTCCATTTTGAATCATGGAAAAGTGCCTTATAGAAACTTTTAGTACTTTGGAAGCTACTTTCCAACGGTACCGAGTTTTCCAATTTTGGACCTACGAAGAGTGAGATATGATTTTTCCAAGAATGTACCTCAAATCTGAAATTTTCAAACTTGACGGGAATTGAGTTTTAGAGACTCTTCCCCATCCTTCAATGCTAGTTGACCATTTTGGACTTGTTTTCACGAAGGAAATCAGTTTTTTCTTGTGTTATTAAAACACTATTTTCGAACCTTGAATTTTGAACAAGTAAAGCTCTATTTCGTGATATTTTCTTAGATTGTACAAGTGTACAATCTCTCACTTGATAATTGGGGATTCTAAGTGATAGTGTGTAATAGATACCTATGGTTTGTTCAGGTATTCAAGGGGACCTTCAAGAGGACCTCACAATGGATGCCTAAGTACTCGAATTGTGCAATCGTACTCTCCTTTTGTCTAGGTGAGTGTCAAGTGCATGTCTAGTTGAAATTATGTGAATTTGCAAGTTATGTATAGAATGACTATAACCGTTGAGTCGAGTGTGTACTTTATCGCACTCGTTCTCATTTAAATGAATCATGATTGAATTGATTGAAATGTATTGAATGATTGAATGAAATGAAATGATATGCTGTGGCTGCATAAGTCGAGTGGAGTGAACCTCCTCGACTTTTAGTGACACTAGTGGGGGACGCCCAAATCTCATCGGCCGACCTTGCGACTCGAGCCAGCATGGACTCGATCGAGAAGCTTGGGAAGCCATGGGAAACGTGTATAAGTTTGATCTAATGGAGAGATCTTACTTGGCATACTCGAGCAGTATCGCCTAAAACAAAAGACAGGTGGGTCCGATACAGGAGTATGTAACGGTGAAACTCGGAAAGGATAAGTGAAGTTCTACGGATTATAACCTACCCGATTGACGGAATGTCAATTCGTGAAAGTCCTGGATCGTGCAAGTGGAAATTAGCTCCTAAGAGCTCTTATATCCTTGAATTGTTTCTATTTACATTTTCTCGCTCGAATTATTAATTACTTGAATATTACTGTTTTATTTGTTAAATGGGATTGCTACTTGGACAACGTGCTTGCATGTGTGTTTCTTGGCCTCACGAGCAGTCGCTCACCCCGTAGATTTGTTTTCCTTAACAGGAATGGGACTTAGGTGAAACTCGGAGAAATCATTGGGATGAACTTTTGTAATAGGGATTTGATTGTAATCGAATGGACATCTTTTGGGCGGTTGTATATATTTTGAAAATTGATGTATTTTGTACTCGTGCTGTAAGACCCGATATTTGGTTATGGAAACGACTTTTCATTATTAGACTTGTATTAACGGTTATTATCGTTAAACTTGAATCGAATTGTCTTGAGTCCTGGCGAGAGTTGGGCAGGCGTCCCGCGGATACCCTTTGGTTCGCCTTAAGGAGAAGTGGAGGCCAACCTTACGAAGTGCACATTTTGCACTGACCGTGTTGTATTTCTAAGATATGTTGTAAGTGCGCAGGACATTCATGTAGATGGAGAGAAGGTTAAAACTATCCAAGAGTGTAACATCCCGTATTTTCAAAATGACATTTTATGTGTTAATTTTGGATTATTAATTTCGACAATGGCATTTTATGTGCAAATTTTGGTTTATTAATTTTGGCTTAAGATCTTCAAAAAAAAAAAACCTTTGTTGTGTAAACTTGATTTGGTTTAATTTGATTTATTAAGTTGTACCAAGATGTTCAAAATATTTCAAAATCCTAGTTGAATCCAAATGTGATTTTTTGAAAATCCTGATTTAAACGAAACTTGATATTTGTGAAAACCCTAATTTGTTTGTCAAACCCCTAGTTTTATTCAAACCAAAAGTTTGTCCTCCAATTGAGATCATGAGTAACAAGGAGAGTTGTGCAAAGGTGATTAAGGTGCATTATTAATGATTGGATTAATTAAGTGCAATTGGTGCTTTTGGGGATTAAGTTTGGTTAATGACTTATTCACTAATGGAGCTAATTAAAAGAAAAGGGAAGTTTTGGGGCAAGGGTGTAAGAAAGGAAACAAAACAAAGAGGAGCTGGGAAGGACCAAGTATGTTATTGAGACCAACCAAAACAAAACACAACAAAGAGCGAAGAGATGATGAGTGGTCGGCTAAGGCAAGAAAAGAAAAGAAGTGGAGGACTTTGACCACCTTATAAAATAATTCCAGCCTTAGGTATTCAGCAAAGCAAGTCAATACCAAATAAAAGAGGGGAGGAAGGGTCGGGAAGCCTTGGGGAGGAAAGAAATAAGAGAGAGAGAGAGAGAGACTGCTGGCTGGAGAACTAAGAAAGGAAGGAAGAACAAAAGAAAAGAAAGAGGAGAAGAAGGTTGGCTGGCTGCTGTTCTTCTCTGTCCAGTTTTGTTAGCTTGGAGATTGAAAGGTAATCTCACTTCCTAGCTCTCAATTCTTATGGTATATTTTGTAGTAGTGACTAGAAGTTGAATTTGAACTGATTTCAAAGCTGGAAATTTGTGGGTTGAGATTAATTGAATGAACTTGGCAGTTTTAATTTCTGTTTCAGATTTCTTGTCCGAACTTGGCTTGATTATTCGAAATATATTGGGGCTGAATTAGCCTTAGCATTAAACATGAAAGTTGTATAGAATTGAGTTTAGATTATTTCTGTAAATTTTCACCTCAATCGGAGTAGGGTAGCTTATGAAAAGACTATTTTACCCCTGCTGCCCTGTTTCTGCCAAAACTGGAAATCAGCATCTGTAATTGGCTCGTTTGGCTGGTAAGATGAATGCATTAGCTTTTCATTCCTTCTTAAGAATTGTAGCCTTGTATCTTAGCTTTCAAATGGCTTTGGAATCACCTGAATCGGAGTTGTGTGTGCTGATTTATGATTGAATGAATCAGGACTGCTAGTTGAATTTCACAGTGAGCTTCGAACTGGAAAATCTGGGGGCGTTTTGGGTAAATTTGGCTAGGTTAGAGTCAGAACTGAGTTGATATGTCTTCATGAGAATTGTAGAGCTATGTCTTAGCTTTGAAACGCTATATTATTTGTTTCAATCTGATAAGTGTAGCTCAAGTTGTTCTTAATTGCTAAAAGGTGACAGTGATATGTGATATTGAACTTTGTGTTTTAGGAATTGGATTTGGACAATAATCAATTGTAGTGAATGGGGATCATGAGCGGTGATTGGTGAGTGTTCTTTACTTGCTAATGGATTTCCCAAAGTGTTCTAGTAAAATGTGCTTTATGTGCTTAATGTGAGTGGTCATCTTTTCTAAATGCTTTACTCAAGTGTTTTAGTTAAATATGCTGAATATTCGCCAAATGATTTGCTTAAGGACTTTTACTAAATGTGCACTAGATTTCATAGAAATGTATTTACTGTTACTAAAGGTGTTTGGTAAATGGATTTGCGAACTGGTTTATCTTTTGGTGAGTAATTGGGTTCTTATTGTGTTAACTGTCTTATGTGACCAAATGGGACTTAGACGAGGGTGTACTTTTTCGCAGTCGATCTGGGTCTCATTATTTCGATATTGGATGTGTGATATGTGATGGGACGTGCATGTGGGCTAGTCACTTGTTGTGGGTAACACCTTACCTCCTGGAGGGGTGACTATGCCCGATCTCTGGGTTAGACGAACTATTTGAACCGGTCGAGGCTTGGTCGAAGTAAGTCCAATGCTAACTTTGAGATCCAGATATTGTGACTCGATATTTTTACCCCGGGTGGCATGTGTGCTGAAAGCTCGGGAGGCTTGAGTTGCTGTGTGCTGTAAGCTCAAGCTGGTATTGCTATTGTTACTGTTATTGACCCCGGGTTGCTGTGTGCTATAAGCTCGGGAGGCTTGAGTTGCTGTGTGTTGTAAGCTCAAGCTGGTATTGCTATTGTTACTGTTATTGACCCCAGGTTGCTATGTGCTGTAAGCTCGGGAGGCTTAAGATACTCAGGCTATTATCATTATCATTAATGATATTGTTATTGAGTGGACTGGCCAGAGTGGGTGATAAGGTGGACGAGTGGAGTGAAGTGGAGTTCTACGGATTATTGGTTGACGGAGTGTCAACATAAGATCAAGTGTGGAATTGAGTTGACTTTGGAGCCGCCCGTATCCTTTTATTGTATTGTTCTATTTCTGTTATTGATTTGGTATATATTGATTGGTTGATTGATATGTTATTGAATTGCTTAACTGTCTCCTTGATGTTTCGTTTTGGAATTTTAAATACAAGATTTTAGCTAAATGACTTGAAAAACTCAAAGGCTTTATGAAATTGATTTGGAAATCAATGTTTTGACTAAATGAGATTTTGCTCACTGGTTTTCACTGAGCACTCACTGAGCTTCTAACTCACCCCAAAAATATTTTAGTTGCCTTGCAGGTACTAGGAATGGAAGAGTTCAAGTGAAGTGGAGACTTTATTTGGATTGTCTTTATTTCTTGTAATTGTATTAGCAATTGCTTGGACATATAATTGGATGTAAATATTGTATTTATTGGAATCGAAGTCTAATTTGGTTGAGATTTGTTTAGAGTCCCGGTGAGGGTTGGGCAGACGGACCACCGAACCCTCGGGTCGCCCTAGGGAGAGGTGGGGCCGTCACAAAGAGTGGCCCACGCCTATCTCTGTGAGTGAAGTGCGCAGCTTTCATGGGTTAGCAAACTTCTCTCACCGCTTTGCAAAGGATTTTAGCACCATTGCCACACCTCTCACCACGGTCATGAAGAAGAATGAGAAGTTCTTTTGGGGGGAAGCACAAGATAAGACTTTCCAATTGCTCAAATACAAACTCAAACATACACCACTTCTTGCACTGCCCAACTTTGACCATACTTTTGAAGTGGAATGTGATGCATTAGGTATTGGAGTAGGAGCCGTACTCATGCAAGGAGAGAAACCAATCGTCTACTTCAGCGAGAAGTTGAATGGCGCGCCTCTTAACTACTCGACCTATGACAAGGAGTTGTTTGCCCTTGTACGCACTTTGGAGACCTGGCAACACTACCTATATGCAAGGGAATTTGTCATCACGATCAATCATGAGTCCCTCAAGCACCTCAAGGGACAACAAAAGCTGAGCAAAAGGCATGCCCGATGGGTAGCTTTCATCGAGTCCTTTCCGTATGTCATCAAGTACAAGACAGGTAAGTCTAATGTAGTGGCTGACGCTTTATCTCGTAGACATATTTTGCTCACTACTTTAGATGCTAAACTCCTAGGTTGCGAACTCATGAAGGAGTTGTATAAGGATGACTTGGACTTTTCGAATGCTTATGCGAATTGGGGAAAATCTGAGTTTGAAAAATTCTTTGTGCATGATGGGTTCTTGTTTTATATTACCAAGTTGTGCATTCCCCGAGGGTCAATACGTGACTTACTTGTTCATGAGTCACATAGTGGTGGACTAATGGGACACTTTGGTATCACCAAGACATTAGCTGTGTTGCAAGAACACTTCCATTGGCCCCGCATGCGCAGGGACGTGGAGAGGATGGTTGAAAGATGTGGTGTGTGCCACAAGACTAAGTCTCGGGTCAACCGAAACGGTTTGTATACTCCTTTGCCCATACCTCACTAATCTTGGGTTGATATTTTCATGGATTTCATGCTTGGTTTACCTCGTTCTAGGCATGGCCATAACTCTATATTTGTTGTGCTAGATATGTTCTCCAAAATGGCTCACTTTATTGCATGTCATAAAATGGATGATACTTTACACATTACCGACTTATTCTTTGAAAAAAATTGTTCGTTTGCATGGCATACCTAGGACTATATTGTCTGAAAGAGATGTCATGTTTTTGAACTATTCTTGGAAGTCTTTATAGGGTCGGTTGGGAACCAAACTATTGTTCTTTACCTCTAGTCATCCTCAAACGGATGAACAAACTGAGGTAATCAATAGGACCTTATCCACACTCCTACGTGCAATCATAAAGAAAAATTTCAAGTCATGGGAGGAGTGTCTACCTCATGTTGAGTTCGCATACAATAGGGCTGTGCATAGTGCTACACAATTTTCACCTTTTGAAGTTGTGTATGGTTTTAACCCCTTAACCCCCTTAGATTTGTTGCCATTACCTCCTTCTGATCATGTGAACTTAAATGGTAAGAAGAAAGTTGAGTTCGTGAGATCATTATACGACAAGGTTCGTACCAACATCGAGAGGAGGACGGCCCAATATGTCCAACAAGCTAACAAGCACAAGCGCAAGTTTGTCTTTGAATCTGGTGATTGGGTTTGGTTACACTTGCGCAAGGAGAGATTTCCAAAACAACGACAAAGCAAGTTGTCACCAAGAGGAGATGGGTCTTTTCAAGTCATTGAGCGCATCAACGATAATGCATACCGCTTAGATCTGTCTGGTGAGTATAATGTTAGTGTTACATTCAATGTTGCTGATCTAAGTCCATTTCTTGCAGGGGACAAGCATGATTTGAGGGCAAATCCTTTACAAGAGGAGGGGAATGATGCGGTTGAGCATGAGACCCATGGTGCTCAGGTAGACCCTGTGAAGGTGCCCCAAGACCCAGTGACACGAGCACGAGTTAAGAGATTCAAGGAGTCGCTTCAAGTCTTGGTTCATGCCGTCCAAACCCAAGAGAAACAACCCATTGAAGGGATTGAGTTGGAAGATCCTTGCAAGACTACTAAAGTGTTGCTTATAATTGAAGATGCAAGTGTTCAAACTCCAAACGGCGGATTGGGCCGCTGAGCTGTTCAGGGGTCTAACTTTCGGCCAGTAAAGGAAATAGGCTGGCCAAATTTTCTTAATGTTTTTCAAGCTTTATTAGGGTTTAGTCAAGGCTATAAATAGCCTTAAGTGATGTTTTACATTCAGTTTTTCGATATTATTCAATAAAAAAATTTTAGAATTTCGTCCATTGATTGTGGCAAATTTCTTTAGCTTGTGAAAGCTAGTTTGAACATCTTAGAGTTGATCCTAGGTTGTCTATTGACTTATCAATCAAGCAAACACACTTGATCGTGGCGTCCTCTACCGTTGAATCCGTTCTTAAGTGGTCCAATTTTGGATTTGAGTCCATTCGTCTTGCAACATGTCCTCTAAGATCCTAAGATAGCTACCGCGCTCACATCATAAAGCATGGTCAACTACTTTCAAAGTACTTTTGCATATTGAGACTACAGAAGATCAAGAGTGATTTTAGTGGGAAAATATTCTATAAGGAAGATTTGTACTCTTAGTTGTGTAAATTTCGTATAAATTTTTCTTGTGTGAGAAAAATATTTCAATAGTGTAGTTTTGTGAGAGTTATCAGAGTGATTATAAAACTTCCTAATTTGACCAAGTGTAACTTGGGGCAAGGAGGAAGTGATACTTCCTTTGTACACAAAAATTAGTTGTATTTGACCAACTTGAATTGCTCTATAAAGTAATATTCAAGCACAAGAGGAGTTTGGAATTTGGTTTGCTATTCTTTCCCTTTTACTTACTATCTTGCAAACATAATTTGCTCATCTCTTCTACTCACAAGCAATATTGCTTTCTTATTAATTGTTTCATTGAGTGGTCATCTAGAAAGAGGGTAAATTTCATATTGAGCCAAAAAATATCTCATAACCTGATTAGTTTTAATTTACCTAATTCACCCCCCTCTTAGATTGTTTTCGATCCTTACAGATGTTTCTGTCCTTTATTTGAAATTCAATGAAATACATAGTGTTCATTTTTCAATTGTTTTACTTACACATTGTTGTATCTATCTCGTTCTTTTTTTTTAGATGGCCAAAAATAAAACACACTTTGTATATCACTATTCCGGAATTTGATAACTGTAATCTCGATATCCCTCACGAATTCAAAATTATGGAATCAGAAATTCAAAACAAGAGTGATAACGAGAAAGAATATGAGTTTTTGTTAAAGAATCTTGAACAATATGAAGAGAAATCCAAACCGAAACTAGAGGAAACAGAAATCATTAATATTGGCACTAAGATCGAAATTCCTTCATTGTGCATACTAATGGAGGCCAAGTTGGACAAAGTTGATTGGATTAAATAATGACATGAGCAGTTGTCTTTGATTGATGAGAAAAGGTTAAATACCATTTATCATGGTCAGTGCTATCAAAAGAGAGTGGCCCGTGCTTACAACAAGAAGATCAAACTGCGACTATTCGAAGAAGGAGACAAAGTGTTGAAACGGATTTCGCTAGTGCAAGAGGAGGCCAAAGGCAAGTTTACACCAAATTGGCAGATCCTTTTTTATCGTCAAGAAGGTATTGCCTGGTGGAGCACTTGTTTTAGTAGAAATGGATGGACAAATTTTCCCTCAACCGATCAATTCGGATATGTGTAAGAAATTTTTCATCTGATAAATGGAAGTTTCCTTTCAGGGTTAATGTGAAGAATGGAATGAAAGTCAGATCTTCTTCTTTTCCAATTAAATATTCTATCCCTAGTTATCCCTTTTGAACCTCCAGAATAAATTATTTCATTTGGTAGCCCCTGAGAATCGCAAACCCCACACTGGGCAAGTTTGAGTTGAAAATAAAAAAAGAAAAAAGAAAAATCTCAAGAGGTGAAAATTGATAGAAGAACAAAAGGAAAAGAAAATTAAAACAAAGAAAAAAGAAAGAACCTCGGTTGAGAATAAATTGGGGCAATTTTAGTTTAATCCTAAGTAGAGTTAATATGAAGATGCGACCTCAAATGATTTAAACACTTATAAAATTAGCCTTCGAGGAAATAAAACTACTATTCAACAAGGTGAGGTGCTAAGGACTTGAGAATAGTAGCTAAGGAAATAAGTTTTTACTCATTCACATAATAGGGACCATAACACCCTTTGGCCCAATCTCACCCCATGCAGAGACCACGCGAAGTGACTCTGATACCACCTGTGACACCCCCACTTCTCCCTAGAGCGAACCCTACGGTATCCGCGGAACGCCTACCCAACTCTCGTCGGGGTTCACTACAATCCATAATTCAAAAAGTAGAAATACTTCAAATATTTTCAATATACATTTAAAGTACTCCAAAACATTTCATACTTACCATTAGTTAACCTTCAAACTTAAATACAACCCAAAAGAATATGTACTACAGTCATTGCTATAATACAACTTAAAGTCTCCAAAGAAAATAACTTAATACTATTCGCAAGCATTCTCGGTCTTGAATCCTGTTAAGGAAAATAAAAACGTGGAATGAGTTAAATAGCCAGTGAGGTTCCAAAACACATAAACAGTTCTAATAAATCAAGTGAATTAAGCATAACACATATAGGGTTCCGGATTTCACATTGGCATATTAAAATGAGACATTTATCATTTTACAGAAATAAACATACATTAAAAGGATATGGTGTTCACTCGGAACTATTTCGGTCAGCTTCACCTTATAACTCCAATAATTCCCTCGATTTGTCTTGCCATCGCCTTATCCTTCCAGTGGTAATACTCGAGTATATCGAAACGGTGGCTCAGGGTTCCAACCTACCTGACCGAGCCAAATCTTGGGTCGAGCAGGTTAGCAACCAAGGGCAGGGCCCAGTTCAGTTAAGAACTTACAACATGCTCCAATAATCAAGTAAACCGGTAAACAGCAGAAATTCACGGTTAAATGGTAGAAATTTATTATTTTCGTAGGTCGAGTGTGATAAAGTATGCATTCGCCTTAAAACAGTGAAAATTTTCATAGGAACAATTATAGGGAGCATTTAACACTTAAACACACAAGAATTATGAAGTAAACATTAGCAAAACTATTCAAGTCACAAACCCTACAAGGAACACTCAAGTTTTGTGCGATATGTCTCGGTTCCTGGATAACACCCTTGATTACCCTCGAGTCCTGAGGTAAAAACCAACAAATTTATATGAAAGTGAAAAACAAGACCTTAGGGTTTTCGCACTTAAAAAGTGAAGAAACAAGAGGTTGGTATATAATTCTCAAATGTATACTAAAGAATAAAACGAGTCGTTATAGTCTTGAATCAAGCCTTTTTAAAATTAAAGTTCAAAAGTAAGAATGAAACCATGAGCAATCAAGTTCTAGGTCAAGAACTAAGCATAATTAAAGAACATTAAGGTTTCTCATTTAAATCCAAAGAACTATCAAGTACAAAAGAAAACTTGTATCCTCCATGAAATCAAGTTTAAAATGAATCATCAATCTCAAAAGGAAGTTGAATGTTCTTAAAAGTTAGTTTCCTAAGAAATCAGAAAATTTCAGCTTTACGCGACAAAACTTGGAAAATCAGATCTTGAGTTTGGTAAGTCCAAAAATTGGAAACTTTACACCGTTGGAAAATAGATCCAAAGTATTAAAAGTTCCTACAAGATACTTTTCCAAGATTCTAAACGAAAAACATTTATTTTTCAACTCAAAGTTGCTGATTCAAGAAAGCAGGATAGAACCAGTCTTGGTTTTCAGCAATCTTTGGAAATTCGAAAAAATTCACAGAAAATGAATCAGACCTCGAAAATCGTAACAAAATAAGAGTTCCAAACAAGGTTTCAAACACAACAAACATAACTAAATTTGAAGTTTTGGGCATCAAGATATAACAGTTTAAAATCGGTTAATTTTCACAACCTGACCAGTGAATTTCTAGATTTGCGAAGCAATGTTTGGGGCATTATTTGGGCATTGAAATGGTATTAAAATTACACCAAATTTGGTACACTTAAACCTCCATATATGGACTATCTCGCTATCAAAATTCAGGTAAAAACTTGTACGCGAAGGCAGTTAACGAAACAACCAAATTTCGTAAAATGTTCAAAGCTAATCTGCCATCCTACTTCTCTTTCTTTTTCAAACGTTTTGTCCAACAAAATCAACCCCAATTCACTCCATTTTTTAAACCAAGATTCTAGAAACATTTAATAAGCAATTGATGGTTAAATGACAACAAAATTTTCGAAATATAACATCCCAAAACAGATTTGACCATTTGGTCAGCAAGGAAGGGAAATTCTTCCAATTTCTAGCTTTATCGCATTTTTGAAACCAAACCATATCTAACTCTGTACAACTCCGAATTGAGGTTGGTTTATGTTGGAAACTAGGTTCCAAATACTACAATTCATAAGAAGACATCATTTTGAAAATCATTTCATAAGTGGGACAAAATTGAGCCACAAGATGCAGCTTCCAGTTTCGTTCGCATACACAGTCAAAACAGAACGGCCAAATTTGCCGACTCGCTACGGTTCACACAAAATGAACCAGTAGGTGATTTTTATACCGTTGGAAAGTTATGAGTGTCTAGTTTTGAATTCCACAAACGGCACTCAATTTCGAATTTTGTACAGAGAGTTATAGTCAAACAATGAATCACTGTCCAAGTACCCCTACTATACAATTTCCAGATTTGAATCTAGCCAAAGCTCAAGTTTTATGCAACTAAATGAAATGAATTTCGAAAGGCAAACTCTACACGTATAACACAACATATATCACTCAATTTAATAGCCAAATAACCAACAAATGTTCGAAATACAAGCAAGATAACAACATAGCAGTTTCGCCCAGCTGGGAAAGGAAAATTTCCAGATTCTTGGCCAACCTTTTCAAGCATTTTTGAAGCACCAACTGAAAGGGTTTTTGGCTAGAAATTTGTCCACTTAAAACTCAACATATCAGCTCTCAAATGGGCTAAGAAAGTCACGAAAATATGGGATCAAAACAGAGTAAGCTAGAACCACCAACCAAGGTACTTAACGTTCAACCTTGAAAATCTTCGTTCTTGGAAGTAGTATTGCACATATATACTCGTATGATTATGTGGGTAGCTTGGATTATGTTGAAAATTGTTGTGTGGGCTCTATGAATTCCCACTATGACTTGTTGGACTGATTTGATGAGTTTTAATGTTGTTAATGTTGGTTTAGTGCTTAAATTGGTAGAAATAAGTGAGATTATGAAGGATAGTTCAAAGGATATGAAAGGAGAAATTTTTCCGATTCTGCCCTTATGTTGTCCGTGGCCTTTAGGGCAAACTTTTGTGGATCTAATGGCTTAGTTGTGATGTTTATATGTTGTAGGAGTTGTGTAGAAAGTTTCATCAAAAAATTCCATGAATTGGTTGGCCAAATGTTGAATTTTCGTAAGACAGCAAATCTGGAAAATTTTCACGTCACTGCCCTGGCAGTGTTCTTATTTCGGCCATATCTTTTTACTCCGACATCGAAATCAAGTGCCGTTTGTGGCGCTGGAAACTAGACATTCTCAGATTTCTATTGGTGTAAAATTCATGGTAATAGACTTGTAAAGTTGACTGTCCTGTCTCACATTTTCACAGAGAGCCTTGTTCTGAGCAGCAACTTAATGCTCAAATGTGAGCTAGTTGTGGACTTATTTTGAAAATTATTTCTTCTAAGAAATTGTAGCCTTATGAATCTAATTTTCAAAGCCACGGACCATGCCCAATTCTGAGTCGAATTGAGTGAGTTGTGGCCAAAGTTTGAAACTGACTCAGAGGTCGAAAGCCCTCTTTTTGGCTAGTTGATGCCTTAGCTTTGATTGGGACTTTTTATTTCGAACTTCTTGGTGTTAATCACCTACCAAATGCAGCTTGAATGTTTCTTAGACCTTGTCTCCATAAATGAATGGTGTTTGAGGATTTTCATTGGCCAAATGTTTGGAAAAGAGAAAAACCAAAGCACAAGGCAGATTGTCTTGGAAATTTTGGAAACTTTAGTGGCTTCGTTCACTAGCTTCCCGAATGAATTTTTCCATGAAATTTGATAAAGGGATAGCCCTCATATGGTAGTATAATACTGAAAATTTTGGTTCCATTATGAGTTCATTTAGATGCTCAAATAAAGACCTAAAGTTTTTGACTTCAACCTGGAAAATTGCCTTAATTGCTTCAATTTTTCAGCAACTTTGACCACTATATCTTGGTGCTCCAAGCTCCGATTCTTGTTCCGTTTGTTGGATTTTAAATCTTGTTTGCAAATCTAATTGAGTTCCGAGTTTCAGAGGTTAGATTGAATTCTGTAATTTTTACCGAATTTTCAAAGTTGGCGAAAAACCAACCCCAAAACTATTTTGCAAGCTTATAACAGCAACTTTGACCTAATTTTTGAATATCTTCCGTTAGGAATCATAGAAAAGTGTATTCTAGGAACTTTTAGTATTTTGGAAGAAGTTTCCAACGGTACCAAGTTTTCCAATTTTGGACTTATTGAGAGTGAGTTATGATTTTTCCAAAAGTACACCTCAAACCTGAAAATTTCCAAACTTGAAGGGAAGTGAGTTTTCGAGACCCTTCCCTATCCTTCGACACTACTTGACCATTTTGGACTTGTTTGCAAGAAAGAAAACTAGTTTCTCCTTGTGTGTCTAAACACCACTTTTGAACCTTCAAATTGAGTAAGTTAAGGTTCATTTTCGTAAGATTTCTCTAGATGGCATAAGTGTGCAACCTTTTGCAATAATTGGGGGTTTCTAAATAGTGGTTCATTATTAATTGCTCAGGCACCCACGATAACCTTCAAGAGGATCCCAAGGTGAACGCTTGAACCTCTAGTGACGTTTCTACTTGGATTACTTGGTGAGTGTCAAGTGCATGAATAGTTTAAACTATATGCATTCGATACATGCTTACTTGTTATCCATGAAATGAGATTTTGAAAATGGAGCCGAGTGTGTACTTTATCGCACTCGTTCTCATTTGAAATGAATAACTCATGCTTGAAATGCTTGAAATTATCGAATGCTTGAAATTATCAAATGCTTGGATATATTCAAATGCTTGAATGACATGAATTTGTATGCTATGGCTGCATATGTCATTGGAGTGAATCTTCTCGACACCCAAATGAACATGGGGGGTGCCCAAATCTCACTGGCTAACCTTGGACTCGAGCCGGCATGGGCTTGGTCGGGCTCCTTGGCGAACCATGAGAAAAACAAAAGCTTGACCTAGTGAGAGGTCTTGCTTGGCATATTTGAAGCAGTATCGCCTCAAACAAATGACAGGCGGGCCCGATACAGGGGTATGTAAGGTGAAAGGAGACATGATAAGTGAAGTTCTACGGACAAAACCTATCCGATTGACGGAATGTCAATTCGTGGAGGTTCCGGATCGCGCAAGTGGAAAATAGCTCCTGAGAGCTCCTATATCCTTGAATTGTTTCTGTTTACATATTATTGCTCGAATTGCTAATTTCTTGTATATTACTGCTTTATTCGTTAAATGGAATTGTTATTTGGACAATGTGCTTGCATGTGTGTTTCTTGGCCTCACGAGCGTTTTGCTCACCCTGTAGATTTGTTTTCCTTAACAGGACTGGATTGGAGTGAACTCGAAGAAAATCCCCTTGTGATGTACTTTTGTATTAGGATTTTCAATGTACTTGACTAGATTCGGGATTTTGTATAAGTTGGGATTGGATGTATCTTTTGGGAATCGAATGTAAGATTTGGATGATCGATGCATTTTGTACTCATGGTGTACTTTTGAATATTGGCTATGGAAGCGACTTTATTCCTTCGGTTTGTGTGGTTGGTTATTTATAGTTAAGTTTGAATTGTTTTGCCTTGAGTCCTGACGAGAGCTGGGCAGGCGTCCCGCGGATACCCTCTGGTTCGCCTTAGGGAGAAGTGGGGGCGTCACAGTTGGTATCAGAGCACTAGGTTAGAGATCTATATGGGAGACCTGCTAGATACTCTACCTTTAAGACTTGAGACAGAATGACTTGGTGATATTTTAAGTGATACTTGGGCAAATGGTTAAGTTAGGCATGCCGTAAGAGACATTCATACAAGTTAATGATTAAGTTTCTAACCCGAAAAGTGTGATTGTTTTGCAGGGATGGAAAATGGAAATGGAGACCCAGCAGCTAATGGGAATGGCTATGCGAATGGTCATGCTAATGGTAATGGCCACGTAGAGCCTCTTAGGCCCATCTACTACCGAGCTCTTGGTGGAGGAGCTCGAGCGCGTTATACACCCGCTACTAGATATCCCCGATGCCCGTGTAGGTTGACTTTTGCCTACCCGAACTATCTGGTGCTAGCCTTGGACGACGAGCGTCGTCAGTCGGTGACTGCCAATCTAGATCTGCAGGCTGAGGTGGATGAGTTTAGACAGATGGTAGGAGCTCAGGGTAAGAGGATCGCCGAGCTTAAGGAGGTGATAGAAGGTGAGGTGGCTACTGCTGCCGTTGTTCATGAGGAGCTCCAGAGTACTAGGGCTCAACTTACTAGGTTAGGTTAGGAGGTCCGTGATCGGGCTTCCGGGATCTTAGCTGATGCCACTAGGCTAGTGGACGAGATGATGGATGTAGTCCAGACCTCTGAGGAGGAGGAGGATCCTGAGGAGGATCTTGAGGAAGAGATACCACCAGGTAGTCCTACTGTGGACTAGGCCTTAGTGATTGACCCTCTTCTGACTCTTTTGACTCTTTTGACGATGTAACTAGGTTAGCTGGGGTGATGCGAGTGCTGAGACCATTGTATTTTGTATGACTGTGTGGCCTTCTTTTGAGGCACTTGTTTTACTTTAGTCTTGCATGACTAAAAGTACTCTTATGGCACTTACGTGCTATATTTTTGTGATTGCCCCTTACTTGCTAACTGTATGAATTTGAAGTATTAATGAATGTAAATTATTGCTATTTCCAATGTTTTCCTGTTCGGTTCTTATTTTCGACTTTTCTTGTTTGGTTCTTATTTCATTTTTTTCCTTGTATAATTGATTTATTTCTTGCACTAGGCACGTCTAGAATAAAGAAGGACTAAGAAGTGGTCGAGGCCGTGGGCGAGGGACTCGACAAGCCCAACCTCATGGGGATGACCAGGGATCGGCAATTGGACCAACCCAGGGACAGGAAAATGTAGAGGAAAATCAAGTGGCTACTGCCATTAATAGGATGACTGACATCCTAGAACGCTTAGCGGATAGGCAAGGTCCTGGACCGCTCAACCAACCTGGAGGAGAGGATAGAACCTTAGAGAGGTTCTTGAAATTCAACCCGCCTAAGTTTACTGGTGAACTCGATCTTGAGGTAGCAGAGAATTGGTTGGAGAGAATGACTACTATATTTGCTGCCTTAGATTATACCGAGGATAGACGAGTGAATTTTACTTCATTCCAATTTGAAGGAGTAGCACGTGCTTGGTGGGACCTGATAAGTGGAAAGTGGGAAAGAACTCAAACCCCTTGGACTTGGGAGAATTTACAAGGGAATTTAATGAGAAATTCCTCCCGTCCTTAATCCAAGAAAAGAGGGAGGATGAATTCATTAAGTTGAAACAAGGGATCCTTAGTGTAGCGGAGTATGAAGGGAAATTCACTAAACTTTTCAAATATGCCCCGAAATTGGTGATAAATGAGCGAAAACGGATAAGGCGATTTATACAAGGGCTTAATGTGGAAAATTCAGGAGGGTTTGGCCGCAGCCCAAATCTCTACATTTACTGAGACTTTAGAGAAAGTACAAAGGGTCGAAAGTGCAAGAATGCAAGTGAGAGACTTTCACAATAGGAAGAGGAACTTTTCTAGTCGTATTTTTGGACAGACTAGTGAGAATGCTCAACCTTCCAAGACTGGAAGAGGAATGGGAGGAATAAGGAATGTTGGAGTTTCAAGGGGAGCCTTCTCTAGAGGAGGTCGTAGTGGGCCGACCCAAGTTAAGGGAGTGCCATCTACTGGTTCGACTGTGACCCCTCAAGTCACTTGTGGGTATTGTGGTAAACCCAATCATTCTGAGAATGACTGTTGGAGGAAGTTTGGGAAGTGTCTGCTGTGTGGTAGTGCCGAACACCAAATTGCAAGTTGTCCAAAGGCGCCAAAGATAGGAGGTAACACACAAAGACCAGAAAAGTCAACTTCTAAGCAGACCAGTGCTGGAGGAAGTCGACCGAAAGTACCGGCTAGGGTTTATGCACTGGACTATCAACAGGTTCCTGAGACGACTGAGGTGGTTGAAAGTACAATTCCAATTTTTCGCCGTTTAGCTAGAGTTTTAATTGATCCAGGTGCAACCCACTCTTTTGTAAACCCTAATTTCATGAATGGGTTAGATTTGAAACCAATTAAGTTACCGTATGACTTGGAGGTTAAAACACCTACTGGGGACCAAAGTCTAGTCGCTAACTTGATGTATAGAGATTATGAAATTTGGGTTGGAGAACGAAAATTATTGGCCGATTTGATAGGTTTGGCGATTAAAGGATATGATACGATCCTATGAATGGATTGGCTAGCCTGTTATAATGCTCAATTGAACTGCAGAACAAAGATAGTAGAATTGTGCATGTCGGGAGAGGCAACCTTGAAATTGGACGTACGGGGTAGATTAGCTTCATCTGCACTTATCTCAGGGATCCGAACTAGAAAAATGTTAAGTAAAGGAGTTCAAGGATATCTGGCTTTTCTAATCAATACTCCTAGTGATAAGGTGAGATTGGAGGACATGCCTGTAGTAAAAGATTATCCGGATGTTTTTCCTGAGGAATTAGAGTCTTTACCCCCGGAAAGGAAATAACCTTTAAGATTGATGTGACTCCGGGAGTAGCACCTATCTCTAAGACGCCATATCGGATGGCTCCAGTTGAATTGAAAGAATTGAAATTACAATTGCAAGACTTGTTGGAACGGGGTTTTATAAGGGAGAGTGATTCACCACGGGGAGCCCCAGTCTTATTTGTAAAGAAGAAAGATGGGAGTCTGAGGTTGTGTATAGACTACTGAGGCTTGAATGACATTACTATTAAGAATAAGTACCCGTTGCCCCACATTGATGAATTGTTTGACTAATTGCACGGAGCGGTAGTATTCTCCAAGTTGGATCTGAGACAGGGTTATTATCAATTGAGAATTTTGGAAAAAGATATACCCAAAACTGCTTTTAACTCGAGGTATGGACACTTTGAATTTGCAGTAATGCCATTTGGATTAACAAACGCACCTGCTGCTTTCATGGATCTAATGCATAGGGTTTTTAAACCTTATTTGGATCAATTTGTGATAATATTCATTGATGATATATTGGTGTATTCTAAGAATGTGAAAGATCATGAGAAACACTTGAGTATTGTTTTGCAAACCCTGAGGGAACACTAATTATATGACAAGTTTAGCAAGTGTGAATTTTCGTTAAAAGAAGTGACTTTCTTGGGGCACATAATTTCTAAGGATGGGATAAAAGTGGATCCAGCCAAAGTTGAAGTTGTTTCAAAGTGGAAACGACCGGAAAACTCTATTGAGGTTCGAAGTTTCATTGGACTAGCAGGGTATTACCGGAGATTTATCCAAGATTTTTCTAGAATTGCTGGACCCATGACTGAATTGACCAATAAAAATAGAAAGTTTATTTGGAGTCCTAAGTGTGAAGAGAGTTTTCAGGAGTTGAAAAGACGTTTGACAAGAGCGCCTGTGTTACCTTTGCCGAATGGGAAGGATAGTTTTGTAGTCTACACAGATGCATCTAAAGAAAGCTTGAGATGTGTTTTAATGCAAAATGGCCAAGTAATAGCTTATGCATCTGGAAATTGAAACCGCATGAAGGAAATTATCCGACTCATGATTTGGAGTTAGCAGCTGTAGTGTTTGTTTTGAAGAAATGGAGACATTACCTGTATGGAATGATATTTGAGATTTTTACTGACCACAAGAGTTTTAAGTATTTGTTTTCTCAGAAGGAATTGAATTTGAGGCACCGTAGGTGGATGGAATTCTTAGAAGATTATGATTGCACGATAAAGTACCATCCAGGGAAAGCCAATGTAGTGGCCGATATTTTGAGTCGTCAAGTACAAGTGGCCGAATTAATGATCAAGGAATTACACTTGTTGGAGGAAATTAGTTATTGGAATCCTAAACTTGAACCGAGAAAAGTAATTTTGGAAAATATTGTAGTGAATTCCATTTTGTTGGAACGTATCAAGGAATCTCAAGAAAAGGACCCTGAAATGCAAAAATGGTTGGAAAAAGTTAAAAAGGGAGAAAAGTCGAATTTTAACTTAGGATCAAATGGTATTTTGAGGTTTCGAAATCGAATAGTGGTGCCAAAGAATGAAGGGCTTAAAAAGGAAATTTTGGAAGAGGTACACCAATCGAGGTTTACGGTACACCCAGGAGGGAATAAAATGTACCAAGATTTGAAGAGTTTGTATTGGTGAGAAAGTATGAAAAAGGAAATTACTCAATTTGTCCAAACTTGTTTGACTTGTCAACAAGTAAAAGTTGAACATCAGAGACCAGCGGGACTTTTGCAACCTTTGGAGATACCTGAGTGGAAGTGGGAGAATATCACTATGGATTTTGTATCAGGGTTACCAAGGACACAAAGAGGCCACAATGCTATTTGGGTGATAGTGGATAGACTTACCAAATCGGCTCATTTTCTACCAATCAACATGAAGTACCCATTGGAGAAATTAGCTAAGTTGTACTTGGATGAGATTATCAGGTTACATGGGATACCTGTGAGTATAGTGTCTGATAGAGATCCAAGATTTGTTTCGAGATTCTGGCAAAAGATGCAAGAAGTGTTAGGGACTAAATTGAACTTTAGTACCACGTACCATCCCCAGACTGATGGACAGTCGGAGAGAACGATTCAAACTCTTGAGAACATGTTGAGAACTTGTGTTCTAGATTTTGGGGAGAATTGGAGTAAATTTTTGACATTGGTGGAATTTGCCTATAATAATACTTTTCAATCTTCTATTCAAATGGCTCCGTATGAAGTACTTTACGGTCGGAAGTGTAGATCCCCAATTTGTTGGGACGAAGTAGGTGAAAGTAAGATCTTAGACCCGACTGCAATACCTTGGATTGAGAAAACTAATGAAAGAGTAAAGTTGGTACGCCAAAAAATCCAGACCGCTCAAAGTCGTCAGAAGAGTTACGCAGATAACCGGAGAAAGGACCTGGAATTTGCGGTTGGAGATCAAGTATTTCTTAAGATCACACCTTTGAAAGCAAGTTTGATGTCTGGGAAAGGAAAGAAATTACAACCGAGATTTGTAGGGCCTTATAAGGTTATCCAACGTGTAGGAAATGTGGCCTATAAGTTGGAATTGCCATCGACTTTATCTCGAATTCATAATGTGCTCCATGTGTCTATGCTTAAAAAGTAGCATCCAGACCCTTCTCACATATTGCAATCGGAAAGCATTGAAATTGATGAGACCTTAACCTATGAGGAGAGACCGGTAAAGCTTCTGGATCGAAAAGTGAAGGAATTACGAAATAAGCAGATACCATTGGTAAAAGTTCTTTGGAGGAATCGTGGAATAGAGGAAGCAACCTGGGAGGTTGAAGAAGCAATGCGAGAAAAGTATCCAAACCTGTTCGCCAATCAAGGTAAATTTCGAGAACGAAATTTTCTTAAGGGGGAGAGGATGTGAAGACTCGCAAAATTTATTATTTTTAAAACTCCTAATTTTAGCTTATTTAATTATTTATTTGGCCAAATATTCCGAATATTATTTTCTAACCTCTTTAGACCTAATTAAATTGATTTATAGATTGGTTATATTTTTAAAGTGATTCGATTCAAAAATTAAGTTTTGGAAACTCGTTAAGTGTGAATAGTGAATGCGTGTTTGGATATAATAATCGATTCGATGATACAATAAGTTTGGAAAATTTTAGATACTTGTACATTAGTCCTAAAGTGGTTAAACTTAAGTTTCAATATTCAAATGATAGTTAGTTATACTATCGTTATAAGAATTTCTTAGAGATTTTGCCTTATCGCGCGCAAATCGGAAGTTTACATTTTCGCGCGCGCGACTAATTGGAGGACTTTGGAAATTATTTCTAAACTATTAAGAGTGGATAATACTAGTATGTATATAAGTGCATTAGAGATTTAGTGCACAAGTGAAACGAATTCGAGAGGAATCGAGAACAAAACGCGCGTGTGCGCACGCGAGAGAGAGTTGACTTTTGAGCACATAAAGCTACCAACCATCAAGCTTCCTTAAGAAGCTACACACTCTCTCTCTTGCTCTCAAGAACAGCCGGCCAAGAAGAAGAAAAAAAAACACTCCAAAGCTCTTCAAATTTCTTCCTCATTTCTTCATCAAATCTTCTCCGTTTCACTCCAAAATTTAACCACTCTTAACTAACAACTTGGTGAACAACTTGAGCTAAAAAAGGAGCCTTATTTCCACGGTTTTACTGAGCTTAAGGTGACCAAAAATTTCTGCTAGAACCACCAACCAAGGTATTTAACAATCAACCTTGAAAATCTTCGTTCTTGGAAGTAGTATTGCACATATATACTCGTACGATCATGTGGGTGGCTTGGATTATGTTGGAAATTGTTGTGTGGGCTCTATGAATTCCCACTATGACTTTTTGGGCTGATTTGATGAGTTTTAATGTTGTTAATATTGGTTTAGTGTTTAAATTGGTAGAAATAAGTGAGATTATGAAGGATAGTTCAAAGGAAATGAAAGGAGAAATTTTTCCGATTCTGCCATTATGTTGTCCGTGGCCTTTAGGGCAAAATTTTGTGGATCTAATGTCTTAGTTGTGATGTTTATATGTTGTAGGAGTTGTGTAGAAAGTTTCATCAAAAAATTCCATGAATTGGTTGGCCAAATGTTGAATTTTTGTAAGACAGCAAATCTGAAAAATTTTCACGTCACTGCCCTGGCAGTGTTCTTGTTTCGGCCATATCGTTTTGCTCCGAAGTCAAAATCGAGTGCCATTTGTGGCGCTGGAAACTAGACATTCTCGGATTTCTATTGGTATAAAATTCATGTTCTAGTTCCACCTGAGTGATCCGTAATAGCCTTGTAAATTTGACTGTCCTGTCTCACGTTTTCACAGAGAGCCCTGTTCTGAGCAGCAACTTAATGCTCAAATGTGAGCTAGTTGTGGACTTATTTTGAAAATTATTTCATCTAATAAATTGTAGCCTTATGAATCTAGTTTTCAACGCCACTAACCACGCTTAATTCTGAGTTGAATTGAGAGAGTTGTGGCCGAAACGCGAAACTGACTCAGAGGTTGAAAACACTCTTTTTGGCTAGTTGATGCCTTAGCTTTGATTGGGACTTGTTATTTCGAATTTCTTGGTGTTAATCACCTACCAAATTGCACTTTGGATGTTTCTTAGACCTTTTCTTCATAAATGAATGATGTTTGAGGATTTTCATTGGCCAAATGTTTGGAAAAGAGAAAAATACAAGTACAAGGCAGATTGCCTTTGGAATTTTGGAAACTTTAGTGGCTCTGTTCACTAGCTTCCCGAATGAATTTTTCCATGAAATTTGATAGAGGGATAGCCCTCATATGGTAGTATTATACGCCTAAAATTGGTGCCATTCCGAGTTCATTTCGATGCTCAAACAAAGATCCAAATTTCGTGACTTCAACCTGGAAAATTGCCTAATTGCTTCAATTTTTCAGCAACTTTGAACCGCTATATCTTGGTGCTCCAAGCTCCGATTCTTGTTCCGTTCATTGGATTTTAAACCTTGTTTGCAACTCTAATCGAGTTCCGAGTTTCAGAGGTTATATCGAATTCTGTGATTTTTGCCGAATTTTCAAAGTTGGCGAAAAACCAACACCAAAACTGTTTTGCAAGCTTAAAACAGCAACTTTGAGCTAATTTTTGAATATCTTCCATTAGGAATCATAGAAAAGTGTCTTCTAGGAACTTTTAGTATTTTAGAAGAAGTTTCCAACGGTACCAACTTTTCCAATTTTGGACTTATCAAGAGTGAGTTATGATTTTTCCAAAAGTACACCTCAAACCTGAAAATTTCCAAACTTGAAGGGAAGTGAGTTTTCGAGACCCTTCCCTATCCTTCGACACTACTTGACCATTTTGGACTTGTTTTCAAGAAAGAAAACTAGTTTCTCCTTGTGTGTCTAAACACCACTTTTGAACCTTGAAATTGAGCAAGTTAAGGTTCATTTTCGTAAGATTTCTCTAGATGGCACAAGTGTGCAACCTTTTGCAATAATTGGGAGTTTCTATGTAGTGGTTCATTATTAATTGCTCAGGCACCCACGAGGACCTTCAAGAGGATCCCATGGTGAACGCTTGAACCTCTAGTGACGTTTCTACTTGGATTACTTGGTGAGTGTTAAGTGTATGAATAGTTGAAACTATATGCATTCGATACATGCTTACTTGTTATCCATGAAATGAGATTTTGAAAATGGAGCCGAGTGTGTACTTTATCCCACTCGTTCTCATTTGAAATGAATAACTCATGCTTGAAATGCTTGAAATTATCAAATGCTTGGATATGTGAAATGCTTGAATGACATGAATTTGTATGCTATGGCTGCATACGTCGTTGGAGTGAATCTCCTCGACACCCAAATGAACATGGGGGACGCCCAAATCTCACTGGCTAACCTTGGATTCGAGCCGGCATGGGCTTGGTCAGGCTCCTTGGCGAACCATGAGAAAAACAAAAGCTTGACCTAGTGAGAGGTCTTGCTTGGCATACTCGAAGCAGTATCGCCTCAAACAAATGACAAGCGGGCCCGATACAGGGGTATGTAAGGTGAAAGGAGACATGATAAGTGAAGTTCTACGGACAAAACTTACCCGATTGACGGAGTGTCAATTCGTGGAGGTTCCGGATCGAGCAAGTGGAAAATAGCTCTTGAGAGCTCTTATATCTTTGAATTGTTTCTATTTACATATTATTGCTCGAATTGCTAATTTCTTGTATATTACTGCTTTATTCGTTAAATGGGATTATTATTTGGACAATGTGCTTGCATGTGTGTTTTTTGGCCTCACGAGCGTTTTGCTCACCCTGTAGATTTGTTTTCCTTAACAGGACTGGATTGGAGTGAACTCGAAGAAAACCCCCTTGTGATGTACTTTTGTATTAGGGTTTTCAATGTACTTGGTTAGACTCGAGATTTTGTATAAGTTGGGATTGGATGTATCTTTTGGGAATCGAATGTAAGATTTGGATGATCGATGCATTTTGTACTCATGGTGTACTTTCGAATATTGGCTATGGAAGTGACTTTATTCCTTCGGTTTGTGTGGTTGGTTATTTATAGTTAAGCTTGAATTGTTTTGCCATGAGTCCTGGCGAGAGTTGGGCAGGCGCCCCGCGGATACCCTCTAGTTCGCCTTAGAGAGAAGTGGGGGCGTCACAGTTTCATACTCAGCCACACTAGAAATTCCTTGACGAACCTTTGTAAAATCGTCTTCTCTCTTTTCTTGGACTAGTGGAGGAAGGAATTTCTCATTAAACTCTCGTACAAAGTTTATCCAAGTTCTTGGAGTTTGATCCCTTTCCCACTTGTTTTCTTATAACATTCCACCAGACTCGAACTGTTCTCTTAAGTTGAAATATAGCAAAAGTTACTTGTCTTTTTTCTGTGTAGTTCAAGGTATCGAATATATTCGTTATATTTTCTAACCAATTTTCAGCTACTTCTGGGTCAGGTCCTCCAGAAAATTTGGGTGGGGAGAATTTCTGAAACTGTTCTAAAACTTGGTCCTCCCTTATCTCTTGGTTTTCACGTTGGTTTCTTTGTCCAACCCCTTGACCCTGTTGAGCCACCAAGAGCTCTAGTACATCCGTCATGCGAGTTAAAACTAATCCCATTTGGTCATTTCTTCCCCCAACCCTTGGCTCGGCGTTTTGATCAGTAGCAGAATCATTATTTACCCTTTGATTTCGGGGTTGTCTGGGTTGACGTCCCTGTCATTGTCCTCTAGTTTCCATATTCATAACTGATCTAGATGCACATACATAAACCCCATACTAAACCATAATCGAACTACACACACATACTAGTAACAAGTCTAAAGAAAATTGAAATCACTTGCACAAATAACATTATTACCGTACAAGTCAAATACAAACTAGAGTTCATCAGATCATAACACAAATTACAGTGAAGTAAAGTACATACCAAGTCAAGGTCAGTAAACAAAAGTAAACATGTGATTAACAAAAATACATGCATTTCCAAGGCATAAACTCTTAAGTCCTATTCCCATCGTCCCATTACAAAAGATCAAAAATAGTGTTTCATTAAATTAATTAGAACTAGATGATTCCCGTTCTCTAACATAGTCAAGTTCATTCCCAACACTAGGATCCTCTAGCCATGATCTTCTCCACCTCTCTCTCTTAATTGTTGTGTCATCCTAGCCAAACGATTATTGGTTTCCTGTAACTATTCACATGAAATATCGATTCGTTCTTATTCCCCGCAAATGGAGATCTCAAGTCCTTAGCTACTATTCAGTGATTCTTTGTTCAAATGTAACTCTCTGTACAAAAGTTGAAATTGAGTGCCATTAACCGAATTCAAAACTAGACATTCATAACTTTCCAACGGTATAAAAATCACCTACTAGTTCATTTTGTGTGAACCGTATTCATAACTTTCGGGGTTGTCTGGGTTGACGTCCCTGTCATTGTTCTCTAGTTTCCATATTCATAACTGATCTAGATGCACATACATAAACCCCATACTAAACCATAATCGAACTACACACACATACTAGTAACAAGTCTAAAGAAAAATGAAATCACTTGCACAAATAACATTATCACCGTACAAGTCAAACACAAACTAGAGTTCATCAGATCATAACACAAATTACAGTGAAGTAAAGTACATACCAAGTCAAGGTCAGTAAACAAAAGTAAACAGGTGATTAACTCAAAATACATGCATTTCCAAGGCATAAACTCTTAAGTCCTATTCCCATCGTCCCATTACAAAAGATCAAAAATAGTGTTTCATTAAATTAATTAGAACTAGATGATTCCCGTTCTCTAACATAGTCAAGTTCATTCCCAACACTAGGATCCTCTAGCCATGATCTTCTCCACCTCTCTCTCTTAATTGTTGTGTCATCCTAGCCAAACGATTATTGGTTTCCTGTAACTATTCACATGAAATATCGATTCGTTCTTATTCCCCGCAAATGGAGATCTTAAGTCCTTAGCTACTATTCAGTGATTCTTTGTTCAAATGTAACTCTCTGTACAAAAGTTGAAATTGAATGCCATTAACAGAATTCAAAACTAGACATTCATAACTTTCCAACGGTATAAAAATCACCTACTGGTTCATTTTGTGTGAACCGTAGCGAGTCGGCAAATTTGGCCGTTCTGTTTTGACTGTGTATGCGAACGAAACTGGAAGCTGCATCTTGTGGCTCAATTTTGTCCCACTTATGAAATGATTTTCAAAATGATGTCTTCTTATGAATTGTAGTATTTGGAACCTAGTTTCCAACATAAACCAACCTCAATTCGGAGTTGTACAGAGTTAGATATGGTTTGGTTTCGAAAATGCGATAAAGCTAGAAATTGGAAGAATTTCCCTTCCTTGCTGACCGAATGGTCAAATCTGTTTTGGGATGTTATATTTCAAAACTTTTGTTGTCATTTAACCATCAATTGCTTATTAAATGTTTCTGGAATCTTGGTTTAAAAAATGGTGCGAATTGGGGTTGATTTCATTGGACAAAACGTTTGAAAAAGAAAGAGAAGTAGGATGGCAGATTAGCTTTGAAACATTTTACAAACTTTGGTCATTTCGTTAACTGCATTCCCGCACGTGTTTTTACCTGAATTCTGATAGATAGATAGTCCATATATGGAAGTTTATGTGTACCAAATTTGGTGTAATTTCAATATCATTTCAATGCCCAAATAATGCCCCAAACATTGCTCCGCAAATCTGGAAATTCACTGGTCAGGTTGTGATAATTGACCGACTTTAAACAGTTATATCTTGATGCCCAAAACTCCAAATTTAGTTTTACTTGTTGTGTTTGAAACCTTGTTTGGAACTCTTATTGTATTATGATTTTTTAGGGCTGATTCTGTGAGAGCCCGTAAATTTTCTTTATTTGTAGGCGTTATTTTATTCCTTTGCATCCGTTTTCCATATTTTCTTTATTCCATAAATTTTCTAGATATTTTTATGAGTCAATAGGGTTTTTAAATCATTTCTCTAGTATAAGTTAGGTCATGAGATTTTAGGAGTGAATAGTGGACGTGGAACCCGCTAGTGCGTTAAGTGAGATAAATTCGGCCGATTAGGTTAAGTTTTGCGTAAAGGCATTAAATTATTAGGTATTAGGAGATGATTAGAGGTTACCTAGATGGATTAACCTTGAAGAGCTAGAAAATAAGCTTAAAACATAAAAAAGATGCCACGTGTCGCAATTCGATTCGAAGAAGACTTGCCTAACTTTCTTACCTTTACTAAAATAACAATTTTGATCAAAATTATCCTCACATTTCAACCTTCTTGGCCGAGCTTCTCAAGAGAAAAGAAAGGAGTGAGCTTCAACTTTTGGTTTCCATTTCTTGCTCAAATCTTGAAATCCAGCCATTAAACTTTTAAATTTCTCCACAAAATTTACTTGCTAAGGAAGTTGAAAGGGATTGGTGCAGTTATTTTAGTGGTGAAACCCCTAAGCTACTACCTTTCTTGAGGTGTTAAGGTATCTTGCTTAGAATTCAATTTTGTTTGCAATAATGGTGAATTAGTGACTTGTGGTGGTTATCTAATTTGTTTTATGGCTGATTTCATGAATTAAAATGGAGTTGGATGGATTTCTGATTTTATTGGATATTTTTCTGTTTTATATGATGATTAATAGTTAGCCTTGGAATGATAGCTTGTATTGGTGTAGAATGAAGCTTGTGTGCGTTAATTGCGGTTGTTTGCGGAAAATTTCAGTTTTTGCGGAAAAATTTCAGTTTTAGGGTTTCAAATTAGGGCTTTGCTAGGGTTGGTTGATTGGCTCTTGTTTGACTACGATTGAAGGGGTATTATAACTCTAATAAGATGTGTTTTATAACCTATAAGTTGTAAGTGCTGTGTGATTCTTTTGGATGAAATTATATGGTTGGGTATAGGATAGAAATCTGAAATTTTAGGGGAAATGCTGTCCAATTGTGGAGGAGGTTGGTTTTCCTTGAATTTAGGTTAAGGTTAAGGGGAAATGAAAGGTTTTGGGCTTGTTTGTACTTTTAGTTTTAATCATATATTTTCCATTCCAAGTATTATTTGGTTTTGCCCTAGTAATTCATTTAAGGGGCATTCGACTTGTGTTCGAGTTTTAATTGTGTTTTCTTGGTTGCTGTAGGGCGTGTTGGTGATTCAGGGCGTCCGTCGGGCGAAAACTTGTGAATTTGCTTGTTTGAAGTGGTGAGTGTACTTTTGCATGGTTTTGTGCTTAAATGGTTGTTATACTTGAATCATTGGATTGAATGATTGTGAACTCTGTGCATGAGGCGAGATTGTACTTTATCGCTCTCGTTCTCTTACTTATATAACTGATTACTGAATACTTGTGAATTTGACTTGTGCCTGGTTTAATATCGTTTGGGGCGTGAGCCCTACGACTTTACTATGATATCTGAGCTCAAATCTTAATGGTCATAATCGAGTCGAGCCGGCAAGGACCGGTCGATTAGGTAACGAACCATGAGGTTTCTGTTTGTCGAGTGGAGTGTTATCTCCTCGACCCTATGGTATACTCGAGTATTGCCCTCTTGATTACTGTGAGGTGTTCGGGCCCGGTTAGGGGAATGCATGGTGGAAGATATTGGGTGTAAAGTGGGATCTACGGTCATTTTCTTTCTTCGAACGTTGACGGAGGGTCAACGGGATGAGATCAAGAATTGCAAGGGGGAAACTGGCTCCTGAGAGCCACCTGTAATCCTTTTTACTTTAGGACTCATGATAGTATTTTATTTCTATGTTTGATGGCCATGTATAACTGAGCTGGAATACATTCGTGAACTTTGATTGTGTGACTTACTAGTACCTCATTGGGCGAAAGCTCACTCTCCGTTATATTTGTTTTCCTTACAGGACTCACTTTTGGAAACCATGATTTTTTGAGTAGCGAGTTGAGCTAGTAGACATTCTTTTGTTCTGTGTATAGCTCTTCGACCGTTGGAAACCCTAATTATACCTCGTTTTGATGTAACCTTGGGATTGTAAACTCATTAAACGTGTATCTATGGATGATTTCTCATGTATATCTAGTATATTTTCATGGATATGTACATTCTTTAGTGTTAGTTAAAGTTTATTTTGCTTGGGATGGTGTTCGAATGAGTGCGGAGGTCAATCGTGGAAAGAAGAAAATTTCGGTCCGGGCACTGTTCATCAGAATCCGGCCGATTGTGACGTGGCAGCACTATTCATTTAAGTTTCGTTTTTTCGTTTTTGTTTTGCGTAGTTGTTGTTATCCTTAATCGCTATATCACCTTCCGGAACGGTTTTGTTTGTGTGTGTGTAATCATTTTAGTAGTCCTGGCGAGAGTTGGGTAGGCAGTTCGCTAACCCTTAGGGTGCGCCCTAGGAGGAGGTGGAGGTGGGGCTGTCACAGATTCATTTTCTGTGAATTTTGCCGAATTTCCAAAGATTGCTGAAAACCAAGACTGGTTCTGTCTTGCCTTTCTTGAATCGGCAACTTTGAACTGAAAAATTAATGCTTTCCGTTTAGAATCTTGGAAAAGTATCTTCCAGGAATTTTTAGTACTTTGGATCTAGTTTCCAACGGTATAAAGTTTTCAATTTTTGGATTTACCAAACTCAAGATCTGATTTTCTAAATTTTGTCGCATAAAGTTGAAATTTTCTGATTTCTTAAAAAACTAACTTTTAAGAACATTCAACTTTCTTTAGAGATTGATGGTTCATTTTAAACTTGATTTCATGGAGGATACAAGTTTTCCTTTGTACTTGATATTTCCTTGGATTTAAATGAGAAATCTTAATGTTCTTTAATTATGCTTAGTTCTTGACATAGAACTTGATTCCTCATGGTTTCATTCTTACTTTTGAACTTTAAGTTTGAAAAGGCTTGATTCAAGACTATAACGACTCGCTTTATTCTTTAGTATACATTTGAGAATTATATACCAACCTCTTGTTTCTTCACTTTTTAAGTGTGAAAATCCTAAGGTCTTGTTTTTCACTTTCATATAAACTTGTTGGTTCTTACCTCAGGACTCGAGAGTAATCAAGGGTGTTATCCAGGAAACGAGACATATCGCACATAACTGTGAGTGTTCCTTGCAGGGTTTGTGACTTGAATAGTTTTTGCTACATGTTTACTTCATAATTGTGACGACCCCATCTCCCCCTAGGGCTCACCCTAGGGTTTGGCGAGTTGCATGCCCAGCTCTCGCCAGGACTCACTCACTAAGGCTCGAGAAAGAAAACGTACATCCATTTCAAATAAATACCGCAACAAGTTCAAACTTAATATCTACACATCGATGTTCAAATCCAGATACAAGACTCTACACACCTTAATACTTTAACGTGGTTACAATTCGAGTACAACAACTCTAGTCAGGTGCTAGCGCGAGTACAACTTCAAATTTAAAACAACTAGACTACGCTAGTCTTTCTAACTCTCGCGCCACGCTCGTACCCCCTGTAAGGAAAACAAAACTAACGGAGTGAGCTAAAGCTCAGTGAGGTTCCAAATATCAAATTGTTCATCAAATAACGTAGAAATAGCACAATAGCGAAATAGGGTTCAAAACAGGTCAAGAAGTGAGTAATCATACTCCATATAGCCAAATAATAACTATTCACATTTCACAATAAGGATACAGTTGCTCATATATCGGCTCCACCATAGCTTGATCGATTGGTAGTTGAACACTCCGTAACTTTTAAATGAGAAAACTAGTCCAGTAGAACACCACTTAACTCAACCTCCGTCCACCGACCAACCCTCTTACCGGGCCCGAACTCCACAGTAAACACTGGTGGTAATACTCGAGTAAACCGATTAGTCGAGGAGGTAGCACTCCACTCGACGGCACTAACCTACCCAGGGTTCGTTATCTAATCGACCAAGCCCTTGCCAGGCTCGACTCGATTAACTAGCCGCAGGGTTTCCTGGAATTCCCAAAAAGATAATCACATTCAAATGCACGATATCATTAAATGGAACTCAAAGATCGAGAACAAGTCATTTAGGGCAAGGTGCGATAAAGTAACACGCTTGCCCTCTCATCCATTCATATATACATGTAAGCCATCTCATTCAAGTATTAAATACAAGTATCAAAGTTGCAATTAGGTATTTGAAAGGCACTCACCAAAAAGATGTAGTGCTTTAGTGATCAACGTCCACGTAGTACTCCTGGCTTGGAGTCCAAATCTGCGATAAATATCGTTTAAGAGTTTTGAAAATCGATTAAGGTTCGAAACTAAAACGTTTCGTTAACGGAATCAAAAAACTGAAATTCATTTGGGGCATATACGTAAAACTCTTGCTCGCTATACACACTAATGAAATTGTGTAGCAATTCTACGTTAAATACCATTTAACTTGAAGGAACGATGGAAAAAAATTATTTCTATGAGTTTATAATTTCATTTTCCCAAGGGTACACGTTTCGGCCGAAATCCAACTCATATACCTTCATAAAAGGGAATTCGAATAACCTAGGCAATTAGGGTTAGATTCATCCTCAATTCCTTACTCAAGTCCGCGAGTATCGCTACCTAGTCCTTAAGCGAAAACTTGGGCAGCACGCCCTTTGTGTTTACCAATTTTCCAGCCATTTTATGGCTTCTTTCTTTCCTTAATTCAGCCCCACAATAATACAGAAGCAATGATACTAACATAGCCCTCCAATAAGCTTCCAAAATCACCCAAATACAATACAAGTGCCATAGTACAAGCAAATATCAATTTGAAGACACAAACTGGAACGGTAGATTGATATCCCGTAGCATTTTAGTCATAACTGGAGCTACGTTTATCGAATCAGGGTGAAATCTTAATACGGTTTCGAAACTAAGACAGAGGGGTACAACTTTCATGAAGGCATCTTAACCTAATTCATATGTTATCTAGGTCGGAATTGCAATTCCCAGATCCAAAAGTTCCGTAATCAGTCCTAGTTGTCAGCACTGAATTTAACCAGTGATAACTCAGGCTACACAACTCCGTTTGGGGTTTTTTCAGAGGCGTTGGAAAGATAAAACATAGGGCTACAAGTTTTGTGTTTTTGGCCAAAAGCTAATTGGATACGAATCAGGGTGAAAAACGCAGCCCAACCTGCTGAATTTACAAAACTGTTTACAAATGGCAGCTTGGGCCAGTAAGGGTATTCGGTCATTTCACCTCCTACCCGTTCTCCGATTGAGCTTGAACTTTTACAGGAAGATATAAAACATCATTTTCTACAACTTCATGTTTTGAGTTAAGCCTAATTCGGCCTCTATCATGACCGAATAAAAACTGGGCAGAACAGGGCATCATGGAAGTTCCTAATCTGGAATTTGATGAGTTTATGGTGTAAACTTCACTTTTCTAGCTTGAATTACTACTTCACCCTCCTATACAAGATTATAAACACCATATGCCATCTAACACAAGATTTATGATTGGAAAATCCCAACCCTAACTCAAACAAATCACCATAATTATCAAAACTACTAGAATAGCTATCATTAACCAAGAATCTAGTTGCTACACAACTTAAGCAAGATTAAGGGGAAAAGAAATAGGATGAGCAGCCATACCACCTTACTAAGATGCTTGCAAGAGTTATCCTATCACCTTTCCTTCCCAACTTGAGCACCCCCTAGCTTCCTAAGCTCCTAATTTGGAAGTTAATCGGTTTAGATTTCTTGATTCTTCACTCAAATGAGCTAAACTCAAGATGAAAAATGGAGTTTCTTCCTCTTTTTTTTTTCTTCCTCAAGCCACGGTTGGAATGGCAGAAATAAGGGGTAATGGAAGTGATTTTTGGTGATAAATATGAAGGAAATTAGTTGGTCAACAACCATGGGATGGCCGCCACTTGTCACTATGATTTTTCATCTTGAATTTTTTTCTTTTCCTTTCTTTTTCTAGTCAATAATTTCGGCTGGCTCACAAGCTCAATTAGGGCTGATATTTTGGTCCTAATGACAATGAGATTAAGTTAATGAAGTGGTGGTTAAGTGGGGTGTTCAATCGGTAGTGAACGGTACCGGCCGGTTCAAGCCGATTTTTCCTTAAATCGCGTACACTAGGGTTTTAACTTCTAATTCACTAACTTATTATTATCACTTCTAATCACACATTTAATATCATCTAAATATACTCTTAATCACTAAATCTAGTATACGCTTCGTACCGATTACTCACACCACGAAAAAAAACGTAAAACCCTAGTTTGTCGTAACGGTGAAAGTAAAACGAAAACCCTTGGTTCTATGATTATTTGTGGCTATTTGGGAAGTGAGTGTGTAGTAAACCTATTGTAAAGTAATAATTTCCAAATTAAAGGGAATTTTAAGAAAAATATATGGGATTTTACGCGTCCTCACAATAATTCTTGTGTGTTTAAGTGTTAAATGCTCCCTATAATTGCTCCTATGAAAGTTTTCACCATTTTAAGGCAAATGCGTACTTTATCACACTCGACCTACGAAAAAAATAAATTTCTACCGTTTAACCGTGAATTTCTGCCATTTACAGGTTTACTTGATTATTTGCGCATAGTGTAAGCTCTTAGCTGAATTGGGCCCTGCCTTTGGTTGCTAACCTGCTCGAGCCAAGATTGGGCTCGGTCGGGTAGGTTGGAACCCTGGACCATCATTTGGTATACTCGAATATTACCACTGGAGGGATAAGACGATGGCCAGACAAACCGGGGGAAAATATTGGAGTTATAAGGTGAAACTGACCGAAATAGTTCTACGTGAACACTGTATCCTTTTACTGTATGCTTATTTTTGTAAAATGATAAATGTCTCATTTTAATGTGCCAATGTGAAATTTTGAACCCTATATGTGTTATGCTTAATTCACTTGATTTATTAGAATTGCTTATATGTTTTTGGAAACATCACTGAGCTGTTTAACTCATTCCGCGCTTTTGTTTTTCTTACAGGATTCAAGACCGAGAGTGCTCCGCGAATAGTACTAATTGTTTTCTTTGGAGACTTTAAGTTGTATTAATAGCAACGACTGTAGTAGATATTCTTTTTGAGTTGTATTTAAGTTTGAAGGTTAACTAATGGTAAGTATGAAATATTTTGAAGTACTTTAAATGTTTATTGAAAATATTTGAAGTATTTTTTAGTTTTTGAATTATGGATTGTAGTGAACTCCGGCGAGAGTTGGGCAGGCGTTCCGCGGATACCCTAGGGAGAAGTGGGGGCATCACAGAAAGGCTGAGGAAGAAACAAGAAAGAGGCTTCGGGCAGAGGAATGAGAGAAAGGAAAAAAAGAGTTTCGGGAAAGAAGAGGAGAAGAAGAAAGGGAGGAAAAGGAAAAAGAAAAAGAGGAAGAAAATGGAAAGGAGAAGGAGAAATAGAAAAAAAGGGGGAACTGGGGAGAGTAAGAGGAGGAAGGAGAGAAACTGGGAAAAAGGGAAAAACAAGAAGAGAAAGAAAAATGAGAGGGAAGATCGGGAAAAGAAGAAGAAAGGCTGCTGAAAACTTTCTTCACCAGGTGATGAGCAAGCCTAATTTTGGACCAAAGTTAGGCTTCGATTCTGACTTTTTGAGGGATCTTGTGGTTTCTACACCTTCTTGGGAGACAGTAGAAGGAATTTTTGTTCACAAATTTCTGGGAGAAAACAGCTCTAAGTTGGCCAGATCGCGACCCAAAATGCTGCTATTGTCAGCGCTGAAATTTTCTGCAGGAACCTATTGAACTTTGTTTCCCGGATTGGCGTGATCTTTTGGAGGACTTTCACATTCGATCTTCTTTACAAAGGTTCCAAGGTAACCTTAGCTTCTCCTTTCGTTGCTTTAACACCATTTTTATGAGAATCCAAATGCATAAGCTGTGAATCTTGAGATGTTTTTGCTGTGTTCTATGTTTGAGCCATGACTGAGCCATTATCCTTTAGATCCTCATGTACACTGTGATGACCCCACCTCCCCCTAAGGCGAACCAAAGGGTTCGGCGGACCACGTGCCTAACTCTCGTCGGGGTTCACTCACTTATCATTTCAAAGCAAGTAAAGATGCGCCAATCAAACTTAATATATATATACGATCATTAACATATATATACAATCCTCAAGGTTAAGGTTCAGGATCCAATCAACTACTAATACTATCACTATAACACAACAAAAGTTCTAGTCAAAAGTTTAGTCTTCCACTAATCACCCGCCCTTGCTCTCAAACCCTGTAAGGAAAACAAATTTAACAGAATAGAGGGGTGAGCTAAAGCTTAGTGAGGTTCTCATACACAAAACCAAGCAATTGAAACAAGAATATTAGTCATTTAATAACAATCAATCGAGAAAACATTCACAATATAAAAACAATGAGAACACACTCATTAAAAGGATACATGCTCACGTGGAGCCATTCGTTCATTCTGCCAGTCATTTTCCTTCATTCAATCATTCATCTCTTCCTTTACTTCAACATTTCAATTCATTCATTTCATTTCCTGCCACTAGCCAATTCACTGGCCAGTTCTCCACCAACCTTCATGATCATACTCGAGTATACCAAAACACTGTCCCAGGGTCATCAGTCGCCTGACCAAGTCCGCTCCTGACTCGAGTCGACTGGCAACGAAGGGCAAGGTCCCAGTTCAGCCAAAATGCTTACATTCATGCACAAGTAGCATTTAATCATTGAAAATTCACTTTGGCTTGGGTCGAGTGCGATAAAGTACACACTCGCCCATCGAAAATCCATTTAGCAATCCTTGAAAAGCATTTAACATTCAAGCAAACATTCACAACTAGTCACATAGTCAATTATTGTACAAACACACAAGGAACACTCACCCTAAACAAGACACGTTTTATCAAAATTCAGTTCAGGGCTGGCACCTTGGCCACTCTCGAAATCTGCAGTCAAATATTGTCCACAAAGAGCCAATCATACACGAGTGCAAGCTACATAACTTATATGTCTATATCAAAGGAAAAAGGCATGAAAAGTATAGTAAGTCATATAGGCAAGGTGCACGCATAATTTGTAAAAGAAAATGATAAAAAAACGGTTAAATTCAAAGCCAATATGTGCAACTAAAAATCATGTTTTGAATACTTGTTTAGAATGTTAGAAATCAGGTTTAGAACACTTGAGAAGTACATGTTAAGTCAGACCAAGGAAATGGAAAACAAGAGAAAGGCAACGAGAAACAATGAAGATGGCAACTTTGCCATCCTTTGGTGTTTTGATCAAGACTGAAACTACACTTATCGGATTGAGACAACTTTTATGGTGTTTCGAAACTAAGACATAGCCTATATTTCCTATGAAGACATCGACACACAGTTCTTGCATTTTCAGGGTCAAAATGGACGGTCATAAGCACATGAAAAACAGATCAGGAAAATTAGAGTTTTTGCGCAGTCAGGAGTACTCTGGCCAAATCATAAGCTAGAATGATCCAATTGAGCTGAAAGTTTTCAGGTAGAAAGTTAACTCAAATCCATATAACTTTCATGTTTTGTCCAAAAGCTGATTCAGTCCATAAGTCAGTCAAATTAGAGACTCAATTTCTACTTTATCCAGTAAAAGACAGAATAGGTATGCAATTTCAGTCAAATTTGAAATATCACAGATATTCATGGGAATTGAGAAAAATGCTAAACTTTTCACGATTGATAGTATTCTGACTCTAGTTTCAAATGCAGTAAAAAGAACTAAATTCTAACTTTTCTACAACAAGATATAGCAGATTTCCTAAGGCTGTCCAAGGGTTCCTGCAGACAAAATTTCAACAGCACCTCCTCTTAATTTCTTTACTTTTCCATCCTACAATCAACGCCAAAGTTCACCTAAAATAGCCTCAATTGCACATACAAATCATAAGCTATTAAACAAACTTAATTAGGGTCACAACACCCTTTAATTTTAGCCAATTGATGGCTCCAAAACCAACCACAATCAAGCCCAAATTGGAAACCCTAAACTGAAATTTATACACATAAGTTGGAAATTTCTTTAGGCAAGTTAAACTAGCCTATAAAACCTCACTATTTCACATAGAAAAGCTATGAAAACATGGACAACCCTCAAGCATCACATATGAGCAGAAATTTTACCATAAAACTGAAAATTTCCATAACACTACTTCAAATCATGAAATTTCTCATAAAACTACCACTTTAACAACCACTAGTATGGTAGCATTAGAAGCAAAGAGGGATTTCTTGGAAAACTTACCTTGTAACCTCAAGAAAGATGGAAACTTAGGACTTCCTCCAAAATCACTCTACCAACACCTTGAAATCTACCTTAGTTAGCACTTTTATGGAGTAGTTTGCACAAACTATGGTTGGAGCTCAAGATTCAAGCAAGAAAGTTGGGATTGAAGATGAAGTTTCTCTCCCTTATTTTTCCTCTCAAGAATTTTGGCCAAGACTAAGAAAACTGGGAAGAAATGAGGAAATTTTGGTCAATGTTTGGTTTTAGTAAAGTTAAGAGGACTTGGTCAAAGTCCAGCATCCAACGGTTTTACGACACTTGGCTCTTTTAGGGTTTGATCTCATCTCTTTGTCTTCCAAATCTAATCTATCCAGCTAATCTCTAATTATCCCTTCACCTTATAACTAATATTTCTTTATGCAAAACTTCACCTAGTTGTCCAAAAATTTATCGCACTTACCATGCTAGCGGGTCCCACGTCCATAATACACTACTAACGTAACATGAACTAACTTATACTAGAAAAATGATTTAAAAGCTTGACTCACTTGTAAAAATATCGAGAAAATTAAGGCAATCATTTAAAGTAAAGAAAATGCATTCAAAGAAAATAAATACAAGCTAATTTTTCGGGTTCTCTCATACACCAGTTAAACGTTCGTCTTGTTAGTCTTTGACATGTTTAGGAGAGGAAAGTGAAAGAATCACGCTTCTAATCTCGCGAATTTGCATCAAAATCTTCATTTTTCTTCCCTTGTTATCTTGCGGTTCTCTTGTTTGAAACCTGAGTTGCATAATCTTGTGTTGGATTTGGAGTTTTTGTGGCTGGTTGCTGTATTATTGAATCTAGCCTTTGTATTTCATGGAAAAAGGTTATATTTTTCTTTTCTACACAAGATTAAATGATGGTTTGATGTTGGGTTGGTAAAAATGCTGCTTTTGTTGTTTGTAGCAGTAATACAGAAAGTTGTAGAAGTTTTCCAGAATTGCATGTTTCCATTCTGAGTTTTTGGCTTGTTTGGATGTTGAATTTCTGTGTTTTTTTGCTTAGATTAAAGTTTTGGTGTTTGGTTGAGATTTTATGCGAAGGGAAGTTTGCATCATGAAACCCAGAAGAAGATTGCGAAAGCTTTCGGTTGCCGAACAATGAAAAGAAAGCGTCTTCGAAGCTTGCATGAAAAACTTTCAAAAAACTACATTTTAATCCCTCAAGTTTCCCTTTATTCCACTATGGCCCAAAAATTGGAAAAATGAATTAATCTTGTTCTTTTAAAATGTTATTTTTCTTTGACATGCTTTAATATGATTCTTGGACAGATTATGTGTGAGTTTTAGAATGAAATTTGAGGTTTAATAATTTTGATAGATGTATATTTTTTATTTGGGTTTGATAGATTTCTCTTTAATTTTTGACCCCAAAATTTTGTAATAATAAAAGTTCCACCCCAGAAATTTCCTCAATGTTTGTAAATCTTCGTGAATTAATTTAAGTTTTATCAATAAAATTTCAAATGAACTAGTCAAATGTAGATTTTGGATGCTTCATGAATAGTGAATTAAGGTGATGACTTTTGAATCGTTAATTAGCATTTTGTTTGATAAAGTTGAATTGTTAAGAACTTGCTTAGTTTAAATGGCATTTAATTCGTAAACTTTAGGAACCTTGAGTTGATTTTCAAGTAATTGGTTGTGTGTTTATTAAATAAATTGGTGCCTTGACCCTGTTCTTTGTTTTGGAGGGTAAACAAGAGAAATTTCATTTCATTAGGTCACCAATTCAAGGGAGGTACACTCTACTCCTTTATTTTGATTCTACTTGATCCTATGTGAATTTATGTGTGTAATTGCATGTTTTTTTGGATTTTTTTATTATTTATTTTGTTTTGTTTATTTATTCACTTTATTTGTTTCTTTTAATTTTGTATATTTATTTTAATTTAATTTTTGATTATTATTTGATTATTTGAGAGGCGATTAAATGCCAAATTGTAATAGTTAGATTATTTTATTTCATTTTTTTCTTTACCCCTTTAGATTGTAATTAGGGCCCCCGAATGTAAAAGTTAGGTTTTTATTCGTTTTTATTTGTTTATGTGTTTGCAGGCTTGTGTGCTTATATGTTTACTCGCTTTTTTAGGATCTTTGCATCTAGTTATCATGCTTATGTGCTATGTGCTCTATGTGATTTGTCACGGCCCCACCTTCCCCTAAGGCGAACCAAAGGGGTTGGCGGACCGCCTGCCTAACTCTCGCCAGGACTACGAAGTCGAATCACACAAACCCTAGATTACGCGCGATCGAAACCGAAGAAAACAAACACTCGGAGACTACTACGCCGATTACACACAACTAAAATGTTCCGAATGATTACAAGTAGTATCTCAAACGAATACACCTAATATACAGGCTTAAACACTTAAGTACATACATAGAAAGTTGTACAAGTCAAAACGTGATACTTGATAAAAGTAACTAGGGTTTTGATTACAAAAGAGCGTAACAAAATAACATTTACACTAGCTTGACACTTTCTTCGAAATCATGGTTCAAAAGTGTTGTTCCCTGTAAGGAAAACAAAGATAACGGGAAGGGGGTGAGCTTACGCTCAATGAGGTA
This sequence comes from Coffea humblotiana, assembly GCA_023065735.1. Classification (NCBI taxonomy): domain Eukaryota; kingdom Viridiplantae; phylum Streptophyta; class Magnoliopsida; order Gentianales; family Rubiaceae; genus Coffea; species Coffea humblotiana. The sequence continues at coordinate 7,682,654 of CM041215.1, forward strand.
CCAGAAGTACAAGTAGTCATGAATCATGGCATTTCACGTATCAATCATGCAGTTATACACACCAGATAGGGAAATAAATAAACATTTCAAAGGGAAAGGATACAGGTGGCTCTCAGGAGCCAAAATGCCCAATTGCGATACTTGATCCAAACCCGTTGACTCTCCGTCAACACAGATAGAACAACATGTCCGTAGACCCCCTTTACACCGAATTCCGTCCACCAAACATACCCCTTACCGGGCCCGAACACCTCAACAGTAACAGTGGGTGGTAATACTCGAGTATACCGAAAATCCAGAGTCTCAATTACCCAAGGATTTCTTAGAAACAGACTACTGTGGTTCGTTATCTAATCGACCAGGCCCTTACCGGCTCGACTCGAATAACTAGCCACAGGATTTGAGCTCAGAGGTAACAGAAAGGTCGTTGGATGCAAGGTCCAAACGGCAGTAGATTAAGCACAGATAACAGATTCAAATTTTCCACAGTAAATAGGCATGCGGACAAGAGAACGAGGGTGATAAAGTACACCCTTGTCTCAACGGAATAAACAGATAGTACAGTCATTCAAATTACAGATTGCATGAACAGAAACCAAGTTAAGTAACTAAGGAAGGGAGTGGTACACTCACCAATCCAAGTAAAGATACGTCAAAAATCTTCACCCAAAGTAGGGCTTTAATCCCCGAGAAATCCTAGAATAACCAAGGCAAGAAAATCAGAGTTTTCGCATTCACAAACCCCGTAAATGGAGTGCACAAGTGAGGCTCGACTACTAGTCGAATGCCTATTCAAATGGTCTACAATGCAAGAAGATAAAATGTAACTTTCGAGTAAAAAGGGGTAATAGTTGGTCCTAGGGTAAGAACGGCCCCAAAACCTTTCATTTCTTCCAAAACCATACCTACAATGATTTACTAACTCCAAACTTAAGGTGCAAAATGAAGGTAAGAATAATTCTAGAAAAACAGGATTTTCCAGTTTTGCACACCCTCATTGGAAAAATCATATCTCACAAGTCTTAAGTCCAAAATTGATAAAATTTATACCGTCGGAAAATACACTCAAAGGGGTATAATTTCTCAGAAGACACATTTATAAGATTCAAACCACAAGTCAGTCAAATTCGAGCCTCAAATCGCAGCTTCATCCACTAAAAGACAGAACAGGTAGGTAATTTCAGTCAACTTTGAAAAATCACTATAATTCGTACAGACAGAAACAGGGTCTGAAATTTTCACAGTTTATAGCTCTATGAATCTAGTTTAAACCAAAACAAACAGATCTCAATTCTGACATTTCTACACCAAGGTATAACAGATTTCCCGAGACTGCTCGGGAGTTCCTGCGAAATTTCAGCAGCACTTCCCTTGTCTCTCTTTACTTTTCCCACCTAAGAATCAACCACCAATCTCATAACAATCAATCACAATTGCACATACACATTATCGGCTATTAAACACCCTTAAAATACAACCAATTTAAGCTTCGTAACCATCCACAATAAAGCCCCAATTCAAAATCCTAAACTGAAATTTTCCGCATAAACTTGAAATTTCCGCAATTAACCACAATTAATGCACAATAGCTCCAATTCTATACCATATTAAGCCATCAATCCAAGCCAACCTTAGCCATCATATGAAAACAGAAAAATTCCCAAGAAAATAAGAAATTTATCTAACTTCACTTTAATCCATGAATTCATCCATAAAATAAGCTCCTTAACTACCACAAGGCACTAATTCGCCATTATTATGAACAAAAGTGAAGTTCCAAGCAAAATACCTTAATCCTCAAGAAAGGTAGCAACTTAGAGCTTTCCCTTGCAAAATAACTCCACAAGCACCTTCAATCTTTCTTAGCAAGCTAGTTCTACGGAGGAATTCGGAATTTTATTGGTTGGATTTCAAGTTTTGGACAAGAAATTGAAAGAAAAAGTTGAAACTCTCTTGTTCTTTTCTCTCTCTAATTTTCGGCCATCAAGGAGCAAAATGAAGATAATTTTTGGTCAAAATTAAGCTTTTGGTAAAGTTAAAGGAAAGTTAGGCAAGCTTGGTCCAATAAGAACGCGACACGTGGCACTTTTGGATTTCTTTCTTATCCTTTAGCTTACTAATGACCAAATATCTAACCAACCTCTAATTATCACTTAGCACCTAGTAATTTAATGCCTTACTACACAACTTAACCTAATTGGCCGAATTTCTCTCACTTAACGCACTAGCGGGTCCCACATCCGCTATTCGCTCCAAATCTCTCGTGAACTCACTTATACTAGAAAAAAGTTTTAGAAAACCATATTCACTTATAAAATGTCCAGAAAATTAAGGTAGTAGAATAAAATAAAGAAAATGCATGTAAAGAAATAGAATTAAACGATATGAAATAGGAAAATTTTACGGGTCCTCACATGATTTATGTGTTTATTTACTTTTATTATGTTTTATATAATTTATTTGATTATAATAAATGCATGACGTCACCACACTAGTCCAACGCTAGTTGTGGCCCTATTTCATCAATGTCTCACTAGTCCAACGCTAGTGAGAACTTCGATGCATGGGTTAGTCCAACGCTAGACTCTTAGGGACCGTCTACGCGCTAGATCATGTTTGTGTGACAAATCACTACATTTCATGCATATTTTCTAAGATCCTTATCACTTTTACATGATAATTGTGACAGCCCCACCTTACCCTAAGGCGAACCAAAGGGTTCGGCGGACCCGCCTGCCCAGCTCTCGCCAGGACTCGTTCACTCACATCAAAGAAAGTAAGAATAAAGTCCTCGAGAATAAGCGGGAAACGAAACCCAATCTTGAACCATAAATTACATTCACCTCAAGCTCAACCAAAAATACAGTCCCACATATATACATAAGCTTTTAAATTCTTAGTACATTCCAGCCCTAATCAAGCACTAGAACGAGATCAAAAGCCAAAACAATACCAAAGGCTAAACTATACTATACCAGGTCTCTCGCCCTTGCTCGCAACCCTGTTAAGGAAAACAAAAGACGTGGAATGAGCTAGAAGCCCCAGGAGGTTCTATATACATACCAAGACAATTAAACAAGGGCATTTAAGCACGTAATACCATGAAATCTCGAAAACATTTACAATATAAAGCCAATTGTAACACATTCATTAAAAGGATACGGGCTCACAAGGAGCCATTCGTTCATTCATTCGTTCAACATTGTCCTTATTTCTCCGATCATTAAAAACATGTTTGGTAAGTGAAAACTCCTTCATTTTCATGTCATTCGTTCATTGTCATTTCATTCCCCAAACTCCGCCAACTTCAATGGTCATACTCGAGTATACCAAACATTCACATTCACCCAGGGTCACTAATCGCCCGACTGAGTCCGCTTCTGGCTCGAGTCGACCAATAACCAAGGGCAAAGGGCCCAGTTCAGGCCCGAAGGCCTTACATTCATGCACAAGTAACATTTAATCATTCAATCATTGAAAGTTCACGTTCATTTAGGTCGAGTGCGATAAAGTACACACTCGCCTAGCAAAAATCATTTGGAACCATAACATACCTCAATCACGTAATAAAGCAACAATCCAAATAGTCACAATAGTTCACATAGTCATTAGAAACAAAGCGTATATAGAACACTCACCTAATTAAGCAAAATTACGTCCAAAGTATCCCTCCGGATATCAACTTTGGTCACCAAGAAACCCTAATAACAATCATGAGAAAATATTATGGCTCAACCATCAAAGTGTCTAGTGAATCAAAGAAAATTCGAATAAAAAGTACAAGAGGGAAGTATGATTTTAAAGTAAAAGAGTACATTTTGATCAAAGGAAATGAGTAACTAAAGGTTTTCCAAAAACGTAAAGGTTCAAATCAAACATAAAACTAAGCTCAAAGTTTTAGAAAATTAGGAAAAAAGTTGAGGAATGCCACCACGTCAGAATCCGGCCAGAACTTGGTCGGATACACGCCGGATAGTGAACAGTAGTTTTTCCTCATTTTTCGTAAAAGTGTTTTTTGGCTCAAAACTAACACATTTACAAAGAATTAATGTATAACAAGTATCTTGGTTAAAAATCATATGAAAAGGTAGTCAAATACCTTGAATTCACACTTTAAAACCTTGCGCGTTAAAATTAGGTTTTGTGGCCGAGAAACCCTAGGCCACTCTTTTTGTTTTGGAACAAAATTGAAACGTATTTGAAGTTCAAAACTAACCTTTGAACTACGCATCATGGTTAAACGGAAATGTAAAGTGCAAGTGAAACAGCTCATATAACTCTACTAAAGTGGCACTAAGCTATTCTAAGCAAAGTAAGCAAAATAAGTCTAATGCATCACAAAACTACATTCCAATCTCATATCCATTCACTCAAGTCCAAGAAAATAAACGGACAGCATTTCCCCTTGTTTTCCTTACTTTCCACAACACAACCCAACCACCAACTCATATCATTCAACCACAATTTCAAATACCAACTATAAGCTATCGAACACCCTTAAAATGTAACCCATTAAAGCTTTACAACCATCCAAAACCAGGCCCAAATATTCCATCATAACTCAGCACACACAACTCCAATTCAGTTGATTCCAAAGCCATATGAAAGCTAAGATACAAGGCTACAATTCTTAAGAAGGCATCAAAAGCTAATTCCGTAATCTTCCCAGCCAAAAGAGCCAAATACAGGGGCTGATTATCATTTCCGGACAGAAACAGGGCAGCAGGGGTAAAATAGTCATTTCACAGGCTACCGTGCTCCGATTGAGCTGAAATTTTACAGGCATAATCTACACTTAATTCTCTACAACTTTCATGTTTTGAGCTAAGGCCAATTCGGCCTCCATCATGGACGAACAGAACTGATCAGATTAGGGCAGAAAATTCACAATAAATCAAGAAATCTAACCAACTCTCCACTTAATCCACAAAATCATCCATTAATCATGTTAGCAAGCCACCATAGGCCACTAATTATCATCTATTGGAACCAAAGAAGGGTGTTCTTAGCAACCTTACCTTCAAACCTCAAAGAAAGTTGGTAGCTTAGACTTCCTCCTCCCAAAACAACTCCACCAAGGCCTTCAATTTCCCTTAGCTAGTACTTGTATGGTGTAGTTTTCAATTTGGTTGGTTAAAACTCAAGATTTGGCCAAGATTAGAAGCTAGAAATGGAAGAGGTTTTCCTTGTTTTTCTCTCCATGAAATTCGGCCAAGGCAAGGGAAATGAGAGGAAAATTGGTCAAAAATTTGGTTTGAAGAAAGTTAATCCTCTTGGTCAAAGTCCAACCTCCAATCCAAACATGACATGTGGCCTCTTGAAGTTTCTAAGCTTATCTCCTTCCTTCCAATGATTCAAGTAGCTAACTAACCTCCAATTATCTTCTAACACAATGTAGAATAATATCACTTAGTATTTCATCACCTAATCGGCAAAATTATATCGCACTAGCGGGCCCCACATCTAACAAATGCACTTTCAAGTTATGTTACACTTAACTTATACTAGAAATAATTGATTTAAAAATGTGTACTTACTTGTAAAATGTACAAAACATTTAATATTTTCAAAGGGACAGTATAATATATGAGGCACAGGAAAAAATAATACTTGGAAAATGTGAAAATTTCGGGGTTCTCACACTCTCTCCCCCTTAAGAAATTTCGTCCTCGAATTTTACCTTCCGTTTCTTCATTGTGATCCCGGAGCTTGTTGCGGTTCTATGGCATATATCTGAAGCTGGTGTTGTTGTTCGATTCCCTCGTTCGCTTAGTCGGTTTCGGTTTGGCTCCACTTACTTGTTGAGTACTAGCCTTCTCGTGGCTGCTTTCTTCGGCAAGTACTCAGTTGGTGATTCACTACTCCCACAAATCAAACACTTTCCGCCCTGTTCTCCAGCAATCATTCTCAGTGTGGTTTACCTTTCCCACAATATCCACAAACCAAACGGGAACTACTGTTTGGCTTTCGCGAGAAGTCTTCTCAGGTCCTATTTGACTTCCTTTTGTAGATCTCTCATGTAGTGCTCCAAATGTCCAGGGTGGATGAGGGAAAGGGTTTACTTTTTGCACTTTGGAGGGCGTTATCCTTTCTCCAGATTCCTCAGGTATGCTACTAGGTATACCTCTTTTCCGCATTTGAAGAGCTTTTACTTGTGCTTTCGCGTCCTCAATTCTTTGTGCCTTCTCAAGAGCTTCCGTAAAAGTGTTAATTTGAACCGCCGCTAAAGCTTCTTGAATTTCCAAATTCAGGCCTTGTATGAACCGCCTTATCCTCCTTCTCTCCGTAACCACTAATTCGGAGGCGAACTTAGACAGCTTAGTGAATTTCGTTTCGTACTCGGCCACACTTTGGGTTCCCTGACGCAGACTAATAAATTCATCCTCCCTCCTTTCTTGGACCAGAGGTGGGAGGTACTTCTCGTTAAATTCCCGTATAAAGTTCACCCATGTCCAGGCAGTCTGTTCTCTTTCCCATTTTGCCCCTAATAACATTCCACCACGCTCGGGCCGGTCCTTCGAATTGAAATACAGCAAAGTTCACTTGTCTTTGCTCCGTGTAGTTCAAGGCGGCAAAAATGTTAATTCATTACTTCTAACCACTGTTCAGGCCATATCTGGATCAGTCCTCCAAGGAATTTGGCGAGATTAAACTTTTGAAACCTTTCCCAAAGCCCTTATCCTCTCCTATTTCTCTTATCTCAGGGTTCTGGGGTTGATTTACTGGCAATTGACCTTGTTGATCTACCCAATCGCGCGAGGATACTAGTCATTTGTGTATCGCCGTCGCCACTTGATCTCCGGCCTCAACCCTCGGTCCCACTCTCTTGCTCAGTTACTGTGGCTCTTTCTTTACTGGGTTCTCGAGCTTGCCTAGCCCCACGGCCACGACCAGCTCCACGTCCGCGTCCACGACTACGTCTCCCGTCCATTCCCTTTTTCTCTCTCTCTTTTTTTTTTTTTTTTTCAAAAGCGTTTTAGTATGCAAATAAAGTAATTGACTAAATGGCAAGATATAACACACCAAATATGCAAGAAATCGTATCAAGTTAGACAAATTAAGCCAAGTTAAAAAGTCACAAGTTAAATACACACAGTAGTAACCAAATATATATACAGTAGCAGTACAGGGCAAAACAGAAGGAAAATCACAACGTGCCATACCACACTCGGCTAAAACACTCCCCAACCGATCTCTCACTTCCCTTACTATCCGAGCTATACATCCGTTAACACTTTACACTTACTCTCACCAAACATTAGCCCCATCCTGTTTCCCACGAAAGATCGCAAATCCTTAGTACTACCCGCGTACTCGGGTACAAGAATCCGAGATAATTCCACCACTCGAGCTGGCCAGTCCCAAGTGTAAATTATCTACAATCGAGATTCCTACCGGACGTACATTTCTATTGTCATCAAGTACCATAGAAAGGATGTACACTTATAACAGGCACGATTCATAACTTATGCTCAAAGAGCACTTAGTCCTTCACACTTATCCACGAATCAGGACCATACACCACTTGGCCCAAGCTCACTCCGCGCAGAGACCACGCGAAGCTGCTCTGATACCACCTGTGACAGCCCCACCTTACCCTAAGGCGAACCAAAGGGTTCGGCGGACCGCCTGCCCAGCTCTCGCCAGGACTCGTTCACTCACATCAAAGAAAGTAAGATAAAGCCTCGAGAATAAGCGGAAACGAACCCAATCTTGAACCATAAATACATTCACCTCAAGCTCAACCAAAATACAGTCCCACATATATACATAAGCTTTAAATTCTTAGTACATTCCAGCCCTAATCAAGCACTAGAACGAGATCCAAAAGCCAAACAATACCAAAGGCTAAACTATACTATACAGGTCTCTCGCCCTTGCTCGCAACCCCTGTTAAGGAAAACAAAAGACGTGGAATGAGCTAGAAGCCCAGCGAGGTTCTATATACATAACCAAACAATTAAACAAGGCATTTAACACGTAAAACCATGAAATCTCGAAAACATTTACAATATAAAGCAATTGTAACACATTCATTAAAAGGATACGGGCTCACAAGGAGCCATTCGTTCATTCATTCGTTCAACATTGTCCTTATTTCTCCGATCATTAAAAACATGTTTGTAAGTGAAAACTCCTTCATTTTCATGTCATTCGTTCATTCATTTCATCCCCAAACTCCGCCAACTTCATGGTCATACTCGAGTATACCAAACATTCACATTCACCCAGGGTCACTAATCGCCCGACTGAGTCCGCTTCTGGCTCGAGTCGACCAATAACCAAGGGCAAGGGCCCAGTTCAGCCCGAAGGCTTACATTCATGCACAAGTAACATTTAATCATCAATCATTGAAAGTTCACGTTCATTTAGGTCAGTGCGATAAAGTACACACTCGCCTAGCAAAAATCATTTTGGAACCATAACATACCTCAATCACGTAATAAAGCAACAATCCAAATAGTCACAATAGTTCACATAGTCATTAGAAACAAAGCGTATATAGAACACTCACCTAATTAAGCAAAAATTACGTCCAAAGTATCCCTCCGGATATCAACTTTGGTCACCAAGAAACCCTAATAACAATCATGAGAAAATATTATGGCTCAACCATCAAAGTGTCTAGTGAATCAAAGAAAATTCGAATTAAAACAAGTACAAGGGGGAAGTATGATTTTAAAAGTAAAAGAGTACATTTTGATCAAAGGAAATGAGTAACTAAAGGTTTTCCAAAGGAAATGAGTAAACTAAAGGTTTTCCAAATCAAACATAAAAACTAAGCTCAAAAGGTTTTAGAAAATTAAATCGGAAAAAGTTGAAACAGTTGCCACGTCAGAATCCGGCCAGAACTTGGTCGGATACACGGCGGATAGTGAACAGTAGTTTTTCCTCATTTTTCGTAAAACGTGTTTTTGGGCTCAAAACTAACACATTTACAAAGAATTAATATATAACAAGATCTTGGTTAAAAAGCATATGAAAAGGTAGTCAAATACCTTGAATTCACACTTTAAAAACCTTGCGCGTTAAAATTAGGTTTTGATGGCCGAGAAACCCTAGGCCACTCCTTTGTTTCGGAACGAAAATGAACACGTATTTGAAGTTCAAAACTAACATTTAGAACTAAGCATCATGGTTAAAACGAAATGGTATAAGTGCAAGTGAAATAGCTCATAGAAATCTACTAAAGTGGCACTAAGCTACTCTAAGCAAAGTAAGCAAAATAAGTCTAATGCATCACAAAACTACATTCCAATCTCATATCCATTCACTCAAGTCCAAGAAAATAAACGGACAGCATTTCCCCTTGTTTTTCCTTACTTTCCACAACACAACCCAACCACCAACTCATATCATTCAACCACAATTTCAAATACCAACTATAAGCTATCAAACACCCTTAAAATGCAACCAATTGGAAGCTTTACAGCCATCCAAAACCAGGCCCAAATATTCCAACATAACTCAGCACACAAAACTCCGATTCAGTTGATTCCAAAGCCATATGAAAGCTAAGATACAAGGCTACAACTCTTAAGAAGGCATCAAAAGCTAATTCAGTAATCTTCCCAGCCAAAAGAGCCAAATACAGGGGCTGATTATCATTCCGGACAGAAACAGGGCAGCAGGGGTAAAATAGTCATTTCACAGGCTACCGTGCTCTGATTGAGCTGAAATTTTACAGGATAATCTACACTTAATTCTCTACAACTTTCATGTTTTGACCTAAGGCCAATTCGGCCTCCATCATGGACGAACAGAACTGATCAGATTAGGGCAGAAAATTCACAATAAATCAGAAATCTAACCAACTCTCCACTAATCCACAAAATCATCCATTAATCATGTTAGCAAGCCACCATAGGCCACTAATTAGCATCTATTGGAACCAAAGAAGGGTGTTCTTAGCAATCTTACCTTGAAACCTCAAAGAAAGTTGGTAGCTTAGACTTCCTCCTCCCAAAACAACTCCACCAAGGCCTTCAATTTCCTTTAGCTAGTACTTGTATGGTGTAGTTTTCAATTTGGTGGTTTAAAACTCAAGATTTGGCCAAGATTAGAAGCTAGAAATGGAAGAGGTTTTCTCTTGCTTTGCTCCTCAAGAAAGTCGGCCAAAGGAAGAAGAAATGAGAGGATGTTTGGGTCAAATTTTGGTTTAAAAAAAGTTAAGGTCTTGGGTCAAAAGTCCAACCACCAATCCAAACATGACATGTGGCCTCTTGAAGTTTCTAAGCTTATCTCCTTCCTTCCAATGATTCAAGTAGCTAACTAACCTCCAATATCTTCTAACACCATGTAGAATAATATCACTTAGTATTTCATCACCTAATCGGCAAAATTATATCGTACTAGCGGGCCCCACATCTAAACAAATGCACTTCAAGTTATGTACACTAACTTATACTAGGAAAATGATTTAAAAATTGTACTTACTTGTAAAATGTACAAAACATTTAATATTTTCAAAGGACAGTATAAATATAGGCACAGAAAAAATAATACTTGAAAATGTGAAAATTTTCGGGTTCTCACAATAATTCCCTCTATATCCTTTATCCCTATGTATAAAACATAAACATTTAGATTTGCATCTCATTTACGAAAATTAGAAATATGTTAGATCATTTGCTTGACCAAAAATTAGGAGAATTAACCTTTTAAATGTGGATATGGAGGAGTATGGCCCCTTAAGTCTTAGCACGCTTGTATCTCCTCTATAAAAAGGGAAAATCTACTCATGAATCATAGTTCCCCGCACCCGTTATGATGCATTCCTTTAGGTCATGTATACTTGTATATGATTATTTTTTTTCTTCGAGTCTCATATTTTGCATATTCGTGATCTCTTCAAAAAGTCACTCTTGAGCATCACAATTAATGTGATTTTGCACCAAATCAAGCTTTGAAGAGATATTTCGACCCCCCGATATCCATTAGGTCTAAGTTTGCATCCATGTAGTAACCTTTAAATGTGATAAATTTTATAGGTTAAAATAAGAAAATTTTCGACTAAATTACGCAACTAATCTTGATTAGGTTGGAAGGGTGCCTTGGATTTTATCCTTGCCTTCTTTTTTTCAAACCGTGACTCCCGATCCCTTTTCTCTTGATTTTCGAAGATTTGGAGTCGTTTAAAAAGGGTTTTCTTTACTTCTTATTTAAAAATTCATTTTAAGTGACTTGGTACACCTTAACTCAATACCAAGTGGCGACTCCTAATTTTTATTAAAAACCATTTTTAAACTATTATTTTGGGCCAAAAATCATCACACTTTAAGTATCATTTTAGGCCCTTTTGCTTTATTTATTCTCTACAAATCCAAAAAATCATTTTTACTCAAAAATTGATCAAAATTCATTTTTTATAAACCCATAATTTTATATTTTTCAAAAAAAATGGGGTGCGACATCTGCAGTGTGAGAACCCTCACTTGAAACCCTAATTTTCCTTAAGTACATGCTTAATTCTAAGATCTAGACTACTTATTATATGCCCTTACATTACATTTCTTATGTGTTATAACCTTTTATATACATTGCATTTCATTTCTTTTGACTTGAAGTAAAATATTTGCTTGAGTTGATTTTAAATAATTCATCACTTATCTCTTGCCAAGTGACTTTTATTTGTGGTTGGGACTTTGAAAGATAGGTTAGGGGTGTTAAATAAGTATTGGTACATTTGGAAAGGTTGAATTATCATTAGTTAAAAGATTAAGAGAAGGTTTGGACAAGAAGTGGGCTATGTGGCCAAACCCTAGCCAAGTATTTTGTTTGACCAAAGGTTAGAAGATAATTTAAACCATCTTCGACCCCTTTTCTTCATCACCTTGGCCGACTTTCTTGGCATCAAAAGAGGAAGAGAGAGAGCTCCAAATTCTTGCTTTCGAACCCTAATTGATCAAGAGCAATAACCAAAAGAGAAAGATCTTGAGTTAGTGAGAAACTTTCCTCCAACCATAGTGCTTGATCCAAGCTTGAAGCTTTCATTTTGGTGGGTTGATTTGGTGGTTCAAACTTCCTACAAGAGAGGTAAATATTCTTTAAATGATGGTTTTTATGGTGTTTTATCATGTACTTTAAGTTTTAATTGCAAACTACAAGTTGTTTGGTTGAGATTTGGGGTTAATCTCTTGAATTAAACAAGTAGTAGTTGAGGTAGTTAGTATGCCTACCAAGTGTTTGATGAAATGTTTGTACCTTGTTCATGGTTGTTAATGAAGTATTTACATGTTTTAAACCTCTTTTGAGTTAAATCTATGCTTGATATGTGGTTTAAGTGAAAATCATTAAAGGATGAAGGTTGGATGAATAGAGGAAATTATGGACTGTTTTCATTACTATGGCTGACCGGTTTGAGAAGGAAGGGTTTCTTCTTGATTTTTGTGGTTTATTTACCCCTTAATCATGCCTAAGCAACTTGGCTAGAGATTGGTTAAGCTCATGTGTGAATTGGAATGAATTTGGAACAAGTAAAGTGGTTGGAAGGACCACTAGTGGACTGGTTTAGGTTTTCTTAGTGACTAGACTGTTGTAGTCATTTTAATCATGTTTATGTGTTGTATTTTGAGCTCCAATGGTACCAAATGACTTAATCCCCTGTATATTATCATTAGAGGACTGATTTGGGTAAATTTGAAACCAAAACAAATGAAGTTAGCATGAAGAACTAGTGTGCAATTGTTTAGGGTTTAGGGCTGATCCAGGGTTGGAAAATCAGCCGACTTCCCCTGAGCTACTGGTAACTCTAGGAGACGAACTAGAATGTGTGCTTGGTATTGGAAAGCCCTTCGCATCTAGTTTCCAACGCTATTGACGGCACCTAATTCCGACCTTCCTACAGTGGAGATATAGCCGTTTTACCGAGACTGCGCGGGCGCGACTGTTTTACCCGCGAAGAACCTTTTAAGCTTGAATGAAACTTTTCTTTTGCCCAACTTTCTTGCACTTGTCAAACTTGTTTTCTCATGAACTTTTACTGTATTTTGGGCCTAAATTTCACGGTGAATTGAGTAGATTTAACTACTCATTTATTCAACCTAATGAGCTCACTTTTGCTTGGAATTAAACCTAGTTGTTAACGATTTCACTCGTTGCCCTAGGAGTGGGAAACGGTGGTGAACGTAACCGCACGACTTGACGTTTGACTACTACATTGCTTGACAGGTGAGTGTTCCACTACCTGCTACCTGCTTATGTGAACTAACTGAATACTTGAATTCCTATTGTTTGAGCCAACCATGTTTTTGATAAAAATGGAGGCGAACGTGTACTTTATCGCACTCGACCTTTCCCATTTTTCCACTGAGGTTCTGTATACTGTTATTAAGAGATGTGATTTCTCTATATGTGACTATACTTGAGTTGTTTGGGTGATACCCCATCAACTATTGCCACTGTTTGGGTACCCAATCTCATAGGTGAGTCGGTTGGATCGAGCCAGCAAGGGGCTTGGTCGAGACGGCCGATAAACTTTGGGACTATTTACTGATCACTGGAAACCGGTATACTCGAGTATTACCTAACTACTGGTTATGGAGTTCGGGTCCAGTAGGGGGTTGACTGGTGGACGGAAATTGGTAAAAGTAGTGTTCTATGGACTGTATATTCTTTAAATGCAAACGTTGACGGAGAGTCAACGGACCCCGGTATGATCAAGGTGAAGGGAATTTGGTTTTTTGAAAGCCACTCGTATCCTTAAATTGAATTGTGATTTAATTATTATTGTATTGCACGGTATTTACTTGATTATTTTATGCTCTTATATGGTTACATGCTTGCTTGCTTTACTTGGAATCTCACTGGGCTTTAGCTCACCCCACTTCCTTTGTTTTCCTCAACAGATCGGGGACGGGCTTTTGGTCAAGAGCTTTCTTAGTTTTATTTCGCTTGAACTTGTAATCCCTCTTGTTAAGATGACTTTAATTTTGACTTTTGTAAGTTTAAATACTTAAGTTCGACTTATGTTATGTAATTGTAGTATGGAATGGTAAGTGTGACGTTTAGTTGACTTTTAACTTTTGGAAAGTTGGCTTGTTGATTAATTGCCATTTAAGGTTTGTTGCCGTTTGATTTGAAGTTATTCCACTGGGTATTTTGAGTTACTAGTTCTTTGATCGACTGAGTCCCGGCGAGAGTTGAGCAGGCAGTCCGCTGATACCTTAGGATTCGCCCTAGGGAGAGGTGGGGCTGTCACATGCAGACCTCGATAATTGTTATGAGGAAGGAGGGACTAATTTGGCTCCCTTTTACGAACGGAGAGTTCACAATTAGTTCTACGTGGGAGTTGTCAAGACAGAGGAACAATATGTTGCCAACAATGAAGTTGATTTGGAATTCAATGGTTCCTTTGCAAATTTCTTTCTTTGGGTGGAGAGTGATGCGTAATTTTCTTCCGCTAGATTACAATCTCCAGCTGCGCAGGCTTCCTTTTGTTTCAAGATGTGTATGTTGCTCTAGTGCTATAGAGACGATGAGACATTTTTTTATCGATGAGGAGGTAGCAAGGCAGGTTTGGCAGCATTTTGCATGGATGTTTGGTTTGACATTGCAACCTTCAGCTTGTATCTCTACTTTGCTTTTGACTTGGTTTATGTCCTCACCAAAAGGAAATTATAATCACTTACACTGTGCTCTCTCAGTGATTTGTGATATGGTTTTTATGGCGCAGTGGGAATGGGTGCTAGATTTCAAGCTCAAAGCTTCCAAGGTGAGAATGTTATTTTTGAAGTTAACAAGTTCTTGAAGGTTTTGGGTGGTGCTAAGATGGTTCATAAGTACCACTTAGAGGGTGATTTTGATACTAATGTGACCTCTTATTTTCGAGTACGGAAAGGCCTAACAAGAGGAGTGCATTTGGTAGCTTGGTGTAGGCCGTCATTGGGTTACTATAAATTGAATATTGATGCTAGTGTCAAGGGTACTAAGGCTTCAGGGGGAGATATATTGAGAGATGTGGAAGGTAAGATGATATTTGCATTCTTTAAACATCTTGGTGGTTCTTTTGTTCCTGAGGCAGAGGCATTAGCCTTGATGCATAGGTTAAAGCTTTGTTGAAATGAAGGAATCACCAGTATTAAAGTGGAGGTGGATTCTGCTTTACTGGTTCAATATGTAAATGCTGGGTCTTTGGGGCCTTGGCCTCTCTGGATGAGATTGGATCAAATTTGCATGCTTCTTCAACAACTACATGGCTCACTATCCCACATTTTCAGACAAACTAATTTAGTGGCTGATTGATTAGCATCTTTGGCTTTTTTGGATGTTGTACTTTTATTTATTTTGGTCAGCTTCCTCCTCTTATTGGGAAGATTATGATTGCTGTTTCGGTTAGTTGTCCCATGGCTAGAATTTGTGATGTAAGAGAGTAATCCTTTAATCAGTGTATTGGAGGCTATGTTTCCCTTTAATCATTAATAAAATTGGGGTGGAACCCCTCCTCATGTATGGGGTTTGCCGAAAAAAAAACCACTTCACTCTCTCATATTCGTACGTTAACCTCAGAGTCTCAAATAGAACCAAAGTGCATTTTAGAATAAAAAAAACAAATTGCATCAAATTGGAGTAAGAAAATCTAGCAAGTGATGATACTAGATCCTAAGATTGAGAGTAATCTTGTCAAAGTGAAAGATTTTTTGAATAGTTGAAATTTCTTACAGGTAATTATTTTGATTAATAGGAATAAGTTTGAGTTTGATCCAAGGAAATAATTATCATGTTCCTCTTAGTGTTATGAATATCTACCTCTTATTTGCTATTTCACTTTAAAATTTTTGTTTCTTTTAGCTAATGAGTTCAAAGAAAAAGAAAAAATTTGTAGAAGAAGACCCCTAGAAGAATCAAGAATAGGTTGGCTTTTGTGATGCAAAGTGGAAAATAGACTCTACTAAACTCTCAGACTTCCAATTCCATCAATCAGTAAATATTGTTAACATTTTAACATCTATGATGTTATACTCTGATTTATAAAAAAAAATTATTTGTTCTTTTCTTTTTGAGTTAAAGTATGGGAGTTTATGGGATTATGTTGGAAAATGGAATAAAATTTAGTATGGAAGCTAATTTTGGTCTCCAACAATTGTTCCCCATTGAGGAAGTTTAGATTCAGTACCATGCTATGCTTGCCAAGGTTGGAGTTTGTTGTGAATTTTAATTGAATTATGTTTGACACTAATTCTATCTTATGCTATTATCCAATGATAATTTGGAACAATGAGTCTTTTGGCATACCTATTAATGTATTACTGTTGAAGTAATAGTGTACAAATTGTCTATGGATAAACTTACTATTTATTTTTGAGAGGTTTTGACGTACCTATTAGTGTCTTTAGGAAAATGATTATCAAATTAGGGGAAATTTTGTATAAATTCTTGACGGTACCAGATTCAGGAAATCTCTAGTGCTGTCTAATGGGGACATAGATGGCTCTAGAGTTTTTGATGATTGCCGTTTTTTCTATTAGTCATAACGTTCATGCTTGTGCCATGAAAGTTCCTTTTTAATATGTTTAGTATCAATACTTGAGACTTCAAATCTTCCATTCTTCTAGTCAAGTAATGATTTGGTTTCTTTGCATGAAAGAATAATTGGCAATCTATTGAGATAATATAGGTTAATGTAAGTTTAATCCATTGAGATAATGTAAGGGTACCATTATTTGAATTAAACTTACATTAAGCTTACCAATTTTGGATGTGGGGACCAGTATTAACCGGTTGTACTAGTATTTTAATGTAAAATATTCACAAGTTATGGTAATGATCGGTACTGTAGCATTATCCATAAATATTTCATAAAATTTGTCCTTTCAGGTTATATTCTAGAAGTACTATGAAGCTTAATTTGGCAAGTGACAATTTGTGAAATTGGGTGAATGTGTAAATTCTTTTCATAGGACTTTGAAGTTTTAGTTTCATTTTTTGAATCTGTAATCGCTATTTGAGTTCTTTGTATCAAATGTGGTTTAGTTATTGGTTTGATATGGATTCTCTTGTCCAGTAGTACATGGTTTGATGTGGGTTCTCTTATGAACTTTGGTACAAACGAAAGCCAAATCTCAAATATTTGAGAGTTTGGGGCTATAGAGCTATTGTCAAAATTCCTGAATCTAAGAAAAGAAAATTAGCTGAAAGAGGTGTTGAGTGCATTTCCTTAAGATATGCACAAAATAGCAAGGACTATAGATTCATGATAATAGAGCCTAATGATTCAATATTAGTTAACACAATTATTGAATCAAGAGATGCTATTTTTGATGAGAAAAGATTCACCTCTATATCTAAAGAAATCGACGATGCGCTAAACCAGAATAAATCACCTAAATATAGCTTAAATGATGAAAATAAAATCATTGAACCAAGAAGGAGCAAAAGAGCTAAAAAGGCAAAGTCTTTTGGTTTAGATTTTGTTACTTACCTTGTTGAACAGATGAGGGATGAAATAAGTAATACTATTCCTTATTGTTTTAATATTGTAGCCGACCCTAAAACATTTGGTGAAGCAATGAAGTCACATGATGCTTCATTCTGGAAAGAGGCTATAAGTGAGGAGATGGACTCAATTATGGCGAATAAAACTCAAAACTTAGGAGTAAGTGGATTTACCACCAGGTTGTAAACGAAGGTACTACAAATGGATCTTATAGAAGAAATTGAAGGTGGATGGAACCATGGACAAGTTTAAAGCTAGATTAGTTGCCAAGGGGTTTACTCAGAAATATAGAGTTGATTATTTTGATATTTACTCGCCAGTAGCGAGAATATCTACCATAAGGGTGCTACTTGTGATAGTTTCAATCCAAAAATGGGTAATTGACCAAATGGATGTCAAGATAGCATTTCTTAATAGTGAATTGGATGAAGAAGTGTACATGAAACAACCCGAAGGGTTTGTAGTACCTGGACAAAAGCACAAAGTGTGTAGACTTATGAAGTCCTTGTACGGATTAAAACAACCTCCAAAACAATGGCACCAAAAATCTGACCAAGTAATGCTTGCTAGTGGGTTCAAGACTAACGAGTTGGAGACAAATGTATATAGAGAAGTATACGAGTGGTAAAGGTGTCACTATTTGTTTGTATGTGGATGATATGTTAATGGTACTGATTTAGAACAAGTCAGTAAGACCAAAAAGTTGCTATCATGCAAGTTCAAAATGAAGGATATGGGAGAGGCAGACGTTAATTTGCTATAAAGGATATGCAAGTTGCTATCAAGCAAGTTCAGAATAAGAAATAAGAGGGAGCAAAGACAAATTTTGCTTTCACAATCTCATTACATTGAGAAGATTATTAGTCATTTCAGTCATCAAGATTGTAAATCTGCCTTAACTCCATTGATATGAAAATTGACTTTGTTAAACATGTTGGTGATGTTGTGTCTCAATTGGATTACGCCAAAGTGATTGGATGTTTGATGTATGCAATGACATGTATAAGGCCAGATATAGCCTTTACTATAGTGGCTATGCTTCAGTATTAAAAGGTTATTCAGATGCTAATTGGTTGACAAATAAAGATGATCATTCTTCTACGAGTGGTAGGGTCTTTATGTTAGGTGGAGGAGCAATTTCCTGGGCATCCAAGAAGCAAACATCCATAACTGAATCCACCATGGTAGCTGAATTTATAGCTTTGGCTTCAACTAGCAAAGAAGCTGAATGGTTATGAAATTTGCTACACAAGATACCAATGTAGCCAAAGCCAATTTCACCAATGTCAATACATTGTGATAGCGCTGCTATGCTTGCTAAAGCTTATAGCCAAGTGTACAATGGCACATCTAGACATGCTAGATTAAGGCATAGTCTTAGTAAGGGATTTGGTCATGAATGGTGTGATAACCATAGATTTTGTAAGATCAAAAGAGAACCTGGATGATCCTTTAACTAAGGGATTAACAAAGGAAATGATGATTAAAACATCTAAAGGGATAGGATTGAAGTCCAATCCATGAATCACAAACAATGGAATCTCGATTCAACACTAGTTTTAACAACTAGTCTTGAATTCAATGAGTAAAAATACATTGATATAGTGGTTTGAATACTACAAACATCCCTAAAGATGTAGTGTGATTTTTCCCACTTGAAATTGGAAGGCTGAACTTAGAGTTCCTATCAAGTCTTGTAAAATGCTACAAATTACGAGGGCATTAAGAGCTTGCCTATATGAATGTTGGATTGATGTCATCCATAAAGTTTAGGACCTAACTTTGAACACGTTCATGAAAGGATAGGGATACAAGATCTAATGTATCACTTGTATAAACAACTTGAACAGAAGTGAATGTATGTGTGTTAATTTATGTGGCTTGTTGCATATACTCTTGATTCAAAGCTTGTCTACCAAGTAGTATTAACAAGTTACAATCAATTAACACTAAGACAATGGTTCAATCGAAAGATACCATTATTTATGCATATATTATTAGAATTTTTTAGTGATCCATAAAGAAATTTTCAATATGTTGAAAATGGCGGGGGATTGTTGGAATATTTTCAAATATTGAAAATCTGGACAAAATTCTGGAAGTAGCTTTCTGCGTTTCATTCGCAACATTTCAACCGTCATTTGAAAAGATACAACTCCAGACATGTTTCTAATGGTTAATAATTGTTTAGGGGATATAAAATCTTATTTATATAGATCAATTTGTGGTCTTTTGGCTATGGACCAAAAGGATTTACAAACTCTAAAAATATTTCTGCTCTTCTTTTCTTTGTTCTTTGGGGGTTGTAACAAACTTAGCGCAGAGTTTTTGCAACCAAACTTCATCTTCTCCTAGACGATATTCATCCTTGGTATTTTGCACATTATAGTGGACAAATAATGCTTTAAGGAAAGTTGTTTGTAATCACGATTTGAAGCCTTTTTCTAGTTAGTTTTGCAACCATTTCATAGTGTTCTCTTTGTTGTTGTTCCAACATTAATAAGGGGTGTTTTAGGATTTACGTAGTAGATGCTCATTAGTTCCAGTAGGTAGAGAGAGATAAAAGCAAAAATAGAGATAGAAAGGAAGGAAAATTTTCTAAAAACTAGGAAAATAGGGTTGATTGACTAGCCCTGTTCAGACACACTTTTCACCTTTATTTTAGCTTCTTTTTGATTGATTCTTTTTTTTTCTACATACTATACAGATGTAGTATAATAACTTTCAACGTGAGCAAACAAATATAAGGCTACCAAAATTTGATGCCAAATTTAAAAAAAAATCAACCCTAGTGTCCGAAATTCTTAGAACTTGGAGTCGCGTTTGTAGCTTCAAAGTCTATTTGTTTTGGATCATCTTCGACTAAAACCTCCGCATAACTTCATCTACCCTTTGTCTTTCGTTTAATGAAGAATAAATTCATGTTTGACTAGAGAAACTTCTCTTGTGGCTCCTTTTTGGGTTGCAAATGGTAGATCTTTATGTGAATGTTTTGGATCTATGACTTTTGATAAGTTTTGCTGCTTTTCGCCTTTAGTTTAGCTTCTTTTTGATTGATTCTTTTTTTTCTACATACTATACAGATGTAGTATAATAACTTTCAACGTGAGCAAACAAATATAAGGCTACCAAAATTTGATGCCAAAGTTGTGAGAAAATCAGCCCTAGTGTCCGAAATTCTTAGAACTTGGAGTCGAGTTTGTAGCTTCAAAGTCTATTTGTTTTGGATCATCTTCGACTAAAACCTCCGCATAACTTCATCTACCCTTTGTCTTTCGTTTAATGAAGAATAAATTCATGCTTGACTAGAGAAACTTCTCTTGTGGCTCCTTTTTGGGTTGCAAATGGTAGATCTTTATGTGAATGTTTTGGATCTATGACTTTTGATAAGTTTTGCTGCTTACCATCTTAGTAATCCAATCATGCAATTTCCATGGACCTTTGTTTGGTTTTAAGAAACAACATGGGGTTGGAGTCAATGTTGTAGTTTGAGTTTTAGATGTTATTTTGCATGATTTATGGCATTTAGGGATTTTGTTTGATGTTTTAGATGCATTCACAACATTGTAAGGATCGTGATCGTGTCAAAATTTGATGTCAAAAGTCATTGATTTTTTTCTGGCAAGAGTTTTGGCTATGTGGCCGCAATATTTTCTAGATTCCGACCATAGGTAGGACAAATGCAAAAAAAAATTTCTGTTTTCCTTTTCTTTCTATTTTCCATGGGTTGCTTTTGTTTTTCTTTTTGGACCTGATGCAAGAATAAGTTTGTCCCCTTTTAAGTTGAGCCATGGATAAAGATGGATGTTTGGGGAGTGTGGCCTAATCTTTAGTTTATCTAGGGTTTGTTCATGTGGTTTATGCTAGATTATCTATTGATTTTAACTTGGGCCAAGAGTCTTAGCCCAAATGCTCAAGATTTGTCTATGATCATGAATTAGAAATTTTCTTGTCTTCATTTTTCTCTTGATATGTAATTTTGACATTTTGTATATTTTAAGCACTCTTCAATTTTCTGGAAAATTTGTTTGTGCTCTTATAATAGCAAGTTTAACATCTAGGTCCACAATAAATATTTGCAATATGGCCCCGTAATGTTTTGCATAATTATGCTAAGGCCTAAAAAATTGTGAAAATGGATAGAATTCCCTCTTTTGGAGTCTTGGTCCCCCTGTTATGATGCTTATGCATATGTTTGTGAATTAATTTTGGTTTTGAAGAAATAGACAACTCTCTCTTCCCTCACTTAGCCGCTACTTTAAAAGGAAAATACCCCTATTATCCTTTAAATTTCTTTTATGTACTCTTATGTGTTTATATGTTTTATGTGTTTTTCTTTTATTTATTTATTTTAAACTTTTATTCATTTTTATGTTTGTTTAATTGAAGTCTTATGATTATTTTGAGGGTATTTAAATACTCAAATTGTAATAGATAGGTTGTATTCTCTTGTGTAAGAAATGTAATTAGAGTCTTGGTCCCCCTGTTATGATGCTTATGCATATGTTTGTGAATTAATTTTGGTTTTGAAGAAATAGACAACTCTCTCTTCCCTCACTTAGCCGCTACTTTAAAAGGAAAATACCCCTATTATCCTTTAAATTTCTTTTATGTACTCTTATGTGTTTATATGTTTTATGTGTTTTTCTTTTATTTATTTATTTTAAACTTTTATTCAATTTTATGTTTGTTTAATTTAAGTCTTATGATTATTTTGAGGGTATTTAAATACTCAAATTGTAATAGATAGGTTGTATTCTCTTGTGTAAGAAATGTAATTAGATAGGCAATATAATATATAGGTTTTATTTTTGCAAAAAAATAAAATTAGTTAGATAAAAAATTTCTGTTTTCCTTTTCTTTCTATTTTCCATGGGTTGCTTTTGTTTTTCTTTTTGGACCTGATGCAAGAATAAGTTTGTCCCCTTTTAAGTTGAGCCATGGATAAAGATGGATGTTTGGGGAGTGTGGCCTAATCTTTAGTTTATCTAGGGTTTGTTCATGTGGTTTATGCTAGATTATCTATTGATTTTAACTTGGGCCAAGAGTCTTAGCCCAAATGCTCAAGATTTGTCTATGATCATGAATTAGAAATTTTCTTGTCTTCATTTTTCTCTTGATATGTAATTTTGACATTTTGTATATTTTAAGCACTCTTCAATTTTCTGGAAAATTTGTTTGTGCTCTTATAATAGCAAGTTTAACATCTAGGTCCACAATAAATATTTGCAATATGGCCCCGTAATGTTTTGCATAATTATGCTAAGGCCTAAAAAATTGTGAAAATGGATAGAATTCCCTCTTTTGGAGTCTTGGTCCCCCTGTTATGATGCTTATGCATATGTTTGTGAATTAATTTTGGTTTTGAAGAAATAGACAACTCTCTCTTCCCTCACTTAGCCGCTACTTTAAAAGGAAAATACCCCTATTATCCTTTAAATTTCTTTTATGTACTCTTATGTGTTTATATGTTTTATGTGTTTTTCTTTTATTTATTTATTTTAAACTTTTATTCATTTTTATGTTTGTTTAATTGAAGTCTTATGATTATTTTGAGGGTATTTAAATACTCAAATTGTAATAGATAGGTTGTATTCTCTTGTGTAAGAAATGTAATTAGAGTCTTGGTCCCCCTGTTATGATGCTTATGCATATGTTTGTGAATTAATTTTGGTTTTGAAGAAATAGACAACTCTCTCTTCCCTCACTTAGCCGCTACTTTAAAAGGAAAATACCCCTATTATCCTTTAAATTTCTTTTATGTACTCTTATGTGTTTATATGTTTTATGTGTTTTTCTTTTATTTATTTATTTTAAACTTTTATTCAATTTTATGTTTGTTTAATTTAAGTCTTATGATTATTTTGAGGGTATTTAAATACTCAAATTGTAATAGATAGGTTGTATTCTCTTGTGTAAGAAATGTAATTAGATAGGCAATATAATATATAGGTTTTATTTTTGCAAAAAAATAAAATTAGTTAGATAAAAAATTTCTGTTTTCCTTTTCTTTCTATTTTCCATGGGTTGCTTTTGTTTTTCTTTTTGGACCTGATGCAAGAATAAGTTTGTCCCCTTTTAAGTTGAGCCATGGATAAAGATGGATGTTTGGGGAGTGTGGCCTAATCTTTAGTTTATCTAGGGTTTGTTCATGTGGTTTATGCTAGATTATCTATTGATTTTAACTTGGGCCAAGAGTCTTAGCCCAAATGCTCAAGATTTGTCTATGATCATGAATTAGAAATTTTCTTGTCTTCATTTTTCTCTTGATATGTAATTTTGACATTTTGTATATTTTAAGCACTCTTCAATTTTCTGGAAAATTTGTTTGTGCTCTTATAATAGCAAGTTTAACATCTAGGTCCACAATAAATATTTGCAATATGGCCCCGTAATGTTTTGCATAATTATGCTAAGGCCTAAAAAATTGTGAAAATGGATAGAATTCCCTCTTTTGGAGTCTTGGTCCCCCTGTTATGATGCTTATGCATATGTTTGTGAATTAATTTTGGTTTTGAAGAAATAGACAACTCTCTCTTCCCTCACTTAGCCGCTACTTTAAAAGGAAAATACCCCTATTATCCTTTAAATTTCTTTTATGTACTCTTATGTGTTTATATGTTTTATGTGTTTTTCTTTTATTTATTTATTTTAAACTTTTATTCATTTTTATGTTTGTTTAATTGAAGTCTTATGATTATTTTGAGGGTATTTAAATACTCAAATTGTAATAGATAGGTTGTATTCTCTTGTGTAAGAAATGTAATTAGATAGGCACTATAATATATAGGTTTTTTTTTTGCAAAAAAATAAAATTAGTTAGATAAATATAATAGATAAGTTATATAGGTTTATTATTTTATATTTTTCCTTTTAGATTATACTTAGGGCTCCCAATGTAATAGTTAGGTTTTATGTGCTTGTGTGGTTGTGTGCTATATACTTATGTGTTTTATTTACTTTCTCTAAAATTTTGTATTTAGATATTATATCTATATGCTATGTGCTCTACATACTTTACGTGCTCTATGTGTTTATTTATTTTGATTATACTCTATATACTTTATTTATTTATAATGAGTTCATGGCGTCACCACACAAGTCTAACACTAATTGTGGTTTTTCTCTCCAATTTCTCACTATTCCAATATTTGTGAAAACTTGTAGAAATGGATTAGTCCAATGCTAGATCCTTGAACCATCTACGCACTAGATTCATACTTTTGTGTGATATTTATTGCATTTCATGTATTTTTTTTTTCATTTTAGGTTTTTTTCAGTTTAGGTTATTTCCATTAGCATGATATATTCTCTTATATTATTCCTTTATCCCTATATGCACAAACTATATCATTTAGACTTGCATTTCATTTAACTAATTAGAAAATAGGTTTTCCATTTGCTTGTCTAAGTTAGAAGAGTCACCATTCGAATATGGAAAATGGGCGAGTATAGCTTCTTAACTTTAGCATGCTATTTACCTATCTATAAGAAGAAAATTTGTGTCATGAATTTTAGTTTTCTGTACCCGTTATGTTGCATTCCTCTCTTTTCGATCATTTATATAGATATATATCATAATTTTTTTTCTTCGAGTCTCATCTTTTACATTTTCATGACCTCTTCAAAGATCATTCTTGAGCTACATAATTAATGTGATTAATACCAATTAAATTTTGAAGGAACATTTCATTCCTCCTAATATTCTCTAGGTTTATGTTTGCATACATATAGAAGCATCCGAATGTCATAAATTTAGAGGTTAGATTATGAAAATTTGTTACTAAATCTCGTAGTTAGTCTTGGCTAGGTTAAAAGGGTGCCTTAGATTTAAGTCCGATCAAATCTTTGCCTTCTCTTTTTTTCAATCGTGACTCCTAAACCCTTTCTCTCATTTTCAAAGATTTGGAGTTGTCCAAAAGGGTTTCATTTATTATTTTTTAAATATTTTTTGGAATGACTTGATACACCTAAACTCAATACCATGTGGCGACTCTCATTTTTTAAAACCTCTTTTTAGACTATTATTTTGGGTCCAAAACCATCGCGAATTTTATGTCCTATTTTAGACCCTTTTTCTTTAGTTTCTAAAATAAAAAAACTCATTTTTTATAAATACCTTTTCTTTTATTTCAAAAATGGGGCGGGACAGCTTGATGACTGCATTGGGGATTACTAGTGAGTCCAAAGACTTGGTTTAGTCAATTGTTTTTTCTTTTCTAACCTTTTTACATATCACATTTGGATATTTTAGATTGCATTTTTCTTTTTTAGGGCCTTTTGCATCTCACACTCGTATTCATCCCCTGTTCTTCGTGTATATAATGAATGGTTTGTTTAGTTTCATTTATGTACTTGTATCGCACTTTCAATTTGGGGTAGGAGATAATATTACTCTAGAGTCTTCATACGTGTTTAATGATGTTAATCCCTCCCTTCAAAAGAGCACTTTATACATGCATACGTTGTTTCTTATAGTCCTTCATTTTTCCTTTGAGTGGTTGTCACACCACTCCTCCCTATTAGGATTAGGATCGATTCACTTTGGACATGCGGCAGTGGCGCGACGTGCACGTAACAATGTCTGAGGGATCACTCGAGCCACTGACTTAGGGTCTTGGGATTGATGACTCTTTGGTTTTTGGTTTGGAAGCTTGGGGATCTAAAACTTTATCAAGTCTTAGATGCATTAGTAAGACCAACCTCATGCATCCATATTAGAAATTGTTTAGGATAGAGTCTACCTTACCTTATTAGGAACACTAGACACGAGCGGAAGAATTCTACCTCTCTTTCTTTTCTTTACTTATATTTCTCTATTATTTTATTTCTTCAATATGTTATGTGTTATTTATCAACTAAACTAACCTTCCTTTTTCTTCACTTTCATGCATTCATAAACCTTAGAAATAAGAATCCTGGCATGGTTGTGACGCCCCCACTTCTCCCTAAAGCGAACCAAAGGGTATCCGCGGGACGCCTGCCCAGCTCTCGCCAGGACTCACTACAATCCATAATTCAAAAGTTCGAAATACATCAAATAATTTCAATATATAATTAAAGTACTCCAAAATATTGCATGCTTACAATTACTTAGCTTTCAAGCTTAATACAAGCCAAAGAATATGTACTACAACCATCCGTTATAATACAACTTAAGGTCTTCAAAAGAGAACATTCTAGTACTATTCACGAGCACTCTTGGTTTCGAACTCTGTTAAGGAAAACAAAAACGTGGAATGAGCTATACAATCCAGTGAGGTTCCAAGACACTCTAACAGTTCTAATAAATCAAGTAATTTGAACATACCACATATATGGTTCCAGGTTGCATATTGGGCACATTAGCATGAGACGGTGTTCATTGTACGATTAATTTAAGCATAACACAGGTATAGTTCGAGATTGCACATTGGCACATAGCATGGAATAGTCATCATTGTACGAGTAATTTGAGCATAATACAAGCATGGTTTAAGATTTCATCATGGCACATTAGCATGATACAGTTATCAATAAGCAAAAATAAACACATATTGAAGGATACGTGTGTTCCAGTAGAACCATTTCGGTCAACTTCACCTGATGACTCCAGTGATCCCCTCGGTTGTCTGGCCATCACCTTATCCCTGCCAGTGGTAATACTCGAGTATACCGAAACGGTGTCCCAGGGTTGCAACCTACCGACCGAGCCCAATCCTGGCTCGAGTAGGTTAGTAACCAAGGGCAGGGCCCAGTTCAACTTAGAGTTTTACAACATGCACAAGTAATCAAGCAAATTAATAAACGGTAATAATTTGTCATTTTAAGTAGGTAATGAGATAAAGTACACACTCGCCTTAAATGATGGCAATTTCATAAGAGCAATTATACGTAACACTTAACATTCCAAACACGTAAGAAATATGCCATAATTTTATATGAATACGAAATTCATGGTAATCAAGTAGTCAAGTAAATCGGTGAACAGTAACTAATCACGTAAGCAGGTAATCAAGTAAATTGGCAAACGGTAACGGTTAACGGTTAACGGTAAGTAGTCACGGTTAATTAATAGACATTATTCATCTTAGTAGGCCGCCTATTGGCCATCTATTTTTACCACTTAAGAGTCGAGGAGATTCACTCCAATCGACTTATGCAACCATAGCATAATCAATCATTGAAACGCTTCATGTAAATATGCATTTCAAGTATTTCATATCGAGTAATTCAAGTACATTTTACTTAAATGAGAATGAATGCGGTAACACTTAACACATAATGACCATGGAGTAAACATATCATAAAGCTATTCAAATCATGTACTCCTATATGGAACACTCACCAAACAATTCAAGTAGTATAGCACACTTGGGGATTAGGCGTCCACCATGGGATCCTCTTGTAGGTCCTCGCGAGTGCCTGAGCATTTAATAATGAACCGCTATTTAGAAACCCAAATTATCACAAAAGGTTGCACACTTGTGTAATCTAGAGAAATCCTACGAAAGTGAGCCTTAACTTGCTCAATTTCAAGGTTCAAAAGTGGTGTTTAGACACACAAGGAGAAACTAGTTTTCCTTCTTGAAAACAAGTCCAAAATGGTCAAGTAGTGTCGAAAGATAGGGAAGAGTCTTGAAAACTCAATTCCCTTCAAGTTTGGAAATTTCCAGATTTGAGGTGTATTTTTGGAAAATCATAACTCACTCTCCGTAAGTCCAAAATTGGAAAAACTTGGTACCGTTGGAAACTTCTTCCAAAGTACTAAAAGTTCCTAGAAGACACTTTTCCATGATTCCAAAAATTAGCTCAAAGTTGCTGTTTTAAGCTTGCAAAACAGTTTTGAGGTTGGTTTTTTCGCCAAATTTGAAAATTCGGCAAAAATCACAGAATTCGATCTAATCTCTGAAATTCGAAACTCCATTAGAGTTGCAAACAAGGTTTAAAATCCAACAAACGGAGCAAGAATCGGACTTTTGAGCACCAAGATACAGTAGCTCAAAGTTGCTGAAAAATTGAAGCAATTAGGCAATTTTCCAGGTTGAAGTCACGAACTTTGGGTCTTTGTTTAAGCATCGAAATGAAATCGGATTGGTACCAAATTTGGCAGTATAATACTAGCATATGAGGGATATCACTCTATCAAATTTCATGGAAAAATTCATTCGGGAAGCTAGTGAACAAAGCCACTAAAGTTTCCAAAATTCCAAAGGCAATCTGCCTTGTACTTGTGTTTTCTCTTTTCCAAACATTTGGCCAATGAAAATCCTCAAACATTATTCATTTATGAAGACAAGGTCTATGATACATCCAAGATGTATTTGGTAGGTGAATAACACCAAAAATTTCGAAATATTAAGTCCCAAATCAAAGTGGTCACAAGTCAGTCCAAAATGAGGGTTTTCAAACTCTGAGTCAGTTTTCAATTTTAGCCACAACTCACTCAATTCAACTCGGAATTGAGCATGGTCAGTGGCGTTGAAAAATAGATTCATAAAGATACAATTTCTTAGAAGAAATCGTTTTCAAAATAGGTCCACAACTAGATCATATTTGAGCATCAAGTCGCTGCTCAAAACAGGGCATTCAGTGCAGACGAGAAACAGAACTGTCAACTTTACAAGGTTGGTACGTAACACTCGGGCGGAATCCGAACATCCATTTTATACCCGTTGCAAATCTGGGACTGTCTAGTTCTATTTTCCGTAAACAGCACTCAATTTTGACATCGGAACAAAAAGATATGGCCAAACAAGAACATGCCAGGGTAGTGACGTGAAAAGTTTTCCAGGTTTGCTACCTTACGAAATTTCAACATTTGGCCAACCAATTCATGGAATTTTTGATGAAAATTTCTACACATCTCATACAACATATAAACATCATAAATAAGCCATTAGATCCACAACCATTTGCCCTAAAGGCCACGGACAACACAAGGGCAGAATCGGAAAATTTCTACCTTTCACCTCCTTTGAGCTATCTTTCATATCCTCACTTATTTCTACTAATTTAAGCACTAAGCCAACAATAACACATTAAAACTCATCAAATCAGTCCATCAATCCATAGTGGGAGTTCATAGAGCTCACACACAAGATCTATAACAATATAAAGCCACCCACATGAATCTACAACCGTATAAGTGCAATCTAACGTATATAATCGAAGATTCAAGGTGTTGATCATTGGTTACCTCTTTGGATTGCTAAAACAGAAATTTTTGGACCTTTGAACTCCAAGAAAAACCGTGAAAATGAAGCCCTCTCCTAGCTCAAGTGAATCTTCAAGTTATTTGCAAGATGGGTTGAAAGTTTTGAGTGATTTGGTGAAAGAATGAAGCAAGCAATGGAAGAGCTTTTGGTGTTCTTTTCCTTCCTTGGTTGGTCGGCTGTCTTGGAGCTTAAGAGAAAGAAATGGCTGATGGTAAGGCTTGTTGAGGAAGCTTGGTGGTTGGTTAGCTTTATGTGCTCAAAAGTCAAACTCTCGCGTTTTGTGCTCGATTCCTCTCGAGTTCGTTTCACTTGTGCACTAAACCTCTAATACACTTCCTTTAACACTAATATTATTCACTCTTAATAGTCTATCAATAATTTCTAGAATCCTCCAATTAGTCGAGCGCGCGAAAACGCGAATTTCCGACTTGTGCGCGATAAAGCGAAATTTCTAATAAATTCTTATAACGATAGTATAACTAACTATTATTTGAGTATTTAAACTTACAAATAACCATTTTAGGGCTAATGTCCAAGTCTCCAATTTTCCAGGCTTATTATGTCCTCCATTCGATTATTGACTCCAATCGCGTATTCACTATTCTCACTTATCTAGCCTTCCAAAAATTAATTTTCGTAACAAGTCATTTAAAAAATACATGTAAGCCATAGTTCCATGTAATTGGGTCTAAAAAGGTTGAAATAAAATATTTAGAGAAAACGAGTGAGTAAATTATTAATTAAGCAAGTAAAATAAAATAAAATAGGGAAAATTGCGGGTCCTCACAACCTCCCCTCCTTAAAAGAATTTCGTCCTCGAAATTCATACCTTCCGTAATCTCAATAACCCTGAACTTTGTTGCGTGATCATTTCATGTGTTCTTGCAGATGCCGCTGTTCGGTTTCCTCCTCTATTGATCGTCGGGGAATAGTTCTATTTCCTTGTGAAGTAGTTGTTTCTCGTGAATACCGCTTTGGAAAGTCATGAACTTTATGGTTGGTGCTCCCACATCCCATACACTTTCGTCCCTTCAGCCCGCAGTTTTCTTCGGTATGATTCGTCCTTCCACAATATCCACGGTCGGACGAGGCATTGTGATTTGACTTACTTGCGAGGTTTTCTTTGATTGTATCTGTCTTACTGGAGTTCTTCGTGATGTAGTCCCTTCTGGTTCCTTTATCATGAGTGGTGCAGGAAACGATAGTCTTATTCCATCCATTCCTTTTCTATCTTTGGGTGGTGGTCCAATTTCCTTTAGTTTACTATCGGATGGATCTCTTTTCCTCGCTTGAAAGGCTCTCAGTTGAGATTTTGTCCTTTCCACCCTTTGCGCTTTCTCGAGAGCGTCACTAAAGTTTCAATTTGTGCTGCGGCAAGGGCATCTTTGTGAGGACGTGTAAAATTCCTTATATTTTTCTTAAAATCCCCTTTAATTTGGAAATTATTACTTTACAATAGCTTTACTACACATTCACTTTCCCAATAACTACAATTAATCATAGAACCAAGGGTTTCCCTTTTACTTGCATCGTTAAGACAAACTAGGGTTTTTACGTCTTTTCGTAGTATGAGTAATCGGTACAAAGTGTGTACTAAATTTAGTAATTCCGAATGAGTTTTAGATGATATTAAGTGTGTGATTAGAAGTGATAATAATAAGTTAGTGAATTAGAGGTTAAAACCCTAGTAATACACGATTTAAGGAAAATCGGCTTGAACCGATCGGTACCGTTCACTACCGATTGAACACACCACTGGACTACCACTTTCTTACCATAACATATCCTTGATATTAGTGCAAATATCATCCTTAATTAGTTCTTGTTTGGCCGAAATTCTTGACTAGAAAAAGGAAAGGAAAAGACAAAATTTAAGATGAAATCTTCAAGTGACAAGTGGAGGGCATCCAAGCAATTTTGACCTAAACCAAGACTAACCTTCTTAAATCTTCTAGGACTTCATTTTTCTTTCTTTTCTTCTCATTATGGCCGAACCTCAAGAGGGAAAAAAGGGAGAAAACACTACTTCATACCATCTTGATTTCTAGTTGATTTGAGTGAAAAACAAAAATCTAAACCGGTTAATCTTCTAGTTGAGAGCTTAGGAAGCTTGGTGTACCAAAGTTTTGAAGGAAAGGTGAAGGATTGTTCTTGTAAGCATCTTAAAGAGGTATTATAGCTATCTTCCCTTATTGCTTCTTTACTTTTGCCCAATTTTGTAGAACAACCCATACTTGTGGTTTATGATGGTTATTTCCATGGTTCTTGTGGCTTATGATAGTTATTTCCATGGTTTTGAGGCTTAGGGTGATTTATTTGAGTTAGGGTTTTGGAATTTTTCAATCATAAATCTTGTTGTTTAGATGGTATATGGTGTCTATAATCTTGTGTAGGAGGTTGAAGTAGTGATTCAAGCTAGAAAAGTGAAGTTTACACCATGAATTCATAAAATTCCAGATTAGGGTTCTTATATTGCCCTGTTCTGACCAGTTCTGTTCGCCCCAGGATGGAGGCCGAATTTGTGATACCCCCAACTTTTAGGATAATATTTTTATTTAGTCTCAACGAGGATATTACGGTTTCTTTATTTTATTTTTGTTTTAAGACATCGTTTTATTTTAAAGCCTAGAAACCCTACTTGTACTCAAAATCCTAGTTTTACTTGTGACTAACCGGTTTTTGTTAAATCTCTCATAGTTTAATCGAAACCCTAATTTTAATCTATGGAGTTGTAAAATCCCTTTTATTTTTCTTAAAATTCCTTTTTATTTGGCATTTATTCCCTTAGAATAGCTTTACTACTCATTCACTCCCTCAGTAGCTACAATCAACCATAGAATCAAGGGTTTTTCTTTTAGGTTCCTAGTTTCGGGTAAATTAGGGTTTTTGCGTATTTTGGCCGCGTGATCACTTGGTGAGGTGTGTGTGCTAAATTTGGTGATTAAGAGTGAGTTTTAAATAAGAAAATATGTGTGATTAGAAGTAATAATAATAAGTTAGTGAATTATAAGTTAAAACCGTAGTACGTGCGAAATAAGGAAAAATGGGTTGAACCGATGTGTACCGTTCGTTACCGATTGAGTGCACCACTTGAACATTACTTTATTACCTTAATCTCCTTGTTATTAATTGATTAAAATCAGCCCCAAAATATCTTCGAGACAGCTGAAATGTTTGACCAAGAAAAAGAGAGAAAAGAAAAAAAAATAAAAAGCCATCTTGAGTTGACACTTGTTGGCAATCCATGAAACTTTGACCAAATGATTTTCCTTCCTTCTTATCTTTCTTCTTGGCTGATTTTTTATTCATTTCTTGCTGGTTTTGGTCGTGACTTAGGAGAGAAAAGAGAGGAAGAAAGCTTGCAACTTCAAACCCTTGAATCAAGCTTGTTTGAGTGAAATCAATAAAACCAAACCGATTAAACTTACCTCTTGGTGATTGGAAGACTTGGGGTGCTGAACATTTGGGGAGAAAGTGGTTTGTTTCTCACTTACAAGGTGTTTTGGAAGGTATTATGGCTGTCTTCCTTTATTTCTTCCTTACTCTTGCTTAAGTTTGTATAACAACCTATACTTGTGGCTTATGATAGTTATTTCCATGGTTTTGAGGCTTATGGTGGGTTATTTGAGTTAGGTTTTGGGAATTTTTCAATCATAAATCTTGTTGTTTAGATGGCATATGGTGTCTATAATCTTGTGTAGGAGGTTGTAGTAGTGATTCAAGCTAGAAAAGTGAAGTTTACACCATGAATTCATAAAATTCCAGATTAGGGTTCTTATGTTGCCCTGTTCTGCCCCAATTCTATTCGGCCATGATGGAGGCCGAATTAGGATTACTCAAAACCTGAAAAGTTGTAGGCAATGATGTTATTTAGCTTCCTGTAAAATTTGAGCTTGATCGGAGCACGGTAGGGTGTGAAATGACCGAAATACCCTGACTGCCACAAGCTTCAATTCGTAAACAGTTTTGTGAATTCACCAGTTTGGCTTCGTTTTTTCACCCTGATTCGTATCCAATCAGCTTTTGGCCAAAACATAAAAACTTGTAGCCCTATGTTTTATATTTCCAATGCCTCTGAAAACACCTCAAACGGAATTGTGTAGCTTGAGCTATTTACCAGTTAAAGTCAGTGCTGACAACCAGACTGATCATGAATTTTTGGATCTGTAATTTGCTAATTTGACCTAGATAAACTGTGAATTAGGTTAAGCAGCCTTCATCAAAGTTGTAACCCTTTGTCTTAGCTTCGAAATGGTATAAATTTTACCCCAAACCGATAGGCGTAGCTTTAGTTGTGACCGAAACGCCAAGAGACGTCAAATCTGCCATTTAGCTATTTGCCTTTAAACTTGATTTCCGATTGCCTTGTTAAGATTTGTGTTGTAATTGGATTATTTTGAGCCCAGTTGAAGGGCTATTGTGGTACCCCTTGCTTATGGGTGACATTGGAGTTGATTTGAGGAAAATAATGAAGCCATAAATGGCTGGAAAATAAGTAAACACAAGGGGCATGCCGCCCAAATTTTCACTCAAGATACAAACCAGCCTTTGGAGTTCTGGTTCGGTAATCTGAAATTTGACCTAGATCCACTGAAAACTGGGTTGAGTTGTCTTCATGAAATTTGTAACCCTTTGTCTTAGCTTCGAGACGCTACGTAATACACCTTGATCCGATAACCATAGCTCGGGTTATGGTCGAACCTTGCAACCCATTTTCATACCATTTTCATTTCCGCGCACGCGCACATGCATTTCTTGGCCGTTTTTGCCGTTTTAGACCATATTTCCATTTGTGATGGTCGATTGACTAATGGTTGGGTATAATCTTCTGTCACAGGCAGTGACGAACCGGACGGAGTCGGTGGACTCGTATAAAGTGCCTTGATTTGCGTGCTATCTAGTTTGAGTGAGTAATTGGGTTGTTTTATGTGATAAACTGTCGGTTGTTTTATGTGATAAACTGTCAAAGTGCCTTGTATATGTTACATGGGTACTTAGGCGAGGGTGTACTTTATCTCACTCGACCTAAACCCAACCTTGTTGTTGATTTAATATGTGAGAATACATGCTTTGTATTGAGAATCACCCTTTTGCTGTGTGCTGTTAGGGTGAACATGACTTGAGTTGAACCCCTTGTGCTGTGTGCTGTTGGGGTGAGTACTTTGTTGCGTACTTTATTGAGAGATATCATCTAATGAGAGATTGGATAACTTAGGGCTTGGTTCCAGCCCGGTTCCAAGGGTAGACGAACTATTCGAGCCAGCCAGGGCTTGGTCGAAGTTAGTTCCATGCTAACCTTGGGATTTCGTTCTTTGTTAAAGCTTTGTTTAAGTGATTTTGTTTTGCTCGAGCTGCTGTGTGCTGTTGACTGGCCAGCGGGGGTTGATAAGGTGAACGGGGAAGTAAGTGGAGTCTACGGACTATGAGTTTTTGCGTTGACGGAGTGTCAACAGGTGAACAAGCTCGGGGAATTGAATTGGCTTTGAAGCCATCCGTATCCTACTATTGTGATGTTACATTTCTGTCTATTGATGTGAAATATCTTGATTTACATGTTTATTTGGATGTGATTTTACGTTTTTACCCCCGATTATTCACTAAGCATTTAGCTTACCCCATTCCATTTGTTTTCCTTAGCAGGGGCCGACGCGGGGAAAGTTTGGAAGGTGTATAGACTTTTGGTTTAGAGAACAATTGATGTTTATTCTAGTACTTGTTATAAGTTAACTAGTAAGACGTATATATTTGTTGTGGTTATAGTTAGTAGCTTCTCTAGGATTTACTTTCTGGTACTAGCGGTGTGTATGGCTTAATGTAATAGTCTATGCAACTTTTGAAGATGTAATAGTGTAAATAGAATTTCTTTTGGCGTGAACTCTATTTCTCGTTTTAGAGTATCGAGTCCTGGCGCGAGCTAGGCAGGCGATCCGCTAAGCCCTTTGGTATGCCTCTGGGTACGGTGGGGTCGTCACAGAATTGGCCTTAGCTCAAAACCTGAAAGTTGTAGGAAATGATGTTTTATAGTTGTCTGTAAATTTTCAACTCGATCAGAGCACGGTAGGATGTGAAATGACCGAAATACCCTGACTGCCATAAGCTTCAATTCGTAGACAGTTTTGTGAATCCCACCAGTTTGGCTTCATTTTTTCACCCTGATTCGTATCCAATCATCTTTTGGCCAAAACACAAAACTTGTAGCATTATTTTTTATATTTTCAAAGCCCCTAAAAACACCTCAAACGGAATTATGTAGCTTGAGTTGTTACCAGTTAAAGTCCAGTACTGACAACCAGATTGACCATGAACTTTTGGATCTGTGATTGGCAAATTCGACTTAGATAAACTATGAATTAGGTTAAGTTGCCTTCATGAAAGTTGTGCCCCTCTGTCTTAGCTTCGCAACAGCATAATGGTCCACCCTGATTCGATAAACATAGCTTCAGTTATGACTAAAATACGATGAGATGTCAAATCTGCCGTTTAGTTTTTGTCTTCAGAACGGATTTCCGATTGTGCTATTGCACTTGTGTTGTATTTGGGTGATTTTGGAGCTTATTGGAAGGGCTATGTTAGTCTCATTACTTCTGTATTATTGTGGGGCTGAATTAAGGAAAAGAAGGAAGCCATATATGGCTGGAAAATAGGTAAAATCAAAGGGCGTGCTGCCCAAATTTTCGCTTAAGGACTAGGTAGCGATACTTGCGATTTGAGTAAAGCCTTGAGGACGAATCTAACTCGATTTGTCTATGTTATTCGAGTTCCCTTTTATGGAGGTATATAAGTTTGATTTCGGCCGAAACTTGTACCCTTGGAAAAATGAAATTTACGACTGATAGAAATATGTTTTCCTCGTTCCTTCGACTTAATGGTATTTCAAAGTATAATTGCTCCCAAGTTTCACAGTTTGTATAGCGAGCAAGAGTTTTACGTCTATTCCCCAAATGAATTTCAGTTTCTTGATTCTTGTTAAACGAAACGTCTAAGTTGCGAACCTTAGTCGATTTGCAAAGCTCTTAAACGATATTTTATCGCAGATTTGGACTCCAAGCCAAGAGTACTACCTGGACGTGATCACTAAAAGCACTACATCTTTTGGTGAGTGCCTTCTAAATACCTGATTGCACTTGACATTTGGTGTTAATACTTGAGCAATGTGATTGCCTGATATATGAGTAGATTGATAGGGCAAGCGTGTACTTTATCGCACTTGCCAAATGTGATTTGTTCTTGGTTATTGATTTCAGTTGAATTGATATACATGCACATGAATTACATCTTGTTTGGAATTTCCAAAACCATGTGGTTAGTTAATCGAGTCGAGCCGGCATGGGTTGGTCGATTAGATAACGAACCCTGGGTAGTTAGTGATGTCGAGTGGAGTGTTATCTCCTCGATAATCGGTATACTCGAGTATTACAACCAGTGTTTTATTGTGGATTCGGGCCCGGTAAGGGGTTTGGTCGGTGGACGGAGACTGGAGTTAAGTTGGTGTTCTACTGGATTAGTTACCTTACTTGAAAGTTGAACGGAGTGTCAACTACCAAACGATCAAGCTATAGTGGAGCCGTTATATGAGCAACTGTATCCTTATGTGTGAAATGCGGAATATTTGGTTGGCTATATGAAGGATATTACTCATTTCTTGGCTTGTT
The DNA here is from genome assembly GCA_023065735.1 of Coffea humblotiana. Taxonomy (NCBI): domain Eukaryota; kingdom Viridiplantae; phylum Streptophyta; class Magnoliopsida; order Gentianales; family Rubiaceae; genus Coffea; species Coffea humblotiana. Next base: position 7,719,937 of record CM041215.1, read on the forward strand.
TTGCTCGCTATTTCACTATTGTTGCTACTTCTACGTTATTTGATGGACAACTTTGATATTTGGAACATCACTGAGCTTTAGCTCACTCCGTTAGTTGTTATTTTTCCTTAACAGGGGTACGAGCGTGGCGCGAAGGGTTGCAAAGACTAGTGTAGTCTAGTTGTTTTAAATTTTGAAGTTGTACTCGCGCTAGCACCTGACTAGAGTTGTTTGTACTCGAATTGTAAACGTTAAAGTATTTTGGAGTGTAGAGCTTTATATCTGGGTTGGAGCATCTATGTATATATTAAGTGTGAACTTGTTGTGGTATTTATTCTTTATGAATCTACGTTTTTTTTCTCGAGATCTAGTGAGTGAGTCCTGGCGAGAGTTGGGCAGATGACTCGCTAAATCTTAGGGTATGCCCTAGGGGGAGATGGGGTCGTCACAATCTTGGATTTCTAAATTTAATTCTTGGATAAACCGTCTTATTCTCTTCCGTTCCGTAGCCACCAATTCTGGAGCATATGTAGATAATTTTGTGAATCGTGTTTCATACTCAGCTACACTCAAACTTTCTTGACGAAACTTTATAAATCGTCTTCTCTCTTTTCTTGGACAAGTGGAGGAAGAAATTTCTCATTAAACTCTCGTACAAAGTTTATCCAAGTCCTTGAGTTTGATCCCTTTCCCACTTGTTTCTTATAACATTCCACCAAGCTCGGGCTGCTCCCTCAAGTTGAAATACAGCAAAAGTCACTTGTCTTTCCTCTGTGTAGTCCAAGGCTATCAAAACTTTGTGCAGAATGAGAAAGTACAAAAATAACACGTGTCCAGCCCCTACCAAAAAAGAAGATAAGGGCACAGCATCAAGTAGTCAAAGCATGGAATAAGACATAAGCACTTACGTCACTCTCGGAATCCAAAATATTTTACTCAAGTCCCGGGGATTGAAACCAATTGAAGTCTGTCTACGGAATTGAAGCCAGTAGAAATTCATGGAAATATCAATTCAATCCAGCATTGAATTCCACCAAACACCTATATAAATAGGTAGATACCATATGAAGATGCAATTGAAGAAATCAAGAGTTCTAATTTGGCAACTCAATCTTATCGATTGTCTTGAAAATTTTCTCTTATGTTTAGTAAATAAGGAGAGAGAGAGAGAGAGAGAGAGTAGTGTGCTAGGCCTATCTCATGTACTAAACTGTCTTCATTAATAAAAGAAGCAAGTTTCTTCACAACTTTCCATATTTACATATGAGTAAACTTAGAGGTAGGAAATGAAACTAAACTGTGCTGCAAAGCTCTGAAGCGGCCCTTAAAGGAAGTCACCCTAGTGGTTGGTGGCTGCAACACCCAAGTAAGAAGTCCTCGAGGAGGTAGCCGGAGTTTTGTCGATCAAAAATTAGATTTAAGGTATGGAAGCGTGTTGGACCCATTTCTTTTGTTAATAAGAGATTGTTAGTCTCGATATGGTTTGCACTCTATTCTCTTGCAAACAATTTTATGGAAAATATCTCAAATTTGTTTAGTACCTTATCAAATATTACACATCCTGAATATACTTTAGAAATAAAAATATCTTTTGTATCTAGAATGATAAATATGAATATCTTATTAGCCGAACATCTTCTGGCTCTCGCATGCACGGACAGAAAACCTTCTGGCGGCTAGGGTTTGGCTTTGTTTCTCTTCCCGGCCGCCTGCTGGAGGGCCTAATCCAATTTCCCCTACCTTTCAACACAAATCCTTCTCTGACCTATTCTCGCAGCATGTGTCGCAACCTACTTTATCCATCACAGCAGAATTGGCTACGCATAAAGGAGAACCAGCGGTTCTCTTTCCTCAAGCAGTAGTGGAGTCTCTAGCAAGTCCTTATCGATTTGCTTTAGTAGGCAAGTTCTCTAGAGGAAGACCGAAGATAGAGGAGGTGCGAAAGTTTTTCCTATCATTGGATCTACGTGAGAAACCCACAGTGGGTCTGATGGACGCAAGGCATGTCCTGATTCAGCTTAACAACAAGGCTGACTTTCATCGTGTGTGGTTCAGGAGGATCTGGTACGTTTTAGCCTTTCCCATGAGGGTATTCAAATGGACGACAGCCTTCCATGTCGATAAGGAATCATCGATTGTCCTGCTGTAGTGCCAACTTCCAAAACTCCCGCTGCACTTTTTTCATAAAGAAGTTCTGTTTCAGATCCTGTCTATTGTGGGAACTCCGCTGCTGGTTGATGCGGCTACCCTTGCAGTGTCGCGGGCGAGTGTTGCGAGGGTGTGCGTGGAAGTGGATCTCTTGAAACAAAGGCCATCGAGGGTGTGGATTGGGAATGGTAGCAGTGTAGGATTCTGGCAGGAGCTAATAGTTGAAAATCTTCCCAAATACTTTTCCCATTGCTTTTGCCAAGGACACGACGAGGAGACATGCCATGTCTTGAAGCCTAAACTGAGGCCCTTCACGGGGCATCTATCCAAAGAGGACACAATAAGGAACATGGTGTACACGGAAAGCGCTGCTGTTGGTGGCAAGGGGCCAGTGGAAGTGACCACGCATGGGCCTTCCTCGCTCTTGAAGGTGGCAGCAGCTGATCACCAGCTGGGGCGGCCACTCGTGACATCTGCTCCACTCTGCACATAGGACATGGCGGTGGGGCTTGCCCACGAAGGGCTGGAGGCGGCTGCTAGAGGAGACCGGGAACGGGTTCCTGTTACAGTTACACAGCAATTTTTGGCTTTGGAGGAGAGGCTTGAGGCTGAGAGTCAGGTAATGGTCGCTCCTGGAACGACTTGCGCAGGGAAGGAGAATGGGCTTGCTGGGGTTGGTGAGGGGCACATCATTCCTAGTGGGGAGGGGGCAGCAGAGGAGGCTTGTGTGCTACAGGTGGACGGGAGGGTGGTAATGGACGCGGCTAACGTAGAGTTGGCGGAGAAACATCAGGAGACTCAGCGGCGAGTGGGTAATTTTTCCCCAAGGGGCGGACTGGAGAGACATCATGCTCGACGAGAGGTGTCTTCAATGGTGACATTGAATCTTGATCCGCTGGTGATATTTGACCGCCATGAGCAGGAGGAAAGAGGACTTCTAGAGATCTCCTTGGCCAAATCAAGAAGTATTCGTGCACGGTTTCCACCAGATAGAACTTTAAGATCTATGGCTAGTTCTTCAACAATTGTTTCTCAGTTTTATCCGATGATTAATATACTTTTCTGGAATATAAGGGGAGTGGCTCGAGCTCCTAATATGACAAGGTTAAAGAAACTCATTAAACTATATGCTTTACAATTGGTGGTAATTGTTGAACCAAAGACGAGGGCGGAGAACATTACTTCTGTTAGAATAAAGCTAGGAATGGACTACTGTCTAACCAATCAATGGGGTTCTGTTTGGATATTTTATCGGTCTCCGTTTAGTTGCCAGAGCATCGGAGAATCTACCCAACATTTAACTATTCAAGTACAGTCACAATTATTTCCCGCTCCCATTGTTTGTCATGTGTCCATGCAAAGTGCACAAATCAAGAGAGGGAGAGCTTATGGAGTGCCTTATTGATGGACAAACCGAGCTCGTTGCCTTGGTTTTTGGTTGGGGATTTCAATGTGGTTGTGAATCGGGGGGAAATGAGGGGCGGTCGGCCTTTCAGACCAACGAAGGGATCGGATTTCTTGAATTTTATGTCAATAGCGAAAGTGTGTGATGCGGGCTTTACTGGATCGAAGTATACCTGGTATAATAACCACTTGGGCGTGGCACGGGTCTGGAAGTGACTTGATATATTACTACTAAATGGGCTAGGCTTGGGGATGCAGCAACAGGTTACTGTTCAGCATCTGGGGCGCGACCTATCGGATCACTCCCCGTTACTCATCTCCGCGGAGACGCGGTTGGACAATAAACCCAAGCCATTTCACTTTTTGAGCTTTTGGACCACGAAGGAGGGCTTTGTTGGAGGTTGTTAGGGACTGCTGGTCCCTCTCGGCTTATGGGTCCCCACTACAGATATTGGCATCGAAGCTATGGACTGTTAAACATGCTCTCAAATAGTGGTCCAAGGATGCGTTTGGTGATATTTTTGGGGCAGTGAAATGTGCAGAGCGTGAGGTAGAGGAGGCCGAGATGAAATACGACCATCACCCGACGGACCAGCTACGTTGCGAGTTGCATCATGCTCGGGTGCGGTTGAGGCGGTCATTGATAATCGAGAAGGATTTTTGGAGGTAGAAAACGAGGATGAAATGGATTTCGGACGGGGACAGGATTCTAAGTTCTTTCATTCAGTGGTAGCGGAGAGGAGACGCAGGGCGATGATCCATCAGATTAGGAAGCCGGATGGGGAGTGGATTGAGGAGGAGTCACAAATTTGTGATGAAGCTGTGTCCTTCTTTCATGAGCTCTTCACGGCAGAGGAAGGCTTAGGTCCCAATGAATGCTTGCTTGTCATACCAAAACTTGTCACGGATCAGGACAACTTGATGTTGACGGAGATTCCTTCTCTTCAGGAAGTAAAGGACATCATGTTTGCAATGGATGGAGAGAGTCGGCGGGCCCAGATGTCTTCACAGGGAAGTTCTTCACGTTCGCATGGGAGGTGGTTGCCACGGATGTACACAAGGCAGTAGTGAGTTTCTTCTGTGGTGAGGTGCTCCCTAGAAGTGTCACGGCTACATCGATTGTACTATTGCCCAAGGTGGAAAACCCTCAAGACTTCACTCAGTATAGGCCTATAAGCTTGTATAATTTTGCTAACAAGATCATTTCCAAGCTTTTGTCGGTGAGATTGTCTAGGATATTACCCCGGATCATATCCACCCAACAGAGTGGTTTGTACAAGGGAGACAGATCTCAGATAATTTTTTGCTGGCTCAAGAGTTATTAGCAGACATCAAAAAGTCGAATCGCGGAGGTAACATGCTCATAAAGTTAGACATGATGAAGGCATATGATAGAGTTTCTTGGTGTTTTCTTCTGCAAGTGCTACGTCGCTTCGGGTTCAATGAGACCTGGATAGACTTGATATGGCATTTGATCTCTAATGTCTGGTTCTCAGTTTTGGTTAATGGCACTTCGCAAGGTTTTTTTAGGTCCTCACGGGGTTTACGACAAGGGGATCCCATTTCGCCGGCCTTGTTTGTTATTGGAGCAGAAGTGTTGTCTAGAACTCTTAACGCTCTAGCCACCTAGAGGAGATTCAGCCCTTTTAAAGTACTGCCTCGTTGCCTCATAGTCACACATCTGGCATATGCAGATGATGTGATAATCATTTCTAGTGGTAAGCAGTCATCGTTAAAATTGATTAAAGGTGTGCTGGAGAGGTATTGTGGAGCATCGGGTCAGCGGGTCAACCAACAAAAAAGCTATTTCTTGGTTCATCCTCGGCTCCCTTCACTAGGGCTGCTGTGATTGGACAGGTACTTGGGTTCCAAAGGCGGGCGTTGCTGATACGATACCTAGGATGCCCATTGTATGTAGGTAGGCGGAAGATGGTTTACTTTGCGGAGATATATAATGCGGTGGCGGCTCGTATCCTATCCTGGAAGAACCGGAATCTGTCGACTGGGAGTAGAGTGGTGTTGATTGAGAGCATGTTGTCCTCTATGCTGATACACTTGCTAGCTGTTTTCTCTCCTCCGAAGGGGATATTGGTGGCCCTGGAGAAGTTATTCGCAAATTTCTTGTGGGGGTCGTCCGACGTTGGTCCTAAATTCCACTAGATGCGGTAGGAGGAGTTGTGTCGGTCGCAGAAAGAGGGTGGTATAGGCTTGCGGGGTATAAAGGACGTCTATGCTTCATTTTCGATTAAACTCTGGTGGCATTTCAGGCCAAAACAATCTTTATGAGCACAGTTTATGTCGAGGAAATACTGTGAGGAGTTGTACCCTTGTCTTGCAGAGGAGAGTCAGGGGGTTTCACACACGTGGAAGAGAATGGTTTCGGTGCAGCAAGTAGTGGAGGACAACATTTGTTGGGTCGTACAGGAGGGCTCGATGGATTTTTTGGCACGACAACTGGTTGGGATCAGGAGCGATATGCAATAAGGTGGAGATCTTCCATGACCACCTGGTGTCCGATTTTGTATTTCAGGGGAGTTGGAATGTCGCCATGCTTCATCAATATTTGGATGCGGATGTTATAGGGTGAGTACTAGAAATTGTACTGCCCGCTTCTCGAGGTAAGGATAGAATGGTCTGGTCTTTGACGACTTCTGGTATCTTCTCAACATCGTCGGCCTACTCAATTGTTCGACGGGTTGATAACAAGTCATGGCTTTCTTCCTTTGTCTGGCACAAGGTGCTCCCAGTTAAAATTTCCTTCTTTATGCTATGACTATTTCAGGGTAGGATCCCTCTTGTGGACCAGTTACGTAGATTGGGAATAAGCGGTCCGTCTAGATGCTGGTGTTGCCAGGACCCACAAGAGGAGGAATTGAATCACGTGTTTTGTATAGGGGAGGTGGCCCGATGGGTTTGGCGGCATTTCGAGAGCACTACTAGTAGTGGGTGGGGGGCGGTGTCTACAGTGAGGCACATGGCATTATGTTGGTGGTTAAGGAGAGAGGGTAACACTTATTTGAGGGATTTGTATCGTTTGCTCCCGTCGATGATTTGTTGGGAATTGTGGAAGTCAAGGAATCCGGGGGGGGGGGGGTTTTGAATGGCGGAGAATGAAGCCAGGGAGGTGGTGACTCGGGTTGTCCACCAACTAGAGGAAATCCTTCAAGTACGATTCCCGGGGTCCAGTGGTCGGAGTACTCATGGGATGGGATGGTCAGCGATTTGGCTAGCCGTTAGAGACGATTAAACATCCAGCCAGTCAAGTGGTTTCATCTCAGGGGGGTACAAGTTAAATTCGGATGTTGCTCTTGGGGGAATTCGGGATTGAGTGGAGGTGGTGGTCTTGTGCGTGATCGTTATGGGAACTTCTTGTTCGGGTATTCAGACCACTTTGGGACGATGACGTGCCTACAGGCCGAGCTTCGAGTGATGCTACTTGGCGCTAGACAGTGTATCTCTCGAGGGTACTTGGAGCTGCACTTGGAAGCTGACTTTCTTAGTCTGATTCGGATCATTCAAGGGGCGAGTGATTGCCCATGGCATTTGCAAAGGGAGCTGGCTGAGTTTGCTGATGTTTAAACAATTCTTTCACACTGTTACAAGGAAGCCAATAAGCCGGCAGATCGCCTGGCAAACTTCAGTGCCGAGTCTAACAGAAGACAGGTGTTTAACCGGTTTGTAGAGCTACCACCTTTGGTTAGAGGGGATATCAGTTGGGTAAGTTGGGTCTTCCGTCATTTCGAGTACTGAGAGTAAGCTAGTTGGGAGGGATTTCATTGTCAGCATTCTTTTAGCATCAATAAGATAGCCGCTTTCGTTTAAAAAAAAATGAATATCATGTTAGCCAACCCAAGCTTAAATTTGGACTTAAATTTCGGCACCGAAATGGTATTAGAGCCCATAAATGATCCCATAATCCCCATAAATGATCTCATACTTCCCAGAATAATCTACATATTTCCTTAAATTATTACGAAGATTATATTTCTGATGAAGAATTTGATGCATACCTAGTATCTATTAGATACTTTAATAATGGAATAGAATTTGACAATTCGGATTGGCATTATCCATCTCCTTAAAATGGAAGAATGTCAAATATGTGATTCGATGTTATTTCTTATTAAAGAATATGCATATCAGTTACAACAATTAAATGAAAGAATTGTATATTATCAAGAAAGGTGGATACATGTCACTTTGTATAATTGTAATCCGGTTACCTGTTATGATAGATACAAGATCTTAAGAGATATAGAACATGAAAGATATTTAATAACTAATAAATATGCAGAACTCAACAAAGACTTTACTGTTCTAGATGGTTACTTGGTAGAATCTTTGATAAAATTATGGCATCCTAGTTGTTTAGCATTTAGGATAGGAAACAAAGAGATTATTGTGATTAATGCGAACTCGATTCTACAAGGGCCGTTCGAGAAGAAATTGTGTGAGGACTTGGAAATTCACCTATATTTTCCTTATAATTATCTTATTTTCAATAAGTTAAATTATAAATTTCTTTTACTACCAATTTACTCTCTCAATAGGTGTAATATATACTAGAATCGAGAGTTTACCTTTACGTTTACAGTTAGCATAAATTAGGGTTTTGTGCATTTTGGCCGTGTGATCACTTGGTGAGGTGTGTGTACTAAATTTGGTGGTTAAGAGTGAGTTTTAGATAAGAGGAAATGTGTGATTAGAAGTGCTATTAATAAGTTAGTGAATCATAAGTTAAAACACATGTACGTGAGAGTTAAGGAAAATAGGCTTGAACCGACGTGCACCGTTTGTTACCGGTTGAGTACTCCACTTGACCAATACTTTCTTACCCCTAATCTTCTTGTTTTTATTTCACCTAATCCTCCCTAAATTACCCCTTAATCCAGCCATCTTTGTTGACTGAGGAAAAGGAAAGAAAAGAAAAAAAAAGAAAGAAAACTTGGCTTTGACAAGTGTCAAAGATCCAAGGGTTGGTTGACCAAATGAGTTTTCTTTCTTCTTATCTTTCTTCTTGGTTCATTTTTCTTCATTCTCTTCTTGTATTCGCCGAAAATTGGGAGAGAAAAATAAGAGAGAAAACCTCCAACTCCAATCTTGAATCTTGCATTGTTTGAGTTGAAATCACAAAACTAAACCGATTAAACTGGCACCAAGGAGGTAAGGAAGCTTGTTGTGGAGTTGTTTGGAGAGAAATAGCTTGGTTCTTCACTTTCTTCAGGTGTTTTGGAAGGTATAAGTCTAAAACTTCTTTTTCTTTCTTGTTTTAGCAAAATATGGGATAGATGCCTTGAATCTCAAATTATGTTAGATGATAGGGGAAAGAGTCCTAGTGGCCCTCAAACTATTAGTCGGGTGAATTTTTATCCCCAAACAATTAAAAGTGAACTTTTGGTCCCCGATTTATCCAAAGTACAAAATGTTAGACCTTCTGTCAAATTCAGCAATTACTACCGATGGGAACTATGACCACGTGAGACGCACGCCAAAATACGAAGGGCATTTTTGTCCACAATGAGCTGTGTTCCACTCGATAAAATGGAGTGAAAAATGATTTTGACCAAATCGTTTGCTTTACCACTATCTCTTCCTCTACCATTGTCCGCGACTGCTGCAACTTCCCGGACTATCAACACCGTGAAAGTAGACAGTGATGCAAAATGGAGTGGAGAGCAAAGAGTGACCAAAGGCCCAGGGGCCAATCACTTGGAATTTCTGCTGTGTCGGGGTGTGCGTGCACTGCAATCACACGTCTTTGAAGGAGTGATATAAACAATGTTGATCCTTGTCGCGGATGGGATCGGGATGAGACTTCAAACCTCATTTGTTCTCTTCATAGATTATTCCCACTAAATTCTTTCAGATGAAATTGAGAGAGCTACCATCCACCCTTAAAACCCCTAACCTCACCCACCTTTCCCATTTATATTTTGAGTAGCTTAATTTCTCGAACATCCCAAACAAACAGTCAAACTACTTGTAATCAGTGGGTGGAAGGATTCCCCCTCTAGCATCATCTTGCCAAATTCTATTCTACAAAATATTGGTCAAACCTTATTTGCTCTTCGTTCGTATCGATCCAAAATATCATCTTGCATCCCAGCCCCTAACCCAATTTTAACTGAATATCAAATCAACCTTTTTGGGCATTTCAGCAACTCCCAAAACTTCGTTGATCTTTCACACTGGAATTGAATCAAACTTCCAGCTGAGATTGGAATTTCCATTGCAAAACAGTTTTATCGAATATACTACAACTAAATATACTATCTGATTTGGGTCTGTTGTGGGCTTCTTTCCATCTCTTCCATCGGAAAGATCGATCTTTTTTCCCTCACAGTTTTATCCGGGATGATCTCTGACTGCCTTCGAGGTATGAATTTTTGAAGCATGGAGGAGTTTTGGCTGTTTTACATGAATCAACACTCGAAACCAGCCACTAGGCGTTGGCATTTTGTGGGCATGCTTTGTAGCATTATTTGCTTGATATATTCAATGCTTTTCAACTGGTGGTTTGTGATCCTTGTGCCTTTGTTGGGATATGGCTTGGCATGGTATAGCCATTTCTTTGTGGAAGGCAATGTTCCTGCAACGTTTGGGCATTCCTTTTCGTCCCTTTTATGTGATTTCAAGATGTTTGGATTGATGCTCAAGAGGCTCGGTAAGAGGCCAGTTCTGCAAGCTTACTAATCCTTTCGGATTTTCTGTTTTACTCTTTTCTTCTGGTATGGTTCACAAAACCGCATGAATTTCCTGCTACAATGGAGTTTTTCTTTGTTCAAACTCTTTGTTCGGGTAGAAGTCCCATTTTACCGAGTGAACCCAGCCTATTGTGGACAAAATGCCCTTTGTATTTCAGCGTGCGTCTCACGTGATCGTAGTTTCCGTCGGTATTAACTGCTGAATTTGATAGAAGGGTCTAATATTTTGTACTTTGGATAGATCGGGGGGCCAAAAGTTCACTTTTAATTGTTTAGGGATCAATAGTTTGAGGCACCACTGGACATTTTGCCCTAGATGATACTCTAGTTTTGGTGAAGACTAGCGAATTTCAGTTAGGGTTTGTGATTTTTCAGCTTTGATTTATGATGTTTATCTCTAATATGTTGGTATTGAGCTTGAAAATGGAATTTGTGAGATAATTAGTGGCTTGATTGTGATATTTAGCCTTAAAAGATGAAATTTCAGCTTTGTCAAGCAATTTCCAACTTTGATTAGTAGTTTTAGGGTTGATATGCAAAATTTCAGCATTTGGTGGTGAATTTCAATTCTGCCCTGTTTTTTGACTCAACTTGGGCTGCGAATTTCTCTATGTTTTAGACTGAATCAGCTTTTTGGACAAAACATGAAAATTATAGGGATTTGAGTTAACTTTCTACCTACAACATTTCAGATTAATTGGATCATTTTAGCTTATGGTTTGGCTAGAGCACTCCTGACTGCGTAAAAACACTAATTTTCCTGACCTGTTTTTCATGTGCTTTTGACCGTCTATTTTTACCCTAAAAATGTGAGAACTGGGTGTCGATGTATCATATAAAATATGGTTCTACATCTTAGTTTCAAAACGTTATAAAATTTACCTCGATCCGATATACCTAACTACAGTTATGACCAAAATACCGAAGGATGACAAATCTGCCACTTATAATTTCTTCTCTAAACTGGTTTCCAACCTTTGATATCCATAGTGATAAGTTATTATTAGGTTTATTTGGTTGGTTTTGAGGTCTGAATAGATGTATGTTGTTGGTTATCACTTGTGGTTAGATTAGAGGTTTGTTGGCCTGTGAATCCATGTTGTACTTGGATGGGAAAAGTAAGAAAATAGGGTAAATGCTGCCCAAATTTCTAGTACTTGCTTTTATGAATATTAGTGAGATGTAAGGTTTGATTTTGGGTTAGTTGGATCTTAAGTTATATATGTATCCTTGAATGCACTTCAATAGTAGTATATGAGTTGTTTTTTACCAAGATTTGGTATCAACTAAGATGAAAAATGTTAGTTTTATCTTGAAAATTTTGAATTACATTTGCTCACTTCAATTTGGGATTGGTTGTTCTTTCAACTACTGATTCTTGGAATTTTCTTTTGCTATGTTTTGAATTTGAGAAATGACTCAAGATTTTTCATGACTTGGAAGTTCAAATGGTATTATTCACTGTAAAACTGTATTTCATATTTGCACTAGTAATTTTTGAATTTTGTATGGTTCATCTAGATTTTAATTAGTTGAACCATAATACGTTATTTTGACTGATCTAGGTTTCTTTGGTGATCCGGAGTACAACCCGGAAGGAAACTTTTGACATATCTCTTGCTCATATTGGTGAGTGTTCCAACTGCATGTTACCTGCCTATTGTTGTTAGAAATTTACTAAACACCTGAATTGATATTTCATAGGCGAGTGTGTATTTTATCGCACTTAACCTAACTCAACTAAACACTTGATCTCTCAATCATGCTTGTACAAGTAACTTGATTTGCATTGATCTGTACTTGTATTTGTACTTGTGCTTGACTTGTAAGTATTGAGCGGGTAGCATGTACCACACTCAATCCGAGTGGGATCCATTCCCGTCCTCATACTTTTCCTTGATTAAGTCGATTGGTCATCGACTATGCTGACTACTTGGGAACCCAAACCCCGCTGGCTAGTTAATTGAGTCGAGCCGGCAAGGGTTTGGTCGATTAGATAACAAACCATGGGTCTCTTGTTTTGTCAAGTGGAGTGTTATCTTCTCGACTAATTGGTATGCTTGAATATTATCACACGTGTTTATCTTGACGTTCGGGCCCAGTAAGGGGGTTGATTGGTGGATGGAAATTGGTGTAAAGTGGAGATCTACGGTTATGGTTTGCTTCTTCAAACGTTGACGGAGTGTCAACGGATTTGATCAAGTAATGCAAGCTGGAATTTGACTCTTGAGAGCCATCTGTATCCTTATACTTTGAAATGATTGTTACTTGTAGTGTTATTGTTTCTTTAAAAAAAAAAAACTTTACACTCACTCATTTTGAGACTTGCTACTCAAAATGTTATTGCTCACTTTTATGAACTTTTATACTCGCTACTTTGATATTGCAAGTTTTACATATGACCAACTTACTATTTGGGTCTGCATGATGTTTGGAACCTCACTGAGTTTTGGCTCATTTTATTAGTTTCTTTTGTTTTCCTTACAGGGGGTACGAGCATAGGCGTGAAGATGGAAAGGCTAGTTTTGTCTAGATTTTTAATGTTTGTAATTCTACTAGCGCTAGTGCTAGATTAGGGTTAGAAGTGCCACTAGAACTTAAAGCTATTGTTATATTTGGATATGTATGAATGGTTGAGAATAGAAATGAATGTACATGTACTTTCTAAGCTTGGGAACTGTTATTTCCTTTTCTTTTGAAGTTATAGCTTATTTTATTCAAAGTAAGTAAGCGAGTTCTGGCGAGAGTTGGGCAGGCGGTCCACTAAATCCTGGGGTACGTCCTAGAGGGAGGTGGGGTCGTCACAAATTGAATCAATCAAGCAACGGAAGGACTATCTTGATCTGGCGATGGAACAATAACTACCTTATTAGACCTAAAGAGAACCATCTTTAGAAACCTAGTAGATTAGTTATTAGCTTGAAAGAACAAAATAATGTGATCATTTTGCCTTGAACACCACAAGTATCCAAGCTAAATACTTGATACAGTTCAAGAAGAAACTCAAGTTTCATTAAGGAATTCCACAAAAGTAGAACAACTCACTACAAATTTTTGTTACGTGACTATAAAAAACTTTTCAAGGGGCTATATTTATAGCCTTACAAGACATAAAACCTAAACCAACTAAGTCACGACCCAATTAAGAAGCTTATTGCTGGCCAATTATTACACAAGGAAATAACTAACAAAATGACCCAATTAACCAATGGACCTGACAACTAATTCGGATCCAACTCAACATCAAAACTTAGTTTGAGTTTGTTCCTACCAAATTAATTAGAAATATTGAAAATAAACTACTAAGCTACTAATAAAAACTCAAACTATTTGAACCTTGAAACATGGCCGGTAAGCAACCCATATGCAGGACCATATTTCGCATCATTCGGCTCCTCTTGAAAAAGATTTGTCCTCAATCTTGGGGAAAATTGGTGAAAGAACTAATGAGAAGCAAATATACTCCACTTTCATCATTTTGCACAATTATTTGCCATGGCCTCTATTAGAAGCGTAGGATCAGAAGCAGAAGTTCCACCTTTCCATTGACATGTTGATGTGACCTGCAAAAAAAATTAGTTGAGAAAATTTTGCTTCAACTCGCTCCCTCATGTGTATGCACTCAACACTCGTGTTTCCACTCAATTAAGTCTTTCTTAATAATCTCACCAATCAATTCTCCAAGGCTCCTCATTCAACTTCCTTGAAGAAATTAGAGTTTCTTTTAGTGTTGACCAACATAACAATGTTGGATTAGTAAGATTGTAGCAATTTTATGGGAGCAAATAACTCAACTGACCTAACAAATTTTGGCTGAAAGATGAATTTTAAGACTCTAAAAACTACTGGAAATAGTCTAGAATCAAAATAAGAATATCGACTTAAAGAGGCAAACGAAAGCAAGGAAGAAACAAGGAAATCCCTACCCGACACAGCTTTTGTCTCATGGCTATAAAAATTAGGAAACAAGCTAGAACACTTGACAAAATTTTGGAAACTAATCCCTTTTCCCAAAACAAGGGCTAGATGAATGAAATATGGTGGTTCCAATAGAATTTAGCTCAACAAAAATTGGATTTCGAAGCTGCACAATCCGTTTGCATTTTAGAAAAGGAAGTTGGCAGTTGTTTGCTTCTTTTTTGTTTTCAGCCGATTAGATCCCTCCAAAACACAATTGGTACTTTGTTTAGATTGTCTAAGGCCTAGATTCATGACTGAGTAGATTTCTTTTCTTTTTTTTTTGTTATCACAACAGCCAAGAAACTCGGATTCAAGGAAAACTAGGGTTTCACACTTCTTACTTAACTCGATGAAGATGTAGTTCAAGGTTTCCAAGAAAAATCTGAATTATTGCAACAAGATACTCAAGATTTGTAGAATGTAGCTCAAACAGTTCGAGAAACACAATGAGGTTCCCAAGATTTCCCAAACAGCCCAAGAAAGTGTTCAAGAATTCCAAATTTCCAGCGATGGTTTCAAGTGATTCAAGAACCAAGTTTTGGTCTTCAAGAACATCGAGATTTGATGTTTATAACAATTTGGAACTCAAGAAAAAACCCAGAATTTGATCCAAGAAATTCAAGAACAAGGTATGATATAGTCGCACCAAATCCAACAAACACAACTTGTGATAGAACCCTAGGTGTGGCACGGATTTTTTCCACAATTCAAGGCTTGAACAATTTTTTTTTACTGGGAACACGAAATTTAAAACAAAAAAAATTGACACCCTAACACTCTAGAAGCATGAAGAAACAACTAGAATTTTATTACGCGAAGATTGGTAGAAACTAAATGCAATACACAACAAGGAAACGAAACCCTAGCAACTCTTCTACCACTTAACTTGTTTCCAAGAACTTAATCACACCAAGAAATTTCAAACCTCGATCAATCAAGGGGCGTATGTTAGACTCAAGTAATAAAAACAAGAAAACAAGAAAAATTTTTTTTGCATTCTTTTAAATCAAAAAGGTGGCTAGGGTTTTGGTAGAAAAATAAATAGGAAAACAAGAAAAAGAAAAAGGATATTAACCTAGATCAAGAGCCGAAGCTTTGCTACCCATTGATGCAAACTCAATTCTCCAAGGACTGCTCGAGAAGAAATCGAATTGATCAGGCAATGGAAGGATCTATCTTGATCAGCAATGGAATAATAACTACCTTGCTAGATCTAAAGAGAACTCGTCTCTAAAAACCGAGTCGATTGGTTATTGGCTTGAAAGAACAAGATGATATGATCATCTTGCCTTGAACACCATAAGTATCCAAGCTAATATTTATACAGTTCAAGGAGAAACTTAAATTTTCATTCAAGGAACTCCAACAAAAGGAGAACAACTTACTCGAAATTTTTATTACGTGACTGTAAAAAAACGTTGTAAGGGGCTATATTTATAGCCTTACAAGACATAAAACCTAAACCAACTAACTCACGCCCCAATTAAGAAGCTTATTACTGGCCAATTATTACAAAAGGAAATAACTAACAAAAGGACCCCAATTAACCAACAGACTTAACAACTAATTTGGGTCCAAACTCAATATGAGATCTTGGACCAAGTTTATTCCTATCAAATTAATCAGAAATATTGAAAATAAAATACTGAGCTACTAATAAACACTCGAACTACTTGAAACTTGAAACATGGCCTATAACCAACCCATATGCAGCCCATTATCTTGCATCAGCAACGATTGAAGAGGTTGCCGATCTTCTTAATTTGTCAGTGTATCGCACAATGGTGATATTCCCACTCATTTCTAGCAATGCTGAGTTTTGTCATTTCACTGGATTGAAAGAGTCTGTGGTACAAGAGTCAATCAGAGTATAGATGTAAAATTTTTAATTGATAGATTTGCATTAAAAGGTAGGTTCGAAAAGTATTTCAAGAATTTATGATTTACCATCTAGCGCAAGAGGCCGTGGGTATATGGACTTCGATGTGAGTATGGAAGCCACCAAGATGTGGATCTTCATTCCTTTGGTGTCAATGTTCATGGTTTAACCAGTGAAGCTTCAATGAATGTAACCCCAGGTTTATTTCAAGCTCAAATGGAGGTAAAAGACCTTGACATGATGATAAAAATTAGGGATTATGTTGTCCTTTGGGCTTGGAAGGGATTGGCTTGGATCCATGGTTGAAGCAAAATGTAGAAAAACAAAGCAGAAGCGGAAACGCGGATCAGATTTGCGAGGTGGAGCGCTGCGGATTGGGTTATAGATCCACTTGCCTTTGTTTTAAATGTGAATTTCGTTCTTCAAAAGTGATCTTCTGGTGATGGTCAGCGTGAAATCTCGGGCTGGTCTTCATCGAATCAGTTTTTCTATTTTTAGGCAATTTTCATAGTTTAAAGCTATTTCTATCTCGTAGCATCATTTGAGTATTGCAAGCCTATTAAGGCATATTTAGTACATCTAGACATGGCTAATAGCATTAGGTACTTATGTCTTGTTAGGAAACTTATGCTTTTTCAAATAAGTTTAGGGTTTTGAGTCTTGTAGGCTATAAATAACCAACCTTATGCAACATTTTCTGAAGTTATATCAGAGATGAATAAAATTTGAAAGGTTTCCTCTTTCTTGTTCCCTTGGGAACACCCTTGATACAAAGTGAGCGTGTCTCCTTTGTTCAACTATGACTTATCAATCAAGGAGCGTGTTTGATTGTGTGTCTTCTACCCTTCTAACGTGGTCTCGAGTTATGCATGATCGTTTAGAATCCACAAATTATCCATAACCTAATCAAGATAGATCCTTTTGCTGCCAGATCAATTCGATTTCTTCTCGAATGGTCCTTGGAGAGTCAAGTTTGCATTAGTTGGTATTAGAGACTCGGCTCTTGATGCATGTTAATATCTTTTTCTTTCTTGTTTTCCTCTTGTTTTTCTACCAAACACTACCCCAATTCAAAACAAAATCTATTCATCGTTCTAGGATTTGAATTTTGTGGGATCACCTTTGTTATCGTTTGCTCAATTCTTGTTCTTGTTGGGTCATCTTTGTTTGTCCTTCAGTTGACTCAAAAACAAAAGAAATACTGCTCAGTGGGTACTATTCACTTGTCATTATTGTTCATGACTGTAGTGTACTGTAGCAGTACTGTTCATCTAAGAAAAAACTTTTTTATACCTTGTGTTTGTCTCTTGTTGTTCTTGAGTCTTGTAGTTGGTTTGGAGTTTGTTAAAGTTCTTGGATTGCAAAGTTGGGTTTATTGGGAATCTTGAAAGAAAAGTTTCAAATCCTAAAATTCTTGAAACCCTATTTCATCTTCTTGGGTATTTGTGGCTGATTTTGTTCTTGAAGTGGCGAGTTGAATTGAAAAAAAAAAGAGAAAAGAATCTGAAGCAAAACCAATTCTCCAAGGACTGCTCGAGAAGAAATCGAATCGATCAGCCAGCGGAAGAATCTATCTTGACCAGGTTATGGATACAAGATGGAATGACCTCGACCCCTCTAACTCATGAAATTGTGAACCTTGAATTTTATCGCGACCCACAACTCAACAAGATACCCAACCAAGATATGTTGGTAGAATGGCGGACCAACCAAGATGTGTTGGTAGAATGGCGCCGCAATTCAACGTGATTTTGAATTGATAAGCCAAAACTTGAACAAAGGAGATACAACTCACTTTGTGTCAAGGAACGTTCCCAAAGGAACAAGAAAGAGAAAACTCTCAAATTTTACTCATAATTGTCTTGCTACTGAAAATATCATAAGTTTGGCTATTTATAGCCTTACAAGATTCAAAAATCTATCTAAATTGGAAACAATACAAGTTTCCTTATTTGACTTAACTTCTAAACTTGACACAACTTCCTAAATAAATTTGGAAGCAATTGACTACTTTCCTAAGACTCTAACTCGACTAGAATAGGAAATTAACTAACACAAATTAGTTTAACTATGGTCAACATGACCTTACGTGAGAACCCGAAAAGTTTTCACATTTTCAAGTATTATTTTATTTCTTTGCCTACATTTTATACTGTCCTTTGAAAATATTAAATGTTTTATACATTTTACAAGTCAGTACAATTTTAAATCATTTTCCTAGTATAAGTTAATGTATGTGAATTTGAAGTGCATTTTTTCGATGTGGGACCCGCTAGTGCGATATAATTTTTGCCGATTAGATGACGAAATATTAAGTGATATTATTTTCCATAGTATTAGGAGATAATTAGAGGTTAATTAGCTAAATGAATTATTGGAGGAGAGAAGATAAGTTTGGAACCTTCAAGATGCCAAGTGTCATGCTTCCATTGGATGATGGACTTTTGACCCAAGCTATTAACCTTTACTAAAACAAATTTTGACCAAAAATTCATTCCATTTTGCACCCTTTTGGCCGGCCCTTTGGTGAAGAAAAACAAGAGAGAGCTCTTCCAATTTTAGCTTCCAAACTCACTTGAATCTTGAGTTTTAACCAACCAAATTTGAAACCCTTCCATACAAGTGATTACTAAGGGAGTCTAAGGACTTTGGTGGAGTTGTTTTGGAGGAAGAAAGTCTAAGCTACCATTTTCTTTGAGGTAACTAGTTCCTAACTCTTGATTCTTGTGGTAAAACTTATGATTGATGATTGGAAGTTGAATATAATTAGCTAGGAACTGATTTGGATGGCTGGAAATTCGTTTGATTGGGTGGAATTTGAATGAACTTCAAGTATTCATTTTCTGTCAAGATTTCTGTCCGAAATTAGTCTGAAAATTCGAACATGTTGGGGGCTGAATTAGCCTTAGCACAAAACATGAACGTTGTAGAGAATTGAATTTTGATTATGCCTGTAAATTTTCAGCTCAATCGGAGTAGGGTAGCTTGCGAAATGACTAATTTACCCCTGCTTCCCTGTTTCTGTCCGAAAATGATAATCGGCCTCTGTATTTGGATCGTTTGGCTGGGAAGATGAATAAATTAGCTTTTGATGCCTTCTTAAGAATTTTATCCTTGTATTCTAGCTTTCGAATGGCTTTGGAATCAACTAAATCGGAGTTGTGTGTGCTGAGATATGATTGAATAAGTCAGGACCGCTAGATGACTTTTACAGTGAGCTTCGAACTAGAACATCTGGAGCTGTTTGGATAAATTTGACTAGGTTAGGTTGCGAACTGGGTTGAGGTGTCTTCATAAGAATTGTATCCCTATGTGTTAGCTTTCAAACTCCTCTAAAAACACCCAAAACGGAATTGTGTAGCCTGAGTTATTGCCGGTTAAAGTTAGTGCTGACAACCAGACTGATTATGAACTTCTGGATCTGTAATTGGCAAATTCAAATTAGATAAACTATAAATTAGGTTAAGTTCCCTTCATTAAAGTTGTTCCCCTCTGTCTTAGCTTCGTAATGGTATAAAATTCACCCCGATTGGATAACCATAGCTCTAGTTATGACTAAAATGCTACGAGATGTCAAATCTGCCATTTAGCTTTTATCTTCAAAAGTGATATTTGCTTGTACTTTTGCACTTGTGTTGTTCTTGGATGGTTTTGGAGCCTAATGGAAGGGCTATTGTGGTGACCTTACTTGTGTGTATTGTGGGGCTGAATTAAGGAAAAATAAGGAGGCCATAAATGGCTGGAAATTTGGTAAACACAAAGGGCATGCTGCCCAAATTTGTACTTGAGGTTTAAGTAGAATTACGCTTATCTTGAGTAAGACTTTGAGGACGAATCTAACTCGATTTGTCTAGGTTATTCAAGTTTCCTTTTGTGGAGGTATATAAAGTAAATTTCAGCCGAAACTTGTACCCTTGGAATTTACAACTAATGGAAATATGTTTTCTTCATTTCTTTGACCCAAATGGCATTTTCCACATATAATGGCTTTAAATTTCACCGTTTGGAAAGTGAGCAAGGGTTTTACGAATAGTCCCTAAATAAGTTTCAATTATTTGATTCTCGTTAAACGAAATGTTGAAGTTTCGAGCCTTAGTTATTTTTCAATGCTCTTAAATAATACTTTCTTATGATTATTCTTAGGGTTTCTTGGTGATTAGGAGTGTTACCCGGAAGGAATTTTGGACGTTATTTTGCTTATATAGGTGAGTGTTCTATATACGTTTTGTTTCTAATGACTATGTGACTTGATGTGACTATTTGAATTGTTACCCTAATAAGAATTGATGTACGTTATGTTTCGTTGACTATGTGGCTAGTTGGAATACTTGATTAAATGTTAAATGTTCTCAATGATTGCTAAAACGATTTTTGCTAGGCGAGTGTGTACTTTATCGCACTCGACCTAAACGAACGTGAAATTTTCAATGATTGAATAATTAAATGTTACTTGTGCATGAATGTAAGCCTTCTGCCTGAACTGGGCCCTTGCCCTTTGTTACTGGTCGACTCGAGCCAGAAGCGGACTCGGTCGGGCGATTAGTGACCCTGGGTGAATGTGAATGTTTGGTATACTCAAGTATGACCACGTAGTTGGGAGGACTGGCCAGTGCGCTGGCTAGAACGGGGAGAACGAAATGAATGGATGAATGGCAAGATTGACGGAGGGATTTTCAATTACAAATGAAATTTTTTCTAAACGATTGAAGGAATGAGGAAATGGTCGATGAACGAACGAACGAATGGCTCCATGTATCCTTTTAATGAATGTGTTACTTTTGCTTTATATCGTAAATGTTATCTGAATTACTTGTTATTACGTGCCTAATGTTCTTGTTTAATTGTTTGGTTATGTATATAGAATCTCGCTGGGCTTTTAGCTCATTCCACGCCGTTTGTCTTCCTTACAGGGGTTGCGAGCAAGGACAAGAGACTTGTATAGTATAGTCTAGTCCTTTTGGATTATTTTGCGTTCGTTCTAGCTCTAGTGCTTGATTGGGGTTGGATGTACTGGGAACTAAGAACTTTTGTCTCTTTTGGATTTGTACTACCATTTGAGATTGGATAAATGTAAGTATAAATGTTTCAAGTTTGAGAATTGGTTTCGTTTTCCTCGAGGTTATATTTTATTTTGTTCGGAAAGAGTGATCGAGTCCTGGCGAGAGTTGGGCAGGCGGTCCGCCGAACGCTTCGGTTCGCCCTAGGGAGAGGCGGGGCCGTCACACCTTAGCCTTTATTTCCCTTATTAAGGACTCAAAAAATAACTCAAGACTAACTCTAATTAACTAACAATATTTGCTGAAAATTTAATTAAATAAATAACAAGAAATAAGCATGACACAAGTTCGGATCTTCAATGATTCTTGAGCCCGATTGCACCATCAACCATCAAACGAATTTCCTTGAACTTGAAGGGATCCAAATGGTCATGTTCTCATCATTCCCCTCCTCTTGAAAGACGATTTGTCCTCAAATCGAGAGTTTGGTTACAAAGGAGTAACTTGAAGAATGTCTTGATAAATGCAATCCAAGAAGCATGTCGCCAACTCACTTGATTATGAACACGACCCATTGCAAATGCTCCATTTGTCAAAGAATAGCTTTAATATCTTCACCCAATTGTACTTGGCTAGAATTTGGAAGTTCAGTTTGATTGATTCTTGGATTCACTTTTGGAAAGCAAATTGCTATTTTAAGAAGCTTTCCTAAGTGTATTTTTGGATTTTGGCAACTGATAATGTGACGACTGGAAAATTCGCTTATATTTTCTTAAAATTCCCTCTTATTTTGATTAACTTACTTTATAACATCTTTACTACTCATTTACTCCCTCAATAGTTGTAATGAATAAGAGATTTAAGAGTTTTACCCTTAGTTTTATAGTTCGGATAAACTAGGGTTTTTACGTTTTTCGGTAGTGTGATTACTCAGTACGGAGTTTATACTGAATTTGGTGGTTAAGAGTGAGTTTTAGATAAGAAAAAGTGTGTGAATAGAAGTAATAATAATAAGTTAGTGAATTATAAGTGAAAACCCTAGTACGTGCGAGTTAAGGAAAAACGGTGTGAACTGACTTGTATCGTTCGCTACCGATTGAATACACCACTTGAACACTACTTTATTACCTTAATATTCTTGCTTTTATTTCAGCTAATTAACCCTAAAATATCTCTTAAACCAGCCACAATATTTGACCAAAGAAAAGAGGAAAAAAAAAGGAAAAAATTGAGAGTTAATCCTACGGTGACACTTGGCGGCCATCTACCTAACTTTGACCAACCAATTTCCTTCATTTTTATCGCCAAATTCCCTTCATTTCCTCTTCATTTCTGCACATTTTGGCCGAGCTTCAAGAGAGAGAAACACAAGAGAGAAACTAGCAGCTTTCACCTTGAATCCATCCTTGTTTGAGTGCAAGCAACCAAACTCAACCGATTAACCTTTCCTTTTGTGCTTGGAAGACTTGGGGTGCTAAAATTTGAGAAGAAAGTGGTGTGTTTCTCACTTACAAGGGACTTTTGGAAGGTATCATGGCTGCCTTTCCTTTTTCTCTTCCTTAATCTTGTTCAAGTTTGGATAGAATCTTATATTCTTGGCTTGAAATGGTTAATTTGTTAGTTTGGCATGATATGATGGAATGTTGAGCTAAGGTTTGAGATTTCAGTGTGTTTATTGTTGTTTACATAGTATATGATGTGGAGGAGCTTGGATAGGGACTTGGGTAGTGATTCAAGACATGAATGTGATTAGTAAGCACTGAATCATTAAATTTCCAGCTTTAGAGAGGAACCTGTCCTGTTTCTGACCGGTTTAATTCGTCCATGTTAGAGGCAGAATCAGCCTAGGTCAAAACATGAAAGTTGTAGGGAATGAAGTTATATAGCTGTCTGTAAAAGTTCATCTCAATCGGAGCATTGTATCATGTGAAATGGCAAAATTACCCCAGACTGCCAAAATGCACTGTTTTGCGGACAGTTTTCTGTTTTCTCTGAGATTACACATTTTGACCTTAAAAATGAACGAATTGTGTGAGGACCCGCCAATTTTTCTTATTTTTATTTTATTTTACTTTGCTTAATTAATTATTTATTCACCCGTTTTCCCCTAATAATTTATTTCAATCATTTAAAACTTATTTACATGGAATAATGTCTCAAATTATGTTTTTTAACACGTCTCGTTAGTAAAATTGATTTTTCTAGGGCTCGTTTAGCGAGAAATAAGGAGTACACATTTTTCGAGACTATGTTCGATCCGAGAGTACATTAGTCTTGGAGAATTAAGAATGATCAATAGTAGATTAAGAAAAGTTAATTGAGAGATTAGATGTGAGTAAGTTAAAATTTAAGTCTATACCGTGCGCGCGTCGAAAGTTTTCCGAAAGACGCACTGGTACAAATTAATTGGAGATTTGAGGAATTAATACTAGACTCATGCGAGGACTCATGTGTTAGTCTTAAAATAAGTATTTTTATGATTAATTACCCAAGTGTTAGTTAGTTATACTATCGTTATAAGAATTTCTTAGAAATTTCGTTTTATCGCGCACAAGTTGGAAGTTCGCATTTTTTCGCGCGCAACTAATTGGAGGATTCTAGAAATTATTGATAGACTAATAAGAGTGAATAATATTAGTGTTAAAGTAAGTGTATTAGAGGTATAGTGCACGAGCGGAACAAACTCGAGAGGAATCGAGGACGAAACGAGCGGCGTGCGCGCGCGAGGAGAGAGCTGACTTTTGAGACACTTTTGGCCACACACTTAAGCTTCTCAAGGAAGCTTCATTTTTAGCAAACACACTCTCTCTCCTTGCTCTTGTTGGCTGGCCACCCATAGGAAGAAGGAACCGAAGCTCTTCATTTTCTTGCTTCATTTCTTCATCAAATCACCTCAAACTTTTACTACAACTTGTAAACCACTTGGAGATCAACCTAAGCTAGGAAAGGAGCTTGTTTCTTACGGTTTTTCTTGAGCTTCATAGGACCAAAAATTTCTGCTTTAGTCATCTAAGGAGGTAACAAATGATCAACCTCTTGAATCTTGGTTTATATAAGTTGTATTGCACTTGTAAGCTTATAGATGCATGTGGGTAGCTCTATATTGTTGGAAATCTTGTGAGTGGGCTCTATGAAATCCCACAATGGACTTGATGAGCTGATTTGATGATATTGGGTGTTATTTATGTTGGATTAGTGGCTTAGTCTAGTGAATATAAGTTGTATTGTGGAAGAAAACTCAAAGGAAGTGAAATGAGAAAAAGGGACGGTTCTGCCCCTATTTTGCCGTGCTCCTTTTGTGCAATTTTTGTGGTCCAATTGACTTGATTTTGATGTAAATGTGTAATATAGGTTGTGTGGAAAGTTTCCTCAAAAAAAAATTTACTTGATTTGGTTGGCAAATGTTGAGATTTCGAAATTTTATCAAAATTGGCAATTTTGTCCCAAATTGCTCTGGCAGTGATTTTCAAACAGCCATAACTCTTTGCTCCGATGTCGAAATTGAGTGCCGCCAGCGGCATTAGAAACTAGACATTTCCAGTTTTTCAACGGTATAAACTGTATTCCCTTATTCCACCTGAGTGGACCGTACCAATCATTTGAAGATGCCTGTTCTGTTTCCCTGATTTACTGGAGTGCATGTTATGAGCTGCAACTTGATGCTTGCATATGAGCTAGTTATGGACAGAATCTTAAAACAATTTCTTCTGTGAAATTGTAACCTTATGAATGTAGTTTTCAACGCCACCAACTACGCTCAATTACAAGTTGAATTGAGTGAGTTATGGCCGAATTTCAGACCTGTCCCATTGCTTGAAAACCCTCGTTTTTGGACTGATCAATGGTTAATCTTGATTGGGACTTGTTATTTTGAACTCTTGGTTTAATCACCTATTGTGAAGACTCGCAAAATTTATTATTTTAAAACTCCTAATTTTAGCTTATTCAATTATTTATTTGGCCAAATATTCCGAATTGTTTATTTCTAACCTCTTTAGACCTAATTAAATGGATTTATAGCTTGGTTATATTTTTAAAGTGATTCAATTCAAAAATTAATTTTTGGAAACTCGTTAAGTGTGAATAGTGAATGCCGTGTTTGGATATAATAATCGATTCGAGGATACAATAAGTTTGAAAAATTTTAGAGACTTGTACATTAGTCCTCAAGTGGTTAAACTTAAGTTTCAATATTCAAATGATAGTTAGTTATACTATCGTTATAAGAATTTCTTAGAGATTTCGCCTTATCGCGCGCAAATTGGAAGTTCGAGTTTTCGCGCGCGTGACTAATTGGAGGACTTTTAGAAATTATTTCTAGACTATTAAGAGTGGATAATGTTAGTATGAAAATAAGTGCATTAGAGGTTTAGTGCACAAGTGAAACGAACTCGAGAGGAATCGAGCACAAAATGCGCGCGTGCGCGCCGCGAGAGAGAGTTGACTTTTGAGCACATAAAGCTACCAACCATCAAGCTTCCTTAAGAAGCTACACACTCTCTCTCTTGCTCTCAAGAACAGCCGGCCAAGAAGAAGAAAAAAAAACACTCCCAAAGCTCTTCAAATTTCTTTCCTCATTTCTTCATCAAATCTTCTCCGTTTCACTCCAAAATTTAACCACTCTTAGCTAACAACTTGGTGAACAGCTTGAGCTAAAAAAGGAGCCTTATTTCCACGGTTTTGCTGAGCTTAAGGTGACCGAAAATTTCTGCTAGAACCGCCAACCCAAAGGTATTTAACGATCAACCTTGAAAATCTTCATTCTTGGAAGTAGTATTGCACATATATACTAGTATGATCATGTGGGTAGCTTGGATATGTTGGAAATTGTTGTGTGGGCTCTATGAATTTCCACTATGACATGTTGGGCTGATTTGATGAGTTTTAATATTGATTAATGTTGGTTTAGTGCTTAAATTGGTAGAAATAAGTGAGATTATGAAGGATAGTTCAAAGGAAATGAAAGGAGAAATTTTTCCGATTCTGCCCTTATGTTGTCTGTGGCATTTAGGGCAAAATTTTGTGGATCTAATGGCTTAGTTGTGATGTTTATATGTTGTATGAGTTGTGTAGAAAGTTTCATCAAAAAATTCCATGAATTGGTTGGCCAAATGTTGAATTTTCGTAAGACAGCAAATCTGGAAAATTTTCACGTCACTGCCCTGGCAGTGTTCTTGTTTCGGCCATATCTTTTTGCTCCGATGTCAAACTCGAGTGCCGTTTGTGGCGCTGGAAACTAAACATTCTAATATTTCTATTGGTATAAAATTCATGTTCTGGATCCACCTGAGGGATCCGTAATAGCCTTGTAAAGTTGACTGTCCTGTCTCACGTTTTCACAGAGAGCCCTGTTCTGAGCAGCAACTTAATGCTCAAATGTGAGCTAGTTGTGGACTTATTTTGATAATGATTTCTTCTAAGAAATTGTAGCCTTATGAATCTAGTTTTCAACTCCACTGACCACGCTCAATTCCGAGTCGAATTGAGTGAGTTGTGGACAAAGTTTGAAACTGACTTAGCGGTCAAAAACCCTCTTTTTGGCTAGTTGATGCCTTAGCTTTGATTGGAACTTGTTATTTCGAACTTCTTGGTGTTAATCACCTACCAAATGCAGCTTGGATGTTTCTTAGACCTTGTCTCCATAAATGAATGGTGTTTGAGGATTTCATTGGCCAAATGTTTGGAAAAGAGAAAAACCAAAGCACAAGGCAGATTGCCTTGGAAATTTTGGAAACTTTAGTGGCTTCATTCACTAGCTTCCCGAATGAATTTTTCCATGAAATTTGATAGAGGGATAGCCCTCATATGGTAGTAACTGACAAATTTGGTTCCATTCTGAGTTCATTTCGATGCTCAAATAAAAGACCCAAAGTTTGTGACTTCAACCTGGAAAATTGCCTAATTGCTTCAATTTTTCAGCAATTTGAACCGCTATATCTTGGTGCTCAAAACTCCAATTCTTGTTCCATTTGTTGGATTTTAAACCTTGTTTGTAACTCTAATTGAGTTCCGAGTTTCAGAGGTTTGATCAAATTCTGTGATTTTTGCCGAATTTTCAAAGTTGGCGAAAACCAACCCCAAAACTGTTTTGCAAGCTTAAAACAGCAACTTTGAGCTAATTTTTGAATATCTTCCTTTAGGAATCATAGAAAAGTATCTTCTAGGGACTTTTAGTACTTTGGAAGAAGTTTCCAAACGGTGCCAATTTTTTCCAATTTTGGACTTACGGAGAGTGAGTTATGATTTTTCCAAAAGTACACCTCAAACCTGAAAATTTCCAAACTTGAAAGGAAGTGAGTTTTCGAGACCCTTCCCTATCCTTCGACACTACTTGACCATTTTGGAATTGTTTTCAAGAAAGAAAACTAGTTTTCTCCTTGTGTGTCTAAACACCACTTTTGAACCTTGAAATTGAGCAAGTTAAGGCTCATTTTCGTAAGATTTCTCTAGATGGCACAAGTGTGCAACCTTTTGCGATAATTGGGGGTTTCTAAGTAGTGGTTCATTATTAATTGCTCAGGCACCCACGAGGACCTTCAAGAGGATCCCACGGTGAACGCATTGAACCTCTAGTGACGTTTCTACTTGGACTACTTTGTGAGTGTCAAGTGCACGAATAGTTGAAATTATATGCATTCGATACATGCTTACTTGTTATCCATGAAATGAGATTTTGAAAATGGAGCCGTGTGTACTTTATCGCACTCGTTCTCATTTGAAATGAATAACTCATGCTTAAAATGCTTGAAATTATCGAATGTTTGAAATTATCAAATGCTTGGATATGTCAAATGCTTGAATGACATGAATTTGTATGCTCTGGCTGCATACGTCGTTGGAGTGAATCTCCTCGACACCCAAATGAACATGGGGGACGCCCAAATCTCACTGGCTAACCTTGGACTCGAGTCGGCATGGGTTTGGTCGGGCTCCTTGGCAAACCATGAGAAAAACAAAAGCTTGACCTAGTGAGAGGTCTTGCTTGGCATACTCGAATCAGTATCGCCTCAAACAAATGACAGGCGGACCCGATACAGGGGTATGTAAGGTGAAAGGGGACATGATAAGTGAAGTTCTACGAACAAAAACCTACCCGATTGACGGAGTGTCAATTCGTGGAGGTTCCGGATCGCGCAGGTGGAAATAGCTCCTGAGAGCTCCTTGAATTGTTTCTGTTTACATATTATTGCTCAAATTGCTAATTTCTTGTATATTACTGCTTTATTCGTTAAATGGGATTGTTATTTGGACAATGTGCTTGCATGTGTGTTTCTTGGCCTCATGAGCGTTTTACTCACCCTGTAAATATGTTTTCCTTAACAGGACTGGATCGGAGTGAACTCGAAGAAAATCCCCTTGTGATGTACTTTTGTATTAGGGTTTTCAATGTACTTGACTAGACTCGGGATTTTGTATAAGTTGGGATTGGATGTATCTTTTGGGAATCGAATGTAAGATTTGGATGATCGATGCATTTTGTACTCATGGTGTACTTTTGAATATTGGCTATGGAAGCGACTTTATTCCTTCGGCTTGTGTGGTTGGTTATTTATAGTTAAGCTTGAATTGTTTTGCCTTGAGTCCTGGCGAGAGTTTGCCCCCCCCCCCCGCGGATATCCTCTGGTTTGTCTTATGGAGAAGTGGGGGCGTCACATCTACCAAATGCATCTCCAATTTTTCTTGGACTTTTGCTTCATAAATGAACCATGTTTGAGATGATTTCCTTGGCAAAAGGTTTGAAAAGAGGAAAATGAAAGCTTAAGGCAGAATTGCCTTGGAAATTCTTGGAACTTTAGTGGACTTGTTAACTGACTTTCCGCATGAATTTTTGCATGAAATTTGACAGAGGAATTTCCCTTATATGATAGTGTAATCATACCAAATTTGGTATCATTCCAAGTCTATTTCGATGCCCAACTAGAATCCTAAAGTTTGTGACTCAAATATGAAATTTGCCCAGTGGACTTCATTTTGTACCAACGTTGAGCCGCTATATCTTGGCGCTCAAAATTCTGATTCTTGTTCCGTTTGTGGTGTTTTCAACTTTGATTGTAACTCTAAATTGAGTTCCAAATTTGAGAGGCTAGTTCACTTTCTGTGAATTTTACCGAATTTCCAAAGTTCGCCAAAAACCAACCTTGAACCTGTCGTAGGAGTCCAAACAGCAACTTGATGCCTAAATTTGAGTGTCTTTCGTTTGAATCATGGAAAAGTGTCTTCTAGAAACTTTTAGTACTTTGGAAGTAGTTTTTAACGGTACTGAGTTTTCCAATTTTGGACCTGCAGAGAGTGAGGTATGATTTTTCAAACAATGTACCTCAAATCTGAAATTTCTGAATTTAAAGGAAATTGAATTTTTAGAACTCTCCATTTTCCTTCGATTTTGGTTGACCGTTTTACACTTGATTTCAAAGATGAAAATTAGTTTTCCTTGTATTATTAAACTACACTTTTGAGTCTCGATTTACAAGTAATTTAGGCTCTCTTTCATGATAACTTTCTTTACATTGTACAAGTGTGGAATCTTCCTTGATAACTAGGGGTTTAAAAATGATAGCGTGTGATCATAAATTATTATTTGCTCAGGCGCTCAAGGGGACCTTCCAGAGGAACTCGAAGCGGACGCATAAACACCTGTTTGAGTACTTACTCACTTGTTTTGAATTGGTGAGTGTTCCATAGGAGTACGTGACTTGAATAATTTACGACATGTTTACTCCATGGTCATTATGTGTTTAACTGTTAAGTGCTACAGATAATTATTCCTATGAACTTTGCCACCGTAGGTGACTTGAATAGTATTGCTACATATTACTGACTAACCGTGAATTATTACCATTTACCGTTAACCGTAATTACTTACCGTTTATCGATTTACTTGATTACACGCTTACTTGATTATTTGATTATCGTAAATTATATGTTCATGTGGAATTGCCGCATATTGATTACATGTTTAAGTGTTAAGTGTTACTGATAATTGCTCATATGAAATTGCCCACCGTTTTAAGGCAAGTGTGTACTTTATCTCACTCCACCTATTAAAATGACAAATTACTACCGTTTACCGATTTACTTGATTATTTGTGCATGTTGTAAGATCTAAACTGAACTGGGTCCTACCCTTGGTTACTAACCTACTCGAGTCAGGACTGAACTCGGTCGGGTAGGTTGGAACCCTGGGACACCGTTTCGATATACTCGAGTATTACCACTGGAGGGATAAGGTGATGGCTAGACAAACCGAGGGGATCACTGGAGTTATAAGGTGAAGTGGACCGAAATTGTTCTAAATGAACACCGTATCCTTTAATGTGTATTTATTTCTGTACCATGGTAACTGTCTCATGTCAATGTGCCAATGTGCAACCTTGAATCATACATGTGTTATGCTCAAATTACTTGATTTATTAGAACTGCTAGAGTGTCTTGGAACCTCACTGTGCTGTTTAGCTCATTCCATATTTTTGTTCCCTTAACAGGGTTCGAGACCAAGGGTGCTCGTGAATAGTACTACCCTTGGTTTACTAACCTACTCGAGTCAGGACTGAACTCGATCGGGTAGGTTGGAACCCTGGGACACCGTTTCGATATACTCGAGTATTACCACTGGAGGGATAAGGTGATGGCTAGACAAATCGAGGGGATCACTGGAGTTATAAGGTGAAGTTGACCGAAATTGTTCTAAATGAATACCGTATCCTTTAATGTGTATTTATTTCTGTACCATGGTAACTGTCTCATGTCAATGTGTCAATGTGCAACCTTGAATCATACATGTATTATGCTCAAATTACTTGATTTATTAGAACTTCTAGAGTGTCTTGGAACCTCACTGTGCTGTTTAGCTCATTCCACATTTTTGTTTTCCTTAACAGGGTTCGAGACCAAGGGTGCTCGTGAATAGTACTAGATTTTTTTCTTTTGAAGACCTTAAGTTGTATTATAGCGGATGGTTGTAGTACATATTCTTTTGGATTGTATTAAATTTGAAAGCTAACTAATTGTAAGTATGAAATATTTTGGAGTACTTTAATTATATAGCGAAAATATTTGAAGTATTTCGAACTTTTGGATTATGGATTGTCTTGAGGCCTGGCGAGAGTTGGGCAGGCGTCCCGTGAATACCCTTTGATTCGCCTTAGGGAGAAGTGGGGGCGTCACAGTTGGTATCAGAGCTTTGGTTTTAGATTTTTGTAGTGTATCCTAGGCTTAAAAGTTTAGGACGCCGGACTGTGGGACTGGTTTGAATGTTAAGTGACCGCTTGTAAGGATAAAATCAGAGTCGTTTCGCGTGGTCTCTACGCGAGGTGAGCTTGGGCCAAGAGGTGTTATGGCCCTTATTATGTGAATGAGTAAAAGCTTAAGTACTCTTTTAGATCGTAAGCTGTGAATCATGAATGTGATAGGTATATAAACCCTTTATCTTGATACTTGGAGAAAATTAGATATGTATGTTGGGTAGCAATCTCAAATGTGGTGATTTACTCTTGGGACCGGCCGGATCGAGTTGTGAATTATCTTGTTTCGAATTCTTGTACCCGAGTACTTAAGAGTTGACGGCAATCCTATGGACTTGAGATCTCTATTTGTGGGGAATAAGAACGAATCGATATTTCACGTGAATAGTTACAGGAAACCAATAATCGTTTGACTAAGATGGCACAATAATTAAGAACGGGAGGTGGAGAAGATCGTAGCCCAAGAAGATCCTAGTGTTGGGATTGAAATTGAACGTGCTAGGGAACGAAAATCATTTAGTTCCAATTAATCTAGTGAAACACTACTTGTAATCTTTTGTAGGGGACGATGGGAAGTAGAACTTAAGAGTTTGTGCCTTGGAGATGAATGTATTTTTAATAATCACCTGTTTACTTTTGTTTATTAATTTTGACTTGGTATGAACCTTACTTGACTATAACTTGTATTATGATTTAATTGAGTTCTAATTTGTGTTTACTTGTATGGTGATAATGTTATTTGTGCAAGTGATTTAATTTTTCTTTAAAAGTTGTTATTGGTATGTGTGTTGTAGTTCAATTATGGTTTAGTGTGAGATTTATGCATATGCGTATAGATTAGCTGTGAACATGGAAACTAGAGGACAACGAAGGGGACGTCAACCTAGACAACCCCGAAATCAAAGAGTAGATAATAGGTCCGACATTGATCGAAACGCCGAGCCAAGGGCTATGGAAGGAGATGACCAAATTGGATTAGTTTTAACTCGTATGGACGGATGTACTAGAGTTTTTTGGTAGCTCAACAGGACCAGGGGTTGGACAAAGAAACCAACGTGGAAACCAAGAGATAGGGGAGGATTGAGTTTTTAGAGCGGTTTCAGAAATTCTTCCCACCCAAATGTTTTGGAGGACCTGACCTAGAAGTAGCTGAGAATTGGTTAGAGAATATAAAGAATATATTCGATACCTTGGACTACACAGAGGAAAGACAAGTCACTTTTGCTGTATTTCAACTTGAAGGAGCAGCCCGAGCCTGGTGGAATGTTATAAGAAACAAGTGGTAAAGAGATCAGACTTCAAGAATTTAGATAAACTTTGTGAGAACCCGAAAAATTTCACATTTTCTAGACATTATTTTATTTCTTTGCCTATATTTTTACACTTCCCTTTAATATATGAATTTTCTATACATTTTATAAGTAGTTACCTTTTTTAAATCATGTTTTCTGGTATAAGTTAGTATACGTTAAATTTGAAGTGCATTATAGATATGGGACCCGCTAATGCGATAAAATTTTTACGATTAGGTGAAAAGGTAATGAGGAATATTATTTTACAAGGTGCTAGAGGATTATTAGAGGTTTGTTATACGATGTAAACATTTCAAGACAAAGGATTAGAGAAAACACTAGAAAGGCCAAGTGTGACTACCTCATTGGAAGTTGGACTTTGACTAGGATTATTTCACTTTCTTAAAACAAATTTTGACCCAAAATTTCATCATTTTCTTACCTTCTTGGCCAGCCCTTTTGAGGAGAAAAACAAGGGAGAGTTCTTCAATTTCTAACTTCCAAACTTGCTCAAATCTTGAGTTTTAGCCAACCAAATTTGAACCTACTCCATACAAGTGTTCACTAAGGAAGGCTAAAGGCTTTGGTGGAGTTATTTTGGAGGAGGAAAGACTAAGCTATCATTTTCTTTGAGGTGTTAAGGTAATTTGCTAAGAATATCTCTCTTGCTTCTAATAGTTGTAAATTAGTGGCTTGTGGTTGCCACTTTGGTAGTTTTATGCAATATTTCTTGGTTAGAAGTGGTGATATGTGGATTTTCAGTTTTATAGTGAATTTTCTACCCATATTGATGATTAATGGTTAGCCATGATTTACTAGTTTTGATATGTTAAAAATCTAGTGTTTTGGTGTTAATTTCAATTTGCCTAAAGGAATTCCAGCTTGGGGTGTTAATTTCAGTTTTAGTAGAGAATTCTGCCCTGTTCTAAACCAGTGTCATTCGGCCATGATGGAGGCCGAATTGGGCATAGCTCAAAACATGAAAGTTGTAGGAAATGATGTTATATAGATTCCTGTAAATTTTCAGCTCAATCCAAGCATTTTATCACATGAAATAACAAAAATACCCTTGACTGCCATAGGTAGAGTTTTGCGGACAGTTTGACATTTCACCATTCTGGCTTCGTTTTTGCACCTTGATCCGTATTAAATTAGCATTGGTCCAAAACACAAAAGTTGTAGTCCTATGTTTAGATTTCCAACGCATCTGAAAACGCTTCAATTGGACTTTTGTAGCCTGAGTTATTGTCATTTGAACCCAATGCTGTTAACCAGCCTGACGGTGAAATTCTGGTTCTGTAATTTGTAGATTCGATCTGGATAAACTGTGAAATGGGTTGAGTTATCTTCATCAAAGTTGTAGCCCTTTGTCTTAACTTCGAAATGGTATAAATTTTACCCCAAGCCGATAGGTGTAGCTTCGGTTGTGACCAATACGCTAAAAGATGTCAAACCTGTCATTTTGTTCCTTGTCTTAAACCTTATTTCCGGTAACTTTTCTAGCTTGGTTTTGTAATTGAATAACTTTTAGCCTATTGAACGACTATTGTAATGAGATTATTTCTGTGTGATTTTGGGGGGCTGATTGAGGAAAATAATGAAGCCATAAATGGCTGGAAAATAAGTAAATACAAAGTGCGTGCTGCCCAAATTTGCACTCGAGGGCTAGGTAGATGTACTCGCTACACGAATAAGGGTTGAGGATGAAACTAACTTGAATCATCTGAGGTATTCGAGTCTTCTTTAATAGAGGCTTGTAAGTTGGATTTTGGTCAAAATTTGTACCCTTGAAAAAATGAAAGTAACGACTAATAGAAATACGTTTTCTTTGTCACTTTGACTCAAATGGCGATTTCAAAGTTTTAAGAGTAAGCATAAGTTTTACAAATATTTTACTCATGTCCTTTGGTTTAAATGTACTCTTTTCACTCCAAAAATCATATTTATACATTGTACTAGTAGGTATTCGGATTTTATTTGTTTCACCTAAAATTTTGATGGTTGAAGCATAATGTGTTCTCTTGGTTACTCTTAGGGTTCCTTGGTGATTGAGGGTGTTATCCGGAAGGATACTTTGGACGTTATTTTGCTTTAATAGGTGAGTGTTCTTTGTACGTTATGTTCCAAGGACTATATGGATTGTTGTGACTATGTGACTAATTGTACGTCATGTTTGATTTCTAAAAATGAACTTTGCTAGGCGAGTGTGTACTTTATCGCACTCGACCTAAATGAATGTGAAATTTACAATGAGTAAATGATTAAATGTTTAAATACTACTTATGCGTGAATGTAGGCCTTTTGGCTGAACTGGGCCCTTGCCCTTCGTTGCCGGTCGACTCGAGTCAGAAGCGGACTCGCGGTCGGCGATTTGGTGACCCTGGGTTAATGTTTGGTATACTCGAATATGACCACGAAATCTGGTAGAGACTAGCCAATGAATTGGCTAGAAGGGGGAAAATGAAATGAATGAATTAATGGCAGGAAAATGAAGGTGTTTTCAATTTACAAATGAAATTCTTTTAATGCTGGAGGAATAAGGAAATGGTCGGTGAATGAATGAACGGAGGGCTCCACGTGAGCATGTATCCTTTCAATGAATGTGGTATCATACTTTTAT
Source organism: Coffea humblotiana (assembly GCA_023065735.1). Classification (NCBI taxonomy): domain Eukaryota; kingdom Viridiplantae; phylum Streptophyta; class Magnoliopsida; order Gentianales; family Rubiaceae; genus Coffea; species Coffea humblotiana. The sequence goes on from CM041215.1 coordinate 7,755,161, forward strand.
ATTGTCAATGTTTTCTGGATTAATTTGCTATTCAATGCTTGAATGTCTTGGACTTAATTGTTTGATTATGTGTTTGGAACCTCACTGGATTTTTAACTCATTCCGTTAGTTTTGTTTTCCTTACAGGGGAGGCGAGCAAGTGCGAGCCTTGTACAGAATAGCTTAGTCTAGTTTGTGAATTTTACGATTGGTACTCGCGGCTAGCGCTTGCATAAGTTTGAATGTATTGGGCACGAGGCACTTTTGTTATATTTGGGACTGTATTATTGGTTGAGATAGAAATAACTGTAAGTATACGTTTCGAGTTTGGGAATTGTTGTTTCACTTATCCTCAAGGTATATCTTATTTGGTTTGAAGAGAATGAACGAGTCCTGACGAGAATTGGGCAGGCGGTCCGCCGAATCATTTGGTTCGCCTTAGGGAAGGTGGGGCTGTCACAAACTTTGTACGAGAGTTTAATGAAAAATTTCTTCCTCCACTAGTCCAAGAAAGAGAGAAGACAATTTCATAAAGTTTCGTCAAGAAACTTTGAGTGTGGCTGAGTACGAAACACGATTCACGAAATTATCTACATATGCTCTAGAATTGGTGGTTATGGAATGAAAGAGAATAAGACGGTTTATCCAAAGATTAAATTTAGAAATCCATGATGCTCTTGCCGCAGTACAGATTGAAACATTTAGTGACGCTCTTGAGAAACACAAAGGGTGGAAAGCACAAAATCCCAACTGAGAGCCTTTCAAACGAGGAAAAGAGATGCATCCAATAGTAGACTAAGAGAAATTAGACCACCACCCAAAGATAGAAAAGGAATGGATGGAATAAGACTATCACTTCCTTCACCACTCATGATAAAGGAACTAGAAGGGACTATATCACGAAAAACTCCAGTAGGACAGATACAATCAAAGAAAACCTCGCAAGCAAGTCAAGTCACAATGCCTTTTCCGACCTGATATTGTGGAAGGATGAATCATACCAAAGAAAACTGCTGGCTAAAGGGGCGAAAGTGTATGGGATGTGGGAGCACCAACCATAAAGTTCAACGACTGTCCAAAGCGGTATCCACAAGAAACTACTACTTCACAAGGAAATAAAACTATCCCTCGACAAGTCAATGGAGGAGGAAACTAACCAGTGGCATCTGCAACAACATATGAAATGATCACACAACAACGTTCAGGGTTATCAGAGGTTATGGAAGGTTTGAATTTCGAGGACGAAATTCTTTTAAGGAGGGGAGGTTGCGAGGACCAGCAATTTTTCTTATTTTTATTTTATTTTACTTGCTTAATTAATTATTTATTCACCCGTTTTCCCCTAATAATTTATTTCAATCATTTAAAAACTTATTTACATGGAATAATGTCTCAATTATGTTTTTAACACGTCTCGTTAGTAAAATTGATTTTTTCTAGAACTCGTTTAGCGAGAAATAAGGAGTACACGTTTTTCGAGACTATGTTCGATCCGAGAGTACATTAGTCTTGGAGAATTAAGAATGATCAATAGTAGAATAAGAAAAGTTAATTGAGAGATTAGATGTGAGTAAGCTAAAATTAAATCTATACCGTGCGCGCGTCGAATGTTTTCCGAAAGACGCGCTGGTACAAATTAATTGGAGATTTGAGGAATTAATGCTAGACTCATGTGAGAACTCATGTGTTAGTTTTAAAATAAGTATTTTTATGATTAATTACCCATGTGTTAGTTAGTTATACTATCGTCATAAGAATTTCTTAGAAATTTCGCTTTATCGCGCACAAGTTGGAAGTTCGCGTTTTCGCGCCCGCGACTAATTGGAGGATTCTAGAAATTATTGATAGACTAATAAGAGTGAATAATATTAGTGTTAAAGTAAGTGCATTAGAAGTATAGTGCACGAGTGAAACAAACTCGAGAGAAATCGAGCACGAAACGCGCGTGTATGCCCGCGAGGAGAGAGTTGACTTTTGAGACACTTTTGGCCACACACTTAAGCTTCTCAAGGAAGTTTCATTTTTAGCAAACACACTCTCTCTCCTTGCACTTGTTGGCCGGTCACCCATAGGAAGAGGAAGGAACCAAAGCTCTTCATTTTCTCTTGCTTCATTTCTTTATCAAATCACCTCAAACTTTTACTACAACTTGTAAACCACTTGGAGATCAACCTAAGCTAGGAAAGGAGCTTGTTTCTCACGGTTTTCTTGAGCTTCATAGGACCGAAAATTTCTGCTTAGTCATCTAAGGAGGTAACAAATGATCAACCTCTTGAATCTTGGTTTTTATAAGTTGTATTGCACTTGTAAGCTTATAGATGCATGTGGGTAGCTCTATATTGTTAGAAATCTTGTGAGTGGGCTCTATGAAATCCCATAATGGACTTGATGAGCTGATTTGATGATATTGGGGGTTATTATGTTGGATTAGTGTTTAATCTAGTGAATATAAGTTGTATTGTGGAAGAAAACTCAAAGGAAGTGAAATGAGAAAAAGGGACGGTTCTGCCCCTGTTTTGCCGTGCTCCTTTTGTGCAATTTTTGTGGTCCAATTGACTTGATTTTGATGTAAATATGTAATATAGATTGTGTGAAAAGTTCCTCAAAAAAAATTACTTGATTTGGTTGGCCAAATGTTGGGATTTCAAAACTTTATCAAAACTGGAAATTTTGTCCCGAATTGCTCTGGCAGTGATTTTTCAAACAGCTATAACTCTTTCCTCCGATGTCAAAATCGAGTGCCACCAGTGGCATTAGAAACTAAACATTTCCATTTTTCCAACGGTATAAAATGCATTCCATTATTCCACCTGAGTGAACCGTACCAATCGTTTGAAGATGCCTGTCCTGTTTCCCTGATTTACTGGAGTGCATGTTATGAGCTGCAAACTTGATACTCGAATATGAGCTAGTTATGGACAAAATTTTAGAATGATTTCTTCTGTGAAATTGTAGCCTTATGAATTTAGTTTGAAAAGCCACCAACCACGCTCAATTCCAAGTTGAATGGAGTGAGTTATGGCCGAATTTCAGACCTGTCCCATTGCTTGAAAACCCTCATTTTTGGACTGATCAATGGTTAATCTTGATTGGGACTTGTTATTTTGAAACTCTTGGTGTTAATCACCTACCAAATGCATCTTGAATGTTTCTTGGACCTTTGCTTCATAAATGAACCATGCTTGAGATGATTTCCTTGGCAAAAGGTTTGAAAAGAGGAAAATGAATGCTTAAGGCAGAATTGCCTTGGAAATTCTTGGAACTTTAGTGGACTTGTTAACTGACTTCCCGTATGAATTTTGCATGAAATTTGACAGAGGACTAGCCCTTATATGGTAACGTAATCATACCAAATTTGGTGTCATTCCAAGTCTATTTCGATGTCCAACTAGAATCCTAAAGTTTGTGACTCAAATCTGAAATTTGCCCAGTGGACTTCATTTTGTACCAAATTTGAGCCACTATATTTTGGCGCTCAAAACTCCGATTCTTGTTCTGTTTATCGTATTTTCAACTTTGATTGTAACTCTAATTGAGTTCCAAATTTGAGAGGTTAGTTCGCATTCTGTGAATTTTGCCGAATTTCCAAAGTTCGCCAAAAACCAACCTTGAACCTGTCTTAGGAGTCCAAACAGCAACTTGAAGCCTAAATTTGAATGTCTTCCGTTTTGAATCATGGAAAAGTGTATTCTAGGAACTTTTAGTACTTTGGAAGTAGTTTCCAACGGTACCGAGTTTCCAATTTTGGACCGGCAGAGAGTGAGATATAATTTTTCAAAGAATACACCTCAAATCTGAAATTTCTGAACTTAAAGGAAATTGAGTTTTTAGAACTCTCCATTTTCCTTCGATATTGGTTGACCGTTTTACACTTGATTTCAAAGATGAAAATTAGTTTTCCTTGTATTATTAAACTACACTTTTGAGTTTCGATTTACGAGTAATTTAGGCTCTCTTTCATGATAACTTTATTTAGATTGTACAAGTGTAAAATCTTCCTTGATAACTAGGGGTTTAAAAATGATAGTGTGTGATCGTAAATTATTATTTGTTCAGGCGCTCAAGGGGACCTTCCAGAGGAACTCGAAGCGGACGTCTAAACACCTGTTTGAGCACTTACTCACTTGTTTTGAATTGGTGAGTGTTCCATATAGGAGTAGGTGACTTGAATTGTTTTACGACATGTTTACTCCATGGTCATTATGTGTTTAACTGTTAAGTGCTACGATAATTGTTCTTATGAACTTTGCCACCGTAGGTGACTTGAATAGTATTGCTATATGTTTACCGACTAACCGTGAATTATTATCGTTTACCGTTAACCGTAATTACTTACCGTTTACCGATTTACTTGATTACCCACTTACTTGATTACTTGACTACTTTATTATTTGATTATCGTAAATTATATGTTCATGTGGAATTGCTGTATATTGCTTACGTGTTTAAGTGTTAAGTGTTACTGATAATTGCTCATATGAAATTGCCACCGTTTTAAGGCGAGTGTGTACTTTATCTCACTCGACCTACTAAAATGACAAATTACTACCGTTTATCGATTTACTTGATTACTTGTGCATGTTGTAAGTTCTAAGTTGAATTGGGCCCTACCCTTGGTTACTAACCTACTCGAGTCAGGACTAGGCTCGATCGGGTAGGTTGGAACCCTAGGACACCGTTTCGGTATACTCGAGTATTACCACTGGAGGGATAAGGTGATGGCCAGACAAACCGAGGGGATCACTAGAGTTATAAGGTGAAGTGGGCCGAAATTGTTCTAAGTGAACACCGTATCCTTTAATGTGTATTTATTTCTGTACCATGATAACTGTCTCATGTCAATGTGCCAATGTACAACCTTGAATCATACATGTATTATGCTCAAATTACTTGATTTATTAGAACTACTAGAGTGTCTTGGAACCTCACTAGACTGTTTAGCTCATTCCACGTTTTTGTTTTCCTTAACAGGATTCGAGACCAAGGGTGCTCGTGAATAGTACTAGATTGTTTTCTTTTGAAGACCTTAAGTTGTATTATAGCGGATGGTTGTAGTACATATTCTTTTAGATTGTATTAAGTTTGAAAGCTAACTAATTGTAAGTATGAAATATTTTGGAGTACTTTAATTATATAGCAAAAATATTTGAAGTATTTCGAGCTTTTGGATTATAGATTGTCTTGAGTCCTGGCGAAAAAGTTGGGCAGGCGTCCCGCGGATACCCTTTGGTTCGCCTTAGGGAGAAGTAGGGGCATCACAAATTGGCTATCGATGTCTTCATAAAGACCTGTAGTTCTCTGTCTTAGTTTCAAAACGGTATAAAGTTTACCCCAAACCGATAGGCGTAGCTTTAGTTGTGACCGAAACGCCAAGAGACATCAAACCTGCTGTTTTGTTGTTTGTCCTTAAACTTGGTTTCCGGTCGCATTACTAGTATTGTTTTATAATTGAATGACATTGAGCCTAGTTGAAGGGCTATTGTGGTAATATTGCTTGTGTGTGACTTTGGGGCTGAATTGAGGAAAATAATGAAGCCATAAATGGCTGGAAAATAGTTAAATACAAAGGGCATGCCGCCCAAATTTTCACTCGAGAACTAGGCATGTGTACTTGTGATTCGAGCGAAGAGTTGAGGTTGAATTGAACTTGAATTGTCTAGATTATTCGAGTCCTCTTTCGTAGAGGTATATAAGCTAGAATTCGGGCCGAAACTTGTACCCCTGGAAAAATGAAAAGTAACGACTAATAGAAATACGTTTTCTCGTCTCTTCGACTCAAATGGGGATTTCAAAGTTTAATCGCTTCAAAGTTTCAAAGTTTTAAGAGCGAGCATAAGTTTTTTTAGGACATGATAAGTTATACGAATAATCTCCAAATGAGTTTCAATTACTTGATTTTCGTTAAACGAAACGTTTAAGTGTCGAACCTTAGTTGATTTTCATAGCTCTTAAACGATGTTTTATCGCAGATTTGGACTCCCAACAAGGAGTAATACCTGAATGTGATCCATAGAAGCACTACATCTTTGGTGAGTGCTTCCAAATATTTGATTGAACTTGACACTTGTTTTCCCATACTTGACCAATGTGATTAAATGATATATGATTGGTTTGATCGAGCAAGAGTGTACTTTATCGCACTTGCCCTAATGTGATATATTCTTGTTCATTGATTGCAATTGAATCGATATACATGCATATGATTCGTACCTTGTCTGGAATTCCAGAAACCCTGTGGCTAGTTACTCGAGTCGAGCCGGCAAAGGTTTGGTCGATTGAGTAACGAACTTGGGGTCTCTTGTTTTGTCGAGTGGAGTGATACCTCATCGACTAATCAGTATACTCGAGTATTACCACCAGTGTTTATTGATGATTTTGGGGCCCAATAGGGGGTTTTGGATGGTGGACGGAGATTGTAGCTAAGTGGTGTTCTACTGACTGGTTACTTTACTTGAAAGTTGACGGAGTGTCAACTACTACTTGATCAAGCTCTGGTAAAGCAATGGGAACATGGCTCTTGAGAGCCACCTGTATCCTTATGCTTTTGATTGTTATTCGTAGTATTATTGTTATTTTAGAAAAGAATTTTACACTCGTTCATTTTGAGATTTGCTACTTGAAGTGTTATTGCTCATTTTCTTGACTTGCTATGCTCGCTATTTTCCTATTCTGATACTTTCACTTTTAAATAATGATTAACTTGCTATTTGGAACCTCACTAGGTTTTAGCTCATTCCACGCCATTTATTTTCCTTACAGGGGTACGAGCGAAGCATGAGACTTGTACAGACTAGCGTAGTCTAGTTTTTTTTTATGCGCGCTCATTCCACTCCAATCTTTTGATGTATTTTGGGGTTGTATGGATGTTTGAGACAGAAATGAATGTAATTGTACTTGCCAAATTTGGTAACTGTTATTTCCTTTATTCTTGAGGTTGTACCCTATTTTAGTTGAAGTGAGTCAGTGGAGTCCGGCGAGAGTTGAGCAGGCGGTCCACTAAACCCTGGGGCACGCCCTAGGGGGAGGTGGGGTCGTCACAGATAATATAAACCAAGTCCAACAAGAATTAGAAATCAAGAATTTGGAAACAAAATTCCAAGTCCCTCTCAGTTTCCAAATCCAACGCAAGGCTGCCTTTTTTTTCCTTCTTTCTTCTTTTTTTTCCTAACTTGCCAATTCAAGAAAACAAGGTAGTCGCACTTCAAGATTCAAGAGGATGACTTTTAGGGTTTCCAAAGTATCAAGATTTTTTTCAAGAACCCACTATACAATTCAAGACCTTCAAGAAATTACAAGCCAACTACAAGACTCAAGAACAACAAGAAATAAACACAAAGGTATGGAAAAAAAAAATTTCTGATGAACAGTACTGTTATAGTACGATGAACTATATTACTACAGTAACGACGGATGAACAGTATTTGCTATAGTCGTGAACAATACCCGATGAACAGTACCCCCGAATTTTTTTAATTTTTTTTTGTTTTTGACGACTCAATACAAGTTACTACGAACTGATTTTGACAAACAACGAAACAAGATGTGACACGAAAGAAGACACGATTGGAGACTCAACAAGGAACTAAGGAATCAACTAGAACAACGACACAAATAAAGCGATGGAAATTCAAACCCTAAGGTGACAATTTTTTTTTGAATTGGGAAGGGTTTCGTAGAAGAATAAAGTAGAAAACAAGAAAAGACAAGGATATTAACCTAGATCAAGAGCCGAAACTCTGATACCAGATGATGTGACATGAACTCCGTCAAAGACGAGACCCGCGAATCAATTTGCCCCGGATCTAGATGACTAACACAAAGGTTTGACAGCCGAAAAACTTGACCCCAATTAATCCTAGAAGTTATGAACAATATTGATACTATCTCAACTCGTAACCAATCGAATTAATGAACCAAATTTGTAGTAGAGGAATGCCACAATTAAGGTGGATACTTGATTGATAAGTTCGGATTGAATAACTTAAGACAACTCTAAAGTATTCAAAGGAAATTCTCTTGGATAAGAGAAAGTGAATAAAACTCACAAGTTTATTGTAAAATCTGATTAACCAAAAATGTTTAAGGCTTAGGCTTATTAATAGTCTTACAATGACTCAAACCTAAAGTTATTTGGACTTAACTAAAACCCTAAGCAATGGTTTATTTGTCATTTATCTTGCTGATTTGGTTGTTAATTTCAATTTAAATAAAATTCGGCCAACATTGTCATTATTGTGACCAAACCCTAGTCATTGTAAGGCTATAAGTAGCCTAGTCCTTTCCAATATCTTTAGTTGATCAGATTTTACAATAACAATGGTGAGTTAATGTGAGAACTCGAAAAAAAAATCCGATTTTCGGGTTTTAGGGTTTTATCGATTTTCGTGCACACATTTTTTTTTTATTTCTTTATTATATTCATTTTACATATATTTTATAAGTAAATATAGTTTTTAAACCATTTTTCTAAGTATAAGTGAGTTCACGAGAGATTTGGAGCGAATAGTGGATGTGGGACCCGCTAGTGCGTTAAGTGAGAGAATTCGGCCAATTAGGTAAGTTGTGCAGTAAGACATTAAATTACTAGGTGCTAAGTGATAATTAGAGGTTGGTTAGATATTTGGTCATTAGTAAGCTAAAGGATAAGAAAGAAATCCAAAAGTGCTACGTGTCGCGACGGGATTGGGCCAAGTTTTGCCTAACTTTTCCTTAACTTTACCAAAAGCTAATTTTGACCAAAATCATCTTCATTTTAGCATCCTCTTGGCTGAAACTTGAAGGGAAAGAAAAGAGAGAGAGTTTCAACCATTGGCTTCAATTTCTTGTCCAAATCTTGAAAACTAACCGATAAAAATCTGAATTCCTCCGTAAAAATCGCTTATTAAGTGAGATTGAAGGTGCTTGTGGAGTGATTTTGCAAAGGAAAGCTCTAAGTTGCTATCTTTCTTGAGGTTAAGGTATTTTTGCTTTGGAACTTAACTTTTGTTCATAATTAAATGGTGAATTAGTGGCTTGTAGTAGTTAAATAGCTTGTTTTGTAGATGATTTCATGGATTGAAGTGAAGTTACGTGAATTTCTTATTTTCTTGGGAATTTTTCTGTTTTCATATGATGATCATAGTTGGCTTGAATTGATGGCTTAATATGGTATAGAATTGGAGCTAGTGTGTGTTAATTGTGGTTACTTGCGGAAAATTTCAGCTTTGTACACAAGATTCCAGCTTAGGGTTACATGTGGTAGTAATCTGCCCTGTTTTTGCACTGTATGTTCGTCCATGAGGAAGACCGAATCAGCCCTTGCTCAAAACATGAAAGTTGTAGGTATTTGAGTTAGATAGCTACTGGTAAACTTTCAGCTCAATCGGAGCATGGTAGGATCTGAAATGACCGAAATACCCTGACTGCCCACAAGCTGCAATTCGTAAACAGTTTTGTGAATTCACCAGTTTGGGATGCATTTCTTACCCTGATTCGTATCCAATTAGCTTTTGGCCAAAACACAAAACTTGTAACCCTATATTTTAGCTTTCCAAAGCCTCTGAAAACACCCCAAACGGAGTTGTGTAGCCTGAGTTATTTCCGGTTAAAGTCAGTGCTGACAACCAGACTGATCATAAACTTTTGGATCTGTGATTGGCAACTTCGACTTAGATAAACTATAAATTAGGTTAGGTAGCCTTCATGAACGTTGTTCCCCACTGTCTTAGCTTCGAAATGGTATAAGGTTCACCCCGATTCGATAACCATAGCTCCGGTTATGACTAAAATACTACGAGATGCCAAATCTGCCATTTAGCTTTTGTCTTCAAAATTGATATTTGCTTGTCCTATTGCACTTGTGTTGTACTTGGATGATTTTGGAGCCTAATGGAAGGGCTATTGTGGTAACCTTACTTGTGTGTATTGTGGGGCTGAATTAAGGAAAAGAATGAAGCCATAAATGGCTGGAAATTTGGTAAACACCAAAGGGCGTGCTGCCCAAATTTACACTCAAGGGTTAAGTAGAATTACACTTGTCTTGAGTACGGTTTTGAGGACGAGTCTAACTCGATTTGTCTAGATTATTCGACTTTCCTTTTGTGGAGATATATAGTTGAATTTCGGCCGAAACTTGTACTCTTGGAATTTACAACTGATAGAAATACGTTTCTTTCATTTCTTCGACCCAAACGGCATTTTTCACATATAATGGCTTCAAAATTTCACCGTTTGAAAAGTGATCAAGGGTTTTACGAATAGTCTCTAAATAAGTCTCAATTACTTGATTCTCGTTAAACGAAATGTTTAAGTTTCGAGCCTTAGTTACTTTTCAATGCTCTTAAACAATATTTCCCCGCAGATTTGAACTCCAAGAGCGGAGTAATACCCAAAACCAACGTGTAAAGGCACTGCATCTGTTGTGAGTGTACCATCCCCTTAAATTGGTGCTTATCTGATTCATCTGTATTTGCAACTTGCAACTTGATTATCTGTGACTTTTGTATGCTTCGTATGAAACGAGGGTGTACTTTATCACACTCGTTTCTCTCACCTGGTTATTCTGGTTCCTGTATACTGTATAAATCTGTATTTGTTCTCTGTATCTGTTATCTGTACCTGTTTTCTGTAGTTTTTGATGTCGTTTGGAGAATTAAATCGAACGACCTTTCTGTTACCTCTGAGCTCAAATCCTGTGGCTAGTTATTCGAGTCGAACCGGTAAAGGCCTGGTCGATTAGATAACGAACCACAGTAGTCTGTTTCTGAGAAATCTTTGGGTATTGAGACTCTGGTTTTCGGTATACTCGAGTATTACCACCTTCTGTTCGGTTTGAGGTGTTCGGGCCCGGTAAGGGGTATGTTTGGTTGACGGAATTCGGTGTTAAATGGGGTCTATGGACATGTTGGTTCTATCTATGTTGACGGAGAGTCAACGGGTTTGGATCAAGTATCGCAATTGGGCATTTTGGCTCCTGAGAGCCACCTGTATCCTTTCTCTTTGAAATGTTTATTTATTTCCCTATCTGGTGTGTATAACTGCATGATTGATACGTGAAATGCCATGATTCATGACTACTTGCACTTCTGGTACCTCATTGAGCGTAAGCTCACCCCTTCCCGTTATCTTTGTTTTCCTTACAGGGAACAACACTTTTGAACCATGATTTTGAAGAAAGTGTCAAGCTAGTGTAAGTGTTATTTTGTTACGCTCTTTTGTAATCAAAACCCTAGTTACTTTTATCAAGTATCACGTTTTGACTTGTACAACTTTCTATGTATGTACTTAAGTGTTTAAGCATGTATATTAGGTGTATTCGTTTGAGATACTACTTGTAATCATTCGGAACATTTTTGTTGTGTGTAATCGGCGTAGTAGTCTCCGAGTGTTTGTTTTCTTTGGTTTCGATCGCGCGTAATCGAGGGTTTGTGTGATTCGACTTCGTAGTCCTAGCGAGAGCTGGGCAGGCGGTCCGCCAAACCTTTGGTTCGCCTTAGGGGAAGGTGGGGCTGTCACAGTTAATCACTTTCTCTTGTCCAAGAGAGTTTCCTTTGAATACATAGAGTTTTCTTAAGTTATTCAATCTGAACTTATCAATCAAGTACCTCCTTGATTGTGGCGTTCTTCTACCTACAACTTTGGTTCATTAATTCGATTAGTTACGGGTTGAGATTGTGTCAATAATGTTCGTAACTCGTAGGATTATTAGGGTCAAGTTTTTCCGCTGCCAAACCTTCGGTGTTAGTTGTCTAGATCGTGCGAGTGAATCACGGGTTTTGTCTTCGACGGTGTTCGTGTCACATCACTCGATCTTGAATTGTGCACACAAAAAGTTGAAGTGATTCTCTCAATTTTCTTACACAAGCTCTTGTAATTGTGTGACGCCCCCACTTCTCCTTAGAGCGAACCCTAGGGTATCTGCGGAACGCCTGTCCAACTCTCGCCGGGGCTCACTACAATCCATAATTCAAAAACTAGAAATACTTCAAATATTTTCAATATACATTTAAAGTACTCCCAAAACATTTTATACTTACCATTAGTTAACTTTCAAGCTTAAATACAACTCAAAAGAATATGTACTACAGCTATCTGCTATAATACACTTAAAGTCTCCAAAGAAAACAACTTAGTACTATTCGCAAGCACTCTCGGTCTTGAACCCTGTTAAGGAAAACAAAAGCGTGGAATAAGCTAAATAGCCAGTGAGGTTCCAAAATCTAAGCAGTTCTAATAAATCAAGTAAATTAAGCGTAACACATATGGTTCAAGATTTCACATTAGTACATGAAAATGAGACATTTATCATTCTACAGAAATAAACACACATTAAAAGGATACGGTGTTCACGTGGAACCATTTCGGTCAGCTTCACCTTTTTACTCCAGTAATTTTCCTGGTTGTCTGGCCATCACCTTATCCCTCCAGTGGTAATACTCGGGTATATCGAAACGGTGGCTCAGGATTCCAACCTACCCGACCAAGCCCAGTCTTGGCTCGAGCAGGTTAGTAACCAAGAGCAGGACCCAGTTCAGTTAAGAGCTTACAACATGCGCAAGTAATCAAATAAACCGGTAAACCGGTAGAAATTTACGGTTAAACGGTAGAAATTTGTTATTTTAGTAGGTCGAGTGAGATAAAGTACACACTCGCTTTAAAACGGTGAAAAAATTTTATAGGAGCAATTATAGATAACACTTAACACTTAAACACACAAGAAATATGCGGTAAACATGTAGCAAAACTATTCAAATCACAAACCTACAAGGAACACTCACCAATTCAAAATAAGTGAGTAAATAAGTCCTTTAGTGTTCTGGCCAAGGTTTCCTTCAATCCTCTTGAGCGCTCTGAAGAAATAGTGAGCAATTATCACTCACCTATACTCACAATCATTTAACCTACCAGGAAAGAAATATATTTGCCTTAAATTTTAGAACAAATGTTTCAAAAGAGTTTTCACTCTATTGATATTCAAGATTCAAAGTGAGGATTTTAAAATCATAAGGGAAAACTCGTATCCTTATGATTCAAAATGAACTATCAATATCAAAAGGAAAATGAAAAGTTCTTAAAAACTTATTTCCTAAGAAATCAAGAATTTCAGCTTTACACAACAAATTTGGTAAAATCAGATCTTGAGTTTGGTACGTCAAAAAATGGAAAACTTTATACCGTTAGAAACTAGATTTCAAGGTATTAAAAGTTCCTAGAAGACACTTTTTCAATATTCTAAATGGAAAACACTCATTTTGCAACTCAAAGATTCAGTTCTAAATAGGATAGATTTGAACCAGTCTTGGTTTTTCGGCGATGTTTGGAAATTCGGCAAAATTCATAGAAATGATCAATCTTTGAAATTTATAAAAATTAAGAGTTCCAAACAAGGTTTTAAACACAAAAAATGGAACTAAATTCGGAGTCTTGAGTATCAAGATATGACAGTTCAAAGTCGGTTAATTTTCACTACTTAGAACAGTGAATTTCCAGATTTGAAAAAAACATCTTTGGAGGATCATTTGTATATCGAAATGTTATTGAAATTACACCAAATTTGGTACACTCCAAACTTCCATATGTGGAATACCTCTCTACCAAAATTCAGGTAAAAACTCGTACGGGAAGGCAGTTAATAAAATGATGCAAAGTTCGGGAAAATGTTTCAAGGCTAATCTGCCCTCTTACTTTTCTTTCTTTCCAAACGTTTTACACAATGAAATCAACCCCAAATTCGATCCATTTTTGAAACTAATTCCTATAAAAATTTAATAAGCATTGACATCAGAATTTTCCAAAGCAAAACATCTAACAACAAAATAGACCAGTCGGCCAGCAAGAAGGAAAATCTTTCCAGTTTTCCAGCTTTATTGTACTTTCAAAATCAGGCCATAACTCACTCAATACAAGTTCAAATTAAGAATGGTTTATGGCGTTGTAAACTAGGTTCATAATGCTACATTTCATCAGAAGGAAAGTTTTCCAAAATAAGTTCACAAGTAGTTCAAATTCAAGCCACAAGTTGGCAGCTTCTCATTTTCTCTTGGATAGATATTCATAACAGGGCAGTCAACTTTGCCGAATCACTACGGTTCACTCAGTTTCGAACTAGCAAGTGATTTTTATACCATTGAAAAGCTATGAATGTCTAGTTTTGAATGCCACTAATGACACTCAATTTTGATTTTTGTACAAAGATATATGTTTGAACAAAGAGGCACTATCCGAGGCCTCTACAACACATTTTCCCAGATTTGGTTCTTTTCGAAAACTCTAGTTTTGAGCATCCAATTAAAACGATTTTTGGTAGACACTTTCTACACACAATATACAACATATATCACTAAATTTCACATCCAAACAAGCATAAAAATTCGAAATCAAAACAGAACATCATAATCAGAAATTCGGCTAGCTCTCTCTTCTCTCACGGTTCCTCTCTTTCTTTTTCCTCTTCTAGTTATTCCATTAAAACTCATCACAAACACACTAACACACACATAAACATCATGGCTGCCCTCATATAACCAAGGTGGGAGTTCATAGAGCCCACTTCAACCAACCAAATCCAAGCAACAACAACAATAAGAAAGCTACAAGCTTCAAAAACCAAGAAATGAAACAAGAAAGCAAGAGTTTTGGTGGGAGATGTTTATACCTTCAAACCCCAAGAAGAAACCCTAGATTAAGATCAGATTTTCCATCGAAAATTCTCCAAGAAAATCCACAAGATTGCTTCTTGCTCCTAGATGAAGTGTTACTTCCAAATAGTTTGCGATTTGGTGGAAGTTTTGCGGGTGAAATGAAACTAGAGCAATGGAGTTTTTTCCTTCCCTTTGTTCTTCCTTGAGGCTGGCCGAAAATGAGGTGAGAGAGATGAGGGTGTGGTGGTTTTGGCTTGTCTTGGAAGCTTGGAGGGAAAGAATGAAAAAGCTACTTTAGGATGGTGCACAAAAGTCAACTCTTAATAGTGTGAAATAGGGTTTTGTACCACCGTTTTCTCTCGAGTTTGATACACTTGTACACTAATCCTCCAAGGTACTTCCTTTAATATAGTAATTACTCACTTTTACTAGTCTAATATCAATTTCTCAAATTTCCAATTAGTCGTACCAGCGCGACTTTCGAGAAACTATCGACGCGCGCGCCGGTAAAAGCTTAATTTGAACTCATTCACATCTAATCCCTCAATTAACTTTCTTAGTCTACTATTGATCATTCTTAATTCTCCAAGGTTATTGCACTCTCTGACCGAACATAGCCTCGAAAAATGTGTACTCATTATTTCTCGCTAAACGAGCCGTAGAAAAATTAAATTTGCTAACGAAACGTTTTAAAATTATAAAAGGGACATTTTTGCATACAAATGGATTTGAAATGGAATGAAATAAATTATTTGGGATAAACGGGTGAATAAATAATTAAATAAACCAATAAAACAAAATAAAAATAAGAAAAAATTCGGGTCCTCACAAATTAGACCACTTGTAACTTGATCACCCTTGATCACTTGTGTCCTTTCATTAGAATCTGGTTGATCTGTGGGAAAAAAAAGAAAGAAGTAAACCATGAATCGAACCACATGCCATCAAGAAAGCTGTTTGGAATTGGAAACCGAAAATGACTTGGATTGTTTCCAAAATTTGGACTTTTAATACTTGTTAGTTTTGGGTGTATATTAGCCACTTGATACACTTAGGAAAGCTTCTAAAAACTGCAATTTGCTTTCCAAAAGTGAATCCAAGAATCAATCAAATTAAGCTTCCAAATTCCAGCCAAGTACAATTGCATAGAATTTCTAAGTTTCCAAATTTTTGCCAAGTCATTGTTTTATTCATTCCAGCCATTTGTTTCTTTTGTTCTCATCAAATTTCATCCAACTTTGAGTCGTTTTCAAGTTTATTTTGAGTCAAGTCTCATCAAGTCACACAATTCGTTTTTAAACTCCTAACCATTGCCACTGTGTTGATTGTAATTGTTAAGCCTTATTGATCAATTGTGAGCAAATTCAATTTATCTTAAGGATTGTGATCAAGGACTTGAAAGAGTGGTAAGAATAATAGATTGTGAGTACTTGAGTGTAAACACAAGAGTGAGTGTAAACATGTGAGAGATGTGGTAAGGAATTTCTTGCTTCTTTACTTTCTTGCAGGATAAAGCTATAATCAATTTCGTCGCATGCAAAATCTCGATTTAAGAACAAATCACTTTCAAGAGGTGAGGAATGATATGAGCATGGAAGCTGTGACAGCCCCATCTCTCCTCAGGGCGAACCCAAAGAATTAGTGAACTGCCTACCCAACTTTTGCCGGGACTCAGACGACTCATGAACCAGAAATCCAAGAAAACTAACGAAATATCTTCAAAAGCAAAGGGTACAACCCTTTATAGAAATATAATCACCTCGCCAACATTCCAAACTTAAAATATAAAGCTAAAAGTCAAACTTACCACTCCACACTTAATTTACATGATATACGTCGAACTTACAAATCAAGTTTACAAGAGTCAAAAGCAAAGTGTTTTAAACAAAAGGTTACAATCCAAAGTATAAGTTCAAAACAAAAGTTAAAGTTATGAAAGTTCTCCACCACAGTTCCATCCCAGATCTGTTAAGGAAAACAAAAGGAGTGGGGTGAGCTAAAACTCAGTGAGATTCCAAATAAACATGTAAGCACATAACCAATTAAAGGCGTAATATAAACAAGTAACCACCGTATTGAACTATAACAATTAAATCACAGTTTTATTCAAGCATACAGGCGGCTTCCAAAAGCCAAATCCACTTGAGCTTGATCATAACAAGAATCCGTTGACTCTCCGAAATAATGTCCGTAGAACACCAGTTACTCCAATTTTCGTCCACCAGTCAACCCCCTTACCGGGCCCGAACACCGCAAACAGTAATTAGGTAATACTCGAGTATACTGGATCCAGATTCAGTAAACGGTCCTAAGGGTTTATCGGCCTTCTCAACCAAGCCTTTGCTGGCTCGATACAACCGACTCACCTATAAGGTTGGGTACCCAAACAGTCACAGCAGTTGATGGGGTATCACCCAAACAACTCACATACAGTCAAATATAGAGAAATCACATCTTATAATAGCAGTATACAGAGCCTCAGTGAAATCAAAGGAGGTCGAGTGTGATAAAGTACACGCTCGCCTCAAATTTGTCAAAACAATTGTTTAGCTCAACTAGTCACAGATCAAGTATTCAGATATTTCACATAGACAGGTAACAGGAAATGGAACACTCACCTGTTAAGAAATGTAGAGTTCAAACGTCAAGTTTTGTGGTTACGTTCACCTCCATTTTCCAATCCTAGTGCAACGAGTGAAATCGTTAACGTTATTGGTTCATTTCCAACCCAAATGTGCGGGACATTAGGTGACCAAGTGAGTGGTTTGAAATGACTCAATTCACCATGCAAGTTAGGCCTAAAATGCAGTAAAAGGTCATAATAAAACAAGTTTGATAAGTGCAAGAATGTTGAGCAAAAGAAAAAATCTCATTTAAGTTCAAAGCAGGCTTTGCGGGTAAACAGTCGCACTCGCGCAGTCTCGGAAAAATGGCCATATCTCACTGTAGGAAAGTTGGAATCATGTGCCACTAGTTCCTCTCCCATCAATACCAGTGATTCGAGAAAGTCGGCTGATTTTTCAGTTCTGATCAGCTTAGAACCCTAACAAAGTCACTCTATTTCTTCTTGCCAACTTCACTTGTTTTAGCTCAAACTCATCCAATTCACTCTCCTAGAGTTCACATACAAGGGATCAGGTTACCTAGCACTATTGGAGCTTCAAATACAACACACCAAATGATCAAGTGAACCAAAACAGTCTAGCCAACAAAAAGAACCAAAACAGTCCACTACTTGCCCAAAAACAACCTCTTTACTTGCTTCATTTCCATTTCAACTCACACCAAACCTTAAACCAATGTCTAGCCAAGTTTCTTAGGCTTAACTAAGGTGCAAAGAGCTACAAAAGTCAAGGAGAAACCTCTCCTCCAAATCCGGTCAGTCAAGAGAAAACAAAATAGTCCACTACTTCACATGCAACTCCAACTTCCATCCTTTCCTTATAGCTAACTCAAACAACATTCCAAGAGTTATCCTTAACTTTAAAAGGATTCAAAACATGTTAATACATCAAGAAAATCATAAATAAAGCTTAAACAGTTAATCAAACACATAGCATGCTAACCAACCAACCCTACTACAACTTGTTTAGTTCAAAAAATTTAACCACAAATAACATTAATACAACTCCTAATTTGCCATCAAAACTTCAAATACTTAATATAACACAAGGAAGTTAGGATTTAAGGGTCATATACCTCTCTTATGTGAAACTTGAATCACCAATAAAAAAACCATCAAAACCATAGCTCCAAGCTTGAATCACACACTAGAGTTGAAGGTTGTTCACTCAACTAACTCAAGTCCTACACTTTTGATTTTTGCTCAAGATCAAACTAGGGTTTAAAAAGCATTAAAATGGAGTTTTCTCTCTTCCCTTGGAAGCTTCAAAGTGGTCGGCCATCCTAAGGAAAAATGGAGTCAAGAATGGTTTAAATTTTCTCTAATTTCTTAGGTCAAAAAGGTTGAATGGTTAGGGTTTTGCCACTTGTCTAAATCTTGGCCATTCTCGCTCTAAACTTTGCCAAATTATGTTTCTATCCTCCAATGTTTCCAATGTCTAACTAACACCCCTAAACTATTACATAAAGTCCCAACCACAATAAAAAGGATATTTGGTCATAGTATATGTGGTGCAATAAAATAATACCAAGTCAAGGAAACGTCTCAATTCATGTAAAAGCAATGAAATGCAATGCAAAGAAATGTCATAATTGGTTTAGTTTTAGGGAAATGCAAGTGATTTAGAAAATTTTATTTTTCTAAGTGAGGGTTCTCACACTCTCTCCCCCTTAAAAGAATTTCGCCTTCGAAATTCTCACATTGATCATCGAATAGTTCAAGATGCTTTGTGCGATGTCCTCTTCCACTTCCCACGCAGCTTCTTCTACCTCATGATTTCTCCACAAAATCTTTACTAAAGGTATCCGCTTAGTCCTTAATTCCTTTATTTTTCGGTCTAAGATCTGTACCGGTCTTTCTTCATTAGTCAGAGATTCGTCAATGTCAATTTCCTCTGGTTTCAGTACATGAATGGGGTCTGGATGATACTTCTTCAACATAGAAACATGAAATACATCATGGATCCTGGATAAACTCGCTAGTAACTCTAACTGATAGGCCATATTCCCTACTCGTTGAAGAATCTTGAAAGGCCCTACGTATCTCGGTTGAAGTTTCTTTCCTTTTCTTGTTGTGAAATTTCGAAGTGGTGTAACCTTTAGAAATACCTTATCCCCAACTTCAAATTCCAAATCCTTTCGTCGATTATTTGCATAACTCTTCTGTCGACTTTGCGCTGTCTGAAACCTCTGACGTATAATCTTCACCTTCTCAAAGGCATCTTCAATCCATAGTACTGCAATTGGGTCTAAAACCCTTCTTTCCCCTACTTTATCTCAGTATATTGGTGATGGCATTTTCTTCCATAGAGAGTTTCATACGGTACCATTTGTATGGAGAAATGGTAACTATTATTGTACGCAAATTCAACTAATGCCATATGCTGTCCCTAGTTTTCACCAAAATCCAAGATACAAGTCCTTAGCATGTCCTCGAGTGTTTGAATGGTTCTCTTTGACTGTCCATCAGTTTGGGGATGATAAGTAGTACTAAAGTTCAACTTGGTCCCCAAACCTTCTTGTAACTGTTGCCAGAAACGAGACACAAACCGCGGATCTCTATAAAAAATAATGCTTACTGGGATCCCATGCAATCTCACTATCTCATCCATGTATAGTTGGACCAATTTTTTCAAAGAGTATTTCATATTTATAGGCAAGAAATGAGCAGATTTGGTTAACCTGTCAACTATTACCCAAACTGCATCATGTCCTTTTTGAGTACGGGGTAATCCTGACACAAAATCAATGGTAATATGTTCCCATTTTCACTCAGGGATTTCAAGAGGTTGTAGAAGGGCTGAGGGTTTCTGATGTTCAGCTTTTACTTGTTGACACACTAAACATTTTTGGACAAATTGAGCAATTTTCTTTTTCATTTTATCCCACCAATACAGTCCCTTCAAATCTTGATACATTTTACTACTTCCAGAATGTACTGTATACTTAAATCGATGTGTCTCTTCCAAAATGTCCCTTTTTATCATTTCATCTTACGGCACCACTATCTAATCACAAAATTTCAAAATACCCTCGAAACTCACGTTAAAGTCTGAAATTTCTCCTTTTTGCATTTTTTTCACCCATTTTAGTACCATTCGGTCATTCTTCTGAACTTCTTTAATTCGGTCCAACAAATCCAATTTCACCGTGATATTACCCAAAATCACTCTCTGTCGGTCCAACCGTGGATTTCATTCACTCATTTTTTCAACAAATTCCACTCCTTGACCATTAATCCAACTATTTGAACTTTCCGACTTAAGACATCCATTACAACATTGGCCTTCCCCGAGTGGTAGGTAATTGTACAGTCATAATTTTCAAGAAATTCCACCTATTGACGCTGTTTCAAGTTTAGTTCCTTCTAAGAGAATAGATATTTCATACTCTTGTGGTCGGTATAAACTTCAAAAGTCACCCCATATAAATAATGCCTCCACTTCTTTAGGGCGAAAACTGCTGCGGCCAATTCCAAATCATGAGTTGGGTAATTCTGCTCATGGGATTTTAATTTCTTAAAGGCATATGTAATCACACTTCTATTCTGCATTAGAACACATCCCAATTTTTCTCTTGAAGCGTCAGTATATACAGAGAAACTGTCCTTTCCATTTGGTAAGGCTAAAACTGGCGGCAAAATTAACCGTTTCTTTAATTCTCAGAAACTAGTTTCACACCACGACAAATTGATCTAAATAAGATTTAAAAACTCGATGCATTAAATCCATAAAGGCAGCCGGAACATTTGTTAAACCAAATGGCATTACTGCAAACTCGAAAAGTCTATATCTGGAATTAAAAGCAGTTTTCGATATGTCCTCCTGCTTAATTCGTAGCTGATGGTAACATTGCCTCAAGTCCAACTTAGACAAAATCATTGCTTCTTACAACTGGTCAAACAACTCGTCAATATGCGCCAAAAGATATTTATTTTTCACCGTGATATCATTTAAATCGCGATAGTCGATACACAGTTTCAAACTACCATCTTTCTTTTTAACAAATAGAACAGGCGCTCCCCAAGGTGATTCATTTTCTCGAATAAACCTTCGGTCTAACAAATCTTGTGCAGTTTTAGTTCCTTAAGTTCAGCAGGGGCTATTAGGTATGGTGTTTTCACAATAGGAGCGGTTCTAGGCACCAAATCAATCTTAAATTCTATTTCAATATCTGGCGGCATCGACTTCAACTCGTCAAGAAAAACATCGAGAAATTCATTTACTACTAACACATCTTCCAGTCTCACCTTATCTCCAAGAGTATTAATTAGGAAAGTTAAGTAACCCGGCGCCCCTTTATTCAATAATTTCCTAATTCGAATTTTCAAAATAAGTGGAGATGAGACTAGTCTACCTCGCAGATCCAATCTTAGAGTCGCTTCTCCAGGTATATAGAACTCCACCATCTTAGTCTTGCAATTCAACTGAGCATTATATCGAGCCAACCAATCCATACCTATAATCACGTCATACCCCCTGTGTGATACTCCGAATTTACGATAATGTTTTTTTTTAGTCTCAAAGAGGATATTATGGTTTCTTTATTTTATTTTTGTTTTAAGACACTGTTTTATTTTAAAGACTCGAAACCCTACTTATACTCAAAACCCTAGTTTTACTTGTGACTAATAGGTTTTTCTTAAATCTCTCATATTTTACTCAAAACCCTAATTTTACTCTATGGAGTTGTAAAATCCCTCATAATTTTCTTAAAATTTCCTTTTATTTGGAATCCATTACCTTAGAATAGTTTTACGACTCATTCACTCCCTCAGTAGCTACAATCAACCATAGAATCAAGGATTTTTCCTTTAGGTTCCTAGTTCGGGTAAATTAGGGATTTTTGCGTATTTTGACCGTGTAATCACTTGGTGAGGTGTGTGTACTAAATTTGGTGATCAAGAGTGAGTTTTGGATAAGAAAATATGTGTGATTAGAAGTAATAATAATAAGTTAGTAAATTATAAGTTAAAACCCTAGTATGTGCGAAATAAGGAAAAACGGGTTGAACCGATGTGTACCGTTTGTTACCGATTGAGTGCACCATTTGAACATTAGTTTATTACCTTAATCTCCTTGTTATTAATTGACCAAAATCAGACCTAAATATCTTCTTAATGCAGCCGAAATTTTGGACTAAAAACAAGAAAGAAAAGAAAAAAAATTGACTTCCAATCAAAAGGTGACACTTGTCCAATTTTGACCCAAATGAATTCCTATCATCTTAATCTTCTTGAAGCTTCATTTCAGCCACCATTTTGGTACATTCCATCTGTGAGGTTGAGAGAGAGAAGAGAGAAGAAACCATTCAAATTTCATCTTGATTTTTAGCTTAATTTGAGTAAAAATTCCAAAATCTAAACAGATTAAACTCCCTCTTTAGTTCTTAAGAAGCTTTGTGTGGTGAAACTTTAGAGGGAAAGGATGTGATCCTCTCTTGCAAGAAGCCTTGGTGAGGTATTATGGTTTCCTATCCTTTTCTTGCATTTAATCTTGTTAAAGTTTAGTTATAAGCTCTTAATCTTGCCTTATGACGGTAAATTTGTTAGTTTGGAGTGAGATGTTGGAGTATACAACTAGGGTTTACATTTTTAGCCTTGAGTATGGTTATTTATCTAGTAATGGATGTTATAGAGTTAGTAATTGTTGGTTTTGATGATTGAATGCTTATTGGATATGAAATTCTAGAGGAAAAGGTCAAATTCCAGAAATTGAAACTAACTTGTTTAGCTTCTGACCTGTTTATTTTTTCCATACTAGAGGAGTAATTAGGCTTAGGTCAAAACATGAAAGTTGTAGGAAATGATGTTATATAGCTTCTTGAAAAATTTCAGCTCAATCGGAGCACTGTATCATGTGAAATGACCGAACTATCCCTGACTGCCAAATGTACAGTTTTGCTGACAGTTTTATGTTTTCCTCTGAGATGTCACATTTTGATATTGACGATGCACGAATTGGTTGTTGATATCTTCATGAGACTTGTATTTATCTGTCTTAGCTTCGCAACGGTATAAATTTTACCCCCAAACCGATAGTCGTAGCTTTAGTTGTGACCGAAATGCCAAGAGACGTCAAATCTGCCATTTAGCTATTTGCCTTTAAACTTGATTTCCGGTTGCCTTGTTAAGACTTGTGTTGTAATTAGATTATTTTGAACTTAGTTGAAGGGTTATTGTGGTAATTGGGGCTGATTTGAGGAAAATAATGAAGCCATAAATGGCTGGAAAATAGGTAAATACAAGGGGCATGCCGCCTAAAGTTTTACTAGAGATATAAACCAGCTTTTGGAGTTCTGGTTCGGTAATTTGCAAATTTGACCTGGATCCACTAAAAACTGGGTTGAGTTGTCTTCATGAAAGTTGTAACCCTTTGTCTTAGTTTCAAGATGGTACCTAGTACACCTTGATCAGATAATCACAGCTCTGGTTATGGTTAAAACCGTGTAACCCATTTTTATACCATTTTCACTTCCGCGCATGCGCACATGCATTTCTTTGCCCTTTTTTTTGCCATTTTGCCCGTTTTAGTCCTTATTTCCAATTGTGATGGTCTATTGACTGATAGTTGAGTATAATCTTCTATCACAAGTAGTGACGAACCGAACGGAGTCGGTGGACCCGTATAAAGTGCCTTGATTTGCGTGCTAACTATTTTGAGTGAGTAATTGGGGCTTGTTTATGTGAGAAATTATCAAAGTGTTTTATATATGTTAAACGGGTACTTAGGCGAGGGTGTACTTTATCTCACTCGTCCTAAACCCATTCTCTGTTCTTGATTTAATATGTGAGAATACATGTCTTATTTTGAGTATCACCCTTTTGCTGTGTGCTGTTGGGGTGATTAAATGACATGAGTACTTCATTGAGAGATATCCTCTATTGAGAGACTGGATATCTCAGGGCTTGGTTCCAACCCAATTCCAAGGGTAGACGAACTATTCGAGCCAGCCTGGACTTGGTCGAAGTTAGTTCCATGCTAACCTTGGGATTTCGTTCTTTGTTAAAACTTTGATTAAAGCTAAGTGATTTTGTTTTGCTCGAGCTGCTGTGTGCTGTTGACTGGCCAGCGGGGATTGATAAGGTGAACGGGGAAGTAAGTGAACAGGTGGACAAGCTCGAGGAATTGAATTGGTTTTGAAGCCACCCATATCCTACTATTGTGATGTTACATTTCTGTTATTGATGTGAAATATCTTGGTTTACATGTTTATTTGGATGTGATTTTACGTTTTTACCCCCGGTTATTCACTAAGCATATAGCTTACCTCATTCCATTTGTTTTCCTTAGCAGGGGCTTACGCGGGGAAAGCTCGGGAAGGTGTATAGACTTTTGGTTTATAGAATAGTTGATTTTGCCCTAGTACTTGTTATAAGTTAACTAGTAAAACATTTATAATTGTTGTAGTAGTTATAGTTACTGGCTTTTCTAGGGTTTACTTTCTAGTACAAGTGGTATGTATGGTTTGATGTAATAGTTTATACAACTTTTGAAGATGTAATAGTGTACATAGAACTTTCTTGTCGCATGAAATCTATTTTCTTGTTTTAGAGTATCGAGTCCTGGCACGAGCTAGGCAGGCTGTGACAGTCCCACCTCTCCCTAGGGCGAATCCTAGGGTATCAGCGGACTGCCTGCCTAGCTCTCGCCGGGACTCAGTCGATCAGTGATCTAGTAACTCAAATCATCCAGTGGAATAACTTCAAACAACTGGTATAAACCTTAATAGCAATTAATTGACAAGCCACTTTCCAACTTAAAAGTCAACTAAACGTCTCACTTATCATTCCAAACTACAAATACATACCACAAGTCGAACTTAAGTATTTAAGTTTACAAAAGTCAAAAGTTATCTAACAAAGGGGATTACAAGTTCAAGCAAAAAGAAGCTAGTAAGGCTCTTGATCCTAAGTCCGTCCCCGATCTGTTAAGGAAAACAAAGGGAGTGGGGTGAGCTAAAGCTCAGTGAGGTTCCAAGTAAAACAAGTAAGCACATAGCCAAATAAGGACATAATATAATCAAGTAAATATCGTGTAGTGCAATAACAATTTAATCACAGTTCAATTCAAGGATACGGGTGGCTTTCAAAAGACAACTTCCCATGAGCTTGATCATACCAGGGTCCGTTGACTCTCCGTCAACGCTTGTATTCGAAGAATATAAGGTCCGTAGAACACCACTTTCTCCAATCTCCGTCCACCCGTCAACCCCCTACCGGGCCCGCACTCCATAGCAGTAGTTAGGTAATACTCGAGTATACCGGTTTCCAGTGATCAGTAAACAGTCCCCAAGGTTTATCGGTCGTCTCGACCAAGCCCTTGCTGGCTCGATCCACCGACTCACCTATGAGGTTGGGTACCCAAACAGTAGCAGTAGTTGATGGGGTATCACCCAAACAACTCAAGTACAATCACATATAGAGAGTTCACATCTCATAATTGCAGTATACAGAGCCACAGTGGAAAATGAGGGAGGTCGAGTGCGATAAAGTACACGCTCGTCTCCATTTTATCAAAACATTGTTTGGCTCAAACAGTCGTAATTCAAGTATTCCGATATTTCATATAAGCAGATAGCAGGTAGTGGAACACTCACCTGTCAAGTAATGTAGTAGTCAAGCATCAAGTCGTGCGGTTACATTCACCACCGTTTCCACTCCTAGGGTAACGAGTGAAATCGTTAACGACTAGGTCTAATTCCAAGTAAAGTGAGCTGATTTAAGTGACTAAGTGAGTGATTAACTCTACTCAATTCACCATGAAATTTAGGCCTAAAATGCAGTAAAAGTTCATGAGAAAACAAGTTTAACAAGTGCAAGAAAGTTGGACAAAAGAAAGGTTTCATTCAAGCTTTTAAAAGTTTCTCGCGGGTGCACAGTCGCGCTCGTGCAGTCTCGGTAAAACGGCTATATCTCACTGTAGGAAGGAGAGAATTAGGTTCTGTCAGCGGCGTTGGAAACTAGACTCGAAGGGCTTTCTAACGGTACCTCACACACATTCTAGTTCGTCTCCTAGAAGAAACAGTAGCTCGGGAACGTTGGCTGATTTTCCAACCCTGGATCAGTCTCAAACCCTAACAAATGCACACTAGTTTCCTCATGCTATCTTCACTTGTTTTGGTTCAAATTCACCCAAATCGGGTCCTCTAATGATCATATACTGGGGTTGAGTCATTTAGTATCATTGGAGTTCAAAATACAACAGAAGTGTAATAACACAATAGGAATCAGCTTTGAGGACAAAAGCTAAACACCAGATTTGACATCTTATAGTATTTTGGTCACAATTGGAGTTACGTTTATTGGATTGGGGTGAACCTTATACCGTTTCGAAGATAAGACATAGTTCTACATTTCGTATGAAGACATCAAGATCCAATTCTCATACTAACTAGGTCGAATTTACCAAAACAATTTCGGTTCCTTAGTTTCGAATCTCACTGTCAGTTTAACTGGCAGGCCTGATTCAATTACTCATAACTCAATGCACACAAGTCCAATTTAGGTAATTCCAAAGGCACCTGGAAGCTAGGATATAGGGATATAATTCTTAAGAAGATATCAAAAGCTAAATGAGTCATCTTCCTGGTCAAAATAACCAATTACAGAGGCAAAAGATCAGTTCGGATAGAAACAGGACATCAGGGGTATTTTGGTTATTTCATATGCTACAGTGCTTCGATTTATCTGAATTTTACAGGTAGAATGCTAACTCAATCCTCTACAACTTTCATGTTTTGTACAAAAAGCTAGTTTGGCCATTATCATGGTAGAATATCCAGTTGAAATAAGTGCAAAATGTGACCATAACAGTCCAGTAAATAAGAAATCATAAACCAGTCCACTAATGGTCCTTCTAGCCACTTTGCTTGTTCCAAATCCATTTCAATTCACACATGAACTTAACCAATCTCTAGCCAAGTTGTTTAGGCATGCTTAAGGTGTAAATAAACCACAAAAATCAATGAAAAACCCTTCCTTCAAAGGCCGGTCAGCCAAGCATTGAAAACAGTCCATAATCTTTTCATCATTTCACCAACCTTCATCTTCTAATGATTCTTGTTTAAATCACATATCAAGCATAGATCTAACTCAAAAGAGGTTTAAAACATGTAAATCCATCATAAACATCATGAACAAAGGGTAGACATTTCATCAAACACTTGGTGTGCATACTTACTACCTAAATTTTCTCTTGCTTAATTCAAGAGTTCAACCCACAATCTTGTCCAAACAACATGTAATTTGCCATGAAACCCCAAGTACATGCTAAAACACTATAAAATCAAGATTTAAGGATTGTTTACCTTTCTTATATGAAGCTTAGAACACCAAATCAACCAACCAATTGAAGCCTTGAAGCTTGAATCTATCACCAAGATTAGAGGGAAAACTCTCACTAGCTCAAAATCTTTCTCTTTGATTTTGATTTGCTCTTAGTTGCTAGGGTTTGAAAGCTAATTTTTGGAGCTCTCTCTCTCTCTCTTCTCTTTTCTTGTCTAAAATTTCGGCTAAGGGAGGATAATAAGAGGGCCAAAGTGTTTTAAAATGTTAGCTAACCTTTGGTCAAACAAAGCCTGGTTAAGGTTTTGCCACATAGTCCACTTAATGTCCATAACTTCTCTTAATCTTTTGACTAATGCTATTTCAACTCTTCCAAGTGTACCAATACTTAATTAACACCCCTAACCTATCTTTTAAAGTCCTTAATCCAAATCAAAGCCACTTGGAAACAAATAATTGGTGGATTATAAAAAAAATCAACTCAAGCAAATGTTTTTCTTCAAGTAAAAAGGGGTGAAATGCAATGTATGAAAAATGTTGTAATACATGGGAAATGTCATGCAAGGGTATATAGTAAGTGGTCTAGATCTTAGAATAAAAGCATGTACTTAAGGAAAATTTAAGGTTTCAAGTGAGGGTTCTCACACAGGCGATCCGCTAAGCCCTTTGGTACGCCTCTGGTACAGTGGGGTCGTCACACCTTGAGGTCCAAACTTATCAATTCTACCACCAACTTCCGTTCTCCTACCCAAATCTCACAATTTTATAAACCATGTTGGGTAATTAGGCTTTGATCCCTAGTAGGTGTTCTAACTTCCAAATCATAGGGTAATTAATGGGATTCACATCAATACCACACATGAAGGCAGGATTTACAAAAGAATGGGTTGCCCCAGAGTCAATTAAAAGCTTAGCCAAGCGATGGAATACAAGGATCGTACCTTCCACTACTTCAAATGACTCAGGGGCTCGCTAACGGTCCAAGGCAAAAACCTTAGCAGAGGCTTTTGGTATACTCCCACTGGCAATAGATTGTTTAGAGTTTGACTTCTCCAGTTGTACACCCTCATTCCCTTCACAAAGTTTAACAGGACTGGCTGCGATCTGATGCTTGGAACTACTGCAACAGAGACATTTCCTCATTTTTCGCCAGCAAGTATCCTCAGTGTGGTTCGTCTTCCCATAATACCCACAGTTCACTCGAGGAGTTGGTGTAGGACCTCCTTGGGAGACAGTCCTCTGTTGTCCTCTCCCGTTGTGAGCCTCTCTTGATACTCCTAGGATTCGAACTCCACCCGTTCCTCTTCCAAAGTTAGGGGGCGGGTACATTCTGATCGTCTCGTCCAGTGGTACTGCTAGACGCACCTCGTCTCTTTGCTTTGAAAAATCCGAACTTGAAATCGGACCTGCTCCACTCGTTGAGTTTTCTCAAGAGCTCTTTAAATGTGTCGATTTGAACTGCAGCTAAGTCTTTTTGAATCTCCACATTCAAGCTTGTACAAATCGCCTTATGCATTTCTGCTCATTAACCACTAGTTCTGGGGCAAATTTAGAGAGTTTGGTGAACTGAGTCTCATATTCTGCCACATTTGAAGCGCCTTGGCGCCAGTTTGATAAATTCATCCTCTCTTACTTCTGAATTAAAGACGGAAGGAACTTCTCGTTAAATTCCCAAGTGAAATTAAACCAAGTTATGTGAAGTTTGCTCCCTATCCCATTTTACCCGTACTACATTCCACCAAAAACGGGTCGCGCCTTCTAATTGAAAAATGGTGAAAGTCACTTGCCTTTCTTCGGTGTAGTGCAATGTAGTAATATATCCACCATTCTTTCAACCAGTTCTCGGCAATTTCAGGATCTGGTCCCTCCAAGAAATTTAGGAGGAGAAAACTTTGGAACCGTTCCAGGGCCCTATCTTCACCTATTTCAGGGTCCCTTTGTTGATTATCAGGCACTTGACCTTACTGGTCAACCAATCGGGCTAACAAGTCAAGTTATACGATTGATAGCCATAACTATCTGGTCTCCTTCTTCACATCTTGGTCCCTAATTTTGGATTTGCTACGGATCTTTGTTCCTCTTCTTAATTCTGAACTTGCCTGGGTCCATACCTACGGCTCCGACCACATTGTCGTCTTACCCTTCATTACTTCTCATCGGTCTAGGAGTCCACGAATTTTAACTAATGGTGTAAGCCAAGTATTTGCATATAATAAATACTTATGCAAAATCAAAGTTGAATGGAAAATAAAGTCAAAATCACGATAGGCAAGTGAAAATACAAAGCAGTTAAATGCCAAAATTGAGATAAAGTCAAAGTCAAAGTATTATACAATTCAAAAGCTCATAGCAGTTGTTTACAAGCTAACAAGGCCAAAGTATCAAGCACGATTCTCAAAAGTACAGGCATAGTTCATCATGCCATATAATGCAACCACCAGGTCAAAAAAACTATACAACCACTGAGCCAAGACATCACAATTCTTTCTATGTACAATGGTCAAAATCACCCAAAATAGTAACCTAGTAGTCAAGACTTAGTCCGCGGCGGGCCTAGCTGACTTCCCATCCTGACCTCTTCTCCATTCGGCAATACTAACATAGGTGCCTCAGTTAAGCACTTGTTCAACTCTTGAAATCCTTCCTCACATTTAGAATCTTAAATAGACTTACCATATTTTCTTAGTCAACTCGGTTTAAGGGATTTTGCAGTCTTAGAAAAGTTCTTGATAAACGACGGTAATTCTCCACTAACCCTAAGAAACTCCAAATTTCGATAGGATGTTTTCTAGTCGTTTCCACTTAGAAACAGCTTCTATGTGGCACCCCCACTTCTCCTAAGGCGAACCAGAGGTTATCCGCGGGGCGCCTGCCCAGCTCTCGCCAGGACTCAAAGGCATACAATTCAAGTTTAGCTATAAATAACTAATGATACAAAGACTTAATAAAGGAAGTAGCTTCCATAGCCAATATCCAATAGTACACCACGAGTACAAAATGCATCAATCATCCAATCTTACCTTCGAATTCCAAAAGTACATCAAATCCCAAATTATACAAAAATTCCGAGTCTAGCCAAGTACATTAAAAACACTAATAAAAAAGTACATTCACAAGAGGGTTTTCTTCGAATTCACTCAATCCATTCTTGTAAGGAAAACAAATCTAACCGGTGAGCAAACGGTCGTGAGGCCAAGAACACACATGCAAGCACATAGACCAAATAACAAACCCAAATAATAGGTCAATCGATAAAATGCAAGAAATAAACAATTTCAATAAAATGTAAACATAAACAATTCAAGGATACGGTAGCTCTCAGGAGCTAAGTTCCACTTGCTTTGCCATGGTCATTCGTATACCTTCCCGCGATGACTCTCCGTCAACCGGGTCGGTATTTCCAATCCGTGGATCTCCACTTACTTCTCATCCGTCCACCGTACACCGCACCGGGCCCGCCACGACATTTATAGGCGATACTTCCGCGAGTATGCCAAATAAGACCTCTCCAATAGATCAAGCTTATCATGTAATTTCTCATACCTCACCGAGGATCCCGACCAAGCCCATGCCGACTCGAGTCCCAAGGTCGGCCTATGAGTTTGGGCGTCCCCATGTAACATTTGAGTGTCGAGGAGATTCACTCCAACGACGTATGCAGCCATAGCATACAAATCATGGTATTCAAGCATTTGATATTTCCAAGCATTTGACAATTTCAAGCATTTCAAGCATGAGTCATTTATTTCAAATGAGAACGAGTGCGATAAAGTACACACTTGGCTCCATTTTCAAAATCTCAATTCATGGATAACAAGTAAGCATGTATCAAGTTCACAGGAGTTCAAGTAATCATGCACTTGACACTCACCAAGGAATTCAAGTAGAACGTCACTAGAGTTTCAAGCGTTCATCGTGGATCCCCTTGAAAGTCCTCGTGGGTGCCTGAGCAATTAAATAATAATCCATCACTTATAACCCTAATTATCGAGGAAGATTGTACACTCGCACAATCTAAGAAAATTCTCGTGAAAGTGAGCCCTATTTATACGTAAATCAAGGCTCAAAGGTGGGGTTTTAAAACACAAGAGAAAATCAAGTTTTCACCTTTGAAATCAGGTGTAAAACATTCAAGTGATATCGAAGAGGAAAGGAGAATTCGAAAAACTCCATTTCCTTAAGTTTCAAAAATTTCAGATTTGAGGGGTATTCTTGGAAACATCATAACTCGTTCTCCGTAGATCCACAATTGGAAACATTGGTACCGTTGGAAACCTCTTCCAATGTACTAAATGTTCCTAGAAGACACTTTTCTATGATTCCTAACGCAAGATATTCAAACATTGGCTCCAAGTTGCTGTTTTAAGCTTGCGAGACAGTTTTGAGGTTAGTTTTTTGCCAACTTTGAAAATTCGGAAAAAAATCACAGAATTCGATCTAATCTCTGAAATTTGGAAATCAATTAGATTTAAAACAAGGTTTAAAATCCAACAAATGGAACAAGAATCGGAGTTTTGAGCACCAAGATATTGTAGCTCAAAGTTGCTGAAAAATTGAAGCAGTTAGGCAATTTTCCAGGTTGAAATCACAAACTTTGGGTCTTTGTTTAAGCATCAAAATGAACTCGGAAATGGCACCAAATTTGTAGTATAATACTACCATATGAGGGCTATCCATCTATCAAATTTCATGGAAAAATTCATTCGGGAAGCTAGTGAACAAAGCCACTAAAGTTTCCAAAATTCCAAAGGCAATCTGCCTTGGTACTTGTGTTTTTTCTCTTTTCCAAACATTTGGCCAATGAAATTTCTCAAACATCATTATTTATGAAGACAAGATCTAGGTAACATCCAATGTGTAATTTGGTAGGTGATTAATACCAAAAAATTCGAAATAACAAGTCCGAAACAAAGTGAAGGCGTCAACTAGCCAAAAAGAGGGTTTTCAACCTCTGAGTCAGTTTGCGGATTTCGGCCACAACTCACTCAATTCGACTCGGAATTGAGCGTGGTCCAGTGGCGTTGAAAACTAGATTCATAAGGCTACAATTTCTTAGATGAAATTATTTTCAAATCTGTCCACAACTAGCTCATTGTTGAACATCAAATTGCTGCTCAAAACAGGGCTCTCTGTGAAAATGTGAAACAGGACAGTCAGGTTCAAATGGTTGGTACGAATCACTTGGGGGGGACTCCGAATGTGCATTTTATACCGTTGGAAAGCTGGGAATGTCTAGTTTCCAATGGCTCAAACAGCACTCGATTTTGACATCGAAGAAAAAAGTTATAACCGATACAAAAACACAGCTAGAGCAGTGACGGGAAATTTTTCAGTTTTGCTATCTTACGAAAATTCAACATTTAGCCAACCAATTCATGGAATTTTTTGATGAAACTTTCTACACAACTCCTACAATATATAAGCATCATAACTAAGCATCAGAACCACAAAAAGTCGCCCTAAAGGCCACGGACAATACAAGGGCAGAATCGGAAAATTTCCTCCCTTCACTACCTTTGAACTTTCTTTCATAAACTCACTTAATTCTACAATTTAAGCACTAAACCAACATTAACAACATTAAAACTCATCAAATCAGCCCAACAAGTCATAGTGGGAATTCATAGAGCCCACAAAAACAATTTTCAACCATAAATAAAGCTACCCACATGATCATATGAGCCTATACGTGCAATACTACTTCCATAAACTAAGATTTTCAAGGTTGATCGCTATTTACCTTGGTTGGTGGTTCAAGCAGAAATTTCGGCCCTCTTGAAGCTCAGAAAATCCATGGAAATGAGGTTCCTTTTGTAGCTTAAGTTGTTCACCAAGTTGTTAGCTAAGTGTGGTTAAATTTTGAGGTGAAATGGAGAAGATTTGGTGAAGAAATGAAGAGGAAATTTGTTGAGCTTTGGAGTGTTTTTCTTCCTCTCTTGGCTGGCTGTTCTTGAAGCTGAGAGAGAGAGTGTGTAGCTTATCAAGGAAGCTTAATGGTTGGTGGCTTTATGTGCCCAAAAGTCAACTCTCTCCTCGCGCGCGCACCGCACGCGTTTCGTGCTCGTTGCCTCTTGAGTTCATTTCCCTTGTGCACTAAACCTCTAATGCACTTATATTCATAGTAATATGATTCACTCTTAATAGTCTAGAAATATTTTCTAAAGTCCTCCAATTAGTCGCGCGCACAAAACGCGAACTTCCGATTTGCGTGCGATAAGGCGAAATCTCCAAGAAATTCTTATAACGATAATATAACTAACTATCACTTGAATATTTAAACTTAAATTTAACCACTTTAGGGCTAATGTACAAGTCTCTAAAATTTTCCAAACTTATTGTATTCTCGAATCGATTATTATATCCAAACGTGCATTCACTATTCATACTTAACGAGTTTCCAAAAATTAAATTTTGAATCGAATCACTTTAAAAATATAATTAAGCTATAAATCCATTTAATTAAGTCTAAAAATGTTAGAAAATAATATTCGAAATATTTGGCCAAATAAATACTTAAATAAGCTAAATTAGGAGTTTAAAAATAATAAATTTTTCCGAGTCTTCACATCCCTAACGCAACCTAATAAACTCATCCTCTCTCTTTTCGTGGACCAAAGGTGGGAGATATTTCTCATTAAACTCCCTTATAAAGTTCTCCTACGTCCATGCAGTTCTCGCTCCCACTTTACCCTAATAACATTCCAACATGCTCGGACCGATCCTTCAAATTGAAATACAGCAAAGTTCACCTGCCTTTGCTCCATGTAGTTCAAAACTGCGAAGATGTTAATAATTGCCTCTATCCACCGCTCAGCTATCTCCAGATCAGGACCTCCAAGGAATTTCGGAGGGACAAACTTTTGAAACCGCTTCAGGGCCTTATCCTCTCCTATCTTGGGATTCCGGGGTTGATTCACTGGCGTTTGGCCTTGTTGGTCTACCAATCGCGCTAAGATATTAGTCATCTGTTGTATCGCTATCGCCACTTGATCCTCTATTTCAACCCTCGGTTCACGATCTTGCTCAACTGCGGTTTCTCTTTCACCTCTTGGTTCTTGAGCTTGCCTAGCCCCACGCCACGGCTAGCTCCATGTCAGCGACTACGTCTTCCCCTCCATACCCTTTTCTCTCTTTCTTTTTTGTTTTCCAAAACGTAATATAGTACGTAAACAAAATAAATTGACTAAAGCGGCAGGATATAGACAATTTTTAAACCATAAAATCAAGAGTAAGGAAACATACTTAGCACATCTATAACACATTAAGTTCACAAAGATACATATCAAGTTGAACAAATCAAGTGCAACAAGTACTATGCATGTAATTATCGACATATCACAAGCGAAATACATACAGTGGCAACACAGGGGCAAAACAAGAAGAAAACGCAACATGCCATCCCATACTCGATTAAAATATCCTTCATCCGATCTCTCACTTTTCTTACTACCCGAACTAGCCATCCTTAGATCCTTTGCACTTGCTCTCGCAAAATATTAGCCCGTTCTTATTCCCTGCAATGGAGATCTCAAGTCCTTAACGTTGCCCTTAACTCTTCAGCATTCCGGTACAAGAATCCGAAATAAGATAATTCACAACTCGAGCTGGCCGGTCCCAAGAGTAAATCACCACATTTGAGATTCGTACCCCATATACCTATCTAATATCCCCAAGTAACAAGATAAAAAGCTTATACCTACAAATTCATGATTCACAACTTACACTCAAGAAGAATATCTAATCATTTACACTTTTCACGTAATCGGGACCGTAATACCACTTGGGCCAAGTTCACCCCGCGCAAAGACCATGTGAAGTGACTTTGATACCACCTGTAACGACCCCACCTATCCCTAGGGCGTACCCTAGGGTTTAGCGGAACGCCTGCCCAACTCTCGTCAGGACTCACTCACTCACGAAAAAAAAATATGGTGCAACCTCAATAATGAAGGAAATAACAGTTCCCAAGTTTGGAACGTACAAATACATTCATTTCTATCTCAAACATCCATACAATCCCAGATATATCAAAAGATTTAAGTTCTCAGTACATTCAACCTAATCGAGCGACTAACGCGAGTACAATCGCACACGTTCAAAAACTAGACTATACTAGCCTATACCAGTCTCACACCTTCGCTCGTATCCCCTGTAAGGAAAAAAAAACTAAAGGAATGAGCTAAAAGCCCAGTGAGGTTTCCAAACAAGAAATCAAGTATAGAAATTAAGGAAATGTTACATTTAGCAATTTGCATATTTTGCACATTAATATCCAGTCATTCAAGAAATAAACACTCAATCATTGGAAAGATATGTACTCACTTGGAGCCAAGCATTCAAGTCATTCATTCATTCATTCGCCAATCATTTTTCCTTATCCCTTCGACATTAGAAAACATTTGCAAGTGAAAACTCCTCCGTTGTTCTTGCCATTCGTTCATTCATTTCATTTCCCCCACTAGCCAATTCTCTGGCCAGTCTCCACCAATCTTCGTGGTCATACTCGAGTATACCAACATTATCCCAGGGTCATCAATCGCTCGACCAAGTCCGCTTCTGGCTCGAGTCGATTGGCAACGAAGGGCAAGGGCCCAGTTCAGCCAAAAGGCTTACATTCATGCACAAGTAGCATTTAATCATTTAATCATTGAAAATTTCACATTCATTTAGGTCGAGTACGATACAATACACACTCGCCTAGCAAAATTCATTTTTAGCAAACACTGAAAACATTTAACATATAATCAAGCATTCACAACAATCCACAATGTCATTGGAAACATAACGTACAAAGAACACTCACTCGTTTAAGCAAAGTAACGTCCAAATTTCCTTCCGGATTATACCTTCAATTACCGACAAACCCTAAGAATAACTAAGAGAAAATATTACAGTTCTATCCATCTAAAGTTTAGGTGAATCAAAGAAAATCCGAATAACTACTAGTACAATGTATAAAGATGACTTTTGGAGTGAAAAGAATACATTTAGACCAAAGACCATGAATAAAATATTTGTAAAACTCATGCTCGCTCTTAAAACTTTAAAATCTCCATTTGAGTCGAAATGATGAAAAAAACGTATTTCTATTAGTCGTTACTTTCATTCTTTCAAGGTACAAATTTCGACCCGAACTCTAACTTATATACCTCTACAAAAGTGGACACGAATAACCTAGACAATTCGAGTTAGATTTATCCTCAAATCCTTACTCAAGTCGCGAGTATATCTACGTTGCCTTCGAGTGAAAATTTGGGCAGCACGCACTTTGTGTTTAGCTATTTTCCAGCCATTTATGACTTCCATTATTTTCATCAATTCAGCCCCAAAATTACATACAAATAATCTTACCACAATAGCCTTTCACTAGGCTCCAAAATCATCTAATTACCAACACAAGTCTAATAATACAACCGGAAATCAGTTTTGAAGACAAAAGGCTAAAGAGCAGATTTAACATCTTATAGAATTT
This sequence comes from Coffea humblotiana, assembly GCA_023065735.1. Taxonomy (NCBI): domain Eukaryota; kingdom Viridiplantae; phylum Streptophyta; class Magnoliopsida; order Gentianales; family Rubiaceae; genus Coffea; species Coffea humblotiana. The sequence goes on from CM041215.1 coordinate 7,792,137, forward strand.
TGGTCACAACTAGAGCCTATGTTTATCGCATTTGGGTACACTTTCTACTGGTTCAAAGCTAAGACAAAGGGTTACAACTTTCATGAAGACAACTCAACCCAGTTCACAGTTGATGCTAGGTCGAAATTTGCAGATTACAGAACCAAAATTTCATTGTCCAGTTTGGCTGTCAGCACTGGATTCAAATGGCAATAACTCAGGCTACAAAAGTCCCGATTGAGGTGTTTTCAGATGCGTTGGAAAGCTAAACGTAGGGCTAAAATTTTATGTTTTGGCCAAAGGACTGATTTGATACGGATCAAAGTGAAAAATGAAGCCAAAAATGTGAAATCTCAAAACTGGCCCGCGGAAAAAGAACATTTGGCAGTCAGGGGTATTCCAGTCATTTCACATGCTACAATTCTCTAATTGAGCTGAAATGGTGTAGGTAGCTATATAAAACCCATTTTCTACAACTTTCATGTTTTGATCTAAGCCTAATTAGGCCTCTAACATAGACGAATGAAGTTGGTCAGAAGCAGGGACAGTTCAATCTTAAAGCTGGAAATCAACCACACAAGCTGGAATTTTTGTAACCAACCAAAACCAACATATAAAAGCTTCAATTTTACACATAACAAGGCTATCATTCCATGGCCATCATTAATCATCACATGAGGAAGAAAAATCAACAATAAATCTGAAATTTACCAAAACTCTACCTCAAACCATGAAATTTCTCACAAAACTACCTATTTAACAACTATAATCAACTAATTTGCAATTATTAAGAGCAAAGAGGGATTTCTAGGCAAAAATACCTTGGAACCTCAAGAGAAATGGTAAGTTTAGGGTTTCTCCTTCCAAAGTCACTCCACCAAAGTCTCCAAACCCTCTTAGTAAACCAACTTTTATGGAGAAATTTGTAAACTTATTGGTTGACACTCAAGATTGAGGCAAGAAAATTGATGGTGAAAATGTAGTTTCTCTTTTCTTTTTTCCTCTATGGTTCGGCCAGCCATTGAAGAAGAATGAGATGATCTAGTCAAAATTGGATATTTAGCAAAGGTGAGAAAATTGGTCAAAGTCCATCGTCCATAGGTTTCATGACACTTGGCTTTTTTTCAAGACTTTTCTCTTATTTCTTTTGTAAAAAATTGTGGCTAATTTAAGAGATATTTTAGGGTTAATTAACTGAAATAAAAGTAAGGCTATTAAGGTATAAAGTTAGTGCTCAAGTGGTGCATCACTCGGTAACATACCGGTACCCGTCGGTTCCAACCGTTTTTCCTTAACTCGCACGTACTAGGGTGTTCACTTATAATTCACTAATTTATTATTATTACTTCTAATCACACACATTTTCTTATCTAAAACGCACTCTTAATCACCAAATTTAGTACACACTCCGTACCAATTACTCATACTACGAAAAGACGTAAAAACTCTAGTTTAAACTTAACGACGGAAGTAAAGGGGAAACCCTTGGTTCTATGATTACTTGTAACTATTGGGGAATTGAACGAGTAGTAAAGCTATTGCAAAGTAATAATTTCCAAATTAAAGGAAATTTTTAAAAAAATATAAGGATTTTACAAGTCCTCACATACTCTCCACCTTAAGAAAATTTCGTCCTCAAAAATTTTTTACCTTCCATCGCTTCGGATGACTCCAAAGCTTGTTGCTTCTCTAGGGCATATACCTGTGCCTGATACTTTGGATCGGTTCGCTCTTTCATTAGCTTGTTTCGGTTTGGTTCCATCCACTTGTTGTGCCACTATTCTCTCGGGGCTGTTCTTTGGGCAATTGCTAATTTGATTATTGCTACTCCCACAAATCAAACACTTTCGCCCCTTCCCTTCAACAATCATTCTCAGTGTGATTTGCCTTCCCCACAATACCTACAGGCCAAGCCGAGAAGACACTTTTTGGCCCTTCTTGAAAAATTTTCTCTTGTCCTATTTGACTTCCTTTTGTAAACCCTTCATATAGTGCTCCTAAGGTCCATGGTGGGTGAGGTAAGTGGTTAACCTTTTGCACTTTGAAAGGCATTATCTTTTCGAACTGCGTCTCATATTCTGCCACACTTTGGGTTCCCTGACGCAACCTAATAAACTCATCCTCTCCCTTTTCTTGGACCAAATGTGGGGAGATACTTCTCATTAAAGTCCCTTATAAAGTTCACCCCATGTCCATGCAGTCTGTTCTCTCTCCCACTTTGCCCTAATAACATTCCACCATGCTCGGGCCGGTCCTCCAAATTGAAATACAGCAAAGTTCACCTTGCCTTTGCTCCGTGTAGTTCAAAGCTGCGAAGATGTTAATAATCGCCTCTAACCACTGCTCAGCTATCTCCGAATCAAGACCCTCCACGGAATTTCGGAGGGACAAACTTTTGAAACGCTCCGGCGCCCTAACCTCTCCTATCTCGGGATTCCGGGGTTGATTCACTGGCGTTTGGCCTTGTTGATCTACCAATTGCGCTAAGATATTAGTCATCTGTTGTATCGCTGTCCGCCACTTGGTCTCCTGTTTCAACCCTCGTTCACGATCTTGCTCAGCTGCGGTTCTCTTTCTCCTCTTGGTTCTTGAGCTTGCCTAGCCCCACGGCCACGGCTAGCTCCATGTCAGCGACTACGTCTCCCCTCCATACCCTTTCTCTCTTCTTTTTTGTTTCCAAAACGTAATATAGTACGTAAACAAAATAAATTGACTAAAGCGGCAGGATATAGACAATTTTTAAACCATAAAATCAGAGTAAGGAAACATACTTAGCACATCTATAACACATTAAGTTCACAAAGATACATATCAAGTTGAACAAAATCAAAGTGCAACAAGTACTATGCATGTAATTATCGACATATCACAAGCGAAATACATACAGTGGCAACACAGGGGCCAAAACAAGAAGAAAACGCAACATGCCATCCCATACTCGATTAAATATCCTTCATCCGATCTCTCACTTTTCTTACTACCCGAACTAGCCATCCTTAGATCCTTTGCACTTGCTCTCGCAAAATATTAGCCCGTTCTTATTCCCCGCAATGGAGATCTCAAGTCCTTAACGTTGCCCTTAACTCTTCAGCATTCCGGTACAAGAATCCGAAATAAGATAATTCACAACTTGAGCTGGCCGGTCCCAAGAGTAAATCACCACATTTGAGATTCGTACCCCATATACCTATCTAATATCCCCAAGTAACAAGATAAAAAGCTTATACCTACAAATTCATGATTCACAGCTTACACTCAAGAAGAATATCTAATCATTTACACTTTTCACGTAATCGGGACCGTAATACCACCTGGGCCAAGTTCACCCCGCGCAAAGACCACGTGAAGTGGCTTTGATACCACCTGTGACGACCCCACCTATCCCTAGGGCGTACCCTAGGGTTTAGCGGAACGCCTGCCCAACTCTCGTCAGGACTCACTCACTCACGAAAAAAAATAGGGTGCAACCTCAATAATGAAGGAAATAACAGTTCCTAAGTTTGGAAAGTACAAATACATTCATTTCTATCTCAAACATCCATACAATCCCAGATATATCAAAAGATTTAAGTTCTCAGTACATTCAACCCTAATCGAGCGACTAACGCGAGTACATCTCACACGTTCAAAAACTAGACTATGCTAGCCTGTACCAGTCTCACACCTTCGCTCGTATCCCCTGTAAGGAAAAAAAAACTAAAGAAATGAGTTAAAAGCCCAGTGAGGTTTCAAAACAAGAAATCAAGTATAGAAATCGAGGAAATGTTACATTTAGCAATTTGCATATTTTGCACATTAATATCCAGTCATTCAAGAAATAAACACTCAATCATTGGAAAGATAAGTACTCACTTGGAGCCAATCATTCAAGTCATTCATTCATTCATTTGCCAATCATTTTTCCTTATCCCTCCGACATTAGAAAACATTTGCAAATGAAACTCCGTTGTTCTTGCCATTCGTTCATTCATTTCATTTCCCCCACTAGCAAATTCTCTGACCAATCTTCGTAGTCATACTCGAGTATACCAAACATTATTCCAGGGTCACTAATCGCTCGACCGAGTCCGCTTCTGGTTCGAGTCGATTGGCAACGAAGGGCAAGGGCCCAGTTCAGCCAAAGGCTTACATTCATGCACAAGTAGCATTTAATCATTTAATCTTTGAAGATTTCAAATTCATTTAGGTCGAGTGCGATAAAAGTACACACTCGCCTAGCAAAAATTCATTTTTGGCAATCACTGAAAACATTTAACATATAATCAAACATTCACAACAATCCACAATGTCATTGGAAACATAACGTACAAAGAACACTCACCCGTTTAAGCAACGCAACGTCCAAATTTCCTTCCGAATAATACCTTCAATTACCGACAAACCCTAAAGAATAACCAAGAGAAAATATTACGGTTCAACCATCTAAAATTTAGGTAAATCAAAGAAAATCCGAATAACTACTAGTACAATGTATAAAGATGACTTTTGGAGTGAAAAGAGTACATTTAGACCAAAGGACATGAATAAATTATTTGTAAAACTCATGCTCGCTCTTAAAACTTTAAAAATCTCCATTTGAGTCGAAGTGATGAAGAAAACGTATTTCTATTAGTCGTTACTTTCATTTTTCCAAGGGTTCAAATTTCGACCGAACTCTAAGTTATATGCCTCTACAAAACTGGACTCGAATAACCTAGACAATTCGAGTTAGATTCGTTCTCAAATCCTTACTCAAGTCGCGAGTATATCTACCTAGCCTTCGAGTGAAAATTTGGGCAGCACGCCTTTGTGTTTACCTATTTTTCAGCTATTTATGGCGTCATTATTTTCCTCAATTCAGCCCCAAAATCACACACAAATAATCTTACCACAATAGCCTTTCACTAGGCTCCAAAATCATCTAATTACAACACAAGTCTAATAATACAACCAGAAATCAGTTTTGAAGACAAAAGGCTAAACAGCAGATTTGACATCTTATAGCATTTTGGTCTCCATTGCAGCTACGCTTATCGGATTTGGGTACACTTTATACTGGTTGGAAGCTAAGACAAAGGGTTAAAACTTTCATGAAGACAATTCAACCCAGTTCATAGCTGATCTAGGTCGAATTTGCAGATTACAAAACCAAAATTTCATTGTCAGTCTGGCTGTCAGCACTGGATTTAAATGGCAATAACTCAAGCTACAAAAGTCCGATTGAGGCGTTTTCAGATGCGTTGGAAAGCTAAACAAAGGGATAAAATTTTTCTGTTTTGGCCAAAGACTGGTTTGATACGGATCAAAGTGAGAAATGAAGCCAAAAATGTGAAATCTCAAAACTGCCCGCGGAGAAGAACATTTGGCAGTCAGGGGTATTTCGGTCATTTCACATGCTACAATTCTCTAATTGAGCTGAAATTTTACAAAAAGCTATATAAAACCATTTTCTACAACTTTCATGTTTTGAACTAAGCCTAGTTAGGCTTCTAACATGGACGAATGAAGTTGATCAAAAGCAGGACAGTTCAATCTTAAAGCGGGAAATCAACCACACAAGCTGGAATTTTTGTAAGCAACCAAAACCAACATATAAAAGCTTCAATTTTACACATAACAAGGCTATCATTCCATGGCCATCATTAATCATCACATGAGGGAAGAAAAATCAACAATAAATCTGAAATTTACCATAACTCTACCTCAAACCATGAAATTTCTCACAAAACTACCTATTTAACAACTATAATCAACTAATTTGCAATTATTAAGAAAGAAAGAGATATTTCTAGGCAAGATATCTTGGAACCTCAAGAAAAGATGGTAGCTTAGGGTTTCTCTTTCCAACGTCACTACACCAAAGTCTCCAAACCCTCTTAGTAAACAACTTTTATGGAGAAATTGGTAAACTTATTGGTTGGAACTCAAGATTGAGCAAGAAATTCATTGGTGAAGATGAAGTTTATCTTTTTTTTCTTTCCTCTATGGTTCGGCCAGCCTTGAAGAAGAATGAAGATGATTCTAGTCAAAATTGGATATTTAGCAAAGGTGAGAAAATTGGTCAAAGTCCATCTTCAATACGTTTCATGACACTTGGCTTTTTTTCAAGACTTTTCTCTTATTTCTTTTGGTCAAAAATTGTGGCTAATTTAAGAGATATTTAGGGTTAATTAACTGATTAATTAACTGAAATAAAAGCAAGGCTATTAAGGTAATACAGTAGTTCTCAAGTGGTGCACTAACTCGGTAACAAACGGTACCCATCGGTTCCAACCGTTTTTCCTTAACTCGAATGTACTAGGATGTTCACTTATAATTCACTAACTTATTATTATTACTTCTAATCACACACATTTTCTTATCTAAAACTCACTCCTAATCACCAAATTTAGTACACACTCCGTACCGATTACTCATACTACAAAAAACGTAAAACCCTAGTTTATCTTAACGACGAAAGTAAAGGGGAAACCTTTGGTCTATGATTACTTGTAACTATTGGGGAAGTGAATGAATAGTAAAGCTATTGCAAAATAATAAATTCCAAATTAAAGGAAATTTTAAAAAATATAAGAGATTTTACAAGTCCTCACATACTCTCCCCCTTAAGAAAATTTCGTCCTCGAAATTTTTACCTCCCATCGCCTCAAATGATTTCGAAACTTGTTGTTTGTCTAAGGCATATACCTGTGCTGATACTTTGGATCGGTTCCCTCTTTCATTAGCTTATTTCGATTTGGTTCTATCCACTTGTTGTGTACTATTCTCTCGTGGCAGTTTTTTCGGGCCAATTGCTAATTTGATGATTGCTACTCCCACAAATGAAACACTTTCGCCCCTTCCTTCAACAATCATTCTCAGTGTGATTTGCCTTCCCACAATACTCACAGGCCAAGCGAGAAGTCACTTTTTGGCCTTTTTTGAAAAATTTCCTCTTGTCCTACTTGACTTCCTTTTGTAAACCCTTCATCTAGTGCTCCTAAGGTCCATGGTGGGTGAGGTAAATGGTTCACCTTTTGCACTATGGAAGGCATTATCTTTTCTCTAGGTTCTTCATGTATACTACTAGATGTTCCTCTTTTTCGTGTTTGATAAGCTTTTACCTGTGCCTTTGCATCCTCAATTCTTTGAGCTTTCTCAAAGAGTTTCTGGAAAACATATTAACTTGAACCGCCGCTAAAGCTTTCCTGGATTTCCAAATTTAATTCTTGTATAAACCGTTTCACTCTTTTCCGCTCCGTAACCACCAATTCAGAAGAAAACTTAGACAGTTTAGTGAACTGCGTCTCATATTCGACACACTCTGGGTTCCCTGACGCAACCTAATAAACTCATCCTCTCTCTTTTCTTGGACTAAAGGTGGGAGATATTTCTCATTAAACTCCTTTATAAAGTTTTCCCACGTCCATGCAGTCTGTTCTCGCTCCCACTTTTGCCCTAATAACATTCCAACATGCTCGGGCCGGTCCTTCAAATTGAAATACAGCAAAGTTCACCTGCCTTTGCTTCCGTGTAGTTCAAAACTGCGAAGATGTTAATAATCACCTCTATCCACTGCTCAGCTATCTCCAGATCAGGACCTCTAAGGAATTTCGGAGGGACAAACTTTTGAAACCGCTCCAGGGCCCTATCCTCTCCTATCTTGGGATTCCGGGGTTGATTCACTGGCGTTTGGCCTTGTTGGTCTACCAATCACGCTAAAATATTAGTCATCTGTTGTATCGCTGTCGCCACTTGATCTCCTGTTTCAACTCTCGATTTCACGATCTTGCTCAACTGTGGTTTCTCTTTTTCCTCTTGGTTCTTGAGCTTGCCTAGCCCACGGCCACGGCTAGCTCCACGTCAGCGACTACGTCTCCCCTCCATAACCTTTTCTCTCTTTCTTTTTTGTTTCCAAAACGTAATGTAGTACGTAAAGAAAATAAAATTGACTAAAGCGGCATGATAAAGACAATTTTTTAAACCATAAAATCAAGAGTAACGAACATACTTAGCACATCTATAACACATTAAGTTCACAAAAGATACATATCAAGTTGAACAAAATCAAGTGCAACAAGTACTATGCCTGTAATTATCGACATGTCACAAGCGAAATACATACAGTGGCAACACAGGGGCATAACAAGATGAAAACGCAACATGCCATCCCATACTCGGTTAAAATATCCTTCATCCGATCTCTCACTTTTCTTACTACCCGAACTAGCCAATCTTAGACCCTTTGCACTTGCTCTCAGCAAAACATTAGCCCGTTCTTATTCCCCGCAATGGAGATCTAAAGTCCTTAACGTTGCCCTTAACTCTTGAGCATTCGAGTACAAGAATCTGAAATAAGATAATTCACAACTCGAGTTGGCCAGTCCCAAGAGTAAATCACCACATTTGAGATTCGTACCCCACATACCTATCTAATTTCCCCAAGTATCAAGATAAAGATCTTATACCTACAAATTCATGATTCACAACTTACACTCAAGAAGAGTATCTAATCATTTACACTTGGGCCAAGTTCACCCGCGCAGAAACCACGCGAAGTGGTTCTGATACCACCTGTGACGACCCCACCTCTCCCTAGGGCGTACCCTAGGGTTTAGCAGAACGCCTACCCAACTCTCGCCAGGACTCACTTACTCACGAAAAAAAAATAGGGTGCAACCTTAATAATGAAGGAAATAACAGTTCCCAAGTTTGGAACGTACAAATAATTCATTTCTATCTCAAACATCCATACAATCCCAGATATATCAAAAAGATTTAAGTTCTCAGTCCATTCAACCCTAATCGAGCGACTAGCGCGAGTACAATCAAACACGTTCAGAAACTAGACTATGCTAGCCTGTACCAGTCTCACACCTTCGCTCGTATCCCCGGTAAGAAAACAAAACTAAAGAATGAACTAAAAGCCCAGTGAGGTTCCCAAACAAGAAATCAAGTATAGAAATCAAGGAAATGTTACATTTAGCAATTTGCATATTTTGCACAGTAATATCCAGTCATTCAAGAAATAAACACTCAATCATTGGAAGGATATGTGCTCTCTTGGAGCCAATCATTCAGTCATTCATTCATTCATTCGCTAATCATTTTTCCTTATCCCTCCGACATTAAGAAAATATTTGCAAGTGAAAACTCCTCCGTTGTTCTTGCCATTCGTGTTCATTCATTTCATTTCCCCCACTAGCCAATTCTCTGGCCAGTCTCCACCAATCTTCGTGGTCATACTCGAGTATACCAAACATTATCCCACGATCACCAATCGGTCGACCGAGTCCGCTTCTGGCTCGAGTCGATTGGCAACGAAGGGGCAAGGGCCCAGTTTCAGCCAAAAGGCTTACATTCATGCACAAGTAACATTTAATCATTTAATCATTGAAAATTTCACATTCATTTAGGTCGAGTGCGATAAAGTACACTCTCGCCTAGCAAAATTCATTTTTAGCAATCACTGAAAAACATTTAACATATAATCAAACATTCACAACAATCCACAATGTCATTGGAAACATAACGTTACAAAGAACACTCACCCGTTTAAGCAAAGTAACGTCCAAATTTCCTTCCGGATAATACCTTCAATTACCGACAAACCCTAAGAATAACCAAGAGAAAATATTACGGTTTCAACCATCTAAAGTTTAGATGAATCAAAGAAAATCCGAATAACTACTACTACAATGTATAAAGATGACTTTTGGAGTGAAAAGAGTACATTTAGACCAAAGGACATGAATAAAATTATTTGTAAAACTCATGCTCGCTCTTAAAACTTTAAAATCTCCATTTGGGTTGAAGTGATGAAGAAAACGTATTTCTATTAGTCGTTACTTTCATTTTTCCAAGGGTTCAAATTTCGACCGAAGTCTAACTTATATACCTCTACAAAAGAGGACTCGAATAACCTAGACAATTCGAGTTAGATTCGTCCTCAAATCCTTACTCAAGTCGCGAGTATATCTACCTGGCCTTCGAGTGAAAATTGGGCAGCACGCCCTTTGTGTTTACCTATTTTCCAGCCATTTATGGCTTCAATTATTTTCCTCAATTCAGCCCTAAAATCACCAACAAATAATCTTACCGCAATAGCCTTTCGCTACGCTCCAAAATCATCTAATTACAACACAAGTCTAATAATACAACCGGAAATCAGTTTTGAAGACAAAAGGCTAAACAACAGATTTGACATCTTATATCATTTTTGTCACAACTGGAGCTACGTTTATTGGATTGGGCACACTTTATACTGGTTCAAAGTTAAGACAAAGGGTTACAACTTTCATGAAGACAACTCAACCCAGTTCATAGTTGATCTAGGTCGAATTTGCAGATTACAGAACCAAAATTTCATTGTCAGTCTGTGTCAACACTGGATTTAAATGGCAATAACTCAGGCTACAAAAGTCTGATTGAGGCGTTTTCAGATGCGTTGGAAAGCTAAACATAGGGTTAAAATTTTTATGTTTTGGCCAAAGACTGGTTTGATAAGGATAAAAGTGAAAAATGAAGGCAAAAATGTGAAATCTCAAAACTACCGGCGAAAAAGAACATTTGGCAGTCAGGGGTATTTCGGACATTTCACATGCTTCAGTTCTCCAATGAGCTGAAATTTTATAGGGAGCTATATCACACCGTTTCCTACAACTTTCATGTTTGCACCTAAACCTAATTAGGCCTCTAACATGGGCGAATGAAGCTGGTCAGAAGCAGGACAGTTCAATCTTAAAGCTGGAAATGAACCACACAAGCTAGAATTTTTGTAAGCAACCAAAATCAACATATAAAAGCTTCAATTTTACACATAACAAGGCTATCATTCCATGGCCATCATTAATCATCACATGAGGGAAGAAAAATCAATAATAAATCTGAAATTTACCAAAACTCTACCTCAAACCATGAAATTTCTCACAAAACTACCTATTTAACAACTATAATCAACTAATTTGCAATTATTAAGAGCAAAGAGAGATTTCTAGGCAAAGATACCTTGGAATCTCAAGAAAGATGGTAGCTTAGGGTTTCTCCTTCCAAAGTCACTCCACCAAAGTCTCCAAACCCTCTTAGTAAACAACTTTTATGGAGAAATTTGTAAACTTATTGGTTGGAACTCAAGATTGAGCAAGAAAATTGATTGGTGAAGATGAAGTTTCTTTTTTCTTTCTTTCCTCTATGGTTCGGCCAGCCTTGAAGAAGAATGAAGATGATTCTAGTCCAAAATTGGATATTTAGCAATGGTGAGAAATTGGTCAAAGTCCATCTTCCATAGGTTTCATGACACTTGACTTTTTTTCAAGACTTTTCTCTTATTTCTTTTGGTCAAAAATTGTGGCTAATTTAAGAGATATTTTAGGGTTAATTAACTGAAATAAAAGCAAGGCTATTAAGGTAATAAAGTAGTGCTCAAGTGGTGCACTCACTCGGTAACAAACGGTACCCGTCGGTTCCAACCGTTTTTCCTTAACTCGCACGTACTAGGGTGTTCACTTATAATTCACTAACTTATTATTATTACTTCTAATCACACACTTTTTCTTATCTAATACTCACTCTTAATCACCAAATTTAGTACACACTCCGTACCGATTGCTTAGACTACGAAAAGACGTAAAAACCCTAGTTTACCTTAACGACGAAAGTAAAGGAGAAACCCTTGGTTCTATGATTACTTGTAACTATTGGGGAAGTGAATGAGTAGTAAAGCTATTGCAAAGTAATAAATTCCAAATTAAAGGAAATTTTATAAAATATAAGGGATTTACAAGTCCTCACAAAGTTCCTCGACCAAACCCTTGCCGACTCGAGTTACAAGGTTAGCCCATGGGTTGGGGGCGTCCCCACACGTGTATTTGGTCGACGAGACAACGCTCCAATCGACTTTGAGTTGTTCATGGCTCTAAGTTTAGTATGAGAGGCACCTCCCACTCGAATAGAATGTGGTATATGCTGCCACTCAGTGCTCATGACTTAAAACATGTTCATATATAAGTGTAAGTCATGTATATTCATGTAACAAGTATCATGAAATTAGAAAGAGAGAGGATGAGGGCGATAAAGACCACTCTCACCTCGGTAAATTCACGTGTCATGTATAGCACTTGTACAAATAACATTTAAATCACATCAACATTTAACATGCACTTGACACTCACCACAAGTCAAGGGCAACAACAAGAGTGAAGCGAGAAGTCAGACGAGTTCTTCGGCGTCCTCATGACCACCCTGAGACATGTACAATTATAATTACCTAGATGCTCGACCAAGGTTAAAAAGAAAGACATTTTCTCGCTACCCATTCTCAAGGTCACAAGTTCGAATCAAGTTAAGAAGCTCTTCTAGCTAAAACGTTGAAATAATGCTCAAAGAGAGCTCGAAGGTTATTTTTTATTCAAGTCGTGGTAAGAAATCTCAATTCTAAAAGAAAGTACCGTTTTCACTTTCAGCATGAAAATCGAGGAAAAAGGTAGATGGTTTTATCTCCCAAAACTTCTAATCTCATGTCCCAAAAGTTAACATATAACGAACATTCACATTTTCCAAACTAATGGAGTCAAAATCCATCCAAAACTCCACTCATTTTCATAGCAAATGTTAAAGTTAAAGGCTCCAAGTTTTGAGTAGAAAACTAGCGAAATTTCTCCAAGATTTACTCTAGTCAAAACGCTCCCTTTTAAAAGTTCAAACTCATGGAAATCGAGGCCATAAGAATAGGGTTTGAAGTCTATAGTTCAAGTATGAAGAGAAGTGCCATTAACTAAGAAAGTTAAACGACCAAGGAAGGCATCAAGAGAGGTTTAATCACTTTGGAAACCAATTCAAAATAAGAGTTTAAAGTTCCAAAGGAACCTTACGTCCAACCATGAAATTAGTCCTAAAACGGATCAACAAACTCAGAGGAAGGTTAAGAGTGCCTAAGAGAGTACTTTGTTTAAAATCATAAAATTTTCAGCTTAGAGCGGCGCCATTTGGAAAAATCGTATCTCGAGTTCTATAAGTTCAAAAATTGAAAACTTTATACCGTTGGAAACTAGATTCAAAGCACTAAAACTTTATAGAAGAACTTTTCTTAAACTCCAATTCGAAATCATTCAAATTTTAGCTCAAAATTACTGTTCTAGACAGGACAGAGCAAAACAGGCTTACAAATTCAGTGAAGTTTGGAAATTCAGTAAAATTCGTAGGAATGGAATCAACCCTTAAAATTTATATTGCTAATAGAGTTCTAAATCTAGTTTCAAATACAACAAACAGAACCCAATTCGGACCTTCCTACATCAAGATACAATGGTTTAAGAAAACTGAATTTTGGAACCTGTTTTCGAAATTTCCAGTTTTGAAGGCTTGACAGAGTTTCAAAATTTGATCATAACTAGAGCTACATAACTCGAAATTTAGTGTGGTTTGTGGCATTGAAAACTAGATTCAAAATGGTACAATTCCCTAGAAGGAACTGTCATACAATTCATTTTACAAGTAGGCAAAATTGAGCTACAAACTGCAGCTATGACTGTTTCTTGGATGCAAGCAGGGAAGAATTTCGGTCATTATTGCCGGTTCACTACGGCTCATAGGAAACTATTTAGGAGATGTATTTTATACCAACGGAAAGCTCTTGGAGTCTAGTTTCAGATGCCACAAATGGCACTCGATTTCAACTCCCGGATAGAAGGTTATGACCAAAACGTGAACACTGGTTGAGGTCTCCTGACCAGAAAAATTCCAAATTTCTTGCCCTTCATCCACGTGAAGATCCAACTCCATTTTGAGGATCACACCATTTTGAGGATCAAACTCATGGGATACACATCACACCATTTTGAGGATCCTTACCTCATGACCAGAAGTGATCAAGTTGAGCATACATTGAAACTGGTTCGTGAGATTCAAGGGTCAACAAGGAGTGTTTTCCAACTTAGCAAGTGGTTTTTACAGTGGATGACATTTGTAGTCATCATAACGAGATTGACTCGAAGGCATGTAACTTTTCTTGTCACCATCTGTGCTTCAATTTGTAGGCAAATTGCTTTCAAGAGGAGGGGAATGATGAGAACATGAAGATTGTCCAAGCAAATCGATTTAGTTAGCTAATTAGTCCAAGTTGTGTCATTTATTTGGTGGTGTTAAGCAAGTGTTTGTTTGTCATTTACCTTGCCAAATCGAGTCATTTCTTAGGGATTAAAAATTCAGTCAAACCTTGTTTTGGATAGCCGAATTAAATTGGTTATTAGTTTAGTGAATAAGTGAATCCAATTCACTTTGGGTCTTCTAGTTTTGTATGGCTATATATAGCCCAAGTAAGAGACCTTCAAAATCAGTTTTTGATCAATAAAAATTTGTGAGTTATTCACTTTTCTCTTTTCACGAGAGCTCCTCTGAATATTTGAGAATCTTTCTCAAGTTATTCATACCGAACTTATCAATCAAGTATCTTCTTGGTTGTGGCATTCTACTACCTACAATTTGGTTCGCTAATTTTTTAAGTCACGAGTTGAGATAGTATCAATATTGTTCACCACTTAGAGGGTTAGATTGGGTCAAATTCTCCACTACCAAACCGTTGGTGTCGTTATCTAGATCGTGTCGTGTACGTTTCACATCAACTTTACTTGCTTCATTTCCATTTCAACTCACACCAAACTTTAAACTAATGTTTAGCCAAGTTTCTTAGGCTTAACTAAGGTGCAAAGAGCCACAAAAGTCAACGAGAAACCTCTCCTCCAAATCTAGTCAGCCAAGAGAAAACAAAACAGTCCACTAGTTCACATGCAACTCCAACTTCCATCCTTTCCTTATAGCTAACTCAAACAACATTCCAAGAGTTATCCTTAACTTTAAAAGGATCCAAAACATGTTAATATATCAAGAAAACCATAAACAAAGCTTAAACAATTAATCAAACACATGGCATGCTAACCAACCAACCCTACTACCACTTGTTTAGTTCAAGAAATTTAACCACAAATAACATCCATACAACTCCTAGTTTGCCATCAAAACTTCAAATACTTAATATAACACAAGGAAGCTAGGATTTAAGGGTCATATACCTTTCTTAGTGAAGCTTGAATCACCAAAAAAAACCACCAAAACCAAAGCTCCAAGCTTGAATCACACACTAGAGTTAAAGGTTGTTCACTCAATTAACTCAAGTCCTTCACTTTTGATTTTTGCTCAAGATCAAACTAGGGTTTAAAAAGTAGGAAAATGGAGTTTTCTCTCTTCCCTTGGAAGCTTCAAAGTGGCCGGCCATCCCAAGGAAAAATGGAGCCAAGAATGATTTAAATTTCCTCTAATTTCTTTGGTCAAAAAGGTTGAATGGCTAGGGTTTTGCCACTTGTCTCAATCTTGGCCATTCTCCCTCTAAACTTTGCCAAATCATGTTTCTATACTCCAAATGTTTTCAATGTCTAATTAACACCCCTAAACTATCACATAAACTCCCAACCACAATAAAAAGGATATTTGATCATAGTGTATGTGCTGAAATAAAATAATACCAAGTCAAGGAAATGTTTCAATTCATGTAAAAGCAATGAAATGCAATGCAAGGAAATGTCATAATTGGTTTAGTCTTAGGGAAATGCAAGAGATTTAGGAAAGTTTATTTTTTTAAGTGAGGGTTCTCACAGAAGCCATCCAAGATGTGATCTTCGTTTCTAGGGTGTCAATGTTCATGGTTTAACAAGTGAAGCTTCAATGATGTAATCCACTCAAATGGAGGTAAAAGACCTTAAAAATAATGAAACAAATTAGCGATTATGTTGTACTCGAGCTTGGAAGGGGTTGGGTTGGATCATGGTTGAAGTAAAATGCAAAAAAACAAAGCAGAAGCGGAAATGCGGACTAGCTCCATGAGGTGGAACGCTTTGGATCGGGTCACAAATCCACTTCTTCCTGTTTTAAACGTGAATTTAGTTCTTCAAAAGTGAACTTCTGGTGATGGCCGGCGTGATGTCCTAGGCCGATCTTCATCGAATCAATTTTTCTATTTTTAGGCAATTTTTGTAGTTTTAAAGCTATTTTCTGTTTCGTAGTGTTCGTTTGATTATTACAAGCTTATTAAGCTTATTAAGACACAAATATTAGGGTTATTAGGGTTAGGAACTTGTGTCTTGTTAGGAAACTTATATTTTTTCAAATAGGTTTAGGGTTTTGAATCTTGTAGGCTATAAATAACCAACCTTATGTAACATTTTCTGAAGTTATGTCAGAGATGAATAAAATTTGAGAGGTTCTCTCTTTCTTGTTCCTTGGGAACACCTTTGATAAAAAGTGAGCATGTCTCCTTTATTCAAGTATGACTTTATCAATCAAGGAATGCGCTTGATTGTGGTGTCTTTTACCCTTCTAACACGATTCCGAGCTGTCCTTGATCATATAGAATCTACAAATTGTCCATAACCTAATTAAGATAGATCCTTCTGCTGCCACATTGATTTGATTTCTTCTCGAGTGGTCCTTGGAGAGTCAAATTCGCATCAGTTGGTTTCAGAGTTTTGGCTCTTGATCCAGATTGATATCTTTTTCTTTTCTTGTTTTCGTCTTATTTTTCTACCAAACCCTGCTAATTAAAAAAATCTGTTCATCGTTCTAAGGTTTGAATGTCGTGTGATCACCTTTGTTATTGTTTGCTCAATTTTTGTTTCTTGTTGAGTCATCTTTGTTCGTGCTTTAATTGAGTTAAAAAAAATACTGTTCAGTGATATTGCTCACCTGTCGTTACTATTTATGTACTATAGCATACTGCAGCAGTACTGTTCATTCGAAATGCTGTAGCAGTACTATTCATCTAGGAACATTGACACTGAAAAAGAAAGAAGCAAACATTGAATGAAATCACAAGCCATCAAGGAAGCTGTTTGGGATTGGAAACTGAAAGCAATGTTTTCAGAACCGGACTGGACCAGTTGATTCGACCAGTTTGATCGCGAACCGGACATGTCACCGGTTCGGGGTAGTATCAAACCCGGATGTTAATGAAAAACCGCTAGAAGCCCGACGAACCGAACGAACCGTTAAAACCCGTATAAATCGTAAACCGGCGATTCTTAAATTTTCAAACATTACACCTCAAATTCAAAACAATAACAAGAATGAAAGCTACTAGGATTCGAGCTCGGGTCTCTATAGCCATAGCAAGGTATTCTTACCACTAAACCATAGCTGGAGGACAAGCTCTTGTTGTGTAGAATTTTACTTAACTTAATTTAAAAACTAAAATTAGATTAAATAAAAGAAACCCTAGCATTAAGAAAAGACACAGTAGAGTGTAGACAGCACATTTCAGTTTTCTTGCTTCACTTCCTCGGCTCCTCCAGTTCTCCTCTTGATTTTTTTAATTTTTTCTTCGTAACCCTTCCACATCCAAATATCCATGACAAGATCATCACGCTATTAGCTTTAGACGATTTATAGGCAAGTTGGAATTTGGAAACTTCAACTTTCACAAGATATCCAAGACTCTAGAGCTTTTCCATCTTGGTGAGTTTAATTTTTCCCTTTTCCAGATTTTTGTTTTCTATATTATCTTCAGTGGATTTTGTCGCGCCCCATTTTTTAAATAAAAAAATAAGGTATTTAGAAAAATGAATTTTTTTATTTATTTTGAGTAAAAAAATGAATTTTTAATAAAAGAATGAATTTTGATTAATTTTTATTTGAGAAATGATTTTTAATTAATTTTGATTAAAAATGAATTTTTGATTTAGAGAAAAAATAAATAAAGAAAATTGGGCCTAAAATGGGGTTTGAAAGTGCGACAATTCAGGCCCAAATTATAGTTTAAAAAGGGTTTTTGAATAAAAAATTGGAGTCGCCACTTGGTATTGAGTTAAGGTGTACCAAGTCACCTAAAAATATTTTGAATAAAAAAAAATAGAAAAACCCTTTTTAAATAATTCCAAGTCTACGTAAATCAAAGAAAAAAGTTCGGGAGTCACATTTGAAGAAAGGGAAGGCAAGGATAAAAATCCGATGCACCCTTTCGACCTAACCAAGGCTAGTTGCGTGATTTAGTCAAAGATTTTCTTATTTTAACCTAAAGATTTATCACATTTGGATGTACTATATAAATGCAAACCCTAAACTTAAGAGGGTATCGGGGGGTCAAAATATCTCTTCAAAACTTAATAGGTGCCAATCACATTAATTGTGATACCCAATAGGGACTCTTTAAAAAGGTCACGAATAATGTAAAAATATGAGATTCTAAGAAAAGAAAAGAAAAATGATAATGTACAAATATACATGTCCTAAAGCGATGCATCATACGGGTACGGGGAACTAATGTTCGTGACTCAATTTTTCCTTTCATAAAGGGAATACGAGCGTGCTAAGGCTAAAAAATCCAAACTCGTCCATATCCCATATTCGAGGGGTATTTCTCCTATCTAATCTTACAAATGTACTAACCTAGTTCTAATTCTTAAATGGAATGCAAGTCTAATGTCGTGTTTTTATACAAAGGGGTAAGGAATATACATATAAGGGGAAATATGGGATAAGGGATATAAATATAAGAGAATATGGGATAAGGGATGTACATTTAAAAGATCTAACGCAAGCATGATCTAACGCATGGATAGGTCCCTAAGGGTCTAGCATTGGATTAGCCCACATCTATGAGTCCTCATTAGCGTTGGACTAGTGGAAAATCGGAACAAAGGGCCACGACTAGCGCTAGACTAGTGTGCAATCGAGAAAGGGGCCACAACTAGCGTTGGACTAGTGTGGTGACGTCACACATTAATTATAACTACCTAATCATATAAAACATAATACAGGCATGTAAACATATAATATCACATAAACACATAACACATAATCATGATATCTAGATGCAAGACCCTAATAAAGCGGTAACACATAGCACGTAGCCATGCAAATCACACGAAGCAAAATAAAGTAGATAAAACCTTAACTATTACATCAGAGAGGCCCTACTACAATCTAAGGGGAAAAATGAAATAAATAAAATAAATACCTAACTATTACAATTTTGGCGTTCAAATGCCTTACAAATAACCAAAATTTAAAATAAAATAAATATACTAAATTAAATAACTAAAACGAATAAATGAAAGAAAAACATTCAAAAGTCATGCAATTAAGCACGTAAAGTCACATAGGGGCACATAGAATCAAGTAAAAAATCAAAATAAGGGGTAGAGTGTACCCCTTTTAATTGGTGCCCTAATGCAATGAATTTACTTATTTACCCTCCAAAATTAAAAAAAAGGTCAAGGCATCACTTTATTCAACAAATAATCATATGAAATGGAAATAACGCGAAATTGAATCACTCAAAACATTTAAATAAACTAACAACCCATATTCATCAAATTGAAACAAACAAGGACTCATGTGAAAAAATTAAAGAAGTTCGAGGGATCAATTTATTATTATTACAAATATTAAGGGTCTAAAAGGAAGAAAATTAAAATGAATGACTTAAGATGAAACATGTCAAAATCAAATGCTAAACTTCACAAAATGACGAATGGAAACTGATTTACTAGGATTAAACGACAAAATTGGCTAAAATATTGATCAAATGGAAATCAAGAATATAAATTCTTCAAAATTATTAAACTTTCCCTATTCATGAAAAATCTATCCACAAATCACATAAAAAGCACACCAAGGAAAAAATAACATGTTAAAGGGACAAAATTGATTAGGTCGTTCAATTAATTGGGTTGAAATGCAATTTTAAAAAAAAGAATTCCATGCATGCAAACAAAAGCTTTTCGGCAAACTAATTTTACTTATATTATTTCTGCTGCAATTTTCATCCGAGAGCTTCTGTAACTCCATGTAAACTTTCGGCAAACAAGATTCATACAAACTTTGAGCCAACCCCAATTAAACATGGCTAAACACCTATTAACAATGGAATTCTTGGAAGAATCTCAAGCTAGTGTCATGCAATAACCAAGGAACAAGCTTCTGCAACCGAAAGTCAAGGCTGTTGCAGGTTCATTTCCAAACTCAGATTTCGGACCCAAGCATGCAGCTTTGCTCAAAATTTTTCAACCAAAAATCATAATTTAAAACTAAGCAACAAGACATATAACTTCAACATCCAAACAAGCAAAAAACATAGAAAGAAATGATGCAAATTCTTGGAAACTTTCATGCAAAAATGGTTCGGAAGTTTTCATCTTCTTCTCTGGTTTCTTTGTTTTCAACAATTCCGTGGATTTATGATGCAAGTTCTCTTTGTTAAACACAACTAGAGTCAACCAAACATCAAACTTTGATTTTAAACAACGAAAACACAGAGATTCAACCATCCAAGCATGCAAATCCTCGATTAGAAATTTCTGGAATTTTCTGAGTTTCGTTTTCAATCATACGAGACCAGCCATGACTCAAGCAAAACCCCACGGATTCATCAGATAAAAAACTATAGAGACCCCCAAACCCTTTCCCTACAAATTTTATCCCAAGGACCCTTGCCAAAACCAGAAAATCATCCACCAAACAAAGGGTAAAAACAATGGTACCAACAAAAGTTCACCCACAGCAAAGATTCACGTCTGGTAAGCTTTAAAAGGTTCAGAATATAGCTTAAACGATGCACTTACATAGACAAATAACCTTGGGAAATCGATAGAAGCTGTGCAGATCTATGGAGGGAAGTCAGAAAGCCCTCTTTTCTTTGTTGCAGCAATTTCTAGTAGTGACACGTTCGTCACTTTGAGCCTCGATTCAATCTGCTTGGAGCTGTTTCCTCCTAATGGTTTGTAAACAAAGTTCCTTCTACCGTCCCCTCAGAAGGTGCAGGAACCAATAGATCCTTCAAAAAGCAAAGGTCAAGGCAGAAATCTGCCCTTGAAGTAAGCCAGCTCGTCAGCCCGGCTGGGTTTTGGCAGAAGAGACTTCTACGCTTTCTCCTTTCCGTTTCTCGTTGTTTTCTGTTGTTTATTCTTGTCTCTTGCAGTTCCTCTCTCTCTGGTAAACTCTCAGATCCTCTCTTCTTGCTGTGATCGACCAAAACCCTTTCCCCCGCAGCTTCTCCCTCAGCTCCAACCCCCTCTGCTCTTGGCTTTTCTTACCCGAAGCCTTTCCTTCCTCATTCTCAGTTTTTCCTGCTTTTCTTCTTTTTCTCGGTTTTCCTATTTTTCCGTCTCTCCAAAGCTCCTTTCTTTTCCAGTTTTTCTTTTTCCCTGCCAGCCCGAATCCTCTCTTTTCAACCCCAACCACAAAACCTTTTCTTTTCTGGTTTTCTTCCTCAGCCACCTGAAGCTCTTTCCTTTTTTAGCCATCGAAGCTGCCTTTCTTTTCCTCCTCTTGATTTCTTTTCCTTCCTTTCTTTTTCTGGTTTTCCTTTGCCCGTTAGCTGAAGGTCTCTCTTCTCTTGGTTCTTTTCCACTTCCCCAGCTCCCCTCTCTTTCTTGGTTTCTTTCTCTAACTCTAGCTCAACTCTTTCTCTCCTCGGTCTCAAGCTCAAACTCTGGCCGCCGCCTTCTTTCTCTCCCTTTCTTTCTCTAATCCTAGCCGTAACCTGTTGCTTTTCCTTTTCTCTCTAACCGCCCCCCTCTACTCTCTCTCAGCTTAGCTCTGCCGAAAACTCCCCTCCTTGTTCTTTTCGTTCTTTTTCCTTCTTCCCGCAAAACCCTCTCAAAGCTCTCTCTTTTTCTTCCCTTTTTCCTCAGCCGAAGACTCTCCCTATTTCCTTCTCCTCCTCCAGTTTTCTTCCTGCTTCACCTGTCACCTCTCCTTTACTTTCTCACTCGGTTTCTTTCCTTTCTTTCTTCCGTCCCTCCAAACTCTGGTTCATCCCAGTTTTTTTTTCTTGCCCAGCCCAAAGTCTCTCTCTTCCTCTCGGCCTTTCTCTCTCTCACTCTATCTCTCACTCTTTTCTCTTGCTTTATTGCTTGGTTCCTCCTCCCTCAGCCCACGAAGCTCTCTTCCTTTTTTGCCACTCCCCTTTCTTACCCAGCCGGCACTTCTTTTTTGGCTCTCTTTTTTCTCGTTTTTCTTCCTCAACCAGCCTCCCTTATCCCTTACCTTTTTCGGCGGCTCCTTTTGAGGCTATTTATATGAGATAAGGGTTATCAAACCCTCATCTCAATGGCCCTTCTAAAATTTGTTTTCCTGAAAATCTTAGAGCCCTTAGATGATTCTTGCCACACAAGAATTTAGGGTTTCTGGATTAAGGCCAAATGGCATGTACTAGAATTTATCCAATGGAGCCTAAAAAATGAAAAAAAACGAGTGGAAAAAACTGGAAATTTGCAGCTATATTTTTGTACTGCAGCTTCGTGAAGCTCGGCTTGTACAGTGAAGAAGCACGCGCGCGTGACTTTTTCTTTTTTTTTTTCATTGGATTAATTAACGATAATAAAATGATTTTCTAAACAAAAATGAAAATAAAATAAGATCAACAAAATCAACTAAAATGAAATAAAAAACTAAAATTTTGGTGTTTGATTGATGATTTTTCTTTTTTTCTTTCCAATGAATAATAAAAATGATTTTCCTAAAAAAATAAAAATGAGATAAAATAAACAAAAATCAAAACAAAATCAACTAAATAAAATAAAAAACTAAAATTTTGGTGTCTACAGCTTGCTCCTCTTTGTCTGAATTTCGAAGAAACTCGAGACAAAGACGTAGACACCAAATACTTACTTGTAGTTATTCTGTCATGAACTAAAACCTGTAAACATAAAAAAAAGGTCAATAGGATAAGATCCGAACCTGCCATAACATCGGTCAGTGGGATGAAATATGAGCCTGCCGATGTTGGTGGGATAAAACCCGATCCCAACGAAATATAAACGGCTAGCGGGATAAAATCCGGTCCTACCGAAGTTGGTGGGATAAAACCCGATCCCAACGTGATATGAACGGTCAGCGGGATAAATCCGGTCCTGCCGAGATTGGTGGGATAAAACCCGATCCCAACGTGATATGAACGGTCAGCGGGATAAAATCCGATCCTGCCGAAATTAGTGGGATAAAACTCGATTAACCCGATCCCAACGTAATATGAACGGTCAGCGAGATAAAATCCGGTCCTGCCAAGATTGGTGGGATAAAACTTGATCACAACGTGATATAAACGGTTAGCGAGATAAAATCCAGTCCTGCCGAGATTGGTGGAATAAAATCCGATCCCAACGTGATATGAACAGTCAGCAAGATTAAACCCGCTCCTGCCGAGATTAGTCGGATGAAATCCGATCCCAACATTCCATTGGTCAGTGGGATAATATCCGAACCTGCCGTACCATTGATCAGTGGGATAATACTCGAGTCTATCATAGCATCCACCAGTGGATAATACCCGAACCTGCTATTCAATTTGTCAGTGGGATAATACCTGAACCTGGCATTCCATTGGTCAGTGGGATGATACCCGATCCTGCCATTCTATTGGTCAGTGGGATAATATCCGAACCTACCGTACCATTGATCAGTGGGATAATACCCGAACCTGTCATAGCATCCGCCAGTGGATAATACCCAAACCTGCCATTCAATTGGTCAGTGGGATAATACCCGAACCTACCATTCAATTGATCAAGAAAAATTAAATGCGATCGTCAAGAAAGGGGTAGAAGGGTGTACGGCGGACACTGAGACTTTACCAACAAGAATTTAAATTTGCTTTTTGATTTGATTTGATTTTTTTTAGAGAATCTTTTTAAAAATAATTTGCCCCAATTTCAATCAATTATTGTGCAACCGATAATTCAATTTGCATTATGGCATGGTTGCTCCTCCTTAAAGATTTGATTCACCTCTTCCTCGGTCCTAATCCCTCAATTCTTGGGTGATATTCCATAATTTATAAAAAAAATTTGTCTTAGTTTTGCTTTTTGGTATCCGAACCTGCAAAAAATAGAAATAATCATAATAACAGATAATGCCACCACCATCCGATCAATCATTTTCTTCAAAAAATGTGTAAACATGAGTATTTGAACGTCCTTCTTCGATGTAGCGAGAACTCAACTTTACTCTGCGAACCGTGTCATATTTCTTCAACTTGACAAAACACTTGGTATCCAGGCCATTCGCAGGGATTGTCACTCGATAAGTCCTTGATGTAGCAAAAATCAACTTTACTCTGTGAACTACACCAAATCTTCTTAACTTCCAATGCCTATCAACTATGACATTTGGTATTCAAACAATTTTCAATAAATCACACGAATTGCTATTTGCTAAATCCAAAGAGATAAAGGAGACTATGAAACAGATGAAAGAATATTTTATTTACACGACAATGATGAAAATCTCAATAACATGAAAACAATCATTTATTTTGAAAGAAAATTAATTTAAGAGAAATAAACCTGTAAATTTAACAATTTATGTTTGAGAAACCAAAACACTTTAATCTTGAACAAATTTCCACACTTGACTCTTTGGATATCATTTCTCTGGAGTTCAATGTTGGCAACTGAACCACAAGGTGAATAGAAATTCCAATGAACCGAGTCTCCAGCCATTTTATTCCTAACTCACTTTCTCCTTATAAAACCCTACCTTAGCGCCCTTTCAGGTTTTCACTAAGATTGCCCCGCCCTTTTTATTTTTTCATTTTCTTCTTCTTTTTTTTTCTTTTTTATTTTTTTTCTTCTTTTCTTTTCTTTCTTCTCTCTTTTTTTCCTTTTTCTCTTTCTCTTTCCCTTTTTTTTTTGTCAAAGTTGCCCTTTTGGGTTTTTACCTAGTGAACAAATACTGCCGATAGTCTCTATCAATTCGGAAATGTGTTTTGAGAAATGGCGGCATCAGTGCGACAATCCTTCCCTTGTAAAATTGGTGAAGATCTATTGACATCATTTGCCATGTGATTTAGAAAATTTCCTTAAAGAGGTGATGCAAAAAAGGGAAGTCAGGACTTTCAATTTTTTGTAATGGGGTCCGATGGGGTGTTTGGAAAAGTTAAGATTTGAAAGCAGATTTCAAAAGTGGTTTAATGATCTGAAATCGTATCGTTGCATCAACCCTATATTAGGGTTAAATCAAAACTTGCTCCAATTTATTCTTAATTGAGGTTCTCTTTTCTCTCATTTCCTTTCTTTTCTTTTTTCAATCCTCTTTTGAAATTTTCAAAATTTGCCCCAGTTTATTTTTAACCAGGATTTTCTTTTGTTCATTTCATTTTCTTTCGACTTTCCTTCAAAAATTGAATTTGCTCCAGCGTAGGGTTTTTTCTTTCCTTTTCTGTTTCAAAACTAAATTTGCCCCAATATGGGGTTTGCGATTGTCAGGGGTTGACAAACGAAATAATTTATTTTGAAGGTTCAAAATGGATAACTAGAGATAAAATGTCTCAATGGGAAAGGAAGAGGGCCTGACTCTCATTCCATTCTTCGCATTAACCCTAAAAAGAAACTTCTATTCATCATATGAAGAATTTCTTACACATATCCGTATTAATTGGTTGGGGGAAAACTTGTCCATTCCACTTCTATGAGAACGAGTGCTCCACCAGATGATACCTTTTGACAATAAAAGACCCTTACCGATTTGGGGTAAACTCTTCTTTTGGCCATATCTTGCACCGACAAAATTTTACCTCAATACTTTGTCTCCTTGTTTGAATAGTCAAGATTTGACCTTTTGATGATATTGACTATGACGGACTGCATTTAGCTACTTATTATCAAGTGACCTCTACTTTATTTCCTTAATCTTGATCCCAATTCGGCTTGAGTTTCTCTTTATACCATTCGGGTCTCTTTGAAACATTTTCGGATGCTTCTTATCTACTTCTCTCATTTTGAAATTCAAATTCACATTCGTGAGATATCGAAATCGCTGCCATCAAATTTCGGAACAGTGATATCCAAAGGGTCAGAGGATTTTATTTTTTACCATTTGAAAGAATGCATAAGTAACAAAGTATATAGAAAACTGTACATTTTATTGAATTTCTAGATAAAGACCAAACTTAATAGCATGTTACTTGTTAAACAAAACGTGTCTTCAAAAACCACTTGATTGAAAACTATTTACAAAAATACAGTTAAACAAAAGACACACGCATGAACAATTTTTCATTGGTTTTAACCAAAACAATTCCTCAAATTTATCAAAACTCCCTTCAAGAGAGAGATATCTCACTAATTCAGCTCCTTCTAGGATTTTCAAATTTTTTCATTGGTGTCCTTGTATTTAAGTTCGACTTATGTTATGTAATTCTAGAACAGAATTGTAAGTGTGAAGTTTAGTTGTTTTAAGTTTGGAAAGTGGACGTGGCGATTGTTTGCCATTAAGGTTTGCACCATTGCTTTGAAGTTATTCCACTGGATATTTCTAGTGTTAGTTCCTTGATCGACCGAGTCCTGGCGAGAGTTGGGCAGGCAGTCCGCTGATACCCTTAGGGTACGCCCTAGGGAGAGGTGGGGCTGTCACATTGTACGTGGATGATTTTGAGCCTATTGAATGGCTATTGTAATGAGATTATTTGTGTGTGATTTTGGGGTTGCTTGAGGAAAATAATGAAACCATAAATGGCTGGAAAATAGGTAAATACAAAGGGCGTGCTGCCCAAATTTGCACTCGAGGACTAGGTAGATGTACTCGCGACACGAGTAAGGGTTTGAGGATGAAACTAACTTGAATCATCTGAGGTATATGAGTCTTCTTTAATCGAGACTTATAAGTTGGATTCGGTCAAAATTTGTACCCTTGGAAATGAAAGTAACGACTAATAGAAATACGTTTTCTTTGTCACTTTGACTCATATGGCGATTTCAAAGTTGTAAGAGCAAGCATAAGTTTTACGACTATTTTACTCATGTCTTTTGGTCTAAATGTACTCTTTTCACTTCCAAAATCATACTTATACATGGTACTATTAGTTATTCGAATTTTCTTTGATTCACTTAATCTTGGGTTGGTTGAACCGTAATATTTTCTTATGGTTATTCTTAGGGTTTCTTGGTGATTAAGGGTGTTTTCCGGAAGGAACTTTGGACGTTATTTTGCTTATATAGGTGAGTGTTCTATATACGATTTGTTTCTAATGACTATGTGAATTATTGTGACTATTTGGATTGTTGCTTTAATAAGTAATTGATGTACGTTATGTTTCCATTGACTGTGTGGCTAGTTGTGATTGTTTGATTAGATGTTAAATGTGTTCAATAATTGCTAAAAATGATTTTTGCTAGGCAAGTGTGTACTTTATCGCCCTCGACCTAAATGAACGTGAAATTTTCAATGAGTGAATGATTAAATGTTACTTGTGCATGAATGTAAGTCTTTTGGCTGAACTGGGCCCTTACCCTTCGTTACTGGTCGACTCGAGCCAGAAGCAGACTCGGTCGGGCGACTAGTGACCCTGGATTAATGTTTGGTATACTCGAGTATGACCACGTTGTCTGGTGGAGACTGACCAGTGATCTGGCCAGAAGGGGGAAATGAAATGAATGAACGAATGACAAGATCAATGAAGGGGTTTTCACTTACAAACATGTTTTAATGATTGGAGGAATAAGGGAAAATGTTAGGCGAATGAATGAACGAATGGTTCCATGTGAGCGTGTATCCTTTTAATGAATGTGTTACCATTGCTTTCTATTGTAAATGTTTTCTGGATTACTTGTTATTACATGGTTAATGTCCTTGTTTAACTGCTTGGTTATGTATATAGAACCTCGCTGGGCTTTTAGCTCATTCCACGTCATTTGTTTTCCTTACAGGGGTTGCGAGCAAGGGCGAGAGACCTGTATAGCATAGTCTAGTCCTTTTGTACTGTTTTGGCTTTTATTCTTGCTCTAGTGCTTGGTTAGAGTTGGTTTGTATTGGGAATTTAAAGTTTTGTTATTCGGGGACTGTGTACTATTCGAGATTGGATGAATGTAAGCATATGTTTCAAGTTTTGGGAATTGTTTTCGTTTTCTCGAGGCTCTATCTTTTATTTGAAAAGAGTGAACGAGTCCTGACGAGAGTTGGGCAGGCGGTCCACCAAACCCTTTGGTTCGCCTTAGGGGAAGGTGGGGCTGTCATAGGATATCAGTCATCCGATTAATGACAGTAGCCACTTGGTTACCCTCTACATTTTCTTGTCTCTGGTCAGTCCAGTTGCCGATCCTTGATCATCCCCTTGAGGTTGAGTTTGTCTAGTCCCATGCCTACGACCTCTACCACTCTTTCATCCGTCCATAATCCTAATTATGCCTAATGCAAGAAATAAAAGAATTACGCGAAAAATGCTTAAAAAATAAGAGCCGACATGAAAATATTGAAATAGCAATAATTAACATTTATTAACACTTTAAAATTCATACAATTAGCAAGTCATGGGGCATTTACAAAAATATGACACACAAGTGCAATTAGTCATGCACGTCAAAAGTAGATTTAGGTGCCTCAAAAGTAGACCACACAGTCAAGCAAAATACAATGGCATCTCAACTATCACCACCCCAACTAATCCTAACTACACAAGTCAAAAGATCTATTACTTCAAGTCTAATCCTCAGCAGGACTATCAGGCGGAACCTCCTCCTCAAGGTCCTTCTCCAGATCCTCCTCGAAAGGCTCCTCTTCGGTGCCCTCCTGAATTGGACTCTGTACAACATCCATCACCTCATCAATCAACATAGTAGTGTTTGCCAAGATCCCAAAAGCCCAATCCCGGACCTCCTTTCCTATCCTAGTCAATCGAGCTCTAACTCTCTGAAACTCATCACGAGCGGTCTCAGCCCTAGCCAGCTCATTCACTACCGTCCCTTCTAACTCTGGCAATCCTATCACCCTGAGCGTTCATCATAAGATTCAGCTCCTCGACCTCCTGGAATAAAGCTCTGTTGGTATTCACCAACTGACGACGCTCATCGTCAATGGACAGTAAGAGGTCATTAGGGTAAACGTGTGTCGCCCTACAGGGACATCGGGGAAACCTAGAAGAAGGCGAATAACGCACACGAGCTCCTCCACCCAGTGTTCTATAGTAAATAGGCCTAAGAGACTCCACGTGGCCATTAGCATGACCATTACCATTAGCAGCGTGTTCTCCATTACCATTCTCCATCCCTGCAAAACAACCACAATTTTTTGGTTAGAAACTTAAAGTCACTAACTCACTCAAACATTACTTAAGGCATAACTAACTTATCTCATTCCTATTCTCGAGGGTAAAGTTTCTAATATATCTCCCAAATAGATCTCTAAACCTAGTACTCTGATACCAACTGTGACCCCCCCACTTCTTCCAAGGGCGAACCCAAGGGTATCGTGGGACGCCTGTCCAACTCTTGCCAGGACTTGATACAATTCCAATTCAAACTTAAGGATAAATAACTGAATAATAAAAGTTGAAGGTATAAAGAAAAGGTCGTTTCCTTAATAAGTATTCAATTCTTACATTACAAGATACCAAGTACATCACTTTCCCCAAAATATACAACTTTCAAAAGTCATCTAATGAATTACATTCAAAACCCTAATCAAAAGTGTATCAAGTCGGCTTCTCCATAACTCTTTTCATTTTGGCTCCTGTTAAGGAAAACAAATCTAATGAGATGAGCTAATGCTCAGTGAGGCCAAGATAAGCATGCAAACACATAGTTCAAATAACAATAGTACTTATACGAGAATTAAAACTATAACATTCAAGTAGTTCACAATTAACAGTAAACACACTTGAGAAGGATACAGGAACTCTCAGGAGCTATATTCCACTTGTTTCGCTAAGATTCGATCAAATACTTCCCCGCGATGACACTCCGTCAACCGGGTCGGTATTAAGTCCGTAGAACTCCACTTTTTCACAATTCCCGTTCACCGTTACAACCCCCAGTCCCGGGCCCGCTCTTCTATAAAAAGCACTACTATCCGAGTAGGCCAAGGCGAGATTTCTTAATAGATCAAGTTTACAATTATCTTATGGTTCACCGAGCTTCTCGGACCAAGCCCTTGCTGGCTCGAGTCGCAAGGTCGGCCAATTGAGATTTGGGC
Organism: Coffea humblotiana; assembly: GCA_023065735.1. Lineage (NCBI taxonomy): Eukaryota > Viridiplantae > Streptophyta > Magnoliopsida > Gentianales > Rubiaceae > Coffea > Coffea humblotiana. Next base: position 7,822,023 of record CM041215.1, read on the forward strand.
GTCCCCCAATTACCATTATAGGTCGAGCAGATTCACTCTAATCGACCAATACCGTTATAGGCCGATGAGATTCACTCCATTCGGCATTCAGTCAATCACATACAATTTAATTATGCGCAGTTCAGTTACACAATCAGTTAAAAGAGAACGAGTGCGATAATGTACACACTCGACTTGACAATTATCAATCATTCAATCCATAAGAAGCAATTCACATAATTTACAACTATCATGCACTCGACACTCACTAAGTCAAAAAGTGAGTAAGTGAACCAGTAAGCTTTTAGGTGTCCGCTCCGAGATTCTCTTGAAGATCCTCTTGAGTGCCTGAGCAAATAATAATTGACCATCACTCACTATTACTTACAAACCCCTTGCTAAAAAAGAAGAATGTACATTTGTGCAATACTAAGAAAATATCATGAAAGAGAATCTTAATCACTCGAAAATCGAGATTCAAAAGTGAGGAATCGAAGTCTCAAGAGAGACTTGTCTCTTCCATGAAATTGAGTTTAAAACAGTCCATCGATATTAAGATAAGGTGACGAGTCCTCAAACTCATTTCATAAGAAATCGGAAAATTTCAGCTTTAAGTGACAAATTTGGAAAAATCAAATCTTGAGTTTGACATGTCCAAAAATGGAAAAATCTATACCATCGGAAACTAGGTTTGAAGTACTAAAAGTTCCTAGAAGATACTTTTCCAAGATTCTAAACAGAAATCATTCATTTTTCAGTTCAAAGTTTCAGTTGCAAGAAGACAGGTTTGAACCAGTCTTGGTTTTCCAGCAATCTTTGGAAATTCGGCATAATTCACAAAAAGTGAATCAGCCCTTGAAATTCGTAACACAATAAGAGTTCCAAACAAGGTTTCAAACACGACAAGTGGAATAAAATTCGGATTTTTAAGTATCAAGATATAACAGTTCATAGTCAACTGAATTTTGCATACTAATCAGAAATTTCCAGATTTGAAGAGTCATCTTTGTAGCATCATTTGGATATCGAAAGGTTATTGAAATTACACCAAATTTGGTACAATTATAATTCCATATGTGGACTACCTCTCTATCAAATTTCAAGCAAAAAATCACGTGGGAAGGCGGCTAACAAAATGGCTAAAGTTTGTGAAATTTTCAAAGCAAATCTGCTCTCTCACTCTTTCTTTCTTTCCAAAAGTTTAGCACAATGAAATCAACCCCAATTTATCCATTTCTGAAACCAAGGTCCTATAAACATTTAATAAGCAATTGATAAGCAATTGACATCAAAATTTTCGAAGCAAAACATCTCACAACAAACCTGACCATTCGGCCAGCAAGAAGGGAAAAACGTCCTAGTTTCCAATTTTGTTGCACTTTCAAAATCAGGCCACATCTCACTCAATACAAGTTAAAATTAAGAATGGTTTATGGAGTTGGAAACTAGGTTCAAAATGCTACATTTCATCAGAAGGAAAAGTTTCCAAAATCAGTTCACAAGTGAGAGAAAATCAAGCCACAAGATGCAGTTTTTCCATTCTCTCGGACAAACAGTTACAACAGGACAGTCAACTTTGTCGAATCACTACGGTTGATTCAAAATGAACTAGGGGGTGATTTTTGTACCGTTAGAAATCTACGAATGTCTAGTTTTGAATGCCACTAACAGCACTCAATTTTGACTTTGTACAAAGAGTTACGTTCAAACAAAAGCTACTGTTTGGCTGCCCTGACTACCATTTTTCAGATTTCTTTCATTTTTGAAAACTCTAGTTTTGAGCAACCAATTGAGACGATTTTTGGTAGGCACTTTCTACACACAATAAATAACATATATCACTCAATTTCACAGTCAAATAACCATCAAATTTCGGAACAACTACTAACCAACAAGGATAGAATTTCGGCCAGCTCCAAACTCACTCATTTCTCAACTTTCTCTTCATTTTCTAACCATAAACCTTTCATATAACACATAAACACAACAATCAAACAATTTAATCCTCAAGTCAGCTACCTATAATCCACCTCAAGGCCGCTAGCCAAAAGATTAAAGCAAGAAATGAAACACCTCAAGTCCGCTAGCCTATTCCTTACTCAGGGTTGTAAACCCATGCAAACCAACCATGATTCTTGAAGAAATTAGAAAGATTGAAGAAGGTGAAGGATTACCTCTTTAACCCTTGAAGAAACCAGAAATGTTTCACCCAAAACTCTCCAAGAATCACCACAAGAGGTTGCCTTTCTTCAAGCCAAGATGAATCTCCAAGAACTAGAAGATTAGATGGAGTTTTGGAGCAAGATTGGAGCCAAAGAAATGGAGTTGTCTTCCTCCCTTTTCCTCTTGAGGTTCAGCCGAGCAAGGAGAGAAGAGAGAGAGTGTTGGTTGGTGTGAAGCTTCCCTTGGAAGATTGGAGGGAAAAAGGAAATAAAAGTTAGCCAAAGTCAACTTTGAATAGTGCTCGAATTTTGTCCCGCACTACCACTTTTCTCTCTTGTTTGCTCACTTGGTGCACTAATCCTCCAATGTAATTCCTTTAACCTGTATTTATTCACTCTTAGTAGTCTAGTATAAATTTCTCAAATCCCCATTTAGTCGTTTCGACTCGAAACACGCGAACTTTCGATTCGCGCACGATACATCTTAATTTACGAGCAATTCATGTAACGATAATATAGTTAACTAATACTAAGCTAAATAATTATAAAAATAATTATTTTAAGAATAAAAACATGAGTTCTCGCACTATCTCTGTCTGCCATCTACGATTGGCACTACCCAATCGTTTCCTCTCGTCAGCAATAGCGAGAACTACCCTATCTGGGTATGAGTAGGTCCTCCAACAGTCATAATGTCGAATCTTACACGCTGGAGACCACCGACATACGGGCCCTCCGGGATGCTCCGGGTCGGTAAGTACTCGACATACAGGCCCTTCGAGATGCTCCTGGTAGGTAGGTACTGGCCGAGATGGTTCGGCACTCCTACTCGTACCATTACCCTCCATAGCCTACATTACAAGTAACATCGCAAGAATAAGCAATTGAGACAAATAAAGCTAGGCTAAGCACCTATTCTCTAGGGTTTCACATTTAGGCAATCAGAAACAAGCTATATCATGTATACATCGCTCAATCTACCCAGACCAATTCAAACCTAGACTCTGATACTACCTATGATGACCCCACCTCCTCATAGGGCATACCCCGGGGTTTAGCGGACCGCCTGTCCAACTCTCATCAGGACTCGCTCACTTACTTCAAATAAAATAAGATACAACCTCAAAAAATAGATGAAATAACAGTTCCCATGCTTGGAATATATAATTACATTCATTTCTATCTCAAACATTCATACAATCCCAAATATAATAAAAGCTTTGAGTTCCAGACGAATTCAACCCTAATTGAGCACTAGCGCGAGTACAATCGCCAAAAAAATTCAAAAACTAGACTATGCTAGCCTGTACCAGCCTTACGCCCTCGCTCGATTCCCCTGTAAGGAAAATAAAAAACTAATTGAATGAGCTAAATCTCAGTGAGGTTCCAAATAGCAAGTTGACCCTTATTTAAAAGTGAAAGTATCAAAGTAGCGAGTATAACAAGTCAAGAAAATGAGCAATAACACTTCGTATGGCCAATCATTAAATGTTCAATAGTTCAAGTAAAAGGATACAGTTGCTTTTCCAAGCTAGCTCCGTCATAGCTTGATCAAGTAGTAGTTGATACTCCGTCAACTTTCAAGTAGAGTAACCAGTCCAGTAGTATACCACTTAACTCCAATCTCCGTCCACCAATCAAACCCCTTACCGGGCCCGAACTCCAAGATAAACACTGATGGTAATACTCGAGCATACCAATTAGTTGAGAAGATAATACTCCACTCGATAAAACTAGAGACCCAGGTTCGTTATCTAATCGACCAAGTCTTTGCCGACTTGACTCGATTAACTAGCCACAGAGTTTCTGGAATTCCAGACAGTATTCACGTCATACATAAGTATATCAAATCAATTACAATCAATGTACAGTAATAAATCACATTGCGATAAAATACACCCTTACCCGTCCAAACAAATCAAATATTGTCCAATTGTGAGTATTCGCAAAATTCTCTTTATTTTAAATTCCTATTGCTAACTTATTTAAATATTTAATTGCCCATTTGCCCTGCATATTTTATTTCAACCTTTTTAGACCCAATTGCATGGAATTATGACTTGCTTATATTTTTAAAATGATTTGTTTCCAAATTTAATTTTGAAAACCAGTTAAGTGAGAATAGTGAATACACGATTGGAGTCAATAATCAATTCAAGAATACAATAAGTTTGAAAAATTGGAGACTTGTACATTAGTCTTGAAATAGGTATTTTTATGTTTAAGCGTTCAATTATTAGTTAATGATACTATCGTTATAAGAATTTTTTGAAAATTCCAATTTATCGAGCACAAATTTGGAGTACGCGTTTTTACGCGCACGATTTAATTGAGGGACTTTAGACCCTTATTTTTAGACCATTAAGAGTGAATAATAATAGTATGAATAGAAGTGCACAAGTGAAACAAAAACCCGAGGGGAATCGAGCACGGAACGCGCGGGGAAGAGAGTTGACTTTCGCACAATTTTGGGCCACACATTTTAGCTTCTCTTGGAAGCTTCATTTTTATCAAAACACTCTCTCTCTTGCTCTCACTCCAGCCGGCCAAGGAGGAGGAAAAACAACCCCAAGGTTTTCAATTTTCTTCTTCATTTCTTCATCAAATCTTCACCAAATCACACCAAAATTCAACCACACTTTGCTAAGCACTTGGTGATCATCTTAAGCTACAAAAGAGCTTGCTTTCCACGGTTTTCTTGGGCTAAGGAGGACCGAAAATTATGCCTTGAACATCTAGCAAAGTAAGTGACGATCAAACCTTCAAATCTTGATTTATGGAAGTTCTATTGCACTTATAAGTTCATATAATCATGTGGGTAGCTTATTTATGTTGGAAATTTGGTGTGTGGGCTCTATGAACTCCCACTATGGCTTGATGGACTGATTTTGTGAGTTTTGATGTTAATAATGTTGGATTAGTGCTTAAATTAGTAGAAATGAGTGATATTATTGAAGGAAAACTCAAAGGAAGTGATGAGGGGATTTTTTCATTTCTGCCCCTGTAAATGCCGTGGCCCTTAGAGTAATTTTTTGTGGTTCTAATGACTTTTTTATGATGTATATATGTTATGTGGGTTGTGTGGAAGGTTTCCACAAAAACATTACGTGATTTGGATGGTTAAATGTTGTGATTCAAAAATTCATCAAAACTGGAAACGAGTGTCCAGTGTACTTTGGCAGTGTTTTTGTTTCGGTCATAATGTTTTGGCTCCGATGTCGAAATCGAGTGCCGTTTGTGGCACTGAAACTAGACATTCCTAGATTTCCGATGGTATAAAATTCACATCTTGATTCCACATGAGTGATCCGTACTAACCTTGTAAAATTGCCTGTCCTGGTTTTCGTCTGTACTGGAAGCTCTGTTTTGAGCTGCGAATTGATGCTCACAAATGAGTCCGTTGTGGACAAAATTTTAAAATTATTTCTTCTGAGAAATTGTAGCCTTGTGAATTTATTTTCCAACACCACCAACTACGCTCAATTCCAAGTTGAATTGAGTGAAATATGGCCAAATTACAGACCTGCGTCATTGCTTGAAACCCTCATTTTGGACTGCTCAATGGCCTATCTTGTTTGGGACTTGTTATTTTGAAAATTTGGTGTCAATCACCTACCAAATGTATATTAGATGTCTCTCAGACTTTAGTTTCACAAATGGACCAGATTTGAATCGTTTTCATTGGGCAAAATGTTTGAAAAGGAAGAAGAAAGTAAAAGACAGATTGGTCTTGGGATTTTCTTGAAATTTGGTAGCTTAGTTTCACTACCTTACCGGTGTGAATTTTCAAATGAAATTTAGTAGAAGAGTATTCCTCATATGGAAGTTGAATTGTACCAATTTTGGTGTCAATCTAAGACCATTTCGATATACAAATGATGTCCCAAAGTTGCTCTTCAATCTGGAAAACTTTTCCTTTTCTCTTCGTCGAATGGTCAAATCTGATTTGGGAAGCTATATTTCGAAAACCTTGATGTCAGCTACTTCTAAATTACTTATTGGATGTTTATGGAACATTAGTTTCAATATTTGAATTAATTGAAGTTGATTGTGTGGAGCAAAGCTTTTAAAAAAGGAAAATTGAAGTACAAGGCAGATTTGCCTTGGAAATTCTTGGAACTTTAGTGGCTTTGTTAACTGACTTCCCGAACGAATTTTTATATGAAATTTGACAGAGGAATAGACAATATATGGTAGAGTAATTCTACCAAATTTGGTACCATTCTGAGTCTATTTCAATGTCCAACTGAAGTCCCAAAGTTCATGTTTCAAATCTGGAAAATGTTCAATCTGTCCTTATTTTTAGCTAACTTTGAGCCGCCATATCTTGGTGTTCAAAACTTCTGTTCCACTTGTTTTGTTTTAAACTTTGATTGTAAATCTAATTGAGTTTCAAATTAGAGAGGCTAGTTCAAATTCTGTGAATTTTGCCAAACTTCCAAAGTTGGCTAAAAAAAACCAACCTCGCAACTGCCTCGATAGCCCAAAACAGTAATTTTGAGCAAATTTTTGAATATCTTCTATTTGGAATCATGGAAAACTGTCTTCGAGGAACTTTTAGTACTTTGGAAGAAGTTTCCAACGGTACCAAGTTTTCCAATTTTGGACTTGTAGAGAGTGAGATACGATTTTTTCAAGATTGTGTGACAAACCCGAAACTTCCAAACTTAAAGGAAATTGAGTTTTTAGAACTCATCTTTTTCCTTCGATATCACTCGATCGTTTTACACTTGATTTCAAAGATGAAAACCCGATTTCTCTTGTATTTTAAAACCCCACCTTTGAGTCTCGATTTACGAGTAATTAAGGTTTAATTTATGAATTCTCCTTAGATTGTATACTAGTACAACCTTCTTCGATAAGTAGGGGTTCTAAGTGATATTGTGTAATAGTTGATGGTTATTTGCTCAGGCGCTCAAGGGGACCTTCAAGAGAAGCTCGAAGTGGACGCCTAAACACTTGTTTAAACACTTACTCTCTTGTATTGACTAGGTGAGTGTTCCATATAGGAGTACGTGATTTGAATAGTCTATGATATGTTTACTCCATGGTCATTACGTGTTAAGTGTTACCGCACTCGTTTTCATTTAAGTAAAACGTACTTGAATTACTTGATATGAAATACTTGAAATACATGTTTACATGAAGCGTTTCAATGATTGACTATGCTATGGTTGCATAAGTCGATTGGAGTGAATCTCCTCGACTCTTAAGTGGTAAAAATAGATAGCCAATAGACGGCCTACTAAGATGAATAATGTCTATCAATTAACCGTGACTATTTACCGTTAACCGTTAATCGTGATTACTTACCATTTACCGATTTATTTGATTATTTACCGTTTACTGATCTATTTGATTACTTACTGTTTACCGATTTACTTGACTACTTGATTACTTGATTACCATGAATTCCGTATTCATATGAAATTATGGCATATTCCTTACATGTTTGGATGTTAAGTGTTACCTATAATTGCTATTGTGAAATTGCCAATGTTTTAAGGCGAATGTGTACTTTATCTCACTTGACCTACTAAAATGATAAATTTTTACCGTTTACCGATTTATTTGATTACTTGTGCATGTTGTAAGCTCTAAGCTGAACTGGGCCCTGCCCTTGGTTACTAACCTGCTCGAGCCAGAACTGGGTTCGGTCGGGTAGGTTGGAACCTTGGGACACCGTTTCGGTATACTCGAGTACTACCACTGGAGGGATAAAGTGATGGCCAGACAACCGAGGGGATCACTGGAGTCATAAGGTGAAGTTGACCGAAATGGTTCCACTGGAACATCGTATCCTTCAATATGTGTTTATTTTGCGTAATGATAACTGTTCCATGCTAATGTGCCAATGTGCAATCGCGAACTATACCTGTGTTATGCTCAAATTAATCGTACAATGAACACCGTCTCATGCTAATGTGCCCAATATGCAACCTGGAACCATATATGTGATATGCTCAAATTACCTGATTTATTAGAACTGCTAGAGTGTCTTGGAACCTCACTGGGCTGTGTAGCTCATTCCACGTTTTTGTTTTCCTTAACAGGGTTCGAGACCAAGAGTGCTCGTGAATAGTGCTAGATTGTTTTCATTTGAAGACCTTAAGTTGTATTATAACGGATGGTTGTAATACATATTCTTTTGGTTTGTATTAAACTTGAAAGCTAAGTAATTGTATGCATGCAATATTTTGGAGTACGTTAATTATATATTGAAGTTTATTTGAAATATTTCGAGCTTTTGAATTGTGGATTGTAGTGAGTCCTGGCGAGAGTTGGGCAGGCGTCCCACGGATACCCTTTGGTTTGCCTAGGGAGAAGTGGGGGCATCGCACCAATCACATTGGTAAAGCATTTAAAATCAAGTATCAAGTACAATCATGCACTTGGAAGCACTTTGGTTTAAGAGTTTGAAATCAATTAGGGTTTGAAACATAGGAGTTTCACTTAAAGAAAATCAAGTAAATGAAACTCATTCAAGTAGTATTCATGTTACTTATCAAACTCCAGAAAATTCATACTCGCTCTTTTAGTTTTGACAAAGAAGTGATTTATACTTTTGAATTCGCACTTGGTATGAAAGATCGAGAAAATCGTATTTATAAGGGTCGCTACTTTCACCTTTTAAAAGGTACAAGTTTTGGCAAAATTTCAGCTTATATACTTCTACTAATGGGAACTTAAATACCATAGACAATCCAAATTCATTTCGACCTCAAATTGTTGCTCAAGTTTTAAGTTCTCTCGCTTATCTTTCGAGCGAAAATTTGGGCGCCATGCCCTTTTATATTTATCCATTTTTCAGCCATTTATGGTTTCATTTTTTTCCTCAAATCAGCTCAATTCAAACACAAAAGCAAGTATATCAAGATAGCCCTTCCACTAGGCTAAATAACATCCAAATATAACTCATTTCTAGCAACTACTCAATCACAACCAATGCTGAAATTTACTTGCCAAAGCTGGAAATTCAACTTTCAACTCTAAAAAGTAACAATCATGCCACTAATCACTTCACAAATTCCATTTCCAAGCTCAATAAAAATATTTGCTAGTGAAATATCAATAATCAAAGCTGAAAAATATAAACCCTAACTGAAATTTTCACTACACCACCAAAAACTAGAAAATCATCCATCATATGCCTAGATTAAAAGCTTCTATAGCATATTTAGTAAGATTAAGAAAGAGAAAGGGGGTGGATCATCTTATACCTTCCAATACTTGTTGCTAAGTGAAGACCCAAGCTATTTCTTCCAAAATTTTCACCACACCAAGCTTCCTAAGCACCAAAGTGAAGGTTTAATCGGTTTAGTTTTTATGATTCAACTCAAACAAGGTTAATCAAGGATGAAATTGGAGGTTTCTTCTCTTTGTTTTTCTCTCCCTAAGTCTCGGCCAACAAGAAGAAAAAATGAAGGAAAAGTAGCCAAAATAGAAGATAAGAAGGAAGAAAATTAGCTTGGTCAACATTCTTTGGATGGTCCGACACTTGTTGCAACAAGATGGTTTCTTATTTTTTTCTTTTCTCCCCTTTTATTTTGGTCAATATTTTTGGCTGCTTTAAGGGATATTTTAGGGGTGATTAGCTGAAATGAAAGCAAGGATATTAGGGTAAGAAAGAGTGATCAAGTGGTGTACTCGCTCAGTAACAAACGGTGCACATCGGTTCAATCCTATTTTCCTTAACTCTCTCGTACTTGTGTTTTAACTTATGATTCACTAACTTATTATTAGCACTTCTAATCACACACTTTCTCTTACCTAATACTCACTCTTATCCACCAAATTTAGTACACACATCTCACCAATTAATCACACTACCAAATACGCAAAAACCCTAGTTTACCCTAACTATGAAAGTAAAGGTAAAACTCTCGATTCTATTATTTATTACAACTATTGAGAGAATAAATTAGCAGTAAAGATATTAGAAAGTAACTTATTCAAAATAAAAGGGAATTTTAAGAAATATGGAGAATTTTGTAAGTCCTCACAAAGATGAGCCATCGGACAAGATTCGAGTTCCTCTAGGACCGCTTATGCGTGCTCGAGCTAAGAAGCTGCGAGAAGAACTTCAAAAGTCTGGTTCGCGAGGTGCGAAGCCAAGAGGTTATCCCAAAAGTCATTGAGGGACTTGAGCATGAAGATTGGAAGCTTGTCCACATTGTTCAAGTGAAGAAAGATCACGAAGGACCAACCCTAGTTCATGTGAATGACAAGTCCGGTTCTTGTGTCATCAGATCCACGATGGTGCTTCATTGTTTAGCTAGTTATTTGGAGTAGTTTTATTCATATTTTAGTCATTTCAAGTAGCAAATAAAATCGGCCAGCTTGCATGCCATTAGAGCCGAATGATGATGACCTATCATTTAGGAAACCTTATCATGTTTTTTGTCTTTCCAAATCACATTAGGGTTATTACTTGTAAGGCTATAAATAGCCTCCTTAGGGTAACATTTTTCAGAAGTTGAATAATAAGACAGATTTGAGAGTTTTCTCTTGGCTTTCTTCAAAGCTTCTTGAACATCTTAGAGTTTCCTTTAGGTGTTCACGACTTATCTATCGAAGATCGCGTTTGATTGTGGCATCTACTACCTTCATACCAAAGTTCATTAACCATATGATTAACGAGTTGAGGTCTTCCGCTTCCAAACTTGGTACCAATTATCGATCCTGAGCTTGTCTCTTAAGGGTCTCGTCACAACGTTGGCAATGTTCGTATCAGAACCCGTCTCTAGAAACCTAGTGGATTGGTTGTTGGCTTGAAATATAAGATGATGTGATCATCTTGTCTTGATCACAACAAGTATCCAAGCTAAATACTTGATACAGTTCAAGAAGAAATTCAAGTTCCATCAAGGAACTCCATAAAGGGAGACAACTCACTTTTATTAATTTATCTCTCAAAAGGTTGTCTTACAATGGAATAGAAAAGGCCTATTTATAACTAAAAACTAAACCACTAAGACTAATCCAATTTGGATAAGGATTTAGTCAATTATTTATTCACTAAGATTAATCCAATGTGGATAAGGATTTAGTCACTTATTTCCCTAACTACTTTTAAATGGCTCAAATAGCTCACATTGTAACGCCCCCACTTCTCCCTAAGGCGAACCAAAGGGTATCAGCGGGACCCCTGCCCAACTTTCGTTAGGACTCGATACAAATTCAATTTAAATTTAAGGAGAAATAACCAAATAATAAAAGTCGAAGTGAAGAGAAGTCGCTTCCTTAATGGAACATTCAAATCTTACATCGCGAGTTACCAAAAGTAAAACCACTTTCCCCAAATATACAACCTCCAAAAGTCGTCTAATCAAATTACATTAAAAAATTCTAATCAAAAGGGCCATCCAGTCGGCCTCTCCATATTCTTCCCATTTCGGCTCTTGTTAAGGTAAACAAAACTAATGGATGAGCGAAACGTTCAGTGAGGCCAAGAAACATACATGCAAACACATAGTTCAAGTAGCAACAACATTTAGTAAGTAAAACTGTAAAGTTCGAGTAGTTAACATTTCAAGTAGGAAAGTAAGCAGAAACAATTCAAGGATACTGTAACTCTCAGGAAGTTAAATTCCACGTAGTCGAGTCAAGGTCTTGATCAAGTTCCATGTTGACACTTCGTCAACCACGTAAGTATCAAATCCGTAGAAACACCACTTTTCCCAAATCCCATTCACCGTTACACCCCCTTACTGGGCTTGCTCGTCAAGGTTTTGATATTACTTGAGTATATCGTGGCAATACTATGCGAGTATGCCAAGCAAGATCTCTCCAATAGATCAAGTTTCGTGTTTGCTCATGGTTTACTAAGCTTCTCGACCAAACCCATGTTGGCACGATTCGCAAAGTTAGCCGATGAGTTTGAGTGTCCCCCACGAGTAGGATTGATCGACGAGACATCGCTCCAATCGATACCAAGTCACATACGAGTATAGTTTCAAGTATGAACAAGTCAAGTTGTAGACACCAATTTTTTAATTTATTTTTTAATTTTTTATTGATAATTCTTATCTATTTTTATTTATTAATCTCATGATTTGTGTTTTTAGATTTTTTAGCATTTTAGATATTAAATTTTTAATTTAGCTTTATTTATTATTTATTTATTGATTAAATGATAATTATTATTCATTTTTGCTCATTGGTCTCTTAATTTTTATTTTAAGACATTTTAGCATTAAAATTTATCGAAAAAGAAAATTGTTCACAAAAAATATGCTTTAATTCTTTTAGATTCAATTTTATAAAAATTAGTTGTTTGTTTACCTAAATTAATTGAAAATTAATTGAAAATACAATGATAAAATAAAAATACTAATAATAAAATTTTAGCATTTTATTTAATTTTTATTGATCTTGTTTCATTTTCATTTTTTATTTAAGAAAATCATTTCCTTATTTGGTGTTAATTAAGTAAAAAAAAAAAGGGGAGGAATCGGAACCATGCATGAAGTACAGAGGTGTAGCTCGGTTCCATTTTCTTTTTTCACTATTTTTTCCATTGTTTTTCCTTCACCATTGGATTATGTTAACTTCATTCCACCTGACTTTCATCCAAATGCCAAGAAGGATCTAGAAATGAAACCAATCCGATGGTTAAAAGAGGAGGTAGTGAACTGAGGTTTAGGGAGAGCCATTGAGATCAGGTTTTTGAGGTTGTCATCTATTATATAAGTGAAAAAGGGGAACCGAGGGTTAGTAAAGGATAGAAGGAAGTGGCTAGGGTTGAGAGGGGGCTACGAAAAGAACCAAGAAAGAGTAACAAGGAGAATGAGAGGAAAGAAACAACAAAAGAAAAGAGAGGAAGGAAACCAGAAAAGGAAAACAAGTGAGGGAGGAGAGAAACGAAAAGAAAAGGAAGCAAAAGGCAAGAGGGTTTCGGCTAGGAGGAAGCAGCTCCAGGTAGGTGGAATCGAAGCTCAAAGTGCTAAACGCGTCACTCCTGGAAAGTGCTAAAACAAAGAAGAGAGGGTTTTCTGACTTCCCTCCATAGATCTAGGCAACTTCCATCGATTTCCCAGGATTTTTGCCACTGTAAGTATATCACTTAAACCATTTCTGAACCTTTTGAGGCTTACTAGACGTGAATCCTTGCTATGGATGTGCTCTTGCTGTACCACTGTTTTACCTTTTGTTTGCTGGGGTATTTCGTGGGTTTGGACTGGGTTTTTTGGGTAGGAGTTTAGGTTGTCTATAGGGTTTCATTCGGTGAATCTATGAGTCTTGGTTGAAGTTTATGGCTGATGTTTGTAACAAGCAAGCCCAGCAGATTGTAGATCTTTTCCTTTTCATCAGATTTGCATGATCTTTTAATCTGTTCTTTGTTGTTTTTCTTTGTCTGGATTCTCATCGATTGTATCTGCTAAAGATAGGCCATTATGTTTGGGTTATGTTAGAACTGATGATTTGAGGATTATGTTGGTTTGGGGCTGATGAAATAACAGGTTTGGTTTGAGTTTCTGTACAGTCACAATCGCGTGGGATGAGCTGCAAAGTTTGCAGCAGAAATCTGATCTTATGGCCCCATCTCTACCTAGATTTCCTTTATTTGCATGATTAGTTTTGTGTGTGATGATTGTTCTATGGAAGCTAATGAATGTTGGGTTTCAAAGAAATATTTAAAGTCATTACAAACTCCCTAGATTCGCTAATAACCGCAAAGTTGCACTAAGAACCCAAAATTGCAGATGAATAAGTTAAAAGCTGTTCTTTTGGTTTCCCCTTGTGCGTGGTCTGGGTAGGAAATCGTTGGGAGATGCATAGTATATGGTTGGGTTTTGACGCTAAGATGCATAAAGTGTTGTTTTAATTCGAAAGATTGTAGTTTGTTTGGATTTTATTAGCTGCATATGACCTGAATGTTACGGTTACGAAATTGCAACAGAAATTACGAAGTTGCAGCAGATTATAAAGTTTCCTTGTTCTTCCTTTGGCATCTTATCATCAAGGCTGTGTTTTAAAATGTCTTGTTGGGAACATATGGGGCAAAAGCCATTAGTTTACTTTCATTCGTGAAACTAGGCGAATCATGAATCTGGTTTTTCATTGTCTAGTTCAGTTTTTCTGATTTTGGGTCTTAGTTTTTCTTTCTTTCCTCTTGAAGACTTAGGTTCGAAAGTTGCTGCAATGTTCCTGTCACTTTGGATCTTTCCTCTCTCCCTTGTCCCAAGTTCCTTCATTTGGTTGTTAAATAAGGTTAGCATTTGTTTGAGTTGCTTTGCATGAATAATATCTAGGTTGAATGAGAAATTTGTAGAAGGAATGTTGGCTGTGAAAAATTGCAGAAACATTTATTGCTGAGAAAGAAAGTTTCCTCGTGGCTTTGTATGGAATTTTCCAAGAAAAATTTTGCACTTTGCTCGTGGCTTTGCATGTGAATGATTTGACTAACATTAGATTTCCTTCAATTGAGCAAGTTTGCAGTTTTGTATCTATCTTTTCATTTCTTTCTTTTGTTTCCCAAAATTTGTTGTCTTCAACTAAAATGGGGCAGTCTTGTTGATGTTAGTGATTCTGCTAGGAGTTTGTTCCCTAGAATAAGAACTTGAGGTTGGGCTTTGATTTGAGATGTTTGTGAAAATCTGCCGCGTGAGATTGCTGAGGTTTAAAAGCATAAGAAAAGTTGCAGAATGTTCCTTTCCTTTGTAGCTTGCATGAAGCTTTGCATGGGAAATTTCCGAAAACATTACATTTCTAAACCCTCAAGTTTCTTTTTATTTTACTATGGCCTGAAATTTGGAAAAACATGATCATTTTTGGTTACCTTCAAATCTTATTGCTTTTGGTATGTTTTTGATTTGATTTTGGACAGAATATTCATGAGTTTTGGGGTGAAATTTTGAGATTTAATAGTTTTTGAGAAATTTATGATTTTAATTCGGGTTTTTTAGTAAAATTTTGGGTAACTTTGTTGTTTAATCGTAGTAAATTGGTTTTCGATTATTTTTGTGAATTTTAGCATTTGATTGGTAGGTTTCACTTTAAGTCCTTGATTTTAATTGATTTCCTTTTAGATCCTTCATATTTGCAATAATAGTGATTTTGATCCCTTAATTTCTTTAATTCTTTCAAATTGGGTCCTTATGTGACAGCCCCACCTTCCCCTAAGGCGAACCAAAGGGTTTGGCGGACTGCCTGCCCAACTCTCGCCAGGACTACGGAATCGAATCCCACAAAACCCTAACTTACGCGCGATCGAACCCAAAGAAACCCAACAATCGGAGCTTACCAAATCAAGAACACAAAGGCCTACATTCATCAACAAATATACGGGGAAAACATGAATAATTACTTATATACATATGTTGGAACTTTACAAGTCAAGGGAAATACTTGTTCGAAGTAAAATTAGGGTTTTGATTACAAAAGTGTGTAACAAAAGAACATTTACACCCTTTCTTCCAAATCACGGTTCAAAAGTGTTGTTTCCTGTAAGGAAAACAAAAATAACGGGAACGGGGTGAGCTTACGCTCAATGAGGTACCATAAGTACAAGTAGTCATGAATCATGGCATTTCACGTATCAATCATGCAGTTATACACACCAGATAGGGAAATAAATAATCATTTCCAAGAGAAAGGATACAGGTGGCTCTCAGGAGCCAAAGTTCCCATTGCTTCATCGGAGCTTGATCAAATAGTAGTTGACACTCCGTCAACTTTCAAATAAAGTAACCCGTCCAGTAGAGCACCACTTTAACGCCGATTCCGTCCACCAAACATACCCCTCACCGGGCCCGAACACCTCAGCAGTACAGTGGGTGGTAATACTCGAGTATACCGGAAGGTCGAGGAGATACACTCCACTCGCAAACAGTGACCGAGGGTTTACCTCGTCTACCAGCCCTTGCTGGCTCGACTCGAGTAACTTCCACTAGGGCTTTGAGCTCAGTGATTACAGTACAGTGGTGGGGCTCATGCCCAATATTCAAGTCAATCGCAGTGCAGTTTCACAGTTTCCAGTCAAACACAGTGCAGTACAATGGTAAACAGTTACACAGTAAGAGGACGAGAGCGGTAAAGTACACCCTCGCCTCGTTCCCGCAGTTCACAGTTGAGCACTTTACAGTTTCAAAGACATATAGTCACTTAAGCACT
Source organism: Coffea humblotiana (assembly GCA_023065735.1). Lineage (NCBI taxonomy): Eukaryota > Viridiplantae > Streptophyta > Magnoliopsida > Gentianales > Rubiaceae > Coffea > Coffea humblotiana. Next base: position 7,838,279 of record CM041215.1, read on the forward strand.
TAAATCATGCCATAGTACACTCACGTTTCATACGAAGCATACAAAAGTCACAGATAATCAAGTTGCAAGTTGCAAGTACAGATGAATCAGATAAGCACCAATTTAAGGGGATGGTACACTCACCAGTTCAAGTGCAGATACTTCAAAAGTTTTTTCCCCCAAAATGACTTTAATCACCAAGAGACCCTAAAATAACCCAAAGTAGCAATTAAGGTTTTCACATCCCAAATTCTAGTAAATGAAACGCACAAGTGAGGCTCGACTATGAGTCGTATGCCTACCCCAAATGAACTATGAATGCAAGGTTGCAAAAGCGTGATTTCGGAACGAAAAGGTAATAGGGGGAACTAGGGGCTTGAATGACCTAAAAGCCGTTCATCTACTAAGAATCAACTCAAACTTGAAGGAACCAAGCGGCCTAGAAAGTTGGGCGGCGTGCCCTTTGTGTTTACACAAATTTCCAAGCCATTTATGGCTTCATTATTTTCCTCAATCAGCCCCAGAAACACACACAAATAAGGTTACCACAATAGCCCTTCCATAGGCTCCAAAATCATCCCAGTATAACACAAGTGCAAAAGTATCATGGAAAATCAGTTTTGAAGACAAAACTAAACGGCAGATTTAGCATTTCGTAGCATTTTAGTCACAACCGGAGCTATGGTTATCGAATCGGGGTGAACCTTATACCATTTCGAAGCTAAGACAGAGGGGAACAACTTTTATGAAGGCCACTTAACCTAATTTATAGTTTATCTAAGTCGAATTTACCAAACACAGATCCCAAAAGTTAAGATCAGTCTAGTTATCAGCACTGACTTTAACCAGCAATAACTCAGGCTACACCACTCCGATTCAGTTGATTCCAAAGCCATTAGAAAGCTAAGATACAAGGCTACAATTCTTAAGAAGGCATTAAAGTTAATTCATTCATCTTCCCAGTCAAATGAGCCAATTACAGAGGCTGATTATCATTTCCGGACAGAAACAGGGAAGCAGGGGTAAAATAGTCATTTCACAGGCTACCGTGCTCCGATTGAGCTGAACTTTTACAGGCATAATATACACTTAATTCTCTACAACTTTCATGTTTTGAGCTAAGGCCAATTCGGCCTCCATCCTGAACGAACAGAACTGGTCAGAACAGGGCAATATAAGAACCCTAAATCTGGAATTTTCCCACATAAAGCTGAAATTTCCGCAATTAACCACAATTAATGCACAATAACTTCAATTCCATACCATACTAAGCCACCAATCCAAGCCAACAATAATTATCATATGAAAACAGAAAATTCCTAAGAAAATAAGAAATTCACCTAACTTTACTTTAAACCACAAATTCATCCATAAACTAAGCTCCTTAACGATATAAGCCACTACTCTGCAATTATTATGGACAAAATTGAAGTTCTAAGCAATATACCTCAATCACCAAGAAAGGTAGCAACTTAGGGCTTCTCTTTGCAAAATCACTCCACAAGCACCTTTGATCTTCCTTAATAAGCAATTCCTACGGAGGAAATCGGATTTTTATCGGTTGATTTGCAAGATTTGGACAAGAAATTGGAAGAAAAGTTGGAGCTCTCTTTTCTTTTCTTGCTCTCTCATTTTTGGCCATAAGAGGAAAGAAATGAAGATGATTTTGGTCAATTTTTAGCTTTAGTAAAGTTGTAAGAAAGTTAGGCAAAACTTGGCCCAATAGAAATGCGACACGTGTCACCTTTTTTTGATCTTTTCCTTATCCTTTAGCTTACTAATGACTAAGCATCTAACCAACCTCTGATTATCTCTTAGCACTCAGTAATTAAATGCCTTACTGCACAACTTAACCTAATTGGCCGAATTTCTCTCACTTAACGCCTTAGCGGGTCCCACATCCGCTATTTGCTCCAAATCTCTCGTGAACTCACTTATACTAGAAAAATGACTTAAATACTATATTTACTTATAAAACATGTATAAATGAATATAATAAAGAAATATAGAAAATGTGTGCACGGAAACCGATAAAACCCTAAAACCCTAAAACCGGATTTTTTTGTCTTGCTCGAGTTCTCACACCTTATTTGTGTTAATTTGTCAAATATGATTTGTTTACTTTTATTTGAATACCTTGATTGATGTAATTTTGTGTTTATCTCCATTTTTGTGATTATTTGTTAATTAAGTGATGCCTTGACCCTTTTTATTATTTTGGAGGGTAAATAAGTAAATTCGTGTCATTAGAGCCCAACTCAAGGGAGGTACACTATATCTCTTATTTTCGTTTTATTTGACCCTATGTGCACTTATGTGATTTTATGTGTTTAATTGCATGCCTTTTGAATGTTTTATTTCATTTCTTTATTTGCTTTATTTGTTTCAATTTTTGAATATTTATTTTTGGTTAATTTTAATTATTTAAAAGGCATTTAAATGCCAAATTGTAATAGTTAGGGGGTTCAAAACTTGTATTTAGATAGCATATGTAATAGTTAGGGATTTATCTATTTATTTTATTCCTTCCCCCCTAGATTGTAGTTAGGGTCCCTAATGTAATAGTTAGGGTTTATGTGCTTTATTTGTTTTGTGTGCCTTGCATGCCTATGTGTTACGTGTTTACCGCTTTCCTAGGATCTTACATCTAGATATCATGCTTATTTTCTACTTGTTTATGTGAACTTATGTGTTTATGTGTTTTTTTATTAGTTTTACATGATTAGTTAGTTATAAATTAATGTATGACGTCACCACACTGGTCCAACGCTAGTTGTGGTCCTTTTACGATTCCACACTAGTCCAATGCTAGTTGTGGCCCTATTTTCCGTCTTCTCGCTAGTCCAAAACTAGTGAGGACTCATAGATGTGGGTTAGTCCAATGCTAGACCCTTAGGGACCTATCCATACGTTAGATCATGTTTTGTGTGATAAAATCACTTCATCTCATGCATGTTTTTCACTTTTTAGGGTTTTTACCATTTTGCATGACACTTTCCTTATATATGTACATCCCTTATCCCATATTTCCCCTTATATGTATATTTCTTACCCCTTTGTATGAAAACACGACATTAGACTTACATTCCATTTAAGAATTAGAACTAAGTTAGTACATTTGCATGATTAGATAGGAGAAATACCCCCTAGAATATGGGATATGGACGAGTTTAGCTTTCTAGTTTTAGCACGCTTGTATTCCCTCTATAAAAGGGAAAATTGAGTCATGAGTATTTAGTCTCTCCATGCCCGATATGATGCATTCTTCTAGATCATGTATTCGTATATAATTATTTTATTTTATTTTTCTTTTCTTTTCACTTCTCTTTGAGTCTCATATTTTTGCACAATTCGTGACTTCTTCGAAAGTTTACTTTTGGGCATCGCAATTAATGCGATTTGCATCAAATAGCTTCGAAAAAATATTCTGACCCTGATAATTAGGTCTAGGTTTGCATTCATGTAAATACCTCCAAAATGTGATAAATTTTTAGATTAAAATAAGAAAATTCTTGACTAAATCAGGCAACTAGTCTTGGTTAAGTTGAAAGGGTGCCTTGGATTTTTGTCCTTACCTTCCCTTTTTTCAAATGTGACTCTCGAACCTTTTTCTTTGATTTACGTAGACTTGAAGTCGTTTAAAAAGAGTTTTCCTACTTCTTTTTATTCAAAATATTTTAGGTGACTTGGTACACCTTAACTCAATACCAAGTGGCGACTCCAATTTTTTATTCAAAAACCCTTTTTAAACTATAATTTGGGCCCAAATCGTCGCATTTTCAAACCCCATTTTAGGCCCAATTATCTTTATTTACTTTCCAAAAATCCAAAAACACCTTTTTTAAATGAAAATCAACCAAAAATCCATTTTCTCAAAACAATTTATTTTTCTTATTAAAAATGGGGCGCGACACAAGTAACTAATCAAGTAGATCAAGTAACAAGTCAAGTAAATCGAGTAACACGTCAAGTAAAGAGAGCGAGTGCGATAAAGTACACACTCGTCTCGACAAGTTAAATTCACGTATTCAACTAGATGCATGTCAAGTATTAGGCAACAAATCATGCACTTGACACTCACCAAAATCAAGAGTGTAAAGCAAGAGCAAGGCAAGATCAAACGAGCTCCTCGAGATCCACTTGATCACCTGAGACATATACAATTGCAAAATCACCTAGGTATTCAGCCAAGGTCTAGTAATATTCCTTCTACTCTCACACAAGAGATAACACGTTCATATCGAATGCAAATATCACTTACTACTTAATCCACGAGGGTCGCATTTGAAAAATATCTAGGAATGCATCATTTTAAGTCAGGTCAAGTTAAAGAAGCTTTTCAAGCTAAAACAATGGAATAATGCTAAAAAAGAACTGAAAAGTTGTTTTTCGATTCAAGTCGTGGTAAGTAAATCTCAATTCCAAAAGAAAGTAGAATATTCACTTTTGGCACGAAAATCGAGAAAAAGAGTAAATGGTTCTCGTTTCCCAAAACTTTAAATCTCATGCCCAAATTTTGGAAGGTAAAGAGTATTCACATTTTCCCAAACTAATGGATTCAAATATATCCAAGACTCCACTCATTTCATAGAAAAAATATCAAAGCTAAGGTTCCAAGGTTCAAATATAAAATAAGGTGTCATTAACCAAGAAAGCGGAACAACCAAGAAAACGCATTAAGAGAGGTTTAACCTTCGGAAACCAAGATTTGAAATGAAGGTTTAAAGTTCTAATGGAACCGTGTATTCCACCATGAAATTACACCTAAAACTGTCCAATAATTGCAAAGAAAGATGGAAAGTTCTTAAAAGTTCATTTCCTAAGAAATCAAGAATTTCAGCTTTGCATGACAAATTTGGTAAAATCAGATCTTGAGTTCAGTACTTCCAAAAATAGGAAACTTTATACCGTTGGAATCTTGGTTCGGAGTACTAAAATTTCATAGAAGACATTTTCCAAGATTCTACATGGAAAGCATTCATTTTTCAGCTCAAAGTTTCAGTTCCTAGAAAGACAGGTTTGAACTAGTCTTAGTTTTCAGCAATCTTTGGAAATTCGGCATAATTCACAGAAAGTGAATCAGCCCTTGAAATTTGTAACACAATAAGAGTTCCAAACAAGATTTCGAACACGACAAATGGTACTAAATTCAGAGTCTTGAGTATCAAGATATAGCAGTTCAAATTCGGTAAGTTTTCACTACTAGAACTGTGAATTTCCAGATTTAAAAGCTATTTTTGTAGCATCATTTGGATATTGAAAGGTTGTTGAAATAACACCAAATTTGGTACACTTAAATCTCTATATGTGGACTACCCCTGTATCAGATTTCACATAAAAAATTACGTTGGAAGGCAGTTAACAAAATGACTAAAGTTCGTAAAATGTTTCAAGGCTAATCTGCCTTCTTATTTTTATTTCTTTTCCAAATATTTTGCGCAATGAAATCAGTCCAAATTCAATCCATTTTTGAAACCAAGATCTTAGAAACCTTTAATAAACACTTGATGGTTGATTGACATCAAAAGTTTCAAAATTAAACATCTCACAACAAACTAGACCAGTCGGCCCGCTAGAAGGAAAAGCTTTCCAGTTTTCCAGTTTTATTGCACTTTGGAAATCAGACCGCATCTTATTCAATACAAGTTCAAATTAAGAATGGTTGGTGGCTTTGGAAACTAGGTTCAAAATTCTTCAATTCATCAGAAGAAAATGTTTCCAAAATCAGTTCACAAGTAGTTCAAATTCAAGTACAAATTGCAGCTTCTCATTTCCTCTCGGACAGATATTCATAACAGGGCAGCAAACTTTGACGAATCACTATGGATGACTCAAAATGAACTAGCAGGTGATTCTTATACCATTAGAAAGCTACGAATGTCTACTTGTGAATGCCACTAACAGAACTCGATTTCGATTTTTGTACAAAGAGATATGTTAACATGCAACAAAATGACGTTAACATTTGCAGCAACTTTGTACCCACAGGTCTTCAAGAAAACAACCCCAAATCATAAAATGAACAAAAGAATGAACACCAAATGCATGATTCACGTTCCTTTCAACTTCACGAATGAGAAAATGGATGACTCTTGTTCATAAATTCCCAACAAGAAACTACAGAAACCAGCATTTATTATAAGTCACAAAACTTGGGTTGAGAGCATGACAAAAGAAAAACAAGAAAAAGAACCAGGAAGCTTTAAAGAGGGAGAGCTACTACACAAACTTCAACAAACCACATCTTGCGGCCACACAATATTCCAAACAGAACTGGAGTAACTAGATGTTTCAAAGTTGCAAAACAGTGTCATTGTTACGGCCTGTTGTTATACCACCCTGCTGCAATTTATTCATAATAACACATTCTAATGGCCATCAAACGAAAGTTCAAGCAAACCAAAACTTCTTGTGACCAAACAATGCGTCATTCATCACGGCTGCAACAAAGCAGAGAGCTTTGAGCTTGTTGCAGCAGATTTTTTATGCTCAAATCTAACTGCAATGCAAACTGAACCTAGGCGACAAGATTATCAAACATTCCTCCTACTTTTTCGACATAGAAATTTTGGGTTTGTGGTGACAAAGTTTGTGCATGATATCCCTGCCCACACAACGAACAAGCCCACGAAATGCAAGACATGCAATATAAGAGGAGGACTTAGGAGATTACAAAGGAGCAGCTTGGATACTGGAACATGAAGTCTAGTATGATCTTAATATACAATCTCGTGACAGGTATCAGATGATCTCACTCACTGCGTTCATAGAACTTCTCTAATCAACAGCAAAACAAATACGTGAAAATGACAACCACTACAACCCAAAGTAAAAAAAAAAACATGGAATGGTCAATCGTTGCTGTAACAGATTCGAGCAAGCCGAGAGCTTCAAACCTATTGCGGTAGAAGCTCAATCTATTTCTAAGAATCCAGATCTACCCAACTACGATAAAGGATCCCACGAACAGGGGCATAAAGCCATATTCAGCAGAAATCATCCACATCAATCCTAACCATGAATACACAAACCAGAAAATTATAAATTCCCACACAAACACATCAGATATGGAAGCTAACATGAAAGATTTACCAAGAACCAAAGATAAGGATGGATTACCTTCTGTTCTAGTAAATGTTTTGGATGAACGTGTGATGATCCTGTGCCTGATGCTTTTCCTGAGCCGAACCACCTTAGAGGCTCCCTCCTTTGGTTTAGTTTTCTTGCTTTTTTCTCAACCTCAGCCGCAACCTCTCTTCCCTTGCTCAGTTCCCTTTCCCTTCTCCGTTTCATTTTCTTGTTTTTTTTCTTAGTTTCCCCGTAGCTTCCTTCTTCAATCTCTCACTCTCCCCGGTCTCTTTTCTTTTCTCAGTTTCTTTCTCCCAAAGCCCGTAGCTTTTCTTGCTTGATTTTTCTCAGTCCCAAGTTCCTTCTTTTCCCAGTTTTCATTTCAGCCGAAGCCTCTCCTTTTCTTACTCGCCCTTTCTTCCCTTAGTTTCCCGTTTCACTCTTGCTTCAAGCCTTTTCCCTCTGACTCTCTCGGCTCCTTCCCGTAGCTTTTCTTAGCTTTCTTCCGCCCGTCACCTTTTCTTCTGGTTTTTTCATTCAGCCGCTCCCTTTCTTTTCAACCGCCACCCCTTTTCTCTACTGATTCTCTTCATTTTATATCTACAAAGATCCCCTAACCCTAACATCCAATGGTGCCGGCTGAATTGATACTTCCAGGATGATTTATAAACCATTAGATGGTTTTTTGTCCTATGATTCTCTTAATGTAGGGATTAAAGCCAGGTGGTTTGAGATTGGGATGATCCAATGGAGCTAAAAAAACCCAAAAAAAAACGTGGGAAAGGAGCTGGCAAATCACAGCTACAAATTTTGTACCGTAGCGACATGCTGAAAAAGAAATAGCGCGCGTACAACCTATTTTCCAAATCAATTTTAAACAACAAAATTAATTCCTAATAGAAAATTTATTTATTTTAAAGTAATTAAATCTAAAGGGCTAAAAACAAATTTTGTGAGGATTTTTCCTTTTTTTAGAAATATAATGCAAAATACCTTAAAAATAATGAGCCTAATTTATAAAAATAATCAAAATAAACACTAAATATCATTTAATTAATAATAATAATAAAAATAAAATTGAATTAAATAACAGATAAAACTAAAATCAAGCTAAATGAAATTTTGGTATCTACAGAAGCTTTTTCTCCTTTCTTCCCTGGAGGTTTGGCTTGCTATGGAGAGAGAGAAAGAAGGGTTTGAGTGATGAAACTTGTGAGGGAAGATTGATGGAAAGTTACTTTAAGTTAGGTGCAAAAAGGTCAACTTTGAATAGTTGTCGCGCGCGGGTTTCGTACCACCGTTTTCTCTCGGGTTGATACATTCATGCACTAATCCTCCAATATAATTCCTTTAACACTGTGATTACTCACTCTTAGTAATCTAGTATTAATTTCTCAAATCTCCACTTAGTCGTTTCGACGCGAAATACGCGAACTTTCAACTCGCGCGTGATAAAGCGAAATTTTTTAACTCACTTACCTCTAATCTCTCAATTCACTTTTCTTAGTCTACTATTAATCATTCTTAATATTCCAAGATTATTACACTCTCAGATCGAATATTGTCTCAAAAAATGTGTATTCGCTATTTCTTGCTGAACGAGTCGCAGAAAAATTAAATTTGCTAACGGAACGTTTTAAAAACATAAGTAAAGTATTGTTCCATGTAAATGGATTTAAAATGGTTGAAATAAATTATTCGGAGAAGACGGTTGAATAATTAAGTAAATAAGCCAATAAAACATGATAAAATAAGAATATTTTCGGGTCCTTACACACACAGCTGGCCATATTTATTCATAATAATGACCAACTAATCAACTAAACAAGAAAAATCAAACAAAACAATAGTAACCAAAAACATGAAAATCAAATAGGTAGCGCTCCATCCCCTCCACGACTTTATGTATTCCAATTGGATTGAATTGAAAAAGCTCTAAAGCATCTTGGCACGGGCTAGTGATGGTCCCACTGCTCGTATCATATTTTCTATCTCGAAGCGTTCATTTGAGTATTGTAAGCCTATTAAGGCATATTTAACATATCTAGACACAACAATTAGGATTATTTGGGTTAGGAACTTATGTCTTGTTAGGAAACTTATATTTTTCCATATAGGTTTAGGGTTTTGAATCTTGTAGGTTATAAATAGCCAACCTTATGCAATGTTTTCTAAAGTTATGTCAAAGATGAATAAAATGTGAGAGGTTTTCTCTTTCTTCTACCTTGGGATCACTCTTGATTGTCAAGGAGCATGCTTGATTGTGGTGTTATCTACCCACGGTCTCGAACTGTTCTTAATCATTTAGAATCCACAAATTGTCCATAACTTATTCAAGATAGATCCTTCCGTTGCCAGATCGATTCGATTTCTTCTCAAGCGGTCCTTGGTGAGTCGAGTTCGCATCGGACTTATCATAGTTGGAATTTATCTCTTTCCAAGAAGGGATAAGAATATTGCTTTCAAAATTATCAAACTTATGTTTGACCTATTTTTTGGGATTAAGAACTGACAGTGCTTCATAGTATCGATATTGTTAGCCGATATATTTGTTGTATGTACTAATTGTCAGAGAGGAGTGAAATTCTTTTATGGGTCGAATTGGATTTTGCATATGTGGGTTGTGGAACATTTTAAGAGACAACTACTTGCTCCTGATGCTTTAATACTAGTTGGGTATAATTGGACAGTTACTCATCACAAAAGTACTGACAGAATTAATTAGTTGAAAAGTGCATTAGAATATCTAAATTTTTGAAAACATTACTAGATCAGATGATCAAGTGGGTATTAGACTAAGGCAGACTCTTTCAATCTTGCTCTTTGCACTAAGTCATCGGATTTCATACCATTGCTAGAAATTCAAAGCATCATGGTCTACACTCTAAAAAGATTTCTTAGACAGTTATGACGTATTCAAGGATCACCACCCACACTTGATTTGACTAGTTTCACTATTAATTTTGACAAAAAGATTTGTCTTAATGAAATTTCAATGAAAATACCAATTATTGAAACTTGGTGAACATTGTCTGATGATTAGAGTCTTGCCTATGTTCCAAAATTTAAGTAGATGGCTTTAGTCATCTCATAGTACGAGAATTGGTTTAGAAATTTTAATGCACAATAGCCACAAGTAATACAATCCGAGGAGGTTAAGAGGCTGATGGCTATCAGTGAGATAAACGACATAGAAAATATGCAATTAAAGGAATCCGTGGAAGTCAACAAAGATCTAGCAGAGAAGAACAAAAGGTCATATGAAGCAATACGAGAAAAAATACCAAGAATTGAAAAGAAAATGCGGTAAATTATATGATCAACCTGATCGCATGAAGAATCCTTATTCCAAAGCAAAAAGATACTGTAATAGATAGATTGAAGAAATTTAATGACTTTGTATGAAATCGTCTTCGAAAAATGATGTAGATGATGTACATGATCACGTCGATAGGTTGCTAAACCTAGTTCCGTCGATGATCACAGGGGAGGACAATATGGTTTTAGAAGAGGTACCGACCATGGAGGAAGTTAGACAAGTGGTGTTTGCAATGGATGGGAGAGTGCTATGGGTCCGGATGGATTTACGGGAAAGTTCTTCTCCTTTGCTTGGGACATCATTGCTTAGGATGTTCACAGGGCGGTAGTGAGTTTCTTTTGTGGGGCAGAGTTGCCTCGGTTTATCACTTCTACCTCCATAGTACTGATTCCCAAAGTTCCGAATCCCCAAGATTTCTGTAAGTTTAGGTCGATTAGCCTTTGCAATTTTTTCAATAAATTGGTTTCCAGGATATTGGTGGAATGGGTAGCTCCAATTTTACAGAAAATTATCTCTCCCCAACAGATGAGTTTTGTAAAAGGGTGGAACATCACGAAAAACTATTTGCTAGCCCAAGAGCTGATCACGGACATGGGTAACAAGACACGGGGAGGAAATGTAGCGTTAAAGTTGGACATAGCGAAGGCATATGATCGGATGTCTTGGGTACATGTTATTAATGTTTTGAGGAAATTTGGCTTTGGGGAGAGATTTATAGACATGGTATGGCGATTGGTATCGAATGTTTGGTTCTCGGTTATCATCAATGGGGTGTCACATGGGTTCTTTAAATCTAGCAGAGGTCTGAAACAAGGGGACCCCTTATCCCTTGTGCTGTTTGTTATTGGAACGGAGGTGTTATCATGTGCTTTAAATAACTTAGCTTGACAAGTGGGTTTTGTGGGATTTCGGGTCCCAAGGGGTTACCCTATTGTAACGCATCTAGATTTTGCAGACGATGTAATAATTTTGCCTAATGGGGTTACCGCTGTGTTAAAAGGCATTATGCAAGTATTCGGGGCGTATCAACAGCCCTTAGGGCAACTGGTGAATGCTCAAAAAAATGGCTACTTAGTTCATCCATCACTGCCACCTGCTCACAGAAGGGTGATTGAGAGAGTCACGCAATTTTCACGACAGCTTTTCCCATATCGGTATCTTGGATTTCCTTTATATATCGGAAGGTGTAAGTCATCATATCTTGGGGAAGTAGGTCAAGCTATTTTGCACAGAATCATGTCTTGGAAAACAAAGTTTCACTCATCTGGGGGAAAACTAACCTTGATCAGGCATGTGTTGATGATGTCCATTCCAGTGCACTTGCTATTAGCTGTTGTATTACCTGTCTCGATGTTCAAAATGGTGGAAAAGATGTGTGCAAATTTCCCATGGGGTGCATCGGAGGAAGGAATGAAATATCATTGGATTGGCTAGTCTCATTTGTGCTATCCGGTTGAGGAGGGAGGAGTAGGCCTTAGACGATTAAGTGATATTTATGTGGCCTTTTCTTGCAAACTGTGGTGGCAGTTTAGGACTGAGTCGTCGCTCTGGGCGAGCTTTATCCGGGCTACATATTATAGAGACCTTTACCCGTGTCAGGTTGAACTGAGTCGACACGCCTCGGTAACATAGAGGAGAATGCTAAACATTAGTAGGCAAGTGGAGCTATATATGGTCTGGCGGATCCAGGATGGTTCATGTCATTTTTTGTACGACAACTGGCTGGGGAATGGCGCGTTGTTCTTTAAAGCTACAGTGAACCTAGCCCTCTGTTTCAAAGACTTCATTGTAAATGGGAAGTGGAATACCAATTTGCTCTCCCTATTCGTCCCTCTCGACCTAATTCCTTTTGTCTTCCTCCACCCGGTCCCTTGGGAAGGGCGTGCTAATGAGATCATATGGAGATTGACTTCGTCTGGCAAATTCTAATTGGCATTGAATTTCGAGGAGGTACGCCAAGCCCGCAGTTCTTCTTTCGTTCACTCTCAAATCTGGCACTGTCGTATCCCGTCGAAAATATCCTTCTTCATATTGCGCTTGTTGCTTGGGAAGTTGCTACTCCCTGTCATTTTGTGTAAGATGGGATTTCAGATGCCTTCGAAATGTTTGTGCTGTCTTGATGGAGCAAGCAAGACTGTGGAACATGTCTTTTCGGAGGGACAGATTGCGAAGGATGTATGGAATTATTTTACTAGCATGTGTGGTCTCACGCATATAGGGTTATCATTGAGCGCTCGGGTAGTGGCTTGGTGGATGTCATATTCGAGACCAGAGAAAAGGAGACTCATCTTCACAATGATGGCTAGCTTCATTTGCTGGCACATTTGGAGGACGAGGAACAAATCGGTGTTTGAAGGGACCCGGATGTACCCGGCTACTATTTGCCAAGCCATTATCTTAGATATTACGTCAGGATGGAGATTCACTTTAATAAAAAACTTGGATTGGTCTCATTCCCTCAGCTATATAAATGGTCTGGTCAACAAGTCGGTGGCTTTAGATTTCAGCTCGTGCAGTGGAAGGCAAAGAAGGTAGGTTGTCTAAGGCTGAATACGAACGGGTGTTCCAAGGGCAATCCAGAATAGAGTGGCGGCGGTGGGATCTTACATGATTCATTGGGATGGCCTATATTGGCTTTCTCGGCATTCTTTGAAAGACGATCAAGTTTGCACGCGGAAGCTCTCGCATTGTTAACTGGCCTTCGGCTGTGTGTAGAGAAGGGGTTCGTCAATGTAGAGATTCAATCGAATTCTCAAGTTTTGGTGGAGATTCTTCAACGACACTTTCGATGCCCGTGGCAGATCCGGAATGAGGTAGAGCGAATATGGGAGCTGGTAGAAGACGTGGCGAGAGTTTCTCATTGCTTCAGAGAAGCCAACCGAGTGGCGGATATTCTGGCTAATGTAGGTGTCTCTCATCAGCAACATACTTGCATTACCTATGATCACATAAACATGTTCCTAAAGTTATGAAGGGGGGAGATCCGACTTGATAGGCTAGGCATGTCATCTGTTAGGAGAATAAAAGGGGAAGAGAATGCGGTAATGCGTGTTGGGGAAACTCTGTAATTTTGGTTCCTTTCTTTTCATCAATAAATAATAGATTTTAAAAAAGCCATGAATTTTGCAAATTTGTCAATGAAATGACTTTCCTCTTTTTGCAAAGTTATTATTGAAACACAGGTTTGATGAACGAACCCCACTTCAAAAGTGTTGCATCATATTAGGCTAACCCTTGGTGTAAAAGGCTCCCCCATAGGACATGCATCCGAATTATTTAAACATTTACTAATTCATATCCTTTTCTTTTCTTTTCCCTTTTCTTTTGAATAAACTGTAGCAGTTTAATCCATAACGAACTTCTAAATGGATTCTCTTCTAAATTTTAGGTACTTTCAAACATAACTACACATAGAATCCTCATAATTACAAAGTCCCACAGCAAAGCTTGAGAAATCGTATAAACATGATTTCACATCCGAAATTGTCAGAAAGATCCGCAATGATTATGTCATCAGATGCTGCAATTTTAAGGGCCTAATTGAGTAAGGTGCTAAGCAAATTCAACGAGTTAATATAGAAATGGCAGTGCAAAGGCACATAATCGATCAACTTGTTTCAAACAGTAGTGGTGGTGTCCAGAATGACTATATACCTATTGGTAATAATTTGGATTAGCTATTTTTGGGGGTTTTTTTTGAAAAATTTTACTGTAGCAGAGTTTTTAGATTATATTTTGGAATATTTTCAGAAAATATTTTGGAATATTTAAGAGTAGAAATTTTCTAGAATATATTTTTGAGATATTTTTAAAAATTTTAAACTAATTTTTAGATTACCTTTTAGAGTACTTTTTAAAAATTGGAATTGTATTTGAAAAACTAGTTTTTGAAAAACACTCCCAGCCAAACAGACAACATAAACTAGATAATCATCCACCCCACACATCCAACATTTAAATCACATTTGTTTCACCTTTTGAAAATCCACCAGAGGGTGTCTTTACTTACCTCAATCATGATTTTTCACACTCACATCCAAACTATGTTTTGGTTAACCCGACTAATAACCAAGTCCCCCAAGTTAACCCACAGAACAATCCAAATATCTCATCTAATCGTTAAGGACTCCAACACCCCACTGCAGAATCATTCATGCTGGATACCACCTCTCAGAGAAAGACAAGTATAGAGGAAACACTACTTCAATTAACAAGGATTTGATAAAAAGGTTAGATTGATTTGATGAGTTTATGAAGAAAAGTCAAGGATTGAACAAGCATAGAGGTTTGGATTATAATGAGTTGTGTCTTTTTTTGGATGTGCAAATACATTTGGATTTTAAAACTCCAAAATTAGTAAGTATGATGGAACTGAAAATTCCAAAATGTATCTTAAAATGTTTGTCAACAAACTTGGTAAACTAGTGGATGATGAGAGCTTATTGGTATGACTATTTCTTGAAATTTTAGAGGGCAATGCTCTAGATTATTATTCTAATTTGAAACCTGAAGAAATCAAAACTTGGTTGGGTTTGTCGATAGCCTTTGTAAGGTAGTACAAGTATAACTGTGAGATCGCACCTATGCGAACAATGCTAGAAGGAACTAACAGGAATCCTTCAGAGGATCATAAGACCTATGTAAAACGATGAAGGAAATTGGCTGTCAAGGTGGAGCCCCCTATGACTGACGAAGAGGCCTATGATCTATCATATTTTGAAGAGATTTTTCATATGAATGGGAGTTTGTTTGCGGTTATCATCAACAAACTCGAATATGATGAATTTGTGAAAGAAGAAAAAATTGTTAATGTGTCAGCCTTGAAATTATAGTTGAAAGCGCTGCAAAACCAAAATAATAATCAAAAGAAACCCCAATTTAAGAAAAAAAAGGAGAAACTGCTTTTGTGTGGGGTCAATACCCCTCTCTTAGACCAAGATTCCAAAACTACCCCACATACTCATCTTCCTATCCATACTACTCAAACTCTCGACCTGTTTATTACACCACTATCAATTCTCCTCGTCCTCGACTTGTGATGCCCCCACTTCTCCCTAATGCGAACCAAAGGGTATCCGCAGGACGCCTGCCCAACTCTCGTCAGGACTCAAGACAAATCGATTCAAGCTTAACGATACATAACAATTAATACAAGTCAAATAAAGAAAAGTCGCTTCCATAACCGAATATCCAAATCTTACACCACAAGTTTGAAGTACATCAATTTTCCAAATCTTACATCAGGTTCTCAAAAGATACATCAAGTCCCAAAATACAACCATTAAAAGTCGACTAAAAATTTACAACCAAGACTTCCAATCAAAACATAACCTAGTTGGCTTTTCATAATCTTCCAATCCACCTGTTAAGGAAAACAAATCTACGGGGTGAGCGATTGCTCGTGAGGCCAAGAAACACATATGCAAGCACGTTGTCCAAATAACAATCCCATTTAACAAGTACAATAGTAATATTCAAGTAAATAACAATTCAGGCGAGAAAAGTAAACAGAAACAATTCAAGGATATAAGAGCTCTCAGGAGCTATTTTCCACTTTCACGATCCAGAACCTCCACGAGTTGACACTCCATTAATCGGGTAGGTTATAATTCAGAGAACTTCACTTACTCGTTCCCCGATCAGCATTACATACCCCTGTACCGGGCCCGCCTGTCTTTTATGTGAGGCGATACTATTCGAGTATGCCAAGCGAGATCTCCCCATTAGATCAAGCTTATACACGTTTCTCATGGCTCACCAAGCTTCTCGACCGTGCCCATGTTGGCTCAAGTTGCAAGGTTGGCCGATGAGATTTAGGCGTCCCCCACTAGTATCACTAGGAGTCGAGGAGATTCACTCCAATCGACTTATGCAGCCATAACATAAATAATCATTGGAAACACTTCACTTAATTCACTTATCAAGTCACTTCAAGTAATTCAAATATACTTCAGGTAAATATTCACTTCAAGTATTTCATGTTAAGTAATTCAGGTACACTTCACTTTAATGAGAACGAGTGCGGTTAATTATACACTCAACTCAGCATTTTCAAAATACTCAATTACCACTAACAATTAAATACGTAACACGTTTTCACACACTTGACACTCACCTAGACAAAATGAGAGTGTTGCACAGATCAAGTACTTAAACGTTCCCTGTGAGGTCCTCTTGAAGGTCCCCTTGAATGCCTGAGCAAACAATAGTTAACTATCACTTATAAATCCTCTCTTATCAAGAGAGAAATTGTACCCTTGCACACTCTAAGAAAATATCACGAAATAGAGCTTTACTTGCTCAAAATTCAAGATTCGAAGGTGGTGTTTAATAACACAAGGAAAAACTGATTTCCTTCATGAAAACAAGTCCAAAATGGTCAACCAGTATTGAAGGATAGGGAAGAGTCTCCAAAACTCAATTCCGGTCAAATTTGAAAATTTCAGATTTGAAGTGCATTGTTTGAAAAATCATATCTCACTCTTCGTAAGTTCAAAATTGGAAAACTTGGTATCGTTGGAAACTAATTCCAAAGTACTAGAAGTTCCTAGAAGACACTTTTCCTTGATTCTAAATGGAAGACACTCAAATTTTGGCTTAAAGCGACTGACTTGCACTTCCAAGACAGATTCGGGGTTGGTTTTTGGCAAATTTTGGAAATTCGGCAAAATTCACAGAATGTGAACTAGGCTCTAAAATTTGAAAATCAATTAGAGTTACAATAAGAGTTTAACACACAACAAACAGAACAAGAATCAGAGTTTTGAGCGCCAAGATATAGCAGCTCAAAGTTGGTTCAAAATGAAGACCATTGGGAAATTTTCCAGATTTGAAACACAAATTTTGGGACTTCAGTTGGGCATCGAAATGGACTTGGAATAGCACCAAATTTGGTATGATTACACTAAAATATAAGGGCTACTCCTCTCCCAAATTTCATGCAAAAATTCGTACGGAAAGTCAGTTAACAAAACCACTAATGTTCCAGGAATTTCCAAGGCAATTCCGCCTTATGCTTCCGTTTTCCTTTTTCGAACCTTTGGTCAATGAAATCATCTCAAACGTGGTTCATTTATGAAGAAAAAGTCCAAGAAACATTCAACATATATTTGGTAGGTGATTAACACCAAAAGTTTCAAAATAATAAGTCCCAATTCGAGCTAAGCCCTCGGCTAGTCCAAAACTAGGGTTTTCTATCACTGACTAGTTCTGTAATTCAGCCACAACTCACTCAATTCAACTTCGAATTAAGCATGGTTGGTGGCGTTAGAAATTAAATGCATAAGGCTACAATTCATCAGAAGAAATCATTCTGAAATTCAGTTCATAGCTAGCTCAAATTCAAGCAACAAGTCCCAACACCTCATTGACTCTCTAGCAGAGCAACAAAACCGAATAGGTCAATTTGAAGAACTGGTACGGCTCACTCAAGTCGAATCAGTGGATGAATTTTATACCATTATAAAACTGAATGTGTCTAGTTTCAAATTCCACAAACGGCACTTGATTTTGATGTCGGACCAAAGAGTTACGATCGTTTAAAGTTCGCTGCCAGGTAACCCCTGTTACCCTTTTTCCAGCTTTGAAGGATTTTCCAAAATGCAACTTTTACCCAACCAAATCAAGTTATTTTTGGTGGAAACTTTCCACACAACCTATACAAAATACCTACACCAAAATCAAGGCAATTGTATCAAAAAAAAATTGCACCAAGTGCTTTGCAAAAACAGGGCAAAATTCGACCTTTTCTCATGCAAGTTTTCTTTTGATTTTCCTTCCACTTTTTCAACTTATCCACTAGTTTAACACTTAATCAACATAAATAACATCCAAAATCATCATCTCAGTCCAACAAGTCCATTGTGGGATTTCATAGAGCCCACTCAAGTGATTTCCAAGAAAATAAAGATACCACATGAAACTAGAAGCTTCCAAGTGAAATCTAACTCACTAGAATCAAGTTTCAAAGGTTGGATGATATACTACCTCTTGGGTGTTGAAACTTAGAAATTTCGGTCACCTAGAAGCTCCAAGAAACCGTGGAAATGATGCTCTTTTCCTTGCCCAAGTGAAGCTCCAAGTGGTTTTGAGTTTGTGTGACAAAATTTGAAATGAAAAGGTGCAAGATTTGAGTGAAATGAGATGAAGTTTTTGGTTCCTCTTCTTCCTCCAAGTTTCAGCCAGCAAGAGAGGGTGAGAGAGAGTGAATATGGCTGGTGATCAAGCTTCCCTTGGAAGCTTGGTAGTTGGTTCAAATTTTTGCACAAAAGTCAACTCTCAATAGTGCGCGTACGCGGGCGTTTTGTGCCCGATTCCTCTGGCGTTTGTTACACTTGTGCACTAAACCTCTAATGCACTTCCTTTAACACTATTATTATTCACTCTTAATAGTCTAACAATAATTTTCTAAAGTCCTTCAATTAGTCGTGCGCGCGAAAACGCGAACTTCCGACTTATGTGCGATAAAGTGCAATTTCTAAGAAATTCTTGTAACGATAGTATAACTAACTAATACTAGGGTATTTAATCATAGAAATACTTACTTTAAGACTAACACATGAGTTCTCAAATCTCCAAGGTCACTGTACTCTCAAATCGACAATTGCTTCCAAACGCGTATTCACTAAATCTCGCTAAACGAGCTTCCAAAAATTAAATTTACTAACGGGACATTTTAAAAATGTATGCAAGTCATAGTTCCATGTAAAAGGTTCTAAAAGGATTAAAATAAATTATTCGGAGAAAACGGTTGAATAAATAACTAAATAAGCCAATAATATGAGTTTAAAACAAGTAAATTTTTGGGTCCTCACACGACCAAACTACGTAAACACTCCATCACTATTTCAAACTTCTCAACCCACCTTTCAAAATCATCCTCGCCTTATTTATAAGTCAAGACCTACTTCACCAAAGAATCCGACCCACAACTCTTCCCAACCTAGTGGAACCCAAATCCACAACCAACTTTGAGTCTTCACTAATTTGGGCTGATCCATTGACCAGCTACATGAGGAACTTAAAACAGCTGGTAAGATCAGTGTTGTGCCTCCCATGAATTACACTAAGAGCTTTTCTGTTGGTTATAACCCCTAAGCCATTTATGTGCTTATCATTCTGAAAGTCTCTATCACTCAACCATCAATTGCTAGACTCTGAAATACAAAATTCAAAACATGATTGATGCTGAAGACATAATTTTGAGAAGAAGAGATGAACAACGGCCGAACATCAATAAAAATCCTCTCCTTGAACATAAAAACATGTGACTGAGATAGTCGGGATAGCTAAAAAGTCATTCATATTAGAAGAGGGATCCTCTAAAGTTGATGGCATTAGGGATCCTATCAGCTTAGATTTGCTGCCTTTTGAGTGGGAATCATCAAAACTTGTTGTACTTGAATTTTTAGAGCAATCACATGTTTATGATTTGCAAGAAGTGAAATGGAACTATAGTGGCCTAACATATTGATTGGAGATAAAGAGATGCCAAAAGAGGAGGTGACTGTTGTTACTAGATCTGGGAGAATTGTGGGTGATTCTGAAGTCAATACTCAACCAAGAGCCAAGGAGAGTGTCCAGTCACCAAAATCACCTGTGATTGAAAGGAAAGCACTGGATTTCTTAAGAATGCTGAAGAGGAATGAGTACACGATTAGAGAGTAGTTGGATAAAATGCCCACTCAATTCTTTATTTTGGATCTGCCTTTAACTTCCAAACTACATAGAGAAATATTGCTTAAGGTCTTGAGTGAAACTCAAGTACCTAAGAATATTCCTGTCGAGAAATTCTCCCATGTCATTCAAAATGTTCTAACTTTTAATCACATCATTTTTGCTGACGACGATTTGATTCTGAAAGGGATTGGACACAATAGAGCATTGATATGTCAATGTATTATAATGGAAAGTTGCCACATAGGGTCTTAATGGATAATTGATCGATTTTAAACATCTATCCGTGGAATAGTCTTACAAAGCTCGAATTTCTTAACACTAGATTTCATCCATCAGCAACTATAGTAAGAGGATTCAATTGTGCAAGGAGGGAATCTATCGGCGAAGTTGACTTAGTGCTGGAGATAGGACCTGCTCAATTTCAAGTCATTTGCCAAGTTATGAACTTTTCAAGTGTTTACAATATCTTGTTTGAACAACCCTAGATTCACGTTTCTAGCTCGATGCCATCTTCTTTCCATCAGATATTGAGATTTGTTATGAATGACCAACTGATCACTTTGTTCACTGAAAATGATTGTACTATGATTGTTAACTCTGGATTGAAAGGAGCAAATAGTAGAAAAACTCTAATTTGTTCTCATCATGTTGTTGACATTATTTCAATGAGATAGACATCTAAAGAAAAGCCATTCATAAAGCCGAACTTGCCAAAAGCTAGTGTTATGATGGCCAAAGAGATAATCCGAGGAAAATATGAGATAGAAAAATGCCTTGGATGGAATCTACAAGGAATCTCAGGGCCAATAGAACTTTCAGTGCAAAAGGAAACATTTGGGCTAAGATTTCAACTGACCACTAAAGATAAAATGGAGATGTAAACTCGTAAGAAGTTAAAAAAGGAAGGAACACAAATTGTCATGAGTACCACGCCACCGTACCACACTTTTCCTCGCCCATTAGGGGTGGTTTTATCTGAACTAAGACAAGATGAATCATATCAACGAGGTTGAGGTGAATTTATCCTAGGAGTTTGGAGCTAGCTATAAGGTTAAGTCGTTGAAAGATCTGGAATTCCTAACAATTTTTGAAGGAGCCATTCAAAATTGGACTATTGATTACCTTCCTTCTCAAAGAGAATTTCAATAATAGGAGATTATCTTTGGTTGGAATATATGTTTAGAAAAATTTTATGCCAGAACTTCTGTTATAAGAAATTGTTCGTGTCATCTAGTCATTTATTTCTTTCTAATATTAAGTTAAGACGTACTTTTATTTAAGTGAGTCCCATTCCCCGTACATAGTTCTGGAATGGATATGTTTTTAATTAAAATTTTATTTATGAAGTAATTGTCTTTATCGAGTCTCTATCTACTCTTAAATTTAATGAAATGGAAGATCTCTCTTCATCTTTCTATTATTTTCTGCTTATTCATTGTGTGTATTTATTTTACTTTTAGATGGCCAAAAATAAAAACTTGACATTACTATTCTGAAATTTGATGATTGCAATTTCTATATCTCTTGCGAATTTGAATTTATGGAATGTCAAATCCAAAATAAGAGTGATAATGAGGAAGAATATGAGTCTATTTTAAAGATTATTGAACAACATAAAGAAAAATCTAAACTGAACTTAGAAGAGACAAAAATAATTAATATTGGTACTAAGACAGAGGTTAAAGAAATCAAAATCAGTGTTCATTTTTGAACAAGAAGTAGAGAAAGGAAATGATTAAATTCTTAACTTTGTTTCAAGATGTATTTGCTTGATTGTATGATGATATATTTGGAATTTCCATAGTTATAGTGGTTCACAAATTACCAATTGGCCCAAATTTTTCACTAGTAAAGTAGAAATCTAGCAAGTTCAAGCTAGATATAAGTATCAAAATAAAGGAGCAAACTGAGAAGTAGCTCAATGCCAAGATTATCATGGTGTCTCATTATCCCATTTTTCTTTCAAATCTAGTACCTGTTCTGAAGAACAATTGAGAAGTGCGGGTGTGTGTTGACTATAGGGATTTTAACAATGCTAGTCTGAATGACTATTTTGCATATTGACTGGGAAATAGAGGAGGAGGTGTCACCACTACTGGGGGTTGGTCTCTGGGCTCTTTCCTTGGAAGGGATTGAGTTGGGGATTTCATTGTTTCTTTGTCAACTTGCTCTTCAATATCATGCTTAGATACTCCTTTTCGATGCTCTTGCAATTCTTTGCCACTTCTCAAAGTAATTGTACTCACATTTTGCTTGGGGTTGACAATGATTTGCAAAGGCAATTTCCCCAAAATTTGAGACTCCAATTGACTCACTATAGACGCTAGTTGACTCATTTGATTCTCCAAGTTTTGAATGCTTATTCTTGTCTCCTGTTGAAATTGTTGTGTGTTAGTTGCTAATGATTTAGCAATTTCTTCAAGAGCTATACCTAGTGTGAAAGCTGGGTTTTGATGTGGAATTGATGGCCTTGTTGCATAATTAGAGTAGGAGTTGTCTCTCCATCCTTGAGTGTACGTGTTTGAATAAGGATTATACCCACTCTGGGAAGGGCCTGGATAGCCTTCAACAGCATTCACATGAGCATTTGTGTGAAAACCCTCACTTTAAAATACAATTTCCCTAAACTACATGCCTTGTCCTAAGATTTAAATTACTTGTTATGTGCCCTTGCATTATATTCTACATATGTTACAACAATTCCCTAGTATTGCATTTCATTTCCTTTTACTTGAAGTAAAACATTTTCTTGAGTTGATTTTAAATAATTCACCACTTGCATTTTTCCAAGTGTTCTTTTATTAGTGGTAGGGACTTTATATTATAGTTTAGAAGTGTTAAATAGGTATTGGTACATTTGGAAGGGTTGAAATATCATTAGTCAAAGATTAAGGAAGAAATGGCCAAGAATTGGGCCAAGTGGCCAAACCCTAGTCATGGATCTTGTTTGACCAAAGAATTAGAGGAATATTAAACCAACTTTTCTTCATTTTTTCCTCCAAGAAATTCAGCCATCTGGAAGCTTCTCAAGGAAGAGAGAAAACTCCATTTCTCTTACTTTCTAACCCTAGCCCAAACTTGAACAAAAAAATCATAAGATCAAGAGCTTGAGTTGGTGAGTGATTTGCCTTCAACCCTAGTGTTTGTTTCAAGCTTGAAGCTTTCATTTTGGTGGATTGTTTTGGTGGTTCAAACTTCTTGCAAGAGAGGTAAATAATCTTTAAATCTTGGTTTTATGGTGTTATATCAAGTATTTAAAGATTTGAGGGCAAACTAGAGATTGCATGGGTGATGTTTGTGGTGAATCTTCTTGAGCTAAACAAGTGGTAGTAGGGTCACTTGGTATGCCTACCATGTATTTGATGAAATATTTGAACTTTGTTTATGGTTTTTCTTGAGCTATTAACATGTTTTAGACCCTTTTGAGTTAGATTTAACACTTGACATGTTGTTTAAGTGAAAACCATGAAAGGATGAAGGTTGGTTAAATAAGTGAACTTGTGGACTATTTTTCTTTCTTCTTGGCTGACCGGTTTTGGAAGGAGAGGTTTCTCCTTGATTTTGTGGTTCTTTTTCACCTTAATTAAGCTTAAGAAACTTGGCTAGACATTGGTTGAGCTTATGTGTGAGTTGAAGTAGAAATGAAACAAGTAAAGTGGTTGTTTGGACCACTAGTGGACTGTTTTGGTTTCTCTTGTTGGCTAAATTGTTATGGCCTTGTAAATCATGTTTATGTGTTGCATTTTGAGCTCCAATGGTACTAGTTAACCTACTTCCATGTTTATGAACCCTAGAAGATTGAATTGGGTGAGTTTGAACCAAAACAAGTGAAGTTAGCACCAAGACCTAGTGTAATTTTTCTAGGGTTTAGGGCTGATCCAAAACTGAAAAATCAGCCGACTTTTCTGAACTACTGGTACTGAAAGGAGACGAACTAGAGTGTGTATTTGAAGCCGTTGGAAATCCCTTTGAGTCTAGTTTCCAACGCCACTGACGGCACCTGATTCCGACCTTCCTACAGTGAGATATAGCCGTTTTTCCAAAACTGCGCGGGCACGACTGTTTTACCCATGAAGAACATTTTCAACTTGAATGAAACTTTTCTTTTGCCCAACTTACTTGCACTTGTCAAATTTGTTTTCTCATGAACTCTTACTGAATTTTGGACCAAATTTGCATGATGAATTGGATGGCTTTAACCACTTATTTGGTCACTTAATGAGCCAACATTTGAGTGAAAATGAACCTAGAATGTTAACGATTTCACTCGTTGCCCTAGGATTGGGAAACGGTGGTGAATGTAACCAAGGGATTTGACGTTTGAACTCTACATTGCTTGACAGGTGAGTGTTCCAAGTACATGAAAATATTTATATGGAATGTTTCCTTGTTTGAATAATGCTTAGTTGGTTAAAATAATCAATTTTGAATTGATAACCTTTGGGACGAGGATGTACTTTATCATACTCGATCCTTTGGAGTTCACTTCGTGTTATTGATATGAGATGAAATGCTTTACTTACACTTGACTTGCTGGTCACTCGGGTGGTTATTCCACCGACTTACGTGTTACATACTCATTGTGGTTAGACAATGCTAGGTACTTGATTTCTTGTCTCATAGCCAAGTGTGTACTTTACAGCACTTGACCTAACTCGACTAAATTTGTGAGATTTTGTTAAAACATGGGTTAGCCGTTTTGTTACAATTGAAAAGCGGCTAGAATTCGGCCACTTTTTGGCTGGATTTGTGGCCGAATTTGCTAGTTTTCTTGTTTGATTAGGGTTCTTAGCCACTTGATTTTCAACTATTTGGACTTGAAATACTTGAAGTACTTGAAACCTAATATACTGAACTTATTTGTGACTTGAACCTGTTTAGGTGAGTGTGCTCTTATGTACACTCAATTGACCTGATTTGACTAAACATTTGATATCTCATTTCTACATGAGCAAGTAATTTGATTTGTGCATGACCTGTGTATTTACTTGAAATACCTACAACACTTGAGAATATGAATTGCTGGACATTACTTGTGACTTGATTCTGGCTAGGCGAGTGTGTCATTATCACACTTGGCCTCTCTTTCTTGAATGATCTTGCACTCACTTGAACTTGATTGATCTGTACTTGTGTTTGTGCTTGTATTTGACTTGCAAGTGCTTCCCGTCTCAGTACTTTTATTTGATTAAGTCGATTGGAGGGTTATCTTATCGACATTAGGGTTGAGCGACCGCATGTACCACACTCCATCCGAGTGGGAGGTGCCTCTCATCCCGTCTCAATACCTCAATCCTATTTTGTCGAGTGGAGTGTTATCTCCTCGACTAATTGGTGTGTTCGAATATTACCACCACTGTTTATTTCTGAATACGGAGTGTTAAGTGATATCTAACGTCTCTAAGCTTTACTGTGTGAGCGTTGGACAATGGCCAACGACTCCAATCTTGATTACTGAATACTAGGGCTATAAGCCATATCCTGAATTACTATATATCTGGGACTATAAGTCCAACTTAGGACTAGTTGGTCGAATTGAGCCGGCAAGGGCTTGGTCGAGGAGATCGACGAACCTTGGGTACTTCTTGGACGTGCGGGCCCGGTAGGGGGTGATTGGTGGACAGAAACTGGTGTAAAGTGGAGATCTACGGACGTTATACTTTTGTGCTTGATGGAGAGTCAACGGACCTTGATCAAACTACTGTGGAACTTGCTCCTGAGAGCAACCTATATCCTTTTACATGAATGTGTTCCTTACTGTACCCTTTTGCATGTTTTATATGGCTACTTGCTTAATTATATACTGGAATATGATCTCATTGAAATTGACTTGTTTCTCGATGTTTGGATATGCTATCTTGTCTCGTATTTTACCTACTTAATTACTTGGAATCTCACTGGGCTTTTAGCTCATTCCACGCTATTTGTTTTCCTTACAGGGATGAGAACTTGAGAGATTAAATTAAGGAAGGCCTCGTTTTCTTCTAAGTTTTTTAGTTGCTCGTGTGAGCACTGTATAGGTGTCTAGCCGACTTGTTTGGTTTGTTTTGGCAAGTTCAACTCCTTGGTTGTAATTAATATTGTTTTCTTTGGAGGGTCTATTTGCAAATTTTCATGTTATGTGACTGAATCTTGGCGAGAGTTGGGCAGGCGGTCCGCCAAACCCTTGGGTACGCCTTAGGGTGAGGTGGGGCTGTCACGATTTGGATCATCTTAGAGTGTGGGGCACTTGTCAATTGGATGATTTGAGACATAACAAATTCCACATGTTTTAATCTGCTGCACTTGTCCTACAACCCGCTTTTCTACAAGTGTAGTTAGAGAATCTAATTTTTGTTCAATTGAATAAGTACTTACCTCATTAACTTTACGAGGAATATTGTCTTGTTTATCACCAATTTGTTACTCTTTGGCAGCCATACTTGAAATCAATCTCATTGCTTTTGTGCGTGTTTTATTCACTAATACTCCTTCACTGGTAGCATACTATCTTCCTATCCGTTGATAATAGTCCCTCATAGAACTATTGGATAAGAAAGCTGGTCCGGAATTTGGTTATGAGGGAAACTTGCACATAATTGTTTGAACCTTTCGCAATACTCATGCAAGGTCCCTCCATTGAACTGTCTGCTCCCACATATATCTTTCTAAAACTTGCAGCTTAAGAGGCAGGGAAAAATTTCTCAAGAAACTGTTGCTTCATCTCGGTCCACGTGGTAATTGATCCAAAGGGCAAATAATAGATGTGAGAACTCGAAAAAATTATTTTATAATTTCTCTTATTTATGAAAATTTAATTTATATTTTCTTTTATTTTACCTTACTTGCCCTAATTTCATGGTAATTTATTGGTTAAGTCAAGATTTTTATCATTCCCCTTTTTATATTTCAGTGCAAGTTAAGTTTCATAGAGTATTAAGGTAGTTTGACCGACTAGTGAGATGTGTGTATTATATTTGGTAGACAAGAATGGGTGTAGAGCTAGAGGAATTAAGTGATTAAAAGTGTTAAGAGTGTATTAGAGGAACACAAGTTAGATTGGTTATTAGAGACAAAGTAAGAGACAAAGAGATAGGAATTGGATCATGCCAATACCATCTTTATCTTCCATTTAACTAAAATTTCTTTCATTTTTCTTCTATGGTGGCCAAACCTCTAGGGAAAGAAAAGAGAGAAAAATTCCCAATTTCCAACTTGCTTTCTTGCTTGATTTCTTGAGAAAATCGACGTGAAACCCTAATCTATTCCGATCAATCTTGAGGGATGCTTGGAGGTAAGTCTTGGTGGAGTTTTTGGGAGGAAGAAAAGCTCTTGTTTGCCATTTTTCTTAAAGCTTGAGGTATATCATTAAGAAATCTCTCTTTTCCTTCTTATCTTGTAATCTAAGCAATATATGACTTGATTGTGGTGAATTTTATGGAAGATTCATGGTTTTTCTTAGTAGGTTGCAATTTTCAGCTTTGGAATGTGTTGGTTAGCCTTGATATGAATGGTTTAGATTTCACATGAGGTTGGATGGACTTTTAGCTTTGAGATTAGGTTTTCTAGCTTTTATAATCGAATTTCCAGCTTTAGTGGTTAATTTCCAGCTTTCATTCGAAATTTCCAGCCATGAATTATTATTTTTCAGCGTGCTATGAAACTTTGGGCTGCCATGAGGATTTTCCAGCTTGTATATGTATTTTTGGCTTCACTTGAAGGATTTCTAGCTCTTGGTGTTAAATTCCAGCTTAGGGTTTAAATTTCCAGTTTAGATATATGTTGAATTATGCTAGGTAAAGACCTAATATAGCAAGTTTTGTGGCTAAAATAAGGACCCTTTGTATCTTATCACTTGTGGACTTGTTTGGGGCTGTTTGGCTATGAAAGTTAGCTTTGAAATTGGAGAAAAGTGTAAGGAAAAAATATGAGAAATGTTGTCCGTTTATTTTCATGTAGTATAAGTGAGTGAAAGTGAAAGTGGGAATGTGATTTTTGGATGATTTGGACTTAGGTTGCTTAGGGATGCTTCAGTCCACTCTAGTGGAGGTACATGAGCTGAAATTTTGCCAAAATTCATACATTTTGCATGGTAAACTTGATGACCATTTTACACATGATGTTTAGTTGCATATGTCAAGTTTCAAACTTAAAATATTCTATCCGTTTTCTTCACAAAAACAAAGAAAAGTGTGCATGTATCTTGTGTGAGAACCCTCACTTTAAAAGGCAATTTCCCTAAACTACATGCCTTGCCCTAAGATTTAAATCACTTGTTATATGCCTTTGCATTATATTCTACATGTGTTACAACAATTCCCTTGTATTGCATTTCATTTCCTTTTACTTGAAGTAAAACATTTTCTTGAGTTGATTTTAAACAATTCACCACTTACATTTTTCCAAGTGTTCTTTTATTAGTGGTAGGGACTTTATATTATAGTTTAGAGGTGTTAAATAGCTATTGGTACATTTGGAAGGGTTGAAATATCATTAGTCAAAGATTAAGGAAGAAATGGCTAAGAATTGGGCCAAGTGGCCAAACCCTAGCCATGGATCTTGTTTGACCAAAGAATTAGAGGAATATTAAACCAACTTTTCTTCATTTTTTTCCTCCAAGAAATTCAGCCATCTTGAAGCTTCTCAAGGAAGAGAGAAAACTCCATTTCTCTTGCTTTCTAGCCCTAGCCCAAACTTGAACAAAAAAAATCATAAGATCAAGAGCTTGAGTTGGTGAGTGATTTGCCTTCAACCCTAGTGTTTGTTTCAAGCTTGAAGCTCTCATTTTGGTGGATTGTTTTGATGGTTCAATCTTCTTACAAGAGAGGTAAATAATCTTTAAATCTTGACTTTTTTGGTGTTATATCAAGTATTTAAAACTTTGAGGGCAAACTAGAGGTTGCATGAGTGATGTTTTGTGGTGAATCTTCTTGAACTAAATAAGTGGTAGTACGGTCACTTGGTATGCCTACCATGTGTTTGATGAAATGTTTGAACTTTGTTGTTAGATTTAACACTTGACATATTGTTTAAGGTGAAAACCATGAAAGGATGAAAGTTGGTTAAATAAGTGAACTTGTGGACTGTTTTCTTTCTTCTTGGCTGACCGATTTTGGAAGGAGAGGTTTCTCCTTGATTTTGTGGTCTTTTTACACCTTAATCAAGCTTAAGAAACTTGGCTAGACATTGGTTGAGCTTATGTGTGAGTTGAAGTAAAAATGAAGCAAGTAAATTGGTTGTTTGGACCACTAGTGGACTGTTTTGGTTTCTCTTGTTGGTTAAACTGTTATGGCCTTTTAAATCATGTTTATGTGTTGTATTTTGAGCTCCAATGGTACTAGTTAACCTATTTCCCTTTTATGAACCCTAGAAGATTGAATTGGGTGAGTTTGAACCAAAATAAATAAAGATAGCATCAAGAACTAGTGTACATTTGCTAGGGTTTAGGGCTGATCCAGAGTTGAAAAATCAGCTGATTTGTCCGAGCTAGTGGTACTGATAGGAGACAATATGTATTTGATACTGTTGGAAAGCCCTTTGAGTCTAGTTTTCAACGCCGCTGACAGCACCTGATTCCGACCTTCCTACAGTGAGATATAGCCATTTTCCCAAAACTGCGCGGGCACGACTGTTTTTACCCGTGAAGAACATTTTCAGCTTGAATGAAACTTTCCTTTTGCCCAACATACTTGCACTTGTCAAACTTGTTTTCTGATGAACTCTTACTGCATTTTGGACCAAATTTGCATGATGAATTGGACGGCTTTAACCACTCATTTGGTCACTTAATGAGCCTACATTTGAGTAGGAAATAAACCTAGAATGTTAATGATTTCACTCGTTGCCCTAGGATGGGGAAACGGTGGTGAATGTAACCAAGGGACTTGACATTTGAACTCTACATTGCTTGACAGGTGAGTGTTCCAAGTACATGAAAATATTTATATGAAATGTTTCCTTGCTGGAATAATGCTTAGTTGGTTAAAGTAATTAATTTGAATTGATAACCTTTGGAACGAGAATGTACTTTATCATTTATCATACTCGATCCTTTGGAGTTCATTTCGTGTTATTGATATGAGATGAAATGCTTTACTTGCACTTGACTTGTTGGTCACTCGGGTGGTTATCCCACCGACTTACGTATTGCATGCTCATTGTGGTTAGACAATGCTAGGTACTTGATTGCTTGTCTCATAGACAAGTGTGTACTTTATCGCACTTGACCTAACTCGACTAAATTTGTGAGATTTTGTTAAAATATGGGTTAGCCGTTTTGTTACAACAGAAAAGTGGCCAGAATTCGGCCACTTTCTGGACAGATTTGTGGCTGGATTTGCTAGTTTTCTTGTTTGATTAGGGTTCTTAGCCACCTGATTTTCAACTGTTTGGACTTGAAATACTTGAAGTGCCTGAAACCTAATATGCTGAAGTTATTTGTGACTTGAACCTGTTTAGGCGAGTGTGCTCTTATGTACACTCAATTAACCTGATTTGACTAAACATTTGATATCTCATTTCTGCATGAGCAAGTAATTTCATTTGTATATGACTTGTGTATTTACTTGAAATACCTGGAACACTTGAGAATATGAATTGCTGGACATTACTTGTGACTTGATTCTGGCTAGGCGAGTATGTCATTATCACACTTGGCCTCTCTTTCTTGAACGATCTTATACTCACTTGAACTTGATTGATCTGTATTTGTGTTTGTGCTTGTATTCGACATTAGGGTTGAGCGGCCGCATGTACCACACTCCATCCGAGTGGGAGATACCTCTCATCCTGTCTCAGTACTTTTATCTGATTAAGTCAATTGAAGAGTTATCTCATTGACATTAGGACTGAGCGGCCGCATGTACCACACTCCATCCGAGTGGGAGGTACCTCTCATCCCGTCTCAGTACTTTTATCGGATTAAGTCGATTGGAGAGTTATCTCATCGACATTATGGTTGAGCGGCCGCATGTACCACACTCCATCCGAGTGGGGGGTGCCTCTCATGTGAGGACCTGCCATTTTCTCTATTTTATTTTATTTTACTGGCTTAATTAATTATTTACTCACCCGTTTTCTCTAAATATTTTATTCCGACCTTTTTATACCCAATTACATGGAACTATGGTTTACACGTATTTTTAAAATGACTTGTTTTCGAAAATTAATTTTTGGAAGGCTAGATAAGTGAGAACAGTGAATACGCGATTGGAGTCAATAATCGAATCGAGCATACAATAAGTTTGGAAAAATTGGAGACTTGTACATTTGCCCTAAAGTGGTTAATTTTAAGTTTAAATACTCAAATGATAGTTAGTTATACTATCGTTTATAATAATTTCTTAGAAATTTCGCTTTATCGCGCACAAGTTGGAAGTTCGAGTTTTCGCGCGTGCGACTAATTGGAGGACTTTAGAAATTATTTCTAGACTATTAAGAGTGGATAATATTAGTATGAATATAAGTGCATTAGAGGTTTAGTGCACGAGTGAAACGAACTCGAGAGGAAACGAGTACGAAACGCGTGCGCGCGCGAGAGAGAGTTGACTTTTGGAGCTTTCTTAGCCACTCATTTTAGCTTCTAAAGGAAGCTTAATTGCAACACAATTTCTCTCTCTCCAAGCTTCAAGACAGCCGGCCAAGGAGGAGGAGAAAACACTCCAAAGTTCTTCAAAATTCCACTTCATTTCTTCACCAAAACTCCACCAAATCACACCAAATTTTGCCTCCACTTAGCTAATCACTTGGAGATCACATTAAGCTACAAAAGGAGCCTCATTTCCACGGTTTTACTGAGCTTCAAGAGGACCGAAATTTCTGCTTTGAACATCTAGGAAAGTAAGTGATGATCAACCCCTTGAATCTTCGATTATATACGTTAGATTGCACTTATACGGTTGTAGATTCATGTGGGTGGCTTTATATTGTTGTAGATCTTGTGTGTGGGCTCTATGAACTCCCACTATGGATTGATGGACTGATTTGATGAGTTTTAATGTTATTAATGTTGGTTTTGTGGTTCAATTAGTAGAACTAAGTGAGTTTATGAAGGATAGTGCAAAGGAGGTGAAAGGTAGAAATTTTCCGATTCTGCCCTTGTGTTGTCCGTGGCCTTTAGGGCAAATTTTTGTGGATCTAATGGCTTAGTTATGATGTTTATATGTTGTATGAGAAGTGTAGAAAGTTTCATCAAAAACATTTCCATGAATTAGTTGGCCAAATGTTGAATTTTCGTAAGACAGCAAATCTGGAAACATTTCCCGTCACTGCCCTGGCAGTATTTTTGTTTTGGCTATATCTTTTTTTTCCAACGTCAAAATCGAGTGCCGTTTGTGGTACTAGAAACTAGATATTCCCAAATTTCCAACGGTATAACATTCATGTTCTGATTCCACCTGAGTGTTCCGTACCAACCATTTGAACCTGACTGTCCTGTTTCACGTTTTCACAGAGAGCCCTGTTTTGAGCAGCGACTTGATGCTCAACTATGAGCTAGTTGTGGACCTATTTTGAGAACGATTTCTTCGAATAAATTGTAGCTTTATGAATCTAGTTTTCAACGCCACTGACCATGTTCAATTCCAAGTTGATTTGAGTGAGTTTTGGTCAAAGTGTGAAACTGACGCAGAGGTCGAAAACCCTCCTTTGGCTAGTTGATGCCTTAGCTTTGTTTGGGACTTGTTATTTCAAATTTCTTGGTGTTAATCACCTACCAAATTGCATATTGAATGTATCTTAGACCTTGTCTTCATAAATGAATGATGTTTGAGGATTTTCATTGGCCAAATGTTTGGAAAAGAGAAAAACATAAGTACAAGGCAGATTGCCTTTGGAATTTTGGAAACTTTAGTGGCCTTGTTCACTAGCTTCCCGAATGAATGTTTCAATGAAATTTGATAGAGGGATATCCCTCATATGGTAGTATTATACTACCAAATTTGGTGTCAATCTGAGTTCATTTCGATGCTTAAACAAAGACCCAAAGTTTGTGGACTTCAACCTGGAACATTGCCTAATTGCTTCAATTTTTTCAGCAACTTTGAGCTACTGTATCCTGGTGCTCAAAACTCCGATTCTTGCTCCATTTGTTGAATTTTAAACCTTGTTTGCAAATCTAATTGAGTTCCAAATTTTAGAGGCTAGATCGAATTCTGTGATTTTTGCCGAATTTTCAAAATTAGCCGAAAACCAACCCAAAACTGTCTTAGTAAGCTTAAGGCAGCAACTTTGAGTTAATTTTTGGATATATTCCATTTGGAATAATGGAAAAGTGTCTTCTAGGAACTTTTAGTACTTTGGAAGAAGTTTCCAAAGGTACCAATTTTTCCAATTTTGGACTTACGGAGAGTGAGTTATGATGTTTCAAAAAATACACCTCAAATCTAAAAATTTCCAAACTTGAAGGGAATTGAGTTTTCAAGACTCTTCCCTATCCTTCGACACTACTTGACCATTTTGGATTTGTTTTCAAGAAGAAAAACTAGTTTCTCCTCGTGTGTCTAAACACCACTTTTGAATCTTGAAATTGAGCAAGTCAAGGCTCACTTTCGTAGGATTTCTCTAGATTGCACAAGTGTGCAATCTTTTGTAATAATTTGGGTTTCTAAGTAGCGGTTCATCATTAAATGCTCAGGCACTCGCGAGGACCTACAAGAGGATCCCACGGTGGACGCCTAATCCCCAAGTGTGCTATACTACTTGAATTGTTTGGTGAGTGTTCCATATAAGAGTACGTAAGTTGCATAACTTTACGACATGTTTACTCCATGGTCATTATGTATTAACAGTTAAGTGCTACCGTTAATTGCTCCTAAGAACTTTTTCCACTATTTTAAGGCGAATGCGTACTTTATCACATTCGGCCTATTAATATGATAAATGTTTACCGATTAACCATGAATTACTACCGTTTACCATTAATCGTTAACCGTTACCGTTTGCCAATTTACTTGATTACCTGCTTACGTGATTACTTATCATTCACCGATTTACTTGACTACTTGATTACTTGATTATCATGAATTCCGTATTCATATGAAATTATGGCATATTCCTTACGTGTTTGGCTGTTAAGTGTTACCTATATTTGCTCTTGTGAAATTGCCATCATTTTAAGGCGAGTGTGTACTTTATCTCACTCGACCTACTAAAAATGTCAAATTTTTTACCGTTCACCGTATACCGTTTACCGTTTATCAATTTGCTTGATTACTTGTGCATGTTGTAAGCTCTAACCTGAACTGGGCCCTGCCCTTGATTACTAACCTACTCGAGCCAGGACTGGGCTAGGTCGGGTAGGTTGGAACCCTGGGACACCGTTTCGGTATACTCGAGTATTACCACTGGAGGGATAAGGTGATGGCCAGACAACCGAGGGGATCACTGGAGTCATAAGGTGAAGTTGACCAAAATGGTTCCACTGGAACACCGTATCCTTCAAAGTGTGTTTATTTTTGCATACTGATAACTGTATCATGCTAATGTGCCAAGATGAAATATTAAACCATGCTTGTATTATGCTCAAATTACTCGTCAATAATGACTATTCCATGCTAATGTGCCAATGTGCAATCTCGAACTATACCTGTGTTATGCTTAAATTAATCGTACAACGAATATTGTCTCATGCTAATGTGCCCAATATGCAACCTGGAATCATATATGTGGTACGTTCAAATTACTTGATTTATTAGAACTGTTAGAGTGACTTGGAACCTCACTGGGCTGTGTAGCTCATTCCACGTTTTTTTTTCCTTAAAAGGATTCGAGACCAAGAGTGCTCGTGAATAGTACTAGAATGTTCTCTTTTGAAGACCTTAAGTTGTATTATAACGGATGGTTGTAGTACATATTCTTTTGAATTGTATTAAACTTGAAAGCTAAGTACTTGTAAGCGTCAAATATTTTGGAGTACGTTAATTATATATTGAAGTTATTTGATGTATTTCGAGCTTTTGTATTGTGGATTGTAGTGAGTCCTGGCGAGAGTTGGGCAGGCGTCCCACGGATACCCTTTGGTTCGCCTTAGGGAGAAGTGGGGGCGTCACATCTCATCCCGTCTCAATACCTTAATCCTGTTTTATCGAGTGGAGTGTTTATCTTCTCGACTAATTAGTATGCTCGAATATTACCACACTGTTTATTTCTGAATACAAAGTGTTTAAGTGATATCTAACGTCTCCAAACTTTACTGTGTGAGCGTTGGACAACGGCCAATGATTCCAATCTTGATTACTGAATACTGGGGCTATATGCCATATCCTGAATTACTATATATTGGAACTATAAGTCCAACCTAGGGCTAGTTAGTCGAGGAGATCAACGAACCTTGGGTACTTCTTGGACGTGCGGGTCCGGTAGGGGGTGATCAGTGGATGGAAACTGGTTGTAAAGTGGAAGATTTACGAACGTTATACTTTTGTGGTTGATGGAGAGTCAACGGACCTTGATCATGCTACTGTGGAACTTGCTCCTGAGAGCAACCTATATCTTTTGACTTGAATGTGTTCCTTACTATACCTTTTTGCATGTTTTATATGGTTACTTGTTTAATTGTATACTGGATTTTGTTCTCATTGAAGTTGACTTGTTTCTCGATGTCTGGATATGCTATCTTGTCTCGTTTTTTACCTACATAATTACGTGGAACCTCACTGGGTTTTTAGCTCATTCCACGCTATTTGTTTTCCATACAGGGATGAGAACTTGAGAGATTGAATTAAGAAAGGTTTCGTTTTCTTCTAAGTTTGTTAGTTGCTCGTATGAGTACTGTATTGGTGTCTAGCTGACTTGTTTGGTTTGTTTTTGGCAAGTTCGACTCCTTGGTTGTAATTAATATGGTTTTCTTTGGAGGGTCTATTTGTAAATTTTCATGTTATGTGACTGAATCCTGACGAGAGTTGGGCAGGCGGTCCGCCAAACCCTTGTGTATGCCTTAGGGTGAGATGGGGCTGTCCACATCTTGCATAGGGTTACTAAGCCCATGAAATCTATGTATATAAGTTCTATTTAACATGAGCTCCTTGTGATATTAACAACTGAGGGTTGAGGTGTGGAATTTAGGGGTATTTTTATTTTGCCTTTGTATATGATGTTACTCAAAACACTTGTTACAATCTCTTTCTTTGCATGTGTGTTAGTTTTGAGTTAAGACAGGAGGTTTAAATGAAAGGAAATGAGTTTCTTCAAATCATTTTAGGTCGGACAATTTCCAACTTTTGCACTTTGAAAGTCTTGACCTAATTCTCTCAAACATTTGACTATAATCGATGCTTATGTACTCCAAATGACTTTGAAACATTGATTTAATATACACGTGAGGTTTTCTCCTTGAATTGAACAAGAAAATGTTATATTTTTTAAAAAGATATATGGGCATAAAACTTCTAAATTGATGCATTTTCTAAAAGAAATTTTGAAACCCCAATTTCTTTTATGTAATTTGGCTTTGTATTGCTAGCCTTTTAATGTAGTATATGACCACAGGATTCGAGAGAGTTCAGGCGGGGATGAATCAAGGTTGAAGTGAAAGATTGCTATTGATTGGTGACTGTTCCTTGCATATTGTGCTTCCAATGACTATGTGGGATGTTAAGAATGTTTGCTTGAATGTTAAATGCTTTTCAATGATTGTTAAATAGATTTTCAATGGGCGAGTGTGTACTTTATCGCACTCGATCTAAGTGAATGTGAATTTTTAAGAATCAAATAATTGAATGTTACTTGTGCATGAATGTAAGTCTTTGGTTGAACAAAGGCCCTTGCCCTTCGTTTCCAGTCAACTCGAGCCAGAAGCAGGTTCGGTCGAGCG
This sequence comes from Coffea humblotiana, assembly GCA_023065735.1. Lineage (NCBI taxonomy): Eukaryota > Viridiplantae > Streptophyta > Magnoliopsida > Gentianales > Rubiaceae > Coffea > Coffea humblotiana. The sequence goes on from CM041215.1 coordinate 7,875,112, forward strand.
GCTGGTGACCCTGGGATAGTGTTTGGTAATACTCGAGTATAACCACGAAGTCGGGTGGAGTATTGGCCAGTGAATGCAATGCAATGAATGAAATGACTGACTGAATGAAATGAGCACTGTTGGAGTTTCATTTTCCAATGTTTTCACATGTTGGAGGAATAAGGGAAAAATGGTCGGCGACTGAATGACTGAATGAATTGCTCCAAGTGAGCATGTATCCTTCCAATGATTGAATGTTTGTTTCCTGAATGACTGCTTATTACTGTACAAAGCATGTGAAGTGTGAAATGTAATATTTCCATGCTTTACCTACTGGAGTGCTTGTTGGAACCTCATTGGGTTTTTAACTCATTCCTATAGATTTGTTTTCCTTACAAGAATGGAGGCTGGAACAAGTAAGCGTGAAATAGTGTGTATAATCTTCATGTACTTGTACTTTTATAGATGAAATGTATTTGGGATCTCTGGTAATGTAACACTATGTTTCACTTTTGGGTTGTAAATTAAGTTGGAAAATTCTTGGATGAATGGAACTTTTATATTAATCTGGAGGCATGAAAGACCATTTCAAAAATGTTAGTGAGTGAGTCCTGACAAGAGTTGGGCAAGCGGTCCACCGAACGCTTGGATACACCCTAGAGGGAGTGGGGTCATCACAAGTTGGTCTCTGCGTGGGATGAGTTTGGGCTAAGTGGTGTTATGTTCCCAATTACTTGAATAAGTGTAAAGGACTAAGTACTCTTCTTGAGCATAAGCTGTGAATCATAAATGTCATAGCATAAATCTTTATCATGATACTTGGAGTTGTGAGAACCCGAAAATTTTCACATTTTCACGTATTATTTTTCTGTGCCTATATTTATACTGTCCTTGTGAAAATATTAAATGTTTTGTACATTTTACTTGTAAGTACAATTTTTAAATCATTTTCCTAGTATAAGTTAGTGTACATAACTTGAAGTGCATTTGTTTGATGTGGGGCCCGCTAGTGCGATATAATTTTTCCGATTAGGTATGAAATACTAAGTGATATTATTCTACATTGTGTTAGAAGATAATTGGAGGTTAGTTAGCTACTTGAATCATTGGAGGAAGGAGATAAGCTTAGAAACTTCAAGAGGCCACATGTCATGTTTGGATTTGGAGGTTGGGACTTTGCCAAGAGAAATAACTTTCTTCAAAACCAAATTTTGACCAAAATTCCCTCATTTCTTTCCCTTGCCTTGGCTGAACTCTTGGAGAGAAAAACAAGAGAGAGAGCTCTTCCATTTCTAGCTTAAATCCTTGCTCAAATCTTGAGCTTTAACCAACCAAATTGAAAACTACAACCATACAAGTACTAGCTAAGGGAAATTGAAGGCCTTGGTGGAGTTGTTTTGGGAGGAGGAAGTCTAAGCTACCAACTTTTTTTGAGGTTTGAAGGTAAGGTTGCTAAGAACACCCTTCTTTGGTTCCAATAGATGCTAATTAGTGGCCTATGGTGGCTTGCTAACATGATTAATGGATGGATTTGTGGATTAGTGGAGAGTTTGGTTAGATTTCTGATTTATTGTGGAATTTTCTGCCCTAATCTGAATCAGTTCTGTTCGTCCATGATGGAGGCCGAATTGGCCTTAGCTCAAAACATGAAAGTTGTAGAGAATTAAGTGTAGATTATTCCTGTAAAATTTCAGCTCAATCGGAGCCACGGTAGCCTGTGAAATGACTATTTTACCCCTGCTGCCCTGTTTTCTGTCCGGAAATGATAATCAGCCCCTGTATTTGGCTCTTTTGGCTGGGAAGATTACGGAATTAGCTTTTGATGCCTTCTTAGAATTTTAGCCTTGTATCTTAGCTTTCATATGGCTTTGGAATCACGGAATTGGAGTTGTGTGTGCTGAGTTATGATGGGAATATTTGGGCCTGGTTTTGGATGGTTGTAAAGCTTTAATGGGTTACATTTTAAGGTGTTCGATAGCTTATAGTTGGTATTTGAAATTGTGGTTGAATGATATGAGTTGGTGGTTGGGTTGTGTTGTGAAAGTAAGGAAAACAAGGGGAAATGCTGTCCGTTTATTTTCTTGGACTTGAGTGAATGGATATGAGATTGGAATGTAGTTTTGTGATGCATTAGACTTATTTTTGCTTACTTTGCTTAGGATAGTTTAGTGCCACTTTAGTAGAGTTATATGAGCTGTTTCACTTGCACTTGTACATTTCCGTTTAACCATGATGCGTAGTTGCAAAGGTTAGTTTGAACTTCAAATGTTTACTCAATTGTTTTCCAAAACAAACAAGAGTGGCCTAGGGTTTCTCGGCCACAAAACCTAATTTTAACGCGCAAGGTTTTAAAGTGTGAATTTAAGGTATTTTGTCTACCTTTTGCATATGGTTTTCACCAAGACAATTGTTGCACATTATTTCTTTGCAAATGTGTTAGTTTTGAGCCCAAAACACGTTTTACGAAAAAAAGAGGAAAAATTCTACTGTTCACTATCCGGCCGCCTATCCGGCCAAGTTCTGGCCAGATTCTGACGTGGCACTGTTCCGAATTTTTCGATGAAATTTTCTAAAACTCTTTTGAGGTTAATTCTATGTTTGGTTTGAGAAAACCTTTAGTTACTCATTTCCTTTGATCAAAATGTACTCTTTCCACTTCTAAAATCATACTTTTACTTTGTATTAGTTTTATTCGGATTTCTTTGACTCACCCACATATTTGGATGATAGAACCATAATATTTTCTCATAATTGTTATTAGGGTTTCTTGGTGACCAAAGTTGATATCCGGAGGGATACTTTGGACGTAATTTTGCTTAATAGGTGAGTGTTCTATATACGCTTTGTTTCTAATGACTATGTGAACTATTGTGACTATTTGGATTGTTGCTTTAATTACGTGATTGAGGTATGTTATGGTTCCAAAATGATTTTTGCTAGGCGAGTGTGTACTTTATCGCACTCGCCCTAAATGACGTGACTTTCAATGATTGAATGATTAAATGTTACTTGTGCATGAATGTAAGCCTTCGGGCTGAACTGGGCCTTGCCCTTGGTTATGGTCGACTCGAGCCAGAAGCGGACTCGGTCGGGCGATTAGTGACCCTGGGTGAATGTGAAGTTTGGTATTACTCGAGTATGACCATGAAGTTGGCGGAGTTTGGGGAATGAAATGAATGAACGAATGACATGAAAATGAAGGAGTTTTCACTTACAAACATGTTTTTAATGATCGGAGAAATAAGGACAATGTTGAACGAATGAATGAACGAATGGCTCTCGTGAGCCCCGTATCCTTTTAATGAATGTGTTACAATTGCTTTATATTGTAAATGTTTTCGAGATTTCATGCTATTACGTGTTAAATGCCTTGTTTAATTGTTTGGTATGTATATAGAACCTCGCTGGGCTTCTAGCTCATTCCACGTCTTTTGTTTTCCTTAACAGGGGTTGCGAGCAAGGGCGAGAGACCTGTATAGTATAGTTTAGCCTTTGGTATTGTTTTGGCTTTTGATCTCGTTCTAGTGCTTGATTAGGGCTGGAATGTACTAAGAATTTAAAAGCTTATGTATATATGTGGGACTGTATTTTTTTGGTTGAGCTTGAGGTGAATGTAATTTATGTTTCAAGTCCTGGGTTTCGTTTCCGCTTATTCTCGAGGCTTTATCTTACTTTCTTTGATGTGAGTGAACGAGTCCTGACGAGAGCTGGGCAAGCGGTCCGCCGAACCCTTTGGTTCGCCTTAGGGTAAGGTGGGGCTGTCACATGGAGAAGATAGATATGTACGTCAGGTAGGAATCTCTAATATAGGTGATTTACTCTTGGGACCGGCCGGATCGAGTTGTGAATTATTTTATTTCGGATTCTTGTACCTGAGTACTCAAGAGTTGAGGGCATTTAGATGAGAGTTGACATCATGACTGGCTTTGAGGTAGATATGAATGGAAAAGGTCAACGCATGGAAGATGTTAATATGTGACCTAGGACTTGGAACTGATTGAGGAGAATGGATCGATGAGTGCTATAATGGACTAATTCAGTAACTAGTTGGTTAGGATTTCTATGGCTGGTGGTTAGATTGTCATGCATGTTGGAGAAGCTAGCACTGCAGACCTATCTCCTTTTAATTTGGTTCTTGATTGACTATTGCCTATGCTTCCCTAGTACCTACCTCTCGATGTGGCTTTGATTCCTATCTTGCCCAGATTGAGAGTTTTAGATTAGGTATGAAAGTTTTGGAGAAAAGGGTTTGGATTCTAATCTTGTATATATTCTTTTGGCGAACGTAGGATGACCGCTCCGATTGAGAATGGAAAGGATAATATAAGGGTAAGTAGCCATAGTATCTTTTGGGGTATGGCATTGACAATGACCATGGAGTAAAATTTGAGGTTGCAGACTTAAGTTTTTGCGAGCAAAGATTAGAATTTTGAGGACGACATGTCGTTTCTTTTCTTGTTTTGCCACCGTATTTGTCACTTTATGTATTTTGTTCATGACATGTCAATGCTAATATATATGGTACTTGCTTTTGTCTTATGAACTTGGTTTTGATCAGTTGATATGTATAGTATTTTTGTGACTTGATGTATGAACTTGTTGTGCTATAAATCTACTAAGCAAGTTTCCTTATCTTTGGCATTGTGATTTGCAAATGTCTTTATTTTGCCGTTTTAGCTGATTTATTTTCTTATGTACTATATAGCCTATTTTAACAAAAAAAAAGAGAGAGAGAGAGAAGGGTATGGAGGGAAGGCGTAGTCGTGGACGTAGAACTAGTCATGGACGTGGGCTAGGCAATCGTAGGAAACTAAGGAATGAAAGAGAAGCAGTGGCTGAGCAAGAGCGTGGACCAAGGGTTGAAACTGGGGACCAAGTAGCGATGGCAATACAACAAATGACCAATATCTTAGCGCGATTGGTAGAGCAACAAGGCCAAACTCTAGTTAATCAAAGTTTTCTCCACCGAAATTCCTTGGAGGGCCTGATCCGGAGACAACTGAGCATTGGTTGGAGACGATGATTAATATCTTTGCAACTTTGAACTACCCGGATGAAAGGCAGGTGAGCTTTGCGGTAATTCAATTTGAAGGACCGGCCCGATCATGGTGGAATGTGATTAGGGCAAAGTGGGAGAGAGAACAGACTGCATAGATTTAGGTAAACTTTATAAGGGAGTTTAATGAGAAATACCTCCCACCTTTTGTCCAAGAAAAGAGAGAGAATGATTTTATTAAGTTATGTCAGGGAACCCTGAGGGTGGCCGAATATAAAACATAATTCACTAAACTATCCAAATTTGCTCTTGATTTGGTGGTTACGAAGCGAAGGAGAGTGAGACGGTTTATGTGACAGCCCCACCTCCCCCTGAGATGAACCAGAGGGTTCGGCGGACCGCCTGCCCAACTCTTGCCAAGACTACAGAGTCAAAACACTCGTATACCCTACGTAACGCGATATAGAACCCCAAGAAACCAACAATCGAAAATTACTAAGCCGAAAACTGGATTTCCAAATCATATGGTGAAATGGAACTTCGACTACATGCTTCAATGAAACGAAACGAAAACAAAAAAAAAATGGAACGAAACGCGACAACGTCACAATCCGGCCAAGATTTGGCCGGATATCCGGCTGGATTCAAGGCAGTGAGCACCCTAATTTTTTTCAAATCCCCTGCTAATCCGGCCAAGAACTGGCCGGATATACGGCCGAATTCTGTGAATAGTATTCCCTCCAACATTTTTTTCTTTTCTCGATCAAACTCTGCACTCACCTGGTTTCCCAACGGATAAAAGAAGAGTTCACCAAAGCCAAATAAAAGTACCATCTCATACTCTGAATTTACATGATTAAACACTTAGAAATGTATACATTGGACGGTTTAAGAGTTTAACTGGCAATACAAGTCAGAATATTCACAAGTGATCAATGTACAATTAGGTTTTTGTTCTTATACAGAGGAGCATAATCAAAAGGGATATCTATCACTAGCTCTACTCTTTTTCCTCAAAATCATGGTTTCCAACATGTTGAACCCTATAAGGAAAACAAAGGTATCAGGAAGGGGTGAGTTTACGCTCAATGAGGTACAAAAAATACAAGCAATCAAGACTCATGAAGATGTACTTTTAATCAATCAAATAAACTCGCCAAATTAGCAAATGAATAAACATCTCAAATAGAAAGGATACAGGTGGCTCTCAAAAGCCAAATTCCCGTTGCAGTACTTGACCCAAACTCGTTGACCCTTCGTCAACGTTTAATGAAACAAACATGTCCGTAGACCCCTCTTACGCCAAATCACGTTCACCAAACATACCTCTTGCCGTGCCCGAATGCCAAACAGGAACAGGAATGGTAATACTTGAGTATACCGGGAATCCAGAGTTTCCAATACCCAAAGATTCCCCATGAACAGTCCCCATGGTTTGTCAATTTTCCTCGACCAAATCTTTGCTGGCCCGATTCCATTAACTCCCTATGGGGTTGAGCTCAGGTTTAAAAGGAAGGTCGTCGGATACACCTCCAAACGACATCAGGTCATGCACAGTAACAAATTCTAGTTTATACAGTAAACAGTCACACAGGCAAGAGAGACGAGTGCGATAAAGTACACCCTCGTCTAGTCCAGAATAAACAGATATTACAGTCATTCAAGTCAAGAATTGCAGGTACAAGTAGTCAGGTAAGCAACTAGTCCTGCAATTGGTAACTCAATAGTTCAAGCAGAGATAACTTCAAAAGTTTTGACCCAAAGTAGGGCTTTGATCACCGAGAAACCCTAAAATAACCAAGATAAAACAATTATGGTTCCCACATCCACAAACCCAGTAAAATGAATGCACAATTGAGGCTCGACTACAAGTCGTAAGCCTATCCGAATGAACTACGAATGCAAAGATACAAAAGTGTGGCTTCAGGGTGAAAAAAGTAACGGTTGGTTCTAAAACATGAACAACCCCAAAACCCTTCTTTTCGAGCCAAAATCAATCCAAATTTAAAGGAATCAAGTAGCCCTAAAAATTGGACAGCACTTCCCTTTGTATTTCGCTATTTTCCAACCATTTATGACTTCATTTTTTTCCTCAACTCAGCCCAATTCAACACATAAATAAACTTAACACAATAGCTCCTCAACTAGGCTCAAATTCATCCAAATACAAGTCAATTCTAGCAATGCAACCATCAAAATCAAAGCTGGAAACCAGTTTTAAAGACGAATGACTAAGTAGCAGGTTTGCCATCTCTTGGCGTTTTGGTCACAACGGAAGCTACGCTTATCGGATTGGGATAACATTTATGGAGTTTCGAAGCTAAGACATATACCTACATTTCCTATGGAGACATCGACACCTATTTAGTGCGTTTTCAGTGTCAAAATGTGCAATCTCAGAGAAAATAGAAAGCTGCCTGTGAAATAGGGCTTTTGGCAGTCAAGGGTACTTTAGTCATTTCATATACAACTTTCATGTTTTAATCTAGACCTGATTTGGCCTCTAACATGGACAAATATGTAGGTCAGAAACAGGATAGATTCATTCCTAAATGGAAACCCTAATCTGAAATTGATACACACCAACTGAAATTTTTCGTAGGCAAGTAAAACTAGCATATAAAAACTCAATATTACCCATAACAAAGCTGTCAATCCAAGGCTAATACTCAAGCATCAAATAAGAGCAGAAAATTCACCATAAAACTGAAATTTCCCACATCACCACCTCAAATCATGAAATATCCTCACAAAACTACATATTTAACAATTCTAACCTACTAATTTGCAATTATTAGAAGCAAAGAGGGATTTCTTGACAAATTACCCTAGAAACACTAGAAAGATGGTAGTTTAGGCTTCTTCCTCCCAAATTTACTCCACAACTACCTTGGCTAGCACTTTTATGGAGTGATTTGCAAAAGTTATGGTTGAAATTCAAGATTGAAGCAAGAAATTGAAGTAAAGGATGAAGTCTTCTCTCCCTTTCTCTTCTTCAAGAATTCGGCCAAGCAAGAGCAAAATGAAGACAAGTTTTGGTCAAAATTTGATTTTGGGAAAGTTAAATAACCTTGGTCAAAGTCCAACTCCCAATAGTTTCACAACACTGGGCTTTTAGGGTTTGTTCTCATCTCTTTGTCTACTAATGGTTAATCTATCTAGTTAACCTCTAATTATCTCTTAACACCTTGTAAAATAATAACCCTTAATGCAAAACTTCACCTAGTCGTTAAAAATTTATTGCACTTACCGCACTAACGGGCCCTACGTCCATAATGCACTTCAAACTTTATATGAACTAACTCATACCGGAAAAATGATTTAAAAACTATACTTACTTATAAAATTCTCTAGAAAATTAATATAATAAAATAAAGTAAGGAAAATGCACGCGAAAAAATAAAATAAAATAAGAAAAATTTGGCGGGTCCTCACAGTTTATACAAGGATTGAATCTGGAGATCCAAGAAACTTTAGTTGCGGTTCAAGTTATTACTTTTACGAAAACTTTCAGAAAGACCAAAGGATTGAGAATGCGAAGGTACCGGTAAAAGTTTTCCAAGTACGAAAAAGAGTGCACTTAGTAGTATACAAGAGGAATCTAGAGAAAATGTAATGCCTTCCAAAGTAAAAAGAGCGAACCATTCACCTTACCCGCCATGGACACTAGGAACACTAGAAGAAGGTTCTACAAGAGGAAGTCAAGTAGGAAAAGGGCAACAAGAGGGAATTCCACGAGAAGGCCAAAAAGTGGTTCCTGGCTTGGCTTGTGGATACTGTGAAAAGACAAATCACACTGAGGATGAATGCTGGGTGAAGAAGCGAAAGTGTTTGGTTTGTGGAAGTACCGACCATCAAATTAGCAACTACCCGAAAAAGCAGCAACGAGGGAATAATACCCAGCAAGTGGATAGAACTGTCCTTAGACAAGTTAATGAAAAAGAGAACAGACCGAAGGTGCCAGCACGAGTATATGCCAAAGACAAGCAACAGGTTCTAGAGTCATCTGAGGCGATGGAAGGTAAAAATTTCAAGAATGAAATTTTCTTAAGGGGAAGAAAGTGTGAGAACCCGAAAAAATTATTTTATAATTTCTCCTATTTATGAAATTTTAATATTTTTCTTTTATTTTACCATGCTTGCACTAATTTCATGGTAATTTTATTGGTTAAGTCAAGATTTTTATCATTCCCCTTTTATATTTTAGTATTAGTTAAGTTTCGTAAAGTATTAAGATAGTTTGACTGACTAGTGAGATGTGCGCATTATATTTGGTAGACGAGAACGGTTGTAGAGCTAAAGGAATTAAGTGATTAAAAGTCTTAAGAGTGTATTAGAGGAACACAAGTTAGATTGGTTATTAGAGACAAAGTAAGAGACAAAGAGATAGGAACGGAATTGGATCATGCCAGTTGTCAACGGTCAAAGCCTTCCCTTGACCAAGACTTTTGTCACGCCCTCACTTCTCCTTAGGGCGAACCCTAGGATATCCGCAGAACACCTGCCCAACTCTCATCGGGACTCACTACAATCTATAATCCAAAAGTTTGAAATATTTCAAATATTTTCACTATATAATTAAAGTACTCTAAAATATTTCATACTTACAATTAGTTAGCTTTCAAACTTAATACAATCCAAAAGAATATGTACTACAATCATCCGCTATAGTACAACTTAAGATCTTCAAAAGAAAACAATCTAGTACTATTCACGAGCACCCTTAGTCTCGAACCCTGTTAAGGAAAACAAAAACGTGGAATGAGATAAACAGCCCAGTGAGGTTCCAAGACACTCTAGCAGTTCTAATAAATCATGTAAGTTAAGTATGACACATATATGGTTCAAGATTCACATTGGCACATTTACCATAAGACAGTTATCATGATACAGAAATAAACACATATTGAAGGATACGGTGTTCCAGTGGAACCATTTCAGTCAACTTCACCTTATAACTTCAGATCCCCTCGGTTTGTCTGGCCACCACCTTATCCCTCCAGTGGTAATATTCGAGTATACTGAAACGGTGGCCCAGGGTTCCAACCTACCCGACCAAGTTCAGTCCTGGCTCGAGCAGGTTAGTAACCAAGGGCAGGATCCAGTTCAGTTTAGAGCTTACAACATGCACAAGTAATCAAGTAAATCGGTAAACAGTAGTAATTTGTCATTTTAGTAGGTCGAGTGAGATAAAATATACACTCACCTTAAAACGGTGGCAATTTCATAAGAGCAATTATAGGCAACATTTAATACTTAAACACTTAAGAAATATGCCGTAGTTTCATATGAACATGAAATTTATGGTAATCAAGTAATCAAATAAATCGGTAAACGGTAGATCGGTTGAACGGTAAATCGGTAATCGGTAAATCGGTAAATCGGTTGGACGGTAGAAATTTGTCATTTTAGTAGGTCGAGTCAGATAAAGTACACACTCGCCTTAAAACGGTGAAAAAGTTCATAGGAGTAATTATCGGTAGCACTTAACAGTTAAATACATAATGACCATGGAGTAAACATGTCATAAAACTATTCAAATTACGCACTCCTATATGGAACACTCACCAATCAAAATAACTGAGTAAAGAAAGTCGTCAATGATCCATTTCGGAATTCTCTTCAAGACCTTCTTGATCGCCTGAAGAAAGTGACCAATAATCACCCTCACAATTTCACAAGTTCCTTATCAAACAAGAAAGAATGCACACTTGCTTTAGAATTCAAGTCAATGTCTTTTTAAGGGTTTCATTTTATCGAAAGTTAAGATTCAAAAGTGTGGATTTTAAAGTTACTGATGAAACTAATATCCTTCACAAAATCGGGTTCAAAACGATTGATTAACATCAAAATAAGAAGTCAAGTTTCCAAAATTTCATTTTCTAAGAAATCGGCAAATTTCAGCTTTGTGTGTCAAGCCTAGAAAAATCATATCTTGCACTCAATAGGTCCAAAATTGGAAACCTTTGTACCGTTGGAAACTAGTTCCAAAGTACTAAAAGTTCCTAGAAAACACTTTTCCAAGATACTAAACGGAAGAAATTCAAATTTCAGTTCAAAGTGGCTGACTTACACTCCCAAGACAGTTTCAGTCTTGGTTTTTGGTAAACTTTGGAAATTCGATAAAATTCGTAGAAAGTGAACTAGCCTCTGAAATTCACAGAACTATTAGAGTTCCAATCAAAGTTCTAAACACAACAAACAGAACTAAAATCGGAGTTTTGAGCGCCAAGATATAGCAGCTCAAAGTTGGCCAAAAATTGGGTGGAATCACCTGTGGCCGGATAGTGACACGGAACTAGAGGACGACCCCGAAAAGGACCCTGAGAACATACTCGTGGAAAATCATGAGGGGGAAAATGGTGTTGAGCACCAGGATGGTGCTGGGGAGGGCGTAGGAGATGAAGCAGTTGTGGATGCAGACCCACCAATGGATGAGTAGTAGAGTTGGCCTAAGAGAGATTCCATTTAACGATTCATTTATTTTATTGATGTTAGGAATATTATTTCAAGAACATTAGTAGGTTGATTAGCGATTGTTCACATAGATTAGTTTTCTATCCAATTGTAGGCTATAATTAGACAGTTTGGACACTAGATTCGTTAGATATTTTTAGAATAAGTTAGGATATTGACTTCGATGTGTAAGAAGTCGATCATTCCTCTCATTTAGAGTTAGCGAATAAAAACCTCTTATTTAAATATTTATTATTATTATTATTATTTCTTTTTATATATAAATTTTTGTCCATGTTATTTTGGGGGTAATATGTGTAAAATATGCGGGCAGATAACTTTAGTAGGATCGTCTTAAAAGCATATCTTCATATATACATATATATGCATAGTAATAAATAAGAATAACATACTTACTCTAGTATGGAACTTATTTGTTTGACTTAGGAAATGGCACCAAATACTAGGCGTGGCGGGAATCACAATGGCAGCCCTAATAGTGAGAATGCCCATGGTAATCATAACCAAGAACCATACCAAGGAAACAATAATTAGAATATGGGTTCTCAAGGGGTTGGGTCAAGTGGGTATCAACCCTACATGATACTACCCACGGAACTAGTAACTGCACTAACCGGAGTAGCCCAAGCACTACAAGCCCAAACACAGTTAGTACAGATTCAGATTGTCCAAATCCAGAATCATGGACAAGGGGGAACTTAATCATACTATGAGAAAATGAAAAGGGTCCATGTCCCTACCTTTGATGGAACTCTTGACCCGGATTTGGTAGAGAAGTGGTTGGACGAAATAGAAAATAATTTTACACTTTTACAGGTGTCGGAGAAGATGACACACCTAATCATCAAACTCTTCTTAGTAGGAGAAGCCAATAAGTGGTGGGCAACTCTGGAACCTACTGTCGCCCCACCAGTAAGTTGGACAAAATTTAGAGAGGAGTTCCTGAAATACTTTTTCCTACCTACTGTGAGAATGCAGAAAATAGATCAGTTTGAAAATCTGAAACAAACACCGGGGATGTCTGTGGTGCAGTATTCGAATAAGTTCACGGCACTAGAAAGGTTCGTACCGTCGACAATGGCGGATGTTGAGTTGAAAAAATATAAGTTTATACGGGGATTGTTGAGTAGGATTCAAACTAGGGTGAATACTGTGACAGCCCCACCTCCCCCTAGGGCGTACCCTAAGGGTTAGCGAACTGCCTGCCCAGCTCTCGCCAGGACTACTAACGGTCACATACATGCAATTCTAAACGTTTCGGAAAGTAAACCAACCAGTAAGGTTGACAACAAGCGCGCAAAACGAAAATAAAAAAAAACGGAACGAACGCGTCCCAAACATGACTAAACTTTAATTAAGCATAACCAAGTACATTTCCACGAAAGTACATCATATATACATGAGAAAATAGATACACATAACCCACTCTAGGGTTTCCAATTCAAAATGAAATGTTCAAGTCCCACATTAGGGTTCCTAAAGTCGAGGAGCTATACAAAAGTACAAAATAATGCCTAACTAGCTCTACTCGCTTCACAAACTCAAGGTTTCCAAAAGAATGCCCTGTAAGGAAAACAAAAGTACGAGTGTGAGCTTTCGCCCAATGAGGTACTAAAAGTCATGCATTCAAAGCGCACGAAGTAGTCATGCTCAGTTACACACCACGATCAACCATAGAAGAAAATACTAAATCAAGTTCAAAAGGAAAGGATACGGGTGGCTCTCGGGAGCCAATTTCCCCTTGCAACACTTGATCATATCTCGTTGACCCTCCGTCAACGCTCAAAAGACAAGTACGACCGTAGATCCCCACTTTACTCCCAATACCTTCCACCATACTTTCCCCTACCGGGCCCGAACACCTCACAGTAATAAGAGGGGTAATACTCGAGTATACCATAAGGTCGAGGAGCGAACGCTCCACTCGACAAACAGTAGCCTTACGGCTCGCTACCTAATCGACCGGCCCTTGCCGGCTCGACTCGATAACGGCCATTAAGGCTTGAGCTCAGTTTTCACAGTGGAGTCGTAGGGCTCACACCCAAAACGACATAAAGCCAAGCATGAATCAAATTCACCAATATACAGTTCAATTCACACATATGCAGTGAGCAGTTATACACATAAGAGGACGAGAGCGATCAAGTACACTCTCGCCTCGAACACAGCAATCACAGTTAATCAAGGAATCAATCGCACGGCCAAGTAAACACAAGTCATGCAAGGTACACTCACCACTTAAGCAAGCAAATCACAAGTTTTCGCCCAACGGGTGTCCGGAATCACCGGCTCGACCTACAGGAAACAAGAACTCCCATTGATACTCGGATACGAGTTAAACGTCTCTTTCATGAATCACGCAAGTAAAGTTCAATTATAGCTTAACAATGGAAAATACTTCGATTTTTAAGGCTAAAAGTGTAACAAACTCTCAAACCTAAGAGGAAAAAGGAAAGTAAGAAGAATTCTAGGAAAACAGGATTTTCCAGTTTTGCGCACTCTTATTGGAAAAATCATATCTCACAAGTCTTAAGTCCAAAATTGATAAACTTTACACCGTCGGAAAATACACTCAAAGGGGTATAATTACTTAGAAGACATGTTTACAAGATTCAAATCACAAGTTAGTCAAATTCCAGCCTCAAGTCGCGGCATCGTCCAGTCAAAGACAGAACAGGTACGTAAGTTCAGTCAAGTTTGGAAAATCACCATAAATCACACAGACAGAATTAGGGTCTGAAATTTTCACGGTTTGTAGCCCTAGGAGTCTAGTTTAAAACACAACAAACGGAACTTAATTCCGATATTCCTACATCGAGTTATAACAGTTTTCCCCAGACTGCCCAGGAATTCCTGCGGAAATTTTGACAGCACTTCCCCTAAATTCCATCTTTTCCATCCTACAAACAAACACCAAAATCATCCAATTCAATCACAAACTAGCCCATAACCGTCATTAGGGTCACAATGCCCCTCATTTACAACCAATTGCACCTAAATCAAACAATTATAGAAAAGCCCCAAATTTCCCAAAACCCTAAAACTGAAATTTTGTGCAAAGCTGGAAATTTCCGCAATTTATCGAAATTCACACATAAGAGCTCCACCACCCACTTCAATCTACCTTAGTAAGAAATTTCTATGGAGAAATTGAAGATTTCAATGGTTGGTTTTCAAGATTGAGCAAGAATTGGAAGATCAAAGATGGAGTTTTCTCTCTTTTCTTTCCTCACCAAATTCGGCCAAGAAGCTAAAGAAATGAAGATGATTTTGGTCAATTTTAACCTTTTGGTAAAGGTGGTCAAATGGTAAGAAAGTTCCAACCAATGAGATCGCGACACGTGTCACATTATTAACTTCATTCCTATCATCTTGTCTCCATGGTTAATTCATCTAGGTAACCTCTAATCATCTACTAGCACCTAGTAATTAAATCTCAGTATGCGAAACTGGACCTAATTGGTTGAATTTCTCTCACTTAATGCACTAGCGGGTCCCACGTGCACTATTCAGTTCAAAATTTTCGAAAATTGACTTTTGCTAGAAAAATATTCTAAAAACCCTATTTACTCATAAAAATGTCCAGCATATTTTTAGAAGCAAGAAAATGTGGGAAACGGGTGCAAACAAATAATTAAACCTAGAAATAAAGGAAAATTTACGGGTTCTCACACTCTCTCCCCCTTAAAGAATTTCGTCCCCGAAATTTCTCACCTGGGTTACTAAACAGCTCAGGATATTTCGTTTGCATTTCTTCCTCCACTTCCCAGGTTGCCTCTTCTACTCCGTGATTCCTCCATAGCACTTTTACCAAGGGAATGTTCTTATTTCTCAGCTCCTTAACCTTTTGGTCGAGTATTTGTACAGGTTTCTCCTCATAGGTCAGGGCTTCATCTACCTCTATCTCTTCGGGTCGTAGAATATGGGTTGGATCAGGATGGTACTTTTTGAGCATTGAGACGTGGAAAACGTTGTGGATCCGGGCTAAGCTTGAAGGCAACTCGAGACGATACGCCACACTTCCAATCCTTTGAAGGACTTTAAAGGGTCCTACAAATCTAGGTTGGAGTTTCTTCCCTCTACCCGCCGTAATACTTCGCAGTGGTGTAACCTTAAGGAATACTTGGTCTCCAACTTCGAACTCTAAATCTTTCCTCCGGTTATCGGCATAACTCTTCTGGCGACTTTGAGCGGTTTGGAGTCTTTGGCGGATTAGTTTAACCTTTTCTCGGGCATCCTCCATCCATGGAATGATTGTCGGATCTAAGGTTTTCTTTTCCCCTACTTCATCCCAATAAATCGGCGAACGGCACTTTCGACCATACAGAGCTTCATACGGTGCCATTTGGATTGACGAGTGGTAACTATTGTTGTAGGCAAACTCTACTAGTGTCATGTGTTGACCCCAATTACCCCCGAAATCCAAAATACAGGTTCGTAACATGTCCTCAAGGGTTTGAATGGTTCGCTCAGATTGTCCGTCGGTCTGAGGATGGTAAGTGGTGCTGAGGTTGAGTTTGGTTCCCAAGGTCTCCTGAAATTTCTGCCAGAATCTAGACACGAAACGTGGATCCCTATCCGAGACAATACCCACAGGAATCCCATGCAGTCTCACAATTTCACTCATGTACAGTTGGGCCAGTTTGTCCAGAGAGTATTGCATGTTTATGGGTAGGAAATGGGCTGATTTGGTTAGTCTATCCACGATCACCCACACGGCATCGTGTCCCTTTTGGGTCCTTGGCAGGCCAGAAACGAAGTCCATTGTGATATTTTCCCACTTCCATTCAGGTATCTCTAGGGGTTGCAACAAACCAGAAGGTTTTTGGTGCTCCGCCTTCACTTGTTGGCAGACGAGGCAGGTGTGCACATACTGGGCTATTTCCCTCTTCATTTTGTTCCACCAATACAATTCTCGCAACTCCTGATACATCTTATTACTGCCCGGATGGATCGTATACTTCGATCGATGGGCTTCCTCCAAAATCTCCCTTTTCAAGGTTTCGACCTCCGGCACCACTATTCGATCCCGATATTTCAATATCCCCTCAGAACTCGAACTAAAATCAGGTAACTCCCCTTTCTCCGCCTTGTCTCTCCACTTTTGAACCATCGGATCCTCTTTTTGGGCCTCTTTGACTCGCTCCAGGATAGCAGAGGTTATCCGGATATTGCCTAAAATTACCCTTTGACGTTCTACCCTCGATAATCTATACACAACCTCAATGTCCCATCCTTTTTCTTCACAAACAGCACAGGGGCTCCCCATGGGGACCCACTCTCTCGGATAAACCCTCGCTCTAATAAGTCCTGCAATTGTAATTTCAATTCCTTAAGCTCGACAGGTGCCATTCGATAGGGGGTTTTCGAGATAGGTGATGCTCCAGGTAGTAAATCGATCTTAAACTCTATCTCTCTTTCCGGAGGTAGGGTTACTAGTTCGTCTGGGAACACGTCTGGGTATTCACGCACAATAGGTACATCCTCTACCTTTAATTTATCGACGGGAGTATTTATAAGAAAAGCCAGGAACCCTTGCGCCCCTCTACTTAGCAGTTTCCTAGCTCTAATGCCCGAAATCAATGCAGATGAGGCAAAACTACCCCTCACGTCTAGCCTCAAAGTAGCTTCCCCAGGTATACGAAATTCCACTACTTTCCTCTTACAGTCAAGTTGGGCATCGTACTTGGCTAACCAGTCCATACCTAGTATGACATCGTACCCCTTAATGGCTAAGCTTACCAAGTTTCCCAGTAATTTCCTCTCTCCTACCCAAATCTCACAGTTCGCATACATTAGGCTAGTAATCAACCGTTGGTTTCCCGTAGGGGTACTAACTTCCAAGTCATAGGGTAAACTAACAGGTTGTATATCAATGCCACACATGAAATCAGGATTAACAAAGGAATGAGTGGCACCGGGGTCAATCAAAATCCTAGCTAGCCGATGAAAAACAGGAATGGTACCTTCTACCACTCCAGAAGGGTCAGGAATTTGGTGTTGCTCCAGGGAGTAAACTCGAGCAGGCACTTTCGGTTTGGACCCTTCTGGTTTAGGTTGGCTGGAGCTGGCTCTCGAAGACTGGTGGGGTCGCTCTCTGCTCACGGGGCAACACAGGACAGGTAGCTATTTGGTGCTCCGCGCTCCCACAGCGCAGGCATTTCCGCTCTTTCCTCCAGCAATTGTCCTCAGTATGATTTGGTTTCCCGCAGAATCCACAAGGACCTCGGGAAACGGAAGCTGAACTCCCCTGCGAGGCGCTTCTCTGTTGGCCTCGTCCAACTGGTCCACCCCTCGAAGGCGTCCCTCTCGACGTCCCCGAAAACCTTCCTCCACCAAACCCTCGCCCAGACTTGGGAGGGTTACTCCGATTCACCTTGACTAGAGCTACTTCCAGGGAACCCCCGCTTCCTCACCTGGAAGTTCCTGACTTGTAGCCTCGCGTTTTCTACCCTTAGTGCCTTTCTACGGCCTCACTAAAAGTAGTGATCTGGGCGACGGCCAGATCTTTCTGGATCTCTACATTCAGCCCTTGGGTAAAACGCCGGATCCTCCGTTGCTCCGTTACTATGAGTTCGGGAGCAAATTTTGATAGGCGGGTAAACTGGCTCTCATATTCGGCCACTGATTGCGTGCCCTGACGCAATCTAAGGAACTCATCTTCCTTCTTCTCCTGGATCAACGGCGGGAAGTACTTTGCGTTGAATTCTCGGATGAAGTTCGCCCAGGTCCGTGGTGTGGCCTCTCTCTCCCACTTCGTGCGTATTACGTTCCACCAAGAACGTGCGGCTCCCTCCAGTTGAAAGACAGCAAAAGTAACCTGTCTTTCCTCCGAGTAGTGCAGGGCCGCAAAAATATCTACCATTTTCTCCAGCCAACGTTCGGCCACATCCGGATCAGGTCCTCCCAAGAATTTCGGCGGGGAGAACTTTTGGAACCTCTCGAGAGCTCGGTCCTCACTCTCAACGTGTTCCCCAGGGTTTCCAGGGTTATGGGCAGGATGCTGGCCCTGTTGCTCTACTACGTGGGCCAACAAGTCGGTTATTCTTTTGGATAGCGGAGGCCACTTGGACGTTTGGGTCAACCCTAGGTTCAGGGTTAGGTTCATGTACAGGTTCCTGAGTACCCCTCTCAGTTGGAGTTTGTCTACTACCGCGACCACGGCCTCGACCACTACGAGTTCCTTCCATACCTTAAGTTCAAAATCTAGACCGAAACACGAGTACAATATCAAAATCGGAAATAAAAGGAAACAAGTAATAAGAACTGAACTTTAAACATCAAGATCAAGGCAATTAACACATAAGCATATTATACAAGTTGTACAGTAGCAGTCAACCAAACATATACAAACAATCCCGTGAAAGTAGCGGGGCAATCAAAACGCATATACAAAGCTAGGTCAAACAAAAGCAGCTAATAAATAGCTTTCTCCTAGCAAATCCCCACACGGGATCAAAACGCTGCTCAAAGGGCCTAACCTAGTTCGCTACGGAGCATACAGACTCTCCTCCGTTACTAGAACTAGGTGTACTCCCCTCGTCGGACGTACTCTCACTCGACGCCTCCCCATGCCTATTAGCGCCGACTACACCCTGAATGAGTGCCTCACACTCATTTATGATGCCTCCCGACCTATCTCGTACCACCCTAGTCACCCTCGTGAGTCGGTCGGTGGCTACCTGCAGTTGTCCTCTAAGAGCGTCAGTTCGCTCTTGCTCCTCAATCACATCATCCTCGAGCTCGCGGATTCGGTCCGCTTGCATGCGCATGACCCCTCTCAGCCTAACCATCTCGGTATGATCCCGAGCGGTGGCTCGCCTAAGTCGCCTACGCTCGTCGAGCACGGCGATGACTACTCGGTCTATATACGAGTAGTTTTGGCATCGGGCACAGCGGCGAGTCCGACTAGCGGCACTCCACCGGCGAATGGGTCCTCCAGGCCTCTCCTGGTAGTCCACCACACGAAAACGTCTCTGAGGTGGCACACCTCCACCCTCGGGGCTCGATGCAGCCATAACCTACAAAACGAGTAAAAATCCAAACCTTAGATGAAGTAATCACACTTAATGGCGCCCTAATACAATCCAAAAGGTACTAGAACCAACTTTCTAACTTGCCCAAGTTATTTCTAACCTAGGCTCTGATACCACCTGTGACAGCCCCACCTCCCCCTAGGGCGTACCCTAAGGGTTAGCGAACTGCCTGCCCAGCTCTCGCCAGGACTACTAACGGTCACATACATGCAATTCTAAACGTTTCGGAAAGTAAACCAACCAGTAAGGTTGACAACAAGCGCGCAAAACGAAAATAAAAAAAAACGGAACGAACGCGTCCCAAACATGACTAAACTTTAATTAAGCATAACCAAGTACATTTCCACGAAAGTACATCATATATACATGAGAAAATAGATACACATAACCCACTCTAGGGTTTCCAATTCAAAATGAAATGTTCAAGTCCCACATTAGGGTTCCTAAAGTCGAGGAGCTATACAAAAGTACAAAATAATGCCTAACTAGCTCTACTCGCTTCACAAACTCAAGGTTTCCAAAAGAATGCCCTGTAAGGAAAACAAAAGTACGAGTGTGAGCTTTCGCCCAATGAGGTACTAAAAGTCATGCATTCAAAGCGCACGAAGTAGTCATGCTCAGTTACACACCACGATCAACCATAGAAGAAAATACTAAATCAAGTTCAAAAGGAAAGGATACGGGTGGCTCTCGGGAGCCAATTTCCCCTTGCAACACTTGATCATATCTCGTTGACCCTCCGTCAACGCTCAAAAGACAAGTACGACCGTAGATCCCCACTTTACTCCCAATACCTTCCACCATACTTTCCCCTACCGGGCCCGAACACCTCACCAGTAATAAGAGGGGTAATACTCGAGTATACCATAAGGTCGAGGAGCGAACGCTCCACTCGACAAACAGTAGCCTTACGGCTCGCTACCTAATCGACCGGCCCTTGCCGGCTCGACTCGATAACGGCCATTAAGGCTTGAGCTCAGTTTTCACAGTGGAGTCGTAGGGCTCACACCCAAAACGACATAAAGCCAAGCATGAATCAAATTCACCAATATACAGTTCAATTCACACATATGCAGTGAGCAGTTATACACATAAGAGGACGAGAGCGATCAAGTACACTCTCGCCTCGAACACAGCAATCACAGTTAATCAAGGAATCAATCGCACGGCCAAGTAAACACAAGTCATGCAAGGTACACTCACCACTTAAGCAAGCAAATCACAAGTTTTCGCCCAACGGGTGTCCGGAATCACCGGCTCGACCTACAGGAAACAAGAACTCCCATTGATACTCGGATACGAGTTAAACGTCTCTTTCATGAATCACGCAAGTAAAGTTCAATTATAGCTTAACAATGGAAAATACTTCGATTTTTAAGGCTAAAAGTGTAACAAACTCTCAAACCTAAGAGGAAAAAGGAAAGTAAGAAGAATTCTAGGAAAACAGGATTTTCCAGTTTTGCGCACTCTTATTGGAAAAAATCATATCTCACAAGTCTTAAGTCCAAAATTGATAAACTTTACACCGTCGGAAAATACACTCAAAGGGGTATAATTACTTAGAAGACATGTTTACAAGATTCAAATCACAAGTTAGTCAAATTCCAGCCTCAAGTCGCCGGCATCGTCCAGTCAAAGACAGAACAGGTACGTAAGTTCAGTCAGTTTGGAAAATCACCATAAATCACACAGACAGAATTAGGGTCTGAAATTTTCACGGTTTGTAGCCCTAGGAGTCTAGTTTAAAACACAACAAACGGAACTTAATTCCGATATTCCTACATCGAGTTATAACAGTTTTCCCCAGACTGCCCAGGAATTCCTGCGGAAATTTTGACAGCACTTCCCCTAAATTCCATCTTTTCCATCCTACAAACAAACACCAAAATCATCCAATTCAATCACAAACTAGCCCATAACCGTCATTAGGGTCACAATGCCCCTCATTTACAACCAATTGCACCTAAATCAAACAATTATAGAAAAGCCCCAAATTTCCCAAAACCCTAAAACTGAAATTTTGTGCAAAGCTGGAAATTTCCGCAATTTATCGAAATTCACACATAAGAGCTCCACCACCCACTTCAATCTACCTTAGTAAGAAATTTCTATGGAGAAATTGAAGATTTCAATGGTTGGTTTTCAAGATTGAGCAAGAATTGGAAGATCAAAGATGGAGTTTTCTCTCTTTTCTTTCCTCACCAAATTCGGCCAAGAAGCTAAAGAAATGAAGATGATTTTGGTCAATTTTAACCTTTTGGTAAAGGTGGTCAAATGGTAAGAAAGTTCCAACCAATGAGATCGCGACACGTGTCACATTATTAACTTCATTCCTATCATCTTGTCTCCATGGTTAATTTCATCTAGGTAACCTCTAATCATCTACTAGCACCTAGTAATTAAATCTCAGTATGCGAAACTGGACCTAATTGGTTGAATTTCTCTCACTTAATGCACTAGCGGGTCCCACGTGCACTATTCAGTTCAAAATTTTCGAAAATTGACTTTTGCTAGAAAAATATTCTAAAAACCCTATTTACTCATAAAAATGTCCAGCATATTTTTAGAAGCAAGAAAATGTGGGAAACGGGTGCAAACAAATAATTAAACCTAGAAATAAAGGAAAATTTACGGGTTCTCACAAATACTGCTTACACCCCTACATTTAATGACGTGTTGGACGCCAGCGTTAAAGTTGAGGCTGATTGCAAGAGGTTGGATGAAGAGGGAAGGAATAAAAGACCTAAACTAGGAAATGAACTTGCAGTGTCAAGAGCACTGAAACCCGGCGGACGGTTCTGCTTAATTAAGAAGAGTCGTGGGCCACCACCGAAGGTAACTGGAGGAAATACCTTCCCTGCGTGCAAGACTTGTGGGAAGATGCATCCGAGAGAATGCCGATTCAAGACGACTTTCCTTCCGTGCAAAACTTGTGGGAAGATACATCGAGGGGAATGCCAAATGGGAACAGGAGCTTGTTTTGAATGTGGACAACAGGGGCATAGGGCTATGAATTGTCTAAATGGGAAGGTAGAAAGAGATAAGAATAGCAATTTCACTGATAAGAAGCCAAAGGTTAACGCGAGAGTGCATGCCATGACCGACGTTGAGGCGGAGGTGTCAGGCGCCATGGTCACAGGTATTCTTCTAATTAATTCTGTGCCTACATACGTGCTATTTGATTGTGGAGTTAATCACTCTTTTGTTGTTAAGAAATTTGCAAAGTACTTGTGCATGTCTCCTGAGTGGATGGACCACCCCTACCGAGTGGCTGTTCTAGGAATAGAATCCTAGTGTCTCATACTAGGTATCCTAATTGTAGTGTGGAATTGGAGGATAGCAAATTAAGAGTGGATCTAGTACAAATAAATATGAGTGATTTTGATGTTATTCTAGGAATGGATTGACTAGTCAGACATTTTGCACAAATTGATTGTAGGAAGAAGAGGGTATTATTCATAAAACCGAATGAGGAGGATTTCTCATACCAAGGAAATGTTGGGGATAGGAAAATTCGTAAGTTACCTCTTCTATCTGCCATGTAGACGTATAGATTTGAGATCTGGATACCATCAATTGAAGATTAAGTCAAAGACATCCAGAAAAGTGCATTTCATACGAGGTACGGGCACTATGAATTTTTGGTAATGCCCTTTGGATTGACCAATGTTCCGGCAGCCTTTATGGACCTGATGAATCGGGTATTCAAACCGCAACTAGACCGTTTTGTTGATGTCTTTATTGATGACATTCTAGTGTGCTCCCCAGATGAAAAAAGTCATGCTGCCCACCTTAGAAAGTTCTAGAAATACTAAGAAGAGAGAAACTATACGCTAAATTTAGTAAATTCGAATTTTGGTTGAAGAGTGGCATTCTTAGAACATGTGATATCAGATCAATGGTGTCTGTTGACTCAAAGAAGGTGGAGTCAATTGTAGATTGGCCACGGCCTACTAATGTAATTGAAGTGAGGAGTTTCTTAGGGTTGGCCGGCTATTATCGAAAATTTGTGGAAGTATTCTCCACCATTACTATACCTCTTACTAGGTTGACTCAAAAGAGAGTAAAATTTGAATGGACAGATAAGTGTGAAATAAGTTTCCAGAAGTTAAAGGAGAAACTAGTGTCAACCCCAGTATTTACCTTACTCTCTGAGACGGAAGGGTTTTGTGATCTATAGTGATGTCTCGAAAAATGGTTTAGGGTGCGTTTTGATGCAAAATGGGAGAGTGATTGCTTATGCTTCCCGCCAACTGAAACCTTACGAGTAGAATTATCCAACGCACGATTTGGATTGGCGGCAGTGGTATTTGTTTTGAAAATATTGAGGCATTACTTATATGATGTGCAATGTGAGGTTTTTACCGATCACAAGAGTCTCAAATATCTGTTCACTCAAAGGGAATTGAACATGAGGCAGAGGAGGTGGTTAGAATTAATTAAGGAGTATGATCTGACAATCAGTTATCATTCGGGTAAGGCAAATAAGGTGGCAGACGCCCTCAGTAGGAAGTCAAGGGTATTAAGAGAACCCACGGCAAAGGATCAGATGGAAAATTTTGAAATGAAAATGGTGGACTCCACGGCTCAAATGCTAGCTACCCTAGTGATTGCACCTACTTTAATAGATAGAATTAAGGAAGCACAACATTCTGATGACGATTTTGCAAAGGTTAAGGAAAAACTTAGAGTGGAACCCATTGATGGATTTGAATTGAAAGATGATTGGAGTTTGTGGAAAGATGGTAGATTATATGTATCAAGGGATGAATGATTGAAACAAGAATTGCTAAAGGAGGCACGCAATTCAAAACTCTCGATTCATTCGGGAGAAACTAAAATTTACCGAGACTTGAAGAGGAATTATTGGTGGAATGGGATGAAACGAAAAATAACTGAATATGTGGCGAAATGTCTGGTATGTCAACAAGGAAAAACTGAGCATCAAAGACCTGTCGGTTTATTGCTACCCATAGAAATTCCCCAATGGAAGTGGGAACATGTGGCAATAGATTTTGTGGTAGGATTGCCGCGAACAATGAGGAATAACGATGCCATTTGGGTGATAGTTGATCGGCTAACCAAATCTGCCCACTTTCTACCAATATCGAATGGGGTAACAATGGAGAGGCTGGTAGAGATGTACATGGAGAAGATCGTATGTTTTCACGGTATTCCAGTGAGTATAGTATCTGATCGAGACCCTAGGTTCACGTTTAAATTTTGATCGACCTATCAAGAAATTATGGTGACGGATCTGAGATTAAGTACCGTCTTCCACCCTTAGACGGATGAACAGTCGAAAAGGACCATACAGACTCTGGAAGACATGCTCCGAGCCTGTGCACTAGATTTCGCGGATAGTTGGGATAGGTTGGTGAAACTAATGGAGTTCTCGTACAATAATAACTATCATAGCAATATAGGTATAGCACCGTTTGAAACGTTGTATGGACGAAAGTGTAGATCCCCCTTATATTGGGATGAAGTAGGCGAGAAACTGATCACTAGCCCTAATTTGCTGGAACGAACTTTGGAAAAAATTAAGATTATTCGGGAAAGATTAAAAGTAGCTCAGAATCGAAATAAGAGTTGGACGGATTCAAAAAGGAGACCTTTGGAGTTTCAATCGGGAGAAAACGTATATTTGAAAGTATCCCCTACCAAGGGAGTGATGAGATTTGGACAAAGTGGCAAGTTAAGTCCGATGTATGTAGGACCTTACGAAATACTGGATAGAGTTGGACCTCTAGCGTATTGACTGACTCTCCCACCTGTTTTGTCAAGGATATATAATGTTTTTCATGTCTCCCAACTAAGGAGGTATGTTTCAGACCCGAGCCATATTTTGGAGGACCAGCCCGTCGAGGTGAGGGAGAACTTATTAGTGGAGGAAGTTCCTTTAAGAATCGTGGATCGGAAGGACCAAGTTTTAAGGAGAAAGACCATACCCTACGTCATGGTGCAATGGACGAATCATACACCACGAGAGGCAACGTGGGAGTTAGAAGAGGACATACGGAATAGAAGCCCATATCGTTTTGATCAAGGTATGTAAGTTTCGAAAACGAAACTTTTTGTAAGGGGTGTAGAATGTAAAACCCACGATTTTTGGCACCGATTTCTGTTATTTTATTTTTCCAATTAATTAAAAAGATAAAATTACTAGATAAAATAAAATAACTATGGGATGGGATAAGGATTCCTAATAAACTAAAACTCTTATCGAAACCACCTACTAGTGGCTAGAGTTAGGCTTAGGATTTTATTGAAACCCTAAACAGAAAAAATAGGACCATCCTCACTCTTCTTTCGTCTACCTCCCTAGAGCAAGAGTCGTCGGAAAGTAGAGAAGGAGAAACAGGCGACGCCGTCAATCGATCAGACAACTAGGCATCTAAACTTGTAAATCTCGAGTTCACGCAAAATTTCTCTTTTAACTTCTTTTAGTTGCATTAATTGTCCTAGAAATTTTATGGATATATATTGTTGTTACCATATTGATATATACATTTCTATAAGAAATTTAGGAGGATTCATGTTTGAATTAGTAGGAATAGGATAATAGATTATAATCTTGGGATGAATAGGTTACTTAAATCTGTTAAAAGGGAAAAAAAAAAGAAGAAGGAGGGAAGAGCAGCGGCAGCCGCCGCTGCTCTGTTGTTGCTAGGCATTGCAAAAGCAACGCAATAGAAGAAGAAAAAAAATAAGGGGGAAAAGTGGGGGCCGCCGTCACTGGCGGCAAAGAAGAGAGCAAGGTTGGCCTTTCGGCCAACCCGAGACCTGAAAAAAAAAAGAGAAAGATGATGTCGCCAGCACTTGCTGGCGACAATAAGCAAGGCAATGGTTGGCCTTTTCGGCCAACCAATAGAGAACAATGGGTCGCCAGACTTTCTGGCAACCATGGTCAAAGATGGTTGGCCTTTTGGCCAACCATGAGTCCCACCCGAGGGAAAAAAATAATAATAATAAATAAAAATAAATAAATAAAAAGGAAGGCAATTTAAATTTGGACCAAACTATAGTATAAAATTTAGTAAATGTTTAATAAATAAAATTTAAATATAACTAGTCCATTTTTATGGTTTATCATGGGTATTAAAATTTAGGACCCAATCTAAAGTAGTCGTTAGAATTGAAGAGTTAGTTATTTGAAATTTTACTTAATTGATTAAGTCTAAAGTACCTAAATAAAATTTTAAAACATCTTAATCTAGCCTTATTAGATTAATTTAGACAATGTAGGATAAATTCTAAGTTGTTAAAAAAAATAATAATAAATAAAATAAATAAATAAAAAGGAAGGCAATTTAAATTTGGACCAAACTATAGTATAAAATTTAGTAAATGTTTAATAAATAAATTTTAAATATAACTAGTCCATTTTTATGGTTTATCGTGGGTATTAAAATTTAGGACCCAATCTAAAGTAGTCGTTAGAATTGAAGAGTTAGTTATTTGAAATTTTACTTAATTGATTAAGTCTAAAGTACCTAAATAAAATTTTAAAACATCTTAATCTAGCCTTATGAGATTAATTTAGACAATGTAGGATAAATTCTAAGTTGTTAAACGAGACGCTTAAAATAATAATAATGGTAATAGTAGTAGTAGTAGTAAATAATAATACGGGTGATAACACTAATAATAATAATAATAGTAAATTATAATAATGTAAGTATAAAACAATGATTGAAGGAATAATAATAATTAATAAAACAATGATAGTAAGAATAATAATAATGTGGACATGGAGGAAATAAATTAAGAAGATAAAAAAAATAAAATATAAATATGAGTGAAACGAACTAAGGCAATAACTATAATAATAAGTCAATATATATACATATATACATAAATAATAATAACACTTACACATGTGCAGAAATGGAAGTAAAGCGAAAGATAATAATAACTAATTAACAAATATATAAATGATAATAAAATAAAGTAGCGATGACGAGGACAATAATAATAATGAATAATTATAAATTATAGATATGTATAATAATATAATAGTCAAGATAATAAACATGATTAGAAATAATTACTTTCTTTTAAAATTATAAAACCTTACAAAAAAGGCAAACTTTCCAAATTAAGAAACTTTCTAAAAGTAGAAACTTTCCAAAAATCGAAATCGTCCAATTTAGGGGAAATGCTGTTAGGGTTCATACAATGGTCTAGATATGAATTTTCGACTTACTCAAAATTTGTATATTATATATTTATAGGAAATAACAAGTAATTAGGAAACCTATGCATTTGATAGGTACAGTACCAGTTTAAGAGAACTAAGGTAGTTCCACTCGAGTAGCCAGACGAAGGTAGGTGGTTCTTACCCTTCTGAAATTTCAAAGGTGCAAAAATGAAAGTTTTGTTTTCAATCTTATTTTGTTGTGTTGACTTGAAATATATTTGATTAAATACTTTATTTGGATATTTATGAAAGTTATATTTTTACTATACAAAAATGGACCATGTGATTTATTTGAAATGTTTTGATATGTTATTATATACCAAGCAAGTTGAGTCTTTTATGAAATTAAAGATTTATGTATGTGACAATGAATTTTTGACAAGTAAAACTCAAAATAGTCATGGAATAGATGGTAGGAGCTATAGTCCTATTTAATCGTCATGGTAGTCTGGTATAAAGTCCGACCGATTGACAAGGTCATGATAGTTTGGTATAGAGTCTGGCCGATTGACAAAGTCATGGTAGTCTGGTATAATGTCCAACCGATTGACAAGGTCATGGTAATTTTGTATAAAGTCTGGCCGATTGACCCATGTATAAAAAGAAACCAATCGGTAGTCATGAAACCTATTGGTCGCCCACCTAAAAGGGGTTTAATCTCTAGGTTAAATACTTAGTAGCCGGTCATCACATGTACTTGTTATGAGCTAATATGAAGTGATTTATGAGTTGATATGGAATGATTTATGAACTGATCTGAATGAGACTTATGAACTGACTTATGAATTGATTTATGAGTGGATATGAAGAGACTCGTGAATTGAGACGAAAGGATTTATGACTTTATGTTTTTCCATGTTCATTTATCAATGAGGTGCTTTTAAATTGCTTGCCACCTGTTACTACTGAATGTTTTATAAACGACGTTACTTTCTTGATTTCGGATGTGATCGATGCGCAAATGATTTGATTTGTATATATATATATGTATCTATAAAATTACGGGGTATATGGTCCAACAGAGGGGTAGATATTACCTACTGACCAATTTGTCGCTTAACGTACTTTTTATCATCCTTGCAGATACTGAAAAGTATGAGTTGATTTACGTAGAAAACCCTGAGGACGACTTTTATTAGTTTTTAAGTGAACAGAAGTTAGCACACAAGCTACTTCTAGTTGTTAGTTTTATTTACTTTTGTTTCCGCTGTTTCGACCAGAGAATATGTGACGCCCCCACTTCTCCTTAAAGCGAACCAAAGGGTATCCGCGGGACGCCTGCCCAACTCTCGCCAGGACTCACTACAATCCACAATTCAAAATCTCGAGATACATCAAATAACTTCAATATATAATTAAAATACTCCAAAATATTTCATACTTACAATCAGTTAACTTTCAAACTTAATACAATCCAAAAGAGTATGTACTACAATCATCCGTTATAATACAACTTAAAGTTTTCAAAAGAGAACATTCTAGTACTATTCACGAGCACTCTTGGTTTCAAACCCTGTTAAGGAAAACAAAACCGTGGAATGAGCTACACAACCCAGTGAGGTTCCAAGACACTCTAACAGTTCTAATAAATCAAGTAATTTGAACATACCACATATATGGTTCCAGGTTACATATTGGGCACATTAGCATGAGACGGTGTTCATTGTACGATTAATTTAAGCATAACACAGGTATAGTTCGAGATTGCACATTGGCACATTAGCATAGAATAGTCGTCATTGTACGAATAATTTGAGCATAATACAAGCATGGTTTAACATTTCATCTTGGCACATTAGTATGATACAGTTATCAATATGCAAAAATAAACACATATTGAAGGATACGGTGTTCCAATGGAACCATTTCGGTCAACTTCACCTTATGACTCCAGTGATCCCCTCGGTTGTTTGGCCATCACCTTATCCCTCCAGTGGTAGTACTCGAGTATACCGAAAGGTGTCCCAGAGTTCCAACTTACCCGACCGAGTCTAGTCCTGGCTCGAGTAGGTTAGTAACCAAGGGCAGGACCCAGTTCAACTTAGAGCTTACAACATGCACAAGTAATCAAGTAAATCGGTAAACGGTAAATGGTAAACGGTAATAATTTGTCATTTTAGTAAGACGAGTGAGATAAAGTACACACTCACCTTAAAATGACGGCAATTTCATAAGAGCAGTTATAGACAACATTTAACATTTAAACACATAAGCAATATGCGAAAATTTCGTATGAATACATAATTTTCGGTAATCAAATAGTCAAGTAATCAAATAATCAAATAGCCAAATAAATCGGTAAACGGTAAGTAATTACGGTTAACGGTTAACGGTTAACGGTAAGTAATCAGGGTTAATTGATAGACATTATTCGTCTTAGTAGGCTGCCTATTGGCCATCTATTTTTACCACTTAAGAGTCGAGGAGATTCACTCCAATCGACTTATGCAGCCATAGCATAGTCAACCATTGAAACGCTTCATGTAAATATGCATTTCAAGTATTTCATATCGAGTAATTCAAATACATTTTACTTAAATGAGAACGAATGCAGTAACACTTAACACATAATGACCATGGAGTAAACATATCATAAAACTATTCAAATCATGTACTCCTATATGGAACACTCACCAATTCAAAATAAGTGAGTAAGCGCGTAAACAAGTGTTTAGGCGTCCGCTTCGAGTTCCTCTTGAAGGTCCCCTTGAGCGCCTGAGCAAATAGTCATCAACTATTACACAATATCACTTAGAACCCCTACTTATCGAAGAAGGTTGTACTAATATACAATCTAACGAGAATTTATGAATTGCACCTTAATCACTCGTAAATCGAGACTCAAAAGTTAGGGTTTTAAAATACAAGAGAAATCAGGTTTTCATCTTTGAAATCAAGTGTAAAACGATCGAGTGATATCGAAGGAAAAAGATGAGTTCTAAAAACTCAAGTTTCTTTAAGTTTGAAAGTTTTGGGTTTGTCACACAATGTTGGAAAAATCGTATCTCACTCTCTACAAGTCCAAAATTGGAAAACTTGGTACTGTTGGAAACTTCTTCTAAAGTACTAAAAGTTCCTAGAATGTACTTTTCCATGATTTCAAATGGAAGACATTCAAAATTTGGCTCAAAGTGGCTGTTTTGGACCATTAAGACAGTTTCGGGGTTGGTTTTTTTACCAACTTTGAAAATTCGGCAAAATCACAAAATTCGATCTAGCCTCTGAAATTTGGTACTCAATTAGAGTTGTAAAAAAGGTTTAAAACAAAACAAATGGAATAAGAATCGGAATTTCGAGCGCTAAGATATAGCAGCTCAAAGTTGCTGAAAATTGAGACGGGTAGGCAATTTCCAGGTCTAAGTTACAAATTTTGGGACTTTGTTGGAGCATCGAAATTAAGTTGGAATGGTACCAAATTTGGTAGTATCATACTACCATATGAGTGCTATCCCTCTGTCAAATTTCATGAAAAAATGCATTCGGGAAGCTAGTGAATAAAGCCACTAAAGTTTCCAAAATTTCCAAGGCAATCTGCCTTGCATTTTGTTCTTCCCTTTTCCAAACATTTGGCCAGTGAAATTTCCTCAATCATCATTCATTTATGAAGAAAAGGTCTAGGAAACATCCAAGATATATTTTGTAGGTGAATAAGACCAAAAATTTCGAAATATTAAGTCCCAAATCAAAGTGGTCACAAGTCAGTCCAAAATGAGGGTTTTCAAACTCAGAGTCAGTTTTGAATTTTGGCCACAACTCACTCCATTCAACTCAGAATTGAGCATGGTCAGTGGTGTTGAAAACTAAATTCATAAAGTTACAATTTCTTAGAAGAAATCATTGTCAAAATAGGTCCACAACTAGCTCATATTTGAGCATCAAGTCTCTGCTCAAAACAGGGCATTCAGTGAAGACGAGAAACAGAACAGTCAAATTTACAAGGTTGGTACGGATCACTCGGGTGGAATCAGAATATGAATTTTATACTGTTGGAAATATGGGAATGTCTAGTTTCCAGTGCCACAAACGGCACTCAATGTTGACGTCGGAACAAAAGGATATAGTCGAAACAAAAATACTGCCAGGGCAGTGACGGGAAATTTTCCAGTTTTCCTGTCTTACGAAAATTCAACATTTGGCCAACCAATTCATGGAATTTTTTGATGAAACTTTCTACACATCTCATACAACATATTAAAATCATAACAAAGCCACTAGATCCACAAAAGTTCGCCCTAAAGGCCACGGACAATACAAGGGCAGAATCGGAAAATTTCTTCCTTCCACCTCCTTTGAACTATCCTTCATATCCTCACTTATTTCTACTAATTTATCCACTAATCCATCATTAACAACATTAAAAACTCATCAAATCAGCCCAACAAGTCATAGTGGGAATTCATAGAGCTCACACAACAATTTTCACCATAAATCAAGCTACCCACATGATCATATGAACTTATAAGTGCAAGACTACTTTCATAAACCAAGATTTTCAAGGTTGATCGTTACTTACCTTAGTTGATGATTGTAGCAGAAATTTTTGGCCTCCTTAAGCTCAACAAAACCGTTGAAAGTGAGCTCTTTTCCTAGCTTAATGTGATCTCCAAGCGATTAGTTAAGTGTGGTTAAATTTTGAGGTGAAATGGTGAACATTTGGTGAAGAAATGAAGAGAGAATTTGATGAACTTTGGGTGGTTTTTCTTTCTTCGTTGGCCGGCTGTTCCTGAAGCTTAGAGAGAGAGAATTTGTGTTGTAATGAAGCTTCCTTAAAAAGCTAAAATGAGTGGCTAAGATTGCCTCAAAAAGTCAACTCTCTCTCCGCGTGCATACGCGCGCGTTTTGTGCTCGATTTCTCTCGGACTTGTTTCACTTGTGCATTATACCTCTAATGCACTTATATTCATAGTAATATGATTCACTCTTAATAGTCTAGAAATAATTTCTAAAAATCCTCCAATTAGTCGCCCGCGCGAAAACGCGAACGTCCACCTTGTGCGCGATAACGCGAAATCTCTAAGAAGTTCTTATAACGATAGTATAACTAACTATCACTTGAATATTTAAACTTAAAACAACCATTTTAGGACTAGTGTACAAGTCTCCAATTTTTCAAGTTTATTGTATTCTCGAATCGATTATTATTTCCAAAAGCACATTCACTATTCACACTTAACGAGTTTCCAAAAATTAAATTTTGAAAAAAGTCACTTTAAAAATATAACTAAACTATAGATCCATGTAATTAGGTCTAAAAGGGTTAGAAAATAACATTCGGAGTAAACGGGCAATTGAATATTTAAATAAGCTAGTAATAAGAATTTAAAACAAGTAGATTTGCAGGTCCTCACATGAGTCTAGTATTACT
Organism: Coffea humblotiana; assembly: GCA_023065735.1. Taxonomy (NCBI): domain Eukaryota; kingdom Viridiplantae; phylum Streptophyta; class Magnoliopsida; order Gentianales; family Rubiaceae; genus Coffea; species Coffea humblotiana. The sequence goes on from CM041215.1 coordinate 7,908,168, forward strand.
TTCTCAAATCTCCAATAAATTTGCCTCAGCGCGTCTTTTGGAAAGCTATCGACGCGCGAAGCGGTATGCACTTAATTTGAACTCATTCACCTTTAATTCCTCAATTAACATTTCTTAATCTACTATTGATCATTCTTAATTTTCCCCAAGATAATTATACTCTCGAATAGAATATTCACCTCGAAACACATGTACTTATTATTTTTCACTTAAATAAATCTCCAAAAATTAAAATTTGCTAACGGAACGTTTTAAAACATAAGGAAAACATTGTTCCATACGAATGGATTTAAAATGGTTGAAATAAATTGTTTGGAGAAAACAGGTGAATAAACATTTAAATAAATCAATAATATTCGATAGAAATAAGAAATTTTTCGAGTCTTCACATCCGTCCTCTCCTTAAAAAGAATTTCGTTCCTCGAAATTCACACCTGGGACAATATCATTCCTTAATGGTTACGCCTACCAGATCAATCACTAACTTACATTTTTCCAAACCCATACTTCACAATTTCCACTCATCCCACTAGCAATCGAATCTTGATTTTTTTTCCCAATAAACATTTTAACTTCCAAGTCAATATAGTAGCTTAATTGGCTTCATGTCTACTTCATATAGGTAATGTCTTCACTTCTTCAATGCAAATATTTTAGCCACTAGTTCCAAATCATGAATTGGCTACTTTCGCTCGTGATATTTTAACTTTTTGGAGGCATATACAATCACCTCATCATGTATTATTAATATACATTCTAAACCATCCTTTGAAGTATCTGAATAAATCACAAAGTTACCTCCTCGGCTCGGTAAAGCTAACACAGGTGCATCGGTTAAACATTTTCACTTTCAAATTTCTTCCTCTCATTTAGAATCTCAAATAACTTGCCAAGTCTTGCACTCTCAGAAAAATCTTTGATAAACCAAAGGTAATATTCGACTAACTCTAAGAACTCCAAATTTCGGTAGGATTCTTTGATCGTTTCCTCTTAAACAGCTTCCACTTTAGGCTAAGTCAATAACAATTCCTTCCTTAGATATTGTACAATCGGGAAAGGCTACTTCTTTCAATCGAATTCACATTTATTGAATTTAACGAAAGTTGCGCTCTCTCGAAGTTTGTAAAACTATCATCAGGTGTCTTTCATGATCTTTTCAAACCTTAGAATATACCGATATATCATCAATAAATGCCACCGCAGATTAATCCAAATGCGATTTAAAACCCTGATACATTAAGACCATAATTGCTACTAGTGTATTAGTCAACCCAAAGAGCGTAACTAAAATTTCAAAGTGTCGCCATCTTGAATTGGGAGTGGTCTTAAGCACATTAGTTTCTAAGATCCTCAACTAGTAATAGCTTTACTTTAAATTCAACTTGAATAGTACCACAGCCCCTTGCCATTGATTCAAAATTCTCGTTTATGTGAGGCGACAGAATATTTGTTCTTAATAGTCACATCGTTCAAATCTCGATGGTCTATATATATATATATAGTTTCAAACTTCCATTCCAAATATGATATCCGGTCCCTTAGACCATTAGACTCATTAAATCTATCAATATTTCCTTTCACTAACCCAAATCTCATAACTTTTAATATATCAATTTGGCAATCAATATTGGGGTCCCAACTTCAACACTAAATTCTCAATTCGGTCCCGAGGTCCTGGTCGTCTCCAGACCTTCGGGATGGTCTATATTCTCACAGTACAATCTTGACCATATCTACTACCGTTCATATCTTACCATTAATCTAAAGGTGTGGACGAAATTTAAATATACATACAAGTCAGGAAATTCAATTAAAAGCACAGTACATCTTCATACGTTATGGAAATCATAATAGTTTGGCAGGCAAGTTGGGATAAGTTTTATCAAATCATTTCAAAAGAAAAGGGAAACAATAAGATTATAACAAAACGCGCCAATTTGCCAAGATACAAAAGAACAAAAGACTTTTCCTCTTACAAAAGATCATAACTTCCAAAAGTGCTAGTCTAGATTAGGGCAAAACTACAGTTTCTATCCCTCATGTGGAGTCAAAAACCATCTTTACTCGTAAACTTCCACTACTAGGATCCCCTTCATAGCCATTAGCACTAAATACTCCCATCTAACACTTGATGCTCTATAGCAAACCTAGTTGGCTGCTGAGTGTTTCTTCTTTTTAGAGGTACCAAGACAATTCGAAAATTTATTTTCGGTACTACCGCACTTTAAACATTTTCCTTGCTTTCTCCAGCACTTGGCCTCGATGTGGTTAATCTTGCCACAGTATCCACAATTTGTGTGAGAAGTGACGGATTGACCAGTTTGAGGATTTCCCTCGTATTTCTTTTCCATTCTACGTTCTTACGTAGCAACTCAGCTTTCTTTGCATATTCTTGTTTCCACCTCTTCCCAATAGTCAGCCAGTTTCTTTTGAAATTCTACCTCATTCAGAAGAATATCCATTTCCCTACGCATTTCCTCCAAAGTTGTCATCTTATCGGTTGGTTTAAGTCAAATGCTAGCCTGCCAGATAAATCAAAAGATTAAAATAAGTAGCTATTCACAATAGAAGATCGAGCCATATTACTCTTGTGAGAGCTCGAAATTTATTGGGTATTTCATGCTTTTGTTTTAGAATTAAAGGTGTTGTGTTTACTTGTTACTTGTTTCTTGTGATTAAATAACTTGGATGTACCCTATATTAGTGTTGGATCAACCTTTATAGAAATTAACACTAGAATAAGAAATTAGTAGGAACATAACATGAGAATATAGAAGTGAGGGGTAATTGTTAGAATAACTCTTGACCAACCTTGACCAAGACTAGAGTTATATCTATCCAATTGAAGCTTCATGCAGCCCTATTCCTCATTCTTTTTCTCTTGCTTTGGCCGGTTCTAGAGAGAGGAAGGTGAGAGATATTCCTTCTTCATTTTTCCAGCCAAGAGAGTAGGAAAAAGTCAAGAAAGGCTGCAGGATTTTTTTTCCTTGTCTTGCTCCAATTTCCCAACCGAGAGAGAGGTGTTTCTCCATTGCCTCCATTTTTGACCAAGTCCAAGTAGCATGTAAGAGTTGACCAGCCCAAACTTAGTTCCTCTTGTTTCTTTTCTTCAGCTTTACCACCGTGAGAAAGAAAACAAAACAAACAAGACTGGTCTCTTGTTTTGTCCCACTTTAGCCGAGAGAGAGTAGAGAGAGTTGAGAGGAAAAGGTTGTCTCCTGCTCCAACCTTCCAACCAAGAGAAGATTGAGAGAAAACAAAGAAATTTCTCTTGTTTTGCTTCCACTTCAGCCAAGAGGAACCAGAGAGAGAAAACTGAAAGGAAGCTTGTGTCTTACTTCCATTTCCAGCTTGCTTGATCGAGAGAAGGACCAAAACAGGGGAGTTAACTTCTAGCTTGTTTTAAAGGTAACATGACTTGGAACTTCAATTTCTTTCACATGTTTTAGAGGGCTTTTGATGTATGTTTGGTTGAGGTTGGATTGAGGTAGAAACAGGTTGTAGAGACTTGCTTTATTGCTGGAAATTTTCCAGCTGTGGATTGAACTAGGAATGACCTTTTGTTTCCTAGATTTTGGCTCTTGTTTTGCTGGCAAGTTGCTAGGTGAATCCTTGAATCCCTTTTGATAGATGAAGCTTGGTGTAAATATAGCATCCATGTGAACTGGTGGTTGCTAAAATGAAATTTCCAGATTTGACCGAGGGAGAAACAATGAGCTCAATTTACAGCTTTTAGTGTGAATTTTTTAGAGTTTTCCACTAGGAAGTCATGCTATAAATGTTATATTTCTTGTTTAGGTATGATATGTAGATGTTTGTCTTTGATCTTGGTAGCAATTGCTGGCTTAGAGGTGAGATTGGCAGCAATAAAGTTGAAGTAACTCTTGTGAAAGCTTGAAATTGTCCGAAATGGGAGAGAGGAAGTGCCGAGCTTCACGTTTGGTTTTTGTTGAAATTTGATGCTTAAATTATGTTAAAATTTCTGGTATGAATGTCATACTTAAGTGTATGGGTGGTTTTGAAAACAAGTCTTATGGTTTTAAAAGAGAAAAAGGAGTTTTTCACAAGTGCAAAATAAGTTTCCAGATTTTCGGATTTCACTGACCAGTCTCAGTAAAATGCTTATATCTTGATGTAGAAAAATCCGATTGAGGTGCCGTCAGTGGCATTTAAATCTAGACTCATGGACTTTGTTCTGTAAAAATTTCATATTTTTCCTCCATATGTACTGCTGTCCGTAACTCCTCAAAGTAGGCTGTCCTGCTTCAATGTCCTGTTTCTTCAGGAAAATGAATTTTTGACTTGGATCGAATATTTGGCCTATTTGTGATTTGAATCTCTGAAAAGTGTCTTCTGGGATAAGGTAGTACTAAAAATCTATTTTACAACGGTATAACTTTCATAATTTTTTGACTTGTGAAACTCGAGTTGCGAATTTTTAAAGTTTACTGTTACTATTCATCTCAGTAGATTCCTGAAGCATAGAAACGGGTTTCTTGACTTTAAAACCTCGGACGGCCTACTTCCAACCTCTTACCTTGATTTTTCCACTTCCTTGACTTCAAATGTATCCCTATTGAACTTCTCTCGCTAATGTATCTTACATTTCCTCAAAATTTTACACTTTTAACAAGTTACCTTAATTAAAGCGGTCAAAACTTGTACTTAGCTTGTAGCCACCATTTTCGAATTTCCAAGTGAAGCTTACTTGCTAGAATTGCCTTGTGTTTGAATGACATTGAGCCTAGTTGAAGGGCTATTGTGTTAAGATTGCTTATTTCTGAATTTGGGCTGAGTTGAGGAAAATAATGAAGCCATAAATGGCTGGAAATAGCTAAATACAAAGGGCATGCCGCCCAAATTTTCACTCGAAAGTTAGGCATGTGTACTCGCGACTTGAGCGAAGATTTGAGGTCGAATTGAACTTGGATTGTCTATGGTATTCGAGTCTTCTTTCATGAGGTATATAAGCTGAAATTTGGCCGAAACTCGTACCCTTGGAAAAATGAAAGTAGTGACCACTCGGAATATGTTTTTCTCGTCTTGTAGACTCAAATGCGAATTCCAAAGTTTTAGTTGCTTCTTTAGCAACACCAAAAGAGCGAGCATGAATTTTCTAGAGTTGGATACGTAACATGAATCCTATCTAAATGAGTTTCATTTACTTAATTTTCTTGAAGCGAAACTCCTATGTTTCGAACCTTAGTTGGTTTCAAGCTTTTAAATGATATTGTATCGCAGATTTGGACTCCGACCAAGGAGTTACACCTGAACGTGATTTTGACAAGCACTAAATCTTTGGTGAGTGCTTCCAAATACATGATTGAACTTGATATTTGATTTACCAACGTGATCGGATAAGATTTGCTTTTTGGTCGGGCAAGTGTGTACTTTATCACACTTGACCTAACTCAACTAAATACTTGATATTTCATTCATGCTTATACAAGTGACTTCATTTGCATTGACCTGTACTTGTATTTGTACTTGTGCTTGACTTGTAAGTGTTGAGCGGCAGTATGTACCACACTCGATACGAGTGGGAGGTACCTCTCATTCCCGTCTCCGTACCTTTCTCTTGACTAAGTCGATTGAGTCATCGACTTATAGTGACTACTTGGGAACCCAAACCCTAGCTGCTAGTAATCGAATCGGAGCGCGGCAAGGGTTTGGTCCATGTAGATAACGAACCCATGGGTATCTAGTGTTGTCGAGTGGAGGTGTTTATCTCCTCGACTAAATCGGATATACTCGAGTATTACCACCAAATGTTAGTTGGTGTTCAGGCCCCGGTAAGGGGAATTGAATGGTGGACGGATTGGTGTTTAAAGCGAAGCACTACTGGATTGGTTACTTTTACCTTTGAAAGTTGACGGAGTGTCAAACTAATACTTGAATCCAAGGCCTCAGGTAAAGCAAATGGGAAATTGGCGTCCCCTGAGATCCATTCTGCTATCCTATACCTTGATTGTTATTTGTAGTGTTATTGTTTCTTTTAGAAAAAGAATTTTACATTCGCTCATTTTGAGATTTGCTAGTTGAAGTGTTATTGCTCACTTTTATGGACTTGTTACGCTCACTACTTTGCTACTTTGATACGTGAACTTTTCAATAATAGTCCACTTGCTATTTGGAACCTCACTGGGCTTTAGCTCATTTCCATTGCCATTTGTTTTCCTTACAGGGGGTACGAGCGGAGGCATGAGACTGGTACAGGCTAGCGTAGTCTAGTGTTTTTTTTTGAAATTTTGTTATTGTACTCGCACTAGTCACTTGATTAGGGTTGAATGTATTTAGAACCCCAATCTTTTGATGTATTAGGGGTTGTATGGATGTTTGAGACAGAAATGAACGTATTTTGTATTTTTCCAAACTTGGTAACTGTTATTTTCTTTATTCTTGAGGTTGTACCCTATATCATTTGAAGTGAGTGAGTGAGTCCTGGCGAGAGTTGGATAGGCGTCCGCTAAACCCTGGGGTACGCCCTAGGGGGAGGTGGGGTCGTCACAACTCTTTCATTCTTTTGCTTATTAGGCTACCCCGAAATACAAATCTTAATTATTCTATACTTAATACGGGCGAGCTCTTAAGTTCCACGAGATTACTATCATTACTTACAAACACCAACAAGATACGAAAACTTTTATTCATTAATATAAAATCTAGGTCTTAGTTCACCTCCCAATACTTGTCTATTAAAGTTTGTTCGAGGGAAATCATACCCTTTTGCTTTCACTAGTGCCTTATTGTATTTCTTTCAAATCAATCTTACTATTTTGAGGTTAGATTTTCCATGAAACCTAGATAGGCAAACTTCAAGAATCATTCCATTTTCACGCATTTTCTTGATTCTTAGGTTGGCTTATTGGTCTAAAGTTTCAGTACTTAACCAATCGTGCTAGGACATCAATCATATGGTCAATAGGCAAATAGCTACGTGATTGTTTCTTCATTCATTTCTAGGGTTTTGTTTAGTCCAGTAGTCATTCCCTAATCATCCCCTTGAGCTTGGGGTTGCGTAACCCCTCGCCCTCGATCTCCTTTCACTTCTTTGACTGCTCATAAATTTAACATTTATAAAGGCATGACGTAATATGGGTGCACATAAAATGAAGTTGAAAAGGGACATTTTGATCATGGCAAAACGAAAAATAAAAGGGGAGACACCGAGATAATCGCAAATGTGCACAAACCCATTCATCGATTTGAAATCATAAAGCAATAAGGTCAAGCATCTCATGAGTAACGTTGAATTGCTTCAAAAGGTAGGAAACATAGTCAAGCAAAACACAAAATGCAATGGCCTTTGAACGAGCATCACCCCGACTAACTTTGGACAAAACCATCCACCCCGACTAACTTTGACAAAACCATTAAAGTAGTCTAAGTCACTAGCTTAGTAATTGGTAGAGCCAGAAGTCCCTGCTACTTTAGTAGAATCATTTTCATTTCCAGGCACTAGGAGTTTTTAATCTCATGTCCCTTATCGAATATCTTATTGTTCTCCACTTGTTCAACCAAGGTAACATACCCAACCATTCAACTTATTCATCCGATCTTTTAATTCCGTATTACTACCCTAGCAAGTCAGTTCTTTAACTTTTGAAGCTGCTCACTAGGAGCCTTTGTCTTTTCCTTACTCCTCAAGTACCTCAGTCTCCACTTCAAACATTCTAATAGTCTGGGCATCGACCATTGCCCTCGGTGCTCAATTATCCTCTTGATCGGCCACTGTTTATCCTCGGAAGTGCCTAATTCCTCGAATAGGCACTTCAGATGATCGGCCACTATTAACGCCCCAATTTATTTGGGCACGGGTAAGTCCTTTGGAAATCACATAAAGTCCTAGTTCGGTGAGTTGGTTATTACCTCCATCGAGCTCCCTTAAACCCTTCTCGACAAGGGGCCATCGGAATACGTCCCGGGAGACGGTTCAATACCCCCGTTACCTTCCGTAACTTACAATTAAAATTAAAAGCTTCAATGGGTCCAAGAATACTAAATAAACTAGATTTGATCATCTCATACTATCCCACATATCTCTTATAAGATTAAGACCCCCAATTGTGCATTAATTCAAACCTTGCTTCTAATTTTCATCCTTACAAGCAGTCACTTAACTTCCCAACCAATTCCATAGTCCGACATCCCTAAACTCCAAAGCCTAGGATACACTACAGAGATCTGAAACCTAAACTCTGATACCAAACTGTGACGCCCCCCACTTTCTCCCTAAGGCGAACCAAAGGGTATCCCTGGACGCCTGCCTAGCTCTCGCCAGGACTCAAATGCAAATCGATTCAAGCTTAACTATAAACAAACCAATAATGAAAAAGTCTAATAAAGAAAGTCGCTTCCATAACCAATATTCAATAGTACACTAACAAATACAAAATGCATCAATCGTCCAAATCTTACATTAGATTCCCAAAGTTACATCAAATTCTAATTTATACAATAATCCAGGGTCTAAGCCATTTACATTGAGAACCCTAATACAAAGTATATCACAAGAGGGGTTTCTTCAAGTTCACTCCAATCCAATCCTGTTAAGGAAAACAAATCTACAGGTGAGCAAAACGCTCGTGAGGCAAGAAACACACATGCAAGTACATTGTGCAAATAACAATCCCATTTAACGAATAAATCAGTAATAAGCAAGAAATTAGCAATTCGAGCAATAATATGTAAACAGAAACAATTCAAGGATATAGGAGCTCTCAAGAGCTATTTTCCACTTGCGCGATCCAGAACCTCCACGAATTGACACTCCGTCAATCGGGTAAGTTTTGTCGTTAGGAATTTCACTTATCATGTCCCCTTTCACCTTACATACCCCTTGTATCGTGCCCGCCTATCATTTGTTTGAGGCGATACTGCTCGAGTATGCCAAGTAAGACCTCTTAATAGGTCAAGCTTTTGTTTCTCATGATTCGCCAAGGAGCCCGGACCAACCCCATGCCGGCTCGGAGTCCAAGATTAGCCAGTGAGATTTGGGCGTCCCCCATGTACCTTTGAGAGTCGAGGAGATTTCACTCCAACGGACGTATGCAGCCATAGCATACAAATTCATGTCATTCAAGCATTTGATAATTTCAAGGCATGAGTTAATTCATTTCAAATGAAAACGAGTGCGATAAAGTACACACTCGGCTCCATTTTCAAAATCTCAATTCATGGATAGCCAAGTATGTATCAAGTTCGCAAGAGTTCAAGTAGACATGCACTTGACAACTCACCAAGTAGTTCAAGTAGTAAAGCACACTTGGGGTTCAGGCGTCCACCGTGGGATCCTCTTGAAGGTCCTCGTGAGTGCCTGAACAATTAATAATAATTTATCACTTATAAACCCTAATTATCAAGGAAAATTGTACACTTGTACAATCTAAGAGAATTCTCATGAAAATGAGGCCCTATTTATTCGTAAATCAAGGCTCAAAGGCGGGTTTCAAAGCACAAGAAAAATCGAGTTTTCACCTTTGAAATCAAGTGTAAAACGTCCCAAGTGATATCGAGGGGAAAAAGGAGAATTCGAGAAACTCCATTTCCTCAAGTTTCGAAAATTTCAGATTTGATACGAAATCTTTGAAAAATCGTATCTCACTCATTTCAAGTACAAAATTAAAAAAACTTGGTACCATTGGAAACTTCTTCTAAAGTACTAAAAGTTCCTAGAAGACACTTTTTCATGATTCCAAATGGAAGATATTCAAAAATTAGCTCCAAGTTGCTGTTTTAAACTTGCGAGACAGTTTTGAGGTTGGATTTTTGCCAACTTGAAAATTCGGCAAAAATCACAGGATTCGATCTAGCCTCTGTAATTTGGTACTCGATTAGAGTTGCAAGTAAGGTTTGAAACACCACAAACAGAATAAGAATCGGAGTTTTGAGCACCAACATATAGCAGCTCAAATTTGGTGTAAAAACGAAGCTCACTGGACAAATTTCCAGATTTAAAGCTGGAACTTTGTGACTCTAGTTGGGCATTAAAACGGACTCGAAATGTACAAAATTTGGTAGTATTATACTACCATATGAGGGCTACCCCTCTATCAAATTTCATGGAAAAATTGATTCGGAAAGCTAGTAAACAAAGCCTCTAAACTTTCTAAAATTTCCAAGGCAATCTGCCTTGCCCTCTTTGTTTTCCCTTTTCCAAACATTTGGCCAATGAAATTCCTCAAACATCATTAATTTATGAAGACAAGGTCTAAGAGACATCCAAGATGCATTTGGTAAGTGGATAACACCAAAAATTTCGAAATATTACGTCCCAAATCAAAGTGGTCACAAGTCAGTCCAAAATGAGGGTTTTCAAACTCTGAGTCAGTTTCGAATTTTGGCCACAAACACACTCAATTCAACTCAGAATTGAGCATGGTAAGTGGCGTTGAAAACTAAATTCATAAGGTTACAATTTCTTAGAAGAAATCATTTTCAAAATAGGTCCACAACTAGCTCATATTTGAGCATCAAGTCGCTGCTCAAAAACAGGGCATTCAGTGCAGACGAGAAACAGAACAGTCAACTTTACAAGGTTGGTACGGATCACTCGGGTGGAATCAGAACATGAATTTTATACTGTTGGAAATCTGGGAATGTCTAGTTTCCAGTGCCACAAACGGCACTCAATGTTGACGTCGGAAGCAAAAGGATATAGCCGAAACAAAAATACTGCCAGGGCAGTGACGGGAAATTTTCCAGTTTTCCTGTCTTACGAAAATTCAACATTTGGCCAACCAAATCATGGAATTTTTTGATGAAACTTTCTACACATCTCATTAAAACATATAAACATCATAACTAAGCCATTTAGATCCACAAAAAATTCGCCCTAAAGGCCACGGACAACACAAGGGGCAGAATCGGAAAAATTCCATCTTCACTACCTTGAACTTTCCTTCAACAATTACAACCTATTTCCACTAGTTAACCTCTAATCCAACATTAACAACATTAAAACTCATCAAATCAGGCCAACAAGTCTTATTGGAAATTCATAGAGCCCACACAATAATTTTCAACATAAATCAAGCTACCCACATGATCATATGAACTTATAAGTGCAAGACTACTTCCATAAACCAAGATTTTCAAGGTTGATCGTTGCTTACCTTAGTTGATGATTATAGCAGAAATTTTCGGCCTCCTTAAGCTCAGCAAAACCGTGGAAAGTGAGCTCTTTTCCTAGCTTAATGTGATCTCCAAGTGATTAGTTAAGTGTGGTTAATTTTGAGGTGAAATGGTGAAGATTTGGTGAAGAAATGAAGAGAGAATTTGATGAACTTTGGGTGGTTTTTCTTTCTTCCTTGGCCGGCTGTTCTTGAAGCTTAGAGAGAGAGAATTTGTGTTGTAATGAAACTTCCTTAAGAAGCTAAAATGAGTGGCTAAGATTGCCTTCAAAAGTCAACTCTCTCTCCGCGTGCATACGCGCGCGTTTTGTGCTCGATTCCTCTCGAGTTTGTTTCACTTGTTCATTATACCTCTAATGCACTTATATTCATAGTAATATGATTCACTTTTAATAGTCTAGAAATAATTTCTAAAATCTTCCAATTAGTCGCCCGCGCGAAACGCGAACGTCCATCTTGTGCGCGATAATGCGAAATCTCTAAGAAGTTCTTAAAACAATAGTATAACTAACTATCACTTGAATATTTAAACTTAAAATAACCATTTTAGGACTATTGTACAAGTCTCCAATTTTTCAAGTCTATTGTATCCTTGAATCGATTATTATTTCCAAATGCGCATTCACTATTCACACTTAACGAGTTTCAAAAAATTAAATTTTGAAACAAGTCACTTTAAAAATATAACTAAGCTATAGATCCATGTAATTAGGTCTAAAAAGGTTAGAAATAACATTCGGAGTAAACGGGCAATTGAATATTTAAATAAACTAGTAATAAGAATTTAAAATAAGTAGATTTGGCAGGTCCTCACATGAGTATAGTATTACTTTCTCAAATCTCCAATAAATTTGCCTCAGCGTGTCTTTTGGAAAGCTATCGACGCGCGAGCGGTATGCACTTAATTTGAACTCATTCACCTTTAATTTCGTCAATTAACATTTCTTAATCTACTATTGATCATTCTTAATTTTCCCCAAGATAATTACACTCTCAAATAGAATATCGCCTCGAAACACATGTACTTATTATTTCTCACTTAAACAAATCTCCGAAAATTAAATTTGCTAACGGGACGTTTTAAAACATAAGGAAAACATTGTTCCATTTGAATGGACTTAAAATGGTTGAAATAAATTGTTTGGAGAAAACAGGTGAATAAACATTTAAATAAATCAATAATATTCGATAAAAATAAGAAATTTTTCGAGTCTTCACAAATGATGCCTTGTATTCTTGAGCGGGATTTGAGAATACAGCGGATGCCACATGACGGGCACGTGTGGACTCGGGGCATGACACAAAACGCGAACACTGGTTGGGGTTTCCTGATCAAAAAATTTTTCCAGAATTCATTCTCACTTTAACCCTACTTTAACACAACCAAATGGAACGCTTTTTGGAAGGTATTTAATACACATAGTCACCAACATGTATCAAGCATTATTGTACCAAAATAACATAAAAAATTCGAAATTAACAAGAGAGGAACAACCAGCAATTTTCGGCCAGTAAGCATCTCTCATTCCTCTAGCTTTCTTTTTCAACTTTGCAAACTGGAACTAAACCATATCTCATCAAAATAAGTAACAAACAAGTAATTAAACATAAAAAATTCTCAAGGCCTCTACCTATAAAGCCAGCTCAAGTACCTAATGTCAAGGTTATTGTAAACCATCAACAACCCAACTAAACTAACTCACTACTAAGATTTGAGAGGAAACGTTAAGGGTTTTTTGGAAGGATTACCTTGCTGCCACAATGAAGACTAAATACTAGGGTTTGAGCTCTTAAATCACCAAGGTTTCTTCCTTGTTCAAGTCCTCTTCCAAGCTTGTATGAAAAATCAAGACAAGAAGCAAATTTTGAGAGCTTTTATGGAGCAAGAATGGAAGAAAGGAGCCGAAATTTTTGAGCGGAAATGGGGGGAGGGGGATCGGCCAAAGCAAGAGGAAGAAGAAAGGGTTTTGGTGGTAGTTGGGTGATGTGATGGTGTGTAAGAAGGATTGACATAAAGGTGGTTCTTGGTGCCCCAAAAGTCAATAACCGATTAGTGAGCAATTAGTGCTCCTAATTGAGCTTAACTTAACTCAATCACATCTAATCTCTCAATTAACTTTTCTTAGTCTGTGAGGACCCAAAAATTTACTTATTTTTATCTTATTTTACTGGCTTATTTAAATATTTATCCACTCATTTTTTCGAATAATTTATTTGAACCCTTTTAGAACCATTTACATGGAACTACGACTTGCATACATTTTTAAAATGTCCCGTGAATAAATTTAAATTTTGGGAAGCTCGTTTAATGAGATTTAATGAATACACGTTTGGAGGCAATATTTGATTTGAGAGTATAGTAACTTGGGAGATTTGAGAACTCATGCGTTAATCTTAAAATAGGTATTTTTATGATTAATACCCTAGTATTAATTAGTGATACTATCGTTATAAGAATTTCTTAGAAATTTCGCTTTATCGCGCATAAGTTGGAAGTTCGCGTTTTCGCGCGCGGCGACTAATTGGAGGATTCTAAAATTATTGTTAGACTACTAAGAGTGAATAATATTAGTGTTAAAGTAAGTGCATTAAAGGTATAGCGCACAAGTGAAACAAACTCGAGAGGAATCGAGCACGAAACGCGCGCGTACGCGCACTATTGGAGAGTTGACTTTTGCTACCTACCAAGCTTCTTCAAGAAGCCTCACCACCAGCCATTTCTCTCTCTTCCTTCATCCAAGACAGCCAAAACCTTCAGGCCAAGGAGGAGGAAAACTTTCTTCTTCATCTCACTCATCCAACCATCTATTTCACTCCAAACTTACAACTTGAACTCAAAACTACTTGAAGATACACTTAGGCAAGGAGAAGAGCTTCATTTCTATGGTTTCTTGGAGCTTTCTTGTGGCCAAAAATCTGACCTTTAGCATCTAAGAAGGTATCAAATGATCCAACCCTTGAAACTTGTTATTTAAGAGTTAAATTGAGCTTAGAAGCTTGTAGCTTCTTGTGGGTAGTTTTTGTTTGGTTGTAAATCTTGTGAGTGGGCTCTATGAAATCCCACATTGGACTTGATGGGTTGTTATGATGATTTTATATGTTATTTGGGTTGTTTTAGTGCTAAACTAGTGGATTTAAGTTGAGAAAGTGGAAAGAAATCAAAGGAAAGTTTGAAAGTGAAAAGGGACGAATCTGCCCCTGGTTGTACCGAGCCTTTAGTTCGAAATTTTTGTGGTTACGTTGCCTTGATTTTGATGTATATATGTTGTGTAGGTTGTGTAGAAAGTTTCTACCAAAAATCACTTGATTTGGAGGGGTAAAAGTTGCATTTTCGAAATGTGTTCAAATCTGGAAAATGTGTCCAGTGGTGCTCTGGCAGCAAATTTTAATTGACCATAACTCTTTGCTCTGATGTTGAAATAGAGTGCCGTTTGTGGCATTTGAAACTAGAAACTTTCAGTTTTCCAAAGGTATAAAAACACCCCCGATTAGACCTGAGTGAACCGTACCAATTGTTCAAAGTTGCCTGTCCTGTTTCTTTGCTCTGCTAGAGAGCCAATGAGATGCTGGAACTCGTGGCTGAAATTTGAGTTAAGTATGGACAGAATCTTAAAACGATTTCTTCTGAGAAAATGTAGCCCTATGAGTCTAGTTTCTAAAGCCACCAAGAATTCTTAATTCCAAGTTGAATTGAGTGATTTATGGCCTAATTTCAGACCTGCGTTAGTGATAGAAAACCCTAGTTTTGGACTGGTCAATAGCTTATTTCGAATTGGGACTTGTTATTTCGAAACTTTTGGTGTTAATCACCTGCCAAATGTATCTTAAATGTTTCTTGAACCTTTGCTTCATAAATGAACCATATTTGAGATGATATCATTGGTCAAAGGTTTGAAAAGAGGAAAATGAAAGTCTAAGGCAGATTTGCCTTGGAAATTCTTGAAACTTTAGTGGACTTGTTAACTGACTTCCCGTATGAATTTTTGCTTGAAATTTGACAGAGAAATAGCCCTTATAGGGTAGTGTAATCATACCAAATTTGGTGCCATTCCAAGTCCATTTCGATGCCCAAATAGAATCCTGAAGTTTGTGACTCAAATCTGGAATTTTGCCTAGTGGACTTCATTTTTGTACCAACTTTGAGCTGCTATATCTTGGCATTCAAAACTCCAATTCTTGTTCTGTTTAAGGTGTTTTAAACTTAGATTGTAACTCTAATTGAGTTCCAAATTTGAGAGGCTAGTTCGCATTCTGTGAATTTTGCCGAATTTCCAAAGTTCACCAAAAACCAACCTTGAAACTGTCTTAGGAGTCCAAACAACCACTTGAAACCTAAATTTGAGTGACTTCTGTTTTGAATCATGGAAAAGTGACTTCTAGGAACTTTTAGTGCTTTGGAAGTAGTTTCCAACGGTACCAATTTTTCCAAATTTGGACTTACCGAGAGTGAGTTATGATTTTTCCAAAAATGTACCTCGAATCGGAAATTTTCAAACTTGACGGGAATTGAGTTGTTGAGACTCTTCCCTATCCTTCAATACTAATAGATCAATTTGGACCTATTTTCACAAAGGAAATTAGTTTTCCTTGTACTTTTAAACAACACCTTCGAATCTTGAATTTTGAGCAAGTTTAAGACTCATTTTCATGAGATTTCTTTAGATTGTACAAGTGTGCAATCTTCCTTGATAATTGGGGATTGTAAATGATAGTGTGTAATAGATACCTATTGTTTGCTCAGGCATTCAAGGGGACCTTCGAGAGGACCTCACAACGGATGCCTAAGTGCTTGAATCGTGCTTCTTACTCTCCTTTTTGACTAGGTGAGTGTCAAGTGCATGAATTGTTGATAAATGCTTTAATTGTTAATTGAGTACTGTGGAATTGTTGAGACGAGTGTGTACTTTACCTTACTCGTTCTCCCTTAAGTGTTACTACAATTAAATTGTGCTATGTGAATTGATATTCGAATTGTGTGAAGTGAATTGTTCTATGAATTAAGTGAAGTGTTGCTATTGTAAACCATATTTGTGTTGAGATGTCGAGTGGAGTGAACCTCCTCGACTTATGTGTATACTTGTGGGGATGCCCTCGTCCTCTCTTTCTTTTAATTATGCGATACTTGTTACATGAATACATATAATCGGAAATTGTTCATAAACATGTTTAACTCGTAAGTCATGTACGGAAGTATGTACCACGCCAATTTGGGTGGGAGGTACCTCTCATACCGTTTCAGTGCTATAATCGATTCCCTGAGTGATAGTATGTACCACACCGATTCGGGTGGGAGGTACCTCTCATATCGACTCAAAACCATAAACAATGATTGGTAATTGTACATGAATAGGTTTAACTCGTGAGCTCTGAACGGATAGCATGTACCACGCCAATTTGGGTGGGAGGTACCTCTCATACCGTCTCAGTGTTGTAATTGGTTCTCGGAGCGATAGCATGTACCACAGCGATTCGGATGGGAGGTACCTCTCATGTCGACTCAAAACTATAAACAAAATATAAGTCGATTGGAGCGATACCTCATCGACCACTGAGCGATAGTATGTACCACACCGATTCCGGTGGGAGGTACCTCTCATGTCGACTCAGAACCATAAACGTATAATCGATTCCCTAAGCGCGATAGCATGTACCACACCGATTCGGGTGGGAGGTACCTCTCATGTCGACTCAAAACCATAATTGGAAAAGTGAAATTCTATGGACTTGATCACCTACCCGGGTGACGGAATGTTATCATGAGAAAGCATTGGATTGAACTTTGGCAAAGCAAGTAGGAATTAGCTCTTGAGAGCTCCTGTATCCTCAGTGAATGTGTTCAATTGCAAATTGTGAATTTCTTGAATGTTACAGCTTTGTTTCTTGCTTAAATGATATTCTTATTTAAATTACGTGTTTTGCATGTTTTCTTGGCCTCACGAGCATTCGCTCACCCCATAGATTTGTTTTCCTTAACAGAAGTCGAAATGGAAAGAATTATGGAGAGGTCGACTTGATGGCCCTTTTGATTAGAATATTAATGTAATTGATTAGACTACTTTTAGGAGTCTGTATTTTAGGGAAAGTGATGTACTTTTGAAAACTTGAGTTGTAACACTTGAAAGTTTCTTTTAAGGAAGTGACTTTTCTTACTTCAACTGTCATTCTTTAGTCGATTATCTTAAGGTTGAATTGAAATTGTATCGAATCCTAGCGAGAGTTGGGCAGGCGTTCCTCGGATACCCTTAGGTTCGGCCTTGGGAGAAATGGGGGCGTCACATAGTCTACTATTAATCATCCTTAGTTCTCCAAGATTATTGTATTCTCGGACCGAATTTACCTTGAAAAACGTGCATTCACTATTTCTCGCTAAACGAGCCGCAGAAAATTAAATTCGCTAACGAAACATTTTAAAAATATAAATGAGACATTTTTCCATGTAAATGGATTTAAAATGAATAAAATAAATTATTCAGAGTAAACAGGTAAATAAATAATTAAATAAGCCAATAAAAAATAAAATAAAAGTAAGAAAAATAAAAATTCGGGTCCTCACATTTGCCATGAAGATAAGGTTGAAATTTGAAGTTAGAGAAAGGAATTTAAGGACAATTTGCTTGAAATTCTTGTTTGAGTTGGAAGTTTAGGATGGTTTTGACACATTTTGCTCAAGATACTTGCTAATATTTTTATCTTTACATGTATGTTGATCTTGAGCTTTCCACAAAGAGTTTTGATGAAGCAAATCTTATTCTTTAGATTGTTTAGATGCTGGATTTTTGCCATGAATCTGAGTAAGAAAAGTTATGATTTTTAAGGAAAAGTTGTCAAGTACTTGTTGGAAATTTTGCTAAGGTTAACCGAGAGGGCGAGAGAAAATTTCAACTTTATTTCTAGAATTTATATTTTGACATATTTTGGCTCAAGGCACTTGACAAGACTTTGATGTTTACATATATGTTGGATTTGAGCTAAAATAAAGAAATTTATGGGAAAGAAAATGATTTGTTCCAAAACATTTTATGCTCGAAATTTCTAGTTTTGAACCCCAAGAGTCTTGCCTCGTTTTCTTCAAACTTCGTGACAACAATCGACCTATTTTTACTCCATATTTTTCTTGAGTCAATGATCCATCATATACGTGATTTTTCACTTGATTTGAACAAGAAAACCTTGTGAATTTTGAAGGGAAATATGAGATATGTTTACTGAAAATTTGACAGCTTGAGTAGTGGTTTAAGAAATCAGGTTTAGTCGCTTTTAACCTTGGGTTCTGATGAAATTTTGATGCCTTATAACTTTTCACATGCTCTACTATATATGATCACAGGGTTCAAGAGAGGCCTAGGAGGCGAAGCTATGATTGAAATGTAAAGATTGTGATAAGTCGGCGAGTGTTCCAATTGCATGTTAAGACCATGTGATTTACTTGATTAATGCTTCAAATTTGCTGATTGAAATGTGACTTATTGTTTGAAATTGTTAGATATCTTGACTTGTTATTACAAAGGCAAGTATATACTTTATCGCATTCGAACTGCTAAACTTGCTTGACTTGACATTGAATAGGCGAGTGTGTATTTTATCACACTTGATCTAACTTGACTGAGCTCTTGTCATCCTATTTACAGACAAACTGATATACATGTGCATGATTTGAAAGTCAGTTGGAGATATTATCTCATTGACTATACTTGTGATTGGGATTCCAAA
This sequence comes from Coffea humblotiana, assembly GCA_023065735.1. Taxonomy (NCBI): domain Eukaryota; kingdom Viridiplantae; phylum Streptophyta; class Magnoliopsida; order Gentianales; family Rubiaceae; genus Coffea; species Coffea humblotiana. The sequence continues at coordinate 7,927,010 of CM041215.1, forward strand.
CCCCATCGACTAGTTAGTCAAATCGAACCAGCAAGGGGCTGGTTTAGGCGATTGACGAACCATGGGTCCTGTTGCTTGTTAACCCAATGGATGCATCCTCAGGAATCGGTATACTCGAATATTACAACCCACTTGTTTTGAGGTGTTTGGGTCCGATAGAGGGTTGATCGGTGGGCGAAAACTGGTATAAAGCAATGATCTATGGACATTATTTATTACTCGAGAGCTTGTCAGGCTTTTATGTGAATAAAAGATTTGAACAAGTCAGAGGAAAAATGAGGCTTGTCATCAATTATCAGCCCTTAAATCATTTCTTGGCCAATGACAAATTTCCTATTCCAAATGGGAGCATTCTATTCTCTCAAATTGCTAATGCAAAATGGTTTTCAAAGTTTGATTTAAAATCAAGATTTTGGCAATTAGGTATTTGTGTGACGACCCCACCTTCCCCTAGCGTGTAACCCAAGGATTAGTGAACTGTCTGTCTAACTCTCATCAGGACTCATTCACTCACAACAACTTCAGAAATAACATTAACTGCAAAGTAAGCACAAAATTCCCCAAGAAATATTGCATCTATCTAACTTTACAAAACATTTATACTTAGGTGCACAGCTAAATGGATAAAAATACAAGTAATTCAATCACCTCACCAAGTATAAATACAATGGCAATTACTTAAAATGGGGACTACAACTTTGGAGCTCACCATTCTTTGGATGCCGAATCAATAACACAATAATTCTTCAATATACCATGTACATGCTACAAATCATCCGAATACACAAGCCAAAGTACAAGCCAAAAGGGTAAGAATTTGAACAACTAGTACTATAATACAGTATCAGCCAAATACAAGTTTAAAATTCCTAATATAACTAGTACTATTCTTGTCTCTCTTATCCCCGCACCCTGTTAAGGAAAACAAAACTAAAGGATTAGTTAAAAGCCCAGTGAGATTCCAAGAAAGCATGTAGTCAAATTGGCAAAATATCTTACACATATATCAAAAACTTAGAATGAAGATAGTAAACAGTTACAAATAATGTCATGGACCGTTCACACATTCAGATAAGCACTTTAACACCAGCAAGAAAAGGATACGGTGGCTTTCGCCAGGTTTTACACAGAGCACCTAGGATTCAAATGTTGATACAGCTGATATGGTGCTCTTGCCAGATTTCAAGCGTAGTACTTAGTCCCGTAAAGTGTTTCACTTGCAGCCAGTTCCGCAGCAATATTTTCTAAGTTCATTGACATTCCATCAATGTTTGAGATATAGTAACAAGTCCAGTAGAGCACTACTTATCTCCAATCTCCATCCACCATTCAAACCTCCTACCGGACCCGAACGCCAAATAGAAATAGTGGTGGTAATATTCGAGTATACCCAAGTAAGAACAAGTATGGTCGATAAGATAACTCTCCAATCGACTTAATTAAGATAAAAGTACTAAGACGGGAATGAGAGGCACCTCCCACTCTGGATTAAGTGTGGTACATGCTGCCGTTCAGCACTAGGGCCGACGAGATAACTCTCCAATTGACTAAATCAAGATAAAAGTACTGAGATGGGATGAGAGACACCTCCCACTGTGATTGAGTGTGATATATACTACCGCTCAACACTTATAAGTCAAGCACAAGTACAAACACAAGTACAGGTTAATCAAATTCAAGCGAGTACAAGATCATTCAAGAAGGAAAGGACGAGTACGATAAAGTACACCTCGCCTCATCAAGTTCAGAATTCAATACATAACACGTGGTATCATTCAAATCAAAACATCAAGAAACATGCACTTGTCACTCACCAGTTTAAGCAAATAACGTCAAAAGTTTGCCCCCAAGTTATGCCCTTGATCACCAACAAATCTTAAGAACAACCAAAATAAAGTATTATGTTTTAACCATTCAAAACTTAGGTGAACCAAAGAAAATCCAAGTAACTACTAGTGCAATGATACAAATATGGTTTTGGAGTGAAAAGAGAACATTTAGATCCAAGAGACATGAGTAACCAAAAAATTCCTCATTCCAATCATAAAACCAAGCTCAAAATGGTTTAACAACTCCAACTTAAAGTTGAAAATGGTAGCAAGAACAACTTTAGAAAATAGAATTTTCTCCAATTTTGCATGATACTGTTTGAAAATTCGTTTCTCAAGTTTCTTAAGTACAAAATTTATAAACTTTATACCGTTAGAAAATAGATTCAAATGACTACAATTTTACAGAATACACATTTGTAAGATTTCGTTCATAAATCAGTCAAATTCCAGTCTGAAGTGCTGCTTCATTAGGTAGAAAAACATAGCAGGTGTGAAAATTCAGTCAACTTTGAAAAATCATAGATATTCATAGGAATTGAGAAAAATTCTAAAATTTTCACGGTCGAATGCACTCTGAATTTAGTTTTAAACGCAAAAGCGAAAATCAATTTGAATTTTTCTACACCAAAATATAACAGATTTTCTCAGACTGCTTAGAGTCTCCTGCGAAAAAATTTGCAGCAACACTTCCCCTTATTTTCTTAACTTTTCCATCCAAATTCAACACCAATATTCACAGCAATCCAATCTCAATCACAATCACAAGTTATAGGCTATAAAGTACACTTGTTTAAGGCCACAAAATCATCCAAAATAGCTAATTTAGCTAGCTCAAACCAACTACAACAAAGCTGAAATTTGAAACCCTAACCTAAAATTTTCAACTTCAAGCGGAAATTTCCACAATCAAGCCAAAGTAACATGTAAAAGCCAGAAAATTCACATGACAAAGCTACTAGATCATGGCCAATCTCAAAGCATCCTATCAAAGCTGAAATTTTTCAATCACTACTTAAATCATGAAATTTCTCATGAAAACTACCAAAATCATACCTTAAATCCACTCATAAGCAAGTAAATAAAGAAAAGAGAGCTTCTTGATATAGTTACCTTAATACCCTAAGAAGAAATGGAAACCAAGTGCTCCTCTCTCCCAAATCACTCCACCAAAGCCCTTAATGTTCCTTAAAAGTCAACTTTTATCGAATAAATTGCAAGATTAACGGTTAAAACTCAAGATTCAAGCAAGAAATGGTGATAGAAGATGAAGGTTTTCTCTCTCTTTTCCCTCTCCAATTTTCAGCCAAGAGAAGAAGATGATGGGTTGATTTTAGTCAAAGTTTGTTTTAGTAAAGTTAAGAAAGGTTGTGGTCAAAGTCAATGGTCCAAGGGTTTTGTGACAAATGTCCTTCCAAGGTTAATCTTCATCTCTTTTGTCTTCCAATTACTAAATATTTTGCCAACCTCTAATTATCTAATAACATCTTATAAAATCATATTCCTTTGTGCAAAACTCCACCTAATCATCAAAAATTTACCGTACAAACCACATTAGTGGGTCCCACTACTATAATGCACTACGAATTTAACATGCATTATCTTATACATGAAAAATGATTTAAAAACTTAACTTACTTATAAAAATATCTAGAAAATTAAGGCAATAAATTAAAGTAAAGAAAATGTATTCAAAGAAATAAAATAAAAGAAAATAAAAAAATTTTCGGATCCTCACAATTTGTATTGAGGATAGACACAAAACAAGTTTTTGTATTCCTAATCATCATTATCAGTGGAAGGTTATGCCTTTTCGTTTAAAAACTGCTCCTTCCTTGTTTCAAAAACCGATGATTAGAATTTTCGAACCTATCCTTAATACAACTTTAATATTTATTGATGATATTTTATTATTTTCAGAATCTTTTGAAGAACATATTAAGCTTTTGTATAAATTTTCTGAGATTGTAAATAGATATGGTATTATGCTTTCAGAAAAGAAAATGACCTTGTGTCAACAAAAAATAAGTTTTCTCGGAATGAAAATTTCTGAGGGTACTTGTACTCCTGAGCAACATGTTGGTGTTTCTATTCAGAGTTTTCTTGAAGAAAATCTTTCACAAAAACAAGTTCAACAATTCATCCCCCAAAAAAATCTTAGGAATTGTTGAACTATGTTCGAGACTTCATCCCCCAAGTCTCAAAACTAAGTCATCCTCTCACCAAGTTGCTAAGGAAAAACCCACCTCCATGGGGAACTTTTCTAACTCAAGCAGTAAAAAGTTTGAAAAAACTCTTACTGAACTTCCTAACATTCATATTCCTTCAACTGAACATCTTGTGCTTCAAACTAATGCTAGTGATAAGTTTTGAGGCACAGTTCTCATCAAAGAAATATCTCCTGAAAACAGAAGGAGTTGTGGTTTTGCTAGTGAAAGGTTTAAATCTTCTGAAATGCACTACCATTCTTCTTTCAAAGAAATTCTGGCAGTCAAGTATGGAATTGAGAAATTTGTGCTTTACCTTAGACCATGCCATTTCAAGATTGAGATGGACATGAGTTGTTTTCCAAAAATGCTCAATTTCAAGCAAAAAATGATTCCTCCCAATTACTCAGATGGTCAAACTGGTTTTCACAATTTTCTTATACTGTTCAGTATATCAAAGGGAAAAATAATATTATTGCTAATTTCTTCTCAAGAAATCCCCCTTCATCAACAATGATGTTTTCATATATTCCTCTCTCTGATTTATGTCCACCAGAAATCTTTGATATTCCTCAACCTTGGGAGAGGGAAAATCAAGAAAGAAATAGAACAAACCATGAACTAACTGTTTTCAGAGAATATGGTGGTTCTATTCTCAATCCATTTGAATTTAATCTAGGGTATTCGTTTGCTCATGTGTTTATTGCACAAACCCTAAGTTTTCTTCTACCTCTTTTATGGGTAATGTGGTATCTCTGTTATCAGTATCATAAACTGATGGAATTCCAAAGTCCGTTCTTTTCACAAATAAAAGACTTGGCTCAAAATCTTCAAAATTTCCTGCTATGGTTTAAACCCAAAGAATGGTGGAATAGTCTATTTTCTTCATACAATGGATATATGGTGCTACATTTTCATAGACCAGTGAATATCCAAGGACGGGAAATTCAGGTCCTACCGTTCAACTCAATTTACAAATATTTGCCATGTTCAATCCAAGAAGATAAAGTGAATTATTCTTAGGCTCAAAGATACATTTTCCAAGCAAATGGTGTGGTTCTTCCAGAAATTTGGCCAGGAGAACATGGATCATGGAATTATGGATCATCTCATCCACATCAGTTAGCAGTCCAAAAAGCAAAGAAAAGACTATGAACAAATGATAAATGCTAATTTTATGCAGGATTCTCAGCCCGAAGAAAATACTATTTCTTCCTCAAGAAGAAGACGAATCAGAAGTGAGAGTCAAAAACAAGCCAACAAAAGAAGAAACAGAAGAGCCCATGAAGACTGGATCGAAAGGATGAACATTACAGATCCAAGTAGTAATCCTTCAGATACTCCAGATTCCTCAGGACTATTGAAGAAAATATGTATGTTTTGGTCATTGTATTTTCAATAGAGGTCATGTGAGAACCCTCACTTTAAAACACAATTCTCCTAAACTACATGTCTTGCCCTAAGATTTAAATCACTTATAATATGTCCTTGCAATGCATTCTATATGCATTATAACATTTTCCGTGCATTGCATTTCATTATCTTTACTTGAATTAAAATATTTCCTTGACTTGGTATTATTTTATTTCACCACATATACTTTGACCAAATATCTTTTATTGTGGTTGGGACATTATATGATAGTTTAGAGGTGTTAAATAGGTATTGGAACATTTGGAAGGTTGAAACTTCCTTAGTCAAAGATTAGAGGAAGAAAGGGTTAAGATTGGGCCATGTGGCCAAACCCTAACCACACATCTTGTTTGACCAAAGGATTGGAGGAAATTTAAACCAACTTTGCTTCATTATTTCTCCTTATGGCCGAACCTCCTTAAGCTTACAAAGGAAGAGAGAAAACTCCATTTTTCTTGCTTTCTAACACTAGCTTAAACTTGATCAAAAATCAAAAGAAAAAGAGATTGAGTTAGTGGAGTGAACAACCTTCAACCTTAGTGTGTGTCTCAAGCTTGGAGCTTTGGTTTGGTGGTTTGTTTTGGTGATTCAAGCTTCACATAAGAGAGGTACATGACCCTTAAATCCTAGATTTCTTGTGTTATATCATGTGTTTTAAGTTTTGATGGTAAACTAGAAGTTGTTTGGATGATGTTTGTGGTGAAACTTCTTGAACTAAACAAGTGGTAGTAGGGTTGGTTGTCTTGCATACCATGTGTTTGATGAAATGTTTGAGCTTTGTTTATGGTTTTTCTTGAAGTATTAACATGTTTTGGACCCTTTTGAGTTAGAGATAACACTTGATATGTTGTATAAGTGAAAAACAATGATAGGATGAAGGTTGGTGTTACATGAGAGCTAGTGGACTGTTTTCTTTCTCTTGACTGACCGGTTTTGTAGGGGAGGTTTTGTGACGACCCCACCTCCCCCTAGGGCTCACCCTAGGGTTTGGCGAGTCGCCTGCCCAGCTCTCGCCAGGACTCACTCACTAGGGCTCGAGAAAGAAAACGTACATCCATTTCTAGTAAATACCGCAACAAGTTCAAACTTAATATATATACATTGATGTTCAAATCCAGATACAAGACTCTACACACCTTAATTTAAACAACTCGAGTACAACAAACTCTAGTCAGGTGCTAGCGCGAGTACAACTTCAAAATTTAAAACATCTAGACTACGCTAGTCTGTATAACTCTCGCGCCACGCTCGTACCCCCTGTAAGGAAAACAAAACTAACGGAGTGAGCTAAAGTTCAGTGAGGTTCCAAATATCAAATTTTTCATCAAAGAACGTAGAAATAGCACAATAGCGAAATAGCAAGCAAAACAAGCCAAGAAAATGAGTAATAACACTTTATATAGCCAAAGATAAATATTCCGTATTTCACATATAAGGATACAATTGCTTATATAACGGCTCCACCATAGCTTGATCGATTAGTAGTTGACACTCCGTCAACTTTCAAGTAAGGTAACCAATCCAGTAGAACACCACTTAACTCCAATCTCCGTCCACCGATCAAACCCCTTACCGGGCCCGAACTCCCACAATAAACACTGGTGGTAATACTCGAGTATACCGATTAGTCGAGGAGGTAACACTCCACTCGACATCACTAACTACCCAGGGTTTGTTATCTAATCGACCAGACCCTTGCCGGCTCGACTCGATTAACTAGCCACAGGGTTCTGGAATTCCAGATAAATCACAATTCATATGCACGTATATCATTTAAATGGAAATCACAGATCGAGAACAAGTCATATTAGGGCAAGTGCGGTAAAGTACACGCTTGCCCTCTCAATCCATTCATATAACATGTAAACATCTCATTCAAGTATTAAATACAAGTATCAAGTGCAATTAGGTATTTGGAAGCACTCACCAAAGATGCAGTTCTTTTAGTGATCACGTCCAGGTAATATCCTGGCTTGGAGTCCAAATCTGCGATAAAATATCGTTTAAGAGATTTGAAAATCGATTAAGGTTCGAAACTTAGACGTTTCGTTTAACGAGAATCAAGAAACTGAAATTCATTTGGGAGCATATACGTAAAACTCTTGCTCGCTATACACATTGTGAAACTTGGTAGAAATTCTACTTTGAAATACCATTTAAATCGAAAGAACGAGGAAAAGATATTCTATTAGGTGTAAATTTCATTTTTCCAAGGGTACACGTTTTGGCCGAATTTCAACTTATATACCTCCACAAAAAGGAACTCGAATAACCTAGGCAAATCGAGTTAGATTCATCCTCAAGCTTTAGTCAAGGCGAGCGTAGTTCTACTTAACCTTCGCGTGCCAATTTGGGCGGCACGCCCTTTGTGTTTACCAATTTTTCCAGCCATTTATGGCTTCTTTCTTTCCTTAATTCAGCCCCACAATAATACAGAAGTAATGATACTAACATAGCCCTTCCAATAAGCTCCAAAATCACCCAAATACAATACAAGTGCAATAGTATAATCGGAAATCAATTTTGAAGACACAAACTGAACGGCAGATTTGATATCCCGTAGCATTTTAGTCATAACTGGAGCTACGTTTATCGAATCAGGGTGAATCATATACCGTTTCGAAGCTAAGACAGAGGGGAACAACGTTCATGAAGGCCACTTAACCTAATTTATAATTTATCTAAGTCGAATTGCAATTCCAAGATCCAAAAGTTCGTAATCAGTCTAGTTGTTCAGCACTGACTTTAACCGGCGATAACTCAGGCTACACAACTCCGTTTGGGGTGTTTTTCAGAGGCGTTGGAAAGATAAAATACAGGGATACAAGTTTTGTGTTTTGGCCAAAAGCTAATTGGATGTGAATCAGGGTGAAAAACCCAACCCAAACTGGTGAATTCACAAAACTGTGTACGAATTGCAGCTTGGGGCAGTAAGGGTATTTCGGTCATTTCACATCCTACCGTACTCCGATTAAGCTGAAAATTTTACAGGAAGCTATAAAACATCATTTCCTACAACTTTCATGTTTTGAGTTAAGCCTTAATTCGGCCTCCATCATGGCCGAATAAAACTGGGCAGAACAGGGCATCATGGAACTTCAAATCTGAAATTTTATGAATTCATTGTGCAACCTTCACTTTTCTAACTGGAATCATTACTTCAACCCCCAAAACAAGATTATAAACACCATATACCATCTAAATAATAGGATTTATGATTGGAAAAACTCCAAAAACCCTAACTCAAATAAAGACCCTAAACTCAAACAAGAACCACCATAAGGCTCAAAACCATGGGAATAACTAATCATTAGCCACAAATATAGGTTGTTCTACAAAATTAGGCAAGGGTAGAGAAGCAATAAAAGAAGAGAGCTTTAATACCTCTTTAAGATGCTTACAAGTGCAAATCCTTCACCTTTCCTTTCAAAATTTTGCCACACAAAGCCTTTAATCTTCCCTAAAGAGCAATTTATATGGAGTAGTTTGCAAAATTTCTGGTTGGAGTTCAAGATTGAAGCAAGAAAGGATGGTGCAAGATGAAGTCTTTCCTCTCTTCTCTCTCCCTCAAGAATCGGCCAAGCAAGGGTTAAAATGCAGAAAATTGGGTCAAATGTGTGTTTTAGGAAAGTAAAACAAGTTGGTCAAAGTCCAACTTCCAAAGGTGTGATGACACTTGTTTTTTCTTTCTAGATTTTTCTCTCATTTCTTTTGGTCAAATGTTGTGGCTGATTTTGAGAGATATTTTTAGGGTTAATTATCTGAAATAAAGTGAGAAGATTAAGGTAGTAAAGTTAGTGTTCAAGTGGTGTACTCACTCGGTAACAAACGGTGCACGTCGGTTCAAGCCGATTTTCCTTAACTCGCGCGTACTAGGTTTTAACTTCTAATTCACTAACTTATTATTATCACTTCTAATCACACATTTAATATCATCTAGAATGTACTCTTAATCACTAAATCTAGTATACGCTTCGTACCGATTACTCACACCACAAAAACAAAACGTAAAAACCCTAGTTTGTCGTAACGGTGAAAGTAAAACGAAAACCCTTGTTCTAAGATTATTTGTGGCTATTTGGGAAGTGAGTGTGTAGTAAACCTATTGTAAAGTAATAATTTGCAAATTAAAGGGAATTTGAAGAAAAATATAAGGGATTTTACGCGTCCTCACACTCTTCCCCCTTAAGAGAATTTCGCCCTCGAAATTCGTACCTTTTGTAAACAGGTCTGGATACTTTTCTTGCATGTCTTTCTCTAGCTCCCAGGTTGCTTCCTCCACTTCATGGTGTTTCCATAGAACCTTCACTAATGGAATCTGCTTGTTTCTCAAGTCCTTCACCTTTCTATCCAGTACTCGAATGGGTCGTTCCTCATAGGTTAATGACTCGTCTAGTTGAATATCTTCTGCTGGCAAAATGTGAGTCGGATCCGGATGATACTTCTTAAGCAAAGAAACGTGAAAAACATCATGGATCCGAGACATACTAGCTGGTAACTCCAGTCGATAAGCCACCTTCCCTATTCGCTGGAGTATACTGAAAGGTCCTATGTATCTCGGTTGCAACTTTTTCCCTTTTCCAGCTTTAAGTTTTCCTTTTAATGGAGTAATCCTAAGGAACACTTTGTCTCCTATTTCAAACTCCAAATCCTTCCTCCGATGATCGGCATAGCTCTTTTGTCGGCTTTGGGCCGTTTGAAGCCTTTGACGAATCACCTTTACCCTTTCGTAGGCTTCCTCAACCCATGGTATTGTAGCCGGATCTATGATCTTCCTCTCTCCTACCTCATCCCAATGGATTGGCGATCGACACCTTCGTCCATACAATGCTTCATAGGGGGCCATTTGGAGAGACGAGTGGTAACTATTATTATACGCGAATTCAACCAGGGTTAAGTATTGGCTCCAACTTCCTCCGAAATCTACTATACAGGCTCTCAGCATATCCTCAAGAGTTTGAATGGTCCTCTCAGATTGTCCATCAGTTTGGGGATGATACGCTGTACTATAGCTCAACTTAGTTCCTAGAGCCTCTTGCAGTTTCTGCCAGAATCGAGAGACAAATCGGGGGTCTCGATCGGATACAATACTCACTGGTACCCCATGTAGTCTCACCACTTCATCCATATAGAGTTGGGCAAGTTTCTCCAAAGAATATTTCATATTAACTGGTAGAAAGTGTGCGGTCTTAGTTAAGCGGTCTACTATTACCCAGACCGCATCATGCCCTTTTTGAGTTCGTGGTAATCCTGATACGAAATCCATCGTTATATGCTCCCACTTCCATTCAGGGATCTCTAAAGGCTGCAACAGACCCGACGGTTTTTGATGCTCAGCTTTCACTTGTTGGCATGTAAGACACTTTTGTACAAATTGGGCAATCTCCGCCTTCATATTCTCCCACCAATACAGACTTTTGAGATCCTGGTACATTTTACCACTACCTGGATGCACGTGTACCTAGAACGGTGAGATTCCTTCAAAATCTCCTGTCTCAGTTCTTCATTCTTAGGTACCACAACGCGATTTCGAAACTTTAAAACCCATCAGGCCCTAGGTTGAAATCAGGCAATTCTCCCTTCTTTACTCGTTCCACCCACTTTTGCACCGTTGGGTCTTCCATTTGACCCTCTTTGATCCGATCCAATAGTGTCGATTTCACCTCAATATTCCCAAAAATAACTTTCGTGGCTCCAAACGAGGGTTCCATTCGCACACATCCTCCAACAAGCTCCACTCTCCTACCATTAAACTTGCTAATTGACCTTTCGACTTAGAGCGTCTGCTACGACGTTGGCCTTTCCTGGATGGTAATTAATCGTACAATCGTAGTCTTCTAAGAACTCCACCCACCGACGTTGTCTTAGATTCAGCTCCTTCTGGGAAAATAAGTACTTAAGCTCTTATGATCCGTGTATACCTCAAATGTTACCCCGTATAAATAATGCCGCCATTTCTTCAAAGCAAACACAACAGCTGCAAGCTCTAAGTCATGGGTTGGATAGTTTTGCTCATGAGATTTTAACTTCCGAGATGCGTAGGCAATCACATTCTTATTCTGCATTAAAACACACCCTAACCCTTCTCGCGAAGCATCAGTATAAACCGTATAACTATCCTTCCCGTTGGGCAAAGCTAATACTGGAGCCATGGTCAATTGTTTCTTAAGTTCTTGGAAACCACTCTCGCACTTAGCATCCCAAATATACTTTCCTTGTTTCTTTGTCAAGTTAGTTAGGGGTCCCGCAATTCTCGAGAAATTCTTGATAAACCGGCGGTAGTACCCCGCTAGACCCAAAAAACTTCGCACCTCAGTAGGGTTCTCCGGCCGTTTCCATTAGCTTACAGCTTCACTTTTGGCCGGGTCTACAGTGAGTCCATCTTTGAAATTATATGACCTAAGAATGCCACTTTCTCCAACCAAAATTCACACTTGCTATATTTAGCAAACAACTGGTGCTCTTTTAGGGTTTGTAATACTATTCTCAAGTGTTGTTCATGCTCTTCCCTTGTCTTCGAATACACCAGGATATCGTCAATGAACACTACTACGAACTTGTCCAAATAGGGTTTAAACACTCGATGCATTAGATCCATGAATGCCGCTGGGGCATTGGTTAAACCAAAAGGCATTACCGCAAACTCGAAATGCCCGTATCGAGTGTTAAAGGCCGTTTTTGGCACATCCTCCTTTCTAATTCTCAATTGATAATACCCTTGTCGAAGATCCAACTTAGAAAACACCACAGCCCCTTGTAATTGATCAAACAACTCGTCGATGTGGGGCAAAGGATATTTATTCTTAATAGTTACTGCATTCAATCCCCGATAATCAATGCATAATCTTAAACTCCCGTCCTTCTTTTTAACAAATAGCACTGGAGCGCCCCACGGTGATTCGCTCTCATGTATGAATCCCCGCTCTAACAGGTCTTGCAATTGAAATTTTAATTCCTTAAGTTCAGCGGGTGCCATTCGATAAGGGTTTTTGAAATGGAGCAGTTCCAGGTGCTAGGTCACCTTAAACTCAATTTCTCGTTCGGTGGCAATGATACCAACTCATCTGGGAACACATCCGGATACTCATTGATTACCGGCATATCTCTAGTTTTATCTTTTCTCCTGGGGTGTTAACTAGAAAAGCTAGGTAACCCCGTGCCCCATGATTAAGCAATTTCCTAGCCCTTATCCCCGAAATGAGAGCAGATGAGGCTAACATACCCCTCACGTTTAATTTGAGAGTTGCCTCACCTGGTACACAAAACTCGACCACCTTCATCCTACAATCTACCCGAGCATGATAATGAACTAGCCAATCCATGCCTAGAATAACATCGTACCCCTTAATGGCTAGACTTATAAGGTCAACTACTAACTTTCGCTCACCAACCCATATATCACAGTTCTATACACCTCATTCGCAAGTAAAATTTGATTACCTGTAGGTGTTCTTACTTCTAAGTCATATGGTAACTTTTCAGCTTTCACATCAATTCCAAGCATAAAGGTGGGGCTAACAAAAGAATGGGTGGCACCAGGTCTATCAAAATTTTGGCTAAATGATGGAAAACAGGAATCGTACCTTCCACTACCTCCGTCGGCTCAGGTAGCGATTGCTGGTCCAACGAGTACACTGCTAGCTGGCACCCTCGACCTGGTTCCTCCTACATTGGTCGGTTTCGGGTTTGATTTGCCAGCCGACTGAGTATCGCTGATTAGTGGGCAATTCGCAATCTGGTGCTCTGTACTCCCACACCTTAAAGCACTTCCGAGCTTTTCTCCAACAATATCCTCGGTATGGTTTGATTTCCCACAGTATCCACACGATACTCGGGGAGCGGATGTTGACCTCCCTGGGAAACACCTCTCCCCTGTACTCTGGCCACTTTGGCCTCCCCTCTGAGTACCTCCCTCGACGTACCTGTAAATCTTCCACCTCCAGCTCCACGACCGGTTTTAGAGAGTGGCATGTTTCGATCACTCTGTGCCGGCCCCTGATGTCCACCAGGCCCCCCTCTCCGTTTTGCGTGAAAATTTCTTACTTGTGCCCTGGCAAATCTCGATTCCTTTTGGGCCTTCTCCCAAAAACTTTCCGTGAAAGTTTTAAATTTGGCCGCCGCTAAGGCCTCCTGTATCTCTACATTGAGCCCCTGCATAAACCTCCTTTACCCGCCTTTGCTCCGTGGCTATCAATTCGGGAGCAAATTTGGATAATTTCGTAAACTGGGTCTCATACTCGGATACACTTAAGGTCCCCTGACGGAGTTTAATGAAATTGTCCTCTCTCTTCTCCTAGACGATAGGTGGGCAGATATTTTTCATTAATTCCCGCACAAATGTTTCAACGCAAGGTCCATGCAGTTCCCTCTCTCTCCCACTTGGCTCTAACTACATTCCACCAAAGCCCTGGCTGGACCCTCAAACTGAAAAGTAGCAAATTGCACTTGTCTATCCTCCGCATAGTTTAAAGCGGCAAATATATTGATCAGGGTTCTAACCATCTCTCCGCTCCCTCAGGGTCCGGTCCTCCCAAGAATTTAGGAGGAGAGAACTTTTGGAATCTTTCTAAAGCCCTATCTTGCCCCATTTCAGGAATCTCTAGGTTGATTCACTGGGGCTTGACCTTGTTGCGCTACTAAACGAGCCAAGGATTATTGGTCATCTGTTGAATTGGCAGTGGCCACCTGATGCCCCCCTTCCGCTCGGGGTCCAGGTTGCGGTCCAACAGTTTCCTCCCTTTCCCCTCTCGGTTCGTGCACTGGTTCTTGTGCCCGTCTACCCCCACGGCCCACGATTAGGGCCACGCCCTCGAGTAGCTCCCTGGTCCTGGCTTCTTCTACCTTCCATAGTTCTCGACTAACCAACCAGATGAATATAAACAAAGTAAGGTATGGCTCAAATAAGACGTGTTCAAAACATAAAGCAAAAGCAAGAAAACACATTCGAAATAAACATTTCCTTTATATACATAGCAAAATAAAGTCATATAACAAGTTAGCAAGTACTATACATGTCAATCTAGTTAACAACTGCAATTCCCAACAAGTTAACAAACACTGATCAGATTAGGGCAGAAAAATTCCCAATAAATCAGAAATCTAACCAACTCTCCACTAATCCACAAAATCATCCATTAATCATGTTAGCAAGCCACCATAGGCCACTAATTTGCAACTATTGGAAACAAAAAGGATGTTCTTAGCAACCTTACCTTCAAACCTCAAAGAAAGTTGGTAGCTTAGACTTCCTCCTCCCAAAACAACTCCACCAAGGCCTTCAATTTCCCTTAGCTAGCACTTGTATGGAATAGATTTCAATTTGGTCGGTTTAAAACTCAAGATTTGGCCAAGATTAGAAGCTAGAAATGGAAGAGGTTTTTCCTTGTTTTTTCTCTTCATAAGGTTCGGCCAAGACAAGGGAAGAAATGAGGGAATTTTGGTCAAATTTTGGTTTTGGTAAAGGTGAGAAAGTTAGGCAAGTTTCCTCCAATCGGTTGGCGACACGTGGCGTCCTTTAGGTTTTAAGCTTATCTTCCCACTTCCAATAATTAGTCTACCTAATTAACCTCTAATCATCTCCTAGCACCTTGGAAAATAATGTCACTTAATATTTCATCACTTAATCGGCAAAATTATATCGCACTAGCGGGCCCCACATCGAACAAATGCACTTCAAGTTACGCACACTAACTTGTACTAGGAAAATGATTTAAAATTGTACTTACTTGTAAAATGTACAAAAAATTTAATATTTTCAAAGGATAGTATAAAATATAGGCAAAGAAATAAAATAATACTTGAAAATGTGAAAATTTTCGGTTTCTCACATAGGAATTGTAAAGTGCAAGTTGGAAAACGTAAGTTAGTGATTGATCTGATAGGCTTAACGATGAAGGGAATAACCTTGTCCTAAGTGTGAATTTCGAGGGCGAAATTCTTTTAAGGAGGGGAGGATGTGGAGGACTCGAAAATTTTCTTCTTTCTATCAAATATTATTGATTTATTTACATATTTATTCACCTGTTTCCTCCAAATAATTTATTTCAATCATTTTTAAAATCGATTTATACGAAACAATGTCTCACTTATATTTTTAAAACGTCCCGTTAGCAAATTTAATTTCGAAGGTTCGTTTAAGTGAGAAATAATGAGTACATGTGTTTTGAGGTGATATTCTATTCGAGAGTATAATTATCTTAGGGAAATTAAGAATGATCAATAGTAGATTAAGAAAAGTTAACTGAGAAATTAAAGGTGAATGGGTTCTAATTAAGTGGCATACCGCTCGCGCATCTATAGCTTTCCCAAAAGACGCGCTGAGGCAAGTTTATTGGAGATTTGAGAAAAATAATACTAGACTCATGTGAGGACCTGCAAATCTATTTGTTTTAAATTCTTATTACTAGCTTATTTAAATATTCAATTGCCCGTTTACTGCGAATGTTATTTTCTAACCTTTTTAGACCTAATTACATGGATCTATAACTTAGTTATATTTGTAAAGTAACTTGTTTCAAAATTTAATTTTTGGAAGCTCATTAAGTGTAAATAGTGAATGCGCGTTTGGAAATAATAATCGATTCGAGAATACAATAAACTTGAAAAAATTGGAGACTTGTACATTAGTCCTAAAGTGGTTAATTTTAAGTTTAAATACTCGAGTGATAGTTAGTTATACTATCGTTATAAGAATTTCTTAGAAATTTCGCCTTATCGCGCACAAATCGGAAGTTCGCGTTTTCGCGCGCGCGACTAATTGGAGGACTTTAGAAATTATTTCTAGACTATTAAGAGTGGATAATATTAGTATGAATATAAGTGCATTAGAGATTTAGTACACAAGTGAAACGAACTCGAGAGGAATCGAGCACGAAACGCGCGCGTGCGCGCACCACGCGAGAGTTGACTTTTGAGGCACCTTTTGGCCAACAACTTAAACTTGCTCTAGAAGCTTTCCATCAGCCACAACTCTTTCATTTTTCCCTCTAAACAGCCGTGCAACACCAAGGAAGAAGGAGGAAAAATTTCTTTATCTTATCTCACTCAATCTTGCTCCAAATCACTTCAAACTTTCACCCCACCTTGCAAATAACTTGAAGATTCAATTGAGCTAGGAGAGGGCTTCATTCTCACGGTTTTTCTTGGAGTTCAAAGGGCCAAAATTTATTTTTTAGTCATCCAAAGAGGTAACCAACGATCAACCCCTTGAATCTTCGATTATATACGTTAGATTGCACTTATACGGTAGTAGATTCATATGGGTAGTCTTGGATTGTTGTAGATCTTGTGAGTGGGCTCTATGAAATCCCACATTGGATTTTTTGGGCTGTTATGATGATTATATACGTTATTTGTGTTGAATTTAGTGTTTAATCTAGTGAAAATAAGTTGTATTGTGGAAGAAAGTTCAAAGGAAATGAAATGAGATTTTGGACAGTTCTGCCCTTGTGATTGCCGAGCCCCTTTAGTGTGATTTTTGTGGATATAATGGCTTAGTTATGATTTTTATATGTTGTATGACATGTGTAGAAAGTTTCATCAAAAAATTCCATGAATTGGTTGGCTAAATGTTGAAATTTCGTAAGGTAGCAAACCTGGAAAATTTTCACGTCACTGCCCTGGCAGTGTTCTTGTTTCGGCCATATCTTTTTTCTCCGATGTCAAAATTATGTGGCATTTACGGAACTAGAAACTAGACATTCCCAGATTTCCAACGGTATAAAATGCATGTTCTGATTCCACCCGAGTGATCCATACCAACCATCTGAACCTGACTGTCCTGTTTCACGTTTTCACAGAGAGCTCTGTTCTGAGCAGCAATTTAATGCTCAAATGTGAGCTAGTGGTGGACTTATTTTGAAAATGATTTCTTCTAAGAAATTGTAGCCTTATGAATCTAGTTTTCAACTCCACTGACCACGCTCAATTCCGAGTTGAATTGAGTGAGTTGTGGCCAAAGTTTGAAACTGACTCAGAGATCAAACACCCTCTTTTTGGCTAGTTGACGCCTTCACTTTGTTTTGGGACTTGTTATTTCGAATTTCTTTGTGTTGATCACCTACCAAATTCATCTTTGATGTATCTTACACCTTTTCTTCATAAATGAATGATGTTTGAGGATTTTCATTGGCCGAATGTTTGGAAAAGAGAAAAACCAAAGCACAAGGCAGATTGCCTTGGAAATTTTGGAAACTTTAGTGGCTTTGTTCACTAGCTTCCCGAATGAAGTTTTCCATGAAATTTGATAGAGGGGTAGCCCTAATATGGTAGTATAATACTACCAAATTTTGTGCCATTCCGAATTCATTTCGATGCTCAAACAAAGACCCAAAGTTCATGACTTCAACCTGGAAAATTGCTCAATTGCTTCAATTTTTCAGCAACTTTTGAGCTGCTATATCTTGGTGTTCAAAAACTCCGATTCTTGTTCCGTTTGTTGGATTTTAAACCTTGTTTTCAAATCTAATTGAGTTCCAAATTTCAGTGGTTAGATCAAATTCTGTGATTTTTTCCGAATTTTCAAAGTTGGCGAAAACCAACCCCAAAACTGTTTTGCAAGCTTAAAACAGAAACGTTGATCTAATCTTTGAATATCTTCCATTTGGAATCATGGAAAAATGTCTTCTAGGAATGTTTAGTACTTTGGAAGAAGTTTCCAACGGTACCAAGATTTCCAATTTTGGACTTACGGAGAGTGAGTTATGATTTTTACAAAAGTACACCTCAAATCTGAAAATTTCCAAACTTGAAGGGAAGTGAGTTTTCGAGACCCTTCCCTATCCTTCGACACTACTGACCATTTTGGACTTTTTTTCAAGAAAGAAAACTAGTTTCTCCTTGTGTGTCTAAACACCACTTTTGAACCTTGAAATTGAGCAAGTTAAGGCTCATTTTCGTAAGATTTCTCTTGATTGCACAAGTGTGCAACCTTTTGCGATAATTGGAGTTTATAAGTAGTGGTTCATTATTAATTGCTCAGGTACCCACGAGGACCTTCAAGAGGATCCCACGGTGAACGCTTGAACCTCTAGGGACGTTTCTACTTGGATTACTTGGTGAGTGTCAAGTGCATGATTAGTTGAAACTATATGCATTCGATACATGCTTACTTGTTATCCATGAAATGAGATTTTGAAAATGGAGCCGAGTGTGTACTTTATCGCACTCGTTCTCATTTGAAACGAATAACTCATGCTTGAAATTATCAAATGTTTGGATATGTCAAATGCTTGAATGATATGAATTTGTATGCTATGGTTGCATAAGTCGTTGGAGTGAATCTCCTCGACACCCAAATGAACATGGGGGACGCCCAAATCTCACTGGCTAATCTTGGACTCGAGCCGGCATAGGCTTGGTCGGGCTCCTTGGCGAACCATGAGAAAACAAAAGCTTGACCTAATGAGAGGTCTTGCTTGGCATACTCGAAGCAGTATCGCCCAAAACAAACGACAGGCGGGCCCGATACAGGGGTATGTAAGGTGAAAGGGGACATGATAAGTGAAGTTCTACAGACAAAACCTACCCGATTGACGGAGTGTCAATTCGCGGAGGTTCTGGATCGCGCAAGTGGAAAATAGCTCCTGAGAGCTCCTATATCCTTGAATTGTTTCTGTTTACATATTATTGCTCGAATTGCAAATTTCTCGCATACTACTACTTTATCGTTAAATGGGATTGTTATTTGGACAATGTGCTTGCATGTGTGTTTCTTGGTCTCACGAACGTTTTTGCTCACCCTTTAGATTTGTTTTCCTTAACAGGAATGGATTGGAGTGAACTCGAAGAAAACCCCCTTGTGATGTACTTTTGTATTAGGGTTTTAATGTACTTGGCTAGACTCGAGATTTTTGTATAAATTGGGATTGGATGTAAATTTTTGGAATCGAATGTAAGATTTGGATGATTGATGCATTTTGTACTCATGGTGTATTATCGAATATTGGTTATGGAAGCGACTTTCTTCATTAGACTTGTACTGTTGGTTATTTATAGTTAAGCTTGAATTGTTTTCCCTTGAGTCCTAGCGAAAGCTAGGCAGGCGTCCCGCAGATACCCTTTGGTTCGCCTTAGGGAGAAATGGGGGCGTCACAAAGTCAAACTAGGCCATTCGGCTAGCAAAAATTAGGGTTTTCCAGCTTTGGTACAGTTCAGGAATTGGGCTATATCTCGCTCAATACAACTTGAAATTGAGCGTGGTCAGTGGAGTTGGAAACTAGATTCACAGATATACATTTAATCAGGAGAAATCGTTCTGAAATTCAGTTCACAAATGAGAGAAATTAGAGCTACAAGTTGCAACTTCTAACTCCTTTTCAGTTGGGCTAACAGAACAGGGCAGCTGACTTTGATCAATCACTACTGATGACTCAGTTCGAATTAGAAGGTACATGATACATCATTAGAAAACTACAGATGTCTAGTTTTGAATTCCACTGACAACACTCAATTCTAACGTCTGAGCAGAGAGTTATGTTTGTTCAAAGAACACTGCCAGAGGACCACTGTTACAACAAATTTGCAGATTGGTTCTTGCCAAAATTCAATTTTTATCCAACCAATTCAACTAATTTTTGATAGAAATTTTCTACACACACTATATAACATATCTACATCAGTTTCAAGGTCATTGAGCAACAAAAATTTGAACCAAAAGCTTTGTGAAAAATAGGGCAGATTTCGGCCAAGCTTCCTATGCAATTTCCTTCGGTTTTCTTTTCACTTTTCTAACGAATCTCATCTTGTTTATCACGTAACTAACACAAACAACACTTATTATAATCATATTAGTTTCTATACCATCAAGGTCGGATTTCATAGAGCCCACTCCAGTCATTTAAATCCATACAACAACAATAACAATGAAACTACAAGCTTCCTAGCAAAGATCAACCCACTAAAGTCAAGGTTAGATAGTTGGATGATTACCTCCTACTCCTTTGAGTGAAATCAGAAATTTTGCACCTCCAAGACCCAAGAAAAACCGTGAGAATGATGCCTCCCTTCTAACTTAAGTGGATCTCCCAAGAAATTTTGAGGTTGGATGCAAAATTTAAGGTGATTTGGAGTAGTATTTGGAGTGAAATGGTGAGGAGTTCTCCTTCTTCTTCCTTGCTTGGGGTGGCCGGCTGCTATGGTGAGTGAGAGAGAGAGAATGCTGATCAATGAGGCTTCTTGAGGAAGCTTAAGAATTTGTGGTTAAAATTCCTTCAAAGGTCAACTCTTAATAGTGCGCGCGTTTTGTGTCCGTTTTTCTCTCGGGTTTGTTTCATGTGTTGACTAAACCTCTAATGTACTTCTTTTAACATTATAATTATTCACTCTTAGTAGTCTAGTAAATCTCTTAAATCTCCAATTAACTGCTCCGGTTCGATATACGCGAAATTTCAATTCGCGCGCGATAAAAGGAAATCATGTAACCATGATATAATTAACTATCTCTAGGGTAATTAATTATAAAAATGACTATTTTAGAAATAAAACATGAGTTCTCACCAATATTAATTCCCCAAGTCTCCAATTCGTCGTGCGATATGACTTTCGAGAAATTATTGACGTATGCGTAATAAACCTTTAGTTAACTTAATCACATCTAATCTCTCAATTAACTCTTCTTAGTCCACTATTGATCATCCTTAATTCTCCAAAATCATTGCACTCTCAGATCGACTATCATCTCGAAGATGTGTATTTTTATTCCTTAATAAACGAGCCTTCGAAAATTTAAATTTGTTAACGAGCCATTTTAAAAGTATAAATAAGACATGGTTCCATAAAAAAATGAATTTAAAATGGTTGAAGTAAATTATTCGGAGAAAACGGGTGAATAAATATTTAAATAAGCCAGTAATATGAAATAAATTGAGAAAATTTTCGGGTCCTCACATTTTGTGTGTTGCATTTTGAGCTCCAATGATACTAGGTGACTTAATCCCCTGTATATGAACACTAGAAGGTTGAATTGGGTGAATTTGAGCCAAAACAAGTGAAGTTGGCAAGAGGAAATAAAGTAAATTTTGTTAGGGTTCAAGCTGATCAGAACTGAAAAATCAGCCAACTTGCGCGAACTACTGGTATGATAGGAGACGAACTAGAGTGTGGATTTGGTACCGTTGGAAAACCCTTTGAGTCTAGTTTCCAACGCTGCTAACGGCACCTGAATTCTGACCTTCCTACAGTGAATATGGCCGTTTACCCCGCGAAAATCACTTTGAACTTGAGTGAGATTTTCTTTTGCTCCACTTTCTTGCACTTGTCAAACTTGTTTTCTTATGACCTTTTACTGCATTTTACGCCTAACTCGCATGGTGAATTGAGTAGATTTAACCACTCATTTGGTCACCTAATAAACTCACATTTGGATTAGAATTGAACCTAGATCATTAACGACTTTCACTCGTTGCCCTAGGATTGGGAAACGAAGGTGAGGTTAACCGCGAAACTTGATGATTAAGCTCTGTATTTCTTAACAGGTGAGTGTTCCAAGTACATGAAAATATTTATGTGGAATGTCTCCTTGCTTGAATAGCATGCTTATTTGGTTAAAATAATTGCTCGTGAATTCATAACCCTTGGGACGAGGATGCACTTTATCATACTCGATCCTTTGTAGTTCACTTCGTGATATTTATATGAAATGAAATGCTTTGTTTGTACTTGACTTGTTGGTCACTCGGGTAGTTATCCCACCGACTTACGTGTTACATGCTCATTATTGTTAGACAATGCTAGGTACTTGATTTCTTGTCTCATAGAACAAGTGTGTACTTTATTGCACTTGATCTCGCTCGACCAAACTTTTGATATTTTGTTAAATATGTACTGGCCGTTTTGTTTATAACTGATATGTGACCGGATTTGCTAAAGAGATTTCTAATTTTCTCCAGTTCTTCTTATTTGATCAAGTTTTTGTAACCATCCGATTTTTAACTGTTTGGACTTGAAATGCTTGAAACATGATATGCTGAACTTATTTGTGACTTGAACCTGTTTAGACGAGTGTGCTCTTATGTACACTCAAATGACCCGACTTAACTAAATACTTATATCTCCCTCACGCATGAACAAGTAACCTGATCTGTATATGACCTGTATATTTACTTGAAATACTTAGAATACTTGAGAATGTGAATTGCTGGACATTACTTGTGACTTGATTCTGGCTAGGCGAGTGTGTCCTTAACGCACTCAACTTTCCTTCTTGAACGATCTTGTACTCGCTTGTACTTGATTGAATTATATTTGTGTTGGTGCTTGTGCTTGACTTGTAAGTGCTGAGCGGTAGCATGTACCACACTCCATCTGAGTGGGAGGTGCTTCTCATCCCGTCTCAATACTTTTATCCTAATTAAGTCGATTGGAGAGCTATCTCGTCGACACTAGTGCTGAGCTGTAGCATGTACCACACTCCATCCGAGTGGGAGGTGCCTCTCATCCCGTCTTCAATACCTCTTATCCTGTTTTGTCGAGTGGAATATTATCTTCTCAACTAATTGGTATACTCGAATATTACCACCACTGTTTATTTCTGAATACAGAGCATTAAGTGACAACTAACGTCTCCAAACTTTACTGTGTGAGCGGTTGGATAACAGCCAACGACTCCAATCTTGATTATCTGAATACTTGGGGTTATAAGCCATATCCTGAATTACTGAATATCTGGGACTATAAGTCCAACCCCGGGACTAGTTGGTCGAATCCGAGCCGGCAAGGGATTAGTCGAGAAGATTGACGAACCTTGGATACTTCTTTGACGGTTCGGAACCCGGTAAGGGGTATGTTTGGTGGACGGAAATTGGTGTCAAGTGGTGATCTATGGACATTATATAACTTCGTGGTTGACGTAGAGTCAACGGACCTTGATCAAGTTGCGGTGAAACTTGTTCCTGAGAGCAACCTTATCCTTTGCAATGAATGCATTCTTTACTGTACCCTTTTGCATTATCTATTTAGCCATTTTCTTAACTATATATTGGGTCATGATCTATTTGAGTTTTGACTTGTTTCTTGATATCCGGTGTATGGTCTTGCCTATTATATTACCTGCTTGTTTTCTTGGAACCTCACTGGATTTCTAACTCATTCCATGCAAATTTGTTTTCCTTACAGGGATGAGAATATGAGAGGTTGATTTGAGGAAGGCCTCTATTTCTTCTAAGTTGTTAGTTGCTTGAGTGAGTACTTCATAGATGTCTAGCCAACCTGTTTTGCTTTGATTTTCCAAGTGTGACTCTTCAGCTGTATTATAAATTGTGTGGGCATTGGAGATCTATAAGTGTACCTATATTGAAGGGTGTAATTGATACCACTTGTATTATTGAGATTATTATTTGTAAACTTCAATGATGTGTGACTGAGTCCTGACGGAGAGTTGGACAAGCAGTCTACCCAAACCCTTGGGTATGCCCTAGAGGAAGGTAGGGCTGTCACAGGTCAAGTGTGCCAAATGACCAACTATAAATTTGGTTGAAATTTGTAAGGGCCAAGTTACTATGCAAAATGGTTACTATGCAAATGGTAAAAGCCAGGTTACTATGCAAATAGTAAGGCCAGGTTACTATGTACCCCTTACTTTTCTGAAGAGTCATTTTGTCTCTCTATAAGTAGGAGCTTCCACAGATAGAAGAGGCATCCGAAAATTAGGGAAAGGTGTCTGTAAAAGGGCTTGAAATAAAAATCCCTTTCCGTGTGTTTTTACAATGTTCTAAATAATTTCTATCCAATCCTCAAGACGAATTCATAGTACTCTGAATTATTTTTAGGATCCTTCTTTTTAAACTAAACTTCTACAAAGTTCTTCCAAGAGTCGAGTAAAGCCGAAGAAAGTAGTTGAGAGGAAAATGGCGAAAAATAAGGCTAAGCAAAAACTCTGAGAAAATTTTGAAGATAGCTATGCACAAGGAGAAGAACCGAAAGATGGTATCAGAGCCCATCTTAAACACCTGAGGTTGGTAAGAAATTTGATATTTTTCAAGAAAGAAATTTGATAATTTTCCACCTTTAGATGAGTAGAAGTAATAATATTGCAAGGTATTATATCATAAGGCTTTTACTAATATTTGGAAATATTGCCCTCAATTTCGATATGATCATTTAAATAAGTCTGAAGCTCTAGAAGATATTAACGAATTAGAAGAAAAAATTCATGATTGTCTATGCACAATTTGGATATTCAGAATTTGGTAGACGAATAGTTGAGTATCAAGTTGTAATAGATAGGTTGTGGCAGAGAATTTTTGACATAAATTCTGGTATATCAGATTAAGCAAACTCTTTGGATACAGGGTGAATCAAGTAACCCATTGCACATCTAGAGAATCACTACTCCAGTACTAGAATTTAAATCTTAAATCATGAGTTCAAGTAGTTTAAGTTCACCTAGATCTAGTTTGTCCAGGTGTAGTTCAAATAAATTAGATTATTTGTATGAAATTTCTGTTAAACCAGAACAGGTTAATCCTATATCTCTACCTTTGCTAGATCCTTACTCTTCGTTTTCAAGATTAAATACTTCTCATTTTGGTGCTATAAAATCTCTTATTAGCGTATCGTCCTAAAGGAGTAAAGGAATATATTCAATCTTTCTAAGTTGGATCCAAGTAATTAGGCATTCTCGACAACAAGGTAAGGGAACAGTTTATAACTTTGCATATTCCACATGATTTTTCCAAATCAATGGAAACAACAAGGTTATACTCATATCCATTTTGGTGCTATTAGATTTCATTATCTTTTCATGGGCAAGAAAAGGATTACCAGTTGTGGCTAAAATAGCTTTATTAGATGTAGATTTGTAAAATATCGAAGCATGTGGTATAGCTACTATTCAAACTACTTTAAATGCTGGAACTGTGTTTGTTACTGTGTTTTCTAATTTTAATATGTCATTGCCTGAACCACATCTGTTAGATGCTTTGAAAGCACAAGTGCGGATTTATGATGCTAAACAGATTCCAGACTCGATTGCAACAACTTTACACTACCAAATGACATATAGAGTACAAAATCATGCTCTTGATTTAACTCTACCAGGTGGTGAAGAAGCTCTACTGATAAGAGTCGATGAACAACACTATGCAACATGTACTCATGTTCCCAAACAAATCTCAAGAACAAATCTAATCCAGTTACCTCCAGAAACGTGGATTACTGACTATGAAAAAATTCATCAAGCAGCAAATCTTCCTATTGAGTCATCCAACTCAAAGATGGTAGATAAAGCTGATGGAGCTATTGAGATTCGGTTTGATCATTCACATTTAAAAAAAGAAATTCCTAGGATTTCTATGATTCAAGTTTTAATGGATGATCCAAAGCCGTGGTCAAAACCCAAGGAGTCTTTAATTGACCTTCAATATGGTTTTAATTTTGATGCAAAGCCCATTTACCATTTTCAAGATCCATATTCAGGTCATGTTTATTTTGATGTCTGTTTTTGTAACAGGTGTATAAAGAAGAAATCTTCTCAAAACAAGCCAACTTGTCATCCTATGAAGAATCAAGACCTGGAACCAGAAAAAGAAGTTCCATATACTTCATTGAGAAGTAAATTTGATGGGTATACGATTCCTGATGAGTGGATGCCAAAAATGGTTAGGGATAAGAAGAAGCTTCATCCTTATTACCAAGAATCTTTGGAAATCCTTGAAAAAGAGAACCTAAGAATTAAATATTGCCAAACTCCTGAACCACTCCCACAAATTCCACAGGTCTGTATGTTCAGTCCTGCTGATTTTCCCTCTTTGGAACAATCATTTGTAAAAGATCATGCTAGCCATTTGGCTAAAATCCCAAATGCCCATCCTACTATTCTTCCTAGTGGCCAAACACTTCCATCTAATAAAACTGAAGAAGTTCTAAACTGGCAGTCTAAAAATACTCTTTGTCAAAATAAAGCACTTACTTCTATCCATGAGAAAGTTTCCCAAGTTTCTTCAAAGCTGGAAAAATTCACTATGGAAAATAGGACTCTAAGCTTAGAGGTCTTAGGAATGATTAAAGTGTTAGAGAAAAGATTGGAAGAAGTGCACAAGAAGATTCCTATGATAGGTCTTTCTATTTCAAAATTTAAAGAACAGAAAGAGAAAGATATTGCATTTTTGACAAGGCAGATTGAGAGTTTGAAAACAACTGGATAGTTTTCTGCACAGCCAAAGCCAGAACCAAAAATAGACATTGTCTCTATATTTGGTGCTAAGCCATTACGAGAAATGCCCACACCATGCTATTTTGGTTCTTTGCCAATTTCACTAGCTCCAGTTTACTTTCAAAATGAGGTTGAAGAAGAAAGGCTAGATAAGAATTATTCAAAGTGGGCAAGAGAACAAATTTTGAAGAGAAGAAGGGAAGAAGTAGCAGCCAAAGCCGAGGCTAGAAGATTAGAAAAAGGAAAAGATAAACTTGAAGAACAGAATGTTTGGGAAGAAGCAAAGAAAGATGCTTTAATATTTTCTCATAAAACTGACTCTATTTCTTCCTTTTTGCAGGATACAATCCAAAACAGAATCCCACAGATTTCCACAATGGAAAATTTGGATCAAGAATTAGAAATTTCAAGCAATTCAAAAGTCTCAAGGGATAGTAAAGATGAATCTAGCTCAGAGCTATCATCTGAATCATCATTTTCCAATTCAGAAGAATCAAGCGATGAAATTCCTGAAATCAACATGGCAGGAAATGATGAAGGTGCAGTTGTATTTTGTGATAACCCCACCTTCCCCTAAGGCGAACCAAAGGGTTCAGCGGACCGCCTGCCAACTCTCACAGAACTCACTCATTCAGTTCAATCAACTCTCAAGATTAACCGTTCAAGCCTCCAAGTCACTTCCACTCACTTGAACTACAAGAAAGAAAATTGGACAGCAATTCCCCTATTTTTACTTAATTTTCTACCAACTCCAAGGCTACAATCTCATAGTATAACAGCCCCAAATCAAGCTCACAAATTATAGGAGACAATTGGTACATATTCTAGATAGCAAAGACGAACCAAATTCAATATATACTTGATATATAAACAAATATACCCAAGCTGGAATTTTGAAACCCTAAGCTGGAAATTTGCAATTAAAGCTGGAAAATTCTACTTTGAAGCTAAACAAATTCATACCAAAGGTAGAAATCTTCATATTAACACTCTCAAGTCCTATCAAAACTAGATACTATCATTTCATGGCTCAAAAATACAAACCAAAGCTGGAAAATTCCACTGACTTCACAAATTCATGGTATCTTCCATAAAACTTGCATATTCAAGTCATCTATCCAATAAAATGCAACATAAGAAAGGGAAGGAGAGTTTCTTAGTTTAATACCTTCAAACCTCAATGAAAAATACAAAACCAAGGCTGCCTCTGCAAAATCACTCTACCTCAAGCTTCCTTGTCACCTTGTTACACCTTTGTTCTGATTAGATTTGTAGTTCTTATTGATTTCTTACAAATCAAGGCAAGATCAAGATGATTTGTGAAGCTTTCTCCTCTCTTTTTCTCTCTCTAATGGTCAGCCAAAATGTAGGAAATGAAGGGAATTTTTAATGAAAAGAAAGATAAGAATGCAAGAAAGGTTTGGTCAAAGTTGGCCTTGATTGCTAAGACTTGGCATTCAATCATTTTTCCTCTTTTTTTTTCTTTTCCTCTCTTTTTTTGGTCAAGAATTTCGGCCAACCCTAGGGCAAAATTAGGAAAGGGAAAATAAAATAAAAATAAGAAGATTAGGGAAAGAAAGTCTCGGTCAAGTGGTGTTTTTGATCGGTACAAACGGCGCGAGTCGGTTCAAAGCTATTTCTTTGTCTCTCTTGTATTTATTTTTAACTTATGATTCACCAATGTACTCTTAGCACTTTTAATCACATAATTTCTCTATACTACACTCGTTCTCGACCACCCAAATTTAACATACACATCTCACTAGTCGGTCAAACTACCTTAATATTCTATATAAACTTAAACATGCACTAAAAATATAAAAGAAAAGAGAGAAATTTCCTAACTTAACTTAAAATCACTATCAAATTAAGACTAGTAAGTAAGGCGAGTAAAGTGAATTAAAAGGAAATACAAATTAATTTTTTCAAAAATAGGAGAAAATTTAAAATAATTCTCGAGTTGCTCTACATATTTCCTGAAAATGAAGACGAAGAGGCAAAAACTTCTCATCGAAGCAGAAAGTCTTCAAATTCCTAAGGGAAGTACTCAAATCTTTACCATTGATGACATACTTGCATCACAATAGGAAAAAAGATTCAAGAATTTCATGCATGGAATGACCATTTAGCATTTGACAGTTGACTCTTGTTTGAAATTCTTACTGAATTCACTGCTCAATTTTTATAGCGTTTTGAAACTAAGATATAGACCTACATTTCTTATGAAGACATCGACACCCAGTTCTCACACTTTTAGAGTTCAAAAATGGCATGTCAGAAGCACCTTTGCTTCGCTTCCCTCGGCCAACAACCCGCAATTAGTGAACTTGTTCCCCCCTTCGTCACTCAGTTTAGTTCCTAATCATTCCTGTTTTTCTGGGTTAAAGTTTAGAGGCATTAGGACAGGTTCCAACTCTGTAAGTCAGTTTAAGACGGCTTAAGGTGTTGCAGGGAACAGCAAGGAGCGCAAAGAGGCCTTCTACTCGGCCAAACTGAAAGAAACGCATTGCAGCAGTCGATGAATACAACATGAAGCTCTTCAAGGTTTTGTATTTATGCACAAGTCTTCCATGCAGGTTAAGAGTAGGATACTATGCAACAAACCAAGTTTCAGGGTAAAATTTTGGAGCCAAAATCAACAAGGAAACCTGATATTATTCTTTCTTTTCCCTGACTGAAACTGAAAAAAATTCCAGGCGCGAACTCCCAATCTTTTCCAACTTACTCTTTCTGGTTGCCACAGTTTTTCTTTTCCACTTTTAGTCAGTCATTAGCAACGTTAAACTAGCTGTCCTATCTAGAATTGAACATGCAACCTAGGCAGTCAATTATACCAGATTGATCGGAAGGATTATTGCAGTCATTACCTCTTTCCGTTCCACCTAGTGTTTCAAAAAAAATGTGTAGGCTGCACATATGTTTCCTGCTTCAGTTCCTAAACTGCACCAGACTCCCCTTTGTATTGACTTTCAGCTCACGGGTACTGGGTTACAAGCTGGTTTCTCAAACTCTCCCCTCCTCACTCTCTCTCCAGTTGCGACTGGAAGCAAGAGAAAATCAGAGTTATATTTCCTTTTTCTCCCACTGATTTGAGTACTGAGATGAAGGAAATGTGGTTTCGCTCTCTCTTCTCTCTTTCTCTCTCGATCTTACTCTAATATTTGATTGTAGAAAAGAAATGAAATGTGTTTTCTTTACTCGGGCCACCGCCCAAACAATTTCACCGCTGGGCCTCTTTCCCCCTTTGGTCATCACTTCATGTAGCAAACAAATGGCAGCTGTCATTACAGGTTTCATTCCACCGGCCCCACAACTAGAAGGCCAAATCCTACTGATTTCTCCCTTCCACCGCTTAATCTTGGCTAAACCAATTGCCTATCTTTCAGTTTGGTTTTATGTAGTACCGTTAGTTGGTTCCTGGGCCTGACAGCGAAGATAACCAAAGTTTAAGTGTTGGGTTTGGTCTTTTAATTTTAATTCATTTGTTTGCCAAGAATCTGTAATTTTATTGTCTCACACATTGATTCAGAAATTTCGTTGTTCTAATTTGCATTACCTTAAAAATTTCTTACATGGATTTTGACACATTTAGCTTTAAGAAACTTATTAAACATGTACTTATTGAATTCATTTCAAATTCTCAATTTATAGGGATTCAATTAGGCATTTAAGGTAATCGTTTATTCGTGTATATATAATTTTTCTAATATCAAAGTAAATAAAAAAATAATTTAGGATATACATATAATTTTCTCGGGTTCTCACATCCATCCCCCCGCTTAAAGAAATTTCGCTCTAGAAATTCGTAGCCTCCCATTATACAAAGTTCCGGGTATTCTTTTCGCATCTTATCTTCTAGTTCCTAGGTTGCTTCCTCCAATCTCTTAAATGCAACCCTTGCTATTACTAGCCTCTGTCTTTTACCCATTTAAACTCGTATCACTCGCTCCAGTTAGAAGTAAGTTCTTGAACAGTCACAGTGACTGGTCATCCAATACCCTAGAACACACTGTCGAAAGGACGCCCCTGGTCCTTACCTAAACTACTATTTCACTCAAAGTTCAGGTTTAAACCCACATTTTTGGGTAAGAGATGGCATATAATCCATTGTAAAATTATTCATCTTGAAAGCAGAATTTGCTCTAATATTTAAGATCTCACTACTGACTCTTCACTTTTAACTTTCAAAAGCTAGACTTGGTCCTTTTGATTCTACCTTTTTTTCGAATTTAATCCTGATTTCTAGTCACATCATAATACAACATACTAAATTCTTCCCAATTCGCAAGTACACCATTGAATGAAATATCTAGTACTCGGGTACAAAAATCTGATAATAGGATAATTCACAGCTCAGACTGGCCAGTCCCAAGCGTAAATCACCTATATTTGAGATTCCTACCCAACATACATATCTAATTCCCTTAGCAATAGTATTAAGTTCAACACTTAATAGGCCATTCCCAACAGTCCGAGAAACCTCTCCCGGTTGAGCTTGTTAAGAGTTCTGACACCACCTGTGACGACCCCACCTTCTCTTAGGGCATACCCTAGAAGTTAGCGGATCGCCTGCCCGACTCTCGCCAGGGACTCACTTACTTACATTAACTTCAGAGATAACATTGTGGTATACTAAAACCACACGTTCAAATCTTTTACAATACCAAGTTAATACAAAACTTCGGCCATGATATGATTCTAGATAATTTACAATCACAAACGACTTCATGTTAATGCCCTAAGCTCCCTCGTTCGTTTCTCGACCACCAACACCTGTTAGGAAAACAAAACTAAAGGGCTGAACTAAAACTCAGTGAGATTCGCCAAGCAAGTAACATTTAATAAACACTTAAATCACTACAATTAAGCAAGTAGTGCACATTTCACTGTTCAATCACTTTCATTAAGCA
Source organism: Coffea humblotiana (assembly GCA_023065735.1). NCBI lineage: Eukaryota > Viridiplantae > Streptophyta > Magnoliopsida > Gentianales > Rubiaceae > Coffea > Coffea humblotiana. The sequence continues at coordinate 7,958,517 of CM041215.1, forward strand.
ATTGAGCAAACACTTCACTGAACAATTATTTTTTAAAAGGATACGGTGCTCGCATTAGAGCTACTTCAATGCACTACACACTCCACCGAACTCCTCCTTATAACCTCCAAAACAATAAATACTTCCCTCACTTAGATGCCATATCAATATCAGTGATCTGCTACTCCGTGGTAATACTTGAGTGTACCGAAACACTTATCCAAAGCTACCGTCCTACCCGACCAACTCCTTTGCTGGCTCGAATAGTCCGTTGAACAGCGGGTTTTGGGGCCCAGTTCAGCCAGTGTGATAAAGTACACACACGCCTTACAGTCATGCGCACTCACAAATATCACTTGATCATTATCAACCTTCAACCTCAACTAAGTCGAGTGCGATAAAGTACACTTCCGACTTAGAAGGCGAAGGACAATGGAGATACACTTTGCAATGAATCACTTAGCAATATTTCATAATAAGTACATTTGTCACATAATTTCACTCAAGTACACATAAACAGTTAAACACGTAAATTCGGAAACGCTCACCAATTATCCATATGAACTACTCTCGAGTCTCGAGTTTGTTTCCTGATTCACAGCTACTTCCTAGGGCAATTTAATAATTTCAAAGTAAATATATAATTCGTAAGTGATCACTTATCATTCTTACTTTATTGTTTAAACAATTAAAATCAAGTTTGACCTTGAAATACAATATATTCTCTATTTACTATTTATCCTACATTTTATTTTGAAACTTATTAATTTTATCATTTAAACCAAGAATTATACATATGTTCTAATGTTATAATTTTATAGGTATTTAAATTAACTGTAACCTATTTTCCACTCAAAATCCTAAGATGCAAGCGTAGAAATGCTCCATTGGTTCTCCTTTTAACTTGTCAAAGTCTAAGTTGTGTACACTTTGAATTTTATTTCACTACACTAGCCTCTCAAGTTTATAGCCTTTAAAATTCTTGTGAAGACAAGCTTAAGTGATTAGAAGCCATTTAGGTTTATAGCTACAACAAGTTACCTTAGAATCTCTAAAAACACCATAGGAAGCTTACTCTATCATCATCTCGGCCATCAATGAAAATTCCAGCAACATTACCTCCAAATTTTCAGCAAAACTCCATTTTCACTTGCTTAAAACACTATATATGTAATATACATTTGGTCCAGTATAAACCAATGAAAATAATACCTATGTCAACAATTATTCGATCAAAGTCACCCACTAAATCTGTTATCAGCAGTTGCATTATCATTAACTTTTCCAGGTACATAGCAGCTTGGTTTGCAGTTTCTTTTTCCTCCCTAATCTCTTCGGTTTCACTCCAGCTCGTCATGCAAGTGATCGATTTCAAGCTACCGAGTAGCCTTAGCTATCATCTATGAAAGCTTACAAAGTTGGAAACTAGATGAAATGTTGGTTAAAAGTTGATTCTCATGGCAAGCATTATCGTAAAAATGCATTCGGGAAACAAAAGAAAGGCAACGAGAAAGGCAGCTTTGCCACCCTCTGCTGTTTTGATCATCACCGGAGCTACGCTTATCGGATTGAGGCGAATTTTATAGCGTTTTGAAGTTAAGATATAGACCTACATTTCTTATTAGACATCGACACCCAGTTCTCACATTTTCAAGGTCAAAAATGGCCGGACAGAAGCACATTCGGCTTCACTCCCTCGGCCAACATTCTGCTTTGCCACCCTCTGGTGTTTTCATCATAACTGAAGCTACACTTATCGGATTGAAGCGAATTTTATAGTGTTTCGAAGCTAAGATAGAGACCTACATTTGTTATGAAGAAATCGACACCCAGTTCTTACAATTTTTAGGTCAAAAATGGCCTGTCAGAAGCACCTTCTGCTTCCTTCCCTCGGCCAACAACCCGCAATTAGTGAACTTTTTCCCCCCTTTGTCACTCAATTTAGTTTCCTAATCATTCCTGTTTTCTGGTTAAAGTTTAGAGGCATTAGGATAGGTTCTAACTCTGTAAGTCAGTTTAGACGCTAAGGGTTTGCAAGAAATAGCCAAGGAGCCGAAAGGCCTTCTACTCGGCCAAACTGAAAGCAACACATGCAGCAGTTGATAATACAACATGAAGCTTTTCAAAGTTTCGTTATTTATACACAAGTCTTCCATGCAGGTTAGAGCTAGGATACTATGCAACAAACCAAGTATCAGAGTAAAATTTTGGAGCCAAAATCAACAAGGAAACCTGATATTATTCTTTCTTTTCCCTCGGCTGAAACTGAAATAAATTCCAGCAGCGAACTCCAATCTTTTCCAGCTTACTCTTTCTGGTTGCCACAGTTTTTCTTTTCAACTTTTAGTCAGTCATTAGCAACGTTAAACTCAGCTTCCTATCTAGAATTGAACATGCAACCTAGGCAGTCAATTATACCAGATGATCGAAAGATTATTGCAGTCATTTACCTCTTTCCTTCCACCTAGTGTTTGAAAAAAAATTTGCAGGCTGCACGTATGGTTTCCTGCTTTGGTTCCTAAACTGCACCAGACTCCCCTTTGTATTGACTTTCGGCTCACGGTACTGGGGTTACAAGCTGGTTTCTCAAACTCTCCCTCCTCACTCTCTCTCGGTTGCGACTGGAAGCAAGAGAAAATCAGATATATTTCCTTTTTCTCCCTCTGGTTTGAGTACTGAGATGAAGAAATGTGGTTTCGTCTCTCTCTCTCTCTCTCTCGGTCTTACTCTTAATATTTGATTGGTAGGAAAGAAAAGAAATGTGTTTCTTCACTCGGCCACCGCCCAAACAATTTCACCGTTGTTCTCTTCCCCCCTTTTGGTCATCACTTCATGTAGCAAACAAATGGCAGCTGTCATCACAGGTTTCATTCACCGCCCACAGTTAGAAGCCAAATCCTACTGATTTCTCCCTTCCACCGCTTAATCTTGGTAAACAATTGCCTATCTTTCAGTTTGGTTTTATGTAGTACCGTTAGTTGGTTTCTTGGCTGCATGGAAGATTAACCAAAGGTCTAAGGTTGGTTTGGTCTTTTAATTTTAATTCATTTGTGTGCCAAGAGTCCGTAATTTATTGTCTCACACATTAATTCAAAATTTCGTTGTTCTAATTTGCATTTACCTTAAAAATTTCTTACATGGATTTTGACATATTTAGCTTTAAGAAAACTTATTAGACATGTACTTATTGAATTTATTTTCTAAATTCTCAATTTATAGGGATTCAATTAGATATTTAAGGTAACCGTTTATTCGTTATATATAATTTTTCTAATATCAAAGTAAATAAAATAAAATAATTTAGGATAAAAAATATAATTTGCTCGTGTTCTTACAAATGCTCTAGCAAATCTAGCTAGCTCTACGCTTTGTTGTAAAAGGTTTACTCCCGCACGGGTTTCGCAAGAAATCCTTGGTTTAGCTGCCCTCGACAGAATACACACACCTTATATAAGAATGATTTACTTTGTTTTGCTATGTAAGGGAGTAGTATTCCTCGTTTCAAGATTCTCAAAGTGTACTTTTAGTTTTCCTCTTTTTCACTAAAATTGAGCTAGCGTCCCTAGCATTCCAAAAAAAAGAGCTTTCCAGAAAAAACACCCATCGTTATATTCAACTATTTATTTTTCATTTTCATTGTAAAATAACTAGCTATAGCTAGTGATTTCTGATGAAGAGAGTGAGAGAAAGATTCCACTCTGATGTATTCAGTAAGAAAGATGGAAATAATAATTGTAGTTATCCAAATGAATGCTTTAATTAGTGATAAAATTTCTCTTTAAAGAAAATAATTATAGACTACGTGGTGATACTCGACATGTATGTCTATTAATTCTCATATAGCCATTGCATATTCATAGGTGTTGAACTTTAGTCAGAATGCAATTGCATTACTCTTTAGCTATCATGATAATTCTTAATCATGTATCAATTCTTATGAAGAGTGGCTGGACATGAGAAACATTGAATAGAATCTTGGTAATTTCTCTTGCCTGTATATGTTAATTAAAGCCGATGCAAGAATGATAAAAAAGTAAATTTGTACCATGAAAAGGGAGAAAAAAGTTCAGTTAACCTATTTTAAAAAAGTTAATCTATTTTAAATTTGATTTTAATGTCAAATGGCATCCAGATTTCTATTCATCATTTTGTTTTTCTATTCATTCACTATGCTTACGATCCTGTAGAAGATAGTACAATGCATGGTTACTACTTTCTACAAGATTTAAAAATGTTTCCATGCATTTCCTTAGAGCTAATCTTTCTCAGATATCATTTCTCTGCATTTAAACAAAGTGCTGAGTAACATAAGTGCTCATTGATTAAATTTACTGGGCATGCGTTCATTAGTATATATATATATATATATATGTATATATCATAGTAGAACTGTACTTTTAATTGAGGGAAGTAGATTATTTTTGGGGAGTTTATCAACAAATCTAACAAAGCTGGAATTGAAGATGGCATAAAGCTCTTAAGCACTCAAGCCATTTCATATGTAATAGTAGTAAACTCCAAAATAGCTATCTCTATACCATAAATAAGAAGCCCAGTATAATCATACACACACACACACACACATATATTTGTTTATCTATACATATGTACAAACACACGTGCATGCGCCTGTGCATACACACACAGATATGTATGTACATATGTGTATGTGTATGTGTGTGTATATACTGACAGATCGTCAGCCAATCAAATTAAAATACCTATTCTCTAATAAATAAAAATTAGAGTACAGTAGTAAATAAGATTGTCTCCATAGGGATTGGTGTGATTTATTTCTAACGACAATAACAGTTAAATGGGAGAATTTTGGAGATCAAACTAACTCATTAATTTAAACTCAAAATAAACATACAAAACTTTACTAAAGTTAAATTAATGATAATGGAGCCCTAGTCAAAAGAATAACATCAGAAATGGCAATTACAATTGATCCTCGATGCAATGATAAATTTAAACATTCGCTGATAAACTAGCTATAACTGTCAACAAGATTTGACACCCAACTTTTCCTTACTTTTTCGATAATCAAGATACGACAATTAACTACTTCCCTAATTGAAAGATAACTCTAGGTATGATCATAGGATTCAATCTTACAATTGCATTAGAAACTAGAAAAGCCCAATGCTAAGAGGGTTCATTTAAGTTAGATTATATGTCTCCCTGACACAAAGCTAATCATGCCAGATGCCACAAGGATTAAAACAATAAAACAATTATCGATTCAACTGTTTCAATTGGTAGTAGATTATTATGAATAACCAAATATTGGCCACCTATTTAATCGTATACAATAATCATAATGCAAGAAAAGTAGAAGACATAAAAATACCAATGAATAAGAGAAATGATTAAAATAAATTCGATCTCATAGTTGTTTGTAGAATCAAATCTTCAATTTATCCTTTGACTGGAAAGAAGAACTTAGCCATGTCTCATGAGAAAAGTGGCCAAGAAAAATATCAATGTTTTTATTTTATTGTGAGAAAAAGAGAAAAAAACTACTAACTATAATATTCTACGATGATAATCTGAACAGAAAGCCAGAGTTATATTGATGTTTCCCACTCAAAAGATATCTCCTAGTTTTCCTAGAAATTTATCCTATTAGAAATATATTGTTCTTTAAGATAAAGTAAAAGTTGGAGTAAAAATCATAACTAATTATCTTAAATGAAAATAGAGTTTTCCAATGAGAAATAGGATTCTTGGTTTCTTCCCAAAGTTGCGGAGAATAATCGATCGATCTTCTGATATTAGTCTCGAGTCTTGCACTTCTAAATTCTGCAACCACATGGACCCCTGCTTCACATCAATTAATCTTCTCAGTAACCCTTTTTAAGCTCTTTTATTCCAAATTCCTAAAATATCAATAAAACACAAAACCTTAATAGAATCCATACAATAACGAAATAATTTACTAAAATAAAGAGCGAATTGGCACAAAATATATATCAATTTAGCACCCTATCAAACTCCACTCATATCTAGATAATGCTTGTTCTCAAATCTAAAAATTACAATCAAAACAGTAAGTACTTCATAGAATATTCTACCAACACAAGTACCACATCTCTTTCACAATTTCTTCAAAATTAAGATGTGCAAGAATTAATAAACCTCACGAGGATTTTAGTGTATACACACAACACTCAAAAGTGTTTAGGGGTTAATTAACTCTCAAATCAACACAATAAAACGATATTACCATAAGCTTGCAAATATATCATATCTTCGCCACTACATAATAAACTTAAATGCAAAAATCCAAGGGTCTTTACAATGGGTTGTAATGGGGCTTAGGCAATGGTTAGATAAAGAAAGAAAGGTGTAAATATGTCAAGGGAATATTAAAATTCATTGCATAAATTCAATCATCGTCTTCGTACACCTTCATTGTCCATGACACTTCAACAACTTCATTACACTTGTAAGTGCAAACATGGCAATTCATAACTACCACAACACCACAAATATCTACATAATCATTGCACAACATTTTTTCCTTTTTTTTCCTTTTTTCCTTTTTGACATTTTATTCAAAATTTTCATTTTTTTCAATAAGACATAAATGAAATTGAAACACACATACTTGGTAGCTCTACCAATTCACCTTGCAACAGTTCTCATAACTTTTAATGCATACAAATTAAACACCCATTTGATAAAAGGTTCAAAAAAGAGAGCACTAACAAAAATGTTCAGGTTATATTTATGGCTAATAAACAACAAAAAAAAAAGTTAAGGCTCAAAAGGGTTTAATAAAGGTAATTAGAATAATGCTGGGCTTTTTAAGAAAATCAAGAGGTTAATCCTAAAGTGCCCTTGTCATTTTAATGCATTGAATCCAACAAAATGTGGTATTGACATGCATAACAGAGCCACTCCTAGAATATTATGTTCATGTTAATAACTACTAAAAAAACATAAGCATAAATGATTAATGAAATGCTCTACAGGTTCAAAAACTCCCTCAATGGTTAAACATGTATTAATTTTGGCACATCTATCAATTGAATTAATTGCTAAGAAGAAAATACTCATGCCAACAGAATTATACCAATTATATTTGCATTTTGACTACATTTTCACCAAAAACAAAGAAAAAACTAAGAAATTGTAAAAATTAAAAAATTTTCATAGAAATTCCATAGAAATATCCCCTTCCCCACACCTAAATCAGACATTGTTCTCAATGGATGAAAATAATGAGCAAAATAGAACAAGAGGATTCCCCTGATTATAGAACCAAAAATTGAGGAGGGGTAAAAGGGAAGCTGAAATCTAATGTGGGCAAGGTAGGCGGTGTGGTTTTGGGCCATCATGGAATTCTACTCAAGAGGAAGGTCATCAAGCTCACCACCCAAATTTGGGTACAGGTATTTTTTGTTGGTGCATTCTTTTGGATGAGCTCGCATTGCTTTGGTTCGAGAACGGATTGAGTGGGGGTGTAACTGGAATTTTGGTCGCCTTCCCTACTTGACTTTGCCCATGGTAAAAAGTGCAAACTTAAAAGTAGAAACAATTAACCCATGAAAATGTTGATCCCCAAGAAACAATCAAGCCAATGTAGAGACAAAGTTTCGCAAACTGGCTAAGGTCAATGACGAGAACAATTCACCAGCAATCACAAAGAAAGGAGATCAGGGCTTTCTCCTTCAGGTTCACTCCGGTACCTAAGTCAAGTACCTATTTGGAAAGGTAAGTTCAGATAAGTAATGTTACATATATCACAAGTTAGCAAATGGCCAGTAATTATATCAGTGCAGCTTAGGGATGAAATCATGAGATGTAGTATTATAGTTTGATCTCATGGAGTAGAGTAGAGCAATGGTATTAGAAGTAGGCTTGAGTCATAGGATGGCTAGCTGTCATATAAATCATGTCAAATATCAATAGAGTATTCACCTTGGTCACAATTTTTGGCTAACCATGATTTCAAGGGACAATGACATTATAGTGACCTTGGACAAGTTATGAAAATTTCAAGATGAAGTCTGATTTGGGATGAACTAGTTGAAGTGTCCACAATCCTTCCAGATTGGTTGGTAGACGTATATGCCGACCAATTGCAAATGGGCCAAAGAATGCTAGTATCTTGATTGTTTCGAGACAATTTATGATACTAGAGATCATACAATTAACCCCAAATGCTATTCAGGCTTTAGTGGGGTTTGAGATGTTGTGTTGAGAGTTAGGAATTGTTCCCACTATAGATCCCTTCCAAAGATTCTACACTGTGAAAAATAGTGGGAACAAGAAGGTCTTGTTCTATTTGGCACCCAATTCAATAGGATAAAAATACTAGTAACTGATGCGCCTACGTCCATCAAGAGTTGGGAAAACAATTTTTTGTTCATCTCTACTGAAGACTTTCCTAGGGGATTCTGGTGGAAGCTCACTAATGTACCTACCGATCCTTCAGGAGAGGTTGAGGAGGCAAACTTTCAAAAGCTCAAGGGGTCGAGCCTTATGATAAACAACCGGTTCTTCCCCCGAGATAGTTTTAGTAAATAGGGGCATCAGTCTAGCCCTAATATACCGAGCAAACCCTTATCACTCATTTAGGCTCGGCAAGACTTGTAAATTCCTTTTTTTAATAAAGTGATTTTAGTATTCCAGCAATGACTAAGGCTCTGTGGTGAAGAGGAAAAAAATGCAAGGCCATTGCCCAGTTTGGAGATAAGAAGAAACAATATAAGACCAACTCAGCCCTTACCCAGTCTACTCCCATGGTGATTGCTTTCAAGGGAACCTCAGCCCGCCCCATATACATTCCAAAATGCATCTCGACCTGAGGGTTACGATACCTTCTTCGTGTCACGAAAGAGGGTAATCCTTGCAACCTTCCTCTCAGTCACATTGAGGCCTCCTTATCGAATAGGTACCCTGTTCCACCGCTAAAGCTGTGAGAACGCTCACCTGAAACCACAATTTTCCTTAAGTGCATGCTTTATTCTAAGATCTAGACCACTTATTATATGCCCTTACATTACATTCCTTATGTGTTATAACCTTTTACATATATTGCATTTCATTTCTTTTAACTTGAAGTATAATATTTGTTTGAGTTGATTTTAAATAATTCACCACTTATCTCTTACCAAGTGGCTTTTAATTGTGGTTGGGACTTTAAAAGATAGGTTAAGGGTGTTAAATAAGTATTGGTACATTTGGAAGGGTTCAAAAATCGTTAGTCAAAAGATTAAGAGAAGGTTTGGACAAGAAGTGGGCTATGTGGCCAAACCCTAGCCAAGTATTTTGTTTGACCAAAGGTTAGAAGATAATTTAAACCATCTTGGAGCTTTTTATTTCCCATCTTGGCCGAACTTCATAGCTCCAAAAGAGAAGAGAGAGAGCTCCATTTTCTTGCTTTCTAACCCAAGTGATCAAGAGCCAAACAAATCAAAAGAGAAAGATCTTGAGTTAGTAAGAAATTTTCCTCCAACCCTAGTGTTTGATTCAAGCTTGAAGTCTTCATTTGGTGGGTTGATTTGGTGGTTCAAATTTCCTACAAGAGAGGTAAATATTCTCTAAATGATGGTTTTTATGGTGTTTTATCATGTACTTTAAGTTTTAATTGTAAGCTACAAGTTGTTTGGTTGAGATTTGGGGTTAATCTCTTGAATTAAACAAGTAGAAGTTGAGGTAGTTAATATGCCTACCAAGTGTTTGATGAAATGTTTGCACCTTGTTCATGGTTGTTAATGAAGTATTTACATGTTTTAAATCTCTTTTGAGTTAGATCTATGCTTGATATGTGGTTTAAGTGAAAATCATTAGAGGATGAAGGTTAGAGGAATAGAGGATAATATGGACTGTTTTCATTGTCATGGCTGACCGGTTTGAGAAGGAAGGGTTTCTTCTTGATTTTTGTGATTTATTTACACTTTAATCATGCCTAAGAACCTTGGCTAGATATTGGTTAAGCTCATGTGTGAATTGGAATGAATTTGGAACAAGTAAAGTGGTTGGAAGAACCACTTGTGGATTGGTTTAGGTTTTCATGATGACTAGACTGTTATGGTAATGCTTAATCATGTTTATGTGTTGTATTTTGATTTCCAATGGTATCAAATGACTTAATCTCCTATATATGAACATTAGAGGACTGATTTGGGTAAATTTGAACAAAACAAATGAAGATAGCATGAAGAACTAGTGTACATTTATTAGGGTTTAGGGCTGATCCAGGGTTGGAAAATCAGACAACTGCTTCGAGTTACAGGCAATTCGACGAAACGAACTAGATTGTGTACTTGATACCGTTAGAAAGCCCTTCGAGTCTAGTTTCCAACGCTACCGACGGCACCTAATTCCGACCTTTCTACAGTGAGATATAGCCTTTTTACCGAGACTGCGTGGGCGCTAAATTTCTTTTGCCCAACTTTCTTGCACTTGTCAAACTTGTTTTCTCGTGAACTTCTACTGCATTTTGGGGCTAAATTTCATGGTGAATTGAGTAGATTTAATCACTCACTTAGTCACCTAATGAGCTCACTTTTGCTTCGAATTAAACCTAGTTGTTAACGATTTCACTCGTTGCCCTAGGAGTGGGAAACGGTGGTGAACGTAACCGCACGACTTGACGTTTGACTGCTACATTGCTTGACAGGTGAGTGTTCCACTACCTGCTACCTGCTTATGTGAACTAACTGAATACTTGAATTCCTACTGTTTGAGCCAAACCATGTTTTTGATAAAAATGGAGGCGAGCGTGTACTTTATCGCACTCGACCTTTCCCATTTTCCACTGAGGCTCTGTATACTGTTATTATGAGATGTGATTTCTCTATATGTGACTGTATGAGATGTGATTTCTCTATATGTAACTGTACTTGAGTTGGTTTGGGTAATACCCCATCAACTATTGCCACTGTTTGGGTACCCAACCTCATAGGTGAGTCGGTTGGATCAAGCCAGCAAGGGTTTGGTCGAGACGGCCGATAAACCTTGGGGGCTGTTTACTGATCACTGGAAACTGGTATACTCGAGTATTACCTAACTACTGGTTATAGAGTTCGGGCCCGGTAGGGGGTTGACTGGTGGACGGAGATTGGTGAAAGTGGTGTTCTACGGACTGTATATTTTTTAAATGCAAACGTTGACGGAGAGTCAACGGACCCCGGTATGATCAAGCTGAAGGGAATTTGGCTTTTGAAAGCCGCCGTATCCTTAAATTGAACTGTGATTTAATTATTATTGTATTGCACGGTATTTACTTGGTTATTTTATACTCTTATTTGGTTACGTGCTTTCTTGCTTCACTTGGAACCTCACTGGGCTTTAACTCACCCCACTCCCTTTGTTTTCCTTAACAGATCGGGGACGGACTTTGATCAAGAGCGTTCTTAGCTTTATTTTGCTTAAACTTGTAATCCTTTTGTTGAAATGACTTTACCTTTGACTTTTGTAAGGTTAAATACTTAAGTTCGACTTATGTTATGTAATTGTAGTATGGAATGGTAAGTGTGACGTTTAGTTGACTTTTAAGTTGGGAGTTGGCTTGTCGATTAATTGCCATTAAGGTTTGTGCCATTAAGGTTTGATTTGAAGTTATTCCACTGGATATTTTGAGTTACTAGTTCTTTAATCGACCGAGTCCCGGCGAGAGTTGGACAGGCAGTCCGTTGATACCCTAGGGTTCGCCCTAAGGAGAGGTGGGGCTGTCACAAAAGCCCTCCAATATTGAGGTTGGACATATGGGGGAATATTTTTGCCCACCTTAGGCCCTCTACATCAGCAATCAATGCATGAACTCGCAAACAGCTAGAGACCTACTCCTCAATTCTGTGCTGCCTCGGGATGCAAACTACACAAAGCAATTATCCAGGCCAGAACTCGGTGACTACTTAGCCATAGCATAGGTTTCAGCTAGTGCTTTCATCACTAACATGCTCCATAAATACGCCAGTGATTAGCATTTATTTTACCTATTCCTAGTTAGGTTTTAGGTAAGTTTTTGGTGTGTTTTAAGTTAAAATGAAAGAATTGAATTGTTTTATAAGTTACTTTTCATGCAAGTAATGTTAGTTAACGAAAACATGCAAAAGTGTAGGTTAATATGCAAATTTGTGTTGTTTTTGTAGGTTTTGGTATCCTTTAAATTGATTCAAGACAAGAAGAGATTGATAACTTTGACACATCTTGATATTTTGGCTATATCTTTAGCTACGGGTATCGGATTGAGATGATTTTTAAGCCATTTTGAAGCTAGAACATAGCTCTACAATTCCTATGAGACATTGAAATCCTATTCTTTTATTGGCTCGGTCATTAAATATAGTCAGAAAAATTTGTCAAAATCTGAAACAAAGCATCAACCAATTAGGGGTAGTTTTGTCATTTCTCAGTATACAAAGATTCAAATGAGATGATTCTTGATTCATTGGAAAGATAACTCAAAGAGATATAACTTTAATGTCTTGTGCAAGACCTCGGCTTACATCATCAAGAAAAATCCAGTTGAATTTGGTACAAAAACAGAGCAAAGTTCAAATTGGAGTAGAAAGTGCAAAACTGAGTACAAAGCAGAACCTCGTGGATCTAGGCTCGCAGATCCTTGAGAAATAGCTACAACTTGATTTTGCAACTTACACTCATTTCACACTACTTTGTGGACCAATTTTTATGATAGAATCTAATTAGAACCAGCTAATCTTGAGTTGGAAAAGTGAAGAATAATTTATAACCACATTATGAGCACATTTTCTCATCAAAAAACATCTATAAATACCCCTTGTATCTCATTCATTTCAGTAATCTTTTGCAATCTTTTAGCATCTTGTAGTTTGAAATAGAGTAGAGGAGAAGTAGAGGTAGAAGTAGTTTAGCTTTAGTTTTATATTGAGAGCTTCTTTCTTAGTCTAAGAACTTTGAGAGAAAGGTGAAAACACTCTTATATCAAACTTATTTGAGAGATCAACTTGTGAAAGAATTCAAATATTCAAACTTCAAGGCATTGAATAAGAATTTTTCTTCCTAAACTGTCTCTTATTCTTATTTGTCATGCTTTGTTACAAGTTTGATTCATGCTTATATGTTCTTAATATGATGTCTAACTAAACTTTTTCCTATCCTAGGGTAAAGATGAACTTGTTATAGTTTTGATTTGAAGTAATTAGGGGTTGATTATGCTTTTTAGTTTGAAAACTTGTGCTTATGCTTTATAGTTGTTTGGCCATCAACTATGAATGATTTGATAATTGTTGAGCAATGAAAGTTGCCTTCAAATATATCTAATTCTTAAATCTTAGCTTTATTCTCACCAAAGTAGTGAATAATGGTTGGTTGAATTCATATACTAACTTCATTGATCTTATTTAACTTGTTTCTTAATTTTCTCTACGAACATAGGTGAAGGATGATTCAAGGAGTTAAAGAAATTGACGAAAGCAATTTCTATAGGAATTAGTCCAAGGCGGTTTCTCTCTAGAATGTCTATTGGTGAAAGCAAGAACATCCATTTGGAAGTTATTCCTTAACAATTCATGAAAGAATAAATATAATCACCTTAACTAACTTCTAATCTTAATATAACAAGGGATTCTAATCCTAGGATTCCTCTCTCTAAATCTTTAAACAATTCTGATCTAACTTGTCTTTACTTTTATTTACTTTCTTGCAACATACTGCCTATATGATTGCTTTTACCACCAATGGTCAGTTTTATATTTATTACTTATGTCATATAGCCGGTTGTACCACCTAAACTAACATTTTCTATGGTTGATTGTGCCGCCTAAGCTAACATTTGCTATGGCTGAGTTTACCACCTAGTTCACTTTCTTAGTTTTTACTTTCTTAAAACTTTGATTGTCTAGATAATAAAGTAAGCAATTAAACTCAAGTGATTTCCATATTCCATCCCTGTGGCATTGACACCTATTATCCCTATACTCAAGAAATGAACTGTGCAGTTGGAAAAATGGGATAATAAGGTTTTAAAATTTGTAGAGTACAGAAAGACCTTATCAATTTTTGGCGCCGTTGTCGGGCACTTAGGTGCAACACTAGAGTTAAAGTTTTATTAATCTGGTTTCGTTACTTTCTCTTTATTTTGCTAATTTTATAGTTTCTAGGTTTTAGTTGTAATTTTGGTTATTTGTAGGTACTAAATTCTTCACGAAAAGCACAATTTGCCTTTAAAAATTAAACACGGCGAGAAGTGGAAGAAGACGTGCCCAACAAGAACAAATTGAGGTGGAAAATATGGATGAAACTTTCTTCAAAATGGAGGAGCAAAGGCCAAGGATTATGCATTGCCAAATGAATCGGGAGCACAAACTAGCATCGCAAGGCCAGCAATTAATACAAACAACTTTGAAATCAAGCACTCACTCATGCAAATGGTTCAACAAAGTCAATTTGGAGGAAATGCAATGGAGGATCCCAACACTCATCTAACTAACTTCATAGATTTAAGTGGTACAATTAAAATAAATGGAGTAAGTGATGGTGCAATTAAACTAAGGTTGTTTCCTTTTTCACTTTGTGATAAAGTGAAGGTATGGTTTAATTCTTATTCACCTAATACTTTCACTTTTTGGGGTAAAGTGATAAAAGCATTCTTGAATAAATATTTTTCCGCTTGGAAAAACGGCTAAACTTCGTATGGATATTACAAGTTTTACTCAATATAAAGGCGAGTTGTTATATGAAACTTGGGAGAGATTCAAGGATCTTCAAAGAAGATGTCCCCATCATAGTCCTCCCCGATTGGTTGGTTGTTCAAACTTTCTATAATGGACTCAAATACCCAACCCAGATCAACATAGATGCCGCCACTAGTGGAGTTTTAGTGGAAAACTCAACCAAGAATGCTTAAGTTTTGATAGAGAAAATGACGTCTAACAACTATTAATAGGCAAATGAAAAAGATAACTCAAGAAGAGCGACCGGTATGTATGAGATTGACACTCTCAACTTTTTAAATGCTAAATTAGAAAAAATATTTAATTCTCGAATGGATAACGTTGAGAGGTTGCTAAATAAACAAGGAAAAAATAGGTCAACTTCTCATGTAAGTGTTGCTTATTGTTCAACATACGGTGGTAATCATGATAGTACTAATTGTTTTCACATGGAGCATGTTTATAATGTTAACAACTACAATTAGTCACCTCAAAATAATTCTTTTTCAAGCACTTACAACCCTAATTGGAAAAATCATCCCAATTTAGTGTGGAGAGACCAATCAAATTCACAAAAACCTATCAATCCACCCGATTTTTCAACAAGGCCACTTGTGTCATGTGTTTCAATTTTGGAGGTCAATTTTGAAAAATATGTTCATGAAACAAAAGAAAGATTTGATAATGTTAAAACAAGTATGAACAATATATGACCGCGATTAGGGATATGCAAGACCAATTAGGCAATATAGCTAATTCCATTAATTTGAGGCAACCGGGTGACTTTTCAAGTAAAATCGAAGTGAATCCTTGAGAACATGTGAATGAAATCACTCTTAGAAGTGGCAAACAATTAGATGATAATCACCTTGGTAAAAGTAAAAAAATGATGAAAATAGGGGTAATAATGAACAAGACGGTAAAAAGGATCATGTTTCAATTGAGTTTGAATATGCCTTCTTCTCATATTTCTCATAAGAATGCTACTAACTCCGTTCTTTTCCCGATAGGTTGAAATAAACCAATAAGGAGAAGGAATTTAAGAAATTTGCTCAAATGTTTAAACAAATTAGGATTAATATTCCTTTTGTTGATGCTATCTTTCAAATTCCCTTTTATGCTCGTTTCTTGAATGATTTATGTCAAGAAAGAGGAAAATTAAAGATCATGAGACAATAGCATTAATGGAAGAATGCTAGGCATGCGTTCAACACAAACTTCCAACAAAGTTTAAAGATTTGGGGAGTTTCACTATACCTTGTACCATTGGACATTTGAATTTCACTAATACTTTATGTGATCTAGGTGCAAGTGTACACAAACTTCCAAAAAAGTTTAAAGATTCGGGGAGTTTCACTATAGCTTGTATGATAGGATATTTGAATTTCACTAATACTTTATGTGATTTAGGTGCAAGTGTATCATTGATGCCACTTTCAATGAAGTGACCAACCCGCGAATAGTGGGAACAATATATGGGCCAGTTCTCATACACCACATATTGCCAAAAATCGAAGTCATCATCACCTAACCAGACACACTTAATAGGAGCACAAGCCATGTCCAACTCGATTAATACCCTAGTCACCGAGGGGCACTTCAAAGTTCTTGTGTTACCATTAAGACGTAAAGGGTGACCAAGAATAGAGGCCAATTTCTCAAGGTATTTCCTTTCAAAGGAGGGGATAGGAAGATTTGGAAAGTAGGAGCAATGAAGGATTCTTGCGAAGCCTTGAAATCTAGCATTCACTTGGATACAGCAATGAGAGAATTCTGAACAAACCAAGTCCTGCCGAACAAAAATTCTAGTATAGTCCTCTTCTGACACCGGTCGGATGAGAATATGGTTTGCATCCAACAACCCCGTTGAACACTCACCCTTCAAACCAAGGGAAAGAAAAAAATTTCCTGACTACATCCATAGAAGGCCTATGATAAGCAAACCTACCCACCAACGCATTCTTGAAGGGTTCAGAAATCAACAACATCTCCTGATGAAACAACCTTAATGCAGGCTCCCCCTATAGGACGTAATAGCACCAATGTCCAGCATAGAAGAAGCAAAAGACATTGTGCTTGAAGTGACTACCACTACAAAAGATTTGGGAGGGAGAGGACCGCCCCCTCCTGTAAGGTGCGGCGGCTGAACAACCGCCATAGCCTCAAGTGCCAAAGACTACTAGGACCGACAAAGACTCCATAAGAAACAAGAGAAGCAAGAGGGAAAGGGTCGGAGGCTTCGAGGGGGTTGTTTGTGGCCGTTTCAGTGCAAATTCAAACTATCATTGTCTTTCCTTTCTACGTACTTTTCTCATTTATAACCTACATTAAAGCAAAAACAAATCCACCCAAATTTTCTTCATCACACCCATTGCAATTCCACAATTTTACAATTTTCTTTTTGGAATATCACTAATATTTTCATGCAAGGGATTTACTTGAATTAAATCTTAATCTTAGATTATTTTTTTTCCAAAAAAAAAGTTAACTTTTTCAATCAAGCACATGAAGAGTGAGAAACCATAATAATTTTTCCAACACAATTTCTTGTGTGGTTGTTTAAGTTTTTAACTATTCCTCCCCTCTCAACTCCAGGAGAATGAAAAAAGATGCTAGCATGAACCATAAAGAAAGGATTTAGTGTTTGTTTTTCAGAATTTGGGGAAAGATCTCACCTTCTATTATGATTTAGATGGAAAGGAAATTGATGGGGATGGTTTGGGCAAGTTGGAGAGCAAGAGTAACATCCTCTGCTAATATGCTAATTTTCAACTTTTTTTGGACACATGAACACTAAACTAATATGCTAATTTTTCATTTTTTTCTGCACAAGAACACTAAAATGATGCAAGTTAGGTAGAGTCCTTCTTAGCCATTCATGTGGCACGATTTCATCCTAACTGTAAACTATGCCAAGACATTTGTCTGGTAATCATAGGGGCTCTTGATCCTAATGTTTATATTCATTTTTCAAGTTTTTATTAGAGAGAAATGCAGTTTTAGTCTCAAATGTTTGGCGCATGAATGCTTCTTGTCTTTAAAGTTTGGGCAAAAGTAAATATAGTTCTAAATGTTCAATATCTACACACATTTAGTCTTATGGATTGAATTTTGTAGCACAAGAACACTAAAATGATGCAAGACACTAAAGTAATCTTGACTGTAAACTACGCCAAGACATTTGTCTAGCAATCATAGAGACTTTTGATCCTAATGTTTGTATTCATCTTTGAAGTTTTTTTTATAAAGAAATGTAGTTTTAGTCTCAAATGTTTGGAGCATGAGTGCTTCTAGTCCTTAAAGTTTGCGCAAAAAGCAAATATAGTTCTAAATGTTTCAATATCTTAGCACATTTAGTCTTATGGATTGTTTTGTAAATTGCTACAAGAATCCCATCACGTGCTGTTACATACTAGCAATTATTTTTTAAAAAATTTAAAAAATGAAAAATTATTATTAGCCAAATTTGTAGTGAATGAGAATTGTTGATTGGCATACCGATCACATGAGTAATTATTCTCTAGCCTAAAGATACAAAAATTTGGTTGACAAAAAAATTTTAGGTTAAAGACAAATTATTCAAGTGATCAGTATGTGACAAACTTACTTTTAAATTTTTTAAAAATTAGTTGCTGGCACGTGATCTGATTTCCATAGTAACAGAAGAAAATCAATCATTAAAACTGAATGGATATAGAACCTTAACATTTGATACTACATTTGCTTTTCGTGCAAATTTTAAGAACTAATCAAAGCGACAATTTCTCTTTTTATTATTGCTAGGTGCTACCAACGTCATACATCAAGAATTTCCTTTCACCATTTGTTTTCGTGTTAAAGATTTAAGTGGACTTTAAAAATGTGAAATCAAAACTATTCCGTCCAGTGACAAAACACGAGCAAAATACCAAAGGAGGGAAACAAATAAAATAAAAAGGAGAGAAATAAAAAGGCAAAAAGAAAAAGAAAAATCTTTAGATTTTCCCCTTCCGGTCCATTCTCCAGTCGAAAGCTTCATTGCGTCGACTTTCTATACTTCGTTCAGGCCTTTTTTTTTGTAATTTTGATTTTAATTATTCATTTTTCCATTTGCTTTCTCATATTTTTTTTCTCCGTTGTTGCGCTGCGGTTGCCCTCGCCTACTCTTCGCATTTCTGATTTTCTTTTCAAGAAAAGAGGAAAAAGCGGAATTGAAATCGAAGAAGATGACGGTGATGGCTTTGGATCAGTGGATAGCAAAGGTTAAAGAGGGACAACACTTGTCGGAGGACGAGCTCCAGCTTCTCTGCGAATACGTATTTGCTTTTTCTTTTCTTTTTTTTTTTGGTGAATCTCTTGTCGTTGATTGCCTTCTTTTTAGGGCAAAAGTTGCATTTTTCACTAAATTTTTTTTTGTTGTGGTTACTTTTTGCTGCAATTAGTTGAATTTTCGTCGATTTTTTTAAGGTGGATTTGTTTGTCAAGACTCGGGTTTTAGGTTTTAGGTTTTAGGTTTCTTGGTAGGGTCGATAAGGATATGATTTTAGTTAGTGGCTTTTGGTAACTATTATTCTGCAAGAATTATTATTATAAGTAGTAGCGGTAGTGGAAGCAGAAGGAGAAGAGGAAAAGCTTAGCGCGTTAGGGGACATGATATTCTACTCGAATTAGAACTTGAAAATTGGTTTGTGGACATGTTCAATTTGATTTTCAATAGATGTTATTAAGATTGGTTGATGAGGAATTATGTCCACTCAGATTTAGAGAAGTGAAGGAGAAAAATTCGTTGGTTATAATGAGTTGGCTTAGTGGGGAATATGGGAACCAGGGAAGAGGAAGAAGTAGAGAAGAAAGTTGAATGACGAAGCATGAGTAGTTGTTGATGGGTTTACTTTCTAGGTAACATCGCTGCCGGGAAGGAGGAGGAAGAAGAAGAAAGATGGATAGATCTTGTCAGCTGAAGAAGGATGATGAGTTGTTGATGGTTTGGCTGTGGGTAGGTGACAAAATGCTTTAAACTTCTAAAAACTTACATGTTCACCAATCAAGTAATGGTGTTTGCCACATCCTGTGGATATCAGGTCTTTCTGTTTACTAGTCATTATACCTGACCACTTGTCAGTTGCGTATGTTTATGTAACTTATTATTATAGCAGCTTCTAATTCTTCCAAGAAAAGGACCTGCAGGGTCCTATTGCCTTTCAATGCTCATTATTAAGGCTGCATGTGGTTCGCAACCTTGTGACATCAGGGTACCCCTGTTATATTGTTATCAGAATAATGCAATGCATGATGTGTAAATAAGTGCAATTACGCATACATGTTTTACATATTTATATGGAGATCAAGCTATAGAAGGCCATGAGACATTAATGAAGTGCAGGCTCATTCTCAGAGTGTACATCTAGCATGTAAACTTTGCTAAAGATCTGGTAATAAATGCTGTATATAATGGAGCTCCCTGCTGCAGTTTAGGTGCCTCTGTACAGTTGATTATGTGCTAAGTTTCTTATTAAGTTTGCTGTCAAACTTTCTAACATAACAGGAATTTGTTGTTTGAAATGAATCACCTGTTTCAGTTTGTTTGCTCTTAGACTGTCCTTGAACACTGAAACTTTTCAGGTGAAGGAAATCTTGATTGAGGAGTCAAATGTGCAGCCTGTCAATAGTCCAGTGACAGTTTGTGGTGACATTCATGGCCAATTTCATGATTTAATGAAACTTTTCCAAACCGGAGGTCATGTGCCAGAGACAAATTACATTTTTATGGTAAGTTTGCGCAGAATATGTGGTGTATGTTATTCTTGGTTTGTGGTTATTCTTTAGTGATTTAATGACTTTATAAACAATCTTGTGCATTATTAGGGAGATTTTGTGGACCGTGGATATAATAGTCTAGAAGTTTTCACTATTCTGTTGCTCCTAAAAGCAAGGTAAGTGCAAATACAGTGGTAGCCATTGACTCTTCTGTATGATGCTTTTGTTTTTTGGTTTTTAGTTGAGATCAAATCAATTTACCTCGTAATAAAATACTCAATTATTTTATACTTGCATACTAAAGTAAGGGTTTGATTTGAGATTAATGGATTGACGTTAGTGATTATGACGGGAGATCTGTATATTGTGGACTGAGAAATTGATTTTAGTAGTCTTAGATATCAATCATGTCGTACTTAGCATTGCTAACTAGTTTTAAGGAACAGAATGAAATTTTTATGATTATGTTGATGCCAGTACTCTGATGATTGATGTCTAGCAATTGTGAATACATGAAATATTTCTGAGTATTTGTACATATTAGCTTTCATCAGCCATTGGGATTATTATTTTGTGAAAAGTAACTACTAATGATTTCAATAATGAGTTCATAACTCATGCCGAAACATTAGTTTGAGTATTATGTTTAGCTTCAGCTGAGGAATTTTCCAATTTTCCCAAGAATTGCTAAAGCTTTTCTACAATAATTTTACTGATTTTCTGTCTAGCTTTGTCAAAAAAACTGCTGATACCCTAAAGTGGTACCACCAGAGACAGTTTTGACTAACTCTGAAAGATTTGACTCATACAAAAAGGATTACTGGAAAAGTCATAGACAAGATTTTTCATTCTGGGTTTAATAAGGGTTTGAGTTATGTCAGGTAATGTTTTCTTTTTCCTTCATGCACGCCCCCCCCCCCCCCCCCCAAACAAACACAAAAACAAAATAACAAGTGGACACTTTCTCCTTCTAAGTAAGTTGCTGTAGTAAATTCTATTTCAGTGTTCCCGTAGTTACTGCTTGACTTAGTTTTTGACTATGACATTTGACATGACATGTTACTTATGCATTGGCATGATTTCTATTTTGCTGCCAGATACCCTGCTAATATTACACTACTTCGTGGAAACCATGAAAGCAGACAACTAACCCAGGTCTCTCTCTCTGTCTCCTCTCAACATGTATGCTTCCACAATCGAGAAGCATGGATTGCAACCCCTGTTCTTGAACCACATCCATGCAAGATGTCTAGTTGAATTATTGGCTTGAATGATAAACCCCCCCCCCCCCCCTCTTTTCCAAAAAAAAAAAGAAAAGAAAAAATCTTTGTTGTTTACTTGAGAGGTTGTTAGTTCTCCAGTGTTATTCATCCTATGACAGTGGATAGGATGGAATGAATTCCATTGGTGTCTCATGATATGATTTTGTTGTATGTAATCCTGGATCTGCGTGATATGCTTTAGAGTTATGCTCCTTTTGAGCTTTTTAAAGTTCTTGGAAGACAGAAACCTTATATCTGAGGGAGATTATGATTTTTTTCCCTCTTTTCTAGTTTTTTATGGTCAATTTCTGAAGTAAAGTCTTATATCTCAGAGAGATTTTGGTTTTTTCCCCCTCTCTTCTAGTTTTTAGGGTCAATTTCTGAACTAAAGTCATTGCGGAACATTGGGTACAAATACAAGAACTTTTTGAGAAATTGTTTGGGTTATCTGGTGTAATTGGCCTGGCACTTTGTTTCGCTTTCTCTGATGAAAAGAGTGATCTTTATTTGGTTAGGATGGTGGCTTCAAGGCTCCAAATAGATGATTAATCAAGTTGTGCTTTCTATCCTGATAGCTTGTTCATTAAATTTATCATGGAAAGCGTTTCCTTCGTTGTTAATCTGAGATGCATGTTAATTAGTGCTTCTAAACACGTACACCCTATTTATAGGTATTTCACCTTCCTTTAGTGCAAAGTTCTGAGGACATTCATTTTCCATCTTTATAGGTGTATGGATTCTATGATGAATGCCAGAGAAAGTACGGAAATGCTAACGCATGGCAGTATTGCACTGACGTTTTTGACTATCTAACACTGTCAGCTATTATAGATGGAACAGTAAGCTGGCTGCATCTCTCTCCCTCACTGTCTTTGTGGGGGTCTGCCTGTTACTGCTTAATGTATATTGATTATGATTTCTACTCTACTGAGATGTTTCATGAATCCCAGGTACTATGCGTCCATGGTGGCCTTTCTCCGGACATTAGAACTATTGACCAGGTTTGGGTTCTGCAAACTCATCATACTTATTGTGCATATTTTCCTGCAGCTTCATGCTGCACTGGGCACGTCATGCATCTTTTTTGATGAGAAATATTTTCTTGGTTTTTTAAGCCAGAAAAAAATACTTGGCAATTGCACGTATAGCACATGATATTTGTGCAACTTTTGTTTTGCCATGCTTTGAAGTATCTTGGAAATCTTGCTTATTTAGGAAATAAATAACTTTAGTTTGATGATCCACCCCAATCCACAAGAAATAACTACAGAAATTGTTGATAATCCTGTCATATTTTCTTGCTCTTTGTCTTGCTCTATGTCCTCACGATCCAGTTGTTATCTTATGTAGGATGTTTTAGACATTACTAGGGCATCATTAAGCTGCCAATCCTGCAGAGAACAGAAAGAGAAAATTGTACTGATTATGAAATGGTATATTGTTACATTGTTTGTGATGCATGCCACTTGTACTTTCGTGATAATATGATCAGCAACCCAATAATGATACAGGGCGAAGTCTAGTTATTTTCTGGGCTTGTTCTTCTCTTCATAGACATGTCAACAAGGTGGTGTGGGCTAAAACTCCTTTGGAGAAACAATCACAAGAGACCTTTCATAAATCTACTGAAAGGGAGGATTGTGAAACTCTGCCCCTCTCTTTGTTTTCATAAGGTCCGAATTGTTGGACTGTATTCTTGCAGTTATTGGTAAAGGGCTGGTTCAGACCAAACTTACCACCAATCGACTCCAAAAGATGAAGTAATTTGGCAATGGAGCAGAAGGTGTTCAATGGGCTTTTTTTCTGTCTTGTGCAATAGTCAAAGATAAATGCTTTCTTTCTCCAGAGCTTGCCCTTGAGTCAACAGCTACAACTTTTTTGCCACTTTTCATACAAAACTAGGAAGTTAATTGCTTTACAGCCTTTCAAGTCCTTTCCTGTTGAAGTTTATGGTAACCATGGAATTTTAGCAGTCTGTTAATGACATTTTACCTATTCTCTGCTTTGTTTACGTACTTGTAGTAGTTTGTTGTGGTATGGGGATTCTTTTGGAACTTTAGGACTATAGGATTGCTGATAAACTGATCTTGACAACAGTGGTTGATATTTTTCCCGAATGCCTTTTTATTATTGAAGTACGAGTTCCTGAAACTTTTTTCCTTCTCATAACTATGGTATGCTTAAAGAACTGACATTTTGTTTTGTTATTGGCCTGGCAGATTAGGGTCATTGAAAGGAATTGTGAAATTCCCCATGAAGGGCCCTTCTGTGACCTGATGTGGAGTGACCCTGAAGATATTGAAACATGGGCAGTCAGTCCAAGAGGAGCAGGCTGGCTCTTTGGATCCAGGGTTACTTCTGAGGTAAGTCATGTGTGAATGTGTGCACTTTATCATTCATCTTGTGCTAACTGTTTGTCTCTTTCTCCAGTTCAATCATATTAACAAGCTTGATCTGGTTTGTCGGGCCCACCAACTAGTGCAGGAAGGCCTAAAATACATGTTTCAAGATAAAGGACTAGTTACTGTGAGTTCTTTTCTCATTTCTGCCACTGAAATTTTGACTTGATTCCGTAGTTTAGACTCGTGTCTTTACGTCATCCAATATATTTGTTTGCAGGTATGGTCTGCACCAAATTACTGCTATCGTTGTGGAAATGTAGCATCAATTTTGAGCTTCAATGAGAATATGGTACCAAATCCAACTTCTTATGCTTGTTTCCACCTCTCTTTTTTCTGTGACTGTCCATTTTAGTGATACATGTTTTTGGTCATAAAATTGGATCAAAGTGGTCATTTGTTCTTTCTAAGATCCATTTTCTTTCGGCTTTTCGACCAAATGCATAGGCAATGAAAAGTGATTTAACTTGTATGTGTAATTTTTTTTTTTCCAAACAATGCCGAAGTTTCCCCTTCTTTTGCATATATTGAACTTTGATTCTCGACTCTAATGAACATTCGAAAGAACATAAGTTTTTTTTGTTTGTTGGGGAGGGGGTATAGAAATTTGGTGATAATGAACCTTGACTTATGATAGTGGTGAATATTTTGGAGGACTTGTTAGAAAGGACTCTGGACAACAGAAATGATATAAGAGGAGTAATTTTTCTTCGTTAGAACCAAAGGAGCTATGGAAATTGTTAAAAGGATAAACGAAATTTGGTGATTTAATGAAGTGGAGCATGATTTATAGAAAGCAGATGTAAAGGCAAAACATGTGATATTCCACTTTGAATACTTGAATCATACATTTGTTCAAAATTGAGAAAACAAAAAGAGTTGAGAAACATACTCGGAAAATAAGAAAAGCTATTTGCATATAGACTATTAGCAGTTGACACAAATAGAGACTTTCTTTGCTTATAACGGGAAGATAGCTTCTAACAATCCCCTGCAATACAACAATCATAGGAGAAAGGGGATACTTTATATTCTGATACGGGATTGCAGGGTAGTTAAAAATCGGCCCCTGGTAGAACCCACTACCCAGTATGAGGATAGGCAGGGGGAGGTTTTGCTGTTAATTAGAATGTTGGCTGTTTTAATAATAAAAAATTGTGTTACTATTATGCAAATCACTGTTTAGATTGTTGTTTCTATCTAATGCTTTTTTTAACTGGTCAAAACTTAATGAGCTTCTCCTTTTTCTCCACAACTGTTCTTGATTTGTGTTTCCAGGAGAGAGAAGTGAAGTTCTTCACTGAAACTGAGGAAAACAACCAAATGAGAGGACCCAGGACAGGAGTACCTTACTTCTTGTAGTTGGATACTAGTGCTTGGTTTATTGATAATGAGAATATTTTTAAGAGGTGGTGGTGTGATTTTCCCGGTGGGGATTACGAAGAAATGGTAAGAATGTTTCTCAAGTGGCGCTGAGTACAAGGATGGTAATTCTCAGAAGACGGCTACGCACCTAGGTGATTATTAGGCCGAAATTGCATTTGCATAGTTTGTGTTGTGTATTAGAGATGCTTGGAGATTGTTACTTTTTGATCTTTATAATTAAAAAATATGTAAGATGATTGGTACGTTGTTTCCATATGTGAGCTAGACTAATTGTTTGCCTTTGTGGCTTAGACTAATAGTTTTCCAAAGCTTTGGTTTTAGGCTGGTGGTAAGTTGCCTATAGGAGAGCAATAATCTCTTCTTCAGTGACCAATGTTTTGTTGTTGATCTTATCATTTTGAGAGGATCCATATCTGGACTTAATTTCTGTAAAGTTTCGATTGTTCTTTTTTATTTATTTTTTCTTCCCCTCTTTCGTGTCTATATATCTGCAAGTGCGTTTTCCTTAACTAAACTTTTCTTTGTTTTTAGTTTAGTTTGCAGTTTCTATCCTGCGGCTGCAGATACACAATAGATAAACAATTTTAATTGTCTACAGATACATTTTTCTTAGGGGTGAGCAAAATTACTCACTAACTTGAAAATCAGCCGTATTGATCTGATCCGTAAATTAGGATATCTAATCTGTATCATTTGATTGGGTCAAAAGAGGATTGAGTACTCACTTAGATGTGCGAAGGGTTATGGTCAAATAATTAAAAATTTGTGGGTACACGATCTGCTTTGCGCATATATATATATATATTTTATATACATTAAAAAATAATATTTTTAAACCTAAATAAACAATTTCATTGAATAAATTGCATTATAAATATGAAAGATCATAGTTTATTTACAAGATTCGTTTGTAGAAGTCATGATCTTATATTTTATGAAAAAGAGTAATTAATGTGGAACATATATTTTAAAAAAATTATGTTACTTATTTCAAACTTTTATTGATTTTGAATTCTTTTGATTTTTTCCTTTTTCTTGTATTTTCTTCACATGCTTGTTTCTTAGTGGAAAACTTTTTTTGAGAAAAAATCTTTATTAAATGTTAGATAAATGTGTAAAATATAAAATTAAATTAGTATAAATCATATATTTTAAAAATTAAATGATAAATGAAACGGAGCGAATATCCGTTCACCCATTTCATCGGGTACCCGGTATCCTATAATTGGGTATTTGTTGATGTACGAAGCAGGTAAGCGCCAGAAAATGGTTGACCTGCAAGGTGCGGATTGGATCAGCCAAAATGGTGGATGAGAGGGGTATCCGATCCACGTCTACCCTAGTTTTTCCTCACCAATTTTATTGTATTTTATGGTCAGCCATAGCTTTTGTTGATTCATCATATATATCAAGAAGTATGGGTAGAGAAAGAAACCTAATTGTTTCTTTGTTTGAAAACTCAAAATTAAGAAGTATGAACGAGAAAGGAAATAAGGTAGCCCACATGTGATAACCCATTGCCTTGTTCAAGCTATCCAGGTAACAAAGCCAAAGATTCACTGGTTTCTTAGCTCTGTTGAAGAGCATGAACTAGAAAATTAAAGGGTGGTAGGTTACGCCTGGGCACTCTTGTCGCCAGTGAGGAGTTTGAATCCAGGCCAGTCAAATGTAGAGAGATGATATGCACCATCATGTTGGAACGAAAATGCATTAATCCATGCCAATAGCAATCTTTTCCCCCGCGCCCCCCGAGGGAGGGTGTGTATGGAGACACAAAGAGAATTTTATCCAAAAAGATTGTAAAGGAGAATTCAACAATTTAAATTACATTTTCTTAAAATTGGAGTAATTGGCCACTTGAACATAACCCACCCATATCGAGGCAACATTTTTTTTATCTGAATCTTCCTCAAATTAGTGATGTTCTTAGATGTTAGAGAAAAGAAATTCAACATGAAATTCTCAAGTCTTGAGATTGTTAATATTTTATTAAAATTATAAGACAAGTGGTGTAATTTGTACTCTACTTTGGAGATAGATCATAGTATTCTTGATGAACTATTTTGAAACGTATTATGCATACAAATAACTGACAAAATAAAATATCTTACATATATATAAAAACACAAGACTTTGCACCACATTATGCCACATGTTCGAAGGAGACTGGGGGACTTTAAAAAATTTGTGTTGAAATTATGGCGAATGTCAACTAAGCCCTTGAGTTTTGATTGCTTTAGTAAACAGTGCTCTACTATTCATGGGCATTTTTGTCTGCCCAAGTGTTAAATGTCCACTAAGCCCTGCAGGGATAAAAGGAGGCCAGAATAGTTCCTAACTGTTGGGGGGTACTATTGTAATTTCGAACCATATCTCCCCCTTAGAGCATCTCCAATGGTGGTGCAATGTCTGACATTATAATGGGTTATTACACGGCGCCCACCCCATTGTGGCTGTATAATACCCATTACACGCATCATGAGGAAGATGCGTGCAATGGGTGGCCCCCATTACAAAATTTAAGAGCCGGACAAAATTTTGGCCAGCAACTTAGATCAAGTTCATTTTTTGCAACGGTAAATTTACAACGTTAATTTGAGGTATCAAATATTTGTTTAATTTTCTGCATAATTATTTTTCAAAAAATAACAATATATTATTTTTGAGAGATAGAAAAAGATATATTGTTCAAACTTAAAAATTAATAATATCATTTTTAGAAAATAAAAAATTCAAAAGGTAAAAAATTTAATGAAAGTTAATACTTTATTTTTTAAAATAACAAAATTATTTTTAAAAATTACTTTATTTATTTATGGGATATGAGTTATGCATTATTAAAATAAATATTTGATTTAATTGTGGACCCATGCTATTATACCTTGTGGAGTGTAATCCATTGTGAGTGGAAGTGTAATAAAAGAGGAGAAAGTGGAATGCGGATGTGGCATGTGAATTACACTCTAAAGAGTGTAAACCATTGTGGATGCCCTTAATTGCATTTGTTAGGGTAATAAAGATTTTTCTGGCAACTTTCTGCCGTTGGATCGTGTCTTAATCTAAGATTGATGCCTGAGAACCGTTGGATCATTCCTAATGATGATTAAAGGATTGATTGTTTTCCTTACCTGGAGAGTTTGCACGAACTGATGATTGATATCTTCCTTCTCCCGTCTCTTTTCTTTTTTGGATAAGTCTCCCCTCTCTTCTCTCTCTGGCTTCTCTGTTTCTTCTTTCCCTTCTCTTCCCTTTTTATGCTTGACAATCACCGCAATCATATATATATATATATAATAAAGTCGTATTCTCATCCTTATCCTTTTATTTTGTCTCTTTCCTACGTGGCTGAACGACAGGGCAAGTAGGTGCAACGAACTTTATGAATTTACCCTCTAATAACTTACGATATTCCATCACTGTTTTTTCTCTTGCCTTTACAATTCTAGCTAATCCTTCCATAATTATCTCTTCCATTCTTTCACCTTTTTTTTTCCTTAACCCTAATCGTCGAGCCTAAATTTCCTGGGGATTAGTATAAATAATTTTGAATTATGTTTTTTAACTTTCTCTCATCTTCAACTCAAAAGTTCGAAATATTAATTCAAATATTAGATTATCTTTATCAAATTATCACTATCGCAGATACTCTACATTTTTACTCATATATATGGTTCTAAATCTATTACTCATCACTTTATCAAGTAGTGAAAATGTTTACACTTTTCCACCAATTTTTTTGGAAAGTTTTTTTTTTTTTGACTTCAATGCAAGGACCGGATTTGGAACTTCGTTTTTATTCCCTTCAATGCAAGAACCGCATTTGAACTTTGTTTATACTCGCTGTATGTGGTCTGTAATTTCCTACACCTTCTTCATAGTTAGGTCATTGAATTTGAATTTTCTAAGTAAGTCTTCAAAAGTTACAGTTTGGTTTTTATTTCTGGCAAGGTTTTTGTAATTAATTTGTTGTTTTAATTTATGGATTCACTCTTCAATTCAAGTAGAACACATATTGCTTTTTGGTTAGTGATTTAAAAGTGGCATTTTAAACTATGTGTTTTCACACGATTTTTTAATTGCCTTTGACAATTTATTAATTGTCTTCAACAATGTACTAATTTTTTTTCTAGGTTTCTGGGGTTAAAAAAATTGTGCAGTTTTCAATGTTTTTTTTGGACTTTGGTAGAAAGTTTCTAAAGAACAAGAAGGTGTCACTGATTACATAAATGGCAAGGCATCAAATTTATTGTCATACAGTAGTTCACGTCATGCAATATACATCAGACTATTTAGATTTTTATGTTTTTGACTTAAGAGCAAAATACATCTTATGTTTTCGTTTTGCTTCTATTAGCCGTGAACAGATTTAGAAGGTTGCTGTGTTCTTATGACTTGATTGATTTTGAATTCTGATCTTTTATTAATATTTCATTCGGTTTCTTTTCTTTTCACATTAACCTTTAAGGCCATTTATATTAAGTACCAAAATTGATGTTTTGGTAACGGGTTGACCATTCTTTTGTTTATAGAAGATCAGCCAAGATTTGATCTTGCCTATTTTCAAGTTTTTGAATGTTATCATATTGTCGAATGTTTTTTTTATTTGCATTTTTGAATTATTAATCACTAAATTAGATGTTTAAATTTACATTATAAGACTATTTTTGAATAACAATGTGCACATAGTAATGGATTTAAGAAAGTTTATAATAGATTATACAATAAGTTTGTATTTTATGCAAATATTTTTATGAACTACACTAAATAATTTATTATTTTTTAACAATTCCCATTCAACGAATGGGTACAAAACTAGTTTCTTTCTTATTTTCACTGTAGATTTTTCCCTTTTATCAGGTATTTGTACATGCAGACATGAAACCCACAAATTTTTCCATAGATTAGGTGTACACTTTTACCCTAAAATTCAGGATTTTTTGCTCAAAAAATGGTCCCTTGTCTGATTCACTAAGCCCGTACGAACCCTTATTTCTCAACCTTCAAATCTTTGTCAACAATTTCTGACTCTAAATTTTACTCTTTCGGCTTCGATTTGATGGCTGCTTAGTAAGAGGAAGTAGAATCAGTATTAAAAACCGGAGGAATAGAAAAGGGCGCTTGAGGTTAGAGGCTTTATAGGATATACATCTTATTTCATTTTCTCTTAGGTGAAAAGAAAAATAGAGAGGTTTCTTGCCTTTTGGTGTATTCCTCTATGGTAAAGAAAAATTTAAAACTTGTTTGCTTTTTTCCTCTTCGCATAGTAGACACATGAATGCTACACAATTAGTGGTTTTTTTTTTGGTATTTTCAGCTTTGTTTGGAAAGTGGAAAATCCTCGCAAGTGGTTTGGTGCCTTTTGTTCCCTTGCATCCTGGAAAATACATTTCTTGCCATTCTTTTTTTCTTTATTTTTTTTGCACCACGGACATATATACTGATCAGTAATTTTTTTTTTTGTAATTTTCAGTTTTGGTCCGAAAATAGAAAAGGTTTTGCAGTAAAATTTCTGTTCATTCCAGGTTAGTTTACCTCTGATTTGTATCATTAATTTGCTGAAATTTTTGTTAATATTATATGGGCTGATATTTTAAATATTGTAATGTTAGTTTATGTGCCTATATGTTTGGCTATTTACTCTTATGATAAGTTTTTGCTTATGCTTCTTAAGAAGATATAGCCGCGCGTTACTGGTTTTATGTGGTATTTTAAGGCATCGAAATATTAATAAAGTATATTTTAAAAAACATTCTTATTGGCCAAAAAATTAGTGATTTTCCCCCCGAATTATACTTGGCCTTCCGATTTACCTTCTATGTACACTATCTCATCTCCCAACCATGCAATTCTTTTTTTCCCAGAAAAAGGAGAGAATCAAAGAGGGGAAAGCACTATACATCTCCCCTTCCCACCCCTATTTGCCTTCCTAGCCAAAAACACGAAGAAAAACTCACACTTTCACATCAATTTTCAGCCATTTGATGAATTTATTGTTGAGTTTTTCTAGCCTTTTTTCCCCCCAGAATTGACCTCCTAGCAGAAATGTTTGCTTTTTTTTATTATTGATTGTTTTGTAAGTTTGAAAGAATCAAGAAGAAGCGCAGCAAAGTAAACATCCAGTGTTTAAGGTGTGTGATCATCTCTTACAATAGTAGCATGCTTTGTGTTTGATGATTTGCTTCTAAAGGTAGCTTTACCACTACACTGGTTTAGTTTTCTGAAAATTTACGTGTCCCATTGTTATGGAGTATTAGATGATTTGAGAGATGTTCTTTAGCTTACTGTTTGGTCCCAAACAAAAAGGATTTTACTTTTGCCTTTGTGTTTGTATGCTGAATGATACTTTAATGTCTTGCAATGGCTCGAACTATCTTTAAATTCCATTGGAAATAATACTTTGATAGACCTAGAAACATTAATTTCATCGATTGTTTTTGACTTTTACTGCATTGTCATGTTAGTGACTATCATACTTAGGACCAAAGACCAGTTAAAGAGTATTTCCCCAGCTTCGACTATCTTGGTTCTAATTTTCCACATGTCATGGGGCTCAACAAGTAGAATCTGCACTCAAATCACGATTTGTTTGATATAATTTGGTTTCTGCTTAAATTTTGGTTTTAGGAACTGGTCATGCACTGATTAATTCCTGGCACAAATAAGCACTTCTGAGTTCCATACCTTGGTTCATTGAAAGGGGATTGTTCAATGGACGAATCCTAGGGGGGACAGAGACTTTTAACATACCTCAGTCTTCAATTATTTTGCAGCTTCTTTGTTATATTAGTTTCTCTGGTTTTGCACCTGGACATGGGCATTGCTTTAATTACCCTACTACTATAATAGTTTGCACATGGACATGGTTTCTCAACATGATGACAATTAAGATCTTCCTTGTTCTATTAATTTTAAAATCAGAGTCATAGGGAATTTTTCAATATTTTTTACACAACAAATTGCGCATTGGCATAGCGAGAAAATTTCTATTTTACTTATAAATGCAAGTGTGTTTCTTTTGCTTCAACTTTTTATTTTTTATTTTTTTTCTGAAAAAGCCATTTGAGATGTACTGTCTCATAAGTTATTAAATAAATTTTTGAGCTTAAAAATAAAATTCACTACAGGACATAGAAAAGTAAATGAGAACACCACAAACAGAATTTATCTCATAAAACTTGGAATTTACTATTTTAAAGAACATGAAAATAGCAATTTTTTGTTTGTAGGGGTGGTATTCTAAAAAATGAATAAACTTTTATGCCATCTGAATTTTATTCCTAAAAGCTTGACTTTTTGAAATATTGTTAACTTTTTAAAGACTGATTATACTAGCTAACGTCTTTTACTTTACAAATGTAGTGTTTACCTACAATACCTTGCGCAAAGCAAAGATCAAATTCTTGAGAAAATATAATGAGTTTAACCACTTAATCCAATGATTGTTCTTGCTAAAACTTTTAATTTCAAAGCTGAGGAAAGAAAAAGATAAAAAGATAAAGGGAAGAGGTAGAGTACAAAATTCAATTCAATCTAAGAGTAAATGATGTCTAATCCAAATTACCACGTCCTTCCAATTGTATATTAATCAAATTTCCAGAAATTTCAATAAAACCCACCCCTCATAATATAGTAAATCACTGTCGAGCCTCATTATAACCCTAGACTAGTTTGGGAGTTTATGATAAAAAAGAAAAGAAGAGTAATGTAATGATAAGTTATTAAAGAAAATAAAAGAAGGGAAAGGAGAAAAAATTTTGATATTATTTGGGAGTTTTTAGAAGGGAACGATTTTGGATATACATATCAATAAAGTTTCGTGAGGATAAAATGGACAATTTAAAAGAAAGTTCAAAGCTTCCCATGCGTTTTCCTTTGCCTTCCGCCTCTTTTTGGTCGGAAAAAGATTTACAAATTCATTTTCCTTTACTTTCCGCACTTGGGATGCTTCAAAATCCGTTCGTTCCATTTCTTTTCCGTCTCACTTGAAGGTCCCAAACATAACATTTCCCTCCCTTTTCTTTTCTTCTCTTTCTTTTTTTTTTTTTTTTCCGTTTTCGCTGAAATCTCACCTTCTTTAATAATTTTTCCACTTCTTTCTCAAAGAATTTTCAGCTTCGTACCTCTCCGCACATAATTTATTCAGACGCTATACTTCTTCAATTGCCTTCCTCTCCCTTGTGGCTGTTATCTCTTGTATCATTCCCCCTTTTTCTCCCTATTTCCGAAACAGCCCCAAATTCTAGGTTTTACGTTCAATTTGCTACGCCTTTCTGGTAATTTTCTTCCTCACTTTACTTTTCCTTCAGTCAGACGCCTCTATATCGCTTCTCCCATTCGTATGTAAATAATTATTTGTTTTTTTCCCTTTTTGTTGAGCATTAGGTGAGGGTTTAAATCAGGGTTGAAGTGTGCAAAATTCTTTATGCATGCATTGATAAATTTGTTTAAAAGATTTAATCTTTACTTGTTACAGCTGATTCTTGAGTGAATTAGACTGAAAATTGTACTTTTGTTGATGGGTTTTGTTAGCTTATGATTTTTTTAGATTTCATTTGACCTCTATTTTCAGTTCATGTGATCACCTATGTTTATCAAATTTTAGAAATTTGGCGTTTGATCTCTTGGTTGTGAAGCGCTATACGCATAATCTTTCTTTTTCTAGTCTTTTATCTAGGTCGATGTTTGGGATGATTTTTTTTTGGCTGGGATTTTACACTTTAGTATCTGTTTCGAGTATGAATTACTTTTCAAGAACTGAATTCGATAAAATAGCCAAAAATTTAGCAAAAAAACAGTAGCTTATGACTCAATAGACAATTGTTTTGTTGTTTCTGTGGCTTCCTTCTGTGGTTTGGTGGCAATAAGAAAGCAGACATTGCTAATGAACTGGTAGAGCACATTCGAGAGTGCTAGCTGTGTTTTCCTGCCTTAAGAGAGAGAGAGAAGGGGGGGGGGGGGGGGGTTGATTGTTACTTGCCTTATTTGTCCCTTCTGCCCTTCCACATTTTCTTCCATGGGCATTTAGGTAGGAAGGTAGGATAAGATCGTTTAGTTTCTTACTTAAGATGTTTGGTCTTTAAACAAAACACTTCACAGTTTGGGCAAGCTGGATTTACAACAATGGTGAGGTTTTTTGGCTACTAGTTGAGATTTCTTTTTACAATAGTTTGACTTATAAAAGAAAAATCCATCTGACAAAGCTATCAAGTGCCATGATGACAGTAGTCTGGATTTTCTTATTCATGATTGGCATGGGTTGCATGGTGTCATTTTAGTTTCTGTATGGTGATATTTTACAGCGTGTTTAGTTTTTCTATGTTGATATTTTACACCGTGTGCTAAAGTGTTACTGAGGTCATTTATATAACACTCCATGTTCACTGCTGATATTCAGAACAGCTGTCTTATCTTAATGGAAATCGGAATGCTATTCCTCTAATCGTCCTTGGAGGAAGGTAGAGCCCTATGAAGAATAGCGAATTAGATAGAAAAGCCAACATTTTTTTTCTTTCCTTTTATAAAACACTCCATTGTTGTTTCGCAAATTCTTTCACTTATTTAGCCTATTTTAGACTCCACAGGAGATAATGATGACGGAGGAAGATGATGATTATGTTGAGTACATCCCAGTTGCAAAGAGGGGGGCATTAGAAGCCCAGAAAATATTGCAACGGAAAGGTAAATCTTCTACCCTGGAAGAAGAGGAAGCTGAAAAATTGAAGCTTGTAGAAGCAAAGCCTAGTTTGCTAGTAAAGGCCTCACAGCTGAAAAAAGAACAACCTGAAATTAGCCCTACTGAACAAATGGTACAGCAGGAGAAAGAGATGATTGAGCATCTCTCTGATCGCAAAACTTTGATGTCTGTTCGGGAGTTGGCTAAAGGGATTACTTACACGGAACCATTGTTTACGGGGTGGAAACCGCCGTTGAATATAAGGAGACTGTCTAAGAAAGTGTGTGATGCAATAAGGAAGCAGTGGCATATTATTGTGGATGGCGAAGATATTCCTCCACCAATTAAGAATTTTAAGGATATGAGATTTCCTGACCCGATTTTGAAGAAGCTGAAAGCGAAGGGGATTGTGCAACCAACCCCTATTCAGGTTCAAGGTCTTCCTGTTATATTAGCAGGAAGGGATATGATAGGCATAGCATTTACAGGTTCTGGTAAGACACTGGTGTTTGTTTTGCCACTGATCATGGTGGCACTTCAAGAAGAAATAATGATGCCAATTGCACCTGGAGAAGGGCCATTTGGTTTAATTGTCTGTCCATCACGAGAACTTGCAAGACAAACTTATGAAGTTGTGGAGCAGTTTCTTGCACCCATGAGGGAGTACGGTTATCCAGAGTTAAGGCCATTGCTTTGCATTGGTGGAGTTGACATGAAGTCTCAGTTGGAGGTTGTGAAGAAAGGAGTTCACATTGTGGTTGCTACGCCAGGAAGACTCAAAGATATGCTTGCAAAGAAGAAAATGAATCTTGACAGTTGCAGGTAACTTTGTTCTCCTTGGACTTAACTAGTTGTATGTTGTGCTTGGTATTTTTTGCTCTCTCTGTTTGCCTTGTGAATCACATATTATGAAGCTGTTTTCTTTCTAAGTACCAAGCTAATATTATCTGTATTTTTTGTGTTACATTTGGCACCAAAAATAATTGGTGTCTGTTCTTAGTCCTTGTGATGATGACTGGTTCTGTGAGAAGCATATGCTCTTTAATGTCATCTATTAGTTTTTGATTTGCATGATACTTTGCCATGCTAGAGGTCAATCTTAAGTGTTGAGAGGATTTGTGATCTCTGTGTTCTATTGGAAAATAGAAGAGCATAATTTCTTTTCAGATATTGTTATGTATGAATGCATGCTTTGGTTAAATGTAGAATGTGTAGACATCAATTGGACATACAACCATTAGGACTTTCTAGACTGGTTACCTGTGTTTCACTTTCAGTTTTTGTGTTATATGAAACTTTCTGGTTTATAGCAGTCTATTTAATATCTAGTGACCAATTACATCTGTAAAGGGCCTGTCTTTCTGATTGGGATGTTAATACAAGTTATGACCAATTTCTTATTAGTATTCAATATGTTGCAAAAGTTTCTATTCTGAATCCAAGTGATGAATTAAATGATAGTAAAAAGAATGTTTATGTTGTAGTGTTGTTACTTTTTTTTTTCCCAAAAAGCTTGTTTCTTGAAATAATGGACTGCTTAGGAAGAGTATATGTTGATATCATCATTATCTACACAAGATGCTACTGCTAGTGTCTGGATTTGGAGGTAAATGCACAATATAAAGCTACAATATGATCTTCAAAGTTGGTATAGATAATGTATTCTGGACATCATTGGAGAATTACTGGGAACTGGAAGAAAGATTTGAAACCAAAATTTCTGTGTCATTAAAAAACTATTTTGGTATAATTCAGCAGCATTTGACTCATGAAAACAGAAAAAGAGGTCCTACTTCAGTTAGTGGTCATCTGAGAGCTGACAATTAGGTAGAGTTGTTAATCCACCTGACGGAAGAAGCCTTTCTGCCTAAAAAGGAATGATCTGTTGAGTTCGGGATTGCTCTCTCCGCCAATCTATTCAATGCTGGAATTAGACCTGAGTTGGGCGGACGAAGAGGCGCGGGGGGTTGGGGGGGGGGAGCTCTCTGTTCCTGGTTCTCCAGTTTGAAAATTTCTATAAAAAGTTAGTGAGTAATCAATAGA
This sequence comes from Coffea humblotiana, assembly GCA_023065735.1. Classification (NCBI taxonomy): domain Eukaryota; kingdom Viridiplantae; phylum Streptophyta; class Magnoliopsida; order Gentianales; family Rubiaceae; genus Coffea; species Coffea humblotiana. Next base: position 7,995,649 of record CM041215.1, read on the forward strand.
CAATGACATAATACTGTTGCAAGTAGTTGGAGTTGGAATCTGACCAATATGTAATCCTTCAGCAGCTTTAGACTATTTAACTAAAACTTCTACCTGATGTTTTAGACACTGGTGGCTGCATATGATTTTAGAAGATCAATGAGCTAACTAATATGATGTTTTTCTTGATTTCTGGAGAATTTAAATTTTCATGTCTGTCAAAGTAGTATACCTGTTGCTTGCAACTCCAATGGATCTTGGAGATGTCTAACGACAAAAACTAGGCGTATGGAAGCTGAAACTTGTACTTGTTGCTACGTTTATAACTGATGGTGTGTATGGTTGAAGAATGAGTTCAACTGACATTGATGTGGGGTGCTGGTGGTTAAGCAAATATAACTTTCTTATTTTTTGGGTGTGGTGCTGATTTAGGATCTAAGTTTCTTGAAAGAGTAGAATTCATAATTTCAAATGGGTGTAGTTTTTGCTCTTTGGATCTGTGCTATTTATTCTGATGGCACTTAAACTAGCAAGAACATACAGAGTTATGTTTTACACCATTGTTAGCTGCTTCTTTCTACTTTTCTATTCTCTTAAATATTGGACCTCAAACCTACCACTTTGTTTCTTATGCAGGTATTTAACATTTAGATGAAGCAGATAGGTTGGTGGATTTGGGTTTTGAATATGACATAAGAGAAGTCTTTGATCACTTTAAAGCTCAGCATCAAACTCTTTTGTTTTCTGCCACAATGCCCACAAAGATCCAAAAGTTTGCAAGAAGCGCATTGGTTAAACCCGTTGTGGTTAATGTGGGAAGGGCTGGAGCGGCAAACCTTGATGTGATTCAAGAGGTGGAGTATGTTAAGCAAGAGGCAAAGATTGTTTTCCTCCTTGAGTGCTTGCAGAAGACACCTCCTCCTGTTCTGATATTCTGTGAGAATAAAGCTGACGTTGATGACATTCACAAATATCTTCTGTTAAAGGGCGTTGAAGCAGTTGCAATTCATGGAGGAAAAGATCAAGAGGAGAGAGAATATGCTATCAAGTCCTTTAAAGAAGGCAAGAAAGATGTGTTGGTTGCCACTGATGTTGCCTCAAAGGGTTTGGACTTTCCAGATATTCAGCACGTGATTAATTATGACATGCCAGCAGAAATAGAAAATTACGTTCACAGGATTGGTCGTACTGGAAGATGTGGGAAAACAGGAATTGCAACGACATTTATCAACAAAAATCAGAGTGAAACTACACTTCTAGATTTGAAGCATTTGCTGCAGGAGGCAAAACAGAGAATACCTCCAGTGCTGGCAGAATTGAATGATCCAATGGAGGATGTTGATGCAATCACAAATGCTAGTGGAGTCAAAGGCTGTGCTTACTGTGGCGGACTTGGTCATCGGATCCGTGATTGTCCCAAGTTGGAACATCAAAGGAGCACACAAATAGCAAGTTCAAGAAGAGACTACTATGGATCTGGGGGCTATCGCGGGGAAATTTGAATTTTTTCCTTTGGATTGTGCCAATGAGTTTGTAAATGGAAACTGTTTGAAGGCAGAATATATTTTGTTGTAGTTGTTAACGTAATGATGTATCATAATTTTCCTTCTCTTTTTTGCGATTAATATTGTGGAAGCCCTAGACATTGGTGCATCTTTATTTCCTTTTCCTTTTATTGTCAAATGGTAGAAGACCATGTTGCAAATCCGATGACGGATAATATTTGGGGACGGTTATGCACTCGCCCTCCTGTACATGGCGTAACGGACAATTATATACTCCCTTGCTGTTCTTGTACAGTTAATGTTACGTGACCTAGGTGAAAAATGTCACTTTTTTATTACACACGAGGTAAGGCCACTAGACATTCAGCCGATCTCGTTCCTGACTCCCTGATGATCATCTCTGAATTATGGGGCATGCTGAACTCGGGCGGGTTTGCTCTGCTCTGGAATATGTGCCTACAGTTTCATGGTGTGAACTTTATGCGAAACACATTTTTAGGTGCATTATGAGACGTTTAAGTAGAGGTGTCAAAATGGGTGATTTGGGCGGGTTTAGGTTGGGTAAAATGGGTAATGAGTATAAGTGAGTCAACCCATTTATACCCATTTAATTAGATGGGTATAAATGGGTAAGTCAAAAAATGAATTGAGTAATCCAATTATCCATTTATAACCCATTTATTTTAACTTTTTGTAAACTCATTTAAATTCATTTTTGCAAACTAAGTTATCAATTTATACCGCTCTTTGCACCCATCATTAGTTTTAAATATTTATTTATAATGCTCAATAAGTCTAATTATCAATTTTTTTCCCACCCATACTCTATGTCGTAAAATTACATATTATTTAATAATTGAATAATAAGAATATAAACATTTGAACTAAGTACTATAAAAGTTAATATAAAAACTTAATCCAAAAATTTTTAACCCCTAACATTTTTTTTATATATAAATTTAAAATTTTATTTTGAAAAGATAAGAAAAGAGGCTAAAACTTATCATAATTTGGTAATGCTGAAAAATGAGCAAGTTAACAAACTAAGAGAAAATAAAATGATAAGATAAAACCAACAAATAATAATAATAATGAAACAAAAGTAGTTAACATCACAACAAATTAAAAAATTTGAAAAAAAAGGGGGTGGGAGAAGAGAGGAGACTTGGGGGAATAAAATTTTAAATGGGTTAATTGGATTTGATGGGTTACCCAATAATACCCATTTATTAAATGGGTATTATTGGGTAATCCATTTATACCCATATACAAAAATTTAAGATACCCATACCCATCTATTTATGGGCGGGTACGGGTAAATTTAGTTAAATGGGTTGGTTTACCACCTATACATTTAAGGAGCATAATTATTTGATCAGATTGTTAATTAATAAGCCCATTATAGCTACAACCGATAGAAAGGAGAGACCTGGAAAGAAACTTGAGATCTAAGCTTAATAAAATTCCATGGCCTTCGACAAGATTCCTCAAATTTATATGCTCGGGAGCTACTCATATATTTAGCTAGGCCTTGTTGGAGCACTCAGGGTTCTGGTCAAAAGTGATGGATCAAAATCTTGTCACAGTACTAGTAAAAGGCCAATCCTCTCCTTTTGTGCATGACGAAGAACAACCTAAAATTACTGATTGTTTGGGTAAAAGAAAAGACCAAGCATCAATTTACAAGACATAGGAACGGTAAGGAAAACCCTGAGGCATCATTACCTTAATAGGTTCAATGGCTAAAGCCCATAGGAGGAAATATCTCTGCATTCTTCGCTATTAAAATCAAACTAATAATGCATTTCTTCAAAGTGATTACGAACCTCAGTTTACACCTAAGGGAGGTTTGTAATTTTGTCTGACAACCTAGAGGGGAGGTTTGTGTTATTTTCAAATCTAGAAGGGAGGGCTTCATCTCTTTGACAAACTAACGGGAGCTTGGTCTAATTTATCCAAAAAAATTGAAAAAAAGAGTCATGATTGTAGTATAACTTTGAAGTATATGTAATAAACCCCTGCAACTTCTTCAAAAAGTTGCTGCACTATGCAGACTAAACGCTAAAGGGGCAGAAAAGGGAATGAAATGGCAGAGTATCTGTATCTTCAAGTACAACGCTATGCATGTAATGAAGCACACGTGACACTAAGGGAGAGGAAAAAAAGAAGGTGAAGATATAGAGATTAGTGGCTGTACAAGAAATATATGACTAAGCTACATATTTGCACAGGTTTTATTCTAAATACAAGTCCTTAGGTGATTCTTGCACTTTTCAACTTATATACTTCAAGACCATCATCCAGAAAATAAAAACGACAAATGACTTAATACAGGCTTGTGGTTTTGCAAAGGACAGCTGGGTGTACTTTGCAGGGTCATCTTGAATTAAGCTACAGAAGAACATAGACTGCAAGCTTTGCTAGTTGACCGGAACTTCCACCTCCATCTTCAGATTAGCATGATCAAAATACCTGACACAAAAGCAGGTTAATGATGATTTTGAGAAAACGGACTAATGGTAGTCGGCAGTAAAACAAGCAGTGGCCCCAAGTGAGACAGCTAAATATAACATGGGTATCAAGTAATTGGTTGTTACCATGTCAGGGAAGTACAAGTATGATGCACCAGAATTCTCTGCACCGACTTATCTTGTTTTGATTGTTATTACACGTGATCAGTGATCAATTTTGTAGCAATGCAGTTAGTTAGACAGTTGGTTGGCAAGAATCTTGCTTATGTCAGCTGAGGTCATCAGTTAGTTAGTTAGTTAGAGGCAGCCGACTTAATGAACCTATAAACAGGAAGCTACTCACGTAGAACAGTATCATGATCATTCATTTGTAAAATCTACAATTCATCATTTTACCTGCTTCTTCTCTAATCCAATAAATCAGATATTCATCTCCTTGGTCTACGAATTGTTTCTCCGCAATCTCTGTAATTCCTTGATCAAGGAACCTGGAACTCCATTGGCCTCTGCATCAGTGGTATCAGAGCAAGGTTTTTGCTAGCTCAGATCATTAATGGCAAAGGGCACTAGGTCTCAAGATGTCAGGAAAATGGAAGAGCATGTTCGAGCAATGTTGCGAGAGCAGCAGGAGCAATTTGAGAAAGAAATGGCCACGCTACGGAACTTGGTGATAGAACTACACACACAAAAGGCTCAGGCTAAAGGAATGATTCACCTCACAATTCAGACACTCATATCAATAATGGAGGAGGTTATCAGATTCCATCTCGGTTATCACGGGTAGATTTCCCTAGATTTAATGGAGAAGATTTTAGAGGATGGCTGTACAAGAGTGAACAATTTTTTGAGGTAGATGAAACCCCTAATTATGTGAAGGTCAAGATAGCTGCCATGAATCTGGAGGGCAAGGCTCTCTAATGGCATCAAATCTTCATGAAATCCAGACTAACACGTGAAGCACCGTCATGGGAGGAGTATGTGAAAGAGTTATCTTCAAGGTTTAGGGACTCATTGTATGATGATCCTATGGGAGAGCTCAAGAGCCTCAGACAAACAGGTTCTGTACAAGAGTATCATGATCTATTTGAGGAACTCCTCAACAAGGTGGACCTTCCTGAGGACTATGCTACGAGCTATTTCATAAGTGGACTGAAGCTAGACATTCAACTATCTATCAAGATGTTTATGCCCAAAAATGTACAACATGCCAGGATCTTGGCCAGGATCGAAGAGGCCAAGGTGGTGATGCGTCAGAAGGGCGACAGTGCCTCCCAGATTCTCCATGAGTTACCAAGATCATGCTAGCACTTCACAATCCCATGCTAGTATTTCTGGTAATAAATGGAAGGCAGATTCTAGGCCCTTACTACCCTCACCTACTCTCCCTGCATTACCCAGCAATGAAAGGCAGAAGGATGTGGTTCATAAGAGGCTCTTCAAGAGGCTGAGTAGAGCAGAAATGGATGAAAAAAGAGCAAGGGGACTTTGTTTCTAGTGTGATGACAGGTTTGTCGTGAGGACCCAAAATTTTTTATTATTTTTATTTTATTTTACTGGCTTATTTAATTATTTATTCACCCGTTACCCCAAATAATTTATTTCATCCATTTCAAGTCCATTTGTATGCAAAAATGTCTCTTTTATAATTTTAAAACGTTTAGTTAGCAAATTTAATTTTTTTACGGCTCGTTTGGCGAGAAATAGCGAATACACGTTTTTCGAGGTAATTTCGATCAGAGAGTACATTAGTCTTGGAGAGTTAAGAATGATCAATAGTAGACTAAGAAAAGTTAATTGAGGGATTAGATGTGAGTGAGTTTAAAGTAAACTTTTACCGCCGCGCGCGTCAAAGATTTCTCGAAAGTCACACCGCGCGACTGATTAGAGATTTGAGGATTTAATACTAGACTACTAAGAGTGAATAATTATATTGTTAAAGGAGTTACATTGGAGGTTTAGTGCACAAGTGAATCAAACCCGAGAGAAAGTGGTAGTACAAAACCCCAATTGGGCACTATTAAGAGTTGACTTTTTGCCCAACACTTATGGCTACTATTTCATTCTTTCCCTCCAAGTTTCATCACACAAACAAACCCTCATGTCTCTCTCCTCACTCCTTCATTTTTGGCCAGACCAACAAGAAAGAAAAAGGGAAGGAAAAACTCCATTTGTTTAGCTTGATTTCACTCACCAAACCTCCACCAAATCGCAAATAACTTGGAGTAACACTTCATCTAGGAGTAAGGAGCAACCTTGAGGACTTTTCTTGGAGAGTTTCGGCTAAAAATTTCTGGTTTCATCTAAGGTTTCATCTTGAGTTATAAACACCTCCACCAAAGCTTTTACTTTATTGTTGCTTGGATTTGGTTGGTTGAAGTGGGCTCTATGAACTCCCACCTTGGTTAAATGAGGGCTGCCATGATGTTTATGTGTGTGTTAGTGTGTTTGTGATGAGTTCTACTAGAAGAAACTAGAAGAGGAAAAAGAAAGAGAGAAAACCGTGAGAGGGAGTAAGCTGGCCGAATCTGTCCTGCTCTTATCTTGCTTGAATTTCCAATTTCTGTTGGTTGTTTGGCTGTGAAATTGGTTGATATATGTTGTATATTGTGTGTAGAAAGTGTCTATCAAAAATCATTTGATTTGGTTGAGCAAAAACTAGAATTTTCGAAACTGCAAGAAATCTGGAAATGGTCATCCGAAGGCCTGAACAGTGTATCTTTGATTGAACATAACTCTTTGTACAAAATTTGAAATTGAGTGCCGGTTTGCGGCATTTGAAACTAGACATTTGTAGCTTTCCAACGGCATAAAAATCACTTGCTAGTTCGATCTGAGTGAACTGTAGTGAATTGATAAAGTCGGCTGTTCTGTTCTGCTTTTTTCAGCCTGTTCATTTGAATGGAGATGAGAAGCTGTAACTTGTGGCTTGAATTTGAACTACTTGTGGACTGATTTTTGTGAAGACTCGTAAAATTTATTATTATTTTTAAACTCCTAATTCTAGCCTATTTAATTATTTATTTGGTCAAATATTCCGAATATTATTTTCTAACCTCTTTAGACCTAATTAAATGGATTTATAACTTAGTTATATTTTTAAAGTGATTCGATTCAAAAATTAATTTTGAAAGCTCGTTAAGTGTGAATAGTGAATGCGCATTTGGAAATAATAATTGATTTGAGGATACAATAAGTTTGGAAAATTGGAGACTTGTACATTAGCCCTAAAGTGGTTAAACTTAAGTTTAAATATTCAAGTGATAGTTAGTTATATTATCGTTATAAGAATTTCTTAGAGATTTTCGCCTTATTTCGCGCAAATCGGAAGTTCGAGTTTTCGCGCGTGCGACTAATTGGAGGACTTTAGAAATTATTTCTAGACTATTAAGAGTGAATAATATTAGTATGAATATAAGTGCATTAGAGATTTAGTGCACAAGTGAAACGAACTCGAGAGAAATCGAACTCGAGAGAAATCGAGCACGAAACGCGCGTGCGCGCGCGCAGCGAGAGAGTTGACTTTTGGAGCTTTCTTAGCCACTCATTTTAGCTTCTAAAGGAAGCTTAATTGCAACACAAAATTCTCTCTCCTAAGCTTCAAGAACAGCCGGCCAAGAAGAAGAAAAACAACTCCAAAGTTCATCAAATTCTCTCTTCATTTCTTCACCAAATCTTCTCCATTTCACCTCAAAATTTAACCACACTTAGCTAACCACTTGGTGATCATCTTAAGCTACAAAAGGAGCCTCATTTCCACGGTTTTGCTGAGCTTCAAGTGACTGAAAATTTCTGCTAGAATCATCAAGAAAGGTATTCAACGATCAACCTTGAAAATCTTAGTTTATGGAAGTAGTATTGCATGTATAAGCTCTTATGATCATGTGGTTAGTTTGATTTATGGTGAAAATTGTTGTGTGGGCTCTATGAATTCCCACTATGACTTGTTGGGCTGATTTGATGAGTTTTAATGTTGTTAATGTTGGTTTAGTGCTTAAATTGGTAGAAATAAGTGAGATTATGAAGGATAGTTCAAAGGACGTGGAAGGAAGAAATTTTCCGATTCTGCCCTTGAGTTGTCCGTGGCCTTTAGGGCGAATTTTTGTGGATCTAATGGCTTAGTTATGATTTTTATATGTTTTATGAGATGTGTAGAAATTTCATCAAAAAATTCCATGAATTGGTTGGCCAAATGTTGAATTTTCGTAAGACAGCAAATCTGGAAAATTTCCCGTCACTGCCCTGGCAGTATGTTTGTTTCGGCTATATCTTTTTTCTCTGATGTTGAAATCGAGTGCCATTTGTGGCAATGGAAACTAAACATTCCCAGATTTCTAACGGTATAAAATTCATGTTCTGATTCCACCCGAGTGATCCGTACCAACCTTGTAAAATTGACTGTTCTGTTTATCGTCTACAGTGAATGCCCTGTTTTGAGCAGCGACTTGATGTTAAAAAATGAGCTAGTTGTGGACAGATTTTGAAAATGATTTCTCTAAGAAATGGTAGCCTCATGAATCTAGTTTTCAATGCCACTGACCAAGCTCAATTCCGAGTTGATTTGAGAGAGTTGTGGCCGAAACCCGAAACTAACTCAGAGGTTGAAAACCCTCTTTTTGGCTAGTTGATGCCTTAGCTTTGATTGGGACTGGTTATTTCGAATTTCTTGGTGTTAATCGCCTACCAAATTGCACCTTGGATGTTTCTTAGACCTTGTCTTCATAAATGAATGATGTTTGAGGATTTTCATTGGCCAAATGTTTGGAAAAGAGAAAAACACAAGTACAAGGCAGATTGCCTTTGGAATTTTTGGAAACTTTAGTGGCTTTGTTCACTAGCTTCCCGAATGAATTTTTCCATGAAATTTGATAGAGAGATAGCCCTCATATGGTAGTATAATACTACCAAATTTGGTGTCATTCTTAGTTCATTTCGATGCTTAAACAAAGACCCAAAGTTCGTGACTTCAACCTGGAAAATTGCCTAATTGCTTCAATTTTTCAGCAACTTTGAGCTACTATATCTTGGTGCTCAAAACTCCGAATCTTGGTCTGTTCATTGGATTTTAAAACCTTGTTTGCAAATCTAATTGAGTTCCGAATTTCAGAGGTTAGATCGAATTCTGTGATGTTTACCGAATTTTCAAAGTTGGTGAAAAACCAATCCCAAAACTGTTTTGCAAGCTTAAAACAGCAACTTGGAGCCAATTTTTGAATATCTTCCGTTAGGAATAATAGAAAAGTGTCTTCTAAGAACTTTTATTACTTTGGGAAGAGGTTTCCAACGGTACCAATTTTTCCAATTTTGGACCTACGGAGAGTGAGTTATGATTTTTCCAAAAAATACACCTCAAATCTGAAAATTTTCAAACTTGAAGGGAATTGAGTTTTCGAGACCCTTCCCTATCCTTCGACACTACTTGACCATTTTTGGACTTGTTTTCAAGAAGGAAAACTAGTTTCTCCTTGTGTGTCTAAACACCATTTTTGAATCTTGAAATTGAGCAAGTTAAGGCTCATTTTTGTAAAATTTCTTTAGATTGCACAAGTGTGAAACTTTTTGTGATATTTTGGGTTTCTAAGTAGCGGTTCATTATTAATTGCTCAGGCACTCACGAGAACCTTGTAGACACCAAAATTTTACTATTCATTTTTATTCATATTTTGTTTATTTTACTCATTTTTAATTTTTATTTTTATTTCATATTGAAGAAAATCATTTCTTTTATCAAACACAAAATTTTAGCATTTTTATTTCATTTAATTGATTTTGTTTTGATTTTTGTTTATTTTTATCTTATTTTCATTTTTTGTTAAGAAAATTATCTTTTAATTAATTTTAATTAATTAATTCATTGGAAAAAAAACAGAAAAGGAAGAAAACAAAGAACTAAAATCAGTTTTGTTTTAAAAAAAAAGGTGAAGCCTCGCACGCGTGCAAATCCAACACTATTCATCGTCTCTTTCGTACGAGGCCACGAACGGGATTTTTGCAGCTGGCCAAGTAAATCCATTTCACCTCTTTTTGTTGTTTTCTTTTTCCCCAAACACAGGCCACCTCACCCCAATATGTAACAAGGAAGATTCCAGAAGAAGAATGATCGGATGGCTTAAGTTTTTTGAAGAAAAAGCTGAGGATTGCGGGGGCAGCTGGAGGGGAAGGCTGCGGAAAAAACTGAGAGCTTGGAGAGGAAAAGAAAACTAGCTACGGGGAACTGAGAAAAAGGAAAGAAAAGGAGCTGAGAGCAAGAGAGGGAGACTGTGAGGGAATCTGGTGGCGGCTGTAGAGAGATTGAGGGATAGATTGAGGAAAAAAACGGCAAGAGAAAAACAGGCAAGGCTAAGCAAGAGAGAGCTGAGGAAGGGCTTCGGCAAACTAGAGAGCTTGGGGAGCAGGAGGAAACAAGCAGAAAGAAACAAAGCAAGATACGAGAGAAACAAAGCAAGATACGAGAGAAAAAAAGGGCTTTCGGGCTTCAGGAAGGAAAGGGAGTGTTTGGAGTAGGAGAGTAAGGGGGTTGGTGGCTGAGGAAGCTCGGCTGAGAAAAAAAGAAAAAAAAAAAAAACTGAGTTGAGAGGAAGAGAGGGGCTGCGGAAGGAAAAAGAAAGCAAGGAAGAAAAGAAAAAGCTGCGGGCTTTGGGGGGAAAAGAAAGAAAGGAGGGTTCTTGGTGGCTGAGAGGAGAAGGGAGAGAGCAAGAACAAGCAAGAAAAGAGAGGGAGGTAGCCGAGGATCTGGGGGAGGAAGAGAAAGCTTCAGGCAAGAAACGAGAGCAGAAAAAATTTTGGAAAATGTTGGTATCGGGGTTGACAGAGTAGCTCTTTTTGGATCCATATCCCCACTTTGATTTTAACACTTTAAGCTAGTTCTTCATTTCTACACTACATAAAGTTGTAGGGTAACAACTTTTCTCTTAAAGATTTCCCCATAAAACACCATTAACCCCTTCGAATTGGAGCTCAAACTAACGGGATCATCAACCCTGGGACGTTAGCGACGGACTTTGCAACGGAGTTTCTGGAATCAGCGCGGCTCCTTGGAGGGTTTCCATGATCATTCTACTTTGAAAAGGGTTCAAGGTAACCTCAGTTTCTTCCTTGGGTATTAATACTGTTTTTTCATGAGAAGCCGAGGCTGAAAAGTATAAATCTCATGATACCTTCGCTGCTGGTCCGATGAACATGTTTCCTGGCTTTTATCTCATGTTGCTTTTTGATGTTTCTCTGGTTGTGGTTCCTTTTGTGTTGGTGCAAATTTTGATGTCGGGTTCAAGTAAAGGGTATAAGTTGCACATTTGCTAGTTTAGAAACTGATTTGCATGACTTATCTGTTTGGTAATGAAACCCAGAAAATTGCAGAAATTCTTGCCAAAAGTTTGCATGTTTGGATGATTGAATTTCTGTGATTTTGTTGTTAAAGATCAAAGCTTTGATGTTTGGTTGAGCCGTTAGAGATGTTTGAATGGAAAAGATTGCATTTAGAAACCCAGAAATTGCAGCTCAAGAAATCAGCGAAAGAAAGAAGCACGCGAAGTTGCAGAGGGCTTCTTCGTGAGCTTGCATAAATTTTTTCCAAAATTACACTTCAGCCCTTAACTTCCCCATAATGCTGCTTTGGCCCAGAAAATTGAGAAAACTAATCAAATTTACCCCTTCAACATATTGTTTTCCTTTGGCATGTTTTAATTCGAATCCTGGACAGAATATTCATGAGTTTTGGGATGCATTTTTGAAGGTTTAATGATTGTTTGATAGATTTATAGTTTGACTTGGTGTTTAGTAAAATAATTAGGAAGTATAGGTAATTTTGTTTGTTTGATTATAGAAAATGAGTTTTCATTCGTTTTTGGGAATTTTAGCATTTGATTTTGGTAGGTTTCATATTAAGCCATTAATTTTATTTTGTTTAATTTAGACCCCTAATATTTGCAATAATAGTGATTTTGATCCCTTAATTTCTTTAATTCTTTCAATTGGGTCCTTATTTGTGTTAATTTGTCAAGTATAGCTTGTTTACTTTTATTTGAATACCTTGATTGATTTAATTTTGTGTTTATTTCCATTTTTTTGTGATTATTCGTTAATTAAAGTGATGCCTTGACCCCTTTTATTATTTTGGAGGGTAAATAAGTAAATTCGTGTCATTAGGACCCCAACTCAAGGGAGGTACACTCTATCCCTTATTTCTACTTTATTTGACCCTATGTGCACTTATGTGACTTTATGTGTTTAATTGCATGCCTTTTGAATGTTTTTCTTTCATTTATTCATTTTAGTTATTTAATTTAGTATATTTATTTAATTTTAATTTTTGGTTATTTGTAAGGCATTTAAACGCCAAAATTGTAATAGTTAGGTATTTATTTTATTTATTTCATTTTCCCCCTTAGATTGTAGTAGGGTCCCCCTGATGTAATAGTTAGGGTTTTATTTGCTTTATTTTAGTTTTGTGTGATTTGCATGCCTATGTGCTACATGTTTACCGCTTTTCTAAGATCTTGCATCTAGATATCATGCCTATTTCCTACGTGTTTATGTGAACTTATGTGTTTATTTGCTTTCTATTAGTTTTACATGATTAGTTAGTTATAAACTAAATGTATGACGTCACCACACTAGTCCAATGCTAGTCGTGGCCTGTTTTACGATTCCACACTAGTCCAATGCTAGTTGTGGCTCTATTTCTCGCTTTTTCACTAATCCAATGCTAGTGAGAATTTGTAAACATGGGCTAGTCCAATGCTAGACCCGTAGGAGCCCTTCGAGCGTTAGATCATGATTGTGTGATAAAATCACTTCATCTCATACATATTTTTCACATTTTAGGTTTCTTATCATTTTGCATGACTTTTTCCTTATATATGTACATCCCTTATCCCATATTTCCCCTTATATGTATATTCCTTACCACTTTGTATGAAAGCACTACATTAGACTTGCATTCCATTTAAGAATTAGAAATAAGTTAGTACATTTACATGATTAGATAGGAGAAAAACCCCTTGGATATGGGATATGGACGAGTTTGGCTTTCTAACCTTAGCACGCTCGTATTCCCTCTATTAAAGGGAAAATTGAGTCACGAACATTAGTCCCCCGTACCCGACATGATGCATCCTTTTAGATCATGTATTCATATATAAATATTTCATTTTTATTTCATTTTTCTTTTCTTTTCACTTCTTTCTGAGTCTCATATTTTTGCACAATTCGTGACTTCTTCGAAAGTTTATTTTTGTGCGTCGCAATTAATGCGAATTGCATCAAATAACTTCGAAGAGATATTTTGACCCCCCGATACCCTCTTAGGTCTAGGGTTTGCATTCATATAATACCTCCAAATGCGATAAATTTTTAGGTTAAAATAAGAAAATTTTGACTAAGTCGCGCAACTAGCCTTGGTTAGGTTGGAAGGGTGCCTTGGATTTTTATCCTTGCCTTCCCTTTCTTCAAATGTGACTCCCGAATCTTTTTCTCTGATTTTCGTAGACTTGGAGTCGTTTATAAAGGGTTTTTTACTTTTTCTTTAAGAAATTCATTTTTTAGGTGACTTGGTACACCTTAATTCGATACCAAGTGGCGACTTCTGTTTTTATTTAAAACCCTTTTTAAATTTTATTTTGGGTCAAACCGTTGCATGTTCAAAGTCCCATTTAGACCCATTTCTTTTTTTTCTTTATTTTCTAAAAATCAAAAACATATTTTTTTAAATCAAAATCAACCAAAAATTCATTTTTTTAAAACTCTTTATTTTCTTATTTTCAAAAATGGGGCGCGACAGCTGGCGAATCCACTGGGGACTTAGAGAGTCCGAGCAAATTTGATTTAGTCAATCCTTTTCTTCTTTTTAATCTTTTTATATATCACATTTGGAGGTTTAGGGTTGCATTTTTCTTTTTAGGGTTTTATTGCATCTAAACGCACAATCGTCCCAAATATCCATGTATGAGATCGTTTATGTGTTTTTCATTTGTGTTTGTATATCGCGCTTGCATTTTGGGTGGGGGAAAATAGTCTCCCTAGAACCGTCGACCGCATTTGATGGTAAAATCCCTCCCTTCAATAGGGACACTTCATACGTACATACGTTTTATTTTATAACCCCTCATTTCTTTTTTACTTTTAGTGGTTGTCATACCACTCTTCCCTTATTAGGATTAGATCGATCCACTTGGACATGTGGCCGTGGCACGACGTGCACGTAACAATATCCGAGGGATCACCCGAACCACCGACTCTTGGGCATTGAGATTGATGACCCTTTGCCTTTGGTCTGAAGGTTTGGGAGCTTTAAAACCTTGTCAAGTTTAGGTGCATTAGTATGCCCCAACCTCATGCATCCATGATTAGATTACCTAGGTTAGAGTCGACCATACCCAACTAGGAACACTAGGCATGAAGGGAGGGATCCCACCCCTCTTTCTTTAATTTTCTTTTTACTTTTTGTATCATCTAATTGCCTAACGTGTTATGTGTTATCTATTATCTAACATTTTCTTGTTTTCTTACCTTTTGCATTCACAAACAATAGGAAATAAGAGTTCTGGCGTGACACTCTTTTAGAACCTACCCTTGTAGATAGACTATTGCATGTTTAGAAATTTTGGTATATTTCATTCATAAATTAATAATGTCATATCATTTTAGGTCTATCCTGGCATACAAAGGGTTCCTTTAGATCATGTTTTCATTAAATTGCATATTTTATTGCTTTAATAAATTGGCATCATGCATAAGCCTTAGAGGGAATGCCATTTAGGGGATCCCGTGTTAGGAATAAGCCACCTTGTATCTCGGATATGTAATCCAATGAGACTTGCACGTTTATATTTCTTGTACCATCCAAAGGGGTAGTGCACAAGGTAAGGTAGGATCCGATCTTTTTTTAAGATCATAGAGCGATTTTTTTTGTACATTAGAATATGAGCCTCTAATACTCATTTTTTGCCATCTTAACATAGTTGGTAAAATTCCCTTGCGTAAAGGACATTAATTTGAAGAAATTCACAAATAATTCCTTATTATTGAGATGGTAAATATATTGAGGCCAAATCTTGATTTTAGAAGGCTCATAAACTGATGTATTGCAATGAATTTTTGAAACTACTAATGGACATTCAATTCAATTAATTTTCAAATAAACATCAAATTCATCCAATCCATTTTTAGGACAATCTAGTCAATTTTGAATAAATCATCAATTTCATTAATTTGACCAATTTACCCATTTTAGGATGATCCAGTCCATTTTGAATAAATTATCAAATTTCATTCAATTCATTTGACCAGTTTACCCTTTTTTTAGGGCGATCTAGTGATTTTTGAATAAATTTTCAAACTCATTCAATCTATTTGGCCAAATGTATCCATTTTTAGGGCAATCCAGCAGAGTTCATCAATTTCATCCGATCCATTTGACGATTTAAAGTTTCACTGGCAAATTTAGAATTGAAATGGCTAGTTGTTTTTGAGAAAACTCATCCATGGTGTTCATTCCATTTGATAGATTAGGATTTCTAGCCATTGCAATGGTTAAATTGATTTGAATGAATTCCTGTGTCAAGCAAAACCATTCATTCGGATTTGTCCTCATTCTGTTAGAGGACTCCCGCTGTTCACTCGGTCCAAAATTTTCAAATTATTTTTTTTAATCAAATGAATTGATTGGGTCCATCAGGTATTGTAAAAGTGCCTGCTCTGAAGGATTGCATTTTCATGTTAGGCCAACCCTTGGCGTAAAAAGGGTCCCCCAATAGGACATGCATACCGATTTTACAATTTTGCTTACTAACTTTGGATATTTTTTCCTTTTATTTTTTCCCCTTCCCCTGCATTTATAAAAGATGTCTCAATAAAATATTTTTCCTATGTCCGATAACAATTTTGATCTAATAAAGTTTGAAAATTACAAGTATTACTTGATTTTTGGGCAGACCCTACGATGAAAACATGAAGGATCTATCTGGAAGTGCTAGGCTAAAGCATCTAAGACACCTTATAATTGTTTGTCAAAGGAAAAATTCTATTTATTTGATTTGTTAATACATTTTTGCTCCACAAGAAAAGGAGACAAAAAGTGTGTATATGTGAAACTCTTTAGAGATTTTTCTTCTCTCGTTTGTATTATGATTGAACAAGAAATTTTGTTTCAAACTTTTCCAACAATAAAGTTTTTCATTTAGACAATTATTGTTTTCATGTACATTTCATTCTTTATTTTGCTCATTGGAGATTTCATGATGAATTTTAAGAAATAAGACTAAATTGAGATTTTTCAACCTCTTGCCTGAAAATTCACAAGTGTATCTTCGCATACGCTAGATTGGTGATCCAAACTGTATAATAAGAGTGCTCGGAATTAAAAAAGAAGCCTCTCAAACTGATTGGTCTGTCTTGGAAGACCCAATGCAATACCTTTTTCTCCTTCACCATACAATTCATATTTTGTCCACTTCTATTAACCCTCCAAAAAATCAAATCAGTCACATTGATTGATAAATTGCAAATTTGGGGCAATTTTTGCTTGAAAAATGGCCACTGTGTCTAATCAGATTCAATCCACATCTAAGTGAAAACAAAAATGTACATTATTCTTATTTGTTTTGAAAATTTGGAATGATACTTCAAGTGCTCGTTTCTCTATCTACATAGATTTTATCAATTTGCTCTCCCATTTTGAGCCTTTAAAAGAATAATTTCATTTCAAACAAGAGCCTTAATGATCACCACCCTACATTGGGAAAATTTTCAAATATCAAAAGGGAGTGGATTCTCAATGAGTTATTCTTTACTTTGGTTGTCATGAGGCGTAACAACGATGCCTTTGGCCATCGTTTCTACCATCCAAACACTATTTATCTCTTGCATCCTCATTTGAGCTAAAATGGGTGGTTCTTTTCAAAAGCACTTATAATTGCACCCCACGTTGGGGAAGGAGATTGGAGAACTTTCCAAGGGAAAAGAGAAAAGGCAAAAATGCTTCAATTTTGAAAAATAAAAAAGAAAAAGAAAAGAAAAAGGAGGAGTATTGTCTGGCGGATCACTTATGTTCACAGATATGGATGAACAGGAGTCTTCCTCAATCAATTAATTCAGATACATGCAAGAAATTTCGCATTAATGGAAGTTTCCTTTCAGAGTTAATGTGAGGAACGGAATAAAAGTCCAGACCCTTTTCTTTTCCAATCAAACATTCTATCCCTAGTTACCCATTTTGAACCTTCAGAATGATCATTTCATTTGGCAACCCCTGAGAATCGCAAACCCCCACACTGGGGCAAATTTCGAAAAGTTCAAAGGAATAGCAGAAGGCCAAAAGAAAAGGAAATGAAAGAAAAGAGAACCTCGGTTAAGTATAAATTGGGGCAAATTTGAAAAATTTCAAAAGAATGGCAAGAAGGCCGAAAAAGAAGAAGGAAAAGAAGAAGAAAATGAAAAGAAAGAGAGTCCAAGTTGAAAATAAATTGGGGGTAAGTTTGATTTAACCCTAAAATAGGGTTGGCGCGATAACGCGATCTCAGATCATTTAAACCACTTTCGAAATCCGCTTTCAAACCTTAACTTTTCTAAACACCCCACCGGACCCCATTACAAAAGCCGAAAGTCCTGACTTCTGTTCTTTGCAATATCTCTGTCAAGAAATTTTCTAAATGCATTTCTGAATTGATTAGGTGTGAGGTTGACACTACTCATTATGTGAAAACCTGCAAGGACGTTTTAAAAAAAAAGGGGGGGGGGGGCAAAGCAATAAAATGCAAAGAAAATGCAAAAGATTCAATGCTGAAAGTCCCTGTTGAGTGATGATAAAAGTCAGGCAAAGTCCAAAATCTTGGAGTCCAAAATTGGGGCAATTTTTGGGAAGAAATGCGATCTTCAGTGCAATGTCTTTGAAAATCTTATTTCTTTAACTATCGTTTTCAAGCCACATTACAAGCTCATAAAGTCCATTGCTGACTTATCCTTCATGACAACTCGAAGTAAGGATTATACTCCTAAGGAATCTACCAATCACTCATGATCATAAGGCCATAACCAGTTTTTACACGTTTAGCTATCTTTTCTACCCATTTGTTACAAGCTTATAAATCTTATATGTTGACTAAGTTTTCTTAAAAAATAAGGGTGACAAACTATTTGTTTGCACTAAGATGTAGTATTGAATGGGTTACATACAATTTGGGCACAAGAATAAGACAGATCTTGATCTCTCATTTTCCTGAGCCACCTCCAAATCAGAAATAACACCCACTTGATTAGTCCTGAAAGATGAGCTCACAAGAAGTAGTGACTCATTACCCTAAGCATCGATGCTAAAGTGGGGAAGAAATCTTTTATAATTTGGTATTATTTTGAGAGATTCATCATGAAATTTTTTGTATGCGTATAAGCACAATGTTCGAATTTCTTTACATTGTACGTTAGTATGCGCTTATTTCCTAAATTTTAGGAAACACAGTTTTTTGCTTTGTTCAAATAAATGGAGAGTCATCCGAATAAAATTTTTGCAACCAAATAGGCCCACACTAGGGCAAATTTTTGTAATACATTTGAATCAATCACGCTGCTCTTTTCATAAGCAGAAGTTGTATCAATTTTTTTTTAATAAAATAGAAAATTTAAGTGCATGTTGTACTTTGGTAAGCCCCCTGTGCAGGTATTCATGGCTGAAATCGGTGAAGAAACGTAAGTCAGAATCTAGTAAATTGGAAGGGCGTTAGCGAAAAAAGAAAAGGAAAAGAGAAAGAAGAAAGAAGAAAAGGGCCCTACACTGGGACAAGTTTTGAGATTACGATTTCAAAAGTTATCTTAAGACCGTTTATATCATCATTGAGACCGGGTTTTATCCCGCCAACTTCGGCAGGACTGGGTTTTATCCCGCTACCATTTTCCTTCACCTTTAGCATCGAGTTTATCTCACTAACGTGTGTTTTTCTATCACCGTTAGTATCGAGTATTGACTCACTAACGTGTGTTTTGTCTGCTATCACCGTTAGCATCGAGTTTATCTCACTAACGTGTGTGTTGTTTTCTATCACCGTTAGCATCGCGTTTATCTCACTAACGTGTGTTTTGTTTTTCTATCACCGTTAGCATCGAGTTTATCTCACTAACGTATGTTTTGTTTCTTTTATCACCGTTAGCATCAAGTTTATCCCACTAACGCGTGTTTTGTTTCTTTCACTAACGTGTGTTTTGTCTTTTCTATCTGTTAGCATCGGGTCTAACCCACTAATGTGTCGAACATCATTTACATCACGTTGGGTTTGGATTTTGTGCCACAAACATCACAAACATCACGTTGGGCTTGGATTTTGTGCCACCAACACCATTTACATCACGTTGGGTTTGGATTTTGTGTCACCAACACCATTTAAATCACGTTGGGCTTGGATTTCGTGTACATCACGTTGGGCTTGGATTTTGTGCCACCAACACCATTTACATCTCGTTGGGTTTGGATTTTGTGCCACCAACATCACAAACATCACGTTGGGCTTGGATTTTGTGCCATCAACTGTGACGACCCCACCTCTCCCTAGGGCAACCCGAGGGTTCGGCCGACCGTCTGTCCAACTCTCGCCGGGACTCGATAGTGACCTCGACCGATATTACACTTTAACTCCAATAAATACCATATATACATCCGAAGACCTCATTATATACAACCAAGAATATCAATAAATACATAATTATATCCAAATACATTCCAAGAAAATACAAATAAGAAAATACAAATAAAATATACAATCCAAATCCAAGCCACACTTGCGCTCGTCCATTCTCGATTCCTGCAAGGCACTAAAATAATTTTGGGAGGGGTGAGCCAAAAGCTCAATGAGAATGATAGGGGATCTATTGAAAACAGTGATCAAATTCGCATTTAGTCAAAACATTAGTTTCCAAATCATTTCATAAAGCATTTGAGTCTTTCAAATCATTGCACAATACTTGGTTTAAAATGCCAAACAAAATCCCAAGGAGACAATTATACAATATCAGATAACCAGTCATTAGGTAACAAATCAATAGCAGAAATGTAACAATACAATAAAAGGACAGGGATGGCTCCAAAGCCAATTCCACTTTCCAATTTAGGTCACCTGTTGACACTCCATCAACCAATAATCCGTAGAACTCCACTTCACTCCACCCGTTCACCTTATCACCCACACTGGCCAGTCAACTCAATAACAGTTCAGTACAGCCTGAGTTTATAGCCCACTGGCAGCTCAGACCTCTCGAGTTTATAGCCTACTGGCCACCCGGGATAACAGTACAGTACAGTTCAGTAGTTTGATCCCAAAGTTAGCATTGGACTGACTTCGACCAAACCCCAGCCGGCTCGAATAGTCCGTCTAACCTAGAGACCGGGCATAGTCACCCCTCCAGGAGGTGGGGTGTTACCCACAACAAGTGAAGAGTCCAAGCCCGTAGGTCAAGGAACCTCAACACCCCTCCAGGAGGTGGGGTGTTACCCACAACAAGTGACCAGCCCACATGCACATTACATCACATTACACAATCAATATACAATCTCAGTACAAATCACATTCCACAATAGCTAATAAAGAACAAGTAATGAGACCTAAAGCGAGTGCGATAAGGTACACTCACCTAAGTCTCATATAACCACATAAGCACATTGAGCATTGTATCACATTAGCACCAAGCCAATCGAACAGTGGAAAGTCACATATCCAATTAAGGAAGTACAGTTCGCAAATCCATTTAACAAAGACTTTTAGTATCGGCAAACATTTGTCAATAAAAGAGTTCAAAATCAGTTATCATATACAGTTCAAGAAGCAGGGGCGAAAATAGTTTGGAATCACTCACCAATCACCGCTCATGATCCCCATTCACCACAAATTGATTCTTGTCCGAATCCAACTCCTAAACCACGAAGAACATTATAGTGCGTCCCTGTCACCATTTAGGAATTTAAGCAAAACTGGAGCTACACTTATCGTATTGAAACAAAAAATATACCATTTCGAAGCTAAGACATAGATCTACAATTCTCATGAAGACATCTTAACCTAGTTCTCACCCTAACTAGGTCAAATTTACCAAAACAGCCCCCAGATTTTCCAGTTCGAAGCTCACTGACACAAATACTGACAGTCCTGATTCAGTTAATCATAACTCAGCACACCCAACTCCGATTCAGGTAATTCCAAAGCCATTAGAAACCTAAGATGCAAGGCTAAAATTCTTAAGAAGACATCGACAACCAATTCATTCATCTTCCCAGCTAAATGAGCCATTTACAGAGACAGATTTCCAGTTTTGGCAGAAACAGGGAACCAGGGGCAAAATAGTCATTTCACACTCTACGTTGCTCCGATTGAGTGAAAATTTACAGGTAGATTTCCTCACTCAATTCTATACAACTTTCATGTTTTGTGCCAAGGCTAATTCAGCCTCCATCATATTCGAATATCCAGAACACATTCGGACAGAAACTAAAATAGAAATGAAATTTCTGGGAGTTCATTCAATCAACTTCATACCAACGAAATTCCAACCATCCAAATTAGTTCTTAACTCAGTACATTCAATTTTCAATCATCAATTCAAGTTATATCACAAGAATCAAGAGCTAGGAAACCAATTTTACCTCTTAACCTTAAGCTGGCCGGTTGAGATTAACCCCAAAAATCATGAAAACCAAACCATGAAATCATCCAAACAACTAAGGAATATCATTAACAAAGCTCAAACATCAATTAATTCCAGCTTTAATCTCCCAAATCCGAATTTCCAGCAAGTGAGAACAAGATATTTACCTCAAGTTGAAGTTGTGAACTCAAGTTCTTCAAGTTCCAAGTGCCAAATCTTCTTCCTATTTTTCAAGCTAAGATGATCGGTGGTCAAGGTGGATGAAGCAGCAAATTTTTTTCTAGTTTTTCCTCTCTTTTCTCCCTTTGTTCTCCACGGTTCTAGCTGGAATGTTTCAGTTTCAAGGCTGCCCGATTTCATGCTAGCTGAAAGCTTAAATGCTAAGTTTTTCCTTAGGTGTTGTTTGGTCAAATTGCTAAACATTTGGGTCAACAATATCAAGTTTCTTTCTTTCTTCTCCTAGCTCACGGCAGCTTGTTCTTGGTGTTGGCTTTGTTTGTTTTGTCTTATGTCCTACTAACTTAATATCCACTTAATGCACTAACTTAGTTTAATTAAAACTTAAGCACACTAACCCAAAGTACTAATCACTCGAACCCCGTACTAAACATGCATGCATGCACATACAATCACGAAAATATTAGTTGGTTGAATTTAATTTAAACTTAAAGGTTTAGTTTTGAAAGTAGGTTTTTAATGATTCAATTAAATTTTTCACTTTTGGTATGCAAAATACCTTTTGAAAATTAAAACATATGGTAAAAATACATTTTTCACACAATAGCTACTATAATTATCCATATTTAATTTATTTGAGAAAATTAGGAATCCGGGATCTCACATCAACACCATTTACATCACGTTGGGTTTGGATTTTGTGCCACCAACACCATTTACATCACGTTGGGCTTGGATTTTGTGCCACCAACACTATTTACATCTCGTTGGGCTTGAATTTTGTGCCACCAACACCATTTACATCTCGTTGGGTTTGGATTTTATGCCACCAACATCACAAACATCACGTTGGGTTTGGATTTTGTGCCACCAACACCATTTACATCTCGTTGGGCTTGGATTTTATGCCACCAACATCACAAACATCACGTTGGGCTTGGATTTTGTGCCACCAACACCATTTACATCTCGTTGGAATTGGATTTTGTGCCACCAACATCACAAACATCACGTTGGGTTTGGATTTTATGCCACCAACACCATTTACATCACGTTGGGCTTGGATTTTGTGCCACCAACACCATTTATATCACGTTGGGACCGGATTTTATCCCGCCAACCTCAGCAGGACCGGATTTAATCCCGCTGACCATTTTATAGTGTTGGATTGAGTCGAATTTGGAATCTTGGCAGGTTTGGGAGTATCCCACTAACCATTTTAAAGTGTTGGATTGAGTCGAATTTGGAATCTCTGCAGGCTCGGGTTGTCATCCTACTGACCTTTTTATGCTTATATGGGCCAGTTCAAATAACTGCAGGTAAATATTTGGTGTCTATGTCTTTGTCTCGAGTTTCTTCGAAACTCGGACAAAAAGAGGCAAGTTGTAGACACCAAAATTTTACTATTCATTTTTATTCATATTTTTGTTTATTTTACTCATTTTTAATTTTTATTTTTATTTCATATTGAAGAAAATCATTTCTTTTATCAAACACAAAATTTTAGCATTTTTATTTCATTTAATTGATTTTGTTTTGATTTTTGTTTATTTTTATCTTATTTTCATTTTTTGTTAAGAAAATTATCTTTTAATTAATTTTAATTAATTAATTCATTGGAAAAAAACAGAAAAGGAAGAAAACAAAGAACTAAAATCAGTTTTGTTTAAAAAAAAAAAAGGTGAAGCCTCGCACGCGTGCAAATTCAGCACTATTCATCGTCTCTTTCGTACGAGGCCACGAACGGGATTTTTGCAGCTGGCCAAGTAAATCCATTTCACCTCTTTTTGTTGTTTTCTTTTTCCCCAAACACAGGCCACCTCACCCCAATATGTAACAAGGAAGATTCCAGAAGAAGAATGATCGGATGGCTTAAGTTTTTTTGAAGAAAAAACTCAGCTCTCATCCTCACCTTTGAGGTGAGGGTTTGAGAGTTTTGTTTCATATAAAAGCGAAAGAAAAAGCTGAGGATTGCGGGGGCAGCTGGAGGGGAAGGCTGCGGAAAAAACTGAGAGCTTGGAGAGGAAAAGAAAACTAGCTACGGGGAACTGAGAAAAAGGAAAGAAAAAGAGCTGAGAGCAAGAGAGGGAGACTGTGAGGGAATCTGGTGGCGGCTGTAGAGAGGTTGAGGGATAGATTGAGGAAAAAACGGCAAGAGAAAAACAGGCAAGGCTAAGCAAGAGAGAGCTGAGGAAGGGCTTCGGGAAACTAGAGAGCTTGGGGAGCAGGAGGAAAACCAAGCAGAAAGAAACAAAGCAAGATACGAGAGAAAAAAAGGGCTTTCGGGCTTCAGGAAGGAAATGGAGTGTTTGGAGTAGGAGAGTAAGGGGGTTGGTGGCTGAGGAAGCTCGGCTGAGAAAAAAAGAAAAAGAAAAAAACTGAGTTGAGAGGAAGAGAGGGGCTGCGGAAGGAAAAAGAAAGCAAGGAAGAAAAGAAAAAGCTACGGGCTTTGGGGGGAAAAGAAAGAAAGGAGGGTTCTTGGTGGCTGAGAGGAGAAGGGAGAGAGCAAGAACAAGCAAGAAAAGAGAGGGAGGTAGCTGAGGATCTGGGGGAGGAAGAGAAAGCTTCAGGCAAGAAACGAGAGCAGAAAAATTTTTGGAAAATGTTGGTATCGGGTTGACAGAGTAGCTCTTTTTGGATCCATATCCCCATTTTGATTTTAACACTTTAAGCTAGTTCTTCATTTCTGCACTACATACAGTTGTAGGGTAACAACTTTTCTCTTAAAGATTTCCCCATAAAACACCATTAACCCCTTCGAATTGGAGCTCAAACTAACGGGATCATCAACCCTGGGACGTCAGCGACGGACTTTTCGACGGAGTTTCTGGAATCAGCGCGGCTCTTTGGAGGGTTTCCATGATCATTCTACTTTGAAAAGGGTTCAAGGTAACCTCAG
This sequence comes from Coffea humblotiana, assembly GCA_023065735.1. NCBI lineage: Eukaryota > Viridiplantae > Streptophyta > Magnoliopsida > Gentianales > Rubiaceae > Coffea > Coffea humblotiana. The sequence continues at coordinate 8,020,296 of CM041215.1, forward strand.
TTTCTTCCTTGGGTATTAATACTGTTTTTTCATGAGAAACCGAGGCTGAAAAGTATAAATCTCGTGATACCTTCGCTGCTGGTCCGATGAACATGTTTCCTGGCTTTTATCTCATGTTGCTTTTTGATGTTTCTCTGGTTGTGGTTCCTTTCGTGTTGGTGCAAATTTTGATGTCGGGTTCAAGTAAAGGGTATAAGTTGCACATTTGCTAGTTTAGAAACTGATTTGCATGACTTATCTGTTTGGTAATGAAACCCAGAAAATTGCAGAGAATTCTTGACAAAAGTTTGCATGTTTGGATGATTGAATTTCTGTGATTTTGTTGTTAAAGATCAAAGCTTTGATGTTTGGTTGAGCCGTTAGAGATGTTTGAATGGAAAAGATTGCATTTAGAAACCCAGAAATTGCAGCTCAAGAAATCAGCGAAAGAAAGAAGCATGCGAAGTTGCAGAGGGCTTCTTCGTGAGCTTGCATGAAAAAATTTTCCAAAATTACACTTCAGCCCCTTAACTTCCCCATAATGCTGCTTTGGCCCAGAAAATTGAGAAAACTAATCAAATTTACCCCTTCAACATATTGTTTTCCTTTGGCATGTTTTAATTCGATTCCTGGACAGAATATTCATGAGTTTTGGAACGAATTTTTGAAGGTTTAATGATTGTTTGATAGATTTATAGTTTGACTTGGTATTTAGTAAACTAATTAGGAAGTATATGTAATTTTGTTTGTTTGATTATAGAAAATGAGTTTTCATTCGTTTTTGGGAAATTTAGCATTTGATTTTGGTAGGTTTCATATTAAGCCATTAATTTTATTTTGTTTAATTTAGACCCCCTAATATTTGCAATAATAGTGATTTTGATCCCTTAATTTCTTTAATTCTTTCAATTGGGTCCTTATTTGTGTTAATTTGTCAAGTATAGCTTGTTTACTTTATTTGAATACCTTGATTGATTTAATTTTGTGTTTATTTCCATTTTTTTGTGATTATTCGTTAATTAAAGTGATACCTTGACCCCTTTTATTATTTTGGAGGGTAAATAAGTAAATTCGTGTCATTAGGACCCCAACTCAAGGGAGGTACACTCTATCCCTTATTTCTACTTTATTTGACCCTATGTGCACTTCTGTGACTTTATGTGTTTAATTGCATGCCTTTTGAATGTTTTTCTTTCATTTATTCATTTTAGTTATTTAATTTAGTATATTTATTTTATTTTAATTTTTGGTTATTTGTAAGGCATTTAAACGCCAAAATTGTAATAGTTAGGTATTTATTTTATTTATTTCATTTTTTCCCTTAGATTGTAGTAGGGTCCCCCTGATGTAATAGTTAGGGCTTTATTTGTTTTATTTTAGCTTTGTACGATTTGCATGCCTATGTGCTACATGTTTACCGCTTTCCTAGGATCTTGCATCTAGATATCATGCCTATTTGCTACGTGTTTATGTAAACTTATGTGTTTATTTGCTTTCTGTTAGTTTTACATGATTAGTTAGTTATAAACTAAATGTATGACGTCACCACACTAGTCCAATGCTAGTCGTGGCCTGTTTTACAATTCCACACTAGTCCAATGCTAGTTGTGGCCCTATTTCTCGCTTTTTCACTAGTCCAATGCTAGTGAGAATTTGTAGACATTGGTTAGTCCAATGCTAGACCCTTAGGAGCCCTTCGAGCGTTAGATCATGATTGTGTGATAAAATCACTTCATCTCATGTATATTTTTCACATTTTAGGTTTCTTACCATTTCGCATGACTTTTTCCTTATATATGTATATCCCTTATCCTATATTTCCCCTTATATGTATATTCCTTACCCCTTTGTATGAAAGCATTACATTAGACTTGCATTCCATTTAAGAATTAGAAATAGGTTAGTACATTTACATGATTAGATAGGAGAAAAATCCCTTGGATATGGGATATGGACGAGTTTGGCTTTCTAACCTTAGCACGCTCGTAATACCTCTATTAAAGGGAAAATTGAGTCACGAACATTAGTCCCCCGTACCCGACATGATGCATCCTTTTAGATCATGTATTCATATATAATTATTTTATTTTTATTTTCTTTTCACTTCTCTTTGAATCTCATATTTTTGCATAATTCGTGACTTGTTCGAAAGTTTACTTTTGGACATCGCAATTAATGCGAATTGCATCAAATAATTTCGAAAAGTTATTTTGACCCCCCGATACCTTCTTGGGTCTAGGGTTTGCATTCATATAGTACCTCCAAATGCGATAAATTTTTTAGGTTAAAATACGAAAATTTTTTACTAAGTCGCGCAACTAGCCTTGGTTAGGTTGGAAGGGTGCCTTGGATTTTTATTCTTGCCTTCCCTTTCTTCAAATGTGACTCCTGAATCTTTTTCTCTAATTTTCGTAGACTTGGAGTCGTTTAAAAAGGGTTTTTATTTTTTCTTTAAGAAATTCATTTTTTAGGTGATTTGGTACACCTTAATTCGATACCAAGTGGCGACTCCTGTTTTTATTTAAAACCCTTTTTAAACTTTATTTTGGGTCAAACCGTCGCATGTTCAAAGTCCCATTTCGACCCATTTCTTTTTTTTCTTTATTTTCTAAAAATCAAAAACACATTTTTTAAAATCAAAATTAACCAAAAATCCATTTTCTTAAAACTCTTTATTTTCTTATTTTCAAAAATGGGGCGCGACAGACCTTCGAGAGGATCCCACGGTGGACGCCTGAACCCCAAGTGTGCTGTACTACTTGAATTGTTTGGTGAGTGTCAAGTGCATGTCTACTTGAATTCTTGCGAACTTGATACATGCTTATTTGTTATCCATGAATTGAGATTTTGAAAATGGAGCGAGTGTGTACTTTATCGCACTCGTTCTCATTTGAAATGAATAACTCATGCTTGAAATTATCAAATGTTTGGATATGTCAAATGCTTGAATGACATGAATTTGTATGCTATGGCTGCATACGTCGTGGAGTGAATCTCCTCGACACTCAAAGACATGGGGGACGCCAAATCTCACTGGCTAACCTTGGACTCGAGCCGGCATGGGTTTGGTCGGGCTCCTTGGCGAACCATGAGAAAAACAAAAGCTTGACCTATTAAGAGGTTTGCTTGGCATACTCGAGCAGTATCGCATCAACAAATGACAGGCGGGCCCGATACAGGGGTATGTAAGGTGAAAGGGGACATGATAAGTGAAGTTCTACGGACAAAACCTACCCGATTGACGGAGTGTCAATTCGTGGAGGTTCTGGATCGCGCAAGTGGAAAATAGCTCCTGAGAGCTCCTATATCCTTGAATTGTTTCTGTTTACATATTATTGCTCGAATTGCTAATTTCTTTCATATTACTGTTTATTCGTTAAATGGATTGTTGTTTGGACAATGTGCTTGCATGTGTGTTTCTTGGCCTCACGAGCGTTTTGCTCACCCTTAGATTTGTTTTCCTTAACAGGAATGGATTGGAGTGAATTCGAAGAAAACCCCTTGTGATGTACTTTTGTATTAGGGTTTTAATGTACTTGGCTAGACTCGGATTTTTGTATAAATTGGATTGGATGTAACTTTTGGGAATCGAATGTAAGATTTGGATGATTGATGCATTTTGTACTCATGGTGTACTATTGAATATTGGTTATGGAAGCGACTTTCTTCATTAGGCTTGTATTGTTGGTTATTTATAGTTAAGTTTGAATTGTTTTGCCTTGAGTCCTGGCGAGAGCTGGGCAGGCGTCCCGCGGATACCTCTGGTTCGCCTTAGGGAGAAGTGGGGGCGTCACAGTTGGTATCAGAGCACTAGGTTAGAGATCTATATGGGAGACCTGCTAGATACTCTACCTTTAAGACCTGAGATAGAATGACTTAGTCATATTTCAAGTGATACTTGGGCAAGTTAGTGGTTAAGTTAGGCATGCCGTAAGCGACATTCGTGCGAGTTAATGATTAAGTTTCTAACCCGAAAAGTGTAATTGTTTTGCAGGGATGGAAAATGAAAATGGACTCCCGCAGCTAATGGGAATGGCCATGCGAATGGTCATGCGTAATGAGCCTCCTAGGCCCATCTACTACCGAGCTCTTGGTGGAGGAGTTCGAGTGCGCACTCCCTGCTACTAGATATCCCCGATGCCCGTGTAGGTTGACTTTTGCCTACCCGAACTGTGGTGCTAGCCTTGGACGACGAGCGTCGTCAGTTGGTGGATCTTAACCGAGACTGCAGGCTGAGGTGGATGAGTTTAGACAGATGGTGGAGCTCAGGGTGAGAGGATCGCTGAGCTTGAGGAGGTGATAGAGGGTGAGGTGGCTACTGCCGTTTACGTGAGGAGCTCCAGAGTACTAGGGCTCGACTTACTAGGTTAGGTCAGGAGGTCCGTGATCGGGCTTCCGGGATCTTGCTGATGCCACTAGGCTAGTGGATGAGGTGATGGATGTAGTCCAGACCTCTGATGAGGAGGAGGATCCTGAGGAGGAATTCCCGGTAGTCCTACTGTGGACTAGGCCTAGTGATTGACCCTCTTTTGACTATTTTGACCCTTTTGACTGGATGTAGTTAGGTTAGTTGGGGTGATGCGAGTGCTGAGGCCATTGTATTTTGCATGACTGTGTGGCTTCTTTTGAGGCACTTGTTTTACTTTAGTCTTCTGTGACTAAAAGTACTCTTGTGGCACTTGTGTGCTATATTTTTGTGATTGCCCCTTACTTGCTAATTGTATGAACTTGAAGTATTAATGAATGTAAATTATTGTTATTTCAATGTTTTGCTTGGTTCTTATTTCGACTTTTCTTGCTTGTTCTTGTTTATGATTTTCTTGCTAATTATTTATTTCTTGCACTAGGCACGTCTAGAATAATGGAAGGACTAAGAAGTGGTCGAGGCCGTGGGCGAGGACTAGACAGGCCCAACCTCATGGGATGACCAGGGATCGGCAACTGGACCGACCAGGGACAGGAAAATAGAGGGAAATCAAGTGGCTACTGCCATTAATAGGATGACTGATATCCTAGAACGCTTAGCTGATAGGCAAGGTCCTGGACCGTCAACCAACCTGGGGACAGGATAGAGGAGAGATAGAGTTAGAGGTTCTTGAAGTTCAACCCGCCTAAGTTTACTGGTGAACCCGATCCTGAGGTAGCAGAGAATTGGTTGGAGAGAATGACTAATATATTTGCCGCCTTAGATTATACTGAGGATAGGCGAGTGAATTTGCTGCATTCCAATTTGAAGGAATAGCACGTGCTTGGTGGGATCTGATAAGGGAAAGTGGGAGAGAATCAAACCCCTTGGACTTGGGAGAACTTCACGAGAGGAATTTAATGAGAAATTTCTTCCGCCTTAATCCAAGAAAAGAGGGAGGATGAATTCATTAAGTTGAAACAAGGGACCCTTAGTGTAGCGGAGTATGAAGGGAAATTCACTAAACTTTCCAAATATGCCCTGAATGATAAATGAGCGAAAACGGATAAGGCGATTTGTACAAGGGCTTAATGTGGAAATTCAGGAGGGTTTGGCCGCAACCCAAATCTCTACATTTACTGAGGCTTTAGAGAAAGCGCAAAGGGTTGAAAGTGCAAGAATGCAAGTGAGAGACTTTCACAATAGGAAGAGGAACTTTTCTAGTCGTACTTCTGGACAGACTAGTAAGAATACTCAACCTTCCAAACTGGAGAGGAATGGGAGGAATAAGGACTTTGGAGTTTCGAGGGGAGCTTTATCTAGAGGAGGTCGTAGTGGGCCGAAAGTTAAGGGAGCTCTACTGGTTCGGCTGTGACCCCTCAAGTCACTTGTGGGTATTGTGGTAAAACCCAACATTCTGAGAATGACTGTTGGAGGAAGTCTGGAAAGTGTTTGCTGTGTGGTAGTGCCGAACACCAAGTTGCAAGTTGTCCAAAGGCGCCAAAGATAGGAGGTAACACACAAAGACCAGAAAAGTCAACTTCTAAAGACCAGTGCTGGAGGAAGCCGACCAAAGTACCGGCTAGGGTTTATGCACTGGATATCAACAGATACTGGATGCGACTGAGGTGGTGAAGGTACAATTCCAATTTTTCACCGTTTAGCTAGGGTTTTAATTGATCCGGGTGCAACCACTCTTTTGTAAACCCTAATTTCATGAATGGATAGACTTGAAACCAATTAAGTTACCGTATGACTTGGAGGTTAAAACACCTACTGGGGACCAAAGTCTAGTCGCTAACTTGATGTATAGAGATTGTGAAATTTGGGTTGGAGAACGAAAATTATTGGCCGATTTGATAGGTTTGGGATTAAAGGATATGATGCGATCCTAGGAATGGATTGGCTAGCCCGTTATAATGCCCAATTGAACTGCAGAACAAAGATAGTAGAATTGTGCATTCCGGGAGAGGCAACCTTGAAATTGGACGTACGAGGTAGATTAGTTCATCTGCACTTATTTCAGGAATCCGAACTAGAAAAATGTTAAGTAAAGGAGCTCAAGGATATTGGCTTTTCTAATCAATACTCCTAGTGATAAGGTGAGATTGGAGGACATGCCTGTAGTAAAAGATTATCCGGATGTTTTTCCTGAGGAATTAGAGTCTTTACCCCGGAAAGGGAAATAGCTTTAAGATTGATGTGACTCCGGGAGTAGCACCTATCTCTAAGACGCCATATCGGATGGCTCCAGCTAATTGAAGAATTGAAATTACAATTGCAGGACTTGTTGGAACGGGGCTTTATAAGGAAAGTGATTCACCTTGGGGAGCCCCAGTCTTATTTGTGAAGAAGAAAGATGGGAGTCTAAGTTGTGTATAGACTACCGAGGTTGAATGATGTTACTTAAGAATAAGTACCCGTTGCCCCCACATTGATGAATTGTTTGACCAATTGCAAGGAGCGGTAGTATTCTCCAAATTGGATTTGAGACAGGGTTATTATCAGTTGAGGATTTTGGAGAACGATATACCCAAGACTGCTTTTAACTCGAGATATGGACACTTTGAGTTTGTAGTAATGCCATTTGGATTGACGAATGCACCTGCTGCTTTTATGGATCTAATGCATAGGGTTTTTAAACCTTATTTGGATCAATTTGTGGCACCTGCTGCTTTTATGGATCTAATGCATAGGGTTTGTAAACCTTATTTGGATCAATTTGTGGTAGTATTCATTGATGATATATTGGTATACTCTAAAACTGTGAAGAATCATGAGAAACACTTGAGAATTATTTTGCAAACCCTGAGAGAACACAATTGTATGCTAAGTTTAGCAAGTGTGAGTTTTGGTTAAAAGAAGTGACTTTGTTGGGGCACATAATTTCTAAGGATGGGATAAAGTGGATCCAGCCAAAGTTAAAGCTATTTCAAAGTGGAAACGACCAGAAAACCCAACTGAGGTTCGAAGTTTCCATTGGACTAGCAGGGTATTACCGGAGATTTATCCAAGATTTTTCTAGAATTGCTGGACCATGACTGAGTTGACCAAGAAAAATGGGAAGTTTATATGGAGTTCTAAGTGTGAAGAGAGTTTCCAAGAGTTGAAAAGACGATTGACAAGAGCGCCTGTGTTAGCTCTGCCAATGGGAAGGATAGTTTTGTAGTCTACACAGATGCATCTAAAGAAGGTTTGGGATGTGTTTTAATGCCAAAACGGCAAAATAATAGCCTATGCCTCTAGAAAATTGAAACCGCATGAAGGAAATTATCCGACTCATGATTTGGAGTTAGCTGCTATAGTGTTTGTTTTGAACAAATGGAGACATTACCTGTATGGAGTAATATTTGAGGTTTTTTACTGACCAAAAAAGTTTTAATTATTTGTTTTCTCAAAAGGAACTGAATTTGAGGCAGCGTAGATGGATGGAATTTTTGGAAGACTATGATTGCACGATAAAGTACTATCCAGGGAAAGCCAATGTAGTAGTCGATACTTTGAGTCGTCAAGTACAAGTGGTCGAATTGATGATTAAGGAATTACACTTGTTGGAGGAAGTTAGTTATTGGAATTCTAGACTTGAGTCGAGAAAAGTAATTTTGGAAAATATTGTAGTGAATTCCACTCTGTTGGAACGTATCAAGGAATCTCAAGAAAAGGACTCTAAAGTGTAAAAATGATTGGAAAAAGTTAAAAAGGGAGAAAAGTCGAATTTTAACTTGGGATCAAATGGTATTTTGAGGTTTCGGAATAGGATAGTGGTGCCAAATGATGAAGGGCTTAAAAAGGAAATTTTGGAAGAGGCACATCGATCGAAGTTTATGGTACACCCAGGAGGGAATAAAATGTACTAAGATTTGAAGAGTTTGTATTGGTGGGAAAGCATGAAAAAGGAAATTGCTCAATTTGTCCAAACTTGTTTGATTTGTCAATGAGTAAAGGCCGAACATAAAAAACCATCAGGACTTTTGCAACCTTTGGAAATACCTGAGTGGAAGTGGGAGAATATCACAATGGATTTTGTATCAGGGTTACCAAGGACACAAAGAGGTCATGATGCTATTTGGATGATAGTGGATAGATTGACCAAATTGGCTCATTTTCTACCGATCAACATAAAGTACCCATTGGAGAAATTAGCTAAGTTGTACTCAGATGAGATTATCAGCTTACATGGGATACCTGTAAGTATCGTGTCTGATAGAGACCCAAGATTTGTTTCGAGATTCTGGCAAAAGATGCAAGAAGTGTTGGGGACCAAATTGAACTATAGTACCACGTACCATCCCCAGACCGATGGACAATCGGAAAGGACAATTCACACTCTTGAGGACATGTTGAGGACTTGTGTTTTGGATTTTGGGGAAAGTTGGAGTAAATTTTTGACATTGGTGGAATTTGCCTATAATAATAATTTTCACTCTTCTATTCAAATGGCTCCGTATGAGGCACTTTATGGTCGGAAGTATAGATCTCCGATTTGTTGGGATGAAATAGGTGAACGTAAGATCTTAGACCCGACTGCAATACCTTGGATTGAAGAAGCTAATGAGAAAGTAAAGTTGGTACGCCAAAGGATTCAGACCGCTCAAAGTCGTCAGAAGAGTTACGCAGATAATCGGAGGAAGGACTTGGAATTTACGGTTGGAGATCAAGTATTCCTTAAGATTACACCTTTAAAAGCAAGTTTGATGTCTGGGAAAGGAAAGAAGTTACAACTGAGGTTTGTAGGGCCTTATAAAGTTATCCAACATGTAGGAAATATGGCCTATACGTTGGAATTGCCACCGAGTTTGTCTCGAATTCACAACGTGTTCCATGTGTCTATGCTTAAGAAGTACCATCCAGACCCTTCTCACATTTTGCAACCGGAAAGTATTGAAATTGATGAGACCTTAACTTATGAGCAGAAACCGGTAAAGTTTCTGGATAGGAAGGTGAAGGAATTACGAAATAAGCGGATACCATTGGTAAAAGTTCTTTGGAGGAATCGTGGAATAGAGGAGGCAACCTGGGAGATTGAAGAAGCAATTCGAGAAAAGTATCCAAACCTGTTTGCCAATCAAGGTAGATTTCGAGGACGAAATGTTCTTAAGGGGAAGAGGATGTGAAGACTCGCAAAATTTATTATTATTTTTTTAAACTCCTAATTCTAGCTTATTTAATTATTTATTTGGCCAAATATTCTGAATATTATTTTCTAACCTCTTTAGATCTAATTAAATGGATTTATAGTTTAGTTATATTTTTAAAGTGATTCGATTCAAAAATTAATTTTGAAAGCTCGTTAAGTGTGAATAGTGAATGCACGTTTGGAAAATAATAATCGATTCGAGAATACAATAAGTTTGGAAAATTGGAGACTTGTACATTAGCCCTAAAGTGGTTAAACTTAAGTTTAAATATTCAAGTGATAGTTAGTTATATTATTGTTATAAGAATTTCTTAGCGATTTCGCCCTTATCGCGCGCAAATTGGAAGTTCAAGTTTTCGCGTGCGCGACTAATTGGAGGACTTTAAAAATTATTTCTAGACTATTAAGAGTGAATAATATTAGTATGAATATAAGTGCATTAGAGATTTAGTGCACAAGTGAAACGAACTCGAGAGGAATCGAGCACGAAACGCGCGCGTGCGCGCGCGGGGAGAGAGTTGACTTTTGGAGCTTTCTTAGCCACTCATTTTAGCTTCTAAAGGAAGCTTAATTGCAACACAAAATTCTCTCTCCTAAGCTTCAAGAACAGCTGGCCAAGAAGAAGAAAAACAACTCCAAAGTTCATCAAATTCTCTCTTCATTTCTTCACCAAATCTTCTCCATTTCACCTCAAAATTTAACCACACTTAGCTAACCACTTGGTGATCATCTTGAGCTACAAAAGGAGCTTCATTTCCACGGTTTTTCTGAGCTTCAAGTGACCAAAAATTTCTGCTAGAATCATCAAGAAAGGTATTCAACGATCAACCTTGAAAATCTTAGTTTATGGAAGTAGTATTGCACGTATAAACTCTTATGATCATGTGGGTGGTTTTATTTATGGTGAAAATTGTTGTGTGGGCTCTATGAATTCCCACTATGACTTTTTGGGCTGATTTGATGAGTTTTAATGTTGTTAATGTTGGTTTAGTGCTTAAATTAGTAGAAATAAGTGAGATTATGAAGGATAGTTCAAAGGAGGTGGAAGGAAGAAAATTTCTGATTCTGCCCTTGTGTTGTCCGTGGTCTTTAGGGCGAATTTTTGTGGATCTAATGGCTTAGTTATGATGTTTATATGCTGTATGAGATGTGTAGAAAGTTTCATCAAAAAATTCCATGAATTGGTTGGCCAAATGTTGAATTTTCGTAAGACAGCAAATCTGGAAAATTTCCCGTCACTGCCCTGGCAGTATTTTTGTTTCGGCTATATCTTTTTGCTCCGATGTCGAAATCAAGTGCTGTTTGTGGAACTGGAAACTAGACATTCACAAATTTCTAACGGTATAAAATTCATGTTCTGATTCCACCCAAGTGATCCGTACCAACCTTGTAAATTGACTGTTCTGTTTCTCATCTGCACTGAATGCCCTGTTTTGAGCAGCGATTTGATGTTCAAAACTGAGCTAATTGTGGACAGATTTTGAAAATGATTTCTTCTAAGAAATTGTACCCTCATGAATCTAGTTTTCAACGCCACTAACCACGCTCAATTCGGAGTTGAATTGAGAGAGTTGTGGCCGAAACCCGAAACTGACTCAGAGGTTGAAAACCCTCTTTTTGGCTAGTTGATGCCTTAGCTTTGATTGGGACTGGTTATTTCGAATTTCTTGGTGTTAATCGCCTACCAAATTGCACCTTGGATGTTTCTTAGACCATTTCTTCATAAATGAATGATGTTTGAGGATTTTCATTGGCCAAATGTTTGGAAAAGAGAAAAACACAAGTACAAGGCAGATTGCCTTTGGAATTTTTGAAACTTTAGTGGCCTTGTTCACTAGTTTCCCGAATGAATTTTTCCATGAAATTTGATAGAGGGATAGCCCTCATATGGTAGTATAATACTACCAAATTTGGTGTCATTCTTAGTTCATTTCGATACTTAAACAAAGATCTAAAGTTCGTGACTTCAACCTGGAAAATTGCCTAATTGCTTTAATTTTTCAGCAACTTTGAGCTACTATATCTTGGTGCTCAAAACACCAATTCTTGTTCCATTTCTTGGATTTTAAACCTTGTTTGTAAATCTAATTGAGTTCCGAATTTCAGAGGTTAGATCGAATTCTGTGATTTTTTCCGAATTTTCAAAATTGGCGAAAAACCAACCCCAAAACTGTTTTCCAAGCTTAAAACAGCAACTTGGAGCCAATTTTTGAATATCTTCCGTTAGGAATCATAGAAAAGTATCTTCTAGGAACTTTTTGTACTTTGGAAGAGGTTTCCAACGGTACTAAGTTTTTGAATTTTGGAGCTACGGAGAGTGAGTTATGATTTTTCCAAGAATATACCTCAAATCTGAAAATTTTCAAACTTGAAGGGAATTGAGTTTTCGAGACCCTTCCCTATCCTTCGACAATACTTGACCATTTTGGACTTGTTTTCAAGAAGGAAAACTAGTTTCTCCTTGTGTGTCTAAACACCACTTTTGAACCTTAAAATTGAGCAAGTTAAGGCTCATTTTTGTAAGATTTCTCTAGATTGTACAAGTGTGCAATCTTTTGTGATAATTTGGGTTTCTAAGTAGCGGTTCATTATTAATTACTCAGGCACTCACGAGGACCTTCAAGAGGATCCCACGGTGGACGCCTGAACCCCAAGTGTGCTATACTACTTGAATTGTTTGGTGAGTGTCAAGTGCATGTCTACTTGAACTCTTGCGAACTTGATACATGCTTACTTGTTATCCATGAATTGAGATTTTGAAAATGGAGCCGAGTGTGTACTTTATCGCACTCGTTCTTATTTGAAATGAATAACTCATGCTTGAAATTATCAAATGCTTGGATATGTCAAATGCTTGAATGACATGAATTTGTATGTTATGGCTGCATACGTCGCTGGAGTGAATCTCCTCGACTCTCAAAGGTACATGGGGGACGCCCAAATCTCACTGGCTAACCTTGGACTCGAGCCGGCATGGGCTTGGTCGGGCTCCTTGGCGAACCATGAGAAAAACAAAAGCTTGACCTATTAAGAGGTCTTACTTGGCATACTCGAGCAGTATCGCCTCAAACAAATGACAGGCGGGCCTGATACAGGGGTATGTAAGGTGAAAGGGGACATGATAAGTGAAATTCTACGGACAAAACCTACCCGATTGATGGAGTGTCAATTCGTGGAGGTTCTGGATCGCGCAAGTGGAAAATAGCTCCTCAGAGCTCTTATATCCTTGAATTGTTTCTGTTTACATATTATTGCTCGAATTGCTCATTTCTTGCATATTACTGCTTTATTCGTTAAATGGGATTGTTGTTTGGACAATGTGCTTGCATGTGTTTTTCTTGGCCTCACGAGTGTTTTGCTCACCCTGTAGATTTGTTTTCCTTAACAGGACTGGATTGGCGTGAATTCGAAGAAAACCCCCTTGTGATGTACTTTTGTATTAGGGTTTTTAATGTACTTGGCTAGACTCGGAATTTTTGTATAAATTGGGATTGGATGTAACTTTTGAGAATCGAATGTAAGATTTGGATGACTGATGCATTTTGTACTTATGGTGTACTATCGAATATTGGTTATGGAAACGACTTTCTTCATTAGGCTTATATTGTTGGTTATTTATAGTTAACCTTGAAATGTTTTGCCTTGAGTCCTGGCGTGAGTTGGGCAAGCGTCCCGTGGATTCTGGTTCGCCTTAGGGAGAAGTGGGGGCGTCACAATTTTGGAAATGATTTCTTTCGATGAAATGTAGCTTTTGGAACCTAGTTTCCAACGCCACCAACCATTCTCAATTCCAAGTTGTATTGAGTGAAATATGGTTCAATTTCCAAACTGCGGCAAAGCTGGAAAACCCTTCCTTTTGCTGGCCGACTGGTTTAGTTGTTTGTGAAATATTTTATTTTGAAATTTTGGTGCCAACCAACTATCAATTGCTTATGAAATGTTTCTTGGATCTTGGTTTCAGAAATGAACCAAAATGGGACTGATTTCATGGTGCAAAGTGTTTGCAAAGGAAAAGAAAGCAAGAAGACAGATTTGCTTTGGGAATTTCTTGAACTTTGGCAGTTTTGTTAACTACCTTCCCGTACGAGTTTTTACGTGAAATCTGATAGAGAAGTAGTTCTCATATGGAAGTTGAATTGTACCAAATTTGGTGTTATTCTAAGGCCATTTCGATATCCAAATGATGTGCCAAAGTTGTTCTTCAAATCTGGAAAATTTACCGAACTGTCTTCAATTTTGGCCAACTTTGAGTTGCTATATTTTGGCGCTCAAAACTCCAAATTTATTTTTTTGTTGTGTTTGAAACCTTGATTGAAATTCTTATTTTTTTACAAATTTCAGAGGCTAGTTCACTTTCTGTGAATTTTTCCGAATTTCCAAAGTTTGCCGAAAAACATGACTGAAACTGTCTTGCTTGTTCAGATCATCCACTTTGAGCTGAAATTTGAATGTATTCCATTTAGTATCTTGGAAAAGTGTCTTCTAGGAACTTTTAGTACTCTGAACCAAGATTTCAATGGTATAAAGTTTTCCAATTTTGGACCTACTGAGTGCAAGTTCTAATTTTTCTAAATTTGACGTACAAAACTGAAATTTTCCGACTCGATGGGAAATGAGTTTTTGGAAACTTTTTCCTATCCTTTAATATTGATTGACCGTTTTAAACTTGATTTCATGGAGGAAATCAGTTTTTCTTGTGTTATTAAACCTCACTTTTGAGTCTCGATTTTTGAGTAATTAAGGCTCTCTTTCATGACATTTTCTTGGTATTGTACAAGTGTACAATCTTCCTGGTTGATAAGGGGTTTATAAGCGATAGTGTGTGATAGCCAATTATTATTTGCTCAGGCATTCAAGGGGATCTTCAAGAGGATCTCGAAGCGGACACCTAAACGCTTGTTTGAGCACTTACTCCCTATTTTGAATTGGTGAGTGTTCCTTATAGGTGTACGTGACTTGAACAGTTTTGCTACATGTTTACTTCATAGTTATTGTGTGTTTAAGTGTTAAGTGCACCCTATAATTTCTCCTATGTAACTGTCCACCCTTTTTAAGGCGAGTGTGTACTTTATCTCACTCGATCTACTAAAATGATAAATTTCTACCGTTTAACCGTAAATTTCTACCATTAACCGTGAACTACTACTGTTTACCGATTTACTTGATTACTTGCACATGTTGTAAGCTCTAAGTTGAACTAGATCCTGCCCTTGGTTACTAACCTGCTCGAGCCAGGATTGGGCTCGGTTGGAACCCTGAGCCACCGTTTCGGTATACTCGAGTATTACCACTGGAGGGATAAGGTGATGGCCAGACAAACCGAGGGGATCACTGGAGTTATAAGGTGAAGTGGACTGAAATCGTTCCAAGTGAACACCGTATCCTTTCAATGTGTGTTTATTTCTGTACAATGATAACTGTTTCATTCTAATGTGCCAATATGCAACCTTGAACTGTATGTGCGTTATGCTCAATTTACTTGATTTATTAGAACTGCTAGTGTATTTTGGAACCTCACTGGGTCGTTTAGCTCATTCCACGCTTTTGTTTTCTTTAACAGGGTTCAAGACCGAGAGTGCTCGCGAATAGTACTAAGTTGTTTTCTTTTGGAGTCTTTAAGTTGTATTATAGCAGATGATTGTAGTACATATTCTTTTGAGTTGTATTAAACTTGAAGGTTAACTAATTGTGTTTTGGAGTTCTTTCAATAAATATTGAAATATTTGAAGTATTTCTAGTTTTGAATTATGGATTGTAGTGAGTCCCGGTGAGAGTTGGGCAGGCGTTTCGCGGATACCCTAGGGTTCGCCCTAGGGAGAAGTAGGGGCGTCACATTTGTGGTTGGGCATAGGTGTGGTAATAAGCAGTTCCACAGGTTGGAAGTCTGGGATGAATTGGTGGATGAGGAAGGGAGTGAGTCAGTTGAGGAAAAAGATACAGTAGATGAAGGCAAACTAGCACACATATCCCTCAATGCCATGACCAGCATGACTGTGCCAAACTTCAGAACCATGAGGGTCACTGGACATGTTGGGAAACAAACTGTGAACATTTTCATAGAATGTGGCAGTTCACACAATTTCATTCATCCTAGGGTGGTGCATAAACTGGGGGTCAATATCATGAGGGTTGAACCATTAGTGGTAGAAGTAGCAGACGGGAACAAATTAACCATCCAAGACCTCTGTCCTGGGTTCACTTGGAAGATGCAAGGGTAGGAATTCAAGGCAGACCTATTGATATTACCAGTGGGAGGGTGTGAGCTGGTTCTTGGTATGCAATGGTCGACAACTCTTGGAGATGTAAAGTGGAATTTCCAGGAGCTCAGAATGGAGTTCATACGGAATGAACACAAGGTGGTCTTGAGGGGAATGAAACAACAAGGGCTGCAGTTAGTGAAAAGGAAGAAGATGCAAAGGATCCTTCAGAAACCTGAACAAATCATGACAGCACAACTTTGTCTAATCAAGGTGGTGCAAAATGTGATACCCCGAATTTTACGATAATGTTTTTTTTAGTCTCAAAGAGGATATTACAATTTTTTTATTTTATGTTTGTTTTATTTTAAAGGCTAGAAACCCTACTTATACTCAAAATTCTAGTTTTACTTGTGACTAACAGGTTTTTCTTAAATCTCCCATATTTTAATCGAAACCCTAATTTTACTCTATGGAGTTGTAAAATCCCTCATAATTTTCCTAAAATTCCCTTTTATTTGGAATCCATTACCTTAGAATAGTTTTACTACTCATTCACTCCCTCAATAGCTACAATCAACCATAGAATCAAGGGTTTTTCCTTTAGGTTCCTAGTTCGGGTAAATTAGGGATTTTTGCATATTTTGGCTATGTGATCACTTGGTGAGGTGTGTGTACTAAATTTGGTGATCAAGAGTGAGTTTTGGATAAGAAAATATGTGTGATTAGAAGTAATAATAATAAGTTAGTAAATTATAAGTTAAAACCCTAGTACGTGCGAAATAAGGAAAAACGGGTTGAACCGATGTGTACCGTTCGTTACCGATTGAGTGCACCATTTGAACATTAGTTTATTACCTTAATCTCCTTGTTATTAATTGACCAAAATCAGACCTAAATATCTTCTTAATGCAGCCAAAATTTTGGACTAAAAATAAGAAAGAAAAGAAAACAATTGACTCTCAATCAAAAGGTGACACTTGTCCAATTTTGACCCAAATGAATTCCTATCATCTTAACCTTCTTGAAGCTTCATTTCAGCCACCATTTCTGCACATTTCAGCCGTGAGGTTGAGAGAGAAAAGAGGGAAGAAACCATTCAATTTCCATCTTGATTTTTAGCTTAATTTGAGTAAAAATTCCAAAATCTAAACCAATTAAACTCCCCTTTTAGTTCTTAAGAAGCTTTGTGTGGTGAAACTTTGGAGGGAAAGGTTGTGATCCTCTCTTTCAAGAAGCCTTGGTGAGGTATTATGGTTTCCTATCCTTTTCTTGCATTTAATCTTGTTAAAGTTTAGTTAGAAGCTCTTAATCTTGCCTTATGACAGTAAATTTGTTAGTTTGGAGTGAGATGTTGGAGTATGCGGCTAGGGTTTACATTTTCAGCCTTGATTATGTTATTTATCTAGTAATGGATGTGATAGAGTTAGTAATTGTTGGTTTTGATGATTGAATGCTTATTGGATATGAAATTCTAGAGGAAATGGTCAAATTCCAGAAATTGAAACTAACTTGTTTAGCTTCTGACCTGTTTAATTTGTCCATGCTAGAGGCCTAATTAGGCTTAGGTCAAAACATGAAAGTTGTAGGAAATGATGTTATATAGCTGCCTGAAAATTTCAGCTCAATCAGAGCACTGTAGCATGTGAAATGACTGAAATACCCTTGGCTGCCAAATGTACAGTTTTGCGGACAGTTTTATGTTTTCCTCTGAGATGTCACATTTTGATATTGAAGATGCATGAATTGGTTGTTGATGTCTTCATAAGACTTGTAGTTCTCTATCTTAGCTTCGAAACAGTATAAAGTTTACCCCAAACCGATAGTCATAGCCTTAGTTGTCACCGAAATATCAAGAGACGTCAAATCTGCCATTTAGCTATTTGCTTTTAAACTTGATTTCCGGTTGCCTTGTTAAGACTTGTGTTGTAATCGGATTATTTTGAGCTTAGTTCAAGGGATATTGTGGTAACATTGCCTATGTGTGACATTGGGGCTGATTTGAGGAAAATAATGAAACCATAAATGGCTGGAAAATAGGTAAACACAAGGGGCATGCCACCCAAAGTTTTACTAGAGGTATAAACCAGCCTTTGGAGTTCTGGTTTGGTAATTTGCAAATTTGACTTGGATCCACTGAAAACTGGGTTGAGTTGTCTTCATGAAAGTTGTAACCTTTTGTCTTAGCTTCAAGACGCTACCTAGTACACCTTGATCTGATAATCACAACTCTGGTTATGGTTAAAACCGTGTAATCCATTTTTATACCGTTTTCATTTCCGCGCACGCGCACATGTATTTCTTTGCCGTTTTTGCCGTTTTGCCTGTTTTAGTCCTTATTTCCAATTGTGATGGTCTATTGACTGATAGTTGAGTATAATCTTCTGTCACAAGCAGTGACGAACCGGACGTAGTCAGTGGACCCGTATAAAGTGTCTTGATTTGCGTGCTAACTATTTTGAGTGAGTAATTGGGCTTGTTTATGTGAGAAATTGTCAAAGTTCTTTGTATATGTTAAACGGGTACTTAGGCGAGGGTGTACTTTATCTTACTCGTCCTAAGCCCATTCTCTGTTCTTAATTTAATGTGTGAGAATACATGTTTTGTGTTGAGTATCACCCTTTTGCTGTATGCTGTTGGGGGTGATTACATGACTTGAGTTGAACCTCTTGTGCTGTGTGCTGTTGGGGTGATTAAATGACATGAGTACTTTGTTGAGAGATATCCTCTATTGAGATACGGGATATTTCAGGGTTTGGTTCCAGCTCGATTCCAAGGGTAGACGAACTATTCGAGCCAGCCGGAGCTTGGTCGAAATTAGTTCCATGCTAACCTTGGGATTTCGTTCTTTGTTAAAGCTTTGATTAAAGCCAAATGATTTTGTTTTGCTTGAGCTGCTGTGTGCTGTTGACTGGCCAGTGGGGGTTGATAAGGTGAACGGGGAAGTAAGTGGAGTCTACGAACTATGAGTTTTTGGTTGACGAAGTGTCAACAGGTGGACAAGCTCGAGGAATTGGATTGGTTTTGAAGCCACCCGTATCCTACTATTGTGATGTTACATTTCTGTTATTGATGTGAAATATCCTGGTTTACATGTTTATTTGGATGCGATTTTACGTTTTTACCCCGATTACTCACTAAGCATATAGTTTACCTCATTCCATTTGCTTTCTTAGCAGGGGCCGACGCGGGGAAAGTTCGGGAAAGTGTATAGACTTTTGATTTATAGAATAGTTGATTTTGCCCTAATACTTGTTATAAGTTAACTAGTAAAATATATATATTTGTTGTGGTGGTTATAGTTAGTGGCTTTTCTGGAGTTTACTTTCTAGTACTAGTGGTATGTATGGCTTGATGCAATAGTTTATACAACTTTTGAAGATGTAATAGAGTACATAGAACTTTCTTGTCGCGTGTAATATATTTTCTTGTTTTAGAGTATCGAGTCCTGGTGCGAGCTAGGCAGGTGACCGCTAAGCCCTTTGTTACGCCTCTGGGTATGGTGGGGTCGTCACACAAAACCCCAGCTCAGAACCCCCATCTCTTTATGCTATTACTGCTGAAACAGGTGGAGATCAAGTTAGTAGTTCAGTAGAACTTGAACATGTATTGAATGATTATGATGATGTGTTTCAAGAACCTAGTGGACTACCTCCAGAGAGATTGCATGATCACAAAATTACCCTTAAAAAGGGGACAGAACCTATCAATGTGAGATCTTACAGGTACCCTGTTTTTCAGAAAGGTGAAATTGAAAAATTGGTAGCTAAAATGTTAGCTTGTGGTATTATTAGACCTAGTTCAAGTCCTTTTTCCTCCCCTGTGGTGTTGGTTAAAAAGAAGGATGTGTCTTGAAGGATGTGTGTTGACTACAGACAGTTAAACAGTGCCACTATAAAGAACAAATTTCCTATTCCCTTAATAGAAGAACTACTGGATGAGTTATTTGGAGCTAAGTTCTTTACTAAGTTGGATTTGCGATCTGGTTATCACCAGATCAGATTGAAGGCTGAGGATGTGGAAAAAATAGCTTTCAGAACTCATGATGGACATTATGAGTTCTTAGTTATGCCCTTTGGACTGACCAATGCACTCTCCACCTTTCAGAGCCTTATGAATGACATCTTTCGACCATTTCTGAGGAAGTTCATTTTGGTTTTCTTGATGATATCCTGATATACAGTTGTAAGTGGAAGGAACATCTGCAGCATCTTAGAACTATGTTTGAACTACTGAGGAGTAATTCTCTGAAGGTTAAAAGGAGTAAGTGGACCTTTGCTCAACAACAAGTCGATTACTTGGGGCATGTCATTAATGCCGAAGGAGTTCAGGCAGATTCTCAAAAAATCTCAGCAATCATGACTTGAGCCGTGCCTCAGACTGTTAAGGAGCTCAGGGGATTTTTGGGGATCACAGGGTACTACAGGAGATTTATACAAGATTATGGGAAAATTGCAAGACCATTAACAGATTTGCTCGAGAAAAAACCAGTTCCAGTGGCATGATGGGGCCACTAGAGCTTTCAAGGAATTACAGAAGGCTATGGGTAATCCTCCTGTTTTGGCTTTACCAGATTTTACTCAGGAATTTATTGTGGAACTGATGCATCTGGGGGTAGAATTAGAGTAGTAATGATGCAAGGAAGGAAACCTTTGGCTTTTTTCAGCAAGTCATTGGGTCCCAGGCACCAAGCTTTATCTGTGTATGAAAGGGAAATGTTGGCTATAGTAACTACAGTACTGAAATGGAGAGTCTATTTAGTAGGGAGACACTTTATTATTAAAACAGATCACCAAAGTCTGAAGTACTTGATGGAGTAGCGGGTACATACTTCTTTGCAACAAAAGTGGATAGCAAAACTAATGGGCTTTGATTATGAGGTTCAGTATAAGAAGGGAAGGGACAATGTGGTTGTAGATGCTTTGTCTAGGAGACCCCAGGAGGGCAGTGTGGTGGCTACTCTGGTTACCATAACTACCTAATCAAGGACATACAACAAGGCTGGCAACAAGATGTTCACATTCAGGAACTGATTCAGAAGGTTAGCACTAATGATCAGCATTACACAAACTATTCATGGCAACAAGGAATGCTAAGAAGGAAGGGCAAGCTAGTGGATGCTAATGATGCAGCGTTGGAGGATAAATTGATTGCCTTATGGCATTCTGGTTCTCAAGGGGGACATTTCGGAGTGGAGGTGACTTACAACAAGCTTAAACAGGTTCTGTACTGGAAATCTATGTTCAAGGATGTAGCTCGATACATAGCAGCTTGTGACATTTGCCAGAGACATAAAGCAGATAATGCAGCTTGCCCTGGGCTGCTACAA
This sequence comes from Coffea humblotiana, assembly GCA_023065735.1. Classification (NCBI taxonomy): domain Eukaryota; kingdom Viridiplantae; phylum Streptophyta; class Magnoliopsida; order Gentianales; family Rubiaceae; genus Coffea; species Coffea humblotiana. The sequence continues at coordinate 8,041,343 of CM041215.1, forward strand.
CCATTTCCCTATTCCTTACAAAATTTGGACTAACATTTCCATGGATTTCATCGAGGGGATGCCTTTATCACATGGCAGGAAGGTGATTTTGGTCGTTGTAGATAGGCTCAGCAAGTATGCTCACTTCATAGTTGTGACTCATCCTTACACAGCTATCTCTATAACTCAACTGTTCATGGATCATATTTACAGGTTGCATGGTTTACCTCAGACCATTGTGAGTGATAGGGAATCTACATTTTTGAGTTCATTTTGGCAGGAGCGTTTTAGACTACAACATGTACAGCTGAACATGTCTACTGCCTATCATCCTTAGAGTGATGGGCAAACAGAAGTTGTTAATAGGTGCTTGGAAAACTACCTCAGGTGCATGACTAGTGACCATCCCAAGGATTGGAGTTTGTGGCTACCATTAGCAGAATTTTGGTATAATACCAATTATCATTCTTCTGCTAAATCTACTCCCTGTGAGATAGTGTATGGACAGTCTCCTCCTGTTCATATTCCCTACCTTCCTGAGGCTACAACTGTTGAATCTGTTGATAGGAGTTTGAAGGCACGAGAGAAGGTTATTCATTCCTTGCGGCACAATCTGACTAAAGCTCAGCATAGGATGAAGCAAATAGCTGATAAGCACAGATCAGAAAGGCAGTTCTGCGTAGGAGATTGGGTTTATGTTAAGTTGCAACCTTATCGACAACATTCACTAAAATCTCACCATTTCTAGAAGCTCTCTCCAAACTATTTTGGTCCATTTCAGGTGTTAGCAAAAATAGGGACAGTGGCTTATAAACTGGCATTACCCTCACATGTTCGCATTCACAACACATGTCATGTTTCCGTCCTAAAGAAGAAAGTGGGTACAGGGTCCCTTCAAGCTCAAATTCCTGCTGGGGTCACGCATCAGGGACAGCTCATGATGGAACCAATTGCAGTACTAGATAGACATCTGGTCAAATGCGAGAAGGTCGTTGCTACTCAAGTGTTGGTCCAATGGAGTAATAGTTCCCCTGAGGATGCTACATGGAAGTTTTTGCAGGACTTGCAGCAACAATTTCCCCATTTCAGTCCTTGAGGACAAGGACCAAATTTGAGGGGAGGGTATTGATGCACTAGAATTCGCTGCACCGACTTTATCTTGTTTTGATTGTTATTACACGTGATCAGTGATCAATTTTGTAGCAATGCAGTTAGTTAGACAGTTGGTCGGCAAGAATCTTGCTTATGTTAGTTGAGGTCATCAGTTAGTTAGTTAGTTAGAGGCAGCCGACTTAATGAACCTATAAATAGGAAGCTACTCATGCAGAGCAGTATCATGATCAATCATTTGTAAAATCTACAATTCATCATTTTACCTACTTCTTCTCCAATCCAATAAATCAGATATTCATCTCCTTGGTCTACGAATTATTTCTCCACAATCTTTGTAATTCCTTGATCAGGGAACCTGGACCTCCACTAGCCTGTGCATCAAAGTACCATGGTTATGATATCCAATTCTTGAAAGTTTCAGACACGAGGTGCTCATCTACAGCAGTATCAAGATCTAGAAATTAGAAGACGTTAGAAGTCCAGATAGAACAGGCAAAAGCTGTATCAATGGATTGACTCTGGGGTACACCATCCGATACATTAATGTTTTACCAAATTTTGTTAGGGGATCGGGATAGATAGGCTTTTCATCTCAAATGCTGAATGATCATAATCTGCATGGGTAGCGTTTGTTTACTCTTTGTAGAAGTACCCTGGACCTGGACATTGGTAATTTCCTTTATAAATCTTTATTAAGAGTTTTGGAACCATATCCCTTATGATGAATAGAATGGAGCCAAAGATGTTACATCTCTACCTTGCTAATTTCCAGTTTCATGAGATGTAGGAAACGTAAGTATTAAAGACTACCTAAACATAAAAACCAGTAAAGATTAAGTCATTCAGCTTGGGGACATCTTTCTTCTATCCCGTACTTTGACAGATATTCTCTTTGCAAGTTACAATAAGAAACAAACAGTGATAAAGTCATCCAAGAGTAGTATAGCTCAGACTCCTTTGCATAACCAGCTTCATGCAAAACTTGGCTTAATACTTCCTACAGTAAATATAATCAAATGAACAAGAGTTTGTCATGCTTTTGTCGCATTAACCAAAATAAACAAGATCTTAAGGCAACAAGTAGCTATTTAGGCCACTCAAGGTTGAGAAACAGAATTAAATGAGATATGTCTTTAGAAGACATACAGGACTTGTTAATTCATTTTAGGATGTTTACTGCATATGACAAATAGCTCATTCTAAAATTTAGCATTCAAGCAAATCCAACAATAATCAGGCACTAATGAGAAAGGCAAAACACCCCAAAAGATGAAGAACTGTTTAGTTTTAGCCAAAAATGGAAGACTAGCATACAACTGTCTGAATTGTACCAAAAACGAAACACAAAGATACGGAAAAAAAGAAAAAAAATGACTGTAAGAGTGCAAGGACCACTTAAGAAAATACTTAGAAGGCAGCCAAGGTGGATGAACATTTGAAACTTAAGTGATTCTATCAATTGCCCGATACAAAAGATTTATGGCAAATTTGCCAAGTTGTAGATGGGAATACTTGTTCATGCACAACTGGAGACAGTATTTGGTCTTAATGCACGACAAGAGAATTAGCACAACCATGTTATGAAGACTATGATGCATCCTCATGGTGCAACACCACGTGCTATCTATTGGGCCATCAATATTATTGCTAAATGCTAAGCTAATACCAGATCTCAAATAGAGAGTTGTTACTTCATATCAGCATATTATCAATGTAGATCTAAATCTCAAAATTCCCTCTGAAAGATTGAAGTTTTACTATTTTCAGGACCTCTCCAAGTCCTTACGGAAGGTTTCCATAGTCATGATTGCTTCCCTTGAATTAAAGATAATGTTCCCAATATATGTCTTGCATTTGTGCATAATCTATGATGCAAATTTGGTTGCAGCTATGGGTCTTGAGTTCAACATTCTAGGAAACCAATCATGTGAATTTTCGTTTGCATTGTCTCAAGCTTTGATACAACTTATTCTAGGTCAGGAAGGACTTCACCAAAGTCATTGTTGGAGACTTGGAGTTCATCCTAAGAAAGTAATCATTCCTACACCTATCGAACATGATGAAGGAATGGAGGAGCCGGTTTAAAGTGCTGCTTGTCATATGATCAAGGTCAAAAAAAAGATTTCTAGGCAAAATTGACGGATCCGTATATTGATCTGGTGCGGATTTCCTTGCTGATCACGTCCAGGAAACATTCCTGATGAAGTCCAGTTTCATTCTGTTTGGTTTAATTTCTGACCGAATCCGGCGCATAATCCGGCCCTGGATTCGGATTGCTAAATTTGGGATTTTTTCTATTTTTGTTCCATTTGTTTAGTTTTTGTTATGCCATTTATTTAGTTAATTTTTAGCAAATAAATGGCTAGCTATGTTAGCTAATTAAACCAATAGCTTGGTAGTTTAGATGGAATCGAAGTTCAACTCGAATTTGGCATAGATAACTAATGTAATTCCAGTCCAATTCGTATTTGGCCTAGTTAGGAGTTTTAGTTATAAATAGGTCATGCAACCTATTCAAACATATGTTAGATAGCTTATTATGAGTGATGAATTAAAAAAATCAGTTTGTCCTCCTTTGGATTCTTTGATAGAATTTTGAATCTTTTCATGAACTACATTGAGTATTTTGCTTAAATACTTGTGGTGTTTAAAACAAGGTGATTCATATCATTTTGTTCTTTTCAACCTGATAACCAATCCACTAGAATGTTAGAGATAGTTGTCTAAGGGTCTAACAAAGTAGTTGTTGCTCCATAACATGGTTAAAATAGATCTTTCCGTTGCATTATCGACTTGGTTCTTGAAAACGGCTTCTTTTTGGGTTGGGTTTGCATCAATATGACTCCATTCTCTAAAGATTAAACAAATACCCAAGGTTAAACAAATATTAGTGACTAACAATTTAGACTTCCTCTGAAATGTCACAATGATATTACTGTGCTAGCCATCTGATTCCATTCTCTAAAGTTTTCATTTAGTGCTACATATCAAGAAAATAAGGAAAAAAATTTTTGTCTGATATCCTTTAGATCCAAAATAATACTCCTGACAAGTATAAGATAAAAACAAAAAACAACAAAATCAACTTAAGAAAAGATGCATCAATTTGGAACCACACCAACTCCTTTATTTACTCACGCAACAAATGCAATTACACAGTAATTCAAAAGACAATAACATATTTTATTGAGAGACATCAATCATGTTTACGGACAATTTAATTCCTAACAGAGGAGTAGAGAGATTGCCGAACCTACTCTCAATTTTCTGGGCTAGACTTGCTTTAGCACTAAAAGCTGATAAAAATGCGAAGAAATCCTTGAAATTCAAACCACCCATCATCTTTCTGAAAAAAAATACTAAATGACATGCTTAATAGAAAATAGCAAACAGAAGAGTAACGAATAACATAAGCAGGACTAAATAGGGGTAAGCGCAGGTCGGGTACTCGCCCCATCTACCATTTGGCTGACTTGACTCGCACCTTGCGGGTCAGCTATTTTCTGACCCTTACTCGCCTCGCCTATCAGCGGGTACCCCGTTACAGGGTACCCGTTGAGATAGGGTCGAGTCAACAGGTACCGCCTCGCTCTATTTATCATTTAATTTTTTTAAAAAATATTTTATACTAATTTAATTTTATATTTTACACATTCATTTAAAATTTAATAAAGATTTTTTTTCTCAAAAAAAGTCTTCCACCAAGAAACAAGCATGAGAAGAGAATACAAGATAAAGGAAAAAAATTAAAAGAATTCAAAATCAATAAAAGTTTGGAGGAAAAAACCCTAGCCGTTTGCCTTAGTCGTCTGTTCATTCTTGTGCGTTGGAATCTCCGGGCATCAGATTCCTCTGATGGCTGCCCAGCCCTCTGGTGAGGGTGGGCAACCGTTTGCATCCCCAGTTCGTATGAAGACCTTCTCGAAGTTGTTCTTATCGTCTCAGCAGCGAGTGCAAGTCACAGCGACGCAGTCGACTCACAGGGGGGAACCAGCGGTCTCCTTCACCCATTCTGCTATTGAAGCGATCGCACAACCATTCCGTTTCGCCCTGGTGGGTAAGTTCACCTGAGCCAGATCTCGCATGGAGGATATTAGGAAGTTTTTCTGCTCACTGGATTTGAAGGACTCCTTCTCTGTTGGCTTGCTGGATGCACGGCATGTCCTCATTCACTTGCACAATGAGGTGGATTTCTTGCGAGTTTGGACGCGTAATGTCTGGTATGTTCTCGGGAGTGCTATGAAGGTGTTCAAATGGACTTTCACCTTTCATGTTGATAGGGAATCCTCGTTGGTGCCTGTGTGGTTCAGTCTGCCGAAACTCCCGGTCCATTTGTTCAATAAGTAGTGCTTGTTCCAGATTGTGTCTTGTCTGGGACGGGCACTCTTCGTTGATTCCGCGACCGCTGTGATTTTGAGACCCAGCGTGGCTCGGATCTGTGTCGAAATTGATCTTTTGAAGGAGTTGCCGCCGCGCATGTGGATCCAATTAGGGGAGGGCCATGTTTTTAGTAGCTCCTCAATCCAGAAAGTCTACAAAGTACTGTGTTCATTGTTATCGTCAAGGCCACGACCACTCTGAATGCCATATCAAGCATCTTGAGCTCTGACCAACTCGTGGGGAGGGTAAGGAGGTGTCACGGGGACGTCGACCGCATGGCACCTGTGCGGGAGGATCATGGCCTGGCAGGGGGTCCTGGGGATGAGGGGCCATTAAACTACGGGTATGGTAGGGGAAAGTCCCAGACCGTGTTGTGTCGCGGACTGGAGTGGAGCACCCTGGTGCGGGTAATGAATATGCTGGAGGCTGGTGACAACTTTGGAAACGCTAGTGTGGCATCTGGGCAATTGCGGGCTAGTGTTGAGCAGCCTGGTGCGGGCGCTGGTGAGGCTGTCGCACAGCACCAAAGAGGTGGGATAGGGGGTTTCAGCAAGGAGCTATTGTCAGGGCCGCAGCGTCCCGCGTTGGTGGAGAGCGCAGTGCATGCTGCAGCAGACACCATCATCACTGAGTTGGCGGGGCAGGTTGCGATTGAAGCTGTGTCCCGTGCATGGGGAAGAGGAGGGCACGTACCCATGGGTCGGTGCTGCGGCCGCGGTTGGAGAGGTGGAATCTGATGAGATGGCAGCTGGTTCATCTCAAACAATATTACTTATGCTGGTTCGTTATCACCATGAGGATACTGAGTGCATGATGGAAGAGGGGAGGAAGTGCATGCTGTTATGGAGACTCTTCATCTTGATCAGGTTGCGATCCTCGAACAAGGCTCACTTTGAATTAAGGGAAGGGGTATCCGCCGGCCAACTTCCCTTCATATAGAGAACTCAGGTCTGTCTCCAAGAAATCTCAAACTTCGTTTCCCAATGTTTCTCATGATTAATGCATGTTTTTGGAATATTCGGGAGATCTCCAAGCCTCCAAACCTTAGGAGACTTAAGAAATTAATTTCCATGCATAAGTTAGTGGTAGTGGGCATTTGTGAGCCCAAGCTGTCTAGTACTGAGGTTGAGTCGATTCGTATACGATTACAATTCGATTATGTAGTATGTAACTCGTCAGGGGAGGTGTGGGTTTTCTTTCGGGCCCTCTTCACTAGTCGGGTTTGTTGGTGGGTCGGCTGTCGAGCATCTTGCCCCTGATCATCTTTTCTCAGCAGAGTAGCTTTGTTAAAGGGTGTTCTATCTCCGATAAATTACTTGTTGGCTCAATAACTGATGTCCGAAATGGGGAGGAAGTGTAGGGGTGGCAATCTGGCTCTTAAGTTAGATATGGCTAAGGCATACGATAGGGTTTCCTGGGGATTTCTTATTGTCATATTGCGGAGGTTTGGCTTCGGCGAAAAGTTTATCGACATGATGTGGAGGCTGATTTCCAATGTATGGTTCTCCGTGATTATCAATGGTGGTTCCTATGGCTTCTTTAAATCCTCTAGTGGGTTATCCCCGACGTTATTTATTATTGGTGCGGAGGTCCTTTCCCGAGGTTTGGATTCTCTCCTTAGTCAATCCAATTTCACGGCGTTTTCGGTGCCTAGGCATTGCCCCCTATTATCCATTTAGCATTTGCAGATGATGTCATCATTTTTGCTAAATGGGGGTACGGCGTCATTGAAGAAAATTATGCAGTTACTAGAGTGGTACCAGAATGATTCGGGGCCAGTTGGTTAATGTACAGAAGAGTGGTTACTTAGTTCACCCTCGAATTTCCACGACTCGTCAGGGGGTGATTGAGCGGGTCACTAGCTTTCAGAAGAAAGAGTTTCCCGGTCCGTTATCTGGGCGCGCTGTTGTTTGTGGGTCGAACAAAGGTGAGTTACTATTCGGACCTTGGAAATCACGGCTGTTGTCATTTGGGGGAAAAACTGTATTGATTAAACATGTGCTGTCCAGCATCCCGATTCACCTACTGGGGGTAGCTGTGATGCCGAAGGGAATTTTCAGGTTGATTGAAAGGGTATGTGCGAATTTTCTTTGGGGGTCAGACGGAGAGACTAATAAATTCCATTGGCTTTGGTGGAAGGATTTATGTTATCCCACAGACGAGGGTGGGGCAGGGTTTTCACTCAATTAGTGATACTTATACGGCCTTTTCCTGCAAGTTATGGTGGAATTTCAGATGTGGGCTCTCCTTGTGGGCGAGATTCTTGCTTGCAAAGTATTGTTAAGGGCTTCATCCCTGTCAAATCGCCATATCTCCGCTAGGCTCGGCAACTTGGAGGCGGTTGCTGAACATTAGAGGTTTGGTGGAGCTTTTTACTGGATGGAGACTCTACACGGGGTGATGCAATTTCTGGTACGACAATTGGACGGGGCACGGGGCCTTCTATTTGAGAGTCCAGGTGCACGAGGGAGTCTCGTTTCAACATGTTATGGAGAATGGGGAATGGATCATGGGGAGGCTTTCGGAATTCTTGCCGGCCGACATGGTGCAGCAGGTTGTGGCGATGGCGGGCCCATGTGGGGACTCTCCAGATAGAATGCTTTGGACTGCGTCGAATTTGGGGCAGTTTTCGTTGGCATCGGCGTATGGCGAGCTCCGCGATTGTAAGCCACCCTCGTTTCTGTATCGCCAGGCGTGGCATCCGAGTGTTCCCCTGAAGGTATCTTTCTTTATGCTTCGGATAATGCGGAATCACCTCCTCCTAGATGATGTCCTAGCGTCTTACGGTTCCAACTTCCCTCGAAGTGTGCCTGCTGCGTAATTCCGCAAATTGAATCACTGGGGCATTTGTTCTTGGAGGGGGGTTGGCGGCTAAAGTATGGCATCTTTTTGGTTCGGTGTGCGGGGTAAATCTCAATATAGGTCATATTAAAGGGTGTTTGGGTAGTTGGTGGCTCAAGCCGGTCAAATCGGAGAGGCTCAAATCGTGTTCCGGCTTCTACCTAGCCTTATCTGCTAGCACATCTGGAAGGCTAGGAATAATGTGGTTTTTTCAAGGGTCCGGGATGAACCCGGCTATTGTTTGTCGGGCCATATTAGGGATCTCAAGGACGCCTAATGGACTGAGATTCATGGAGTTGCAGTAGGTGTGAGATTGGCCTACATTCTTCGAAATGGTGGAATATCGACCTGTGCTCTTCCGAATAAAATAGATCCAATGGCACTCTCCTCCGTCTCGATTTGTCAAGCTGAACATAGATGGTTGCTCGAAAGGTAACCCTGGGGTGAGTGGTGGAGGGGGGATCCTTCGAAACTCGGAGGGAACGTTGATATTTGAATTCTCTGGATACCTTGGGCGGTGTACCAGTCTGCAGGCTGAAGCCAAGGCTCTGCTTCTTGGCCTTCAATTATGTACACAACGGGTTTTCCTTGGATAGTCTGATTGTAGAATCGGATTCGTTAATTCTAGTACGAGTGCTACTGTAGCAGTTCCGTTGCCCATGGTCGTCAGTGGGGAGGTGGAGAGGATTGTGCAATTAGCTCGCCGAGGGTTTGCAGTCGTACATTGTTACAAGGAAGCCAACAAGGTCCGCAGATGTGCTGTCAAATATGGGCTACGCCGATCCGGGTCAACTGGTTTGTGTTTATGATAGTTTCGCGGGCTTGCCTTTTTTGGCCAGGGGTGCATACTGTTTGGATAGGCTTGCATTTCCCTCATTTTGCAGAGTTAAGGTCCTTGAGTAATCCTTCGACTATGTATTGGTTAAATAAAATTCCGATAGTTTGTTAAAAAAAAATTGATTAGATAGAAAAATAAAAATAAAAATAAAAAGTTTGAAATAAGTAGCACATTTTTTAAAATATATGTTCCACATTAATTAAACTCTTTTTTAATAAAACATAAGATTATGACCTCTACAAATGAATCTTGCAAATAAACTATAGTCTCTCATATTTGTAATGTAATTTGTTCAATAAAATTACTGATTTAGCTCTAAATTATTATTTTATAGTATGTATAAAAAAAATATAAAAATATAAATATATGCGGGGCGGGTTGGGTACCTGCGAATTTTTAATTATGTAACCCTAACCCGCCTCACATCTTAGCGGGTACCCGACCCTTTTTTGACGCGATTAAATAATACAAATCGGGTTATGCACTAACCAGAAAATCCACCATATCTGATCCGATCCGATTCGAAAATTAAGATACCCGATTTGTATTATTTGATCCGAAAATAAACTATCCAAACAAACCCCACTATCTCTTGTTGGGAACTATAGCAGTTACAAGGAAAGGATAGTTTTTCAGTTCAAATTCCATACTTAAATAATAAAGGGTATTACTCAAAAAAATAATAATAAAGGGTAAAATATAGAAAAGCCCTTTGAGGTTAAAACGAACATACAGGAAACCTTCTATGTTTCAAAACTTACATTCTGGTATCTCGTGGTTTGAACTAATTTAAAAAAGTGATGAAAAATCGTTTGAATTAAGGGATTTTGAAATACATGCGTTTCTTTTGTGAGTATTTGCACTAGAAAAAAATAAATTTTCATTTGATATACCTACTATACCCTTAAAGTTATAATATAGAAAAACTCCCTGTGATTAAGTAAACATACAGAAAAACCCTTATGGTTTCAAATCATACAATCTAGTACCTCGTGATTTGAATTAATGTGAAAAAATCGATAAAAATCATTTAAATTAATAGATTTTGAGGATGCTTGATGTGGAAAATAATTTTTTAAATCAAATTTTTAGTTAATATACCTGTAGACACCAAAATTTGAATTTTATTTAAATCCATTTTAATTTTAATTTAATTTAATTTAATTTTATTTTTAGTTAATCAAAGTTCACAAAATGATAGTTAGTTATTTATTTATTTATTTCTTTTATTAAATTGGGGTCATCATTTTTCTTTTTAAAATATTTTGCATTAAATTTCTAGAAAGAGAAAATTCTCACAAAAAATTAACTTTTTAATCTTTGCAAATCCATTTGTTTTGTAAATAAAATCGCAAGAAGGAATTTAATGTTTTGAATTACTTTAAATTTTGCCTTAGCAAGTAAAAAATAAGTAAAAAAAAAAGAAAAAATATAGCTAGGTGGAGGGCATGCAAAGTAGCTAGATGGGTTAGGTGTGCATTAGACATGTGTCTTTGATTTTTTTGCACAACACATTTAGAAGGCTAGGTGGCAAGGGCACTTGTTGAAGTGGAAAAATCTGGAACCAAGAGGAAAAGAAAGGGAGTTGCGGGCAGTGAAAAAAAAAAGAAAAGAACAAAAAGGAAAAAGAAGAATAGGGTTTGCGGGAGCTAGGCAAGGAGGAAGAGAGCTTGGGAGGAGGAAGAAGGAAAAACTGAGAAAGAAACAAGAGAGAATCTGGGGAGCAAGGAAGGGATAGAGAAACTACAGAGAGATAGAAAGAAACGAGAGGAAAATCTAGGAGAAGAGGGGCTTCGGGAGAGGAAGAAAATCTGGAAAGGAAAAAACCAGGCAAAAGGGAAGAGGGTTTTGGGCAAGGAAGAGAGAAGGTTGCCGGGAGAGCAGCAAGGGGGGAGGAAGAAAAAGGAAAGGAGAAAAGAAAGAAAAGGAGAGGAGGAAAAAGGGAATCTGGGGAACATGAGGGTGGTGGCTGAAGAACAAGGAAGAAGAAAAAACAGCAAAGAGAGGAACAGGAGGAAAACTAGGAAGCTTCGGGAAGAGAAAGTGGAGAAAAAGGAGAAAACAAGAGAAAGAGAGGAGAGGAGGATCTGGGGAAGATTAGAGAGGAAAACAGAAAGAAAAACAAAAGGTAAAAACAGCAAAAAGGGAGAGAAAATCAAGAGGAAAAAAAAAGGAAAGGTGCGGAATTTTTTTCTAGTGAATAGCTTGAGCCAGGGCTGATTACTCAGCCCTCTCAATAAGGCTGTTTGTGTGGAGATTTCTGTTTTTGGGAAAACTACGCCATCAAAGGGGCAACTCTCATTTAGAAAAGTTCCGGAAAAAACAACTCAAAATCTCTCTAATCTCCACCCGAAATCACCAGCTCGCTAACACTTGGACGTTTCAACAGCAAAAGTTTGGTTCATCTTCTAGCAATCGGATCCGTTCCTTTCGAGGTTTAACAGTTGGTTGCCCATTAAGGCTCCCAAAGGTGATGTATTCCATCTTTACCTTGTCATTTAGTTCAAATCTGTAACAGCTTTTTCGTTTCATTTTTGTTCCCTGCAATTTCCTTTTCTTTTGCTGGGTTGCTTATCAATGGTTGGCTTGGGATTTCTGTCACGTTACATCTGACTAAAATGATGTTTAAGTGATAAGTTTCGGTTAGATTTTAGGCTGAATAATCTTGTTTGGGTCCAAATTGTTGATAATAGTTGATAGCATTCTTGGCCGATAAGAACCTAGGGATTGCAGGAAAATTTTTGTAGAAGATTTGCATGTTTGGATGTTGAACTTATATGTTTTTGTTGCTTAGATTAAAGTTTGGATGTTTGGTTGAGATTCTATGCGAAGGGAAGTTTGTATCATGAACCCAGAAGAAAACTGCAGAAAAATTGTTGCTGGAGAAGAAGGCTCTTCGAAGTTTTGCATGAAACATTTCTAAAATTGCATTTTGACCCCTATGTTTTTTAAATAATTCTGATATGGCCTAGAAATTGGAAAAATGAATCAATCTTGTCCCTTTAAAATTAATTTTCTTTGGTATACTTTAATATGATTTTTAGACAGATTATTTATGAGTTTTAGGATGAAATTTGAGGTTTAATAATTTTTATAGATTTATAATTTGATTTGGATTTTATCAAAAGATTTAAGGATTTGGGTAATATTTTCGGGGGTATTTGATTTTATTTTATCATTGGGTGTGGTAGGCTTTGTTTTGAGTCCTTAATTTTATTTTAATTTGGACCCCTAATATTTATAATAATAATGATTTGACCCCCAAACTTTTTCAAATGTCTCGATTAGGTCCCTGCTTATTTTAATTTATTGAATATGGGTTATTTACTTTCATTTAAATGCTTGAATTGTTCAATCTCATGATTATTTTCATTTCTTTACATATTATTGCTTTTATTTATTAATTAAATTGGTGCCTTGACCATTTTCTTTGTTTTGGAGGGTAAATAAGAGAAATTTCGTTTCATTAGGTCACCAATTCAAGGGAGGTACACTCTATTCCTTTATTTTGATTTTACTTGATCCCTTGTGAATTTATGTGTGTAATTGCATGTTTTTTGAATGTTCTTTATTTTGTTTTGTTTATTTATTTATTCACTTTATTTGTTTTTTAATTTTGTATATTTATTTTAATTTAATTTTTAATTATTTGAGATGCATTTAAATGCCAACTTATAATAGTTAGGGGGTTCAAGACATATATTTAGATAGAATATGTAATAGTTAGGTAGTTATTTTATTATTTTATTCTTTCACCCTTTAGATTGTAGTTAGGGCCCCCAAATGTAATAGTTAAGTCTCTATTTGCTCTTTTTTGCTTTGTGTGCTTGCATGCTTGTGTGTTTACGTGTTTACTCGCTTTCTTAGGGTCTTACATTTAGATATCATACTTATGTGCTATGTGTTTATGTGATTTATGTGTTTACTTGGTTTTATTATGTTTTATATGATTTGTTTAAGTTATAATAAATGTATAATGTCACCACACTAGTTCAAGTTAGTTGTGGTCCTTTTTCCCGTTTTCTCGCTAGTCCAATGCTAGTGAGAACTTATAGACATGAGCTAGTCCAACGCTAGACCCTTAGGGACCATCTATGCGCTAAATCATGTTTGTGTGACAATCACTATATTTCATGCATATTTTCTACTTTTTTAGGATTTTTACCATTTTTGCATGATATTTCCCCTATATGTATATCCCTTATCCCTATGTGCGAAACATAACATTTAGACTTGCATTTCATTTAAGAAAAGTTAGAAATAGATTAGATCATTTGCTTGACCAAAAATTAGGAGAATTAACCCTTTAAATATGGGTTATGAACGAGTATGGTTTCTTAGCCTTAGCATGCTCGTATCTCCTCTATAAAAAGGAAAATCTAGTCACATATCTTAGTTCCCCGCACCCGTTATGATGCATTCCTTTAGGTCATGTATATTTGTATATTATTATTTTCTTTTCTTTTCTTTTCTTCGAGTCTCATTTTTGCATATTCGTGGCCTCTTTTAAGAATCATTTCTTGGGCATCACAATTAATGTGACTTGCACCAATTAAATTTTGAAGAGATATTTTGACCCTCCCGATATTCATTAGGTCTAGGTTTGCATCTATATAGTAACATCCAAATGTGATAAGTTTTATAAGTTAAATTAAGAAAATTTTCGACTAAATCACGCAATTAGCCTTGGTTAGGTTGAAAGGGTGTCTTGGATTTTATCCTTACCTTCTCTTTCTTCAACCGTGACTCCCGAGCCCATTTCTCTTGATTTTCGAAGATTTGGAGTCGTTTAAAAAGGGTTTTCTCTACTTTTTATTTGGAATACATTTTTGAGTGATTTCGTACACCTTAATTCAATACCAAGTCACGGCTCCTATTTTTTTCTTAAAAAATCCTTTTTAGACTTTTATTTTTAGGTCAAAATCGTCGCACTTTTTAAGTCCCATTTAGGCCCATTTTCTTTATTTTCTAAAAATCAAAAAACTCATTTTCACTCAAAATTAATCAAAATTCATTTTTTATAAACTCGTTATTTATTTATTTCAAAAATGGGGCGTGACAGTTTGGCGGCTCCACTGGGGACTTTTTTAGAGAGTCCGAGCATTTGATTTAGTCAATCTTTTTCTTTTTCTAACCTTTTTACATATCACATTAGGATGTTTTAGATTGCATTTTTTTCCTTTTTAGGGTTTCTTGCATTTCACCCGCTCAATTGTCTCGATATCCGTGTATACGATGAACAACTTGTTTATTTACTTATGTTTATATCGCGTTTTGCATCTTGGGGAGAGGGGGATAGCCACCCTAGAACCTTCACCCATATTTGATGGCATTTAATCCCTCACTTCAAAAGAAATATTTCATACGTGCATACGTTTTACTTTATAACCCCTCATTTCTTTTTACTTTTAGTGGTTGTCACACCACTCCACCCTATTAGGATTAGGATCGATCCACTTGGACATGTGGCCGTAGCACGACATGCAGTAGCAATGTCCGAAGGATCACTCGAACCACCGACTCTTAGGCCTTGGGATTGATGACCCTTCGCCTTTGGTCTGAAGGTTTGGGGACCTGAAACTTTATCAAGTCTAGATGCATTAGTGAGCCAACCTCATGCATCCATATTAGAAATCACCTAGGATAGAGTCAACCTTGCCCGAATAGGAACACTAGACACGAGGGGAGGGATTACACCCGTCTTTCGTTAATTGTCTTCCATTTTTTATATTATTTTGTTTGTTCCATGTGTTATGTGTCATATATTAATTGAACTAACCTTTCTTTGTTCTATTGCATTCATAATCTTTAGAAATAAGAGTTCTGGCATGATACTCTTTTAGAACCTACCATCTTAGATAGGTTATTGCACGTTTAAATTCTGATGTATTGTATTCGTAGGTTAATAATTGCACATCATTCTAGACTCACCTTGTGATAGCCCCACCTCCCCCTAGGGCGAACCAGAGGGTTCGGCGGACCGCCTGCCCAACTCTCGCCAAAACTACTAAACTGAAACACACGTAAACCCTACCGATGTGCGAAAGAACTTCGAGAACATGAACGATCGGAAATGGAACTAGCTAACTCAAACGGTGCAGTAAAAATTCGATTGAATGCTTCAACGAAAACAGAAAGGGACAGGTGCCATGTCCGAATCTAGCCACTTTCTGGCCCAATATCCGGCCGGATTCCTAGCCGGATTCGAGGCAGAGGCTAAACTATATTTTTTTCCAATCTCCCCTGCTAATCTGGTCATGTATCCGGCCAAGATATGGCCGGATATATGGCCGGATTGTCTGCAGTCATTTCCCGCCAAATTTTCTTTTCTTCCTCGATCAAGTTCCGTACTCGCCCGACTTTCCAACGGATACAAGAAAAGTTCATATAAACCCATAGAACATACATTCATCAACAAATACACGAAGGAGACATGAATAATCACTTATATACATACGTTGGAACTTTGCAAGTCAAAGGGGGATGCTTGATCAAAGTACAATTAGGGTTTTTCTTATACAGAGGTGCATAATCAAAAGGGATGTCTATCACTAGCTCTACTCTTTTCTTCAAAATCATGATTTCCAACATGTTGAACCCTGTAAGGAAAACGAAGTTAACGGGAAGGGGTGAGCTTACGCTCAATGAGGTACCAAAATTACAAACAATCAAGAATCATGGAGATTTGCTTTCAATCAATCAAGTATACATGCCAAATAGGGAAATGAATAAACATCTCAAATAGAAAGGATACAGGTGGTTTTCAAGAGCCAAAATTCCCGTTGCAGTACTTGATCCAAACTCGTTGACCTTCCATCAACATTTAATGAAACAAACATGTCCGTAAACTCCTCTTACGCCAAATCCCGTTCACCAAACATACCTCTTACCGGGTCCGAACGCCAAACAAGAACAAGAATGGTAATACTCGAGTATACCAAGAATCCAGAGTCTCCAATACCCAAAGATTCTCCAAGAACAGTCCCCATGGTTTGTCAATTTTCCTCGACCAAACCCTTGCTGGCTCGATTCCATTAACTCCCCATGGGGTTGAGCTTAGATTAAACAAGAAGGCCGTCGGATACACCTCCAAACGACATCAGGTTATGCACAGTAACAGATTCTAGTTCATACAGTAAACAGTCATACAGGCAAGAGAGACGAGTGCGATAAAAGTACACCCTCGTCTCATCCAGAATAAACAGATATTTCAGTCATTCAAGTCATGAATTGCAGGTACAAGTAATCAAGTGAGCAACAAGTCATGCAAGTAGTACACTCACCAGTTCAAGTAAAGATAACTTCAACAGTTTTCGCCCAAAGTATGGTTTTGATCACCGAGAAACCCTAAAATAACCAAGACAAAATAATTATGGTTCCCACATCCACAAATCCAGTAAACGAAATACATAAATGAGGCTCGACTACAAGTCGTATGCCTCTCCGAGTTAACTATTAGTACAAAAGAATAAAAATGTGATTTTTGAGCAAAAAGATAATAGTTGGTCCTAGGGATACGAACAACCCCAAAACCCTTCATTTCTACCAAAATGCAACTCAATTTAAAGGAACCAAACGGCCTAGAAAATTGGACAGCACCTCCCCTTAATTCTCTACTTTTCCACCCTACAATTAATCACTAATTTCATCTCAAATCAACCACAATTTCACATATAAATCACAAGTTATTAAACGCGCCTAATTAGGGTCACAATACCCTTCATATATAGCCAATTGGTGGCTCTAAAACCAATCACAAAAAAGCCCCAAATTGAAACCCTAAAGCTGAAAATTAGCCCCACAAGCTGAAAGTTTCCGCAGACAACCAAAACTAGCATATGAAAGCTTCATTTTACACTTAACAAAGCTATCAATCCAAAGCCAATCATTACTCATCACATAAAGGCAAAACAATCACCATAAAATTGAAAATTCCAGAATACTACTTCAAACTATGAAATGTTCTCATAAAACTACCAAAACTACAACCTTAAACCACAAATTTGAAATTATTAAGAGCAAAGAGGGATTTTCTTAGCAAATTACCTTGGAACCTCAAGAAAATGGTAGCTTAGTACTTCTTCCTCCAAAATAACTGTGACGACCCCACCATACCCAGAGCCGTACCAAAGGGTTTAGCGGATCGCCTGCCTAACTTGTGCCAGAACTCGATACTCTAAAACAAGAAAATAGATTTCACGCAACAAGAAAGTTCTATGTATACTATTACATCTTCAAAAGTTGTATAAACTATTACATCAAGCCATACATACCACTAGTACTAGAAAGTAAACCCTAGAAAAGCCACTAACTATAACCACTACAACAAATATATATATATTTTACTAGTCAACTTATAACAAGTATTAGGGCAAAATCAACTATTCTATAAACCAAAAATCTATACACCTTCCCGAGATTTCCCCGCGTTGGCCCCTGCTAAGGAAAACAAATGGAATGAGGTAAGCTATATGCTTAGTGAGTAATCGGAGTGAAAACGTAAAATCACATCCAAATAAACATGTAAACCAGGATATTTCACATCAATAACAGAAATGTAACATCACAATAGTAGGATACGGGTGGCTTCAAGACCAATTCAATTCCTCGAGCTTGTCCACCTGTTGACACTCCGTCAACGAAAACTCATAGTCTATAGACTTCACTTACTTCCTCGTTCACCTTATCAACCCCGCTGGCCAGTCAACAGCACACAGCAACTCGAGCAAAACAAAATCATTTAGCTTTAATCAAAGCTTTAACAAAGAACGAAATCCCAAAGTTAGCATGGAACTAACTTCGACCAAACTCCGGCTGGCTCGAATAGTTCGTCTACCCTTGGAACCGGACTGGAGCCAAGCCCTGAAATATCCAGTATCTCAATAGAGGATATTTCTCAACAAAGTACTCATGTCATTTAATCACCCCAATAGCACACAGTACAAGGGGTTCAACTCAAGTCATGTAATCACCCCCGACAGCAAAAGGAAGATACTCAACACAAGGCATGTCTTCTCATATATTAAATCAAGACAGAGAATGGGCTTAGGACGAGTGAGATAACGTACACCCTCGCCTAAGTACCCGTTTAACATATTTAAAGCACTTTGACAATTTCTCACATAAACAAGCCCAATTACTCACTCAAAATAGTTAGCACGCAAATCAAGGCACTTTATACGGGTCCACTGACTCTGTCCGGTTCGTCACTGCCTGTGACAGAAGATTATACTCAACTATCATTCAATAGACCATCACAATTGGAAATAAGGACTAAAACGGGCAAAACGGGCAAAACGGCAAAGAAATGCATGTGCGCGTGCGCGGAAATGAAAACGGTATAAAAATGGGTTACACGGTTTTAACCATAACCAGAGCTGTGATTATCGGATCAAGGTGTACTAGGTAGCCTCTCGAAGCTAAGACAAAGGGTTACAACTTTCATGAAGACAACTCAACCCAGTTTTCAGTGGATCTAGGTCGAATTTGTAAATTACCGAACCAGAACTCCAAAGGCTGGTTTATACCTGTAGTAAAACTTTGGGTGGCATGCCCCTTGTGTTTACTTATTTTTCAGCCATTTATGGCTTCATTATTTTCCTCAAATCAGCCCCAATGTCACACATAGGCAATGTTACCACAATAGCCCTTCAACTAAGCTCAAAATAATCCAATTACAACACAAGTCTTAACAAGGCAACCAGAAATCAAGTTTAAAGGCAAATAGATAAATGGCAGATTTGACGTCTCTTGGCATTTCGGTCACAACTAAATCTACGACTATCAGTTTGGGGTAAACTTTATACCGTTTCGAAGCTAAGACAGAGAACTACAAGTCTCATGAAGACACCAACAACCAATTCATGCATATTCAATATCAAAATGTGACATCTCAGAGGAAAACATAAAACTGTCCGCAAAACTGTGCATTTGGCAGTCAGGGGTATTTAGGTCATTTCACATTCTACAGTACTCCGATTGAGCAGAAATTTAGGAGGAAGCTATATAACATCATTTTCTACAACTTTCATGTTTTGACCTAAGTATAATTAGGCCTCTAACATGGACGAATTAAACAAGTCAGAAGCTAAACAAGTTAGTTTCAATTTCTGGAATTTGACATTTTCCTCTAGAATTTCATATCCAATAAGCATTCAATCAGCAAAACCAACAATTACTAACTCTATCACATCCATTACTAGATAAATAACCATAATCAAGGCTGAAAATGTAAACCCTAGTTGCATACTCCAACATCTCACTCCAAACTAACAAATTTACCGTCATAAGGCAAGATTAAGAGCTTCTAACTAAACTTTAACAAGATTAAATGCAAGAAAAGAATAGGAAACCATAATACCTCACCAAGGATTCTTGCAAGAGAGGATCACAACCTTTCCCTCCAAAGTTTCACCACACAAAGCTTCTTAAACACTAAAGGGGGAGTTTAATCGGTTTAGATTTTGGAATTTTTACTCAAATTAAGCTAAAAATCAAGATGGAAATTGAATGGTTTCTTCCCTCTTTTCTCTCTCAACCTCACGGCTGGAATGCACAGAAATGGTGGCTGAAATGAAGCTTTAGGAAGGTTAAGATGATAGGAATTCATTTGGGTCAAAATTGGACAAGTGTCACATTTTGATTGGAAGTCAATTTTTTTTCTTTTCTTTCTTGTTTTTAGTCCAAAATTTCGGCTGCATTAAGAAGATATTTAGGTCTGATTTTGGTCAATTAATAACAAGGAAATTAAGGTAATAAAGTAATGTTCAAGTGGTGCACTCAATCGGTAATGAACGGTACATATTGATTCAACCCGTTTTTTCTTATTTCGCACGTACTAGGGTTTTAACTTATAATTTACTAACTCATTATTATTAATTTTAATCACACATATTTTCTTATCCAAAACTCATTCTTGATCACCAAATTTAGTACACACACTTCACCCAGTGATCACACGGCCAAAATACGCAAAAATCCCTAATTTACCCGAACTAGGAACCTAAAGGAAAAATCCTTGATTCTATGGTTGATTGTAGCTACTGAGGGAGTGAATGAGTAGTAAAACTATTCTAAGGTAATGGATTCCAAATAAAAGGGAAATTTAGGAAAATTATGAGAGATTGTACAACTCCATAGAGTAAAATTAGGGTTTCGATTAAAATATGGGAGATTTAAGAAAAACCTGTTAGTCACAAGTAAAACTAGGGTTTTGAGTATAAGTAGGGTTTCTAGTCTTTAAAATAAAACAATGTCTTAAAACAAATATAAAATAAAGAAACCGTAATATCCTCTTTGAAACTAAAAAAAACATTATCGTAAAATTCGGGGTATCACAATAACTCCACCAAAACCTTTAATCCTCCATAGTAAACAACTTTTATGGAATGGTTTGCAACTTTAACGGTTGGAACTCAAGATTTGAGCAAGAAATTGGAGTACAAGATGAAGTCTACTCTCTCCCTTTCTCTCCCTCAAGTTTCGGCCAAGCTAGAAGAAGAATGAAGCAAATTTTGGTCAAAATTGGTCAATTAAAAGGTAAGATGGTCTTGAGTCAAAGTCCAGCTTCAAGTAGTGTCGCGACAAGTGGCGTCTTTAGGGTTTGATCTAATCCTCTTGCCTTCCAATGGTTAATCTATCTAACTATCCTCTAATTATCTCCTAGCACCTTATAAAATAATATCTCGGTATACAAAACTTCACCTAGTACACAAAATTTTATCACATTTACCGCACTAGTGGGTCTCACGTCCATAATACACTTCAAAATTAACACGAACTAAATTATACCAGAAAAATGATTTAAAAACTATATTCACTTATAAAATGTCTAGAAAATTAAGGTGGTAAAATAAAATAAAGAAAATGCATGAAAAGAAATAGAATAAAATGATATAAAATAAAGGAATTTTACGGGTCCTCACTCACCTTGGCATATGAAGGGTTCCTTAGGTCATGTTTTCATTTCAAATTGAATATTTAATTGTTTTGATAAATTGGCATCATGCATAAATCTTAGAAGGAATGCCATTTAGGGAATCCCATATTAAGAATAAGCCAACCCTATATTCCCATGGGTATTTAACCCTGTTTTGGGATTTTCACGTTTAAATTCCAGTTTAACCGAAAAAGTGGGACTTGTGGGTAAGGTATTTGATACCAACTTCTTGTCTTTAGATGGAACGCCCTTGACGAGTCCAGCAAATGTTAGTAGTACCGATTGAGATACAGAGGTGGCCCGCATTGCTTTCACCTAGTGAAATTAATCAAGTAGCCTCTCATTTAGGACCAATTGGGGATTTCAAAGATATCAAATCGGATGGTTATTTGGTAGAAGTTTTGGTACATTTGTGGGACCCTATTTTCTCCGCATTTAGACTAGGCAAGAAAGAGATGACCGTGATAATTAAGAAGGTATCTGGCCTCCTTAATTTACCAATTCATGGTACCGCTGTAATATTCCTGTTTGTATCTAGAAAAACCGAGTTCTGCCATTTCACTGGGTTAAAGGAATCCGTAATACAAGGGTTTGATCAAGGCATAGATATGAAATTTCTATTCAGCCGATTTGCATTGAGAGATGGGTTCGAGAGACACTTAGAAGATTTCTCATTTATGTCCGAGACAATGTGGGAGCGTAAAAGACCGTGGATGTATGGATTGGTTATGGCCGGAACTTACATTTTCCCGAGGAAAGACAAGAAGATAGCTTTTTAAACTCACCAAAACCATGTTTGATTTGTTTCTAGGGATAAAAGATAGGCAATGCTCTATTGTTCCAACTATCTTAGCTGACATCTTTGTGGCTTGCACCACTTGTCAAAGGAGTGAAAAATTCTTTCATGGATCCAATTTAATTCTTCAAATATGGGCTATGGAACACTTTATGATGCGATCACCTATTCCTGATAGTCTGCCAATTTCTGGGTATAATTGGATAGTTACGTATCACAGAGGGTTAATGGAATTGGTTTGCCGAGTAATGCGTCTGAATATGTGGATTTCTTAAAAGATTTGCCTGTTCAGAATGTTAGATGAGTTCTAGATTAGACTAATTGTGTTAAACCCATACTTTGCACCAAAGCATCAGAGTTCATTCCATTGCTAGGCACCCGGGGTATCATGGCTTATATGACAAAGAGGTTTCTCCGACAATTGGTCCGCATTCAAGAATTGCCGTGTACATTTGATTTAGCCGAATTCACCGTTGTTTTTGACAAAGAGATGTGTCCAAGTGAAATTCCGATGAAGATTCCTATCATTAAGGCCTAGGGAACATTGTCTGACGATGAGCACATCAAGTACATTCTGGAACTCAACCAAAAGGGTTTAGTAACTTCGCAGTATGAGGATTGGCTTAAGGGTTTTGGTACACAAGAATCGCAAGACGAACCATCCGAGGAGGTCAAGAAATTGATGGCCATTATTGAAGCCAAAGACAGAGAAAATTTGCAACTAAAAGAGTCCGTCAAAACTAGTAAAGAGATTGCGGTGAAACATAAGGAGACATGTGAAAAGATGCGAGAGAAACATCAAGATTTGAAAAGAAAATGTGGGGAACTGTACGATCAAATAGAACACATAAGAAATCCCTATACCAGAGAATCCAAAGATGCTGTAATAGATAGGTTAAAAAGGTTTAATGACTTTGTACGAGACCGTTTCTGAGGAATGATGTAAATAATGTTTATAAAAATGAAAATTTGAAAATTTGAAATGACTTTTCTTCTGTGCAAAATGGTGGTCAAAAGCAGGTTTGATAAACGGGTCCCACTTTGAAGGTGTTGCATCATATTAAGCCTACTCTTGACACAAAAAGAGCTTTCCAATAGGACATGCATTCAAATTACTTTACTTTTTTACTAACTCGCATTTTTTTTCTTTTTCTTTCCTTTTTGTTAGCCGGTAAATCAAAAGGGAAATCTAAAAAGGATTTTTCCTAAATTTTCAGATAATTACAAACATAACTACACGAAAAAATCCCATCATTACACGATCACATAGCCAAGTTTTGAGAAATAGTGTAAACATGAGTACACATTCTAAATCATCCGATAGGTCTGCAACAATGCCAACAACTGACCTTACAAATCTGAGAGTTCAACTGAGCGAAGTGTTGAACAAATTCAATGAGTTAAGCATGGAGATGACCGCACAACGGCGCGTGATTGATTAGTTGGTCGCTGGTAGCAGCAGCGGTGTCCAACATGAGCCCTTACCTACTAGTCAAATTGAACCGCAACCACTACCCCTACCCTATATTCAAACTTCTTTTGCTCCACATCTCGTAAATCCACCTGAGGAAGTTTTCACCTATCCCACTCATAGCCTACCACATACCTATGCACCCAATATCTAAATCAATCCTTCTCACATGCAAGCTCCTCAAAATTATCCACCTGTCAGTCTGAATATACCACTTGAATCTCAAGAACCATATTATTATTCCACTGCAGAGTCATTCATGTTAGATGTGACACCTCCACTTCTCGCTAAGGCGAACCAAAGGGTATCCGCGGGACGCCTGCCCAACTCTCGCCAGGACTCACTACAATCCACAATTCAAAAGCTCGAAATACTTCAAATAACTTCAATATATAATTAAAGTACTCCAAAAAATTTCATACTTACAATCAGTTAACTTTCAAGGTTAATACAATCCAAAAGAGTATGTACTACAACCATTCATTATAATACAACTTAAAGTTTTCAAAAGAGAACATTCTAGTACTATTCACGAGCACTCTTGGTTTCGAACCCTGTTAAGGAAACAAAAACATGGAATGAGCTACACAGCCCAGTGAGGTTCCAAGACACTCTAACAGTTCTAATAAATCAAGTAATTTGAACATACCACATATATGGTTCCAGGTTGCATATTGGGCACATTAGCATGAGACGGTGTTCATTGTACGATTAATTTAAGCATAACACAGGTATAGTTCGAGATTGCACATTGGCACATTAGCATGGAATAGTTCGAGATTGCACATTGGTATACTCGAGTATGGCCACGTAGTCTGGAGAGGACTGGCCAGTGCGCTGGCCAGAACGGGGAGAATGAAATGAATGAATGAATGGCAAGATTGACGGAGGGGTTTTCAAATCCAAATGGAATTTTTCTAAATGATTGAAGGAATAAGGAAATGGTCGATGAACGAACGAGCGAATGGCTCCATGTATCCTTTAATGAATGTGTTACTATTGCTTTCATATCGTAAATGTTTTCTAGATTACTTGTTATTATGTGATTAATGTCCTTGTTTAATTACTTGGTTATGTATATAGAACCTCGCTGGGCTTTTAGCTCATTCCACGCCGTTTGTTTTTCTTACAGGGGTTGCAAGCATGGGCGAGAGACCTGTATAGAATAGTCTAATCTTTTTTTGAATTGTTTTGTTTCGGCTTTTGCACTCGCTCTAGTGCTTGAATAGAGTTGGTTGTAGTGAGAATTTTAGAGTTTTGTTACACTTGGGACTGTACTTCTGGTTGAGATTCGGATGAATGTAAGTATGCGTTTCAAGTTTGGGAATTGTTCTCGTTTATCCTCGAGGTTTTATCTTATTTTGTTTGGAGTGAGTGATCGAGTCCTGGCGAGAGTTGGGCAGGCGGTCCGCCGAACCCTTTGGTTCGCCTTAGGGGAAGGTGGGGCTGTCATAGGTGGTATCAGAGCTACTTCGCGTGGTCTCTGCGCGGAGTGATCTTGGGCCAAGTGGTGTATGGTCCTGATTCCGTGAATAAGTGTGAAGGACTAAGTGCTCTTTTGAGCATAAGTTATGAATTATTATAGGTCTTAAATCTTTATTAGGGTACTTGAGAACAATAGATATGTACGTCAGGTAGGAATCTCTATTGTAGATAATTTACTCTTGGGACTGGCCAGCTCGAGTGGTGAATTATCTCGGATTCTTGTACCCGAGTACGCGGGTAGTACTAAGGATTTGCGATCTTTTGTGGGAAGCAGGATTGGACTAATGTTTGGTGAGAGTAAGTGCAAAGGGTTAACGGATGTCTAGCTCGGATAGTAACGGAAGTGAAAGATCCGACGGGGAGTGTTTTAGTCGAGTGTGGAACGGCACGTTGTGTTTTCTTCCTGTTTTGCCCCTGTATTGCTACTGTATGTATTTGGTTGCTACTGTGTGTATTTAACTTGTGACATTTTGATAATTACATGAATAGTACTTGCTGTACTTGGTTTGTCTAACTTGATCTGTTTCCTTGTGTAATTAGTGTGTTATATATTGCTATTTTAGTCAATTACTCTGTTTACATACTAAATCATCTTTTGAAAAAAAAAGAGAAGAGAGAGAAAGAAAAGAGAGAAAAGGGAATGGAGGGGAGACATGTTCGCGGACGTGGAGCTAGTCGTGGCCGTGGGGCTAGGCAAGCTCATGAACCCAGCAAAGAAAGACAAACAGCAGTTGAACAAGGTAGTGGACCAAGGGTTGAGACCGGAGACCAGGTAGTGATGGCAATACAACAAATGACAAATATTCTAGCGCGATTGGTAGACCAACAAGGCCAAATGCCAGTGAACCAACCCCAGATTCTCGAGATAGGAGAAGATAGGGCTCTTGAGCGGTTTCAAAACTTTAATCCTTCCAAATTCCTTGGAGGACCTGATCCAGATGTGGCTGAGCAGTGGTTAGAGGTAATGATTAACATCTTCGCAGCCCTGAACTACACGGAGCAAAGACAAGTGAACTTTGCTGTGTTTCAATTCGAAGGATCGGCCCGCGCGTGGTGGAACGTTATTAGGCCCAAATGGGAGAGAGAACAAACTGCATGGACATGGGTGAACTTTACAAGGGAATTTAACGAGAAGTACCTCCCACCTCTGGTTCAAGAAAGGAGGGAGGATGAATTTATTGGATTGCGTCAGGGAACTCAAAGCGTGGCCGAATATGAGATGAAATTCACTAGACTGTCTAAATTCGCCTCTGAATTAGTGGTTACTGAGCGAAGGAAGGTAAGACGGTTCATCCAAAGCTTGAATTTGGAAATTCAAGAAGCTTTAGCGGCGGTTCAAGTTAACACTTTTACTGAAGCTCTTGAGAAAGCGCAGAGAATTGAGGATGCGAAAGCACAAGTAAAAGCTTTTCAAACGCGGAAAAGAGGCGCACCTAGTAGCATGTCTGAAGAATCTAGGGAAAAGATAACGCCCTCCAAAGTGAAAAAAGTGAACCATTTCTCTCATCCACCATGGACCTTAGGAGCATTATATGAGGGATCTACAAAAGGAAGTCAAATAGGACATGAGGAGATTGCTCGAGAAGACCAAACAATAGCTTCTCGCTCGACTTGTGGATATTGTGTGAAGGCAAACCACACTGAGAATGATTGCTGGAGGAAAGGGCGAAAGTGTTTGATCTGTGGGAGTAGCGGTCATCAACTTAGTAATTGTCCGAAAAAACAGCCACGAGGGTCTAGTACTCAACAAGTGAGTGGAGTCAAACCGAAATCAACCAATGAAAGAAGAAACCGAACCAAAGCACCGGCACAAGTAAATGCTGTAGATCAGCAAAACGTTCCGGAGGCACATGAGGAAACGGAAGGTTAAATTTCGAGGACGAAATTTCTTAAGGGGGAGAGAGTGTGAGAACCCGAAAATTTTCACATTTTCCAAGTATTATTTATTTCTTTGCCTACATTTTGTACTGTCCTTGAAAACATTAAATTTTCTATACATTTTACAAGTAAGTACAGTTTTTAAATCATTTTCCTGATATAAGTTAGTGTACGTTAATTTGAAGTGCATTATTGGATGTGGGACCCGCAAGTGCGATATAATTTTGTCGATTAGGTGATGAAATATTAAGTGTTATTATTTTACAAAGTGCTAGGAGGTGATTAGAGGTTAGCTAGTTAGATGAAACTTGGGGGAGAGAAGATAAACTTAGAACCTTCAAGATGCCATGTGTCATGCTTTCATTGGATGTTGGACTTTGACCCAAGATATTAACTTTCCTAAAAACCAATTTTGACCCAAAATTCCTTTCATTTTTCACTCTCTTGGCCGAATTTCTTGAGGAGCAAAACAAGGAAAACCTCTTCAATTTCTAGCTTCAATCCTTGCTCAAACCTTGAGTTTTAACCAACCAAATTAGAAACTACTCTATACAAGTGATCACTAAGGAAGATTAAAGGCTTTGGTGGAGTTGATTTGGAGGAGGAAAGTCTAAGCTCCCATTTTCTTTGAGGTTTCAAGGTATATTTGCTAAGAACATCCTTCTTTGCTTCCAATAGATGGAATTTAGTGGCTTGTGGTTGCCACTTGGGTAGTTTTGTGCAACATTTCTTGGGTAAAAGTGGTGAGATGTTGATTTTCAGTTTTATGGTGAATTTTTCTGCCCATAATTGATGATTAATGGTTGGCCATGTTTTATTAACTTTGATTTGAGAAATATCTAGTGATTTGGTGTTAGTTTCACTTGCCTAAAGAAATTTCAGCTTGGGGTGCATAATTTCAGTTTTAGGGTTTTCTAATTTTGAGCATGATTAGGGTTTTTAATTAGGGGTTTTATTGTGGGTGGTTGTGAAGCTTTAATTGGTTGTGTTTTAAGGGTATTGAATAGCTTATGGTTTGTATATGAAATTGTGGTTGGATGGTATGATTTGGTGGTTGGTTGTAGTATGGAAAAAGTAAGGAAAAACAAGGGTTAGGCTGTCCGTTTAATTTCTTGAAGCTTGAGAGAGTGAAAATGAGTTTGAAATGTGATTTTGTGATGCGTTGGATTTACTTTGCTTAGACATACTTGATTCCACTCTAGTGGTGTTAAATGAGCTATTTTACTTGCGTTTATACATTTCCGTTTTAACCATGATGCTTAGCTACAAATGTCAAGTTTTGAACTTCAAATGTTTACTCATTTGTTTCCCAAAACAAAAAGGAGTGGCATAGGGTTTCCCGGCCACGAAAACCTATTTTAATGAGCGAGATTTTTGGTGAGAAAATAAGGTATTTGTCTTGCTTTTGCACATGAGTTTACCCAAGATACTCGTTATATGTTAATTCTTTGCATATGTGTTAGTTTTGAACCAAACAAAGAATTTTACGAAAATTTTTAAAGAACTGTTTCTTCATATCCGGCCGCATATCCGACCAATTCTTGGCCGGATTGCTAGCCGGATTGACAGGGGAAGAAGAAAAAAAATTTCAGTTGCTCTCTGCCTTGAATCCGGCCGACAACCCGGCCGGATATCCGGCCAACAACCCGGCCGGATATCCGGCCAACTTCTGGCTAGATTCTAACGTGGCACTGTTTCAGTATTTTCTGATGAAATTTTCTAAACTCTTTTGAGCTTAGTTTTGTGTTTGATTTGGGAAACCTTTAGTTACTCATGTACCTTGATCAAAATGTACTCTTTTCACTTTCAAAATCATACTTACATTTCGTACTAGTAATTATTCGGATTTTCCTTGATTCATCAAACATTTTATTGGTTGGACCATAATATTTTCTCATGATTATTCTTAGGGTTACTTGGTGACTAAGGGTGATATCCGAAAGGATACTTTGGACGTTTTTGCTTATATAGGTGAGTGTTCCATATACGTTTTGTTTCTAATGACTATGTGAACTATTGTGACTATTTGGATTGTTGCTTTAATACGTGATTGAGATATGTTATGCTTCCAATATTTTCAAAAATGAATTTTGCTAGGCGAGTGTGTACTTTATCGCACTCGACCTAAATGAACGTGAAATTTTCAATGATTGAATGATTAAATGTTACTTGTGCATAAATGTAAGCCTTTTGGATGAACTGGGCCCTTGCCCTTTGTTACCGGTCGACTCGAGCCAGAAACGAACTCGATCGGGAGATTAGTGACCCTAGGTGAATGTTTGGTATACTCGAGTATGACCACGTAGTCTGGAGAGGACTGGCCAGTGCGCTGGCCAGAACGGGGAGAATGAAATGACTGAATGAATGGCAAGATTGACGGAGGGGTTTTCAAATCCAAATGGAATTTTTCCAAATGATTGAAGGAATAAGGAAATGGTCGATGAACAAACGAGCGAATAGCTCCATGTATCCTTTTAATGAATGTGTTACTATTGCTTTCATATCGTAAATGTTTTCTAGATTACTTGTTATTATGTGATTAATGTCCTTGTTTAATTACTTGGTTATGTATATAGAACCTCGCTGGGCTTTTAGCTCATTCCACGCCGTTTGTTTTCCTTACAGGGGTTGCAAGCATGGGCGAGAGACCTGTATAGAATAGTCTAGTCTTTTTTTGAATTGTTTTGTTTCGGCTTCTGCACTCGCTCTAGTGCTTGGATAGAGTTGGTTGTAGTGAGAATTTTAGAGTTTTGTTACACTTGGGACTGTACTTCTGGTTGAGATTCGGATGAATGTAAGTATGCATTTCAAGTTTGGGAATTGTTCTCTTTTATCCTCGAGGTTTTATCTTATTTTGTTTGGAGTGAGTGATCGAGTCCTGGCGAGAGCTGGGCAGGCGGTCCGCCAAACCCTTTGGTTCGCCTTAGGGGAAGGTGGGGCTGTCACAAAACACATAAGCAATATGCGGTAATTTCGTATGAACACATAATTTTCGGTAATCAGGTAATCAAATAGTCAAGTAATCAAATAGCCAAATAAACCGGTAAACGGTAAGTAATTACGGTTAACGGTTAACGGTAAGTAATCACGGTTAATTGATAGACATTATTCATCTTAGTAGGCCGCCTATTGGCCATCTATTTTTACCAATTAAGAGTCGAGGAGATTCACTCCAATCGACTTATGCAACCATAGCATAGTCAATCATTGAAACGCTTCATGTAAATATGCATTTCAAGTATTTCATATCGAGTAATTTAAGTACATTTTACTTAAATGAGAACGAATGCGATAACACTTAACACATAATGACCATGGAGTAAACATATCATAAAATTATTAAAATCATGTACTCCTATATGGAACACTCACCAATTCAAAATAAATGAGTAAGCGCGTAAACAAGTGTTTAGGCGTCCGCTTCGAGTTCCTCTTGAAGGTCTCCTTGAGTGCCTGAGCAAATAGTCATCAACTATTACACAATATCACTTAGAACCCCTACTTATCGAATAAGGTTGTACTAATATACAATCTAAGGAGAATTTATGAATTGCACCTTAATCACTCATAAATCGAGACTTAAAAGGTGGGGTTTTAAAATACAAGAGAAATCGGGTTTTCATCTTTGAAATCAAGTGTAAAACAATCGAGTGATATTGAAGGAAAAAGATGAGTTCTAAAAACTCAAGTTTCTTTAAGTTTGAAAGTTTCGGGTTTGTCACATAATGTTGGAAAAATCGTATCTCACTCTCTACAAGTCCAAAATTGGAAAACCTAGTACCGTTGGAAACTTCTTCCAAAGTACTAAAAGTTTCTATAAGGTACTTTTCCATGATTTCAAATGGAATACATTCAAAATTTGGCTCAAAGTGGCTGTTTTGGACCATTAAGACAGTTTCGGGGTTGGTTTTTGACCAAATTTGAAAATTCGGTAAAAATCACAGAATTCGATCTAGCCTCTGAAATTTGGTACTCAATTAGAGTTGCAAACAAGGTTTAAAACACGACAAACGGAATAAGAATCGGAATTTCGAGTGCTAAGATATAGCAGCTCAAAATTGCTGAAAAATTGAGACGGGTAGGCAATTACCAGGTCTAAGTTACAAACTTTGGGACTTTGTTTGAGCATCGAAATGAAGTTGGAATGGCACAAATTTGGCAGTATCATACTACCATATGAGTGCTATCCCTCTGTCAAATTTCATGGAAAAATTCATTCGGGAAGCTAGTGAATAAAGCCACTAAAGTTTCCAAAATTTCCAAGGCAATCTGCCTTGCATTTTGTTCTTCCCTTTTCCAAACATTTGGCCAATGAAATTTCCTCAAACATCATTCATTTATGGAGACAAGGTCTAGGAAACATCCAAGATGTATTTGGTAGGCGAATAACACCAAAACTTTCGAAATATTAAGTCCCAAATCAAAGTGGTCACAAGTCAGTCTAAAATGAGGGTTTTCAAACTCTGAGTCAGTTTTGAATTTTGGCCACAACTCACTCAATTCAACTCGGAATTGAGTATGGTCAATGTTGTTAAAAACTAGATTCATAAAGCTACAATTTCTTAGAAGAAATCGTTTTCAAAATAGGTCCACAATTAGCTCATATTTGAGCATCAAGTCGCTGCTCAAAACAGGGCATTCAGTGCAGACGAGAAACAGAACAGTCAATTTTACAAGGTTGGTACGGATCACTCGTGTGGAATCAGAACATGCATTTTATACCATTGGAAAGATGGGAATGTCTAATTTCCATTTCCACAAATGGTACTCGATTTTGACGTCGGAGAAAAAATATATAGCCGAAACAAAATACTGCCAGGGCAGTGACGGAAAATTTTTCCAGATTTGCTGTCTTACGAAAATTCAACATTTGGCCAACCAATTCATGGAATTTTTTGATGAAACTTTCTACACATCTCATATAACATATAAACATCATATCTAAGCCATTAGATCCACAAAAATTTTCCCTAAAGGCCACGGACAACACAATGGCAGAATCGGAAAATTTCTACCTTTCACCTCCTTTGAGTTATCTTTCATATCCTCACTTATTTCTACTAATTTAAGCACTAAACCAACATTAACAACATGAAAACTCATCAAATCAGTCCATCAATCCATAGTGGGAGTTCATAGAGCCCACACAACAATTTTCACCATAAATAAAGCTACCCACATGATCATATGAGCTTATACGTGCAATACTACTTCCATAAACTAAGATTTTCAAGGTTGATCGTTGTTTACCTTTGTTGGTGATTCTAGCAGAAATTTTCGGCCTCCTTAAGCTCAGCAAAACCGTGGAAAGTGAGCTCTTTTCCTAGCTTAATGTGATCTCCAAGTGATTAGCTAAGTGTGGTTAAATTTTGGTGTGATTTGGTGAAGATTTGGAGGTGAAATGAAGAGAGAATTTGAAGAACTTTGGGGTGATTTTCTTCCTTTCTTTGGCCGGCTGTTCTAGAGCTAGGAGAGAGGGAGTTTTGATCTAAATGAGGATTCCTTGAGAAGCTTTAAGTGTTGGTCAAAAGGTGCCAAAAGTCAACTCTCTTCCCGCGCGCGCACGTGCGCGTTTCGTGCTCAATTTCTCTCGAGTTCGTTTCACTTGTGCAATAAACCTCTAATGCACTTATATTCATACTAATATTATCCACTCTTAATAGTATAGAAATAATTTCTAAAATCCTCCAATTAGTCGCGCGCGCGAAAACGCGAACTTCCAACTTGTGCGCAATAAAGCGAAATTTCTAAGAAATTCTTATAACGATAGTATAACTAACTATCACTTGAATATTTAAACTTAAAAATAACCATTTTAGGGCAAATGTACAAGTCTCCAATTTTCCAGGTTTAGTGTATCCTCGAATCGATCATTATTTCCAAACGCGCGTTCACTATTCACACTTAACGAACTTCCAAAAATTAAATTTTGAATCGAATCATTTTAAAAATATAACTAAGTTATAAATCCATGTAATTAGGTCTAAAAAGGTTGAAATAAAATATTTAGAGAAAACGAGTGTGTAAATAATTAATTAAGCCAGTAAAATAAAATAAAATAGGGGAAAATTGCGGGTCCTCAGAACCTCCCCTCCTTAAAAGAATTTCGTCCTCGAAATTCATACCTTCCGTAATCTCAGATAACCCTGAACCTTGTTGCGTGATCATTTCATGTATTCTTGCAGATGCCGCTGGTCGGTTTCCTCCTCTATTGACTTGTCGGGGAATAGTTCTCTTTCCTTGTGAAGTAGTTGTTTCTCGTGAATACCGCTTTGGACAGTCATGAATTTTATGGTTGGTGCTCCCACATCCCATACACTTTCGTCCCTTCAGCCAGCAGTTTTCTTCGGTATGATTTGTCCTTCCACGATATCCACAGGTCAGACGAGACATTGTGATTTGACTTGCTTGCGAGGTTTTCTTTGATTGTATCTGTTTTACTGGAGTTCTTCGTGATGTAGTCCCTTCTGGTTCCTTTATCATGAGTGGTGCAGGAAGCGATAGTCTTATTCCATCCATTCCTTTTCTATCTTTGGGTGGTGGTCCAATTTCCTTTAGTTTACTATCGGATGGCATCTCTTTTCTTCGTTTGAAAAGGCTCTCAAGTTGAGATTTTGTGTTTCCACCCTTTGTGCTTTCTCGAGAGCGTCACTAAAAGTTTCAATCTGTGCTGCGGCAAGGGCATCTTGGATTTCTAAATTTAATTCTTGGATAAACCGTCTTATTCTCTTCCATTCCGTAGCCACCAATTCTGGAGCATATGTAGATAATTTTGTGAATTGTGTTTCGTACTCAACCACACTCAAAGTTCCTTGACGAAACTTTAAAAAAATCGTCTTCTCTCTTTTCTTGGACAAGTGGAGGAAGAAATTTCTCATTAAACTCTCGTACAAAATTTATCCAAATTCTTGGAGTTTTGATCCCTTTCCCACTTGTTTCTTATAACATTCCACCAAGTTCGTGCTCCCTCAAGTTGAAATACAGCAAAAGTCACTTGTCTTTCCTCTGTGTAGTCCAAGGTATCGAATATATTTCTTATATTTTCTAACCAATTTTCAGCCACTTTTGGGTCAGGTCCTCCAGAAAATTTGGGTGGGAAGAATTTCTGAAACCGCTCTAAAACTTGATCCTCCCCTATCTCTTGGTTCCACGTTGGTTTCCTTGTCGAACCCCCTGGCCTTGTTGAGCTACTAAGAGCTCTAGTATATCCGTCATGCGAGTTAAAACTAATCCCATTTGGTCATTTCCTTCTCTTCCAGCCCTTGGCTCGACATTTTGATCAATATCAGCCCCATTATCTACTCTTTGATTTCGGGGTTGTCTAGGTTGACGCGCCTTTCGTTGTCCTCTAGTTTCCATGTTCACAACTAATCTATACGCATATGCATAAACTTTACACTAAACCATAATTGAACTACACACACATACCAGTAACAACATTTAAAGGAAAAATGAAATCACTTGCACAAATAATATTATCACCATACGAGTAAACATAAACTAGAGCTCATTTGTGACAGCCCCACCTACCCCTAAGGCGAACCAAAGGGTTTGGCGGACCGCCTGCCCAACTCTCGCCAGGACTGCGGAAACAAATCACACAAAACCTAGAGTTCGCGCGAGAATTTTTCTTTTCCTTGCTCAAACGCCACGCTCGTCCAAGCATCCAATGGTTTCATGAAACGGTCACCAAAGCCATAGAAGCGTAGCATCTCAAATGAATACACTTAACAGGCAAGGTTAAACGCTTATACACATATTTTTACATCGAAGTCTTAAATAAATTAACTGAAGTACACAAGCCAAAGTATCCATACTATTCAAAATACAATTAGGGTTTCGGTTGCAGAAGAGCTTAACAAAATACATATACAATCGCTCGCCCCTTTTCTTCAAAAATCATGATTTCAAAATTTGTCTCCTGTAAGGAAAACAAAGATAACGGGAAAGGGGTGAGCTTGCGCTCAATGAGGTACCAAGAATACGAGTAGTCACGAAGCATGGCATTTCACTTTTAAGGCACATATGCACATATAAGGAAATAAACAATTATCTCAACTGGAAAGGATACAGGTAGCTCTCAGGAGCCAAAGTGCCCAATTGCGGTACTTGATCCAAACCCGTTGACTCTCCGTCAACGTATATAGAACAAACATGTCCGTAGACCCCCACTTTACACCGAGTCCGTCCACCAAACATACCCCTACCGGGCCCGAACACCTCAACAGTAACAGAGGGTGGTAATACTCGAGTATACCAGAAATCCAGAGTCTCATTACCCAAAGATTTCTTAAAACAGACTACCGTGATTCGTTATCTAATCGACCAGGCCCTGGCCGGCTCGACTCGAGTAACTAGCCACAGGATTTGAGCTCAGGGGTAACAGAAAAGTCATTGGATGCAATGTCCAAATGGCAGTAGATTGAGCACAGATAACAGATTCAAATTTTTCCACAGTAAATGAGCATATTGATAAGAGAACGAGGGTGATAAAGTACACCCTTGTCTCAACAGAATAAACAGATAGTACAGTCATTCAAATTACAGATTTCATGAACAAAAACCCAGTTAAGGAACAAATAAGAGGGAGTGGTACACTCACCAGTTCAAGCGCAGATACTTCAAAAGTTTCCCCAAAATGACTTTAATTCGTCCAGAAACCCTAAAATAACCAAGTAGACCATTGAAGTTTTCACGTCCAATTCTAGTAAATGAAGTGCACAAGTGAGGCTCGGCTACAAGTCGTATGCCTATCCAAATGAGCTACTAATGCAAGGCTGCAAAGCGTGATTTCGGAACGAAAAGGTAACGGGAGGACCTAGGGGCTTGAATGACCTAAAAGCCGTTCATCTACTAAGAATCAACTCAAACTTGAAGGAACTACGCGGCCTAGAAAATTGGGCAGCATGCCCTTTGTTTTTACCAAATTTCCAGCCATATATGGCTTCCTTATTTTCCTTAATCAGCCCCCACAATCACATACAAATATTATCATTACAATGGCCGTTCAATAGGCTCCAAAACCATCCAAGAATAACACAAGTGCAAAAGTACAAGCAAATATCAATTTTGAAGACAAAAGCTAAATGGCAGATTTGACATCTCGTAGCATTTTAGTCATACCCGGAGCTATGGTTATCGAATCGGGGTGAACCTTATACCATATCGAAGCTAAGACAGAGGGGAACAACTTTTATGAAGGCCACTTAACCTAATTTAGAGTTTATCTAAGTCAAATGTCCCAATCACAGATCCAAAAGTTCAAGATCAGTCTAGTTTATCAGCACTGACTTTAACCGACAATAACTCAGGCTACACAATTCCGTTTTGGGTGGTTTTAGAGGCGTTGGAAAGCTAACACATAGGGCTACAATTCTTATGAAGATACCTCAACCCAGTTTTCAACCTAACCTAGTCAAATTTACCCAAACGGCCCTAGATATTCCAGTTTGAAACTCACTGTGAAAGTCAACTAGCATTCCTGATTTATTCAATCATATCTCAGTACACACAACTCCAATTTAGTTGATTCCAAAGCCATTCAAAAGCTAGAATACAAGGATACAATTATTAAGAAGGCATCAAAAGCTAATTCATTCATCTTCCCAGCTAAACGAGCCAATTACAGAGGCTGATTATCATTTCCGGACAGAAACAGGGAAGCAGGGGTAAATTAGTCATTTCACAGGATACAGTACTCCGATTGAGCTGAAATTTTACAGACATAATTTACACTCAATTCTCTACAACTTTAATGTTTTGAGCTAAGTCCAATTCGGCCTCCATCATGGCCGAATAACACTGGGCAGAACAGGCAGAAATATTCACTATAAACTGAAAATTACCACTAAACTACTTCAAACCACCAAATATACTCATAAAACTACCACAACTACAACTTTAAGCCACAAATTGGGAATTATTAAGAACAAAGAGGGATTTCCTTAGCAAGTTACCTTGGATCCTCAAGAAAAATGATGACTTAGGCTTCTTCCTCCCAAAATTACTCCACAACCACCTTAGAAACTCCTTTGACTAGCACTTTTATGGAGTGATTTGCAAAAGCTATGGTTGGAACTCAAGAATTGGACAAGAAATTGAAGAGCAAGATGAAGGTTTTCTCTCCTCTCTCCTCTCCTTATTTTCGGCCAAGAAGGGTAAGAAAGTAAGGATATTTTGGGTCAAAATCTGATTTTAGTAAAGGTGAAAAGCTTAGTCAAGTCCAACCTCCAATCGGAACGCGACACGTGGCGTCCTTTAGGTTTTAAGCTTATCTTCTGTCCTCCAATGGTTAATCTGTCCTAGCTAACCTCTAATTGTCTCCTAGCACCTTGTAAATAATATCACTTAATACTTCATCACCTAATCGGCAAAATTATATCGCACTAGCGGGTCCCACGTCCTTAATACACTTCCAAACTAACCCGAACTAACTTATACTAGAAAAATGTTTTAGAAAACTATATTCACTTATAAAATGTCTAGAAAATTAAGGTAGTAGAATAAAATAAAGAAAATGCATATAAAGAAATAGAATTAAATGATATGAAATAGGAAAAATTTTACGGGTCCTCACACTCTCTCCCCCTTAAAGAAATTTCGTCCTCGAAATTTTCTTATTAACGAGATCTATCAAAATCTAAGGTAACCAACGGATCATACCTTCTACGTCCTCAGACGAGTCAGGGACCTGATGTGCCTCTAGGCAATACACCTGAGCCGGTACTTTCATTTCAGTCCTTCCCCTCTCTGACTGTCCAGGGTTGGTCTTGTTTGGTTGCTGGGTCTCTTTCCCTTTGCGCAGTCGTGCAGGGCAGTTAGCAATCCGATGATCGGCGCTTCCACAGCGCAGGCATTTCCCTCTTTCTTCCAACAATTTGTCTCCGTGTGATTTGGCCCTCCGCAATATCCACAGGAACCACGAGTAGCAAAGACCGATCCCCCCGGTGAGACGCCTCTGGACAACCTCCGGTAGTCGTACTCCCCCGTTTCCCCTTCCAATCTTAGGAGGTGTACTCTTATCCTCTTGTTCCGAGCTGCTCCCAGGAAGTCCTCTTTTCTTTGCTTGGAAGTTTCTAACCTGTAGCCTCGCATTTCAACTCGCTGGGCTTTCTCCACCGCGTCACTAAAGGTACTGAGTTGAGCTACAGCTAGGTCTTTTTGAATCTCAACGTTTAATCCTTGGACAAAACGCCTTATCCGTCTTTGTTCAGTTACGATCAATTCAGGCGCAAAACTTAGACAACCGAGTAAACTGACTCTCATACTCGGCTACGGTTTGAGTTCCTTGGCGAAGCCGAATGAATTCGTCTTCTTTCTTTTCTTGAATTAGAGGAGGGAAAAACTTGGTATTGAATTCCCTCATG
Source organism: Coffea humblotiana (assembly GCA_023065735.1). NCBI lineage: Eukaryota > Viridiplantae > Streptophyta > Magnoliopsida > Gentianales > Rubiaceae > Coffea > Coffea humblotiana. The sequence goes on from CM041215.1 coordinate 8,079,428, forward strand.
AAGTTCGCCCATGTTCTTGGGGTTTGTTCTCTTTCCCATTTCAGTCTTATAATATTCCACCAAGATCGGGGCCTGCTCCCTCTAGTTGGAAAACAGCGAAGGTCACTTGTCCTTTCCTCGGTATAATGTAGCAGCTGCTATCCAGCGTATGACCGATCTGCTAGCCCACGTAGTAGAACACCAGGGTCACAACCCTAACCCTCAACCTGGAAACCCTGGTAACCCTGTAGAGGGCGAGGGATAGAGCCCTTGAAAAGATTTCAAAAATTTTCCCCACCAAAATTCCTTGGAGGGCCAGACCCTGACGTGGCCGAAAGGTGGTTGGAGAAGATGATAGATATTTTTGTCCCGTTATCTTTGTTTTCCTTACAGGAGACAAATTTTGAAATCATGAATTTTTGAAGAAAAGGGGCGAGCGATTGTATATGTATTTTGTTAAGCTCTTCTGCAACCGAAACCCTAATTGTATTTTGAATAGTATGGATACTTTGGCTTGTGTACTTCAGTTAATTTATTTAAGACTTCGATGTAAAAATATGTGTATAGCGTTTAACCTTGCCTGTTAAGTGTATTCATTTGAGATGCTACGCTTCTATGGCTTTGGTGACCGTTTCATGAAACCATTGGATGCTTGGACGAGCGTGGCGTTTGAGCAAGGAAAAGAAAAATTCTCGCGCGAACTCTAGGTTTTGTGTGATTTGTTTCCGCAGTCCTGGCGAGAGCTGGGCAGGCGGTCCGCCAAACCCTTTGGTTCGCCTTAGGGATAGGTGGGGCTGTCACATCATTAAATCATAACACAAGTTATAGTCAAATAAAGTTCATACCAAGTCAAATTCTAAACAAAAGTGAACAAGTAATTATCAAAAGTACATTCATCTCCAAGGCACAAACTATTAAGTTCTACTCCCATTGTCCCACTACAAAAGATCACACCTAAGATAATGTCATACCCTTCATTTGCCAAATCCACTAGATCCGCCAAAATTCACAGTTTCTATAATTTGCACTAACAATTAAACACTGATTTCCTCATAGGAGTCCTAACCTCCAGCTATAGGGCAGTGATCACGCTTTACTTGTACTATTCATGAAACTAGGGTTTGCACAGAATAGTTGACTCCAGAGTCAATTTAAAATCTAGTTAGATGATTCAATCTGGTAGTTCAAAACTCGAATAGGAAGATATATTTTTAATAGAAGACTAAGCTTACCAAAATTTTTCGAACTTAATTGTCCAAATCAAGTCAATCATAACATGCGAGATAAAACCGAGGGTTTTAATATATTTTGGATATGTAATGTGGCAGAATACGATTCAAAATTTCAAAAATTAGGGTTAAAGATACAAACTTTTTTTTTGGCTCGAAACTAAATTGTCTTGGTAAGAAATTTCAAAATAATATTTTTATCACAATCATCAATACGTTTTTAGAATTCTTCAAATACGTTTAAGAATATTAATCATGTAGATCAATGCATGGATATAATAACACATATATAATAAAATAACGTATACATGAATGATGTTTCAAAGATTCCCTTAAAGTTTCAAGTTAAGAGTTGCGTTTGAAGTAAACGTATACTTTAGAAAATGTTTTCAAGAAAGATAAGTAGACATGCAGGTTCATATATGTGTAAATTTCGATCCAACACCTGCACCACCCTTCACCTCTAATCCAAGAGCTAATTCTAGTGGTGCATAAACTCTGTCATTTTTACTCTCCAATTCACAGCAAATATTCATTCTTATTCCCCCCAAATGGAGATCTCAAGTCCTTAGGGTTGCCCTCAACTCTCAAGTACTCGGGTACAAAAATCCGAAATAAGATAATTCACAACTCAGGCCGTACACTCCCAAATGTAAATCATCAAAGTTAAGATTCCTACCCAACATACGTATCTAATTTTCCTCAAGTATCAGGATGAAGGGTTTATACCTATCACACTCATGATTCACAGTTTATGATCTATAAAAGCACTTAAACCTTTACTCATTCACATAATAAGGACCATAACACCCCTTGGCCCAAACTCATCCCGCGTAGAGACCACGCGAAGCAGCGTTGATTTTTTTCCTACAAATAGTCACTTAACTTTCAAACCAGTCCCACAGTCCGGCATCCTAAACTTTTAAGTTTAGAATACACTACAAAGATCTGAAACCTAAACTCTGATACCAACTGTGACGCCCCCGACTTCTCCCTAAGGCGAACCAAAGGGTATCCGCGGGACGCCTGCCCAACTCTCGCCAGGACTCACTACAATCCACAATTCAAAAACTCGAAATACTTCAAATAACTTCAATATATAATTAAAGTACTCCAAAAAATTTCATACTTACAATCAGTTAACTTTCAAACTTAATACAATCCAAAAGAGTATGTACTACAACCATTCGTTATAATACAACTTAAAGTCTTCAAAAGAGAACATTCTATTACTATTCACGAGCAGTCTTGGTCTCGAACCCTGTTAAGGAAAACAAAAACATGGAATGAGCTACACAACCCAGTGAAGTTCCAAGACACTCTAACAGTTCTAATAAATCAAGTAATTTGAACATACCACATATATGGTTCCAGGTTACATATTGGGCACATTAGCATGAGACGGTGTTCATTGTACGATTAATTTAAGTATAAACACAGGTATAGTTCGAGATTGCATATTGGCACATTAGCATGGAATAGTCATCATTGTACGAGTAATTTGAGCATAATACAAGCATGGTTTAAGATTTCATCTTGGCACATTAGCATGATACAGTTATCAGTATGCAAAAATAAACACATATTGAAGGATACGGTGTTCCAGTGGAACCATTTTGGTCACTTCACCTTATGACTCCAGTGATCCCCTCGGTTGTCTGGCCATCACCTTATCCCTCCAGTGGTAGTACTCGAGTATATCGAAACCGGTGTCCCAGGGTTCCAACCTACCCGACCGATCCCAGTCCTGGCTCGAGTAGGTTAGTAACCAAGGGCAGGGCCCAATTCCAGTTTAGAACTTACAACATGGCACAAGTAATCAAGTAAATCGGTAAACGGTAAATGGTAAAACGGTAATATTTGTCATTTTAGTAAAGACGAGTGAGATAAAGTACACAATCGCCTTAAAATGACGGCAATTTCATAAGAGCAGTTATAGGCAACATTTAACATTTAAACACATAAGCAATATGCGGTAATTTCGTACGAACATAATTTTCGGTAATCAGGTAATCAAATAGTCAAGTAATCAAATAATCAAATAGCCAAATAAACCGGTAAATGGTAAGTAATTACGGTTAACGGTTAACGGTAAGTAATCACGTTTAATTGATAGATATTATTCATCTTAGTAGGCCGCCTATTGGCCATCTATTTTTACCACTTAAGAGTCGAGGAGATTCACTCCAATCGACTTATGCAGCCATAGTATAGTCAACCATTGAAACGCTTCATGTAAATATGCATTTCAAGTTTTTCATATCGAGTAATTTAAGTACATTTTATTTAAATGAGAACGAATGCGGTAACACTTAACACATAATGACCATGGAGCAAACATATCATAAAAATATTCAAATCATGTACTCCTATATGGAACACTCACCAATTCAAAATAAGTGAGTAAGCGCGTAAACAAGTGTTTAAGTGTCCGTTTCGAGTTCTTCTTGAAGGTCCCCTTGAGTGCCTGAGCAAATAGTCATCAACTATTACACCAATATCACTTAGAACCCCTACTTATCGAAGAAGGTTGTACTAATATACAATTTAAGGAGAATTTATGAATTACACCTTAATCCACTCGTAAATCGATGACTCAAAAGGTGGGGTTTTAAAATACAAGAGAAATCGGATTTTCATCTTTGAAAATGAAGTGTAAAATGATCGAGTGATAACAAAGGAAAAAGATGAGTTCTAAAAACTCAAGTTTCTTTAAGTTTGAAAGTTTCGGATTTGTCACACAATGTTGGAAAAATCGTATCTCACTCTCTACAAGTCCAAAATTGGAAAACTTGGAACCATTGGAAACTTCTTCTAAAGTACTAAAAGTTCCTAGAAGGTACTTTTCCATGATTTCAAATGGAAGACATTCAAAATTTGGCTCAAAGTGGCTGTTTTGGACCATTAAGACAGTTTCGGGGTTGGTTTTTGACCAACTTTTGAAAATTCGGAAAAAATCACACAATTCGATCTAGCCTCTGAAATTTGGTACTCAATTAGAGTTGCAAACAAGGTTTAAAACATGAAAAACGGAATAAGAATCGGAATTTCGAGTGCTAAGATATAGCAGCTCAAAGTTACAGAAAAATTGAGACGGGTAGTTACAAACTTTGGGACTTTGTTTGAGCATCGAAATGAAGTTGGAAATGGCACAAATTTGGCAGTATCATACTACCATATGAGTGCTATCCCTCTGTCAAATTTCATGGAAAAATTCATTCGGGAAGCTAGTGAATAAAGCCATTAAAGTTTCCAAAATTTCCAAGGCAATCTGCCTTGCATTTTGTTCTTCCCTTTTCCAAACATTTGGCCAATGAAATTTCCCTCAAACATCATTCATTTATGAAGACAAGGTCTAGGAAACATCCAAGATGTATTTGGTAGGTAAATAACACCAAAAATTTCGAAATATTAAGTCCCAAATCAAAGTGGTCACAAGTCAGTCTTAAAATGAGGGTTTTCAAACTCTGAGTCAGTTTTGAATTTTGGCCACAACTCACTCAATTCAACTCGGAATTGAGTAATGGTCAGTGTTGTTAAAAACTAGATTCATAAAGCTACAATTTATTAGAAGAAATCGTTCTCAAAATAGGTCCACAACTAGCTCATATTTGAGCATCAAGTCGCTGCTCAAAACAGGGCATTCAGTGGCAGACGAGAAACAGAACAGTCAATTTTTCAAGGTTGGTACGGATCACTCGGGTGGAATCAGAATATAAATTTATACCGTTGGAAAGCTAGGAATGTCTAGTTTCCAGTTCCACAAACAGAACTCGATTTTGACGTCGGAGAAAAAAGATATAGCCAAAACAAAAATACTGCCAGGGCAGTGACGGGAAATTTTTCCAGATTTGCTGTCTTACGAAAATTCAACATTTGGCCAACCAATTCATAGAATTATTTGATGACACTTTCTACACATCTCATACAACATATAAAAATCATAACTAAGCCATTAGATCTACAAAAAGTTGCCCTAAAGGCCACGGACAACACAAGGGCAGAATCGGAAACTTTCTACCTTTCACCTCCTTTGAGCTATCTTTTATATCCTCACTTATTTCTACTAATTTAAGCACTAAACCAACATTAAGAACATTAAAACTCATCAAATCAGTCCATCAATCCATAGTGGGAGTTCATAGAGCCCACACAACAATGTCCACCATAAATAAAGCTACCCACATGATCATATGAGCTTATACGTGCAATACTACTTCCATAAACTAAGATTTTCAAGGTTGATCGTTGTTTACCTTTGTTGGTGATTCTAGCAGAAATTTTCAGCCTCCTTAAGCTGAGCAAAACCGTGGAAAGTGAGCTCTTTTCCTAGCTTAATGTGATCTCCAAGTGATTAGCTAAGTGTGGTTTAAATTTTGGTGTGATTTGGTGAAGATTTGGAGGTGAAATGAAGAGAGAATTTTGAAGAACTTTGAGGTGGTTTTCTTCCCTTCTTTGGCCGGCTGTTCTAAAGCTAGGAGAGAGGGAGTTTTGATCTAAATGTGGCTTCCTTGAGAAGCTTTAAGTGTTGGCCAAAAGGTGCCAAAAGTCAACTCTCTTTTCGCGTGCTCACAAGCGCGTTTCGTGCTCGATTCCTCTCGAGTTCATTTCACTTGTGCACTAAACCTCTAATGCACTTATATTCACACTAACATTATCCACTCTTAATAGTCTAGAAATAATTTCTAAAATTCTCCAATTAGTCACTCGCGCGAAAACGCGAACTTCCAACTTGTGCGCGGATAAATCGAGATTTCTAAGAATTCTTATAACGATAGTATAACTAACTATCACTTGAGTATTTTAACTTAAAAATAACCATTTTAAGGCTAATGTACAAGTCTCCAATTTTCTAGGCTTATTGTATCCTCGAATCGATCATTATTTCCAAACGCGCGTTCAACTATTCACACTTAATGAGTTTCCAAAAATTAAATTTTGAATCGAATCATTTTAAAAATATAACTAAACTATAAATCCATGTAATGAGGTCAAAAAAGGTTGAAATAAAATATTTAGAGAAAACGAGTGAGTAAATAATTAATTAAGCCAGTAAAATAAAATAAAATAGGGAAAATTGCGGGTCCTCACATTAGACACCGCTGCCCAAGGAAAAGTTGAAACAGGGGAATCCTCCGTGCCAATTGACAAGAATTTGTTAAAGAGGTTGGATCGATTTGACGAGTTCATGAGGAAGAGTTAAGGTTTGAAACAAACAAGGAGGTTTGGATTATAACGAGTTGTGCTTGTTTCCCGATATGCAACTGCCTGTGGGCTTTAAAGCACCCAAATTTAGCAAGTATGACGGAATAGGTAATCCCAAGATGCATCTCCGAATGTTTGCAAACAAATTAGGCAAGCCAATAGATGACGAGAATTTGGCAGTTCGATTTTTTTCTGAAAGCTTAGAAGGTGATACACTGGTTTGGTATTCCAATTTGAAGCCTGATGAGATGAGGACATGGTTGGATGTGTCAACTGATTTTGTAAGACAATATGAGTACAATTGCGAGTTTGCTCCGACGAGGATCACACTAAAAGGGACTAAAAGGAAGCCATCTGAGAATCACAAAACGCATGCAAAGTGATGGAGGAGATTGGCTGCCAAGGTGGAACCTCCTATGAGTGAAGAAGAAATTGTTCGTACATTTATCAAATCTCACGGCCCGTCCTATTTTGAGGAAATTTTTCGCATGATTGGATGCTCATTTGCAAAAATTGTTAATAAATTGGAGGAGTATGATGAGTTCATAAGAGTGGAAAAGATTGTTAATGTGTCAACTTGAAGTCGCAATTAAAAGCGTTGCAAAGTCAAAGCAGCAGTAGCAAGAAGCCTCAGTTCAAAAAGAAAGAGGGGGAAGCTGCATTTGTCTGGGACCAAGGATTTTCTTCTCGATCTAGATACCAACAATATCTCACCTATTCACCCCGTTACCCATACCAGCCATACCCTCGACCTATTTATCATACCACTATTAACCACCCTCGACCCCGACCGAATTACCCAAACACACCCGAAATACCATTTCATATTCTTCCATATAACTCTCAAACTAGACCTCGCCCTCCTTATAATTCAAGATCTACTTCACCAGTCAACCAAAACTATAACTATCAACAAACCAATGACACCCAAAACCCAATCCCATACCGTTCCTTTACCAATTTGGGCCGACCCCTAGACCAATTATACGAGCAACTTAAGGCTGTTGGTAAAATTGGCGTGGTGCCTCCTAAAACCTACCCTAGGGGCATTTCTACTGGTTACGATCCTCAAGTCATTTGTGCATATCACTCTGGAAGTTTTGGCCACTCTACTGGTAATTGTTAGGTACTAAAACATAAGATCCAAGACATGATTGATGCTAAGGACATAATTATAAGGAAAAGAAGTGAGTTAGGGCTGAATGTCAGTAAGAACCTTCTTCCTGAATATGAAAATACTGTAGGGGCCATTACTACTGATGAGGCGTTTGAGGAACTTGCCAAATACATTGTGGAGGAGAATGAAGTGATTGGAATAGTCCAGAAGCCTTTTGTGCTCAAAAGAGCCATCCAAAACTGGACTGCAAACCACATTCCCTCCCGAAGGGAATTTCGGTAAATCTAGGGGATTGCCTTTGGTTGAGAGCTATGAAAGAAATCATTCGCGTTGATCATCTTTTACCTTTCGATTTTGTAAATAGTTTTAAATCAAATGTCTTTTCAATATAAGTCTTATGTTAAGTAGCATATTATGACGTTTCTGTCCTTTATTTGAAATTCAGTGAAATGCACAAGTGTTCATTTTCTAATTGTTTTACTTACGCATTGTTGTATCTATCTCATTTTTTTTCAGATGGCCAAAAATAAAACACATTGACCATTTGGATATCAATGTTTTGGAATTTGATGACTGCAATATCGATATCTCTCATGGGTTTGAAGTCATGGAATCTGAAGCTCAGGATAAGAATGACAAAAAGCAGGAACCTGAATCTGTTTCCAAGATGTTTGAACAACATGAAGAGAAAATCAAATCAAATTTAGAGGAGACAAAAATCAGAGCAGAGGTTAAAGAGATCAAAATTAGTATGCATTTGAATGAGGAGTAGGGAAAAGGATGGTCGAGTTCTTAACCATGCTTCGAGGGGTATTTACTTGATCGTATGATGATATGCCCAGAGGACCAATCATTCTCGCGGAAATGGATGGACAAGTTTTTTCTCAACCGATCAATTTGGATATGTGTAAGAAATTCTTCATCTGATAAGTGGAAGTTTCCTTTCAGGGTTAATGTGAAGAATGGAATGAAAGTCAGGCCTTCTTCTTTTCCGATTAAACATCCTATCCCCAGTTATCCCTTTTGAATCTTCAGAATAAATTATTTCATTTGACAACCTCTGAGAATCGTCAACCTCACACTGGGGCAAATTTGAGTTGAAAAGAAAGAAAGAAAAAAGAAAAGTCTTAAGAGGTGAAAAGTGATAGAAGAACAAAAGAAAAAGAAAGTTAAAGGAAAGAACCTCAGTTGAGAATAAATTAGGGCAATTTTAGTTTAATCCTAAATAAGGTTAATATAAAGATGCGATCTCAGGTGATTTAAATACTTATAAATCTGTCTTCAAGGCTTTACCTTTTATTGGCACCTCACCTGACCCCATTACGAAAAACTGCAAGTCCTGATTTCCGTTCTTTGTATCACCTCTTTCAGGAAATTTCTAATCTTATGGCAAATGATATCAATACACCTTCACCAATTTGCAAGGGAAGGATTGTCGCACTGATATCATCATTTCTTAAAATACATTTCTGAGTTGATAAAGGCTATCGGCAAGATTTGTTCATTAGATAAAACCCGAAAGGACACATTTCAAAAGAGAAGAAAAGAAAAAAAGAAGATAAAAAGTGGGGGGTAGCCTTAGTGACAACCCGAAAGGGCGTTAAGGTAGGGTTTTATGAGGAAAAGTGATCTTAGATTTGAAAGGCTGGTGACTCAGTTCATTGGAATTTCTCTTTACATTGTTGTTCTATTGCCAAGCATTGAACTCTGGATGAACAATATCCAAAGGTTCAAACATGGCATTTTGTTCGAGAATCAAAATGTTTTAGTTCATCAAACATAAACTTTTGAGTGTACAAGTTCATTTCTCTAAAGTCAATTTTCTTTCAATAAGGTAAATGGTTGTTTTCATGTTACTAGAATTTTCATCATTTTTGTGTAAGTAGAATATTTTTTCTTATGTTTCATGGTCTCATTTATCTCTTTGGACTTATCAAATGGCAATCTCTGTGATTTATTGAAAGTATCTGGATACCAAATGTCATATTTGATTAGCATTGGAAGTTAAGAAGACTTGATACAATTTGCAGAGCAAAGTTGAGTTTTCGCTACATCGGGAAAGAACGTTCAAATACTCATGTTTACATATTTCTCGAAAGTAAGATTGATCGGATGGTGGTGGCATTATCTTGTCATTATAATTATTCCTCTTTTGCAGGTCCAAAGGTCCAATGATATCACACTGGAGCAAATCTTTTTAGAAGAACTCATCTGTTTCTATTTTCGAACACCTACAAAGGGCATTCTGCAATAATTTATGGCAGGTTCAGATTTTTGTCCCATTAACTGATGTTATGGCAGGTTCGGGTTTTATTTCACTGACCAATTTTCATGAAAGGCTCGAATTTTATCCCACTGACCAATTTTACGGCAGGCTCAAGTTTTTATCCCACTGACCGATGTTATGGCAGGTTCGGATTTTATCCCACTGACCTTTATATGTTTGCTTGTTTCAGTTTGCTACAGAATAACTATAGGTAAGTATTTGGTATCTACGTTTTTGTTTCAAATTTCTGCGAAACTCAGACAAAGAGGAGCAAGCTGTAGATACCAAATTTTAATTTTATTTATTTTTAATTTATTTTTAGTTAATCAAAGTTCACGAAATGATAGTTATTTATTTATTTCTTTTATTAAATTAGGGTCATCATTTTTCTTTTTAAAATATTTTGCATTAAATTTCCAGAAAAGAGAAAATTCTCACAAAAAATAACTTTTTAATCTTTGTAAATCCATTTGTTTTGTAAATAAAATTGCAAGAAGGAATTTAATGTTTTGATTACTTTAAATTTTGCCTTAGCAGGTAAAAAGTAAGTAAAAAAATAAAAGAAAAAATATAGTTAGGTGGAGAGCATGCAAAGTAGTTAGATGGGTTAGGTGTGCATTAGACATATGTCTTTGATTTTTTTTGCACAACACATTCAGAAGGCTAGGTGGCAAGGACACTTGTTGAATTGGGAAAAATCTGGAACCAAGAGAAAAAGAAAGGGAGCTGTGGGCAGTGAAAAAAGAAAGAAAAAGAACAAAAAGGAAAAAAAGAAGAGGGTTGCGGGAGCTAGGCAAGGAGAAAGAGAGCTTAGGAGGAGGAAGAAGGAAAAATTGAGAAAGAAACAAGAGAGAATCTGGGGAGCAAGGAAGGGATAGAGAAACTACAGAAAAATAGAGAGAAACGAGAGGAAAATCTGGGAAAAGAGAGGCTTCGGGAGAGGAAGAAAATCTGGAAAGGAAAAAACAGCAAAAGCGAAGAGGGTTTTGGGCAAGGAAGAGAGAAGGTTGCGGGAGAGCAAGCAAGGGGGGAGGAACAAAAAGGAATGGAGAAAAGAAAGAAAAGGAGAGGAGGAAAAAGGGAATCTGGGGGACGGTGATAGCTCCACTTTCCCCAAAGGCGAATCAGAGGGGTCAGCGGACTGTCTACCCAACTCTCGCCAGGACTCACTACCATCCATAACAAGAATTATTTGAAATTTCTAAAACTAACCAAAATAATATTATTACACCTCAAAATAACATTTACATACCTCAAAAGTTATTACATAGGTTCGCGTACAAAAGATTCAACATTCGGCGCCTATCTTAATTACAACATAAAAATATATACACTACAGTCATTTCTACAAAAATAAAACTTAAAGTCCCTCAAACATTCTAACGGTATTCTTGAGCACTCTTGGATCCGACTCCTGTTAAGGAAAATAAAACGTGGGATGAACTTACACCCAGTGAGCATTCCAGGTAAACAGGCAAAATAAGAGAATAACACAATTTAACATGTAAACACGTTTTTCCAAATAATATAGGTTCAAATAAATCGATACTTAATTTTAAAAACTGGTAGTGGAACAATTAATTGTAATAGGAATCATTCAATGTAAAATACTTGATAAACAATAACATTCATGTGACGTCCCCACTTCTCCAAGGGCGAACCCAAGGGTATCCGCGGAACACCTGCCCAACTCTTGCTAGGACTCGATACAATTCAATTCAAACTTAAGGATAAACAACCAAATAATAAAAGTCGAAGTGAAGAGAAGTCACTTCCTTAATGGAATATTCAAATCTTACATCGCGAGTTACCAAAAGTACAACCACTTTCCCCAAAATATGCAACCTCCAAAAGTCGTCTAATCAATTACATTAAAAATTCTAATCAAAAGGGAGGGCCATCCAGTTGGCCTCTCCATAATTCTTCCCATTTTGACTCGTGTTAAGGAAAACAAAACTAATGGGGTGAGCGAAACGCTCAATGAGGCCAAGAAACACACATGCAAACACATAGTTCAAAGTAGCAATAACATTTAGTAAGTAAAACTGTAAAGTTCGAGTAGTTAATATTTCAAGTAGGAAAGTAAGCAGAAACAATTCAAGGATACTGTAGCTCTCAGGAGCTAAATTCCACGTAGTCGAGTCAAGGTTTTGATCAAATTCCATGTTGACACTTCGTCAACCACGTAAGTATCAGATCCATAGAAACACCACTTTCTCCAAATCCCGTTCACCGTTACACCCACTTACCGGGTCCGCTCGTCAAGGTTTTGATATTACTCAAATATAATCGTGGCAATACTACGCGAGTATGCCAAACAAGATCTCTCCAATAGATCAAGTTTCGTGTTTGCTCATGGTTTACTAAGTTTTTCGACCAAACCCATGCTGGCTCGATTCGCAAAGTTAGCCGATGAGTTTGGGCGTCCCCCATGAGTAGGATTGGTCAACGAGAGATCGCTCCAGTCGACACCAAGTCACATACCGAGTATAGTTTCAAGTATGAGCAAGTCAAGTAACTAGTCAAGTAAATCGAGTAACAAGTCAAGTAAAGAGAGCGAGTGCGATAAAATATACACTCGTCTTGACAAATTAAATTCACGTATTCAACTAGATGCATGTCAAGTATTAGGCAACAAGTCATGCACTTGACACTCACCAAAATGAAGAGTGTAAAGCAAGAGCAAGGCAAGATCAAACGAACTCCTCGGGATCCACTTGATCACCTAAGACATGTACAATTACAAAAATCACCTAGGTATTCAGCCAAGGTCTAGTAATATTCCCGCTACCCTCACACAAGAGATAACACGTTCAAATCGAATGCAAATATCACTTACTACTTAATCCACGAGGGTAGCATTTTGAAAATATCTAGGAATGCATCATTTTAAGTCAGGTCAAGTTAAAGAAGTTCTTTTAGCTAAAACATTGGAATAATGCTCAAAGAGAACTCAAAAGTCATTTTTCGATTTAATTCGTGGTAAGTAAATCTCAATTCCAAAAGAAAGTACAATATTCACTTTCGACACGAAAATCGAGAAAAAGAGTAAATGGTTCTCGTTTCCCAAAACTTTAAATCTCATGTCCAAATTTTGGAAGGTAAAGAGTATTCACATTTTTCCAAACTAATAGAGTCAAATATATCCAAGACTCCACTCATTTCATAGAACAAATATCAAAGCTAAGGTTCCAAGGTTCAAGTATAAAATAAGGGGTCATTAACCAAGAAAATGGAAACAACCAAGAAAACGCATTAAGAGAGGTTTAACTTTCGGAAACCAAGATTTGAAAATGAAGGTTTAAAGTTCTAACGGAACCGTGTATTCCACCATGAAATTACACCTAAAACCGTCCAACAATTGCAAAGGAGGATGGAAAGTTCTTAAAAGTTCATTTCCTAAGAAATCAAGAATTTCAGCTTTGCGCGACAAACTTGGTAAAATCAGATCTTGAGTTCGGTACGTCCAAAAATAGGAAACTTTATACCGTTGGAATCTTGGTTCAGAGTACTAAAATTTCCTAGAAGACACTTTTCCAATATTCTACATAGAAAGCATTCATTTTCAGCTCAAAGTTTCAGTTCCTAGAAGACAGGTTTGAACTAGTCTTATTTTTCAGCAATCTTTGGAAATTCGGCATAATTCACAGAAAGTGAATCAGGCCTTGAAATTCGTAACACAACAAGAGTTCTAAACAAGGTTTCGAACATGAAAAATGTACTAAATTTGGAGTCTTGAGTATCAAGATATAGCAGTTCAAAGTCGGTAAGTTTTCACTACTAGAACAGTGAATTTCCAGATTTAAAAGCTATCTTTGTAGCATCATTTGGATATCGAAAGGTTGTTGAAATAACACCAAATTTGGTACACTTAAACCTCTATATGTGGAATACCCCTGTATCAAATTTCACACAAAAAATTGTGTGGGAAGGCAGTTAACAAAATGACTAAAGTTCGTAAATGTTTCAAGGCTAATCTGCCTTCTTACTTTTATTTCTTTTCCAAACATTTTGTGGCAATGAAATCAATCCAAATTCGATCCATTTTTGAAACCAAGATCCTAGAAACCTTTAATAAACACTTGATGGTTGATTGACATCAAAATTTTTGAAATAAAACAACCCACAACAAACTAGACCAGTTGGCCAGCAAGAAGGAAAAGCTTTCCAGTTTTCCAGCTTTATTGAACTTTGAAAATCAGACCACATCTCACTCAATACAAGTTCAAATTAAGAATGGTTGGTGGCGTTGGAAACTAGGCTCAAAAAGATTCAATTCATCAGAAGGAAACATTCCCAAAATCAGTTCACAAGTAGTTCAAATTCAAGCCACAAATTGCAGCTTCTCATTTCCTCTCGACAGATATTCATAACAGGGCAGCCAAACTTTGATGAATCACTACGGATGACCTCAAAATGAACTAGCAGGTGATTCTTATACCGTTAGAAAGCTACGAATGTCTAGTTTTGAATGCCACTAACAGCACTCGATTTTGATTTTTGTACAAAGAGATATGTTTGAACAAAGAGGTACTGTTTGGCTGCCAGATTACCATTTCCAGATTTCTTTCTTTTTCGAAAACTCTAGTTTTGATCAACCAATTGAAACGATTTTTGGACGACACTTTATACACATAATATACTACATATAACCATCAATTTCACATCAAAACAAGTACCAAAAATTCGAAAAAAACCACTGAACAACAAGGACAGAATTCCGGCTAGCTTGCACTTCCAACTTTCCTTCGATTTTTCCTTCACTTTCTAACCGTATCCATCTCAAATAACAGGTAAACAACCACAATCAACTAATTACACCTCAAGGAAGCTACCTAAAGGTATCATCAAGTGTGAGAACCCGAACAATTTTCACATTTTCAATTATTATTTTATTTCTTTGCCTACATTTTATACCGTCCTTTGAAAATATTAAATGTTTTATACATTTTACAAGTCAGTACAATTTTAAATCATTTTCCTAGTATAAATTAGTGTACGTGAATTTGAAGTGCATTTTTCGATGTGGGACCCGCTAGTGCGATATAATTTTTGCCGATTAGGTGACGAAATATTAAGTGATATTATTTTCCATAGTATTAGGAGATAATTAGAGGTTAATTAGCTAAATGAATTATTGGAGGAGAGAAGATAAGCTTGGAACCTTCAAGATGCCAAGTGTCATGCTTCCATTGGATGTTGGACTTTTGACCCAAGATATTAACCTTTACTAAAACAAATTTTGACCAAAAAATTCATTCCATTTTGCACCCTCTTGGGCGGCCCTTTGGTGAAGAAAAAACAAGAGAGAGCTCTTCCAATTTTAGCTTCAAACTCACTTGAATCTTGAGTTTTAACCAACCAAATTTGAAACCCTTCCATACAAGTGATTACTAAGGGAGTCTAAGGACTTTGGTGGAGTTGTTTTGGAGGAAGAAAGTCTAAGCTACCATTTTCTTTGAGGTAACTAGTTCCTAACTCTTGATTCTTGTGGTAAAACTTATGATTGATGATTGGAAGTTGAATATAATTAGCTAGGAACTGATTTGGATGGCTGGAAATTCATTTGATTGGGTGGAATTTGAATGAACTTCAAGTATTCATTTTCTGTCAAGATTTCTGTCCGAAATTAGTCTGAAACTTAGAACATGTTGGGGACTGAATTAGCCTTAGCACAAAACATGAACGTTGTATAGAATTGAATGTAGATTATGCCTGTAAATTTTCAGCTCAATCGGAGCAGGGTATCTTGTGAAATGACTAATTTACCCCTGCTTCCCTGTTTCTGTCCGAAAATGATAATCGGCCTCTGTATTTGGCTCGTTTGGCTGGGAAGATGAATAAATTAGCTTTTGATGCCTTCTTAAGAATTTATCCTTGTATTCTAGCTTTCGAATGGCTTTGGAATCAACTAAATCGGAGTTGTGTGTGCTGAGAGATGATTGAATAAGTCAGGACTGCTAGATGACTTTTACAGTGAGCTTCGAACTGGAAACTCTGGAGCTGTTTTGGGTAGTTTGACTAGGTTAGTTTGAGAACTGGGTTGAGGTGTCTTCATAAGAATTGTATCCCTATGTGTTAGCTTTCCAACGCCTCTAAAAACACCCAAAACGGAATTGTGTAGCCTGAGTTATTGCCGGTTAAAGTTAGTGCTGACAACCAGACTGATTATGAACTTCTGGATCTGTAATTGGCAAATTCGAATTAGATAAACTATAAATTAGGTTTGAGTGCCCTTCATGAAAGTTGTTCCCCTCTGTCCTTAGCTTCGAAATGGTATAACATTCACCCCGATTTGATAAACATAGCTCTAGTTATGACTAAAATGCTACGAGATGTCAAATCTGCCATTTAGCTTTTATCTTCAAAAGTGATATTTGCTTGTACTTTTGCACTTGTGTTGTTCTTGGATGGTTTTGGAGCCTAATGGATGGGCTATTGTGGTGACCTTACTTGTGTGTATTGTGGGGTTGAATTAAGGAAAAATAAGGAAGCCATAAATGGCTGGAAATTTGGTAAACACAAAGGACATGCTGCCCAAATTTGTACTTGAGGTTTAAGTAGAATTACGCTTATCTTGAGTAAGACTTTGAGGACGAATCTAACTCGATTTGTCTAGGTTATTCAAGTTTCCTTTTGTGGATGTATATAAAGCGAATTTCAGCCGAAACTTGTACCCTGGGAATTTACAACTAATGGAAATATGTTTTTCTTCATTTCTTTGACCCAAATGGCATTTTTCCACATATAATGGCTTTAAATTTCACCGTTTGGAAAGTGAGCAAGGGTTTTACGAATAGTCCCTAAATAAGTTTTAATTATTTGATTCTCGTTAAACGAAATGTTGAAGTTTCGAGCCTTAGTTATTTTTCAATGCTCTTAAATAATACTTTCTTATGATTATTCTTAGGGTTTCTTGGTGATTAGGAGTGTTACCCGGAAGGAATTTTGGACGTTATTTTGCTTATATAGGTGAGTGTTCTATATACGTTTTGTTTCTAATGACTATGTGACTTGATGTGACTATTTTAATTGTTACCCTAATAAGAATTGATGTACGTTATGTTTCATTGACTATGTGGCTAGTTGGAATACTTGATTAAATGTTAAATGTTCTCAATGATTGCTAAAACGATTTTTGCTAGGCGAGTGTGTACTTTATCGCACTCGACCTAAACGAACGTGAAATTTTCAATGATTGAATAATTAAATGTTACTTGTGCATGAATGTAAGCCTTCTGGCTGAACTGGGCCTTGCCCTTTGTTACTGGTCGATTCGAGCCAGAAGCGGACTCGGTCGGGCGATTAGTGACCCTGGGTGAATGTGAATGTTTGGTATACTCGAGTATGACCACGTAGTTGGGAGGACTGGCCAGTGCGCTGGCTAGAACGGGGAGAATGAAATGAATGATGAATGGCAAGATTGACGGAGGGATTTTCAATTACAAATGAAATTTTTTCTAAACGATTGAAGGAATGAGGAAATGGTCGATGAACGAACGAACGAATGGCTCCATGTATCCTTTTAATGAATGTGTTACTCTTGCTTTATATCGTAAATGTTATCTGGATTACTTGTTATTGCGTGCCTAATGTTCTTGTTTAATTGTTTGGTTATGTATATAGAATCTCGCTGGGCTTTTAGCTCATTCCACGCCGTTTGTCTTCCTTACAGGGGTTGCGAGCAAGGACAAGAGACTTGTATAGTATAGTCTAGTCCTTTTGGATTATTTTGCGTTCGTTCTAGCTCTAGTGCTTGATTGGGGTTGGATGTACTGGGAACTAAGAAACTTTTGTCTCTTTTGGATTTGTACTACCATTTGAGATTGGATAGATGTAAGTATAAATGTTTCAAGTTTGAGAATTGTTTTCGTTTTCCTCGAGGTTATATTTTATTTTGTTCGGAAAGAGTGATCGAGTCCTGGCGAGAGCTGGGCAGGCGGTCCGCCGAACCTTTCGGTTCGCCCTAGGGGGAGGCGAGGTCGTCACATCAAGTCCGCTAGCCTAGAGTTAAAACAAGATAAAATGGATTTCCTCAAGTCCTCTACCTATTTCATGCTTTGGGTTGTCAAACCCATGAAATCTAAGCTTGATTCTTGAAGAAAAATAGAGAGATTGCAAGAGTTGATGGTTACCTCTTAACCCTTGAAGAAACTAGAAATTTTGACCACAAAACCTCCAAGAATTTGCACTAGATGTTGTCCTCCTCCAAGCTAAAGTTAATCTCCAAGTAGTTTTGAAGTTGGATGCAAATTTGGAAGTGAAATGGAAGCAAGATAAAGCAAGATGGAGTGGAGCTTCTTCCTCCTTTTCTTTTGCTGTTTTTGGCCCGGCTCCAAGAGAGAGAAGAGAGAGGGTTTTGTGTTGTGTGAAGCTTCTCTTGGAAGCTTTAAGAATTTGTGGCCAAAAGTTGTACAAAAGTCAACTAGGAATAGTGTGCGAATAGTGTCCCGGACTACCCCTTTTCTCTCTTGTTTGTTTCACTTGTGCACTAATTCTCAAATGTAATTCCTTTAACACTCTATTTATTAACTCTTAGTAGTCTAGTATAAATTTCTCAAATCTTCACTTAACCGTTTCGACGCGCAGTACGAGAACTTCCAATTCGCGCGCGATAAGATGAAATTTTTGAACTTAATCACCTCTAATCCTCAATTAACTTTTCTTAGTCTACTATTAATCATTCTTAATATTCCAAGATTATTGCACTCTCGGATCAAATATTATCTCGAAAAACGTGCACTCGTTATTCCTTACCAAACGAACTTCCAAAAAATTAAATTTTCTAACGGGACGTTTTGAAAATATAAAGTGAGACATTGTTCCATGTAAATGGAATTAAAATGGTTTGAAATAAATTATTCAAAGGAAACGGGTGAATAAATAATTAAATAAGCCAGTAAAATGGAATTAAAAGTAAGTAAAATTCGGGACCTCACAATTCATGCGTGCAATCAATCATTCGTTCAAGTAAATACAAGGATGAATAATACTTTAAACATTAAAAGGATACGGGGCTCACATGGAGCAACATTCGCCTTATAACTGGCCTTATAACTGCCAATAACAATCCCCTACATTTTACCACCTTAATAACCTCCGAACTCCCACCATATGTCCTCTGAAAGATCAACAATCCCCTCATTTAACATTCACCTTATGCCCTCCAAAAAATCAACAATCTCCTCATTTAACATTAAACATTGCACTCAAGGCCTTTCGGCAAAGAGTTTTGAGATTTGCACTTAATATTGGTAAGTTATAAACCCAAAGCTGTCCAGCTGATCTGACCTTGCAAATGGTAGGTCTCGGATAGGGTGCCAGCATAGGGTTAAACTCAGTTCAGCCGATGCAATAAAGTACACATCGGCCTACATTCTTGCACATTTATCACTCATTCATGCAATGTGCACATGCGCTCTTAGCAAATTAACAAGCCAGGAAAATCACAACAGTCATTCACTTATTTGCATGTTATTCAAAGGAGAGCACTTAAGCAAATAATAACATTTCTCAAGTCATGTATAATAAAATAACATGCATTGGAACACTCACAGACAAAACAGAGCAAATCAAACGGTCCCACCAAGGTTCTCGTTTCCACACCAAAACTGATGCGGTTGAGCACGAGACCCATGGTACTCAGGTAGACCTTGTGAAGGTGCCCCAAGGCCCAGTGACACGAGCACGAGCCAAAAGATTCAATGAGTCACTTCAAGCCTTGGTTCATGCCGTCCAAGGAAAAGAGAAACCACCCATTGATGGTATTGAGTTGGAAGATCCTTGCAAGAGCATTAAAGTGTTGCTTACAATTGAAGATGCAAGTGTTCAAACTCCAAACGGCAATGTGGGGCGCTGAGCTGTACGGGGGCTTCTGCTGAAAAGTATTAAACACATTAAACAATTCTCACTTTCAACCCCATTATCCCTTTCACACAAGTTGAAATCAATGGTCACTAGATCATATCAGAACAGATCTGGTCAACTCTATTTTTCTAAAACAAAATCTCTCAACGACAATTGTGGGAAAACTGTACTTAATCAATCACTCCAAGAGTCACTTCCAGTTGTGGCCAAGTACATTTTAATCTCAAAATCCTAAAGGGATACTTCAAAACGAATGAGAGTTCATAAGTCTTCAAGTCAAAGATTCAACTCCTAGATATCAAATCTTACCGTTATCCAAGAAACTCATCATTTAAATCGTGAAATCAAACCCTCACAATCCTCTTCTTTCCCTGCCAATTCGTTGATAAGAAACACGCAAAGGACTTGTCTTAAGAACCATCGAGATCAATAGATGTTCAAGATTTCACTTAACAGTCACACTAGTCCCACAGTCCGGTATCCTTAACTTTTAGCTTAGGATACTCTACAGTGATCTAAAACCTAAGCTTGATACCAACTGTGGATAGCCCACTTTCCCTAAAGGGTGAACCAGAGGGGTCAGCGGACCGCCTGCCCAACTCTCGTCAGGACTCACTGCCATCCATAACAAGAATTACTTGAAATTTCTAAACTAACCAAAATAATATTCGTTACACCCTAAAAATAACATTTACATACCTCCAAAAGCTATTACATAGGTTCGCAGTACAAAAGATTCAACAATCGGTGCCTATCTTAATTACAACCTAAAAAATATATACACTACAGTCATTTCTACTAAAATAAAACTTAGAGTCCCTCAAACATTCTAGCGGTATTCTTGAGCACTCTCGGATCCGATCCTGTTAAGGAAAACAAAACATGGGATAAGTTTACGTCAGTGAGCATTCCAAGGTAAATAGGCAAAATAAGAGAATAACACAATTTAACATGTAAACACGTTTTTCCAAATAATATAGGTTCAAGTAAATCGATACTCAATTTTAAAAACTAATAGTGGAACAATTAATTGTAATAGGAATCAATTCAAATGTAAAATATTTGATAAACAATAACATTCATGCGTGCATTCAATCATTCGTTCAAGTAAATACAAGGATGGACAATACTTTAAACATTAAAAGGATACGGGGCTCACATAGAGCAACATTCACCTTATAACTGCCAATACCAATACCCTATATTTTACCCACCTTATAACCTCCGAACTCCCACCTTGATGTCCTCCGAAAGATCAACAATCCCCTCATTTAACATTCACTTATGGCCCTGCAAAAATCAAGAAATCCCCTCATTTAACATTAAACATTAAACATTGTTACTCAAGACCTTTCGACAAAAATTTTGAGCTTTGCACTAACATTGGTAAGTTATAAACCCAAAGCTGTCCAGCTGATCCGACCTTGCAAATGGTAGGTCTCGGATAGGGTGCCCCTCATAGAGTTAAACTCAGTTCAGCTGATACGATAAAGTACACATCGGCCTACATTCTTGCACATTTAATCACTCATTTATGCAATGTGCACATGCGCTCTTAGCAAATTAACAAGACAAGAAAATCACAATAGTCATTCACTTATTTGCATGTCATTCAAAGGAGAGCACTTACGCAAATAATAACATTTTCTCAAGTCGTGCATAATCAAAGTAACATGCATTGGAACACTCACCGACAAAGTAGAGTAAATCAAATGGTCCCCACCAAGGTTCTCATTTTCCCACACCAAAACCTATATTCAAGCAAGTACGAAACTTTAAAATTCCAACTAAGATCAACTAGCAAAGAAGGGAATGATTTACTTGACTTCGACGCGGCAAAATAACCCAATGGAGATTTCAAAAGGTCATAAATTTAAAACCTATGCGAACGTGCAAGTTCAAGGAAGTCACCAAATACGCGTTAGGTTTATGATTCAAGCAGGTTTGGCACAAAAAGAATGTTTCTCGGATAAAAAACTAAGAAAAACAATAAATACATGAAAAGGGTACAAATACTGGAAAGTTTCCAGTTTTATGGCAGTGAAAATAGCTAATTTTCGCTCCCTTTTAGTAAATCCGGTTTACGACCAAGATCGACGTACAACTCTAGTATTATATGTTGGTAAATAGTACAAGCGATTTCAAGTCCAAACTATCACAAATTGGAAGGTGAAACAAGGCCCAAAACAGCAGCCTTGTTTCCACACCTAGAAATCAAGGAAATTCAACTCAAAGCCAATCAAAACTGAAGTTTCTTCAAATTAAATGCATGGTTTTCGCTAACAAATCTGTCCCACAAGAGTTCTACTAAGTTATAGCACAAGATTGAGCCAAACATTTCCATCAAACAAACCAAAAAGTGAAGAGAAATAAACTCAAAGAAAACGGATCAGCATGCATATATTTGGAAACATAATTTTCTCCAGCTTTACGGGACATTGTTTGAAAAAATCGTATCGCAAGCTTCTTAAAGTCCCCAAATCTACAAATTTTGTACAGTTGGAAAACAGATTCAAAGGGTTACAATATCTCAGAAGACACCTTTGCAAGATTCTGTCTACAAAACAGTCAAAATCCAATCTCAAGCGGCTGCTTTATCCAGTGGAAAGACAAAACAGGAATGGAAATTTGTCAAATTTGAAAAATGACAAATATTCATAGGAGTTGAGAAAAATTCTGAACTTTTCATGAATAGAATGCACTCTGAATCTAGTTTCAAACTCCAACAAGCAGAACTCAATTTGGATTTTTCTACACTAAGATATATCAGATTTACCCAAGACTGCTTAGAGTCTCCTGTGCGAAAATTTCCAATAACACTATCCTCTTATTTTCTTAACTTTACTTCAACAAAACTACTACTTAAACACACATACATAACATCCACTTCTAGGGTAAGGTTAAACCAAGTTCCTTGAGTACAACTCTCACCAAACAACACAAAAATTCTAACAAAATTGAAGCTAAAAATTCGGGCCAGCCAAGCATAAATTCCAACTTGTGAATGTTCAATTTTTACTTCATGTGCAACCAAGTTAACTAAGCTTACTTTAATTCATGATTCTCATGCTAACACACCAAGAAATCCTCACCTAATACACCATAACCATACATCAAACACATAGAAGGCATAAGTATAGAACACATGATCCAAGCTTCAAACCCAAGCCAAACCATTAACAACCCAAGTATCTAGCTTATCCAAGCATCTTAATTACATGCATACCCTACTAATTTAAAGGTATTAAAATTCATGATTTAAATTTATCTCAACCTCCTCAGCTTTGCAAGTTGCACCAAGAACTCCAAGAATCACCTCTCAAGTAGCGAGCCAAGGTTGGGGAAGAATCTAGTTGAACTTTCTCTTGAATCTGCACTATATTTTCCAAGATCTAGACTTAGGGTTTTGTGAAGTTTTTCCTCTCAAGAGGTTTAGCCAAGAGCTCAAGACACAAGGGCTAATGTTTGTTAAATAGTAAAGTTTACCTAAAAAGATAATTGTCCAAGTCAAGGTGTTGTAGTGTAATGACACTTGGCCAAATTTCTACCCGAGCAAGTTTTTCCCAATTTCCTTCCAATCCTAGTAGTTTACTTAAGTTCTAACTTCACCCCAAAACATTAAATTTCCTTAGGTTTATTAGACATAACAAAAATTATTTCTCTCATTTTCCTAAACTCATTTTTACCAAAGTTAAATAAAGTAAAGAAATAAGGTCCCAAAAAATGAAATCATATCTTGAATGTTTAAAATAAATTTAATGCATATAATGGATTAAAAATGGAAACATAACACTTAAAATTCGGAGTTCTCAACCTCTCTCTCCCCTAAATGAATTTTCATCCTCCGAAATTCTGACCTTTTATCACCCTTGTCGACTTTGAAGACGGTTGTCCCATAAATAGATAGGTTCTAGCCCTGTGCTCGAGATCTATGTCCCTCCTTCTTTTGCTTGTTTAGAGACATCCTTATCCATTTGCCTGAGGAGCACTCTCTCTTCATTGATTTTTTGGGCAGTTTGCTAGTTGATAATCTGCGCTTCCACAATCCAAATACTTTTGCCACTTTTTCCAAAGTTTTCCTCAGTGTGATTAGATTTCCCCATAATATCCACAAGTCAAGTAGGGTGTCAGTCCTTGGTTTTCCCGCTGAATTTTCTTGATGGTTCCTTTTCAATTTGAGTTCCTCTTATTATAATTCCTGCTGTTTCCTCGTCAGGAGGTGGAGATGGAGTGAAGTGGTACTTCTCCAGCTCTTCTCCCAACTTTGGAAGGTGGTACATCTTCTCCTAGGTATTTCCAGGTTGCGACTGCTAGACGGCAGCCCTTTTTCGGGTTTGAAAAAGCTCGTAATTGGGATTTCGTACTTTCAAACCTTTGATCTTTTTCAAAGGCGTCACTAAATGTAGGAATTTGAGCCGCTGCCAAAGATTATTGAATTTCCAGATTTAGCCTTGGATGAACCGCCTTTTTCTCTTTTTGCTCAGTAGCAACCAACTCTGTGGCAAAATTAGATAATTTTGTAAACTGTGCCTCATACTTAGCAACACTCCTTGATCCTGACGGAGCCTTATAAACTCGTCCTCTCGTCATTTTTGAACAAGAGGGGGAATATATTTCTCATTAAATTCCTCGGTAAAATTTAGCCAGGTCTAGGGTACTTGTTCCCTCTCCACTTAGTCTTTACGACATTCCACCATGATCGGGCTGTTCCCTCAAACTGAAATACAGCAAATGTCACCTGCCTTTCCTCTGTATATCTTACGAGCAGCAAAGATATTTATCATGTTTTCTAACCAATTTTCAGCTATTTCAGGGTCAGGACTCCTAGAAAACTTAGGTGGAGAAAACCTTTGAAATCTCTCTAATGCTTTATCCTCTCCGATCTCTTGGTCTCTTTGTTGATTCACTTGTCCAACACCTTGGCCCTGTTGGGGTACTAAACGTTCTAACAAGTCTGTCATACGATTTAATAGGCCAATGCCACTTGACCATTTGCCCCATCCCTTGGCTTAGTGTTTTGGTTAGCCACAAATCCACTCTTTTCCCTTTGATTTTGGGCTTGTCCACGTGGACATCCCGTCGTTTTTCTTCCAACTTCCATTTTTTTCTCAACCAGTCTATGTAGATGTGTATTAATCCAATATTCATTATGAACATACACACACACTATGCATGTGAACATACCAACGACAAGCATATATATTTAAAAATATAACTGACAAATTAGACTAAAGCATTTCCCACAAGTAACGTAGTCACAATCAATTCTAACTACCCAATTAGCGGCATATCAGAAGTTATTTAATCAACACCAGTTGACAAACCAAGTTGTCCATACACATTCAAGTTGAAACAGCAATTAAACAACATTAAACAATTTCTCACTTCTACCCCATTATCCTTTTCACACAAAGTCAAAATCAATGGTCACTTAGATCAGTAATCATAATAGATTTGATCAAGTCTATCTTTCTAAAACAAAAATCTGTCAACGCCAATTGTTGGGAAAACTGTACTAATCAATCACTCCACAGGGGTCACTTCTAGTTGTGCCCAGTACCATCGACATCTCACAAATCCCTAAAGGGGATCCTTTCAAATGAAATGGAAGTTTCCATAAGGTTTTCCAGTCAAAAGATGTCAACTCCTAGAATCAAATCTTACCGTGTATCCCCAAGAAACTCATCATTTAATCATGAAATCAAACCCTCACAATCCTCTTCTTTCCCTGCCAATTCCTAGATAAGAAACCGCGCAAAGGACTTGTCTTAAGAACCATCGAGATCATAGATGTTCAAGGTTTCACTTAACAGTCACACTAGTCCCACGGTCCCGTATCCTTAACTTTTAGCCTAGGATACTCTACAGTGATCTGGAAATCTAAACTCTCGATACCAACTATATTCATTACACCTCAAAATAACATTTACATACCTCCAAAAGCTATTACATAGGTTCGCGTACAAAAGATTCAACATTCGACGCCTATTCTTAATTACAACCTAAAAATATATACACTACAGTCATTTCTACTAAAATAAACTTAGAGTCCTCAAACATTCTAACGGTAATTCTTGAGCCACTCTCGGATCTAAATCCTGTTAAGGTAAACAAAACGTGGGATGAGCTTATGTCCCAGTGAGCATTCCAGGTAAACAGGCAAAATAAGAGAATAACACAATTTAACATGTAAACATGTTTTTCCAAAATAATATAGGTTTAAGTAAATCGATACTCAATTTTAAAAACTGGTAGTGGAGCAATTAGTTGTAATAGGAATTGTTCAATGTAAAATACTTGATAAACAATAACATTCATGCATGCATTCAATCATTCGTTCAAGTAAATACAAGGATGGACAATACTTTAAACATTAAAAAGGATACGGGGCTCACCATGGAGCAACATTCACCTCATAACTGCCAATAAACAATCCCCTACATTTTACCATCTTATAAGCTCCGAACTCCACCTTATGTCCTCCAAAGATCAACAATCCCCTCATTTAACATTCACCTTATGCCTCTGAAAAATCAACAATCCCCTCATTTTAACATTAAACATTAAACATTGTACTCAAGACTTTCGGCAAAGAGTTTTGAGTTTTGTACTTAACATTGGTAAGTTATAAATCGAAAGCTGTTCAGCTGATCCGACCTTGCAAATGGTAGGTCTCGGATAGGGTGCCTGCATACGGTTAATCTCAGTTTAGCCGATGCGATAAACTACACATCGACCTGCATTCTTGCATATTTATCACTCATTTCATGCAATGTTGTACATGCACTCTTAGCAAAATTAACAAGAAAGAAAAATCACAACAGTCATTCACTTATTTGCATGTCATTCAAAGGAGAGCATTTAAGCAAATATTAACATTTTCTCAAGTCGTGCATAATCAAATAACATGCATTGGAACACTCACCGACAAAACAGAGCAAATCAAATGGTCCCACCAAGTTCTCATTTTCCACACGAAACCTATATTCAAGCAAGTACGAAACTTTAAAATTTCCAACTAGAGCAACTAAACAAAAGAAGGAATGATCGAAGAAGCTACTAGAGTTACTTGACTTCGACGGGACAAATAACCCAAGGAGATTTCAAAGGTCATAAGTTTTAAACCTACGCGAAGGAGCAAGTTCACAGGAAGTCACCAATACGCGTTAGGTTTATGATTCAAGCAAGGTTGGCACGAAAAGAATGTTTCTCGGATAAAAAACTAAGAACAAAAATAAATACATGAAAAGGGTACAAATACTGGGAAATTTCTAAGTTTTATGGCGGTGAAAAAATAGCTAATTTTCGCTCCCTTTGAGTAATCGGTTTACGACCAAATCGACGCACAACTCTAGTATTATGTGTTGGCAAATAGTTACAAGCGATTTCAAGTCCAAACTATCACGAATCGAAGACAAAAACAAGGCCAAAACAGCAGCACTATTCATACCCAGAAATCAGGAAATTCAACTCAAAAAGCCCAATCAAACTCAAGTTTTTTCAAAATTAAATGTATGGTTTTCGCTGCAAATCAGTCCACAAGAGTTCTACTAAGTTTATAGCACAAGATTGAGCCAAACTTTCAATCAAAACAAACCAAAAAGTGAAGAGAAATAAACTCAAGAAAACCGGTCAGCATGCATACATTTGGAAACAGAATTTTCTCCAGTTTCACGCGACATTGTTTGAAAAATCGTATCGCAAGTTTCTTAAATCCAAAATTTATAAATTTTGTACCGTTGGAAATAGATTCAAAGGGTTACAATATCTCAGAAGACACCTTTACAAGATTGTGAGGATTCGCAAAATTCTCTTTATTTTAAATTCGTATTGCTAGATTATTTAAATATTTAATTACCCGTTTGCCCCGAATATTTTATTCCAACCTTTTTAGACCCAATTACATGGAACTATGGCTTACATGTATTTTTAAAAATGACTTGTTACGAAAATTAATTTTTAGAACGCTAGATAAGTGAGAATAATGAATACGTGATTGGAGTCAATAATCGAATCGAGGAAACAATAAGTTTGGAAATTGGAGACTTGTACATTAGTTTTAAAATAGGTATTTTTATGTTTAAATACTCAAGTATTAGTTAGTGACACTATCGTTATAAGAATTTCTTGAAAATTTCACTTTATCGCGCAAAAATCGGAAGCACGCGTTTTCACGGGCGCGATTAATTGAGGGATTTTAGACTTTTATTTTAGACCATTAAGAATGAATAATAATAATATGAATGGAAGTGCATTAGAGGTTTAGTGCACAAGTGAAACAAAACCGAGAGGAATCGGGCACGAAACGCCCGCAAACGCGTACTATTGAAGAGTTGACTTTTGGACAAATTAGAGCCCACACATTTAAGCTTCCTTAAGAAGCTTTTCATCAGCAAAAACTCTTTCTCTTTTGCTCCAAGACAGCTGAAACCAAGAAGAAGAAAAAGAGACCAAAGTTCTTCATTTTTCCTTCATCAAATCTTCACCAAATCACTTCAAACTTTAACCACACTTTGCAATCTACTTGGAGAGCAACTCAAGCTACAAAAGAGCTTCAAATCCATGGTTTTTCTTGAGCTAAGGAGGACTGAAATTTCTGCCTTGAACATCTCGGAAAGTAAGTGACGATCAACCTTGCAAATCTTGACTTATGGAAGTTGTTTAGCACTTATGAGTTCATAATTTCTTATGGGTAGCTTTATTTATGTGGAAATTTGGTGTGTGGGCTCTATGAACTCCCACTATGGCTTGATGGACTGATTTTGTGAGTTTTGATGTTAATGATGTTGGATTAGTGCTTAAATTAGTAGAAATGAGTGATATTATTGAAGGAAACTCAAAGGAAGTGATGAGGGAATTTTTTCATTTCTGCCCTGTACATGCCGTGGCCCTTAGAGCAATTTTTTGTGGTTTTAATGACTTTTTTATGATGTATATATGTTGTGTGGGTTGTTTGGAAGGTTTCCACAAAACATTACGTGATTTGGATGGTTAAATGTTGTGATTTCGAAAATTCATCAAAAACTGGAAACGGGTGTCCAGTGTACTCTGGCAGTGTTTTTGTTTCGGTCATAACCTTTTGCTCCGATGTCGAAATCAAGTGCTGTTTGTGGCACTGGAAACTAGACATTCCCATATTTCCAATGGTATAAAATGAACATCCTGATTACACCTGAGTGATCCGTACCAACCTTGTAAAGTTGCCCGTCCTATTTTTCGTCTGTACTGGAAGCTCTGTTTTGAGCTGCGAATTGATGCTAAACAATGAGCCCGTTGTGGACAAAATTTTAAAAAGATTTCTTCTGATAAATTGTAGCCTTGTGAATTTATTTTCCAACACCACCAACTACGCTCAATTCCAAGTTGAATTGAGTGAAATATGGCCAAATTACAGACCAGCGTCATTGCTTGAAAACCCTCATTTTGGACTGATCAATGGCCTATCTTGTTTGGGACTTGTTATTTTGAAAATTTTGGTGTCAATCACCTACCAAATGTATATCAGATGTCTCTCAGACTTTTGTTTCATAAATGGACCAGATTTGAATCGTTTTCATTGGGCAAAATGTTTGAAAAGGAAGAAGAAAGTAAAAGACAGATTGGTCTTGAGATTTTCTTGAAATTTGGTAGTTTAGTTCACTACCGTCCCATGTGAATTTTCAAATGAAATTTGGTAGAGGGGTATTCCTCATATGGAAGTTGAATTGTACCAATTTTGGTGTCAATGTAAGACCATTTCGATATACAAACGATGTCCCAAAGTTGCTCTTCGAATCTGGAAAACTTTTCCTTTTCTCTTGGCCGAATGGTCAAATCTGATTTGGGAAGTTATATTTCGAAAACCTTGATGTCAACTACTTCTAAATTACTTATTTGATTTTTATGGAACATTAGTTTCAATATTTGAATTAATTGAAGTTGATTGTGTGGAGCAAAGCTTTTTAAAAAGGAAAATTGAAGTACAAGGCAGATTTGCCTTGGAAATTCTTGGACTTTAGTGGCTTTGTTAACTGACTTCCCGAACGAATGTTTATATGAAATTTGACAGAGGAATAGCCCTTACATGGTAGAGTAATACTACCAAATTTGGTACCATTTCGAGTCTATTTCAATGTCCAACTGAAGTCCCAAAGTTCATGTTTCAAATCTAGAAAATGTTCAATCTGTCCTTATTTTTAGCTAACTTTGAGCCGCCATATCCTGGTATTCAAAACTCTGATTCTTGTTCCGCTTGTTTTGTTTTAAACTTTGATTACAACTCCAATTGAGTTTCAAATTTGAGAGGCTAGTTCAAATTCTGTGAATTTTGCCAAATTTCCAAAGTTGGCCAAAAACCAACCCCGCAACTGCCTCGATAGCCCAAAACAGTAACTTTGAGCCAATTTTTGAATACTTCCGTTGGAATCATGGAAGAGTGTTTTCAAGGAACGTTTAGTACTTTGGAAGAAGTTTCCAACAGTACCAAGTTTTCCAATTTTGGACTTGTAGAGAGTGAGATACGATTTTTCCAAGATTGTATGGCAAACCCGAAACTTCCAAACTTAAAGGAAATTGAGTTTTTAGAACTCATCTTTTTCCTTCGATATCACTCGATCATTTTACACTTGATTTCAAAGATGAAAACCCGATTTCTCTTGTATTTTAAAGCCCCACTTTTGAGTCTCGATTTACGAGTGATTAAGGTTCAATTCATGAATTCTCCTTAGATTGTATACTAGTACAACCTTCTTCGATAAGTAGGGGTTCTAAGTGATATTGTGTAATAGTTGATGGTTATTTGCTTAGGCGCTCAAGGGGACTTTCAAGAGGAACTCGAAGTGGACGCCTAAACACTTGTTTGAGCACTTATTCTCTTGTATTGACTAGGTGAGTGTTCCATATAGGAGTACGTGATTTGAATAGTTTATGATATGTTTACTCCATGGTCATTACGTGTTAAGTGTTACCGCACTCGTTCTCATTTAAGTAAAATGTACTTGAATTATTCGATATGAAATACTTGAAATGCATATTTACATGAAACGTTTCAATGATTGACTATACTATGGCTGCATAAGTCGATTGGAGTGAATCTCCTCGACTCTTAAGTGGTAAAAATAGATGGCCAATAGGCGGTCTACTAAGATGAATAATGTCTATCAATTAACCGTGACTACTTACCATTAACCGTTAACCGTTAACCGTTAACCGTAATTACTTACTGTTTACCAATTTACTTGATTACCTGCTTACGTGATTACTTGACTACTTGATTACTTGATCACCGTAAATTATATGTTCATATGAAATTATCGCATATTGCTTATGTGTTTACGTGTTAAGTGTTACTGGTAACTACTTATATGAAATTGTCCACCATTTTAAGGCGAGTGTATACTTTATCTCATTCGACCTACTAAAATGATAAGTTTTTACCGTTTACCGATTTACTTGATTACTTGTGCATGTTGTAAGCTCTAAACTGAACTGGGCCCTGCCCTTGGTTACTAACCTGCTCGAGACAGGACTGGGCTCGATCGGGTAGGTTGGAACCTTGGGATACCGTTTCGGTATACTCGAGTACTACCACTGGAGGGATAAGGTGATGGCCAGACAACCGAGGGGATCACTGGAGTCATAAGGTGAAATTGACCGAAATGGTTCCACTGGAATACCGTATCCTTCAATATGTGTTTATTTTGCGTAATGATAACTGTTCCATGCTAATGTGCCAATGTGCAATCTCAAACTATTCCTGTGTTATACTTAAATTAATCGTACAATGAACACCGTCTCATGCTAATGTGCCCAATATGCAACCTGGAACCATATATGTTGTGACGACCCACCTCTCCCTAGGGCAAACCCTGGGGTATTAGCAGATCGCCTGCCCAACTCTCGTTGGGACTCACTACAATCTTCAAGTGAATTACAAATTAAACTCCAATATCACATGAAATACTCCACTAAAACAATCATGTACTCTAAAATATAAAAGAACTATTCATACTTATATATTACATCCAAGATTTCCAATGTACTTTTACAATACCGAAAGCCCAAAATTAAAGATAACAACTAGTTCTACCCAAAGGGGGTCACTAATTAAGCCTCAGAACTTCTACTTCCAGACCTGTTAAGGAAAACAAATTGGAGTGAGCTAACGCTCAGTGAGGTCAAGGGAAAAAAACATGCAAGCATGCGAGCAAATACACAATATAAAGCAATAACTTGAGTAACAAGTAACTTCGAAACATTACGCAAGTAGGGAATTTAATCACAATAAAAGGATACGAGAGCTCTCAGTAGCTAGTCCACGCGCGATCCAAGCTCAGGTAGTTAACCCTCCGTCAACTTTCACAGTTATCCATGTAGAACTCCACTTACTACCTCCAGCCACCATGACACCCTCTTGGATCCGTAACCAAACAAGCATGTAGGTGGTATCACTTAACAAGTATACCTAGCAAGACCCCTTATTTGGATCAAGTTATAACACTTCCCAAGGTTCACCAAACTTCTCGACCAAGCCCTTGCCGGCTCGAGTTACAAGGCTAACCAATGGGTTGGGGCGTCCCCCCCATTCACTTTTGGGTCGATGAGACAAAGCTCCAATCGACAAAATTTGGTCATAGCATTGAGACGGGATGAGCGGTACCTCCCACCCTAAAAGGGCGTGATACATTCTGCCGCTCCATGCTCACGAAAAACACTTTCATTTGCATTCACATGTAACACTTATCACTTATCAAGCAAGTAATTTCATGAAAGAGAGGACAAGGGCGATAAAGTACACCCTAGTCTCATTAACTAGCAAGTACGAGAAACATTTCATTTAAACACTTAACATGCACTTGACACTCACCAAAAGTCGTGAGAGAG
This sequence comes from Coffea humblotiana, assembly GCA_023065735.1. NCBI lineage: Eukaryota > Viridiplantae > Streptophyta > Magnoliopsida > Gentianales > Rubiaceae > Coffea > Coffea humblotiana. Next base: position 8,111,952 of record CM041215.1, read on the forward strand.
AGAAAAAGTGAAGCGGTTAAACGAGTTCTTCGGAGTTCTCGTATTCACCTGAGACATGCATAATCACGATGATTCACGTGCATATTTAAGGCCAAGTAAAATTATCAAGTCATTTTCATGTTTATTGTAAAAATCAGGAAACTGGAGGTTTATGGCAGAAATCTTTGGAAAATCGTAACTTAATAGTTACAAGTTCAAAATTTGCATGGTTGGTACCGTTGGAAACCTCATTAAAAGGGCTAAAACTTTGTAGAAGACATGTTGATGAGATTCAATATGTATTTCGCCCAGTTTTTCCATCAATAGACTGCTACAGTAAAATGCATGGCAGGGAAAATTCTGTTTTTCCAGCGGATTTTGAAAAATCACCAAAAATCACAGAAAATGAGTTAGCCCCTGAAATTTACATGGATTGTAGCCTTATGTGTCTGGTTTCAAACCAAACAAACGGAACTCGATTTGGAGGGGTATACACCAAAATATAACCTTTTTCCCGAAACTGGTCGGATGTTCCAGAAAGCAAATTTCCAGTTTTCACTTTACCAAGTTCACTCCTTTCTTTTTCCTTTGAAGAGCTAATCGGTTTAATCAACCCAAATATACTTAAAATCCATTATTTTGGCAAAACTTTAACTCAAATAAAAGCTCCAAAAATCTGAAATTTTGTCCCAAAAATTTTGGCCAACTTGAAAGATTCAAAACAGAAATTTTCCTCTTGCTATACTTAAACACTCACAAGTTCATCCATCCAAATTAAGGAATATCTTGCAATAATTAACAAGCCAAACATGTAATAAAGCAAGATTTATCACACATCATACATCCAATCACATATCACACTTCCAATATCGAAATTTGAGAGCTAGATCGAGTGCGATAAGGTACACCCCCGTCTAAGTCTCATTTAATCACATTTAATCACATAAGACAGTTAATACAATAAATCCCAATTGCTCAAATCAAACACATGTCCTTAGGTGAGTGAAATAAAGTACACACTCACCTTATAAAGAGAATACAATTCACAAATCCCTTTAGCAAACCCTTTTAGTAACGTCAAATACATTTAAATAAACAAAGGGGCACATTTAACTAAAAATGCTTGAGGAAAGATTTTAACAAATAAGGAACACTCACTAATCACCGCTCATGATCCCCATTCACCACAATTGATTATTGTCCAATTCCAATTCCTAAAACACAAAGTTCAATATTACATATCACTGTCACTTTTTAGCAATTTAAGCACAACTCGAACTACACTTATCGGATTGAACAAACAATATACCGTTTCGAAGCTAAGACATAGCTCTACAATTCTCATGAAGACATCGGAACTCAGTTCTTTCCCTAACCTAGCCAAATGTACCCAAACAGCCCCTAGATTTTCCAGTTCGAAGCTCACTGTGAAATTCAACTAGCAGTCCTGATTCATTCAATCATAACTCAGCACAAACAACTCCGATTCAGGTGATTCCAAAGCCATTTGAATGCTAAGATACAAGGATACAATTCTTAAGAAGACGTCAACAACCAATTCAGTAATATTCCCGGTCAAACTAACCAATTACAGAGGCTGATTATCATTTCGGATAGAAACAGGGCAGCAGGGGTAATTTTGTCATTTCACAAGCTACCCTACTCCGATTGAGCTGAACATTTACAGGCATAATCTAAACTCAATTCTCTACAACTTTCATGTTTTGTGCTAAGGCTAATTCAGCCCCAATAAATTTCGAATAATCACAGAAATTTCGGACAGAAAATGGACAGAAAATCAAATCATATCATTCTTCCAAACCAACAAGATTTCAACCATGCAATTCGATTCTTAACTTGCTAATTCCAATCCTCAGTCATCAATTCAAGATAAACTACAAGAATCAAGGGTCCTTGAGCCAATTTTACCTTTCATCTTTGAAGAAAACTGAAGCAAACGGACCAGCTTCTCTTCTTTTCTTCCTTTCTCTTGTTTTCCTTTTCCTCTTTCTCTCTATTTGTTTCTCACAGCTTTCCTCTTCTTGTTCCAGCCACCAGAACCTTTCTTCCTCTTTCTTTCTCTCTTTTCTTTCCTTTCCTTCCCCACGGCTTCCTTCTCTTTATTTTCTCTTAGCAGCTGCCCGAACTCCCCTTGCTATAGAACTTCATAGTTAAGTTTTGTATTTTGTCTAGCCAATTGTCTTACCTAGTCTTTATTGTAAGTCAAGTCAATAATGTCAAGCTTATACCAACTAATCAACCAATCATCAATTAGCTTAGATAGACCTAGAGGAATTAATTCCTTTGGCTTGCACTCTTGTCCAATTCCTAAAATATCTCTTTCAACTTAATCCCCAAGTTCCCAATTCAACTTAACACAAAAATCACTAATCACATCAACTCAGGTTACTAATCACCCAACTACCGTAAACTCCTCCTTAAACATGCATTAACACACATTAAAGCAATTAAATAATAACCTTTTGATTTTATATAAAATTAGGATTTTGATAACAAATTAGGGTTTTCTCCTTTTGAAAACAGGATAACACGTGAAAAATTTAAACAAACGGTGTAATTGCTTTTATAAAACATTAATTACTATAAATAGCACTCGGAAATATATTTGAGAAAATTAGGGAATAATCGGGGTCTCACATTTGAAACCAAGGTTTTGACAATTTTACAAACCTTCGGGCAAACTTAATAAACCAAAGCAAGGTTTTTAAAAACTAGAGTTTGGGAAAATTTGAAAATCTTAAACCAAAATTCATAAACCAAAATTAACATATAAAATATCATTTTTGAAAATACAAGATGTTACATATGTGGTATGCTCAAATTACCTGATTTATTAGAACTGTTAGAGTGTCTTGGAACCTCACTGGGCTGTGTAGCTCATTCCACGTTTTTGTTTTCCTTAACAGGGTTCGAGACCAAGAGTGCTCGTGAATAGTACTAGATTGTTTTCATTTGAAGACCTTAAGTTGTATTATAATGGATGGTTGTAGTACCTATTCTTTTGGTTTGTATTAAGCTTGAAAGCTAAGTAATTGTAAGCATGCAATATTTTGGAGTACGTTAATTATATATTGAAGTTATTTGAAATATTTCGAGCTTTTGAATTGTGAATTGTAGTGAGTTCTGGCGAGAGTTGGGCAGGCGTCCCGCGGATACTCTTTGGTTTGCCTTAGGGAGAAGTGGGGGTGTCACAAAGATTCTGTCCACAAATCAGTCAAAATCCAATCTCAAGCGGCTGCTTTATCCAGCAGAAATACAGAACAGGAATGGAAATTCAGTCAACTTTCGAAAATCACAGATATTCATAGGAGTTGAGAAAATTTCTGAAATTTTCACGGTACAGTGTACTCTAAATCTAGTTTCAAACTCAACAAGTGGAACTCAATTTGGATTTTTCTACACAAAGATATAACAGATTTACCAAGAATTCTTAGAGTCTCCTGCGCGAAAATTTCCAACAACACTTCCTCTTATTTTCTTAACTTTACTCCAACAAAACTACTACTTAAACACACATACATAACATCTACTTCTAGGGTAAGGTTAAACCAAGTTCCTTGAGTACAAATCTCACCAAAACAACACAAAATTTTCGCAATATTGAAACTAAAAATTCGGCCAGCCCAAGCATATATTCCAACTTGTGGATGTTCAATTTTTACTTCATGTGCACTAAGTTGACTAAGCTTACTTTAACCATGATTCTCATGCTAACACAACCAAGAAAACCTAAAGAAATTCTCACAATACACCTAACCATACATCAAACACATAGAAGGCATAAGCATAAACACATGATCCAAGGTTCAAAACAAGAACCCAAGCCAAGCCATCAACAACCCAAGTATCTAGGTTATCTAAGCATCTTAATTACATGCATACCCTAATAAATTAAAGTATTAAAATTCATGATTTAAGATTTACCTCAAGCTCCTCAAGCTTTGCAAGTTGCACCAAGAACTCCAAGAATCACCTCTCAAGTAGCAAGCCAAGGTTGGGTAGAATCTAGTTGAACTTCCTCTTGAATCTTGCACTAATTTTCCAAGATCTAGACTTAGGGTTTTTGTGAAGTTTTTCCTCTCAAGAGGTTTAGCCAAGAGATCAAGACACAAGGGCTAATGTTTCGTTAAATGGTAAAGTTTACTTAAGAAGATAATTGTCCAAGTCAAGGTGTTGTAGTGTGATGACACTTGGCCAAATTTCTACCGAGCAAGCTTTTCCCAATTTCCTTCCAATCCTAGTAGTTTACTTAAGTTCGAACTTCACCCCAAAACAATTAAATTTCCTAGGGTTTATTAGACATAACAAAAATTATTTCTCTCATTTTCTTAAACTTATTTTTACCAAAGTTAAATAAAGTAAAGGAAATAAGGCCCCAAAAATGAATCATATCTTGAATGCTTGAAATAATTTAAATGCATATAAATGGATTAAAAATGGAAACATAAAACTTAAAATTTGGAGTTCTCCTAGGAACACGAGGGTGGTGGCTGAATAACAAGGAAGAAGAAAAAACAGCAAAAAGAGAGGAACAGGAGGAAAACCAGGAAGTTTCGGGGAAGAGAAGGAGGAGAAAAAGGGAGAAAACAAGAGAAAGAGAGGAGAGGAGGATCTGGGTAAGATCAGGGAGGAAAACAAAAAGAAAACAAAAGGAAAAAACAGCAAAAAGGGAGAGAAAATCGAGAGGAAAAAGAAAAGGAAAGGTGCAGAATTTTTTTCTGGTGAATAGCTTGAGCCAGGGCTGATTACTCAGCCCTCTTTCTTGCTCATTTCCTGTCTCGATAAGGCTGTTTGTGGGGAGATTTCTATTTCTGGGAAAACTACGTCATCAAAGGGGAAACTATCATTTAGAAAAGTTCCCGAAAAAACAACTCAAATCTCTCTAATCTCCACCCAAAATCACCAGCTCGCTAACACTTGGACGTTTCAGCAGTAGAAGTTTGGCTCATCTTCCAGCAATCGGATCCGTTCCTTTCGAGGTTTAACAGTTGTTTGCCCATTTAAAGCTCCCAAAGGTGATGTATTCCATCTTTACCTTGTCATTTAGTTTAAATCTGTAACAGCTTTTTCCTTTCATTTTTGTTCCCTGCAATTTCCTTTTCTTTTGTTGGGTTGCTTATCAATGGTTGGCTTGGGATTTCTGTCACGTTACATCTGACTAAAATGATGTTTAAGTGATAAGTTTCGGTTAGATTTTAGGCTGAATATTCTTGTTTGGTCCAAATTGTTGATAATAGTTGATAGCATTCTTGGCCGATAAGAACCTAGAGATTGCAGGAAAATTTTTGTAGAAGATTTGCATGTTTGGATGTTGAACTTATATGTTTTTGTTGCTTAGATTAAAGTTTGGATGTTTGGTTGAGATTCTATGCGAAGGGAAGTTTGTATCATGAACCCAGAAGAAAACTGCAGAAAAATTGTTGCTGGAGAAGAAGGCTCTTCGAAGTTTTGCATGAAACATTTCTAAAATTGCATTTTGACCCCTATGTTTTTTAAATAATTCTGATATCGCCTAGAAAATTGGAAAAATGAATCAATCTTGCCCCTTTAAAATTTAATTTTCTTTGGTATACTTTAATATGATTTTTAGACAGATTATTTATGAGTTTTAGGATGAAATTTGAGGTTTAATAATTTTTATAGATTTATAATTTTGATTTGGATTTTATCAAAAGATTTAAGGATTTGGGTAATATTTTCGGGGGTATTTGATTTTATTTTATCATTGGGTGTGGTAGGCTTTGTTTTGAGTCCTTAATTTTATTTTAATTTGGACCCCTAATATTTATAATAATAATGATTTGACCCCCAAACTTTTTCAATGTCTTGATTAGGTCCCTGCTTATTTTAATTTATTGAATATGGGTTATTTACTTTCATTTAAATGCTTTAATTGTTCAATCTCATGATTATTTTTATTTCTTTACATATTATTGCTTTTATTTATTAATTAAATTGGTGCCTTGACCATTTTCTTTGTTTTGGAGGGTAAATAAGAGAAATTTCGTTTCATTAGGTCACCAATTCAAGGGAGATACACTTTATTCCTTTATTTTGATTTTACTTGATCCCATGTGAATTTATGTGGGTAATTGCATGTTTTTTGAATGTTCTTTATTTTGTTTTGTTTTGTTTTATTTATTTATTCACTTTATGTGTTTTTTAATTTTGTATATTTATTTTAATTTAATTTTTAATTATTTGAGATGCATTTAAATGCCAAATTATAATAGTTAGGGGGTTCAAGACATATATTTAGATAGAATATGTAATAGTTAGGTAGTTATTTTATTATTTTATTCTTTCCCCCCGAATGTAATAGTTAGGTCTCTATTTGCTCTTATTTGTTTTGTGTGCTTGCATGCTTGTGTGTTTACGTGTTTACTCGCTTTTTTAGGGTCTTGCATTTAGATATCATGTTTATGTGCTATATTTTTTATGTGATTTATGTGCTTATTTGCTTTTATTATGTTTTATATGATTTGTTTAAGTTATAATAAATGTATGACGTCACCACCCTAGTCCAACGCTAGTTGTGGTCCTCTTTCCCGTTTTCTAGTTAGTCCAATGCTAGTGATAACTTATAGACATGGACTAGTCTAATGCTAGACTCTTAGGGACTATCTACGTGCTAAATCATATTTGTGTGACAATCACTACATTTCATGCATATTTTCTACTTTTTTAAGATCTTTACCATTTTTGCATGATATTTTCCCTATATATATATCCCTTATCCCTATGTGTGAAACATAACATTTAGACTTGCATTTCATTTAAGAAAAGTTAGAAATAGGTTAGATCATTTGCTTGACCAAAAATTAGGAGAATTAACCCTTTAAATATGGGATATGGATGAGTATGGTTTCTTAATCTTACCACGCACATATCTCCTCTATAAAAAGGAAAATTTAGTCACGTATCTTATTTCCCCGTACCCGTTATGATGCATTCTTTTAGATCATGTATATTTGTATATTATTATTTTCTTTTCTTTTCTTTTCCTTTCTTCGAGTCTCATTTTTGCATATTCATGACCTTTTCCAAGAATCATTTCTTGGCATCATAATTAATGTGACTTGCACCCATTAAACTTTGAACAGATATTTCGACCCTCCCGATATCCATTAGGTCTAGGTTTGCATTCATATGGTAACATCCAAATGTGATAAGTTTTATAGGTTAAATTAAGAAAATTTTTTACTAAATCATGCAACTAGTCTTGGCTAGGTTGAAAGGGTGCCTTGGATTTCATCCTTACCTTCCCTTTTTTCAACCGTGATTCCCGAGCCCATTTCTCTTGATTTTCGAAGATTTGGAATCGTTTAAAAAGGATTTTCTCTACTTTTTATTTGGAATATATTTTTGGATGATTTGGTACACCTTAATTTAATACCAAGTGGCGACTCCTATTTTTTCTTAAAAAACCCTTTTTAAACTTTTATTTTTGGGTCAAAATCGTCGCATTTTTTAAGTCCCATTTAGGCCTATTTTCTTTATTTTCTAAAAGTCAAAAACTCATTTTCACTAAAAATTAATCAAAATTCATTTTTTATAAACTCGTTATTTATTTATTTCAAAAATGGGGCGCGACAATACCTATGAAAACCCTTAGAACTCATTAAATTTTCAAAAACAACCCAAAACTCCTAAATACAACTGACCTTATTTCTATACATAAAATAAATAAATAAAAATTCTCAAATAAAACTCACCTTATTTCAATACACAAAATAAATTAATAAGAACTTCCAAATACAACTTACCTTGTTCGTATGAACAAATAAATAAATAAAAGCAACATGTAACTATATGGGGCTTTTTTGGAGTTTGGCTTAACTATAAGGGGTTTTTCTGTAAGTTTGATTAATAGGATAGTTGTTAGAAGGTCTTTTATTACTTATATATATATATATATATTAGGGTAATTATGTCGTTTCATTTGCCTCCATTAGTTTTGACGATTTTCGTTACTGTTTCAAATTAGTTCAAATCATGAGGAGTCGAAACGTATAATTTGAAATCATAAGGGGGTTTTCCATAGATTAGCTTACTCATAGGGGGTTTTTTTTATATTTTACGCAAAAATAAAAGGGACAAAGTTTGGGGAATACGTCAAGAAAACTTATAAACATTGTTACTGTGACGCCCCACTTCTTCTTAAGGCGAACCAGAGGGTATCCGCAGGACGCCTGCCCAACTCTCGCCAGGACTCAAGGCAATACGATTCAAGTTTAACTATAAATAACCAATAATACAAATCTAATAAAGAAAGTCGCTTCCATAACCAATATTCAATAGTACACCACGAATACAAAATGCATCAATCGTCCAAATCTTACATTAGATTCCCAAAGTTACATCAAATTCCAATTTGTACAATAATCCAGGGTCTAGCCATGTACATTGAAAACCCTAATAGAAAAGTACATCACAAGGGAGTTTTCTTTAAGTTCACTCCAATCCAATCCTGTTAAGGAAAACAAATCTACAGGGTGAGCAAAACGCTCGTGAGGTCAAAAAACACACATGCAAGCACATTGTCCAAATAACAATCCCATTTAACGGATAAAGCAGTAATATACAAGAAATTAGTAATTCGAGTAATAATATGTAAACAGAAACAATTCAAGGATATAGGAGTTCTCACGAGATATTTTCCACTTGCGCGATCCCGAACCTCCACGAATTGACACTCTATCAATCGGGTAGGTTTTGTCCGTAGAACTTCACTTATCATGTCCCCTTTCACCTTACATACCCCTGTGTCGGGCCCGCCTGTCATTTGTTTGAGGCGATACTGCTCGAGTATGCCAAGCAAGACCTCTTAATAGGTCAAGCTTTTGTTTTCTCATGGTTTGCCAAGGAGCCCGACCAAGCCCATGCCGACTCGAGTCCAAGGTTAGCCAGTGAGATTTGGCCGTCCCCCATGTAACATTTGTATGTCGAGGAGATTCACTCCAACGACGTATGCAGCCATAGCATACAAATTCATGTCATTCAAGCATTTGATATATTCAAACATTTCAAACATGAGTTATTTATTTCGAATGAGAACGAGTGCAATAAAGTACACACTCGACTCCATTTTCATAATCTCAAGTCATGGATAACAAGTAAGCATGTATCAAGTTCACAGGAATTCAAGTAAACATGCACTTGACACTCACCAAATAGTTCAAGTAGTAAAGCACACTTGGGGTTCAGGCGTCCACCGTGGGATCCTCTTGAAGGTCCTCGTGAGTGCCTGAGCAATTAATAATAATTTATCACTCATAAACCCTAATTATCAAAGAAGATTGTACACTTGTACAATCTAAGAGAATTCTCATGAAAATGAGCCATATTAATTCGTACATCAAGGCTCAAAGCCGGGGTTTCAAAGCACAAGAGAAATCGAGTTTTCACCTTTGAAATCAAGTGTAAACCGTCCAAGTAATATCGAGGGAAGAAGGAGAATTCGAGAAACTCCATTTCCTCAAATTTTGAAAATTTCAGATTTGATACGAAATTTTTGAAAAACCGTATCTCACTCATTTCAAGTCCAAAATTAAAAAAAACTTGGTACCATTGGAAACTTCTTCCAAAGTACTAAAAGTTCCTAGAAGACACTTTTTCATGATTGCAAATGGAAGATATTAAAAAATTAGTTCCAAGTTGCTGTTTTAAGCTTGCGAGACAGTTTTGAGGTTGGATTTTTGCCAACTTTGAAAATTCGGCAAAAATCACAGGATTCGATCTAGCCTCTGTAATTTGGTACTCAATTAGAGTTGCAAGTAAGGTTTAAAACATCACAAACGGAATAAGAATCAGAGTTTTGAGCACCAAGATATAGCAGCTCAAAGTTGGTACAAAAACGAAGCTCACTAGACAAATTTCCAGATTTAAAGCTGGAACTTTGTGACTCTAGTTGGGCATTAAAACGGACTCGTAATGGTACCAAATTTGGCAGTATTATACTACCATATGAGGGATATCCTTCTATCAAATTTCATGGAAAAATGCATTCGGAAAACTAGTTAACAAAGTCTCTAAACTTTCTAAAATTTCCAAGGCAATCTGCCTTGCCCTCTTGTTTTTCCCTTTTCCAAACATTTGGCCAATGAAATTCCTCAAACATCATTAATTTATGAAGACAAGGTCTAAGAGACATCCAAGATGCATTTGGTAGGTGGATAACACCAAAAATTTCGAAATATTAAGTCCCAAATCAAAGTGGTCACAAGTCAGTCCAAAATGAGGGTTTTCAAACTCTGAGTCAGTTTTGAATTTTGGCCACAACTCACTCAATTCAACTCGGAATTGAGCACGGTCAGTGGAGTTGAAAACTAGATTCATAAGGGTACAATTTGTTAGAAGAAATCGTTTTCAAAATAGGTCCACAACTAGCTCATATTTGAGCATCAACTCGCTGCTCAAAACAAGGCATTCAGTGCAGACGAGAAACAGAACAGTCAACCTTACAAGGTTGGTACGGATCACTCAGGTGGAATCAGAACATGCATTTTATACCGTTGGAAATCTGGGAATGTCTAGTTTCCATTTCCACAAACTGTACTCGATTTCGATATCGGAACAAAAAGATATAGCCGAAACAAAAATACTGCCAGGGCAGTGACGGGAAATTTTCCAGTTTTGCTGTCTTACGAAAATTCAACATTTGGCCAACCAAATCATGGAATTGTTTGATGAAACTTTATACACATCTCATACAACATATAAACATCATAACTAAGCCATTAGATCCACAAAAATTCTCCCTAAAGGCCACGGACAACACAAGGGCAGAATCGGAAAAATTCCATCTTCACTACCTTGAACTTTCCTTCAACAATACAACCTATTTCCACTAGTTTAACCTCTAATCCAACATTAACAACATTAAAACTCATCAAATCAGGTCAACAAGTCTTAGTGGGAATTCATAGAGCCCACACAACAATTTCCAACATAAATCAAGCTACCAACATGATCATATGAACTTATAAGTACAAGACTACTTCCATAAACCAAGATTTTCAAGGTTGATCGTTGCTTACCTAAGTTGATGATTCTAGCAGAAATTTTCGGCCTCCTTAAGCTCAGCAAAACCGTGGAAAGTGAGCTCTTGTCCTAGCTTAATGTGATCTCCAAGTGATTAGCTAAGTGTGGTTAAATTTTGAGGTGAAATGGTGAAGATTTGGTGAAGAAATGAAGAGAGAATTTGATGAACTTTGGGTGGTTTTCTTTCTTCCTTGGCCGGCTGTTCTTGAAGCTTAGAGAGAGAGAATTTGTGTTGTAATGAAGCTTCCTTAAGAAGCTAAAATGAGTGGCTAAGATTGCCTCAAAAGTCAACTCTCTCTCCGCGCACATACGCGCGCGTTTTGTGCTCGATTCCTCTCGAATTTGTTTCACTTGTGCATTATACCTCTAATGCACTTATATTCATAGTAATATGATTCACTCTTAATAGTCTAGAAATAATTTCTAAAATCCTCCAATTAGTCGCGCGCGCGAAAACGCGAACATCCACCTTGTGTGCGATAACGCGAAATCTCTAAGAAGTTCTTATAACGATAGTATAACTAACTATCACTTGAATATTTAAACTTAAAATAACCATTTTAGAACTATTGTACAAGTCTCCAATTTTCCAAGTTTATTGTATTCTCGAATCGATTATTATTTCCAAACGCGCATTCACTATTCACATTTAACGAGTTTCAAAAAATTAAATTTTGAAACAAGTCACTTTAAAAATATAACTAAGCTATAGATCCATGTAATTAGGTCTAAAAAGGTTAGAAAATAACATTCGGAGTAAACGGGCAATTGAATATTTAAATAAGCTAGTAATAAGAATTTAAAACAAGTAGATTTGCAGGTCCTCACATGAGTCTAGTATTACTTTCTCAAATCTCCAATAAATTTGCCTCAGCGCGTCTTTTGGAAAGCTATCGACGCGCGAGCGGTATGCACTTAATTAGAACTCATTCACCTTTAATTCCTCAATTAACATTTCTTAATCTACTATCGATCATTCTTAATTTTCCCCAAGATAATTACACTCTCGAATAGAATATCACCTCGAAACACATGTACTTATTATTTCTCATTTAAACAAATCTCCGAAAATTAAATTTGCTAACGGGACGTTTTAAAAACATAAGGAAGACATTGTTCCATATGAATGGATTTAAAATGGTTGAAATAAATTGTTTGCAGAAAATAGGTGAATAAACATTTAAATAAATCAATAATATTCGATAAAGATAAGAAATTTTTCGAGTCTTCACAGTTACAGTGTTTTTGTGCTCCTTCAATGTCGTATTGAGTCAACATGGATGAAGCATTACCCATCTTTTTCTCTCACTAAGACGTTAAAAGAAAAAAATAGCAAAAAACAAAAGAAACAAAGCCCATCAATCAAAATCAAATTTTCATTGATTACAGAGAATCTATCTTAATTTCAGTACTAACGAACAATAAAATGATCATAATCTCCACGCAGAAAGTCAATGAAGTTCACAAAAACAACATAACTCCACCAATCAAAATCATGTATTCTTAACTTGTTTCTGTTGACAGCATATGAAACAATGAACTTGAAATTAAAAATTCGAAAATAAAAGAAGAAACAAAGACCTGAAAATTCCGAGAATGAAGGGATAAGGACTGAGGAGTGTAAAAGAGTTGGAGATGGCTAAGGGGATAAATCTGGTGTCTAATGACAAATAAGATTATTGATGTTAGAAAAGTAATCAATAGGAGTATACATTTTGTATCAGACAAAGGGTTCAACTACGAAAACTTTGTCATCATTGGACTACAATAGGATGATCTTTATGTCTGGGCAAGGTGACGAGCAATCTAATGTTTACATCCCAAAAAAATAGCCAAAAGCAGGAAAATAAAGTGAGAAGTGTTATAAAGATAATATTAATCTAATGTAAGATTTGTGTTGTTCATATAGTGGATGGTATGCTAAAAATATAAAAAAACTGATGAATTTAGGAAAAGAGAAAAGTAAATAAGAAATAAGAACTATTCTTTCATTTTGCTCAAATGAATTTTTTTATATATCTCTATGATACAAGAGAGGGTGACTCCTAATTATAGGAGAGTACAGAATAGTTCAAAATACATCCACTAATTAAAATTCTTATTGAAATAGTGATAAAATCTTGGTAGTGACAAGTTTATCATCTTGAAAATAGTGATAGCTTATCATCTCGAAAATAGTGACAAGTTTATCATCTCAAAAATAGTGATAGGTTGTGATAGACATTCATTAATTATTGGATTATTTTATAACACTTCTCCTTGGATGTCTATTACACAAATAATATGTTTCATTAAAACCTTACTAGAAAAAAGATTCCAGTGAGGGGAAAAATCCTAGTGACAGGAAAAAACTGCACTATTCTTGTGTTTTAGTTTCTCTCCCTATTGCAAACACCAACTGAGATCTTTTAGCCAATGCATTCTAATATTCTTTACTATTTTCTTAAACATTGCAATCAGCAATGCTTTGCTATATAAATCTACCAGATTACTACTTGATTGGATTTTTTTCACATCGATTTCACCATTCTTTTGTAAATTATGAGTAAAAAAGAATTTTGGTGAAATATGTTTTGCTCTATTTCCTTTAGTATGTCCTCATTTCAATTGAGTTATGCACATAGGAGGATTTTCTTTTTCAGAAGATGGCCCTCTATTTTTCCAAATATTATGGGTTGTTGATATTAACCAAGTATATTCTCGACTGGTCTCATGCATTACTATTATTTTTGCATGATTTGAAGAGGTGGCAGCTATAGATGATTTCGTAAATTAACATGAAATGGTTGTACCACCACATGTAAAACCAATTTGAAATCTTGCTTTATGTGGATCAGATAAATGTCCAACATCAATATAACCAAACAATTCAGATCGAGAATTATATGGGTAATATAACCTAAGATCAATTGTTCCTTGGAGATAACAAAATATATGTTTTGTATCATTCCAATGTCGTCTAGTAGGAGAGGTACTAAATCTTGATAATAAATTTATGGAAAATGATATATCTAGTCTTGTGCAATTACAAAGATACATTAATGCACCAATCACACTAAGATATGGTATTTCAGGATTAAGAATCTTTTTATCTTCCTCTTTTGGTCTAAAGGGATTTTAACTGGATCAAGTGGCTAAACAACTATAGGGGTACTTCATAGATATATTTTATCCATATAACTAGGGGGGAGTGTTTGCGCATCACACGGGTATTTGGTACTTGTGGTTGAAGAGGATTTTTCATTGAACAAATAATAGTATATTTTGGAAAGAAATAGTCATCAAATATGACAAAACTAATAATTGTATATTCTAATTGCAGCACACACTTGTACACTTTACTTTACCAATTCTTTTACAATATTACCATTTCCAAAAGACCCCTATAGATGTCAGTTAAAAATCATCCAAGAGCAGACATAAGTTGTTTCATACAAAGAAATATCCTCCAACGACTAGTTATAGCAACGTGTTAATATGTCTTTGTGTTAATTGCACAACAAAAGTCACACTTCAATTAAATGTGTCTATAACATCATTTCAGTAATTACACCAACACATAAGCTTAACGGTTGCAAAGTAATTCTAAACTCCAAAAATACCCAGATGTCTCCATAAATCAAGGGATAATTTTAGAAACTTCCCTCAAGGTTTCTTATAATATCACTCAGTTCTCCTGAGATTTTTTAAAATCTCACTTATCTCCCTTGAATTGACATTTCTTATAACATTTTAACCCCTTTGGAGAAAATACAAGAAAGATAATTTTTTTTTCCAATACTACCCTTTTATTATCCTACTTATGAAATTTATAACAACAACAAAATAACAAAATAAGGTTAAATTTTTATAAGGTGTAAATTTCTTGACGTAAATTATTTATTTTAGTTGTATCGGAACAAAAGCAAAATTTACACCTTGAAAAATTCACACGTATGATGAGATTATTTTAGTTTTTAATATGGCTTAAACAATACCATGAATTCAAACAAATTTTCCCAAAAAAATTTTGACTTCCTCAATTGTAATTGTGCACAAAATTTTTTAAGGTGTTAATTACTCTCTAAAATCCTTTTAAGTAGTTGATCTTGATGAGATTTAATTTATTCATATCTTTTGCTATTCCACCATGACTCCAATGTAAAGAAATATGGACCATTACTAGCTAGCAATTTGTTTTTTAATTTACATTAATTGTTTTTAAAATTTTATTTTGTTTTGCTTTTTTGGTTAAATAGTTATTAAGAGCAAGGGCAATGTTGTTAATTTGTAACCTTTGATAGAAATATTTAGTCTTGTCAAGTTGATAAGGGAGGTAAGTGTGATTTTAAAAAATTGAGGGGTGTTGAGTGATATTATGACAAACCTCAGAGGAGGTTTCTGAATTTATTCCATAAATCAAAACTTTAAATGTACCAAAATGAGGGTATTTTGGTAAATATACCTAAATATATGCTGGCCCTCAGTTGTACCAAAAGTTTTAAAAAAACTACACAATATTCCACATCCCTAAAAAGCCCCTATCCATGCTGTTGAAATTCAAACCCCCTTTTGACCACAACTCATTCTTATATAGTATAAGGAAACTGCTTTAATATGTTTTGGGTATAATCAGTTTGGTGAAAAAAAATTTAATCTTTCAAATATTCAACTTGTAAACTAAGGCAAAATTTGATTTTTTTTTCCAAAATCTTTGATCTCAAATTATTTTTTCAAATATTTAACTACCTTTTGGAGCTCTTTAGGAGTTTCAATCAAATTAAGATCATCAACACATAAAATAATAATTACAGAATTTAACCCATCTCTCTTTATAAAAATACATAGACATATTAGGTCATTTGCATAACTTTCCTTAAGTAAACACATACTAATGCTATATACCACATACGTTCAGATTGTTTGAATGCATACAAAGATCTTTTTTTTTCAATATAGAACCTTTTATTTATAAAACTTGAAAAAGTACAGAACTCATGAGAAACGCAAATAAGGAAAGTGAACCCTATATCTAGACCAACTATTCCTTTGACAAGGCGTGGTAGGTTACGAGAGCAGTAGCACAAGGAAGTATGGGTGGTACTGGCAAGCCGAGCAAGCGCGTCCACCACTGCGTTGACTTGTCTAAAACCATGAAGAAAGTGGAATTGCCCAGTCCGAAAGGCTGACCAGATTTGGCAAACAATATTATCAATGAGCCATGGACATTTAGCTTTCCTTTGAATCACATCAATCAGCACCTTGGAATCCATTTCTACCAGAATCTGGGAGCATCCAAATGAATGGCAGGTTAGAAGTGGTTCTAACAGTGCCTGTGCCTCAGCTTCTAAACTTGTGTAGTGGCCATAGAACGTAGAAAAAGCTACGATCACTTGGCCTGAGTGGTCCCGGAGCATGACACCCCCACCTGAAATAATTTGATGAAATAAATTCTTTAGAATTTGATTTACATGCTTCAAGTATGCTAAATCATTCAAAAATTTTTGTGTAGATATCATTATCCAATATTCCATATAAATAAGCAGTGACTATGTGTATTAGGCACACATCAAGTTTTTTATGCACTATTAGATTTATAAGATATCTAAATATAATTTCATCCATTACCAGAGAATATGTCTTATCATAATTGATTTTAGCTCTTTGTGAAAATCCTTGTGACAGAAGTCTTGTTTTATATCTCACAATTTCATTTTCTCATTCCTTTTTCTTATAAATATCCATTCATATTCCATTGGCTCCATAGGTGTTTGGACTATATATCCAAAAGCTTTTCATTTAATCTGTGAATCTAATTCAGATTGGATCGCATCTTTTCATTTTGATCAATCATTTCTATGCCGACATTCATCAACTAGTATATTCTCATGATCCTCATTTTCTTTCATAATATCAAGTGCTATGCTATATGTAAACATATATATTTATATTCATTTAGGCTCCACCTTTAAATTTTTTATGATTTCACTCTCCTCAGGAGTAAGTTCTTCAGGTGCGACCTCTTCAAGAGGTTTAATTTTTTCATGATATTTATTTAATCTCTGAAGATATTTGAAATCAAGATGTCTATTTAGATAGGATGGTTTTAAATTCATTTGAGCACTTATATGTATCATTTAGGGATATCAATTTTAAATAGAGTATTTCCTATAGGAATATTTGAATTCATAACTCTTTTGGAGTCTGTAAATATATTTGACAATTGATTTCTAATTTTCTACAAATGAATAACTTTTTGAACTTCCAATTCACATTATTTTGTATAAGGATCAAAGAAATCCAACAACATTTTTCAAATGATTACTTTTCGGTTGATAATTTCCTCCCCATAATAGTGAAAATTGTATGATATCAATAAATCATCCATCAATATTTCATGATATTTTATTATAAATGATGATTTATATTTGACATAAATTTTTAATTTCTGTTGGAGATACATATAATATAAAGTGGTATGTATGAGTACTTATCGGCCCTTAAAATCATGGAAATTCTTACTTTGTGTCAAATCATAAATCCATTGGAATTAGTAAACTTTTGATTTACTGTGGATGATGATTTTAACCAATGAGAATAAAGAGACAATGATATCAATAGCCATTTCTTCCTCGAATGATTTTTGACATATAATCAATCGTTGTCTCCCTTGATTTCTAAACATTATATCTACTATTGTCTCATTTACTATCTCGATATGATATCCATGTTGAGATATTTTGAATAAATTTCTTCAAGACTAGGAGAGCAATGCATCATGTATAACAAACTTTGCTCCTTCAGCAAGAAATATAGTAGTGGTTCTTCGGGACCTTTCAAATTAATTTTTGCACTACCACTTATGGATCTCAATAAGAAAAATACTTTCTACTTTTCAGTATAGTATGTATAGTAACACTATCAGTGTGACAAATGTCATTATCACCATAATTTTTTGATTCCAAATATTTGTCATCCATTTCATCTTTAGGAAAAAAAGAAAATTACAAATAAAAGGAAAACATCAGTAAAGTTCATAAGTGATAAAGAAAATTATGTAAAAGATGTCAAAATACCAAAATAATAAAGTTCTAAACATTTATCAGACATTTGTCATATGATCATTTAGCCCCATCAAAATGCTCGAAGAAATCAGCTACGTTAAGTTGTGTTATATTAGCATTGGCATCATCATCATCATAAATATTCTCTTGATTAATAAAATTTATTTTGGCACTTTTGTCTTTCTATGTCGGTGATGCCTGATAAAATTCAACAAGACGTTCCACCCTATGATAAGTATGGAACCAGTGGCCTTTCATACCACATTAGTAGCATTTATTTTCATAAATTTTCTTCATTTTTTCTTGTCATTTGACTTCTGACAATTATTTTGTTTCTTTCCACAATTATGATCATTATGGTAAGGCATATCTCTGTCATGACTGCGCCCATGATCACGACCACATCTATGGCTTCTTCCATAACCATGACCACATCCAGAATTTGAAATTGAGTTACATTTACTTCAGGGAATGGACTAGCTCTAGTTGTCACTCATAATTTTTCAGTAATAATTCATTATTTTGTTCAACAAGTAGAACACAAGCAACGAGTTCAAAATATTATTTAAATACTTTCTCTTGATATTGCTATTGCAGGAACGCATTCGAGATATAAAAGGTAGAAAATGTTTTTTCCAACATATCATCATCAGTTATATTTTCACCACATAATTTTAGCCGAGATGCAATTTTGACTATGGCTGAATTTATTCACTAACGGTTTTTGAAATCTTGCAATCATAGGTAGAGCCAATTGTACCTGACTTTTGGAAAAATGATGAACTTTAGGTGGTCGAACATTTCTTTCAAATTATTCTAAAGATCAAGTGGATTCTTGATCATAAAATATTTTATTTTCAATATTTCATCAAAATGATGATAGAGGAATATCATGGCTTTGGCAAGGTCTTGGTTTGTTACATCATTGTCTTCAGTAATAGATTTTTCAAGACCCATGGATTCAAGATAGATTTTTCACATCCATTATCCATGATAAGCATTTCTTTCGAGAGGCATAAATTTCTGTTTTGTAAGGTTAGTCATAATGAATGTGAAATGAATTAAAAGTGAGAAATATTACGTTAACAATTCGCCAAAACTTGGCCAAGAAAGCATCCAATGATTTGATAGAGTCTTGGTAGAGTCTCGTGCTGATAATATGTTATTAAACTAGCACTAATATGGTGTAGGATTTGTGTTGTTTATATAGTGGGTGCTAAGCTGAGAAAATCAAGAAAACTGATGAACTTAGGAAAAGAGAAAAGTAAACAAGAAAGAAGAGTTTTTCCTCAAATGAACTTTTTTTCATTTTGTCTTCGATTTTACTCAAATGAACTTTTTTTCTATATCTTTATGATACAAGAGAGGGTGACCACTATTTATAGAGGAGTACAGAAGAGTTCAAAGTGTGAGGACCCGAATTTTGCTTACTTTTATCTTATTTTACTGGCTTATTTAATTATTTATTCAACCGTTTACTCCGAATAATTTATTTCAACCATTTTAAATCCATTTATATGGAACAATGCCTCATTTATATTTTCAAAACGTCTTGTTAGTAAATTTAATTTTTCTGCAGCTTGTTTAGTAAGGAATAGCGAATACAAGTTTTTCGAGGCAATGTTTAGTCCGAGAGTGCAATGATCTTGGAGAATTAATTTTAGACTAGTAAGTATGAGTAATTGTAGTGTTAGAGGAATTACCTTGGAGGATTAGTGTATAAGTGTACCAAACAAGAGAGAAAGGGGTAGTACAATACACTATTGAGCCACTATTGAAAGTTGACTTTTTGCACAAAAATTTTGGTCACTTTTCCTTCATTCTTCCTCCACAAGAATCACAACACAAACCCTCCCTTACTCTCTCTCATTTTCGGCCAGCCAAGGAAGCTCAAAGGGGGAAGAAAAACTTCATCTTTTAGCTCCAATCTTGCTTGTTCTTCATCATCCAACCACAAATCATTTGGATTCTTGCTCTAACTTGAAAGAAGGTGCAACCTTGTGGTGTTTCTTGGTGAAGTAGTGGTGGAAATTCTTGCCTACAACTAGGGTTAAGAGCTTGGAGAGGTAACCACTCCCTCCTCCTTTAACCTTTCAAAATTTACAAAGATTGATGGTTGGTTTACATGGGTTTGAAACCCTAATCAAGATTCTAGGCTAGTGGACTTGAGGATACTTTTATCTTGCTTTATATTCTAGGCTAGTGGTCTTGAGGTGGCCTATGAGGTAGCTGGCTTGAGGATATTGCTTGATTGTTGTTGTTTATGTGAATTATAGCTTGATATTGGCTTGGTAGTGGAGAGAGATTTGAAAGAAACTCTTGAGAGGTGCTGGCCGAAATTTCTGTCTTGTGGTTTCGCTTGGATTTCAAATTTTTGTTGTTTATATGAGTACTGCTAAACTGATTGATATATGTTGTATTATGTGTGTAGAAAGTGTCTTTCGAAAATCATTTCAATTGGTTACATAAAACTTGAGTTTTGGTGAAAGGAAGAAATCTGGAAAATGGTTACCAGGACATCGGACAGGGGTATTTTGTCTGAGTATAACATTTAGTACAAAAGTCAAAATTGAGTCCCATTTGTGGCATTCAAAACTAGACATTTAGAGCTTTCCAACGGTATAAAATGCCCCTGATAATTCGTTTTGAGTAAACCGTAGCAAATCTGTAAAAATGGACTGACCTGTTTTTGCCTGTCTGTCCGAGAGAAATTGAGAAGCTGCATCTTGTGGCTCCATTTCGTCTCACTTGTGAAACGATTTTGAAAATGATGTCTTCTGAGGAATTATAGAATTTTGAATCTAGTTTCTAATGCCATAAACTATTCTCAATTTGGACTTGTGTAGAGTAATATTTGCTCTGATTTCAAAACTGTGTTGAGGCTTGGTGACTGGAAATCTACTGAACAGGTTGCCAAAACCAGTCATCTTCAGACTATTGTATCTTGCTGCTCAAAACTCCAAATTTAGTTCTACTTGTTGTGTTTGAAACTTGATTTGGAAATCTTGCTATGTTATAAATTTCAGAGGTTGATTCACTTCCTGTGAATTTTGCGCTATTTCCAAACATTGCTGAAAAACCAAGACTGGTTCTGTCCTGTCTTCATGAAACTGTAACTTTGAGCTGAAATTCGAATGGTTTCTGGTTAGAATCTTGGAAAAGTGTCTTCAGAGAAGTTTTAGTATTTTGAATCTAGTTTCCAACAGTATAAATTTTTCCATTTTTGGACTTATCAAACTCAAGATCTGATTTTCCAAGTATGGTCGCGCAAAACTGAAAATTCCTGATTCCTTAAGAGATGAACTTGTAAAGAACTCCCAACTCCCTTTCGATATTGATAGACCGTTTTAAACTTGATTTCATGGATGATACGAGTTTCCCTTGTGACTTTAAATTCTCATTTTTGAATCTCGATTTTTGAGAGATTTAAAGCTGTTTTAAGCCATTGTCTTAAGTTTTAAGCGAGTGCACTTTCTTCCTTGGATGATAAGTGGTTGTAAGTATATGTGAGTGATGGTTGATCACTATTTCTTCAGGTGCTCAAGAGGATTTTGAAGGGAATCTTGGAGCGGACAACTAAAGACTTTATTTGCTCACTTACTTTTGACTTGGTGAGTGTCAAGTGCATGACTTGTTGCATTAATACTTGAAATACTTCTAGTTGAATATGTGAATTGGACTTGTCGAGACGAATGTGTATTTTATCGCACTCGTTCTCTTTTACTTGATTAGATAATTGACTTGGTCATACTTGAAAGTTTACTTTTGTTTGACTCGACGTCGATTGGAGAGCTATCACATCGACTTATACGTGTACTCGTGGGGGACGCCCAAACTCATTGGCTAACTTTGCCAATCGAGTCGGCATGGGCTTGGTCCGAGAAGCTTGGTGAATCATGAGAAATCATAAAGTTTGATCTTTTGAGATCTTGTTTGGCATATTCAAGTAGTATTGCCACGATATACTCGAGTAATATCAAAACTTTTGACGTGTGGGCCCGGTAAGGGGGTGTAACGGTGGACGGAAATTTGGTGGAAAAGTGGAGTCTACGGATTTGATACTTGCTCTGTTGACGGAGAGTCAACGTGGGATATTTGGATCAAGACCTTGAACAAGCTGCGTGGATTTTGCTCCTGAGAGCTCCAGTATCCTTAACTGTTTCTGTTTACTTTTCCTACTTGAAATGTTAATTACTTGAAACTTCCAATTTTATTATGGTCTCGATTTTCTTTCAGGCTCTCTTCTACTTGCTCTATTACGTGCTTGCATGCTTTTCTTGGAATCACTAAGCGTTAGCTCACCCCATTAGTTTGTTTTCCTTAACAGGAGCTCGGAGCGGAAAGAGTTTTTGGGGAAGCCGACTTGATTACCCTTTTGATTAGAGTTTTGGATGTAATTGATTAGTCGACTTATGGTGGTTGTATATTTTTTAGGATTTGATGTACTTTTAGAAACTTCATGATGTAAGATTTGAATATTTATTTAAGGAAGTGACTTTTCTTTACTTTGACTTTTATTATTGGTTGGATACTTTTAAATTTAAGATTGACTTGTATTGAGCCCTGACGAGAGCTAAGCAGGCGGCTCGCCGATACCTTAGGGTTCACTCTAAGAAGAAGTGGGGTCGTCACACAAAGTACATCTACTAACTATAATTTTTATCAAAATAATGATAAATTTTTCTCGAAAATAGTGATAAGTTTATCATATCGAAGATGGGGATGGATTTATCACCTTGAAAATAGTGATAAATTTATCACTTCAAAAATAGTGATAGGTTGTGATAGACATCTATTAATTATTTGATTGTTTCATAACAAAAGGGATTCTTTCTTTACTAATGATTTTGTGCAGCGTTGGGTCGGGATTAAACATCTAGTCTTTGAGGCACGTAACTCAGGTCCATTATGTTTTACTAGTACTAACATGCAAAAAAGAAGCAAAATTTTGTTGAGCAGCCTACAGTTGCTTTTTTTTTTGGGTGTTCAAATTTTGAGAAAAACTAAAAAACTGGATCCAACATAAATTAGATTATCGAATATTTTTAAAAAATGGAGTAAAATTGATTCATTTTTATTTTTTAGAGTTTTTCAAAAACAATTTTGAAATAAATATTGAAGCTCGATTCCCAAAACCCCAATTACTAGCTAAATTATCAAATTTTGCTACATGTGTACACATATATAAGGAAGAAAGTATAACCAATGATTGGTTTTATTACAAGCCAACTCAAGATGTTCATATCTGCTGCACCCAATTTTTAAATAAAAATAAGAATTTAAAAACTAAAAAATCTTCTAGCTAAAAATGATTTTTTTTTGGATTTTTGTAAAAATAAAAGTAAAAAGGGCCGAGACATGTCAAGGGCAACGAATTTGGACCTATTAGAGTCAAGAAGAAGGGTTTTTTGAAAAATTTGGAATCACCACTCATTATTGATTTAGGGGTTCTGAGTCACCTAAAAAGAATATTTTTTTTTATTTTTAAAACACAAATTAAAACCCTTTAAGGAAATCACTCTGGGTCTTTCACAATTAGAGAAATGAGTTTGGAAGTTACATTTGTGAAGGGAAAAGGCCAAGGTTTTATACCTTCCAACACCCCTTACACCTGGCATTATTGATTATGAGTTTAATTTTATTCTTTTCATTTTAAGGCTATAATAAGTTAATTTAAGCTAAACACATAACATGTAATTAAAATATCTAAACACATAAAAATGTGCACATCATCTAATAGTGAAATAAAACAAAATGATTAATTCCAAAGCTTCTGCAGCAAAAGTCAAAGAATAACACGCTCTTGGCCTACTTGATCACATGCCACAAAAAAAAGAAATAAAAGAACCATAAAAAGAAAGAAAGAAAGAAATAAATAAAGAAAGAGAAATATTATTACAAGTATTAAGTGCACCTATACACCATATGGGTTACATCACTTCTAAAAAGAAAAATAAAATTCATTACAACCTAATAGAATATGTGAAAGACTAATTAAACTAATAGTTAACTAAATAACGCCTAAGGACCTTACCGGAACTACATAAAATAAAGATAAGCGGGTAAATCTAAAAAATCCTAAAATATGGGGGTATATTTACAAAATAAGATAAAATGGGGAAACTCAAGTTGTAAAATGGGAAGCCTTGTTGGAAAACAAAAACCAATTCCTCTAGCCTTGTTGGGCTTCTCTCTTTCTCTCCCACCAAGTGAACTCAGACCAATAAGTGAATCGGTCAAGTGACGGGGTCACGATTCAGCCAGTCCAACCAATTCAACCCCGGGTCAATGACTTTTATTTAAAAAATAAAATGTAAAATACCTATTGATAGAATAAGACATCCCATAAATAAAAGAGTTCAAAATTTCCCCAACACATGGACTCTTTTTTTTTCATGCAATTGTAAACCAAACCACTCAAGCAAATAAATTCAACTTTATTTGTTACCAAAAAACATCATAGATTCTAAAATTAAAGGTTATATGTAAGGACCCGAAAAATTATTTTATATTTTCTTTTATTTTTGAAAAATTTAATTTATATTTTCTTTTATTTTATTTTGCTTGCCTTAATTTCATAGTGATTTTATTGGTTGAGTCAAGATTTATATCATTCCCCTTTTATATTTTAGTGCATGTTAAGTTCCGTAGTACATTAAGATAGTGTGGCCGACTAACGAGGTGAGTAATAAATTTGGTGAATTAGAAAGAGTTTTGTGCAAAAAAAATTATGTGCCATAAGGTGTTAAGAGTTACTTGGAGAAACCCTAGATATCTTGGAGATTAGAGACAAACAAGAGACAAAGAGATAAGTTTGAACCATAAGCTGCCACTTGTCAACCATCAAACAAATCTTTGACCAAGACTATTCTTAGTCTTTATCTTGCAAAATTGAACCAAAAACCCCTCATTTTTCCTCCTTGTTGGCCGAAATATTGGTAGAGAAAGGGAGAGAAAAGAAACCAACTTCTAGCCTTGATTTCTTGCTCAATTCATGAGAAATCTAAACACTAACCCTAATCCACACCGATTAATCTTGAGTTAAACTCGGAGGGAAGCTTTTGGTGGAGTTACTTGAGGAAGAAAGCTCTTGTCTTGCAACCTATCTTTAGATTTTGAGGTATTATACTAATAACCTCTCTTTTTCCTTCTTATTTTTCCATTTAAGCAACATATGACTTGATATGGAAGATTTCATGGCTTTACTTACTAAGTTGCAATTTTCAGTTTTGGAATGTGTTGGACAGCTTTGATATGAATGGGTTAACTTTGATATGAGGTTGGATGAGCTTTTTAGCTTCGAGATGAGGTTTTCTAGTTTCTATGTACGATTTTCCAGCTTTAGTGGTTAATTTCCAGTTTTGTTATGTTATTTTGAGCCCTTGGAATGCTATTTTCAGCCTTGCTTTGCCCTCATGGGAAATTCCAGCTTTAGTATGAACTTTTAGTTTCAATATAGGATTTTTCAGCTTTAGCTACAATTTTCAGCTTTGAGATGAAAATTTCAGCTTTGGTGTAAGTGACTTGGAGCTTGATATATATGTTCAAAGTTGATAGTTTTGTGGCTTAGTGTATGCACGATTTGTCCCCTACAATATGTAGCCTTGATTGAGATTCATTTACTATGAAACTAGGATTTGAATTGGAATGGTTAACTTGAAGAAATATGGGGACATATTGTTGGATTTTCTTCTTGTTGGTCAAGTGAGGGTTGAGGTGTGAATCTAGGACATTTTTGTTTTTCCCTTGCTTATGATTTTATTCAAAAAACTCATTACAATCTATTTCTTTGCATGTGTGTTAGTTTTGACCCAAGACAAGAGGTTTAAATGAAAGGAAATGAGTTTCTTATTCTAGTCGGACAATTTCCAATTTTACACTTTGAAAGTCTTATTCTAATTTCCTCAAACGTTTGATTATAATTGATGCTCTTGTGCTCCAAATGACTTTTGAAACATAGATTTAGTATGCACATGAAGGTTTTTCCCTTGATTTGAACAAGAAAATGTTATATTTTTGATAAGTATATGGGCATAAAACTTGTAAATTGATGCATTTTCTAAAAGAAGTTTTGAAACCTCAATTTCTTCATGTAATTTGGCTTTGTATTACTAGTCTTTTAATATAGTATATGACCACAGAACTCGAGAGAGTTCAAGAGGATGAACCAAGGTTGAAGTGAAAGATTGCGATTGATTGGTGAGTGTTCCTTGCATGTTCGTGTTTCCAATGACTATGTGGAATGTTGTGAATGTTTGCTTGAATGTTAAATGCTTTTCAATGATTGTGAAATGGATTTTCGATAGGCGAGTGTGTACTTTATCGCACTCAACCTAAGTGAATGTGAATTTTCAATAATCAAATGATTGAATGTTACTTGTGCATGAATGTAAGCCTTTGGCTGAACTAGGCCCTTGCCCTTCATTGTCAGTCGACTCAAGCCAGAAGTGGACTTGGTCGGGTGGCTGGTGATCCTGGACAGTGTTAGGTATACTCGAGCATGACCATGAAATCGGGTGGAGTACTAGCTAGTGAATGTAATGCAATGATTGAAATGAATGAATGAACACTGAAGGAGTTTTCACTTTTAAATACTTTCAAATGTCGGAGGTATAAGGAAAATGGACGGCGACTGAATGACTCAATGAATGGCTCCAAGTAAGCATGTATCCTTCCAAAGATTGAATGTTTGTTTCTTCAATGACTGCTTATTACTGTGCCAAGTGTGTGAAGTATTAAATGTAATATTTCCATGCTTTACCTACTTGACTGCTTGTTTGGGAACTTCACTGGACTTTTAACTCATTTCTTTAGTTTTGTTTTCCTTACAGGAGTGGAGGCCGGAGCAATTAAGCGTGAACTAGTGTGTATAATCTTCATGTACTTGTACTTTTGTAGATGGAATGTATTTGGGATCTTTGATAATGTACCCCTATGTTTCACTTTTGGATTCTAAATTAAGTTGAAATTTTTGGTTGAATTGGGAACTTTTATGTTAATCTAGAGGAGTGAAAGATTATTTCAAGAATGTTAGTGAGTGAGTCCCAGCGAGAGTTGGGCTGGCGGTTCGCCAAACCCTTGGATACGCCCTAAAGGGAGCTAGGGTCGTCACAAGTGGTATCAAAGTCTAGGTTTGAATTGGCCTGGGCGGATTAAGTGAGTGTAGTTGTGATGGTTCAAGTGTGAGTGTTTAAGTGTAAAACCCTAAAGTGTTAGGTAGTGAATCTAGCTTTATTTGCCTAAGTTCCGTATTGTCCTAATGCTTGGATGTAATGTAGGAATGGATGGAGACAGTGGAAATGAAAACCCCGAGCAGTCTCATCGAGTCCTTAGTTAACAAGAGCGGCGAGGAGGACCTATTCATCATTGTGGTTCGGGGCACAGGGTGAGGCACTGCGATTGTTGGCGGATTTACTCGTACCCTGATAGGGTGGTTTTAGCGATAGCTGACGAGAGGCGAAGGTTGGTTAATGCCAATAATAGGGTCAGCCTGAGATAGAGCACCTGAGGGCAATGCTAAGGATGCAAGGTGATAGAATTCAAGAACTTGAGGCCTCTATTCACGAAGAACAAGAATGGACGACTGTTTTACGAGAGCAAGTCCAAGAGGTTAACGAACGTCTAGTTCGGGTGGCAAGAGAAGTGAGAGATTGGACGGAGAATATTTTAACCAAGTGTGGAATGCTTGTGGCTGAGGTAGTACAAGTGAATGTAGTTGAGGAGGGTCAAGGGAATGCAGTTGAGCCTGAGGGAGAGCAACCTGCGCCTGAGGGAGATGTAGAATTAGCTGGTTTAGTGATGACCTAAACTAGAAACGTAAGACCTTGAGGTTGTGGGATTGTAGACACCAAAATTTCAATTTTATTTTCTTTAATTTTAGCTTTGTTTTTATTATTTATTCTTGCTTTTATTTTGTTTTATTTTATTTTAGTTAACTAAGTTTGCAAAATGATAGTTAGTGTTTATTTGTATTTATTTTAGTAAATTAGGTTCATCATTTTTCTTTTAAAACATTTTTTGCATTAAATTTCTGGAAAAAGAGAAAATTCTCAACAAAAATTTATTTTAAACTTTTCAAGCTCAATTTCTTCCAAATAAAATGAAATTTTTGCAAGACAATCTCAAGTAGGAATTTAACATTTTGGTTATCCTAAATTTGTTTTGAAAAATAAAAATAAAAAGAAAAGCAAAATAGGTGGAATACATGCAAGATAGATAGGTGGAAGGCATGCATGGAAGCTAAGTGGGATAGGTGAGTATTAGCCATGTGATTTTGGCATTTTGCACACCACAACATGCAAAGGCTAGGTAGCAAGACAAGTGTAGAGCTTACGAAAAATCTGGAAAAACAAAGAGGAAAATGGAAAAAGAAGGTGGCGGCTGAGTAGAGAAAAGGAAGGGAAAAAGAAAGAAGGGAAAGGGAAGAAAAAGGGTTTTTGGGCAAGAATAAAGAAAAGAACTGAGAGAAAGGAAGAAATGGAGGGAGACTGCGTGGAGAGCAAGAGAGGTAGGGAGAAACTACAGAGAGATAGAGAGAACGATAGGGAAACAAGGAAGAGAGGAGGAAAACAGAAAGAAAGGAAAAAGAGGGTTTCGGGGAAAGTAAAGGAGGAGAAGAAAACAGAAAGGAGAGAAAGAGAGAATCTGGGAGAGGAAGGAAGAAAGAGAAAAAGAAAGGAAAGGGGAGAATATGAGGATCAGAGGAAAAAACAGGAAGAAAAAATGAAAAGAAAGATAAAAAGAAAGAACAGAAATTTTTGCAGAAATTCGTTTGGATCAGGCTGATTTTCTGCCACATTGAGCTGCAAGTTTCTGAACTTAATCGACCTCTTCCTTGCTGTTTTAAGAGATCTGGGATATATACGAAGTGGGGGGAAGAATTTTTGTTCAGAAATATTTTCGAAATACCATTAGGAAGATATCCAAATCTGGGCTCAAAAATAGCAGCTCGTCACTTCTTATAATTTTCTGGAGTTGAGGGACAGAAAGATTTCTTACCATTTTCACGTTCTCTTGGGATTATTTCACATCTGAAAACACTTGCTAGGATAGAGGTAATCCAACTTGGTCCTTGGTTCCTGGAAAAACTTTCATTAATCTTTTTTTCTGCTTTTAGATTTGGTGAGTTTGTGTTGTGACTTACTGTTTTATGATTTGGGTATTCATGGTTGTGACTGATGTTGCTGATTTCTGATGAATATGACATTATGCCCCTGTTCTTGGATCCCTTATAATGGTCGAGTCTATCAGGACTCCTAGAAGGAGACCTGTGCATGAAAAATTTGCTGCAACAAGCTTGAAAGTCTTGGCCTGTTGCAGCAGTGTGGACAAATCTTTTTTTCCTTTTGGTTGCTGGAGTTTTGGCTTGCTTGAAGTTCTTGGTTTACTTGCTGTTTGACTGGGATACTATGTACACGTTTATCGTAAGTTTCATTCATTCTTTCTTTGCTGCGTTTTCATGTACAGATGCACTGTTAGATCTTCTTGAAATGGTCAATCGTGTTTGGATGTTGAAGTTCTATGTTTTGTTGCTTGGATTAAAATTTTGATGTTTGGTTGAGATTTTATGCGAAGGGAAGTTTGCAACATGAAACCCAGAAGAAGATTGCAAAAGCTTTCGGTTGCGGAACAATGAAAAAGAAAGCTTCTTCAAAACTTGCATAAAAACTTTTAACAAGTTACATTTTGACCCCTCAAGGTTCCATTTATTTCACTATGGCCCAAAAATAGGAAAAATCAATCAATTTTACCCTTTTTGAGATTCAATCATCTTCTCATGATTTAACCATGTTTTAAGTAAGTTTATTTTCGGGTTTTAGGAGATAAGCAATAGAATTTCATTAATTTTTAAAGCTTTATTTTTGATTTCTAATCTTAGCCATAATAATAATTTGACCCTCAAAACTTTTATAATTGTTTCAATTAGGTCCTTGCTTGTTCTTAAATTCTTGAATACAGGTTGTTTACTTTCATTTAAATGCTTTAATTGTTCAATTTCATGATTATTTCCATTTCTTTACATATTATTGCTTTTATTTATTAATTAAATTGGTACATTGACTACTTTGTTGATTTTTGGAGGTTTAAATAGGGTAAATCCAAATCCAATTAGCTACTACCTCATGGGAAGGTATTTTCTTTTTATTATTATTTAAAATCTCTTTATGTGCTCCTATGTGATTTTATGTGTATAATTGCATGCTTTTTGAATGTTTTTATTTTATTTTATTTTATTTATTTATTCACTTTATTTGTTTTAAATTTTGTATATTTATTTTAATTTAATTTGTGATTATTTGAGAGGCATTTAAATGTCAATTTGTAATAGTTAGAGGGTTCAAGACATATATTTAGATAGAATATGTAATAGTTAGGTAGTTATTGTGAGGACTCGTAAATTTTATTATTTTTAACTCTTAATTCTAGTTTATTTAATTATTTATTTGGCCAAATATTCCGAATATTATTTTCTAACCTTCTTAACCCTAATTGCATTGAATTATGATTTGCTCATATTTTTAAAGTGAGTCGTTTCAAAAATTAATTTTCGAAAGCTCGTTAAGTGTGAATAGTGAATGCACGTTTGGATAGAATAATTGATTCGAGGGCACAATGAGTTTGAAAAATTGGAGACTTGTACATTTGCCCTAAAGTGGTTAATTTTAAGTTTATATACTCAAGTGATAGTTAGTTGTACTATCGTTATAAGAATTTCTTGGAGATTTCGCCTTATCACGCGCAAATCGGAAGTTCGTGTTTTCACGCGCGCGACTAATTGGAGGACTTTAAAAATTATTTCTAGACTATTAAGAGTGAATAATATTAGTATGTATATAAGTGCATTAGAGGTTTAGTGCACAAGTGAAACGAACTCGAGAGGAATCGAGCACAAAACGCGCGCATGCGCGCGCGAGAGAGAGTTGACTTTTGCACACAAAAGCCACCAACCACCAAGCTTCTTCAAGAAGCCACACACTCTCTCTCTTGCTCACTAGAACAGCCAGCCAAGAAGAGGAGAAAAACTCTCCAAAGTTCCACAAATTTCTTCCTCATTTCTTCATCCAAATCTTCACCAAATCACTCCAAAATTTAACCGTACTTAGCTCATCACTTGGAGATCATATCAAGCTAAGAAAGGAGCTCATTTTCCATGGATTTTCTGAGCTTCAAGAGGGCCGAAATTCTGCTTGAACCATTAACTAAGGTAACCAACGATCAACCTTGAAAATCTTGACTTATGGAAGTAGTATTACACGTATATGCTCGTAGGATCATGTGGGTAGCTTGGATTATGGTGAAATTTGTTGTGTGGGCTCTATGAATTCCCACTTTGAATTTTTGGACTGATTTGATGAGTTTTAATGTTGTTAATGTTGGATTAGAGGTTAAACTAGTGGAAATAAGTAGCATTGTTGAAGGAAAGCTCAACGGTAGTGAAGGATGAAATTTTCCGATTCTGCCCTTATGTTGTCCGTGGCCTTTAAGGCGAAATTTTGTGGATCTAATGGCTCATTTATGATGCTTATATGTTGTATGAGATGTGTAGAAAGTTTCATCAAAAAATTCCATGAATTGGTTGGCCAAATGTTGAATTTTCGTATGACAGCAAACCTGGAAAATTTTCACGTCAATACCCTGGCAGTGTTCTTGTTTCGGCCATATCTTTTTACTCCGATGTCGAAATCACGTTCCGTTTGTGGAAATGTAAACTAAACATTCCCAGATTTCCAACGGTATAAAATTCATGTTCTGATTCAACCTGAGTGATCCGTACCAACCATTTGAACCTGAATATCCTGTTTCACGTTTTCACAGAGAGCCCTGTTCTGAGCAGCAACTTAATGCTCAAATGTGAGCTAGTTGTGGACTTATTTTGAGAACTATTTCTTCTAAGAAATTGTATCCTTATGAATCTATGTTTCAACGCCACTGACCACGTTCAATTCCGAGTTGAATTGAGTGATTTGTGGCCAAAGTTTGAAACTGACTCAGAGGTCGAAAACCCTCTTTTGGCTAGTTGATGCCTTAGCTTTGATTGGGACTTGTTATTTCGAATTTCTTGGTGTTAATCACCTACCAAATTGCACCTTGGATGTTTCCTAGACCTTTTCTTCATAAATGAATGATGTTTGAGAAATTTCATTGGCCAAATGTTTGGAAAAGAGAAAAACACAAATACAAGGCAGATTGCCTTTGGAATTTTGGAAACTTTAGTGGCTTCGTTCGCTAGCTTCCCGAATGTATTTTTCCATGAAATTTGATAGAGGGATATCCCTAATATGGTAGTATTATACTACCAAATTTGGTGCCAATCCGAGTTCAGTTCAATGCTCAAACAAAGACCCAAAGTTCGTGACTTCAACCTGGAAAATTGCCTATTTGCTTCAATTTTTCAGCAACTTTGAGCTACTATATCTTGGTGTTCAAAACTCTGATTCTTGTTCCGTTTATTGGATTTTTAAACCTTGTTTGCAACTCTAATTTAGTTCCGAATTTCAGAGGTTAGATCAAATTCTGTGATGTTTGCCGAATTTTCAAAGTTGGCGAAAAACCAACCTCAAAACTGTCTCGCGAATTAAAACAGCAACTTGGAGCCAATTTTTTAATATCTTCCGTTAGGAATCATAGAAAAGTGTCTTCTAGGGACTTTTATTACTTTATAAGAAGTTTTCAACGGTACCAAGTTTTCCAATTTTGGACTTACGGAGAGTGAGTTATGATTTTTCCAAACGTACACCTCAAACCTGAAAATTTCCCAACTTGAAGGGAAGTGAGTTTTCGAGACCCTTCCCTATCCTTCAACACTACTTGACCATTTTGGACTTGTTTTCAAGAAGGAAAACTAGTTTCTCCTTGTGTGACTAAACACCACTTTTGAACCTTGAAATTGAGCAAGTTAAGACTCATTTTCGTAAGATTTCTCTAGATTGCACAAGTGTGCAACCTTTTGTGATAATTGGAGTTTCTAAGTAGTGGTTCATTATTAATTGCTCAGGCACCCACGAGGATCTTCAAGAGGATCCCATGGTGAACGCTTGAACCTCTAGTGACGTTTCTTCTTGCATATTTGGTGAGTGTCAAGTGCATGAATAGTTGAAACTATATGCATTCGATACATACTTACTTGTTATCCACGAAATGAGATTTTGTAAATGGAGCCGGGTGTGTACTTTATCGCACTCGTTCTCATTTGAAATAAATGACTCATGCTTGAAATGCTTGAAATTTGCCAAATGCTTGAATGACATGAATTTGTATGCTATGGCTGCATACGTCGCTGGAGTGAATCTCCTCAACACCCAAATGAACATGGGGGACGCCCAACTCTCATTGGCTAACTTTGGACTCGAGCCGACATGGGCTTGGTCGGGCTCCTTGGCGAACCATGGGAGAAATAAAAGCTTGACCTAGTGAGAGGTCTTGCTTGGCATACTCGAAGCAGTATCGCCTCAAACAAATGACAGGCGGGCCCGATACAGGGGTATGTAAGGTGAAAGGGGACATGATAAGTGAAGTTCTACGGACAAAACCTACCCGATTGACGGAGTGTCAATTCGTGGAGGTTCCGGATCGCGCAAGTGGAAAATAGCTCCTGAGAGCTCCTATATCCTTGAATTGTTTCTGTTTACATATTATTGCTTGAATTGCTAATTTCTTGTATATTGTTGCTTGATTCGTTAAATGGGATTGTTATTTGGACAATGTGCTTGCATGTGTGTTTCTTGGCCTCACGAGCGTTTTGCTCACCCTTTAGATTTGTTTTCCTTAACAGGAATGGATCGGAGTGAACTTGAGGAAAATCCCTTTTGGATGTACTTTTGTATTGGGATTTATAATGTATTTGGCTGGACTCGGGATTGTTGTATAAATTGGGGATTGGATGTAACTTTTGGGGATCGAATGTAATATTTGGATGAATGATGCATTCTGTACTCATGGTGTACTATTGGATATTGGTTATGGAAGTGACTTTCTTTATTTGGTTTGTATTGTTGGCTATTTATAGTTAAATTTGAATGGATTGACTTGAGTCCTGGCGAGAGTTGGGCAGGCGTCCCGCGGATACCCTTTGGTTCGCCTTAGGGAAAAGTGGGGGCGTCACAGTTATTTTATTCTTTCTCCCCTTAGATTGTAGTTAGGGCCCCCAATGTAATAGTTAGGTCCCTATTTGCTCTTATTTGCTTTGTGTGTGCTTGCATGCTTGTGTGTTTACGTGTTTACTCGTTTTTTTAGGGTCTTTGCATTTAGCTATCATGCTTACGTGCTATGTGCTTTATGTGATCTATGTGTTTATTTGCTTTTATCATGTTTTATATGATTTATTAGTTATAATAAATCCACGATGTCACCACACTAGTCCAACGCTAGTTGTGGCCCGTTGTTCCGATTTCTCACTAGTCCAACGCTAGTGAGAACTTATAGACATGTGCTAGTCCAACGCTAGACCCTTAGGCCACGCGTTAGATCATGTTTGTGTGACAAAATCACTACATTTCATGCATATTTATACTTTTTAGGATCCTTACCATTTTGCATGATAATTTTTCTATATGTATTTCCCTTATCCATATGTGCGAAACATGACATCTAGACTTGCATTTCATTTAAGAAAATTAGAACTAGATTAGATCATTTGTTTGATTAGATAGGAAAGTACCCTTTAAATATGGGATATGGACGAGTATGGCTTCTTAGCCTTAGCACGCTTGTATTCCCTCTATAAAAGGGAAAATTAAGTCACGAATCTTAGCCCCCGTACTCGTTATGTTGCATCCCTCTCTTTTAAGCCACGTATATTTGTATTTTTCCAAGTCTCATTATTACATATTCGTGACCTCTTCAAAGAATACCTTTGGGCATCGCAATTAATGCAATTTGCACCAACTAAAATTCGAAGAGACATATTAACCCTTCCAATTAGTCATTAGGTCTAGGTTTGCATTCATATAGTAACATCCAAATGTGATAAGTTTTTATGTTAAATTAAGAAAATTTTTGACTAAATCACGCAACTAACTTTGGTTAGGTTGAAAGGGTGTTTTGGATTTTATCCTTGCCTTCCCTTTCTTCAAATGTGACTCCCGAACACTTTTTCTCTAATTTTCGAAGATTCGGAATCGTTTAAAAAGGGTTTTCTCTACTTTTTTATTTAAAATTCATTTTAGATGATTTGGTACACCTTAACTCAATACCAAGTGGCGACTCCTATTTTTTATTAAAACCCCTTTTTAAACTATTATTTTGAGCCAAAATTGTCACACCTTAAGTCCCATTTTTAGCCATTTTTGCTTTATTTATTCTCGACGAATCAAAAACTCACTTTCACTCAAAAATAAATCAAAATTCATTTTTATAAACTCGCATTTGTCATAAAAAATGGGGTGCGATAGCTTGGCGATTCCACTGGGGATTTTAGAGAGTCTGAGCATTTGATTTAGTCAATCCTTTTCTTTTGTTAACCTTCTTGTATATAACATTTGGAGGTTTTTAGGTTGCATTTTTTCCTTTTTAGGATTTCTTGCATTTCACGCGTGATCGTCTCGATATCCGTGTATATGATGAATAAATGTGTTTATTTTCTTTCATTCACTTATGTTTATATATCGCGCTTGCATCTTGGGGGGGGGAGAGCCACCCTAGAGCCTTCACCCGCATTTGATGGTATATAATTCCTCCCCTCAAAAGGAAGCACCTCATACGTGCATGCATTACTTTTACCCTATTTTTATTCTTTCTTGTGGGCGCCATCCCACATTTCCTTGTAGGATTAGGATCGATTTTCTTAGGTAGGCAGATGGTGTGCTCTGCGCCCATAGTGATGTCTAAGGGATCACTCAAACCACCGACCAAAGGCCTTGGGATTGATGACCCTTCCTCTCTTGGTCTGAAGGTTTGGGAGCCTTACCGAATTTAGATGGATTAGTGAGACCAACCTCATGCATCCACATTAAAAATTACTTAGGATAGAGTCAACTTTACCCGAATAGGAACACTAGACACGAGGGGAGGGATTTCACCCCTCTTTCTTTACTTTTTATTCTTGTATCACTTATTGTCCAAATGTGCTATGTGTTATTTGTTGAACTAACCTCTCCTTGTTTTCTTTTTTCTTGTATACACAAACTTTAGAAATAAGAGTCCTGACATGATACTCATTTAGGACAAGACTACCTTTTATAACAAGCACGTTTAAATTTTAGTTAATTATATTACTGATACGCATATTGTGACGCCTCCACTTCTTCCAAGGGCGAACCCAAGGGTATCGGCGGGATGCCTGCCCAACTCTCGTCGGGACTCACTACAATCCATAATTCAAAAATGCGAAATACTTCAAATAACTTCAATATATAATTAAAGTACTCCAAAATACTTCATACTTACAATTAGTTAGCTTTCAAGTTTAATACAATCCAAAAGAGTATGTATTACAATTATCCACTATAATACAACTTAAGATCTTCAAAAGAAAACAATCTAGTACTATTCACGAGCACCCTTGGTCTCGAACCCTATTAAGGAAAACAAAAACGTGGAATGAGCTAAACAGCCCAGTGAGGTTCCAAGACACTTTAACAGTTCTAATAAATCAAATAAGTTAAGCATAACACATGTATGGTTCAAGGTTGCACATTGGCACATTGACATGAGACAGTTATCATTGTACAGAAATAAACACACATTAAAGGATACGGTGTTCATTTGGAACAATTTCGGTCCACTTCACCTTATAACTCCAGTGATCCCCTCGGTTTGTCTGGCAATCACCTTATCCCTTCAGTGGTAATACTCGAGTATACCGAAATGGTGGCCCAGAGTTCCAACCTACCCGATCAAGTCCAATCCTGACTCGAGCAGGTGAGTAACCAAGGGCAGGGTCCAGTTCAGTTTAGAGCTTACAACATGCACAAATAATCAAGCAAATTGGTAAACGGTAGTAATTTGTCATTTTAGTAGGACGAGTGAGATAAAGTACACACTTGCCTTAAAATGGAGGCAATTTCATAAGAGCAACTATAGGCAACATTTAACATTTAAACACATAAGCAATATGCGGTAATTTCATATGAACACGTAATTTACGGTAATCAGGTAATCAAGTAGTCAAGTAAATCGGTAAAAGGTAAGTAATTACGGTTAATGGTAAACGGTAACCAATTACGGTTAGTCGGTAAATATGTAGCAATACTATTCAAGTCACCTACGGTAGCAAAGTTCATAGGAGCAATTATCGGTAGTACGTAACAGTTAACATATAATGACCATGGAGTAAACATGTCGTAAAACTATTCAATTTACGTACTCCTATGTGGAACACTCATCAATTCAAAATAGAAAATAAGTGCTCAAACATTATTTAGGCGTCCGCTTCGAGTTCCTCTTGAGGTCCCCTTGAGCGCCTAAGCAAATAATAATGAACTACCACTTAGAAACCCCAATTATCACGAAAGATTGCACACTTGTACAATCTAGAAAATATCATGAAAATGAGTCTTAATTACTCGTAAATCGAGACTCAAAAGCGGGGTTTTAATAATACACAGAAAAAATCTGATTTTCATCTTGAAATCAAGTGTAAAACGGTCAAGTGGTATTGAAGGAAAATGATGAGTTCTAAAAACTCAATTTCCTTTAAGTTTTGGAAATTTCCGATTTGTCAAGCAATCTTGGAAAAAATCGTATCTCACACTCTACAAGTCCAAAATTGGAAACTTGATACCGATGGAAACTTCTTCCAAAGTACTAAAAGTTCCTAGAAGGTACTTTTCCATGATTCAAAACAGAAGTCACTCAAATTTAGGCTTCAAGTGGCTGTTTGGACTCCTAAGACAGTTTCAAGGTTGGTTTTTGGCGAACTTTGGAAATTCGGCAAAATTCACTGAATATGAAACTAACCTCTAAAATTTGGAACTCAATTAGTGTTACAAATAAGGTTTAAAACATAACAAATGGAACAAGAATCGGAGTTTTGACCGCCAAGATATAGCAGCTCAAAATTGCTGAAATTTAAGGACTAACTGAACATTTTCCAGATTTGAAAGGCTATATTTCAAGTATTATTTGACCATCAAAATGGCATTGAAAATACACCAAATTTGATACTCTAAATCTTCCATGTGTGAACTATATCTATACCAAAATTTAGGCAAAAACTCATACGGGAAGGGGGTTAACGAAATAACCAAAGTTCGTGAAACTTTCAACGCTAATCTGCCCTATTTGAGTTTATCTTTCCTTTTAAAAGTTTTGTCCCACACAATCAACCTCAATTCACTCAAATGTTGAAACCAATGTTCCATAAACATCCAACGAGTAATTTAGTGGTAATTGACATCAAAGTTTTCGAAACAAAACATTCCAAAACAAGTTTGACCATTCGGCCAAGAAGAGAAAAGTTTTCCAGATTTGAAAAGCAAGATTTGGGACATCATTTGGGTATCGACATGGTTTTAGAATAACACCGAATTTGGTACACGTAAACTTCCATATGAGTACTATTCTCCTATCAAATTTCACGCAAAAACTAGTATGGAAAGACAGTTAACAACACCACCAAAGTTTGGAAAATATTTCCTACTAAATCTGTCTTCTTGCTTTTAGTTCGTTTCCTAACATTTTTGCACAATGAAATCAGTCCCATTTCAGTTTATTTATGAAGCAAAGGTCCAAGAAACATTCAAGATACATTTGGTAGGTGATTAACACCAAAATTTTCGAAATAACAAGTCCCAAATCAAGATTAGCCATAAATCAGCCCAGAATTAGGGTTTTCAAGCAATGATGCAGGTCTGTAATTTGGCCATAATTCACTCAATTCAACTTGGAATTGATCGTGGTTGGTAGTGTTGGAAACTACACTCATAAGGCTACATTTGCTCAGAAGAAATCGTTTTAAAATTCTGTCCATACCTAGCTCAAATTTAAGCCACAAGTTCTAGCATCTCATTGGCTCTCTAGCAGAGTAATGAAACAGAACAGGAAACTTTGAACAATTGGTACGGTTCACTCAGGTCGAATCAGGGGGTTCATTTTTATACCGTTGGAAAACTGAAAGTGTCTAGTTTCTAATTCCGCAAACAGCACTCGATTTCGACATCGGAGAAAAGATTTATGGTGATTTAAAATTTGCTGCCAGAGCACCTCTGGACACGTTTTCCAGATTTGTACTTATTTCTAAAATACAACCTTTACCCATCTAAATCAAATGATTTTTGGTAGAACCTTTCTGCACAACCTATACAACATATCTACATCAAAATCAAGTCAATTGGACCACAAACAATTGCACCAAGAGGCACGGAAACACAGGGACAGGGACACAGGGACAGAACCGTCCCTTTTTCTCATTTCACCTTGTTTGAGTTTTCTTCCACAATACAACTTATAATCACTAGATTAAGCACTAATCCAACACAAATACACCCAATATCATCAAATCAACTCATCAAATCCATTGTGACATTTCATGGAGCCCACTCACATGATTTATAACCAAACAAAGCTACCCACAAGAAGCTACAAGCTTCTAGGCTCAATTTAACTCTTAAATAACAAGTTTCAAGGGTTGGATCGTTTGATACCTTCTTAGATGCTAAAGGTCAGATTTTTGGCCACAAGTAAGCTCCAAGAAACCGTAGAAATGAAGCTCTTCTCCTTGCCTAGGTGAATCTCTAAGTAGTCTTGAGTTTATGCTGCAAATTTGGAGTGAAATGGATGGTTGATTTGAGTGAAATGAAGAAGAAAGTTTCTTGCTCCTTCTTGCTTGAGAGAGTTGGCTGTCTTGAGGGTGAAAGGAGAGAGAAATGGCTGGTGGAAAGGCTTCTTGAAGAAGCTTGGTAGGTAGAGGCTCCAGGGTGCAAAAGTCAACTCTCCAATAGTGCGCGTACGCGCTTGTTTCGTGTTCGTTTTCTCTCGGGTTTGTTTCACTTGTGGACTATATCTCTAATGCACTTATTTTAACACTATTATTATTCACTCTTAATTAGTCTATCAATAACTTCTAGAATCCTCCAATTAGTTGCGCGCGCGAAAACGCGAACTTCCCACTTGTGCGCGATAAAGCAAAATTTCTAAGAAATTCTTGTAACGATAGTATAACTAACTAACACTTGGGTAATTAATCATAAAATACTTATTTTAAGACTAACACATGAGTCCTCACATGAGTCTACCATTAATTCCTCAAATCTCTAATTAAATTGTACCAGTGTGTCTTTCGGAAAACTTTCGACGCGCGCACGGTATAGACTTAATTTTAACTTATTCACATATAATCTTTCAATTAACTTTTTTTAATCTACTATTGATCATTCCTAATTCTCCAAGACTAATGTACTTTCGGATCGAACATAGTCTTGAAAAATGTGTACTCCTTATTTCTCGCTAAACGAGCCCTAGAAAAATCAATTTTACTAATGAGACGTATTAAAAACATAATTGAGACATTATTCCATGTAAATAAGTTTTAAATGATTGAAATAAATTATTCAGAAAAAACAGGTGAGTAAATAATTAATTAAGCCAGAAAATAAAATAAAAATAAGAAAAATTGGGAGTCCTCACACATATGTATTGCACATCATTTTAGACTCACCCCGGCATTTAATGGGGCACTTCTAGGTCATATTTCAATTATCGCATTGTATATATACGCTTTAATAAATTGTCATCATGCATCAACCATAGAGGGAATGCCGCGCAGGGGATCCCATCATAGGAATTAACCACCTTGTGTCTCGAATACGTAATCCAATGAGACTTGCACGTTTATAACTTTTTACTATCCTGAGGGGTAAAAATCTCGAGATAAGGTACTAAAAGTGAATTTCTGCTCAGATGGCTCCTTACAGAGTTTTGAATCAGATACCTCGAGAACTAATTGATTGGAAGAATAAAATGTCACATGAGGTAAAAAGATTAGTCAAATATGTGAGGCATTTGCCAAGTCTCCTGAACGTGACGCCCAATGTTGCGATTATCCAAACTCTACTTGAATTATTGGGATCCGGAGGGTTCGATTTTTCGGTTTAATGAATGTGAGTTGACGCTGACTTTGGAAGAAATAGAAGGACTTTTTGCAAGTACCAGGGAAAGGTCGTCCCATGGTATATCCAACTAGTGGAACAAGGGAACAGTTTTGTAGATTTTTGGGACTGAGGCAAAATAGTATGGTTGTGACAGCCCCACCTTACCCTAAGGCGAACCAAAGGGTTCGGTGGACCGCCTGCCCAGCTCTCGCAGGACTCGTTCACTCTCTCCGAGCAAAATAAGATAAACCCTCGAGGAAACGAAGACAAATCCCAAATTGGAAATACAAATTTACATTCATTCCAATCGTAATCAAATATACAGTCCCAACTATAACCAAAGCTTTAAATTCTTAGTACATTCCAACCCTAATCAAGCACTAGAACGAGATCAAAAGCCAAAACAATACAAAAGGCTAAACTATACTATACAGGTCTCTCGCCCTTGCTTGCAACCCCTGTTAAGGAAAACAAACGGCGTGGAATGAGCTAAAAGCCCAGCGAGGTTCTATATACATAACAAAACAATTAAACAAGGCATTTAACACGTAATAGCATGAAATCCTGAAATCATTTATAATATAAAGCAATTGTAACACATTCATTAAAAGGATACGGGCTCACGAGGAGCCATTCGTTCATTCATTCGCCTAACATTGTCCTTATTTCTCCGATCATTAAAACATTGTTTGTAAGTGAAAACTCCTTCATTTTCTTGTCGTTCGTTCATTCATTTCATTCCCCAATCTCCGCCAACTTCGTGGTCATACTCGAGTATACCAAACATTCACCCAGGGTCACTAATCGCCCGACCGAGTCCGCTTCTGGCTCGAGTCGACCAGTAACAAAGGGCAAGGGCCCAGTTCAGCCAGAAGGCTTACATTCATGCACAAGTAACATTTAATCATTCAATCATTGAAAGTTCACGTTCATTTAGGTCGAGTGCGATAAAGTACACACTCGCCTAGCAAAAATCATTTTTGGAAACATAACATACCTCAATCACGTATTAAAGCAACAATCCAAATAGTCACCATAGTTCACATAGTCATTAGAAACAAAGCGTATATAGAACACTCACCTAATTAAGCAAAATTACATCCAAAGTATCCCTCCAGATATCAACTTTGGTCACCAAGAAACCCTAATAACAATCATGAGAAAATATTATAGCTCAACCATCAAAATGTCCAGTGAATCAAAGAAAATTCGAATAAAACAAGTACAAGGGGGAAGTATGATTTTTTTGAAAGTGAAAAGGGTACATTTTGATCAAAGGAAATGAGTAACTAAAGGTTTTCCAAATCAAACATAAAACTAAGCTCAAAAGGTTTTAGAAAATTAAATCGGAAAAATTTGAAACAGTTGCCACGTCAGAATCCGGCCAGAACTTGGCCGGATTCAAGGCAGTGAGCAACTTAATTTTTTTTTCTTCTTCCCCTGCCAATCCGGCCAGCAATCCGGCCAAGACTTGGCCGGATACACGGCCGGATAGTGAACAGTAGCTTCTCCTCATTTTTCGTAAAACGTGTTTTTGGCTCAAAACTAACACATTTGCAAAGAATTAATGTATAACAAGTATCTTGGTTAAAAATCATATGAAAAAGGTAGTCAAATACCTTGAATTCACACTTAAAACCTTGCGCGTTAAAATTAGGTTTTGTGGCCGAGAAACCCTAGGCCACTCCTTTTGTTTCGGGACGAAAATGAACACGTATTTGAAGTTCAAAACTCGACAATTGGAACCAAACATTATGGTAAAAATGGAAACGTACAAATGCAAGTAAAATAGCTCACATAACACTACTCAAGTGGAACTAAGAATGTCCAAACAAAGTACATCCAATGCATCATAAAACTCGCATTTCAAACTCATTCATTCACTTAAACTTCAAGGCAATAAACGGGCAGCATTTCCCCTAAATTCCTTCACTTTTCCAAGCTACAACCCAACCACCAAATCATACCATTCAATCACAATTTCATATACAAATCATGAGCTATCAAACACCCTTAAAATACACCCAATTGGAAGCTTTACCACCAACCACAAAAAGGCCCTAATATTCCATCATAACTCGGCACACACAACTCCGATTCAGTTGATTCCAAAGCCATTTGAAAGCTACGATACAAGGCTACAATTCTTAAGAAGGCATCAAAAGCTAATTCATTAATCTTCCCAGCCAAACGAGCCAAATACAGAGGCTGAGTATCATTTCCGGACAGAAACAGGGAAGCAGGGGTAAATTCGTCATTGCACAGGCTACAGTGCTCCGATTGAGCTGAAAATTTACAGGCATAATCTACACTCAATTCTCTACAACTTTCATGTTTTGAGCTAAGTCCAATTCGGCCTCCATCATGGCCGAATAACACTGGGAAGAACAGGCAGAAATATTCACTATAACTGAAAATCAACATATCACTACTCATAGCTAAGAAATAATGCACAAAACCACCCAAGTAGCAACCACAAGCCACTAATTAGCATCTATTGGAACCAAAGAAGGATGTTCTTAGAAATTTTACCTTAGAACCTCAAAGAAAGGGGTGGCTTAGTCTTTCTTCCTCCAAATCAACTCCACCAAAGCCCTTAGTTCCCTTAGCTAGCACTTGTATGGAATAGATTTCAATTTGGTCGGTTAAAACTCAAGATTTGGGCAAGGATTGAAGCTAGAAATTGAAGAGCTCTCTCTTGTTTTCTCCTCCAAATGGTTCGGCCAAGACAAGAAAAAATGGAAGGAAAATTGGTCAAATTTTGGTTTTGGTAAAGGTGAGAAAGTTAGGCAAGTTTCCTCCAATCGGTTGGCGACACTTGTCACTTTGAATGGTTCCAAGCTTATCTTCTTACTTCCAATAATTCATCCATCTAACCAACCTCTAATCATCTCCTAGTACCATGGAAAATAATATCACTTAGTATTTCATCACCTAATCGGAAAAATTATAACGCACTAGCGGGCCCCACGTCCGAAAAATGCTCTTCAAATTAACGTACTCTAGCTTATACTAGGAAAATGATTTAAAAATTGTAATTACTTGTAAAATGTATAAAACATTTAATATTTTCAAGGACAGTATAAAATATGGCCAAGGAAATAAAATAATACTTGGAAAATGTGAAAATTTTCGGGTTCTCACAATGGTTCAACATCCCAGTGCAAAATCGTGCCCGTTGGAGTTCCTGTACAAGCGATTTGGGGAAAGAGAATCTTTTGACCAATGCCGCGACGACTTCTTCATCGGCAGAGAACAATGGGAGGAGAAGCGAGTGCAAGATTTGGA
This sequence comes from Coffea humblotiana, assembly GCA_023065735.1. Classification (NCBI taxonomy): domain Eukaryota; kingdom Viridiplantae; phylum Streptophyta; class Magnoliopsida; order Gentianales; family Rubiaceae; genus Coffea; species Coffea humblotiana. The sequence continues at coordinate 8,156,353 of CM041215.1, forward strand.
CTAACTTTGATCAATCTATTATTGTTCCCGCAAAAACATGGAAAAGTCACGTTCTCAACCATTAATATGATTCAGAGTCTGTTTCTAGGATTGAATGGGAAGACCCCCCTTGGTACCTGTTATCATTATCAATATCTTCACAGCTGTTACTGAGTGTCAAAAGGAAAGAGGGTTCTTCTATGCATCAAATGTGGTACTTCAAATGTGGGCGATGGAGCACCTATCAAAAAGAACGCTCAATCCCTTAGGATCATGTCTTCCAACAGAGAATTGGATCGAATTACATCAAGAAAGGTTCAAAAGATACTACCGAATAGTATCTCCGAGCCAGTTTGTTCATGAGTTCGATAATTTGACTCCGGATAAAATACAATGGGTTCTTGATTGGACAAAAGTTAGAGATCCGATTTTCGTGACCACATAACATAGTTTTATCCCTCTAGCAAGCTCCAATGGGTTGGTCGCGTATGTTCCGCAACGAGTCATGAGGCAATTTGGGTATCCACAGAGAGTTCCGATTATACAAGGAATTGGAAATATCAGACTCAACACAGTTGCTGAGTGCCGAAACATGGTACTGGAAGCTTGGTGGAATCTTCGTAACCTGGGCAACCTGCACCTAGATCAAGTGAATAAATTAGAACCTAAGGTCATTTTGGGATATGATGAATGGATCAAACTGATAATAGAACAAGGAAAAGAAATGTCATCGTCTGTCTCCACCAGTCCTGAAGAGCAGATAAAGAAACTAAAGAAAGAATTGGAGGATTACCAATTGCAGATTATAGTGGCCGATCATGCCTTGGAAGATACCCGATTGTAATTAAAGAGTGAGACAAGAAAAACTGAAAAGTTGGAGAAAACATTGGATGCGTTTGACAAAATTCAAGAAGAAATTCAGAAGCTTAGCATAGGGAGTTCTAGGAAATCTCGACATACTAAATTAGCAATGCATGAAGATTTTGTAAAAATGGTCAGTCGAGCCATCAATGAGATTGTAAAGAAGGATTAAACTTATCAGTGTTTAATGAGAATTTCTGCTTTGGTTTCTACATTTACTTACAGGTTTGAAATTGAGACTTTATCCCGAAAGAGTTGCATCATTTTAGGCCTACCCTTGGCATAAACCCCAATAGGACATGCATCCGAATTACTTTAATTTTTAATAACTCGTGTCTTTTTCTTTTTCTTTCTTTTTGATAGCAGCTAATCAAGAAGGGAATCTAAATAAGGTTTTTCTTAAATTTTTAGGTAATTGCAAACATGGCTACACGAAGAAGCCCAATCATTACACAATCACGTAGCCGAGTTTTAAGAAATAGTGTAAACATGAGTATACATCTTGAATTATCCGATAGGTCTGCAACAACGCCAACAACCAACCTTGCAAATCTGGGAGTTCAACTGAACGAAGTATTAAACAAATTGAATGAGTTAAGCATGGAGATGACCGCACAACGGCGCGTGATTAATCAGTTAGTTGCTGGTAGCAGCAGCGATGTCCAACATGAACCCTTACCTGCTAGTCAACCTGAATCTCAACCACTATCCATATCCCATACTCAAACCCTTTTTGCTCCACATCCACCTGAGGAAGTTTTCACCTATCCTACTCATGGCTTACTACCTACCTATTCACCCAATATCCAAATCAATCCTTCTCGTATGCAAGCTCCTCAAAATTATCCACCTGTTAGTCTGAACATGCCACTTGAATCTCAAGAACCCTATTATTATTCCACGGTAGAGCCCTTCACACTAGACACCACTACCTAAGAAAAAGTTGAAGTAGGGGAATCCTCCGCGCCAATTGACAAGAATCTATTAAAGAGGTTGGAGCGGTTTGACGAATTTATGAGGAAGAGTCAAGGTTTGAGCAAACAAGGAGGTTTGGACTATAACGAATTGTGCTTGTTTCCTGATATGCAACTGCCTGTGGGTTTTGAAACACCCAAATTTAGCAAGTATGACAGAACGGGCAATCCTAAGACACATCTTCGAATGTTTGTAAACAAATTAGGAAGGCCAATAGATGACAAGAATTTGCCCGTTCGATTATTTCCTGAAAGTTTAGAAGGCGATGCACTGGATTGGTAATCAAGTAAATTGGCAAACAATAAATAATCACGGTTAACGGTTAACGGTTAGTAGTCACGGTTAATTGATAGACATTATTCATCTTAGTAGGCCGTCTATTGACCATCTATTTTTTTTTACCACTTAAGAGTCGAGGAGATTCACTCCAATCGACTTATGCAGCCATAACATAGTTAATCATTGAAACACTTCATGTAAATATGCATTTCAAGTATTTCATATCGAGTAATTCAAGTACATTTTACTTAAATGAGAATGAGTGCGGTAACACTTAACACATAATGACCATGGGGTAAATATATCATAGACTATTCAAATCACGTACTCCTACATGAAATACTCACCTAATCAATACAAGAGAATAAGTGCTCAAACAAGTGTTTAGACGTCCACTTCGAGTTCCTCTTGAAGGTCCTCTTGAGCGCTTGAGCAAATAACCATCAACTATTACACAATATCACTTAGAACCCCTACTTATCGAAGAAGGTTGTACTAGTATACAATCTAAGGAGAATTCATGAATTGAACCTTAATTACTCATAAATCGAGACTCAAAAGCGGGGTTTTAAAAGTATAAGAGAAATCTGATTTGCATCTTTAAAGTCAAGTGCGAAACGGTCGAGTGATATGGAAGGAAAATGGAGAGTTCGAAACCTTCAATTTCCTTTAAGTTCGAAATTTCAGATTTGTCGAGCGATCTTTGGAAAATCGTATCTCACTATCTATAAGTTCAAAATTGGAAAACTTGGTACCGTTGGAAACTTCTTCCAAAGTACTAAAAGTTCCTAGAAGACACTTTTCCATGATTCGAAATGGAAGATATCCAAAACTCAGCTCAAAGTTTCTGCCTTAAGCTTACTAAGACAGTTTTGGGTTGGTTTTCGGCTAACTTTGAAAATTCGGCAAAAATCACAGAATTCGACCTAGCCTCTAAAATTTGGAACTCAATTAGAGTTTCAACAAGGTTTAAAACACCACAAACGGAATAAGAATCGGAGTTTTGAGCGCCAAGATATAGCAGCTCAAAGTTGGTGCAAAAACGAAGTTCACTGGACAAATTCCAGATTTGAAACTTAAATTTTGGCACTTTAGTTGGGCATCGAAACGGACTCAGAATGACACCAAATTTGGCAGTATTATCCTACCATATAAGGGCTATTCCTCTGTCAAATTGTGTATAAAAATTCATTCGGGAAACTAGTTAACAAAGCCACTAAAGTTTCCAAAATTTCCAAGGCAATCTGCCTTGCACTTTGTTTTTCCCTTTTCCAAACATTTGGCCAATGAAATTTTCTCAAACATAGTTCATTTTTGAAGAAAAAGTCTAATAAATATCCAAGATGCATTTGGTAGGTGATTAACACCAAGAATTTCGAAACAACAAGTCCCAATAAAGATTAAGGCATCAACTAGCCCAAAAAGAGGGTTTTCAATCCCTGAGTCAGTTTCAAACTTCGGCCACAACTCACTCAATTCAACTTGGAATTGAGCGTGGTTGTTGGCGTTGAAAACTAGATTCATAAAGCTACAATTTCTTAGAAGAAATCATTTTCAAAATCTGTCCACAGCTAGCTCATATTTGAGCATCAATGTGCTGCTCAAAATAGAGCTCCTAGTGCAGACGAGAAACAGGACAGTCAAATTTACAAGGTTGGTACGGATCTTTCAGGTGGAAAAAGAACATGAATTTTATACCGTTGGAAAGTTGGGAATTTCTAGTTTCCAGTGCCACAAACGGCACTCGATTTCGACATTAGAGCAAAATGTTATAGCGAAAACAAAAATATTGCCAGAGCAGTTACGGGAAAAATTTCCAGTTTTGCTGTCTTCCGAAAACTCAACATTTGGCCAACCAAATCATGGAATTTTTTTGATGAAACTTTCTACACATCTCACACAACACATATTCATCATAACCAAGTCATTAGAACCACAAAAATTTGCCCAAGGGCCACGGACATCACAGGGGCAGAAACGGAAAAATTCTCCCCTTCACCTCCTTTGAGCTATCATCCATAATATCACTTATTTCTACTAATTTAAGCACCAATCCAACATTATTAACATCAAAACTCACAAAGTCAGTCCATCAAGCCATAGTGGGAGTTCATAGAGCCCACACACCAAATTTCCACATAAATAAAGCTACCCATAAGAAATTATGAACTCATTAGTGCTAAACAACTTCCATAAGTCAAGATTTGCAAGGTTGATCGTCACTTACTTTCCTAGATGTTCAAGGCAGAAATTCCGGTCCTCCTTAACTCAAGAAAAACCGTGGATTTGAAGCTCTTTTGTAGCTTGAGTTGCTCTCCAAGTAGATTGCAAAGTGTGGTTAAAGTTTGAAGTGATTTGGTGAAGATTTGATGAAGGAAAAATGAAGAACTTTGGTCTCTTTTTCTTCTTCTTGGTTTCGGCTGTCTTGGAGCAAAAGAGAAAGAAATGGCTGATGGTAAGGCTTGTTGAGGAAGCTTGGTGGTTGGTAGCCTTTTGTGGTACAAAAGTCAACACCCATTAGTGCGCGTACGCGCGCGTTTCGTGCCCGATTCCTCTCGGGTTTGTTTCACTTGTGCACTAAACCTCTAATGCACTTCCTTTAACACTAATATTATTCACTCTTAATAGTCTAGAAATAATTTCTAAAATCCTCCAATTAGTCGCGCACGCGAAAACGCGAACTTCCAACTTGTGCGCGATAAAGAGAAATCTCTAAAAAATTCTTATAACGATAGTATAACTAACTATCACTTGAGTATTTAATCATAAAAATACTTATTTTAAGACTAATGTACAAGTCTCCAATTTTCCAAACTTATTGCATCATCGATTCGATTATTGACTCCAATCACGTATTCAGTATTCTCATTTATCTAGCCTTCCAAAATTAATTTTCGTAACAGGTCATTTTAAAAATACATGTAAGCCATAGTTCCATGTAATTGGGTCTAAAAGGTTGGAATAAAATATTTAGAGAAAACAGGTGAGTAAATAATTAATTAAGCCAGTAAAATAAAATAAAATAGGAAAAATTGCGGGTCCTCACACCCACTTCTCCCTAAGGCGAACCAAAGGGTATCCGCAGGACGCCTGCCCAACTCTCGCCAGGACTCAAGACAATTCGATTCAAACTTAATGATAAAAACTGTTAATACAAGTCTAATAAAGAAAAGTCGCTTCCATAACCAATTATCCAGTCTTCACCACGAGTACAAAATACATCGATTTTTCAAAAGACATATAACTGCCCAAAAGCTGTCCATTCAATACAATCGAATCCCTATTACAAAAGTTCATCCCAAAGATTCCTCCGAGTTTCACCTCAATTCCATCCCTGTTAAGGAAAACAAATCTACGGGGTGAGCAATCGCTCGTGAGGCCAAGAAACACATATGCAAGCACATTGTTCAAATAACAATCCCAATTAATGAGTAAAACAATAATATTCAAGTAAGAAAATAAACAGAAACAATTCAAGGATATAGGAGCTCTCAGGATCTATTTTCCACTTGCACGATCCAGAACCTCCACGAATTGACACTCCGTCAATCGGGTAGGTTTAGTCCGTAGAACTTCACTTATCATGTCCCCGATCACTGTTACATACCCCTGTACCGGACCCGCCAGTCGTTTGTTTTGGGCGATACTGTTTCGAGTATGCCAAACAAGACCTCTCACTAGGTCGAGCTTACGTTTTCTCATGGTTCACCAAGGAACCTGACCAAGGCAACGCCCGCTCAAGTCCAAGGTCGGCCAGTGAGAGTTGGGCATCCCCATGTTCACTTGTGAGTCGAGGAGATTCACTCCAGCGACGTATACAGCCATAGCATACCATTTTTATTCCATAAATCATTCAATACATTTCAATCATTCATTTGCATTTAAATCAATTCAATCATTTTCAAACAATTCAATTAGGATTCATTTAAATGAGAACGAGTGCGATAAAGTACACACTTGACTCAATAGTTATAGTCATGCTATACATAACTTGCAAATTCACATAATTTCAATTAGTCATGCACTTGACACTCACCAAGTAATTCAAGTAGTAAAGCACACTTGAGGGTTCAGGCGCTCCACCGTGGAATCCTCTTGAAAGTCCTCTTGAATGCCTGAACAATTAATAATGAACTACCACTTAGAAACCCCAATTATCGAAGAAGATTGTACTAGAGTACGATCTAAGAAAATCTCATAAAGATGAGCCTTAATTACTCGTAAATCGACACTCAAAGGTGGGGTTCTAAAACACAAGCAAATCTGATTTTCATCTTTGAAATCAAGTGTAAAACGGTCAAACAATCTCGAAGGAAAATGGAGAGTGCAAAGGACTCGATTTCCTTTAAGTTCGGAAATTTCAGTTTTGACAAGCAATATTTGGAAAATCGTATCTCACTCTCTACAAGTCCAAAATTGGAAAACTTGGTGCCGTTGGAAACTTCTTCCAAAGTAATAAAAGTTCCTAGAAGACACTTTTCCATGATTCCAAATGGAAGGTATTCAAAATTTGGCTCAAAGTTACTGTTTTAGGCTTATCAAGACAGTTTCGGGGTTGGTTTTTGGCCAACTTTGGAAATTCGGCAAAATTCACAGAATGTAAAATAGCAATTAAAATTTGGAACTATATTAGAGTTACAATCAAAGTTTAAAATACAACAAACAGAACAAGAATCAGAGTTTTGGGTGCCAAGATATAGCAGCTCAAAGTTGGCACAAAAATGAAGTCCGCTGGGCAAAAATCTAGATTTAAAGCTTGAACTTTGGGACTTTAGGCATCGAAACGGACTCAGAATGACACCACATTTGGTAGTATTATCCTACCATATGAAGGCTATTCTTCTACCAAATCTCATACAAAATTTCGTTCGGGAAGTTAGTTAACAAAGTCACTAAAGTTTCCAAATTCCAAGGCAAAGCTGCCTTGCATTTCCATTCTCCTTTTCTCAAACATTGGCCCATGAAATTTTCTCAAACACGGTTCATTTATGAAGAAAAGGTCTAAGAAAACTCCAAGATATATTTGGTAGGTGTTTAACACCAAGAAATTCAAAATAACAAGTCCCAAATCAAGATTAGTCATAAATCAGTCCAGAATTAGGTTTCCTTCACTAAGACAGTTTCGTAATTTGGCCATAAATCACTCAATTCAATTTGGAATTGAGCGTGGTTGGTGGTGTTGGAAACTACATTCATAAGGCTACAATTTCACATATGGATTCATGTTAAAAGTCTGCTCACAACTAGCTCATATTCGAGCATCAGGCTGTAGCTCATAACAGGTTTTCCAGTAAGTCCGTGAAACAGGGTAGGCATCTTTAAACGATTTGTATAGTTCACTCAGGTGGAATCATGGGATGCATTTTATACCGTTAGAAAACTATAAGTGTCTAGTTTCCAATTCCACAAACGGCACTCAATTTTGACGTCGGAGCAAAGAGTTATGGTAAAAACAAAATCACTGCCAGAGAGACTCTGGTCACGTTTTCCAGTTTTGGTGAAATTTCGAAATCTCAACTTTTACCCAACCAAATCAAGTAATTGTTTGAGGAAACTTCCTACATAACCCATAAAACATATTTACATCAAAATAAAGTCAATTGGACCACAAAAATTGCACCAAAGAGGCTCGGAAAACACAGGGGCAGAACTGTCCCTTTACTCATTTCACCTCCTTTGAGTCTTCTTTCACAATACAACTTATATCCACTAGATGAAGAACTAATCCAACACAAATAACACCCAATATCATCAAATCAACTCACCAAGTCCATTGTGGGATTTCATAGAGCCCACTCACAAGATTCCAACAATATAGAGCTACCCACATGCATCTACAAGCTTAGAAGTGCAATATAACGTATATAAACCAAGATTCAAGAGGTTGATCGTCCATTACCTCCTTAGATGACTAAAACAGAAATTTTTGGCCCTTGAAGCTCAAGAAAACCGTGAGAATGGAGCCTCCCTTCTAGCTTAAGTTGATCTCCTAGTAGTTTGCAAGTTGTAGTGAAAGTTTGAGATGATTTGGTGAAGAAATGGAGCAAGAAAGTGAAGAGCTTTTTGGTCTTCTTCCTCCTATGTGATGGCCGGCCAGCTTGAGTGAAGAGAGAGGGAGTGTTTGCGGAAAATAAAGCTTCCTTGTGGCCAAAAAGGTGTCCCAAAGTCAACTCTCGCTAGTGCGCGCACGCGCGCGTTTCGTGCTCATTTCCTCGCGAATTTGTTTCACTTGTGCATTATACCTCTAATGCACTTCCATTCATATTATTATTATTCACTCTTAATAGTCTAGAATAATTTCTAAAATCATCCAATTAGTCGCGCGCCCGAAAACGCGAACTTCCAACTTGTGCGCGATAAAGCGAAATTTCTAAGAAATTCTTATAATGATAGTATAACTAGCCATTAGTTGAGTAATTAAACATAAATACCTATTTTAATACTAATGTATAAGTCTTCAATTTCCAATCTCATTGTACCCTCAAATCGATTATTGCCCTCAAACGCGAATTCACTATTCTCGCTAAACGAGTTTCCCAAAATTTAATTTTTGTAAACAAGTCATTTTAAAATACATGTAAAGCCATAGCTTCATGTAATTGGGTCTAAAAAGGTTGGAATAAAATATTCAGAGCAAACGGCCAATTAAATATTTAAATAAGCCAATAATAAGAGTTTTAAAATAAATAAATTTGCGAGTCCTTACATAAATTGTGTCTTAACTCTGGTCAAACTAGCATCAAATCTCTTTGGGTTTCACCAAATTTTGTTAGGGTTTTTAAGTTCCATTCTCCATGAACCAAATCTGTAAATTTCTAGCATATTTTCAGCACTTTCGAGTCATCCAGATCTGCTCTTTTGTATTCAAATCTCAACTCAAGGTGCCCAATTTTCACCTATGTCACTTTCTTGTGCCTTGTTGGATAAGTCATTGAATTACTTTAGAAATTTCTGATTTCTTCAAGTGAGGAGATCAACGACCAAGAGAATTACTTGTGAGCTTATTAGAGTGTTTTAAATACTTGAGTGATACATGAGTGCCGAGTGCATACACGTGAGGGTGTGGTGAGGAAACTTTTCTTTGTTTTTACTAACCATTTTGGCAGGTCAAAGATGAATACCAAAGGTAGTTCACACCACTTTGATCCTACCCTTATGTTGGAATCCATATTGGGGGACCTTGGATAGAGGATTAGACAAATCAGTCCAACTCCATGCATAAAAGGCTTGATAGAATCAAGAACGAATCTCGCAAGAGGAGGGGTTCCATTAAATCTATCCATGCTAAAACTGTCAAACCATGAGTTTCGGACACTCAAGGAGGAGATGGATCATGATCTGCCATAAGTTCTTATGCGAAATACAAAAGCACTTGTGATGGCTACATTGGAGAACCAAAAGAGGACGTGCTAAGCATCTAAAAGGAGTTCATCGTCCACCAAATCAGCTTGTTCATTTGAGAGGTCTCATGACCATAAATGAGCTGTGAAGCCTAAAAGTTCTCGCAATTGGTCAACATATGGTGAACCAAAAGAGGGAAAGACCACTCAAAAGGGATAAGGAGTCTATTACATCAATTTCCTCGAAGTCTAAGGCTGCATTTGAGTCATCTAAGGAGGAGTCATGGTGGGATATCTACCAATGTCTTCTTCAAGGAAAACAAAAGAAAAAACCAGTTGAAAGGGCCGAGATTGAGGAAGTTGTCATTGAAGCTGAAAAGTGGAAAGGTGAAGTTGTTAGTGAGAAGTGTGAGGTTAACACTTGAGAGTGCATATGAGGTAAAAGTTGAGAAAAGTGAGCTAGAAAAAGAGGTGGAAAATCTGATAAGATGAGTGCAAAATCAAGTGAGCTAATTTAAACTGAGAATGTGAGAGCTTATTGTTTCCTAACACATTTACCTTTGCTTTGTTTAGTGTTTCTTCTTTTGCACAGATTAAGCGAAGTCAAGTGGAAGTCACTTGTACAACTCACTGGTTTCCATGGAATTTATCTTCTAGGAGTTAAGTCAATTTGGTGTCAAATTATGGAATAGGATAAGGTCAAATCTGTCCGCACCTTTGGAAAGTCAACTCGAGTTCATCTTTAAAGGGGAATTCCAGATTTTACTTCTCATTCTATACCTATGATTCATTCATCATCTTTTGCCTTATTTTGAGCATGTTACTAGTTCCTAAATCTTGTTCGTTCTTATGTAGATTTTCATGGAAAGTGTAAAGAGCCAGTAATGACTCATCTAGTTGAATTGGTTGATGGAAGGAATAATGAAGTGTCAAAGGGAGTTTTCACATTTAACTCTTATTCTACACCTTCTAACCACTTAATTTAATGATGTTCCATTGCTTATATATCCAATTTCTGGTTCAAATCAAGTTGAGATTTATTTTGTTTTTGTAGGTTGTAAGGCTGTCCGAAATTTTGCAACTTTGATTAAAGAGTTGCAACCTAATTTCATGCTTGTTCCAGCTGCCTATTGTGATCTTTCATTCATATTCACACATCCAAAAGCTGCGTCACCACAAGTTCATTTTATCAGCTTCAACTTGTGCAAGTTCATGTGATTCGTATGGAGTGGAATTCAATCGATTGTTTCCTCGTATATTGGAAGATGTGAACTTGTGTGTCAAGCAAGATCCAAAAGCTGTTCTGAACTTGTTGTTTAATGCTTCATCCATGCAACAAGTTGCCCCAGTTTTGTCCATGCGGGTGACCCAAGTCAATGCCAACTAGTGATAGATTCTACACCTTTGCACAATCGAAGTTCGGACTTCACTAGTATACTTGAGCATTACTATGAAGATCACTGCCTAGTAGATGCAATTGAGCTTGTTCATGATGATCTAAGAGCAAAGCGGCGCTACAATCAGCTTTGTGTCCATTGGTACATACCATGGTTTAAAACCTTTGCTCGTTAGTTTCTTACAATTGCATAAGTGCCATGCAACATGGTATGCTCGCATGAAGGTGTTGTCCGAATTGCTATATTTTCTTCAATCCATCAATTTGTGGGCAAATCGCTTTCAAGAGGAGGGGAATGATGTGAACATGGGATCAATGGTGTCAAATTCGAATGATGGTTCAAAACATATGAGTGGCTGATCTATTGGGGCTCTACAAATCCATTCTTTCCTTGGTTTTAAAGTATTTATTTAAGTTGCAATTGTTATTTCGTTGTTGGTGTTGTTGTGTCATTCATTTCCAGCAATGGTTGGCTAAGTTAAGGTCATGTTGAGTCGTTACTTTAATGATAAATGGCTAGGTCATGTGGACCAATAGCTGAGCCTTAAGTCAAGTTAGTTTCCTAGTTAGGGTTTAGTTAGGTTTAGTTAAGATTTCCTAATTTAGTTAGATTTCCTAGTTTCCTAATTTAGTTAGATGTCTTTTGAGTCATTGTAAAGGCTATAAAAGAGCCTTAAAGTCCAACGTTTTGGGAGGTGAATTATGAAAGAAAAATTTCCAGCATACACTTTGTGTTAGCAACATCTCTTGTCCAAGAGATCCAACTTGAATACTTGAGAGGATTCTTGTGTTTTTCAATGACTTATCAATTCAAGATCACGTTGAATTGTGATGTCATTCTATCCTTCTATTCAATCTTGAGCGGTCCTTGATTGTCTAGAATCAGTCCAATTTATCCATAACCTGATCAAGATAGATCCTTCTACTGCCTGATCTTTTTGGTTCTTCAAGACAGGTCCTTGCTGGGTCGAGATCATATCATTAGTGACTTGGTGGAGAAAACCATCAAGATTGAGAGGAGACTCAAGAGGAGGGGTCAGCCAAGGAACTACACCAACTTTTCACCTTCTTATACACGAAATTCACTACCAAAGAAGGAGGAAAAGGGGGCGTCCAATTTTACACCCTCAAGACCAAAGCAAGATTTGACCAAATGGGAGTCTAAACCAGCCCCTAAAGACTACCATTAAGTTGAGCAAGGGTAGGAACCGAAATACCAAGTCGTGAGGACCCGAAAAAAAAATTTCCTTATTTTATATTATTTTATTCTATTTCTTTTCATGCATTTTCTCTATTTTACTTTATTACCTTAAGTTCCTAGATATTTTTATAAGTGAGTATAGTTTTTAAATCATTTTTCTAGTATAAGTTAGTTCATGTTACGTTAGTAGCGTATTATGGACGTAGGGACCCGCTAGTGCGGTAAGTGCAATAAAATTTGCGACTAGGTGAATTTTGCATAAAGGGATATTAGTTTATAAGGTGTTGAGGGATAATTAGAAATTAGCTAGATAGATTAACCATTGGAAAACAAAAAGATGAGCATAAACCTTAGGAAGGCCAAGTGTTGCGACACTATTAGAAGTTGGACTTTGACCAAGGTTCTTAACTTTCCTAAAATCAAATTTGACCAATATTTCTTCATTTTCTTCTCTTGCTTGGCCGAACCATTGAGGGAGAGAAAGGGAGAGAAACTTCATCTTGCACTTCAATTTCAAGCTTCAATCTTGAGTTTTCAACCAAACCAATTTGCAAACTACTCCATAAAAGTTGCTTACTAAGGAGGATTAGAGGTGTTGGTGGAGTGATTTTGGAGGGAAAAGTGTGACGACCCCACTTCTTCTTAGGGTGAACCCTAGGGTTTCGGCAGGCCTCCTACCTAACTCTCGTCAGGACTATATACAAGTCAAGATTATAAACTTAGAACTAAACAACCAATAAGAAAACTAATATAAAAGAAAAGTCACTTCCTTCGATAGTCATCCAATTCTACCCCTTAATATTTCCAAAAGTTACATCAAATTTTCCCAAAAATATAACCACCAAAAGTTGACTAGATCTTTACATTCCACAATTGGACAAAAAAAAACAATCAAAGCCAGCTTCTCAAAAAATCTTTCCACTTCAAGTTCCTGCTAAGGAAAACAAACTTAAGAGGATGATCTAACGCTCAGTAAGGCCAAGAAAAGTAGGCAGCAAGTAGGTACATCTAGCAATAATGACATATTAATAAAAGGCAGCCATCATATTCATGTAAAATCACAAAAGGAATTAAAAACACAACCAATGATGGATACGGGAGCTCTCAGGAGCTAAATCCACACTGCTTCACTGATAATCTTGATCCATAATTTCCAACTGTTGACACTCCGTCAACCGAGCAAGTAACAAGTTCGTTAGAATCCCACTTTTCACCATTTTTCGTCCACCGTTACACCTTTTAACCAGGCCCAAACGTCAAAAGTTTTGATATTACTCCAATATATCGAGACAAGTAGTGTATGAGCCCAAGATTCACCAAACTCCTCAACTAATCCCTTGCTGGCTTGAGTTTGAATGGCTAGCCATTGGGTTTGAGCGTCCCCACGAGTATGAGTTGGTCGATGAGATTGCTCTCAAATCGATGCCAAATCAAACACAGGTATAATTGTCAAGTACGAGCAGATCATTTATCAAGTCAAGTAAAAGAGAACGAGTACGATAAGTGCACACTCGTCTCGACAAGTCCAATTCACATATTCAACAAAAGTAGTTCAAGTATTATGCAACAAGTCATCCACTTGGCACTCACCAATTTTCAAAAGCAAGTGAGCAAGAAATTCCTTTAAAGTTCCTCGCTAGAATTCCTTTCGAATCCCTCTTGAGCACCTGAAGAAATATTAACCAACCATCACTCACGGATACCCTAGGTCATTGAGCATACAAAGAAGAAAGTTCGTTTGCCTAGAACTAGGACAATGCATCAAAAGGGTTTAATCCATCGAAAACCGAGATTCAAAATGAAGGTTTAAAGTCACAAGTTTCGAGTCAAGTTAAAGGAGCTTTTCTCGCAAAATCATTGAAATTAATGCTCAAAGAGAACTCAAAAGTCGTTTTTTATTCATGCCATGGTAAGTAAATCTCAACTCCAAAAGAATGTACCATATTTACTTTCGGCACGAAATCGAGAAAAAAGATAGATGGTTTTTAATCCTTTAAAACTTCTAATCTCATGTCCGAACTTTAAATATAAAGAGCGTTCACATTTTCAAACTAATGGAGTTCAAAACCCGTCCAAAACTCCACTCATTTCATCGTAAATGTCAAAGCCAAATGTTCCAAGTTTTGAGTAGAAAACTAGTTAAAATTCTCCAATATTTGCTCTAATTAAAACGCTCCACTTTTAAAGTTAAATGTTATGGAATCAAGGTATAAGCCTAGGGATTGAAATCCATAACTCAAGTATAAAAAGAGGTGCCCTTAACCAAGGAAGTTAAACAACCAAAGTAAACACATCAAGAGAGTTTTAATCCTTTAGAAACCAAGATTTAAAATGAAGGTTTAAAGCTAAAAAAGACCTTGTATCTGACCATGAGATTAAACTTAAAACGGGCCAACAATCACAAGGGAAGGTTGGAAGTGCTTAAAAGAGTACTTTGTATGAAACAAGAAAATTTCCAGTTTAGTGTGACACTACTTGGACAAAGCATATCTCAAGTTTCGTAAGTCCAAAAATTGGAAATTTTATACCATTGGAAACTAGACCCAAAGCACTAAAACTCTTTAAAAGAACTTTTCTCAGACTCCAATCCGAAATCACTCAAATTTTAGTTCAAAATCACTGTTCTAGACAAGACAGGGCAAAACAAGCTTGCAATTTCAGTAAAATTTGGAAACTCGGCAAAATTCGTAAGAATTGAATTAGCCTCCGAAATTTATAACACAAAAAGAACTTCAAGTCAAGTTTCAAACACAATAAGAGGAACTAAATTCAGATTTTCCAACACCAAGATACAACAGTTTTAAGAAAATAATCATCAGAAGAAATCGTGTTCAAACTCTTTCACAAGGGGACAAAATTGAGGCCATGTGACAGCCCCACCTCTCCCTAGGGCGTACCCTAGGGTATCAGCGACTGCCTGCCCAGCTCTCGCCAGGACTACTAAACGGTCACACATGCGAAACCAAGTGCAAAAGACCCTTCGATAGGGCAATTACATACATTCCCAACATATAATATCCATTACACATGAAGGACCATTTACATATACATGTTGCCAAAATTCACAATCCAAAAGGGGATATTCAAATAAGACACATTTAGGGTTTCTACTGGCCGAGGAGCTAAACAAAGAAACAAAACTATTTCACTAGCTCAACTCGCTTCTCAAAATCAGGTATTTCCCAAAAATTTGCCTGTAAGGAAAACAAAGGTAACGGGGGTGAGCTTTCGCCCAATGAGGTACCAACAGTCATGCAGCCCCAAATTCACAAATAACCAAGCTCAGTTATACACAACCAGCAAATATAAACCAAAGTACCACAACAAGTTCAAAGGAAAGGATACGGGTGGCTCTCAGGAGCCAGTTTCCCCATTTCAGTTCTTGTTCGCATCCCGTTGACCCTCCGTCAACGCTTAAAGAAAGTAACATGACCGTAGACCCCACTTTACTCCCAGTACCTTCCACCGTACATTCCCCTTACCGGGCCCGAACACCTCACAGTGATTAAGAAGGTAATACTCGAGTATACCGTAGGGTCGAGGAGATACACTCCACTCGACAAACAGTGACCCTATGGTTGTTACCTAGTCGACCGGCCCTTGCTGGCTCGACTCGAGTAACTTCCACTAGGGCTTGAGCTCAGTGATCACAGTACAGTGGTAGGGCGCATGCCCATGATTCAAGTCATACACAGTGCAATTTCTCAAGTATATCGGAAAGCAGTTATACAAGTAAGAGAATGAGAGCGGTAAAGTACACTCTCATCTCATGCACAGTTCACAATCACTTAGTTCACAGTTTTCAAGGACAAATAACCACTTAGGCATTTAAATCATGCAATAGTACACTCACCAATTCAAAAAGGTAAGTTCACAGATTTCCGTCCGGCGGGACGCCTTGGATCACCCACACGTCCTATATAATCAAGAAAATGCAATTGAAACTCAAATACGGGTCGAGTACCTCTTAAGTGGATCGCTAAAGCAAAATTCAATTATAGCTTCAATTATAGTTCAAAATGGAAAAACACATCGAATTTAGGGTTAAAAGTTCAAGAAAACCCTAAAGCATTGCACAATTCACTCATTCTTAACCCAGATTCACAAAAACCCTAATTTCTCGGAAATCGGACAGCATTTCCCCTAAATTTCAGCATTTCCGCCCAACAAAAAAATCACACAATTCATCCAATCCAACCGCAATTTCTTATATCAACCATAACTAGTAAATACACATCATTAGGGTCACAATACCCTTCAATCATAGCCAATTTCAAGCTCAATAGGCAACCATAAGAAAGCCCCAAATTGAAAAACCCTAAAGCTGAAATTTCCATAGAAAGCTGAAATTTTCCGCACAAAGCTGAAATTTTCCGCAATTCGCTATAATTATCGCATAATAACCTCAAATTACACCATATTAAGCTATCAATCCAAGCCAATCATAATTATAATAGGAAAACAGAAAAATTCCCAAGAAAATAATAAATTCATCAAACTTCACTTTCATCCACAAAATATTCCATAAAACAAGCTCCTTAACCATTATAAGCCACTAATTGCCATTATTATGGACAAAAGTTGAGTTCCAAGCAAAAAATACCTTAACCTCAAGAAAGATAGCAACTTAGAGCTTTCCTTTGCAAAGTCACTCCACAAGCACCTTCAATCTCACTTAATAAGCGATTTCTACGGAGGAATTCGGATTTTTATCGGTTGGTTTCAAGATTTGGACAAGAAATTGAAGCCAATGGTTGAAAATTTCTCTCTTTTCTTTCCCTTCAAATTTCGGCCAAGAGGTTGCTAAAATGAAGATGATTTTGGTCAAAATTAGCTTTTGGTAAAGTTAAGGAAAGTTAGGCAAAACTTGGCCCAATCCCGTCGCGACACGTGGCACTTTTTGGATTTCTTTCTTATCCTTTAGCTTACTAATGACCAAATATCTAACCACCTCTAATTATCTCTTAGCACCCAGTAATTAAATGCCTTACTGCACAACTTACCCTAATTGGCCGAATTTCTCTCACTTAACGCACTAGCGGGCCCCACATCCGCTATTCGCTCAATTTTTTTCTCGTGCACTCACTTATACTAGAAAAATGACTTAAAACCTATATTTACTTATAAATATACGTAAAATGAATATAATAAAGAAAATATAGAAAGTGTGTGCACGCAAATCAATAAAACCCTAAAACCCTAAAATAAGGAAATTTTGTTTTCTCGAGTTCTCACAAGCCACAACATGCAGCTGTATGATTTTCTCGGGGAAACCGGTGAAGTAAATCAGTCCACTTTGCCGGTTCGCTGCGGCTCACTCAAAACGAATTAGCAGGGGAATTTTATTCCATTGGAAAGCTCTAGATGTCTAGTTTCAAATGTCTCAAACGGCACTTGATTTTGACTTTTGTACAAAGATTTATACACAGACAAAGAACCCCTGGTCGGCTGACCTAGTAGCTTTTCCAGTTTTCTTCCTTTCTTCAAAACTCAAGTTTTATCCAATCAATTGAAATGATTTTTGGAAGACAATCTCTACACACACAATACAACATATAAAAAGCATTTTAGCAGCCATATAAGTAACAAAATTTGAAATCAAAGAAAGGAAACAAGACAGCTAGTTTCGGTCAGCCCCTCTCCTTTCATCTTTAAGTTTCTTTCCAACTTCCAAACCAACAACCAAGCTATAATCCACAAGAATACAACATATAACAATCAAAATTCTCAAGTTTTCTACGTAAAAGTTCACCTCAAGGCCACTACCTAAGATTAAAGCAAAAACAAGGGTTTCCTCAAATCCTCTAGTTTAGGTTTTTGGTTAGGGTTTTCAAATCCATGCAACAACCACTAACCATAACTAATCCTTGAAATATTAAAGAGCAAAGGGAGTAAAATTTGTTACCTCTTGAAGGTTTCTTGAACCCTAGGAAGAGCCAAGTTATGCACCACTGACCACCAAGAATTCACCACAAGATGGAAGCTTCCTTCAAGTTGGATCAACTACTAAAGGTTTGGAGGATTTTGTATGAATCTTGGAGCAAGATTGGTGAAGAAAAATTGGAGCTTTTCTCCTTTCTTGTTGAGCTAGAGAGGGCTGTCCACTTAGGGAAAGAAAAGGAGATAAAGTGAACTTTGAAATGTGATGGGAAAGTGAGGTGAAAAGTAGCTTTTGGGGGTATAAAGTCAACTAGGAATAGTAGCCTGTATAGTGCTAAGCACTACTAGTTTCCATCTTGTTTGCTACATTTAAATACTAATCCTCCAAGGTAGTTTCTCTTGCACCACAAATACTCTTTCTTACTAGTCTAAAATTAATTCTCCAAGATCATTGCACTTACGGACCGAATTTTACCTCGAAAAAACATGTATTCGCTATTCCTTACTAAACGAGCCGCAGAAAAATTAAATTCACTAACAAAACGTTTTAAAACATAAAATGAGACAGTGTTTTATGCAAATGAAATTAAAATGAATAAAATAATTTATCAGAGCAAATGGATAATTAAATAATTAAATAGGCCAGTAAAATAAAATAAAAGTAAGAAAAATTTGGGTCCTCACATCCTTCCCCCCTTACAAGAATTTCGGTCTCGAAATTCATACCTTGATTCAAAAACAGCTCTGGATACTTCTTTCGGATCTCTTCTTCTACTTTCCAAGTCGCTTTCTCCATTCCATGATTTCTCAATAAAACCTTCATTAGGCGAATTTGCTTGCGTCTTAATTGCTTTACTTTTCGATCTAAAATTTTTACCGGTCTTTCCTCATGTGACAAATTCTCATCAATCTCTACTTCTTCTAGAATGTGCCATTCTCTCACCGTTAAACTAGTCACTTACACCTTACGGTTTAGGGTATCTGCCACAGCATTAGCTTTTTCGGAGTGGTAGTTAAGCGTACAGTCATAATCCTCCAAGAATTCCACCCATCTACATTGCCTCCAATTCAACTCTTCCTAGGAAAATAAATACTTAACACTCTTGTGATCAGTGAGAATCTTGAAAGTCACTCCATATAAATAATATCTCCACTTTTCAAGGCAAATACTACTGCCGCTAACTCCAAGTCATGGGTCGGATAATTCTGCTCATAAGGTTTCAACTTACGGAAGGCATATGCAATCACTTTTCCATTTTGCATTAATACACATCCTAAACCATCCTTATAAACCATAATACCATCTCCTCCGCTCGGCAAATGCTAATACGGTGCCTTAGTCAAACATTTTTTCAACTCTTGAAACCCTTCCTCGCATTTAGAATCTTATATGAACTTGCCATACTTCTTAGTCAACTCGGTTAAGGGTTTTGCAGTCTTAGAAAAGTTCTTGATAAACCGACAGTAATATCCGGCTAACTCTAAGACAATCCGAATTTCGGTAGGGTTTTCTGGTCATTTTCACTTAGAAACAACTTCTACCTTAACTGGATCCACAGTAATTCCTTCCTTACAGATCATATGACCTAGAAAGGTTACTTCTTCCAACCAAAACTCACATTTATTGAACTTAGCAAAAAATTGGCGCTCTCACAGGGTTTGTAACACTATCCTCAAGTGCCGTTCATGATCTTATTACAGATCTAAAGGTGTGGAACAATAAATTAAATATATACATAAGCCGTAAAATCAGTTAAAACAAAGTAATTTAAATTTTTTTTTGTTATAAAAGATCATAATAGTTACACCAAATGAGAATAAACTCATCAAATCATTTCAAAAGAAAGGGGAGACAACAAAATCATAGGAAAACGTGCTAAGTCACAAATGTACAAAGCAACAAAAAGACTTTATCCCCTATACAAAATATTACAACCTCTAAAAGTGCTAACTTAGATTAGGGTAAAACTACAACCCCTATCCCTCGAGTGGAGTCAAATCCATCCCTACTCGTAAAGCTTCCACTATTTGGATCCCTCTCATAGCCATTAGCATTAATCACTCCTTCTGGCACTCGACTGCTTGTAGCGGATCTAGCAGGCTGTTGAGTATTTTCTCTTTTTCTTAGAGGCACTAGGACAATTTGAAACCTGATGTTCGGCACTACCGTAGATCAGACATTTTCCTTGCTTTCTCCAACACTCGGTTTCAGTGTGGTTAAACTTGTCACAGTATCCACAAGTCACACGAGAAGTCACGGCCTGACCAGTTTGAGAATTTCTTTTGTATTTCTTCTTCAGTCCCACGTTCTTGTGTAGCAACTCAATTTTCTCCGCATATTCTTGTTTCTATCGTCCTTCTCAGTAGTAAGCCAATTTCTTTTGAAATTCTACCTCCTTTCGAAGAATGTCTATTTCCTTCTGCATCTCTCCCAAATTTATTATCTCACCGTTTGATTTAAATCAAATCCTAGCCTGTCAAACCAATCAGAGAATCAAAATAAGTAAATATTCATAATGAAAACTCTGGCCATATTACTCTTCCGTGTTTTTGCTTACAGGTTATCTCAGAATATAAATCTTAACTATTCTCTGCTTAATATGGATGAGTTCTTAGGTCTTTCCACTAGAATTACTATCATCACTTATACACATAACCAAATACGGAGATCTTATTCCTTAATATAAAAGTTCCATATCCTAATTCATTCTCTAATACTTACTTACAAAGTCGCTCAAAAAGAAACCCTAGCCTCTTGCTCTCACTAGTGCCTTATTTTATCATCTCAAACCAATTTTCTACTCTCTCGAGGTTAGACCCTCCGTAAAACTTAGATGGGGCGAACTTCAAGAATCGCTCTATCCTCACACCTCTCTTGGTCCCTAGGTTGGTTGATTGGCTCAGGGTCTTGGCGCTCAGCTAACTGTGTTAAGATATCAATCATACGGTTAATAGCAGTAGTTACTTGGTTATTCCCTTCATTTCCTTGCCCTTGGTTTGGTCCAGTTGTTGATCCCTGATCAATCCCTTGAACTTGGGATTGTCTAACCCCTCGTCCTCGGCCCCTTCCACTTCTTCGGCCGTGCATAATTTTAATATTTTCTAAAGGCATAATGTAAAATAAATACACATAAGCGAAATTTGAAAATGACACTTTAATCATGCAAAACGAAAATAAATAGGAGAGACACCAAAAATAATTGCAAATATGCACAACCCATAGTATAGATTAGAAGTCATAGAACAATAAAGTCAATCACTTCATAAGTAATGTTCAAGTGTTTCAAAAGATAGGTAGCATAGTTAAGCAAAATACAATGGCTTTTGAACAAGCACCACCCGACTATCCTAGACAAAAGCTATTAAAGTAGACTAAATCACTAGCTCAGCGATTGGCGGAGCCAGAAGTCTCTGCTACTTCAATAGGATCATTTTCATCTTCAGCATTAGGAGTCTCTTCCTCATGTCTCTCGTCTAGTATCTTGCCATCCACCACTTGTTCGACCAATGTAACACACTCAGCCATCATTCCCTCTGTCCGGTCTCTAATTTCATGTACTACCCTAGCAAGTCGGCGCTAAACCTCCTGAAGCTGCTCAGAAAGAGCCTCAGTCTTTTTCCTTTCCTCAATTACATCCGTCTCCAGTTCATGAATTCTAGCAGTTTCGACCCTCAGTTCTCGATTATCCTCTTGAACTACCCGAGTTTCCTCCGATAACCGCCTCTGATCATCGATTACTGTTAGCACCACTTCATTAGGGTACGAGTAAGTCCTCCAACAATCACATGAAGATCTAGTTCGATGAATTGGGGTCCACTGCCAAAGAGGGCCCCAAGACCTCTCTCGATAACGAATCGGGGAAGGTACCCCAGAGGTAACCCATCTCCACCATCTCTTTCCATGACCTACAATTAACCCACAAAACTAAAGGTTAGGACCTTATGATCACTGGTGCCATTCAAAAATTTAGTTTAAGGTTTATCATGAATTTTTATGACCAAAAGTTCACGACTAAGAACTTATAACCCTACTCCAGCTATTTCAACCCAACGCTCTGATACCACCTGTGACGACCCCACTTCTTCTTAGAACGAATCCTAGGATTTCGGCAGGCCGCCTGCCTAGCTCTCGTCAAGACTCGATACAAGTCATAATTATAACTTAGAACTAAACAACCAATAAGAAACTAATATAAAGAAAAGTCACTTTCTTCGATAGTCATCCAATTCTACCCCATAATATTTCCAAAAGTTACATCAATTTTTTTTCCAAAATACAACCACCAAAAGTTGACTCGATCTTTTACATCCACAATTGGACAAAAAAAAACAAACAAAGCTAGCTTCTCAAAAAATCTTTCCACTTCAAGTTCCTGCTAAAGAAAACAAACTTTAAGGGATGAGCTAATCCTTCTGTGAGGCTATGAAAAGCAGGCAACAAGCAGGTACATCTAGCAATAATGACATATTAATAAAAGGCAGCCATAATATTCATGTAAAATCACAAAAGGAAATAAAAACACAATCAATGAAGAATACGGGAGCTCTCAGGAGCTAAATCCATACTACTTCACTGATAGTCTTGATCCATAATTTCCAACTGTTGACACTCCGTCAACCGAGCAAGTAACAAGTCCGTAGAACCCCATTTTTCATCAATTTCCGTCCACCGTTACACCCCTAACCAAGCACCGAACGTCAAAAGTTTTGATATTACTCGAGTATATCGAGGCAAGTAGTGTATGAGCCGAAAGTTCACCAAATTCCTCAACCAAACCCTTGTTAGCTTGAATTGAATGGCTAGCCATTGGGTTTGGGCGTCCCCATGAGTATAAGTGGTCGATGAGATTGCTCTCAAATTGACGCCAAATCAAACACAGGTATAATTGTCAAATACGAGCAGATCAATTATCAAGTCAAGTAAAAGAGAACGAGTGCGATAAGTACACACTCGTCTTGACAAGTCCAATTCACATATTCAACAAAAATAGTTCAAGTATTATGCAACAAGTCATGATATTATGCAACAAATCATGCACTTGACACTCACCAATTTCAAAAGCAAGTGAGCAAGAAATTCCTTATATCACTTCAACTTTTTATGAGGATATAATAAAAATTTCCTGAAAAAGTTCGTCTGCATGAGCTCTCTCTTAGGTTTCCATTTTTAGAAGCCTAGGGTTTCTTTTCGGCAGCCATGGGCAGTCGCTTGTCATGGCCGCCCTTCAGCCATGGGCTGGAAGGCACCCTACCTCGTCTTCATCCAAGTCCTTTGCTTCTCTCTTTACTGCTGAAGTACCATCTCCAATTGAGGTCAAGAAGCCAGCGTCACACAAAGGGGAACCTGCAGTTTTCTTCTCAGGTGAGGACATTCAAAAGCTTGCGTCGCCTTACAAATTTGCTCTAGTTGGGAAGTTCTCCCATGGAAGGCCAAGATTGGAGGAGATTCACAGATTTTTCACCACTCTGGATTTGAAGAATTCTGTCACAATTGGGCATCTGGATGCCCGTCACGTGCTGTTGCACTTTGCCCAGGAATCAGACTTCCTACGGATTTGGACTTGGGGGCTGTGGCAGATTGCGAAGTTCCCTATGCGGGTGTTTCGATGGACGCTTGACTTTCATGTTCAGCGGGAATCTTCTCTAACCCTGGTGCAGATTGCGCTACCAAATTTACCAATCCATTTTTTTGACAAACACAACCTGTTATCCATTGTCAGTGTGGTCGGGCGGCCATTATATGTGGATGCGGCCACCTCCTCGTTGCGTCGCAGCGTCGCTCGTGTATGTGTTGAGGTTGATCTGCTGCAACCTTTGCCTCATCGCGTCTGGGTGGGATTGGCAGGCGGGGTGAAAGGGTTTTGGCAACATATTGTGGCTGAAAACCTTTCACATTATTGCACCAGTTGCTGGCATATAGGGCACGCGAAGGAGGATTGTAGAGCTGCTGATTTCGACATGATGAAACAACCGGAGAAGGCATGGCCGAATGCTGCTCCGATTGTGACGACGAATAGGAAAGTTGATAGCGATAATACCATACCACAGGTGGATGCGGTGGAGGTTGTTGGGGTTGTCAGGGAAAGTGAAGAGGGTGGGGGTGCTGATGCTCAGGGGTCTTTGGTGGAGTAGGAGGTAGGATACACGGCGGCTGATGTGGATGGTGCTCGTCAAGGGAGTTGGGTGGCGACGTCGAGGCAAGGTGTAGGCTGTGGGGGAGAAGAAGATGTGGTGTCGCAGAAGAAGCAGCAGGGTGTAAGTGAAAAAGGGTTACTTGTAGAGGGTGAGGGGGGGAGTCGTGGGTGTGGCGCAGAATTGGAAAGAAGGTTGGGGGTTGTCTTACCACAGGCTACTGCTGACGTTGTGCGAGGGAATGGTGACCTGCTCAGGTTACAGGGAGAGGCCTGTGGTGTGGGGAGGAGCAAATTTGTTGTTGTTGAGGCACGGGCTGCTACGCATGCGAGAGATCAGAGGGTGGATTCGAGCAATGACGAGGAGACCCACAACCTGTCTCCATGATATGCTAGAAATCTGGTGCGCGGTCAGGAGGAGAATTTTGTGTCCGCAACTGGAGTTCTTGATAGTTCGGTGGTAGTTTAGAGGCCCAAACAAAAAGGTATTCGTGCACATTTTCCGTCTGACAGGCAGTTACGTTCTAAATTGATAAATTCGCAGAATTCCTTTTATGTTTTATTAAATGATTAAGGACTATTTTGGAATGTTCGGGGCATCTCTAAAGTTTTGAAATTGAGAAGGATTAAAAAGTTGATTCAAATGCACAATCTTCAATTCTTGGCTATTTGTGAGCCTTGGTTGGAGGTTGACAAAG
Source organism: Coffea humblotiana (assembly GCA_023065735.1). Taxonomy (NCBI): domain Eukaryota; kingdom Viridiplantae; phylum Streptophyta; class Magnoliopsida; order Gentianales; family Rubiaceae; genus Coffea; species Coffea humblotiana. The sequence continues at coordinate 8,181,093 of CM041215.1, forward strand.
TTGAACGCTATAGATATAAATTAAATTTTCATGGTTTTGTGCATAATTCGGTGGGCTCGGTCTGGTTTTCTTCCAAGAACCTTTTTCGGGTTTGGTTATTGGAAAGAGTCCCCCAGTATGTCTCTGTGCGGTTATCCCACGATCACATACCGGGGTCTCAACTTGTTGTATCTTTTGTGTATGCGCGGTGTACTCCTGATGAGAGATGTGAGCTTTGGGATGGCTTACTGCGGGATAACCCAGGCTCCGATGCATAGCTTGTTGGTGGTGATTTCAATGTAATTCTAGACGCTGAAGAGAAGAAAGGGGGTCGGGCTTTTAACCCTGTTGAAGCTACAGAGTTCAGGCAATTTATTAATGAGGCGAATCTCACAGATATAGGTTTTTATGGGGCTCGATTTACCTGGTGTAACAATAGACACGGCAGGGCAAGAATTTGGAAAAGGTTGGATTGGGTTTCAGTGAATAAGGGATGTATTGACTCGGGGATGTCATTGGCGGTGTCTCACCTAGCTCGGGAGCCATCAGATCATGCCCCGCTCCTTATATCTATCTCAACCAAACTAGATAATAAGCCGCGGCCGTTCAGGTTTTAATGTGTGAACGGGGCGTGAGGATTTCTTGCCAATGGTTCAGGACTTTTGGGGGCAGCCGTGTCCTAGTTCTCCTCTGCAAGTTCTATGTTGCAAACTAAAACGGCTTAGGGGTGCTATCCAGGTTTGGAATAGGGAGGTCTTCGGGGATATCTTTCAGGCAGTTAGGTAGAGGGAAGAAGAGGTGTGGCTTGGGGAGATCCGGATGGAAAGTGATGAGTCGGAAGACGCTAGGGTGCAATTACATCTTGTTCAAGGTCAGTTGCGTGTTGCCTTGAGAGTGGAGGAGCTTTTTTAGAAGCAGAAAGCTCAAGTTAAGTGGCTTCAGGATGAAGACCGTAATACAAAGTTCTTTCACTCTGTGTGCAAACACAGAACGGTACGTTCGATCATTCACAAGATTAGAGATGATCGAGGGAAGTGGGTTGAGTCGGAGGAGGAGATAGGAGCTGAGGCGGTACGGTATTTTGATAGGTTGTTTACAACTCAACATCCAACATCTACTTCTGATTTGCTTCAGCATATCCCAAAAATTTTGACCGATAAGGAGAATGGTTTGCTGGAGCAGGTACCCTCTAAGGAGGAGATTCGTAGTGCAGTGTTTGCGATGGATGGGGAGAGTGCACCGGGGCCGGATGGATATACTGGTAAATTTTATTTGTCTGCACGGTCAGTTATCGGTGATGATGTGGTTAGAGCATTGTGTAGCTTCTTCTGCGGGGCTGAGTTGCCACAGGCAATTACAGCGATCTCCATTGTGCTCATTCCTAAGATTGTGCATCCCCAGGACTTTTCGTAATTCTGATCAATTAGCTTGTGCAACTTCGTTAACAAGTTAATTTCGCAAATTTTGGCGGATCGATTGGCTCAAGTGCTTCCGAAGATCATCTCCCCACAACAAAGTGGATTTGTTCGGGAGCGGCTCATATCGAATAATTTCTTGCTTGCACAGGAGTTGCTCTCTAGTATGGGTAGATCTTCCAGAAATGCCGATGTTGCTCTAAAGTTAGATATGTCGAAAGCTTACGACCGTGTCTCCTGGGTGTTTTTTACTATGGTTTTGAGAGGGTTTGGGTTTGGGGAGCAATGGATTGACAGGATTTGGAGATTGGTGTCGAATGTTTGGTTCTCAGTCTTGGTGAACGGGGCGAGTGTGGGTTTCTTTAAATCCACACGGGAGATTTGTCAAGGGGACCCGCTACCCCCAGGATTATTTATTATTGGCGCGGAGGTGCTGTCTCGTTCTTTGAACAATTTATTGGAGCATTGGGAGTTCAAGTGCTTTTTGGTTCTGCGAGGATGCCCTAAGATCACTCATCTCAATTATGCAGATGACGTCCTAATTTTTTCTAGTGCTTGTTCCTCCTCGTTGAGATGTGTCATGCAGGACGATTGAGGGATATGAAGCAATATCGGGTTTAGGAGATTAATGTTCAAAAGTGTGGTTTCTTGGTGCATGCTAAGTTGCCTAGTCAATGTATGGCGAGGGTTCGGCGGGTAACTGGTTTGGTTTAAAAATCATTTCCCGTGCGCTACTTGGGCTGCCGCTTTTTGCGGGGCGTCGGAAGAGCCTGTATTTCATGGAGTTGGTGCAGTCAGTCATTAATAAAATTTCATCATGGAGATCTAGATTTCTATCCAATGGAGGTCGTCTCATACTCATTAAGCATGTTCTGTTAGCAGTCCCGATTCACTTGTTGGCAGTTTCATGTCCTCCGAAGAGAGTCCTTGCCTTGGCTGAACGGGCCATGGAAAATTTCCTTTGGGGGGAGCGAGAGGGTGGCCTTCGGGATCATTGGATCAAGTAGGAAGATTTGTGTGCCGACTTGTCACAGGGGGGTTGGTGTTCATTTGTTACTGGAGGTCCATTCAGCGTTCTCACTCAAATTATGGTGGAGATTTGTGTACCGACTTGTCATGGGGGGTTGGTGTTCATTCGTTACTGGAGGTCCATTCAGCGTTCTAGCTCAAATTATGGTGGCGGTTCCGTACAAGTGATTGTTTATGGTCAACATTTATGCGGGCCAGGTACTGTCGACAGAGTCATCCATGCATGGTGGTGCAGTCTGGTTAGTGTAACTTCTGGTTTGAGAATTGGCTAGGGTTCGGTCCTCTGTGTCAGTGCCTACAAAGTGTCTCGGATCATTTAGTAGGTGATTTCGTGTTGAATGGACGATGGAATCAACAGTTGTTGCGGCAATGGGTTCCGAATGACATAGTTTTAGAGATCGTTACCAAATCTACCCCAGTGGGGTCCACGGACGATTGTGCGGTGTAGGCTTTGACGGAGTAAGGGGATTTCTGGATTGCTTCCTCCTACGTGCTACTTAGCAGGCAGACACCTTCTTCATTCATGTTTGACAGGGTTTGGCACCCTTTGATACCAATCAAGACATCTTTTTTCATGGTGCAATTGTTTGCGGGATCGGTTGCCTTTAGCGTCATCGCTAGGAAGATTGCATGTGTATGGCCCATCCAAGTGTTTTTGTTGCTCGGCCTCGCAATCCGAATCGTTGGAGCATATCTTCGCGGAAGGAGAATTAGATCAATTCCTATGGACATTTTTTGGGAACGGCGTAGGCGTGATATACAGAGAGATAGGGGTACATTCACAACTGGCTGGTTGGTGGTGCCAACCAAAACGTCACTCTCGTATGGAGTCATTACACACAGTGTTGCCTAGCATAATCTGTTGGCATATTTGGTTAGCGCGGAATCTTGCAATTTTTGAAAGGCAGTTCCTGCGTAAACAGACCATTTGTGATCGTATTCTGGCAGATGTAGTGGGGCTATTTAAAGGGAGTTTATTGGGCTTGGCTCCTGGTTGGCATTCTATTCCAACATCTCTGGATGGAGGCCTCGAGTCTCCCATAGACTGGTTCGTTGGGAGTTTCCAACCCAAGGGGAGTTCAAGCTAAATACGGATGAATGCTCGTTAGGCAACCCAAGCGTTAGTGGCGGGGGTGGTGTGTTCAGGGATTCATTTGGTGCATTGTTGTTTGGATTTTCTACTCCGTTTGGGGAGCTGACATGTATCCAAGCAGAGATCAAGTCTTTACTGTTTGGGGTGAAGCAATGCCTTCTTCGAGGATTCTCGCGGATTCGGGTGGAGGTGGACTCTCTTGTGTTAGTCAACTTACTACTAAATAAATCGAGGTGTCCGTGGTTAATTCGACCGGAGCTAGATACGTTAGTGGCAATCCAGGGCTTGGAATGGACACTGGGGCATTGTTATCGCGAGGCAAATCAGGTGGCGGATGCTTTAGCCAAGATGGGGGCATGGTCTGAGGGTATTGCCTTGAATACATCACAGTCAGATTTGCCAAGATTGGCGAGGGGGGCCTTGGGTTTAGATAGGTCACAGACCCCCGTTATTCATATTAGAGCTGCTCGTAATTAAAGCCTCTGTAATTTTGCTTTATGGCCTTTAATAATAAAGGGGGGGGGGGGTGGCGTCCCTCCTCGCATAAGGGGTTAGCCTAAAAAAAAAAGAGCAAGAAATTCCTTTAAAAGTCCTCGCCGAAATTCCTTTCGAATCCTTCTTGAGCAACTAAAGAAATATTAACCAACCATCACTCACGGATACCCTAGGTCATTGAGCAAACAAAGAAGAAAAATTTGTTTGCCTAGAACTAGGACAATGCATCAAAAGGTTAATCTATCAAAAACCGAGATTCAAAAATGAAGGTTTAAAGTCACAAGTCCGAGTCAAGTTAAAGGAGCTTTTCTCACTAAATCATTGAAATAATATTCAAAGAGAACTCAAAAATCGTTTTTGATTCATGCCATGGTAAGTAAATCTCAACTCCAAAAGAAAGTATCATATTTACATTCGGCACAAAAATCGAGAAAAAGGGTAGATGATTTTTTATTCGTCAAAACTTCTAATCTCATGTCCAAACTTTAAAATATAAAGAGCATTCACATTTTCAAACTAATGGAGTCAAAACTCGTCCAAAACTCCACTCATTTCATCGTAAATGTCAAAGCCAAAGGTTCCAAATTTTAAGTAGAAAACTAGTTAAAATTCTCCAAGATTTGCTCTAGTTAAAATGCTCCACTTTTAAAGTTAAATGTCATGGAAATCAAGGGTATAAGCCTAGGGATTGAAATCCATAACTCAAGTATAAAAAGAGGTGCCCTTAACCGAGGAAATCCTTAGGTCCACATGTTTCCTTTTCGCCCCAAAATCACATTTTTGTATCTTTGCACTAGTAGTTCACTTGGATAGGCATACGACTCGTAATTGAGTCTCAATTGTGAATTTCGTTCATTAGGTTTTGGAGTCGAGTCTCAATTGTTTTTCCTTGGTTGTTCTAGGACGTGCCGGTGATTAAGGGCATACCTCGGAGGAAACTTTTGAAGTATTTTTGCTTGAACTGGTGAGTGGTCACATGACTTGTTGCGTAACTGGTTTACTTGTACGTGCAATTTGTGACTTGAATAACTGTGACTTCTGTTATTTTGGACGAAACGAGGGTGTACTTTATCACACTTGTTTCTTTCGCCTATTTGACTGGTTACTGCATACATTTGAATCTGTTACTTGTGTATGATTTGATGTCGTTTGGAGGCTTGTATCCAACGACCATGCTGTGACTTCTAAGCTCAAGGTTTGTGGCTAGTTACTCGAGTCGAGCCGACAAGGGTCTGGTCGATTAGGTAACGAATCTTGGGTCTCCTGTTTTGTCGAATGGAATGTTATCTCCTCGACTAATCAGTATACTCGAGTATTACCATCCCTGTTTCTGCTTGAGACGTTCGGACCCGGTAAGGGAGATGTTTGGTGGACGGTACTTGGTGTAAAGTGGGGTCTACGATCATAGTCATTTCCTTAAACATTGACGGAGGGTCAACGGGTTGGATCAAGTAAAGCAAAAGAGGAGATTGGCACTTGAGAGCCATCTGTATCCTTTTACTTCCTGTTTTACTATGGTATTCCTTCCTCTTTATTTGAAGTCTATGTTTGATTGGTTATACATGTACTTTCGAGATTCTTGATTGCTTGACCTATTGGTACCTCAGTGAGCGAAAGTTCACCCCCGTTATCTTTGTTTCCTTACAGGGGACAATATTTTGGGAACCATGATTTTTGAAGATGAGAGTAGAGCTAGTTATAGCTATTCTTTTGATTTAGCTCCTCTGTAATAGTAAACCCTAATTGTATTTTGATAAAGTATGGATATTATGGCTTGTACTTCAAGTTAACTTGTTAAAACTCTAATGTATATCTATAGGTGTTTAATCATGTATTTTAAGTGTATTTGCCTGAGATTGTACGTCTTTATGGCCTTCGTGAACTTTTCTTGTATTCGTTGGAGCGTTTAATCGAAGTCCTATTGTATCGTATGGTTTGGTAAGCGTGTTTTTGGCTTAGTAGTCCTGACGAAAGTTGGGCAGGCAGTTTGCTAACTCTTAGGGTACTCCCTAGGGAAAGGTGGGGCTGTCACAGTTGGTATCCGAGGGCTAAGTTATAAATGACTTGGGCGAACTAGAAATTTGATTCTACGGAACTTTGGGTGATGTGTTAGGGTATCATTAAGTATGATTAACTCTGTCTAAGGTTATAAATTGTGGTTACAGAGCTAGTGGGGAGTAGAGGTGAGCCATCTCGGAGGTGTTTCCAAGTTATCGACTACGAGGAGAGGTTGGGAGGACCGATTCGACGTTGGAGTACTGCTAGTCTGACTCAACGCTGTAGTCGTTGCTAGAACTATTCCTATATTGGTCGTGTGGTCATGGCGGTGCTAGACGAGAGAAGGAGGTTTAAGGCGTGCCACTGCTAGGGATCACACCGAGATGGTAAGGTTGAGGCGCATCATGAGGATGCAAGCGGATAGGATTCGGGAGCTCTAGGAGGACGTAGCCATGGAGCAAGAGAGGACGAATGCTCTTAGAGAGCAGTTACAAGTAGCCAATGACCGCCTCACTAGAGTGGTCCGAGAGGTTAGAGATCGGTCTGGAGGTATCATAACCCAGTGTCAGGCGCTAATTCAGGAAATGATTGGCGTTAAACACACAAGTGGAGGTTCAGGGCGACTGAGCCCTTAGAAAGGGGGACGCATCTAGTTCTAACCATGATGGAGAGTCCGTTAGCTCAGTTGGGAACTAGGTTAGAGCTTCTGTGAGCCAGGTTTTGATTCCATGAGAGGGGTAGTTAGAAAAGTATTTAGTTAGATGCTTTGTACTTTTGGCGTAATTTTGTACATTGTACTTTTGGATATGACACCGCTACTTTCATGGGATTATTTTTGTTTGTATTTGATTGCTACTATGTGATATATCGGCTAAAGTTGTGTTAAATGTTGGATTTTTGACTTGTTTATACTTTTGTAACTTGTCATGCATTTCTCTTTCTTTCATATTATATCCATGTTTTGGCCCTAGATTGGTTAAAAATAAATGGAGGGTAGACATAGTGGACGCGGCCGTGGGTACGGATCTAGGCAACCCTTGAATGAAGGGGATAATTAGGAACCAATGCCTGAACCAAATCCTGAACCAGGGGTCGATCCTAATGTTCAGGTAGCCGCCGTTATTCAGCGTATGACCGATCTTTTGGCTCATGTAGTAGAACATCGGGGCCAAAACCCAAATTCCTACGAGGACCAGACCCAGACGTGGCTGAGAAGTGGTTAGAGAAGATGATCGACATGTTTGCTGCTCTGCATTATACGGAGGAGAGACAGGTGACTTTTGCTGTCTTCTAGTTGCAGGGGGGAGCCCGTTCTTGGTGGAATGTGATAAGAATAAAGTGGGAGAGAGAGCAAACCCCAAGGACATGGGTAAACTTTATGAGGGAGTTTAATGCTAAGTATTTTCCGTCTCTAATTCAGGAGAAGAAGGAGGATAAGTTCATTAGACTGCACCAGGGAGCTCAAACTGTGGCAGAATATGAGAGCCAATTTACTAGATTGTCTAAGTTCGCTCCCGAACTAATTGTGACTGAGCAGAGAAGGATACGGTGATTTGTTCAGGGGTTAAACGTTGAGATTCAGAAGGATCTAGCGGTAGCCCAGATTAATACTTTTAGTGACGCTGTGGAGAAAGCCCTACGAGTTGAATATGCGAGGTTACAAGTTGGAACTTTTCAAGTGAAGAAATGGGTATTTCTTGAAGTAACTCAGGGCAAGGAGATAAGAGCATACCTCCCAAGTTTAGGAGGGGAACTGGAGGAGTAAGACTATCGAAAATGTCAAGAGAAGCCCCGTTAAGAGGTGGTCAAGTTGGACGAGGCCAACAGAGAGGTGCCTCCCAGGGAGACTTGGCCTCTGCTTCCCATGGTCCCTGCGGGTATTGTGGGAAGCCAAATCACACGGAGGATATTTGTTGGAAGAAAGAGAGGAAATGCCTACGTTGTGGGAGCGCAGACAATCAGATTGCTAATTGCCCAGTTTTACCTCGAGAAGGGAGTGGGAACCAGCCGCCACCCAAAACAAACCCTGGACAGTCAAAGGTGGAAGGGACTAGACTAAAGGTGCCAGCTCGGGTGTAATCCCTAAAGCAACATCAGGTCTGTGAGGACTCGTAAAATTTATCTATTTTAACTCCTAATTTTAGCTTATTTAATTATTTATTTGGCCAAATATTCCGAATATTATTTTCTAACCTTTTTAGACCTAAATACATGGATTTTATAGCTTGGTTATATTTTTAAAGTGACTCGTTTCGAAATTTAATTTTTGAAAGCTCGTTAAGTGTGAATAGTGACTGCACGTTTGGAAATAATAATCGATTCGAAAGTACAATAGGTTTGAAAAATTGGAAACTTGTACATTAGTCCTAAAGTGGATAATTTTAAGTTTAAATACTCAAGTGATAGTTAGTTATACTATCGTTATAAGAATTTCTTAGAGATTTCGCCTTATCGCGCGCAAATCGGAAGTTCACGTTTTCCGCGCGCGCGACTAATTGGAGGATTTTAGAAATTATTTCTAGATTATTAAGAGTGAATAATATTAATATGAATATAAGTGCATTAGAGGTTTAATGCACAAGTGAAACGAACTCGAGAGGAATCGAGCACGAAACACGCGCGTGCGCGCGCGGGGAGAAAGTTGACTTTTGGATCACTTTTGGCCAAACACTTAAAGCTTCTCAAGGAAGCTTCTTCATCAGCCACGGTACTTTCATTCTTGCTCAAAGAACAGCCGTTCAACCTCAAGGAGAAGAAGACCCCAAACCTTCTTCAACATCTCACTCAATCTTGCACTAAATCCTCTCAAATTCATACCACAACTAGCAAATAACTTGGAGATCATCTTGGGCTAGGAAAGGAACTTCATCCTCACGGTTTCTTGGAGAAAAAAAGGGGCCAAAAAAATTTCTGGTTTAATACCATCTAGGAGGTAATGAAGATCCAACCCTTAAATCTTAGCTTTTGTAAGTTAAATTGCACTTGGAAACTTGTAGCTTCATGTGGGTACCTCTATATTGTTGGAAATCTTGTGAGTGGGCTCTATGAAAATCCCACAATGGACTTGATGATCTGATGTGATGATATTGGGTGTTGTTTATGTTGATTTAGTGGTTAAACTAGTGATTATAAGTTGAAAGGTGGAAAGAAAACTCAAAGGAAACAAAAGGGAAGAAGGGGCCGGTTCTGCCCTGCCTTTGCCGCGCCCCTTGGTGCAGATTTTTGTGATCCAATTGACTTGATTTTGATGTAAATATGTTGTATAGGTTGTGTGGAATGTTTCCACCAAAAAGCACTTGATTTGGTTGGGTAAATGTTTGGATTTCGAAAATTTTTCGTGGCTGGAAACGTGTCCACAGTTGTTCTGGCAGCGAATTTTAAATGACTATAACTCTTTGCTTCGATGTCGAAATCGAGTGCCGTTTGTGGCACTGGAAACTAGACATTTCCAGCTTTCCAACGGTATAAAGTGTAGGTTCTAATTTGACACGAGTGATCTGTACCAAGCTTGTAAAGTCGACTGCCCTGTTCCACGTTTTCACAGAGAACTCTGTTTTTAGCAGCAGCTTTGATGTCCAAAAATGACCTAGTTATGGACTGATTTTGAAACTGATTTCTTCTAAGAAATTGTAACCTTATAAATTTAGTTTCCAACGCCACCAACCACACTCAATTCCGAGTTGAATTGAGTGAGTTGTGGCCGAAATCCGAAACTGACTCAAAGGTAGAAAACCCTCTTTTGGCTAGTTAATACTTTAGCTTTGATTTGGGACTTGTTATTTCGAATTCTTGGTGCTAACCACCTACCAAATTGCACCTTGGATGTTTCACAGACCGTTTCTTCATAAATGAATGATGTTTGAGAAATTTCATTGACCAAATGTTTGGGAAAGAGAGAAATATAAATGCAAGGCAGATTGCCTTAGAAATTTTGCAAAACTTTATCGACTTTGTTCACTAGTTTCCCAAATGAATTTTTCCATGAATTTTGGTAGAGGGATAGCCCTCATATGGTAGGATAATACTGCAAAATTTAGTGTCATTCCGAGTCCGTTTTGAAGCTCAACTAGAGTCGTAAAGTTTCAGCTTTAAATCTGGAAATTTGCCCAGTGAGCTTCGTTTTTGTACCAACTTTGAGCTACTATATCTTGGTGCTCAAAACTCCAATTCTTGTTCCGTTTTTGGATTTTAGACCTTGTTTGCAACACTAATTGAGTTCCAAAATTCAAAGGCTAGATCGAATCCTGTGATTTTTGCCGATTTTCCAAATTTAGCGAAAAACCAACCTCAAAACTGCCTTGTGGGCTTAGAACAGCAACTTTAAGCTAAATTCTGAATATCTTCCGTTAGGAATCATAGAACAGTGTCTTCTAGGGACTTTTAGTACTTTGGAAGAAGTTTCCAACGGTACCAAATTTTCCAATTTTGGACTTGTAATGAGTGAGATACGATTTTTCAAAGATCGAACCTTAAATCTGAAATTTTCAAACTCGACGGGAATTGAGTTTTTGAGACTCTTCCCTATCTTTCAATACTAAATGACCATTTAGGAGTTGTCTTCATGAAGTAAATCAGTTTTTCCTTGTGCTAATAAACACTACTTTTGAATCTTGAATTTTGAGTTAGTGAAACCCCATTCCCATGGTATTTTCTAGATTGTACAAGTGTACAATCCCTCTCTTGATAAGAAAGGATTTTTAGTGATGGTGTGTGATAGATAACTATTGTTTGCCCAGGTGCTCAAGGAGACCTTCACGAGGATCTCGAGAGGAACACCTAAAGACTTGTTTACGCACTCACTCTCTTATTTTGATTGGTGAGTGTCAAGTGCATGAATTTGTTGCTAAGTGGTTAACTGTTTCTTATCCGTTATGTGAACTTGAAATTTTGAGACGAGTGGTGTACTTTACCGCACTCGTTCTCTTTCAAACGAGATTACATTCGTATTTTGCTATGTGGATTCATATTCGATTTGTACATGGTAATATGGATGTGATTTGTATTTGTGATTCGTCTATGTAATTCGTATTTGTGATTCCTACTTGGAATCGTCGATTTGAGCGTTGCTCATCGACTTATATTCGTATTCGTATTCGTATTCGGGGGACGCCCAAACTCGTTGGCTAGCTTTGCGAATCGAGCCAGCATGGGCTTGGTCGATAAGTTTAGCAAACCATGAGATATTCGTAGGGCATGATCTATTGGAGAGATCTTGCTCGGCATTACTCGTGCAGTTTTGCCATGATATACTCGAGTATTATCCAAAACTTTGATGAGCGGGCCCGGTAAGGGGGTGTAATGGTGACGGGATTTAAAGAAAAGTGGTGTATCTACGGATTTGGTAACTTATGTGGTTGACGGAGTGTCAACATGAGATGTGATCAAGACTCCGACTCGACTACGTGGAATTTAGCTCCTGAGAGCTACAGTATCCTTGAATTGTTTCTGTTTACTTTTTTTTAATGTGAATTATTCGAATTTACAGCTTTACTTACTATGAAATTGTGGCTATTTGGATTACGTGTTTGCATGTGTGTTTCTTGGCCTCACGAGCGTTTTGCTCACCCTTTAAGATTTGTTTTCCTTAACAGGAATGGATCGGAGAGAACTTGAGGAAAACCCTTTTAGATGTACTTTTTGTATTAGGGTTTTCGATGTACATGGCTAGACTCTGGGTTTTTGTATAAATTGGGATTGATGTATATTTTGGGAATCTAATGTAAGATTTGGATGATTAATGCATTTTGTATTCGTGGTGTACTCTTGAATATTGGTTATGGAAGCGATTTCCTTCATTTGGCTGGTATTGTTGGTTATTTATAGTTAAGCTTGATTGGATTCATTTCGAGTCCTGGCGAGAGTTGGGCAGGCGTCCCGCGGATACCCTTTGGTTCGCCTTAGGGAGAAGTGGGGGCGTCACAAGGTCCCTGACTCATCTGAGGTCGTAGAAGATACGATCCCTATATTTCACCGTTTAGTTAAGGTTTTGATAGATCCTGGTGTGACGACCCCACTGTACCCTGAGGCGTACCAAAGGTTTTAGCGGATCATCTGCCTAACTCGCGTCAGGACTCAATGCCTAAAACGAGAAAAATAAATTTTCGCAAAACAAGAGTTCTATTTACACTATTACATCTTCAACAGTTAAATAAAACTACTACATTAACCCATATACACAACGAGTACCAGAAAGTAAACCCTAAATAAGCTACTAACTATAACCGTCACAACAAATATATACATCTTACTAGTCAACTTACATCAAGTATTAGGGTACAATCAACTATTCTACAACCCCAAAAAGTCATCTATTGTCGCACCCCATTTTTAATGAAAAAAATAAAATAAAATTAATGAAGTTTAGAAAAATGAATTTTTGATTTATTTTTGAGTGAAATGTGTTTTGATTTTTAGAGAAAATAAATAAAGAAAAAGGGCCTAAATGGGACTTACAAGTGCGATGGTTTGGCCCCAAAAATAATAATTAAAAAAGGGTTTTTTAATGAAAAAAATAGGAGTCGCCACTTGGTATTGAATTAAGGTGTACCAAGTCACCTAAAATGAATTTTTAAAGAAAAAGTAGAAAAAACCCTTTTAAACGACTCTAAATCTTCAAAAATCAGAGAAAAGTGTTCGGGAGTCACATTTGAAGAAAGGAAGGCAAGGATAAAAATCCAAAGGCACCCTTTCAACCTAACCAGGCTAGTTGCGTGATTTAGTAAAAATTTTCTTATTTTAACCTAAAAATTTATCACATTTTGACGTACTATAATAGATGCAAAACCTAAACCTAGAAGGATATCGGGGGGTTGGAATGTCCCCTTCAAAACTTAATTGGTGCCAATCACAATTAATTGTGATACCCAAGAGTGACTCTTTTGAAGAGGTCATGAATATGCAAATCATGAGACTCGAAAAAAGCAAAGAAAAGAAAATAATGATATACAAATATATATGAGCAAGGGAATGCATCATAACGGGTACGGGGGACTAATATTCGTGACTCAATTTTCCCTTTAATAGAGGGAATACGAGCGTGCTAAAACTAGAAAGCCAAAGTCCGTTCATATCCCATATTTAAGGGGTATTTCTCCTATCTAATCATGCAAATGTAATAATATAGTTCTAATTCTTAAATGGGATGCAAGTCTAATGTCGTGTTTTCATACAAAGGGGTAAGGAATATATATATAAGGGGAAATATGGGATAAGAGATATAATATAAGGGAATATAGGATAAGGGATGTACATATATAAGGAAAGTGTCATGCAAAACCCTAAAAGTGTAAAACATGCATGAGATGAAGTGATTTTATCACACAATCATGATCTAACGCGTAGAATGATTGCTAAGGGTCTCGCGTTGGCCTAACTCATGTCTATAAGTTCTCACTAGCATTGAACTAGTAAGAAATTAGAAAGGAGGACCATAACTAGCGTTGGACTAGTGTGAAATCGGAAAAAGGGGACCAGAACTAGCGTTGGACTAGTGTTGATGACGTCACACATTAATTATAACTAAATTAAAACATAATAAAGCAAGTAAACACATAAGATCACATAAACACATAACACATAAGTATGATATCTAGATGCAAGGCCCTAAGAAAGCGAGTAACACGTAACACATACACATGCAAAAACACCCAAAGCAATAAATCAAATAAAACCCTAACTATTACATTGGGGACTCTGACTACAATCTAAAGGGGAAATAAAATAAATAAATAAATACCTAACTATTACAATTTTTGGCATTTAAATGCCTTTCAATAATCAAAATTAAAATAAATATACAAAATTAAAACAAATAAAGCGAATAAATAATAAATAAAATGAAAATATTCAAAAGACATGCAATTAAACACATAAAGTCACATAAGGGCACATAGGATCAAATAAAGTCAAAATGAGGTATAGAGTGTTACCTCCCTTGAGTTGATGACCTAGTGAAACGAAATTACTTATTTACCCTCCAAAACAATAAAATGGTCAAGGCATCATTTTAATTAAGAATTAATCACATGAAATGAAGATTAAACACGAAATGAAAATTAAACACGAAATGGAATCACTTAAGGTATTTACATAAAATAAGCCATCTATGTTCAAAAAGTTGAACAAACAAGGGTCTAATTGAACACATTAAAGGTGTTTAAGGGGTTCGAATTATTATTACTAAGATTGGAAGTCAAAAATAAAGGTTTGAAACTAGTGGAGTTCTACTAATTATCTCTTAAAACCAGAAAATAAACCTACCTAAAACATGATTAAAACATAAAAAGAACGGTTGAAATTCAAAAGAGTGAAATTGATTACTTTTCCCATATTTCTGGGCCATACAAGCATTAAGTCAAAATGCTTGGGGGCAACAATGTAATTTAATCAGAAAATTTCATGCAAAAGCTATGAAAGCTTTCTGAAGCTACGGAAGTCCATCTACCAACAAACATTTTGAGCTTGATTTATGTATCTTTGAACCGAAAATATGCAACCTCAACATGAATCATCCAATGTCTTCTTTCAAACACTAGATTTAAGTAGCCAATCAAGCGACAAAAACCCAACTAGTGGGCTGCCGCGGGAAGAAACAAAAACAGTAAAACATAAGAATGGATGCAGCTTTCTTACAACTTCATGGGTTTTCAGTGCAAGTGTGCAAGCTTCTCTTTACTAAACACAACTAGAATCTCAATCCAAACATCAAGTTTTGATTTGGAGCCGCAAAACACAGAAATTCAACATCCCAACACGTAAATTTTCTACAAAATTTCTCTACAATCTCTGGGTTTTCTCTTCTGCAATTTTTTGCAGCTCATTCAACCGAGATGTCTCATGCCATCTCAAACTAGAACCAACAAACTCGTCAACCAAGACACATTAAAAAATCGCAACCCATTCTAACGAACATCCCAGCCATTGAAAATCCAAGCAAAGGAAAATAATATGGGAATCGCAGGGCAAGGAAAATGAAATGGGTTTCTGATGAAACCAACAGTGGTATCATCAGGAGCCATAAACAATAAAAGTTTCCAACCACGTACCCAAAAAATAGAATCATTCATTTACCCAACCATCCCAATCGTTTGCTAAAATTCAGGTCACAAAACAACTTGTTCACAACCTCAGAAGCCAATAAAATCCAAGGAAAACAGCTCATACAAGGAAAGGGGAAAGGCTCACATAATAACTTGAAAATTTCATAAGAAGATTTCTGAATCAGTAAACGGGAAAAACCATCTTCATATACTGACAAGAGGGGCATAAATTGGTGTGGGAGGAGTTCGAAAATAATCACCTGAATTTCTGGAAAAAAAAAACAAGAGCTTCTGCTGCTTTTTCGTTTGAAGTCGAAACTGGTGCAGTAGAGGCAGGGCAGCTCCTTCGTGGCCAGATTTGATGATCTTCCCTCTATTTTTCCTTCAAGATGTCTAAACAAAAATCGTTCCTTTCACTTTGTAGATTGAGCAGAAATCGATGGTTTCACGAATGAAGCTGAGTAGGGAAGAAAATCCTTGCGACAGTAGGCCAAAAAGTCAACCTCGTTATGGGCTTTTGGAGGAAGAAAATTCTGCACTTTTCCTTGCCTTTCTCGTTTCTTGTCTGAAGCTTTCTCTTCCTCTGCCAAGCTCTCCTCTCTCTCTCGGCTCTCTCTCTTCCTAGCTGTCCAACTCCTTTCCCCCTTGCTTTTTCCTTTCTTTCTTTTCCGTTCAGTTTTCTCTTGTTCCAGCTCGAGGCTCCTTTCACTCTCCCTCTCTGTTTGGTCCCCAAGCTTTCTCCCTTCTCAGTTTTCCTTCTCCCTTCTCCTTTCCTACCCTATCCGAAGCTTTCTTCTTTTTCTCGGTTCTTTTTTTCTTCCTTCAGCTCCTCACTGCCGAAGCCCTTTCTTGTTTCTTCGTCAGCCTTGCTTTTCTGTTTTCCTTTAATCCTCTGCCCAGAAACCCTTTTCTTTCCCTCGTTTCTTGTTGGTTTTCTTTTTGTTCCCTCTTTCAGCCGCAACTCGTTGCTTTTTTTCTTTTTTTTCTCTCGGTTTCCTCCAGCCGCCCTTTTCTATCCTCCACTTCCTTCCAGCCGTCACCTTAGATTCTTATAGCTACAAGAACCATTCCAACCCTAGCATCCAATGGTGCAGATTGGAGTGACATTTTCAGGATGATATACAAGCCATTAGATGGCCTTTGTCCTATGATTCTTTTGATGTTGGGATTAAGCCAGGTGGCTTGAGATTGAAGTGATCCAATGGAGATAAAAAAACCAAAAAAAAGAGTAGGAAAAGAACTGGAAATTCGCGGCTGCATTTTGGTACTGCAGCTTTGTTTTAGCTGTACGATAAGAAGAAGAAATAGCGCGCGTGCAATTTGCATGCGCGCATGGCTTCCTTTTTCTCTTTCTTTTTTTCTTTCTATTTTCCAAATCAATTTTAGGTTAAACAAAATTAATTCCTAATAGAAATTACATTGCAAAATTCTCATTCATTTTAAAGAAATTGAATTTATGATGATTAAAACATATTTTTGTGAAAATTTTCGTTTTTTTCAAAAATTTTAATATAAAAATATCTTAAACATAAAAATAATGAACTTAATTTATAAAAATAAGTAAAAATGAACAACAGTATCATTTAATCAATTAAATAGAAATAATAAATAATAATACATAATAAATAATAAAATAAAATTAAAATTTTGGTGTCTACAACTTGCCCCTCTTTGTCTGAGTTTCGAAGAGATTCAAGACAAAGATGTAGACACCAAATACTTACTTTTCGTTCTTCTGCCGTGAAACACGTAATTATAAAATGGTCAGTGGGATAAACACGATCTGGCCCAATATTGGTGGGATAAAACACGATCCCAACGAGATATAAGCGGTCAGCGGGATAAAACCCAGTCCTGCCGAGATTAGTGGGATAAAACCCGAATTCAACAAGATAAAAACGGTCAGCTGGATTAAACTCGAGTCTTGCGAGGTTGGTGAGATACATCTCAAGCCCAACGCGATAGAAACGGTCAGTGGGATTAAACCCGATCCTGGCCGAAGTTGGTGGGATAAACTCGATTCCAACAAGATAAAAACGATCAACGGGATTAAACCCGAGCCTGCCGAAATTTGTGGGATACATCTCAAGCCCAACGCTATATAAACGGTCAACGGGATTAAATCCGGTCCTACTGAAATTGATGGGATAAAATTCGATCCCAATAAGATAAAAACGGGTCAGTGGGATAATATCCGAACTTGTGATACCATAGATCAGTGGGATAATACCCAAGTCTGTCATAGCATCGGTCAGTGGATAATACCCGAACCTGCCATTCCATTGGTCAGTGGGATAATACCCGAATCTGCGATTTAATTGATTAGTGGGATAATATTTGATCCTGCCATTCCATTGGTCAGTAGGATAATATCCGAACCTGCCGTACCATTGATCAGTGGGATAATACCCAAACTTGTCATAGCATCGGCCAGTGGATAATACCCCGAACCTGTCATTCCATTGTCAGTAGGATAATACCCGAACCTGCCATTTAATTGGTCAATGGGATGATACCCGAACCTGCCATACCATTGGTCAGTGGGATGATACCCGATCCTGCCATTCAATTGGTCAGTGGGATAAAACCCGATCCTGCCATTCCATTGGTCCAATGGGATAATACCCCGAACCTGCCATTTAATTGGTCAGTGGGATAAATACCCCGATCCTGCCATTCCATTGGTCAGTGAGATAATACCCGAGCCGCCGTACCATTGGTTAGTGGGGATGATACTCGATCATGCTATTCAATTGGTCAGGGGATAATACCCGATTCTACCATTCAATTGGGTCAGTGGAATAAAACCCGATCCTGTCATTCAATTGGGTCAAAAAATTAAATGTGATTGTCAAGAAGGGGGGTAGAAAAATGCGCGGTGGAACGCTGAAACTTCACCGACAAGAAATTAAATTTGATTTGATTTTGATTTTTTTTTGGAAGAATCTTTTCAAAAATAATTTGCCCCAATTTCAATCAATTATTGTGCAATCGATCATTTTGTTTTGCATTATAACATTATTATTCCTTTTTATCACTTTGATTCCTACTTCTTCTACGGTCTGAATTATGAATATCCAATTCTTGGACAACATTCCACCTTTATATAAAATTTGCCCCAATTTTGTTATGTGAAAAACGTATGTACCTGCAAGAGAAAAAAAAATAATGCCACCACCATTCGACACGTCTAACTTTCAAGAAACGTGTAAACATGAGTATTTGGGCGTTCTTCTCCGCTGTAGTGAGAACTTAATCTTTATTCTGAGAACTGTGTCAAATATTCTCAACTTCCAATGCTAACAAGACACTTGGTATGTAGACAATTTCAATAGATCATAGGAATTGCCATTTGATAAACTTTATTCTGTGAGCCACTTCAAATCTTCTTAACTTCCAATGCTCATCAAATATGACATTTGGTATCCAGACAACTTCAATAAATCACAGGGATTGTCATTTGATAAATTCAATGAGATAAATAAGACCATAAAACTCTTGAAAAGAATATTTTATTTACACAAAATGAACGAAAATCCTAATAATCATGAAAGCAACGATCTACCTTTATTGATAAAAAATTGATTTTAGAGAAATGAACTTGTACACTCAAAAGTTTATGTTTGATGAACCAAAACACTTTGATTCGCGAATAAAATGCCACGTTTGACTTTTTGGATATCGTCCTTCCGAAATTCAATGTTGGCGACCGAACCACAAGGTGAATAGAAATTCAAATGAACCGAGTCATCAGTCATTCCAATCCAGACTCACTTTTCATCAGAACCCTACCTTAGTGCCCTTTCGGATTTTCACTAAGGTTATCCTCACCTTTTTATTTTCTTTTTTTTTCATTTTCATTCCTTCCTTTTTCTTTTTTTTTTCAAAAGTGCCATTTTGGACTCTCACCTGATGAACAAATCCTACCAATAGCTTTTATCAATTCAGAAATATGTTTTATGAAATGATGGTATCAGTACGACCAAATTTTCCCTTGCAAAATTGGTGAAAGTATATTGACATCATTTGGCATGTGATTTAGAAAATTTTCTGAAAGAGGTAATGCAAAGAACGGAAGTCAAAACTTTTAGTTTTTTGTAATGTGGTCAAATGAGGTGTTAGGAAAAGGTTAAGACTTGAAGGTAGATTTCAAAAGTGGTTTAAATGATTTGAAAATCGCATTGTTGCGCCAACCCTATTTAGGATTAAACTAAAATTGCCTCAATTCACCCTCAACTGAAGCTCTTTTTCATTTTCTTTTCCTTTTCCCACTTTTTTTATTCATCTTTTGAAACATTCACAATTTGTCCAAGTTTATTTTTAAATTAGGTTTTCTTTTATTCAGTTCATTTTCTTTCAACTTTCCTTCAAAAAATCAAATTGCCCCAGTGTAGGGTTTTTCCTCTTTTTTGCTCTTTCAAAACTAAATTTGCCCTAGTGTAGGGTTTGCGATTCTCAGGGATTGACAAATGAAATGATTAATTCAGAAAGTTCAAAAGGGATAATTAGGGATAAAATGTCCCAAGGGGAAAAGGAAGAAAGCCTGACTTTCATCCCATTCTTCACATTAACCCTGAAAGAAAATTTTCATTAGATTAAGAATTTCTTACACATTTTCGAATTGATTGGTTGAGGAAAAAACTTGTCCATTATTTCTGCGAGAACGAGTGCTCCATCAGGCAATACCTCTTTGACAATAAAAGAACCTTGTCCATTGGTGCAAAACTTGCTCTTAGCCTCGTCTTGTGCCAACAAAAGTTATCTCAACGTTTTGTCTCCTCGTCTGAATAGTCATGATTTGACCAATTTTATGGTGAGTACGGGTCAATCCTTTTGATAGCATTGACCATGAAAAATGACATTTAAATGCTTCTTATCAAAGTGACCATAGATTCTTATTCCCTTAATCTTGATCCCAATTCGGTTTGAATTTCTCTTTATACCATTTGGGTTTCTTTGAAACACTTTTGAATGTCTTTTTGCTATTCCTTTCATTTTGAAATCCAAATTCACATTCGTGAGATATCGAGATTGCTGCCATCAAATTTCGAAACAGTGTTATCCAAAGGGTCAGAGAGTTTTATTCTTAGCCATCTGAAAAGAATATTTAAGTAACACAGTATATATAAAATTGTACATGTTATTGAATTTCAAGATAAAAACCAAACTGTACATTTTGTTACTTGTTAAACAAAGATGTGTCTTCGAAAATCATATGATTCAAAACTATTTATAAAAAAACATAGTTAAACAAGAGACACACGCACGAATGATTTTTCATTGGCTTTAAATCAAAACAATTTTCCAAATTATCGAAATTCCCTTTAAGAGGGAAGGATCTCACTAATTCAGTCCCCTCTAAGATTTTCAAACGTCTTCATTGGCGTCCTTGTGTTCAGGAAGATGATTCGCACTTGTGCTCAGTCCTTGGTCTTCCCTTTTCTTGAACACTATATCTCCTGCTTCGATCATATCCTGAATTTTATGTTTCAATGCCCTGCAATTATTAGTGGAATGCCTGAGAGTTCCAGAATGATAAGCGCAGACGGCTTGAGGATCATAATCACGGGGAAACCCTTTATGATAGATTTTGGGAGGCATAACACCAAATTTTTCCGGAAGGTTTGAGTTGTTCGTACAATTGATCGATGGGTCCGGTCCAAGTTGGTGAAGGTTCGATATGGGGTTGGATTTCGAATTTGACGGTTTAAAAGATAAATTCGGTTATTTGGTTGAAAAGGCCTTGGATGATAAGGAGGGCGAGATTGAGTTTGAACATTGGGTTGAAAATTTGGGACGGGTGGTATAGGTGGATTTGCGTAGTTTGACCGGGATCGAGGGTGATTGATAGTAGTCTGATAAACAGGGCGTGGGTTTGGCTAATATGAGTAGGTGTATGAGTAAGTAGGTTGACTAGCGGGTAAGAGATTATGTTGAACACCGTTGTTGCTACCAGCGATCAATTGATCAATCATGCGCCGTTGTGTAGCCATCTCCCTGCTTAATTCATTAAATTTGTTTAATGCTTCGTTCAATTGAGCTCCCAGATTTACAAGATCGGCTGATGATGTCGTTGCGGACCTATCGGATGATTCAGGATGTGTACCTCATGTTTACACTATTTCTCAAAAACTCGACCACGTGATCGTGTATCGATGGGGTTTTTTCATGTAACTATATTATGATTACCTGAAAATTTAGGAAAAACCCTGTTTAGATACCCTTCCTCGATTAACTGCTGACACAAAAGAAAAGGAAAAAGATGGGAGTTAGTAAAAATTAAAGTAATTCGGATGCATGTCTTTATTGGAGAGCCCTTTTTGTACCAAGGGCTCTATGAAAATGCAATCCTTCAGGGTAGGCACTATACAATACCTAATGGAGCGATCAACTCATTGACGTCTGATTGGAAAGCAATTTGAAAATTTTGGCCAATTGGAATGACAAGAGACATTTGTCCTAGCAAAATGAGGACAAAGTCCGAATGGATTGATTACTTTGATTGATACAAGAATTTGTAAAAGCACACCGATTTGACCTTGAAGAACTTTCTATCGGAGAGATTAAAATTTGTTGACCAATTTTCTCAGTGAAGCATGGATCGAAGCTCTGACCGATCAAATGGCTGGATGCAATGGATGATTTTCTCAAAATCGACTAGGTTTGCCAATTTGACATTGAAACCCTAATTGGTCAAATTGGTTGAATGAAAGTGACGATTTATTCAAAAATGACTAGATCACCCTAAAAAAGGTAAACTGGTCAAATGAATTGAATGAAATTTGATAATTTATTCAAAATTGACTGGATCGCCCTAAAAAAGGGTACATTGATCAAATGAATGAAATTGATGATTTATTCAAAATTGACTAGATTATCCTAAAAATGAATGAATGGATTGAGTTAATGATTTATTCGAAAATGACTAAATTGTTTCTAAAAGTGAATGAATTGATCCAAATAGATGAAATGGAGTCAATGATTTATTCAAAAATGAGTAATTTGTTCAAAAATGACTGGATTGTCCTAAAAATGAATGAATTGATTAAATGGATTGGATGAAATTGATCAAATGGATTGAAAAAAAAAGAATAATCGGTTCAAATGGATTGAATGAAATTGATGGTTTATTCAAAATCGATTGAATTGCCTGGCCATTGGTGGTTTTAAAACTCACAAATTTTGTTGCAACGCATTAGTTTATGAGCTTTCTAAAATCAAGATTTGGCCTCAATATATTTACTATCTCAATAATGAGAAATTATTTCTTGAATTTTCTTCAAATTAAGGTCCTTTACGCAAGGGATTTTTATCAACTATGTTTAAAATGGTCAAAAAGATGATTGTTAGATGCTCGTATTCTAATGTACAAAGTTGTTCTATATAATGGGAAAGTCGGATCCTATCTTATCTTGGGCACTACCCCTTTGGATGATATAAGAAATATAGTCGTGGCAAGTCTCATTGGATTACCATATTCGAAACACAAGGTGGTTTATTCCTAACACGGGGATTCCCTAAATGGCATTCCCTCTTATATTTATGCATGATGCCAATTTATCAAAGCAAATTAAATATGCAAACATGCCCTAAGAAACCTTTATACGCCAGGGGTGGGTCTAAAATGATGTGCACTTATTAATCTCTGAATGCAATATATTGAAATTTAAACGTACAGTAACCTACTTAAGAGGATAGGTTCTAAAAGAATTCATACCAGATCTCTTATTATCTAGCGTTTGTGAATGCAAAACGAGAAAACAAGGAAGTGTTAGCTCAACAATTATCACATAACACGTTGGTGCAATTTAAATGATACAAAAGCAAAAAGAAAAATAAGGAAAAAGGGGTGGAATCCTCCCTTCGTGTCAGTGTTCCTAGTTGCGGTACGGTCGACTCTATTCTAGGCGATTTCTAACATGGATGCATGAGAGTTGGCGCTCACTAATACACCTAGACTCGATAAGGTTTCAAGGTCCCCAAACTTCAGACCAAAGGCGAAGGGTCCATCAATTCCCAAGACCTAAGAGTCGGTGGTTCGAATGATCCCTCGGACATTGCTACACGCACGTCGTGCCACGGCCACATGTCCAAGTGGATCGATCTTAATCCTAACGGATCGAGTGGTGTGACAACCACTAAAAGTAAAAAGAAATGAGGGTTTTATAAAACTTATGCCACGTATGAAGTGCCCTTATTGAAGGGAGGGATTGAATCTATTTAAGCGGGTGAAGGTTCAAGGTGACTATTTCCCGCCACCCAAAATGCAAGCACGATAATACAAATACAAAATGAGAAATAAATACATAAACGATCGCATACGTGGAATATTTGTGTGTTAGATGCAATAAACCCTAAAAAAAGGAAAAATGCAACCCTAAACCTCCAAATGTTATATATAAAAAGGTTAAAAAGAGAAAATGATTGATTAAATCAAATTTACTCGGACTCTCTAAGTCCCCAGTGGAGTCGCCAGCTGTCACGCCCCATTTTTAATGAAAAAAATAAAATAAAATAAATGAAATTTAGAAAAATAAAATTTTGATTTATTTTTGAGTGAAAATGTGTTTTGATTTTTAGAGAAAATAAATAAAAAAGGGCCTAAATGGGACTTACAAGTGCGACGTTTTTGACCCCAAAATAATAGTTTAAAAATGGTTTTTTAATAAAAAAAAATAGGAGTCGCCACTTAATATTGACTTAAGGTGTATCAAGTCACCTAAAATGAATTTTTAAAGAAAAAAGTAGAAAAACCCTTTTTAAACGACTCCAAGTCTTCAAAAATCAGAGAAAAGTGTTCGGGAGTCACATTTGAAGAAAGGGAAGGCAAGGATAAAAATTCAAGGCACCCTTTCAACTTAGTCAAGGATAGTTGCGTGATTTAGTTAAAAATTTTCTTATTTTTAACCTAAAAATTTATTACATTTGGACGTACTATATGGATGCAAAACATAAACCTGGGAGGATATGGGGGGGTTGGAATGTCCCTTCAAAACTTAATTGGTGCCAATCACATTAATTGTGATGCCTAAGAGTGACTCTTGAAGAGGTCACGAATATGCAAATTATGAGACTCGAAAGAAAGGAAAGAAAAGAAAATAATGATATACAAATATATCTGAAGGGAATGCATCATAACGGGTAGGGGGGACTAATATTCGTGAGTCAATTTTCCCTTTAATAGAGGGAATACGAGCGTGCTAAGATTAGAAAACCAAACTCGTCCATATCCCATATTCAAGGGGTATTTCTCCTATCTAATCATGCAAATGTACTAACCTAGTTCTAATTCTTAAATAGGATGCAAGTTTAATGTCGTGTTTTCATACAAGGGGTAAGGAATATACATATAAGGGGAAATATGGGATAAGCGATATAAATATAAGGGAATATGGGATAAGAGATGTACATATATAAGGAAAGTGTCATGCAAAATGATAAAAACCCTAAAAAGTGAAAAACATGTATGAGATGAAGTGATTTTATCACACAATCATGATCTAACGTGTAGAATGACTCCTAAGGGTCTAGCGTTAGACTAGCCCATGTCTATAAGTTCTCACTAGTATTAGACTAGTGAGAAGTTAGAAAGGAGGGCCATAACTAGCGTTGGACTAGTGTGAAATCGGAAAAAGGGGACCACAACTAGCATTGAACTAGTGTGGTGACGTCACACATTAATTATAACTAAATTAAACATAATAAAGCAAGTAAACACATAACACATAAGCATGATATCTAGATGCAAGCCCTAAGAAAGCGAGTAACACGTAACACATAAGCATACAAAACACCCAAAGCAAATAAAGCAAATAAAACCCTAACTATTACATTGGGGGCCCTAATTACAATCTAAAGGGGAAATGAAATAAATAAATAAATACCTAACTATTACAATTTTGGCAATTAAATGCCTTTCAAATAATCAAAATTAAAATAAATATACGAAATTAAAACAAATAAAGCGAATAAATAAATAAATAAAATGAAAACATTCAAAAGACATGCAATTAAGCACATAAAGTCACATAAGGGCACATAGGATCAAATAAAGTCAAAATGAGGGATAGAATGTACCTCCCTTGAGTTGATGAGCTAGTGAAACGAAATTACTTATTTACCCTCCAAAACAATAAAATGGTCAATGTAACATCTTGTATTTTAAAAAATGATATTTTATATGTTAATTTTGGTTTATGAATTTTGGTTTAAGATTTTCAAAATTTTCCCAAACTCTAGTTTTTAAAAACCTTGCTTTGGTTTAATTAATTTTGCCCTAAGATTTGTAAATTTGTCAAAACCTTGGTTTCAAATGTGAGACCCCGATTATTCCCTAATTTTTCTCTAATATATTTCCGAGTGCTATTTATAGTAATTAATGTTTTATAAAAGCCATTACACCGTTTGTTTAAATTTTTCACGTGTTATCCTGTTTTCGAAAGGAGAAAACCCTAATTTGTTATCCAAATCCTAATTTTATATAAAATCAAAAAGGTTATTATTTAATTGCTTTCATGTGTATTAATGCATGTTTAAGAAGGGAGTTTACGGTAGTTAGGTGAGTAGTAACCTGAGTTGAATGTGATTAGTGATTTTGTGTTAAGTTGAATTGGGAACCTGGGGATTAAGTTGAAAGAGATATTTTAGGAATTGGACAAGAGTGCAAGCCAAAGGAATTAATTCCTTTAGGTCTATCTAAACTAATTGGTGATTGGTTGATTAGTTGGTAATAAGCTTAACATTATTGACTTGACTTACCATAAGACAATTGACTAGGTAAGACAATTGGCTAGACAAAAAACAAAACTTAACTATGAAGTTATATAGCAAGGGGAGTTCGGGCAGCTACCAGGAGAAAAATAAAGAGAAGGAAGCCATAGGGAAGAAAGGAAAGAAAAGAGAGAAAGAAAGAGGAAGAAAAGGTTCTGGTGGCTTGAACAAGAAGGAGGAAATCCGTGAGAACAAATAGAGAGAAAGAGAGAAGGAAAACAAGAGAAAAGAAGAAAAGAAGAGAAGCTGGTCTGTTTATACTTCAGTTTTTCTTCAAAGATGAAAGGTAAAATTGGCTCAAGGACCCTTGATTCTTGTAGTTTATCTTGAATTGATGACTGAGGATTGAAATTAGCAAGCTAAGAATCGAATTGGATGGTTGAAATCTTGTTGGTTTGGAAGAATGATATGATTGATTTTCTGTGATTATTTGAACATGTTTGAGGCTGAATTAGCCTTAGAACAAAATATGAAAGTTGTATAGAATTGAGTGTAGAATATGCCTGAAAAGTTTTAGCTCAATCGGAGTAGGGTAGCTTGTGAAATGGCAAAATTACCCCTGCTGCCCTGTTTCTGTAAAAACGGATGAACAGCCCTCTATAATTGAGTAATTTGACAGGGAAGATGACTAAATTAGTTGTTGATGCCTTCTTACGAATTGTAGCCTTGTATCTTAGATTTCAAAATGGTTTTAGAATTACCTAAATCGGAGTTGTGTGTGCTAAGATATGATTGAATGAATCAGGACTGCTAGTTGAATTTCACAGTGAGTTTCGAACTGGAACATCTGGGGGATTTTTGGGGTAAATTTGGCTAGGTTAGGGTGAGAACTGAGTTGCGATGTCTTCATGAGAATTGTAGAGCTATGTCTTAGCTTCGAAATGGTATATTATTTGTTTCAATCCGATAAGTGTAGCTCGAGTTGTGCTTCAATTGTTAAAAGGTGACAGTGATATGTGATATTGAACTTTGTGTTTTTAGGAATTGGATTTGGACAATAATCAATTGTGGTGAATGGAGATCATGAGCGGTGATTGGTGAGTGTTCCTTATTTGTTAAAATCTTTCCTCAAGCATGAAGCTAGGATTGGGATTGTTGATGGGTTCCTAGAACTTTGAGTTAGGTAGAGGACTTGAGGATTTTAATTGCTTTTTTATTTTTGGCTTGATGATAGGTAGAGACCTTGAGGTATTATGAGATTTAGATGTATATATGTGATAAATCTTGCTTTATTACATGTTTGGCTTGTTAATTATTGCAAGATATTCCTTAATTTGGGTGGATGAACTTGTGTGTGTTTAAGTATAGCAAGAGGAAAAATTTCTGTTTTGAATCTTTCATGTTCGCCGAAATTTTTGGGACAAAATTTTAGATCTTTGGAGCTTTTATTTGAATTAAAGTTTTGCCAAAATAATGGATTTTAAGTGTATTTGAGTTGATTAAACCGATTAGCTCTTCAAGGAAAAGAAAGGAGTGAACGTGCTAAAGTGAAAGCTGGAAATCTGCTTTCCTGGAACATCAGACCAGTTTCGGGAAAAAGGTTATCTTTTGGTGTATACCACTCCAAATCCAGTCCCATTTGTTTTGTTTTGAAACTAGACACATAAGTATACAATCCATGTAAATTTCAGGGGCTAACTCATTTTCTGTGATGTTTTGTGATTTTTCAAAGTCCGCTGGAAAAACAGAATTTTCCCTGCCCTGCATTTTACTGTAGCAGTCTATTGACGGAAAAACTGGGCAAAATCCGTATGGAGTCTCATCAAGGTGTCTTCTAAAAAGTTTTATCCCTTTCAATTAGGTTTCCAACGGTATCAACCATGCAAATTTTGGACTTGTAAATATTAAGTTACGATTTTCTAAATATTTCTGCCATAAACCTCCAGTTTCCTGATTTTTACAATAAACACGAAAATGACTTGATATTTTTGCTTGGCCTTGAATATGCAGGTGAATGATCGTGATTATACATGTCTCAGGTGAATACGAGGACTCCGAAGAACTCATTTTAACCGCTTCACTTTTTTTCTCTCTCACGACTTTTGGTGAGTGTCAAGTGCATGTTAAGTGTTTAAATGAAATGTTTCTCGTACTTGCTAGTTAATGAGGTTAGGGTATACTTTATCGCCCTTGTCCTCTCTTTCATGAAATTGCTTGCTTGATAAGTGATAAGTGTTACATGTGAATGCAAATGAAAGTGTTTTTTCGTGAGTATTGAGCGGCAGAATGTATCACGCCCTTTTATGGGGGGAGGTACCGCTCATCCCGTCTCAATGCTATGACCGAATTTTGTTGATTGGAGCTTTGTCTCATTGATCCAAAAGTGAATGGGGGAACGCCCCAACCCATTGGTTAGTCTTGTAACTTGAGCCGGCAAGGGCTTGGTCGAGAAGTTTGGTGAACCTTGAGGAAGTGTTATAGCTTGATCCAAATAAGAGGTCTTGCTAGGTATACTTGTTAAGTGATACCACCTACATGCTTGTTTGGTTGCGGATCCAAGAGGGTGTCATGGTGGCTGGAGGTAGTAAGTGGAGTTCTACATGGATAACTGTGAAAGTTCACGGAAGGTCAACTATCTGAGCTTGGATCGCGCGTGGATTAGCTTCCTGAGAGCTCCCGTATCCTTTTATTGTGATTAAATTCTCACTGCTTAATGTTTCGAAGTTACTTGTTACTTCAAGTTATTGCTTTATATTGTGTATTTGCTCGCATGCTTGCATGTTTTTCCCTTGACCTCACTGAGCGTTAGCTCACCCCAATTTGTTTTTCTTAACAGGTTTGGAAGTGGAAGTTTTGAGGCTTGATTAGTGACCCCCTTTGGGTAGAACTAGTCGTTATCTTTAATTTTGGGACTCCACAGTGTAAAACTTATGATTATTTTGGGCTTTCGGTATTGTAAAAGTAGATTGGAAATCTTGGTTGTAATATATAAGCATGAATAGTTCTTTTATATTGTAGAGTACATGATTGTTTTAGTGGAGTATTTCATGTGATATTGGAGTTTAATTTGTAATTTACTTGAAAATTGTAGTGAATCCCGGCGAGAGTTGGGCAGGCGGTCTGCTGATACCCAGGGTTCGCCCTAAGGAGAGGTGGGTCGTCATAGTCAAGGCATCATTTTAATTAAGAATTAACTACATGAAATGAAGATTAAACACGAAATGAAAAAATTAAACACGAAATGGAATCACTTAAGGTATTTACATAAATAAGCCATCTATGTTCAAAAAGTTGAACAAACAAGGGTCTAATTGAACAATTAAAGGTGTTTAAGGGGTTGAATTATTATTACTAAGATTGGAAGTAAAAACAAAGGTTAAAACCAGTGGAGTTATACTAATTGTCTCTTAAAAACCAGAAATAAACCTACCTAAACATGATTAAAACATAAAAAGAACGGTTGAAATTCAAATACTGAAATTGATTACTTCCCATATTTTTGGGCCATAAAGCATTAAGTCAAAAAGCTCGGGGCAATAATGTAATTTAATCAGAAAATTTCGTGCAAAAGCTATGAAAGCTTCTGAAGCTACGAAAGTCCATCTACCAGCAAACATTTGAGCCTGATTTATGTATCTTTGAACCGAAAATATGCAACCTCAACATGAATCATCCAATGTCTTCTTTCAGACACAAGATTTAAGTAGCCAATCAAGCGACAAAAACCCAACTAGTGGGCTGCTACGGGAAGAAACAAAAACAGCAAAACATAACAATGAATGGAGTGATTTTGGAGGGAAAAGTGTGACGACCCCACTTCTTTTTAGGGTGAACCTAGGGTTTCGGCAGGCCTCCTACCTAACTCTCGTCAGGACTAGATACAAGTCAAGATTATAACGTAGAACTAAACAACCAATAAGAAAACTAATAAAAGAAAAGTCACTTCCTTCGATAGTCATCCAATTCTACCCCTTAAATTTCCAAAAGTTACATCAAATTTTCCCCAAAATATAACCACCAAAAGTTGACTAGATCTTTTACATCCACAATTGGACAAAAAAAAAAACAATCAAAGCCAACTTCTCAAAAAATCTTTCCACTTCAAGTTCCTGCTAAGGAAAACAAACTTAAGAGGATGAGCTAACGCTCAGTGAGGCCAAGAAAAGTAGGCAGCAAGCAGGTACATCTAGCAATAATGACATATTAATAAAAGGCAGCCATCATATTCATGTAAAATCACAAAAGGAATTAAAACACAATCAATGAAGGATACGGGAGCTTCAGGAGCTAAATCCACACTGCTTCACTGATAGTCTTGATCCATAATTTCCAACTATTGACACTCAGTCAACCGAGCAAGTAACAAGTCCGTAGAATCCCACTTTTCACCAATTTTCGTCCACCGTTACACCTTTTAACCGGGCCCAAACGGTCAAAAGTTTTGATATTACTCCAATATATCGAGGCAAGTAGGTGTATGAGCCCAAGATTCATCAAACTCCTCAACTAATCCCTTGCTGGCTTGAGTTGAATGGCTAGCCATTGGGTTTGAGCGTCCCCACGAGTATGGGTGGGTTGATGAGATTGCTCTCAAATCGACGCCAAGTCAAACACAGGTATAATTGTCAAGTACGAGCAGATCATTTATCAAGTCAAGTTAAAAGAGAACGAGTACGATAAGTACACACTCGTCTCGACAAGTCCAATTCACATATTCAACAAAAGTAGTTCAAGTATTATGCAACAAGTCATGCACTTGACACTCACCCAATTTCAAAAGCAAGTGAGCAAGAAATTCCTTTAAAGTTCGTCGCCAGAATTCCTTTCGAATCCCTCTTGAGCACCTGAAGAAATATTAACCAACCATCACTCACGGATACCCTAGGTCATTGAGCATACAAAGAAGAAAGTTCGTTTGCCTAGAACTAGGACAATGCATCAAAAGGGTTTAATCCATCGAAAATCGAGATTCAAAAATGAAGGTTTAAAGTCACAAGTTCGAGTCAAGTTAAAGGAGCTTTTCTCGCTAAATTCATTGAAATAGTGCTCAAAGAGAACTCAAAAGTCGTTTTTTATTCATGCCATGGTAAGCAAATCTCAACTCCAAAAGAATGTACCATATTTACTTTCGACACGAAATCGAGAAAAAAAAGGTAGATGGTTTTTTAATCCTCAAAACTTCTAATCTCATGTCTGAACTTTAAAAATATAAAGAGCGTTCACATTTTCAAACTAATGGAGTCAAAACTCGTCCAAAACTCCACTCATTTCATCATAAATGTCAAAGCCAAAAGTTCCAAGTTTTGAGTAGAAAACTAGTTAAAATTCTCTAAGATTTGCTCTAATTAAACGCTCCACTTTTAAAGTTAAATGTTATGGAATCAAGGGTATAAGCCTAGGGATTGAAATCCATAACTCAAGTATAAAAGAGGTGCCCTTAACCAAGGAAGTTAACAACCAAGTAAACACATCAAGAGAGTTTTAATCCTTTAGAAACCAAGATTTAAAATGAAGGTTTTCAAGCTAAAAAGGACCTTGTATCCGACCATGAGATTAAACTTAAAACGAGCCAACAATCACAAGGGAAGGTTGGAAGTGCTTAAAAGAGTACTTTGGTATGAAACAAGAAAATTTCCAGTTTAGTGCGACACTAACTTGGACAAAGCATATCTCAAGTTTCGTAAGTCCAAAAATTGAAAATTTTATACCATTGGAAACTAGACCCAAAGCACTAAAACTCTTTAAAAGAACTTTTCTCATACTCCAATCCGAAATCACTCGAATTTTAGTTCAAAATCACCTGTTCTAGACAAGACAGGGCAAAACAAGCTGCAATTTCAGTAAAGTTTGGAAATTCGGCAAAATTCGTAAGAATTGAATTAGCCTCCGAAATTTATAACACAAAAAGAACTTCAAGTCAAGTTTCAAACACAATAAGAGGAACTAAATTCAGATTTTCCAACACCAAGATACAACAGTTTTAAGAAAACTGGTTTTTGCAACCTGTTTCGCGGATTTTTAGTCATAAAGATTCGACACAGTTTTGAAAGCTAGCCATAACGAACTCTAGACAAGTCTAAATTGGGAATGGTTTATGGCGTTGAAAACTAGATTCAAAATTTCTATAAATCATCAGAAGAAATCGTGTTCAAACTCTTTCACAAGGGGGACAAAATTGAGCCACAACATGCAGCTGTATGATTTTCTCGGGTAAACAGGTGCCAGTAAATCAGTCCACTTTGCCAGTTCGCCTACGGCTCACTCAAAACGAAATTAGCAGGGAATTTTGTTCCATTGGAAAGCTCTAGATGTCTAGTTTCAAATGTGACAAACGGCACTTGATTTTGACTTTTGTAGAAAGATTTATACACAGACAAAGAACCCCTGGTCGGCTGACCTAGTAGCTTTTCCAGTTTTCTTCCTTTCTTCAAAACTCAAGTTTTATCCAATCAATTGAAATGATTTTTGAAAGACAATCTCTACACACACAATACAACATATAAAAGAATTTGAGCAGCCATATAAGTAACCAAAATTTGAAATCAAAGAAAGGTAAACAAGACAGCTAGTTTCGGTCAGCCCTCTCCTTTTCATCTTTAAGTTTCTTTCCAACTTCCAAACCAACAACCAAGCTATAATCCACAAGAAATGCAAATATAACAATCAAAATTCTCAAGTCTTCTACCTAAAAGTTCACCCTCAAGGTCACTACCTAAGATTAAAGTAAGAAACAAGGGTTTCCCTCAAATTCCTCTAGTTTAGGTTTTTGGTTAGGGTTTTCAAATCCATGCAACAACCACTAACCATAACTAATCCTTGAAATATTAAAGAGCAAAGGGAGTAAAATTTGTTACCTCTTGAAGGTTTCTTGAACCCTAGGAAGAGCCAAGTTTTGCACCACTGACCACCAAGAATTCACCACAAGATGGAAGCTTCCTTCAAGTTGGATCAACTACTAAAGGTTTGGAGGATTTTGTATGAATCTTGGAGCAAGATTTGGTGAAGAAAAATTGGAGCTTTTCTCCTTTCTTGTTGAGCTAGAGAGGGCCGGCCACTTAGGGAAAGAAAAGGAGAGAAAGTGAACTTTGAAAT
The DNA here is from genome assembly GCA_023065735.1 of Coffea humblotiana. Lineage (NCBI taxonomy): Eukaryota > Viridiplantae > Streptophyta > Magnoliopsida > Gentianales > Rubiaceae > Coffea > Coffea humblotiana. Next base: position 8,213,942 of record CM041215.1, read on the forward strand.
GTGATGGGAAAGTGAGGTGAAAAAGTAGCTTTTGGGGGGTAGAAAGTCAACTAGGAATAGTAGCCTGTATAGTGCCAAGCACTACTAGTTTCCATCTTGTTTGCTACATTTAAATACTAATCCTCCAAGATAGTTTCTCTTGCACCACAAATACTCTTTCTTACTAGTCTAAAATTAATTCTCCAAGATCATTGCACTCACGGACCGAATTTTACCTTAAAAAACATGTATTCGCTATTCCTTACTAAACGAGCCGCAGAAAAATTAAATTTACTAACAAAACGTTTTAAAACATAAAATGAGACAGTGTTTTATGCAAATGAAATTAAAATGAATGAAATAATTTATCAGAGAAAATGGATAATTAAATAATTAAATAGGCCAGTAAAATAAAATAAAAGTAAGAAAAATTTGTGTCCTCACATCCTTCCCCCCTTACAAGAATTTCGTTCTCGAAATTCATACCTTGATTCAAAAACAGCTCTGGATACTTATTTCGGATCTCTTCTTCTACTTTCCAAGTCGCTTTCTCCATTCCATGATTTCTCAATAAAACCTTCATTAGGGGAATTTGCTTGCATCTTAATTGCTTCACTTTTCGATCTAAAATTTTTATCGGTCTTTCCTCATGTGACAAATTCTCATAAATCTCTACTTCTTCTAACATGTGTCATTCTCTCACCGTTAAACTAGTCACTTACACCTTACGGCTTAGGGTATCTGCCACAGCATTAGCTTTTTCGGGGTGGTAGTTAAGCGTACAGTCATAATCCTCCAAAAATTCCACCCATCAACATTGCCTCCAATTCAACTCTTCCTAGGAAAATAAATACTTAAGACTCTTGTGATCAGTGAGAATCTCGAAAGTCACTCCATATAAATAATATCTCCACTTTTCAAGGCAAATACTACTGCCTCTAACTCCAAGTCATGGGTCGGATAATTCTGCTCATAAGGTTTCAACTTACGGGAGGCATATGCAATCACTTTTCCATTTTGCATTAATACACATCCTAAACCATCCTTTGAAGCATCCATATAAACCACAATACCCTCTCCTCCGCTCGGCAAATGCTAATATGGTGCCTCAGTCAAACACTTTTTCAACTCTTGAAACCCTTCCTCGCATTTAGAATCTTATATGAACTTGCCATACTTCTTAGTCAACTCAATTAAGGGTTTTGCAGTCTTAGAAAAGTTCTTGATAACCCGCAATAATATCCGGCTAACTCTAAGACAATCCGAACTTCAGTAGGATTTTCTGGTCATTTTCACTTAGAAACAACTTCTACCTTAACTGGATCCACAGTAATTCCTTCCTTAGAGATCATATGACCTAGAAAGGTTACTTCTTCCAACCAAAACTCACATTTATTGAATTTAGCAAAAAATTGGCGCTCTCACAGGATTTGTAACACTATCCTCAAGTGCCGTTCATGATCTTATTACAGGTCTAAAGGTGTGGGACAATAAATTAAATATATACATAAGCCGTAAAATCAGTTAAAACAAAGTAATTTAAATTTTTTTTGTTATAAAAGATCATAATAGTTATACCAAATGAGAATAAACTCATCAAATCATTTCAAAAGAAAGGGGAGACAACAAAATCATAGGAAAACGTGCTAAGTCACAAATGTACAAAGCAACAAAAGGACTTTATCCCCTAACAAAATATTACAACTCTAAAAGTGCCAACTTAGACTAGGGATAAACTACAACCCCTATCCTCGAGTGGAGTCAAATCCATCCCTACTCATAAAGCTTCCACTATTTGGATCCCTCTCACAGCCATTAGCATTAATCACTTCTTTTGGCACTCGACTGCTTTGTAGCGGATCTAACAGGCTGCTGAGTATTTCCTCTTTTTCTTAGAGGCACTAGGCAACTTGAAACCTGATGTTCGGCACTACCGTAGATCAGACATTTTCCTTGCTTTCTCCAACACTTGGTTTCAGTGTGGTTAAACTGGCCACAGTATCCACAAGTCACACGAGAAGTCACGGTCTGACCAGTTTGAGAATTTTCTTTGTATTTCTTTTTCTGTTCCACATTCTTGTGTAGCAACTCAATTTTCTCCGCATATTCTTGTTTCCATCGTCCTTCTCAGTAAGTAAAGCCAATTTCTTTTGAAATTCGACCTCCTTTCGAAGAATGTCTATTTCCTTCTGCATCTCTCCCAAATTTATTATCTCACCGTTTGATTTAAATCAAATCTAGCCTGTCAAACCAATCAGAGAATCAAAATAAGTAAATATTCATAATGAAAACTCTGGGCCATATTACTCTTCTGTTTTTTTGCTTACAGGTTATCTCAGAATATAAATCTTAACTATTCTCTGCTTAATATGGATGAGTTCTTAGGTCTTTCTACTAGAATTACTATCATCACTTATACACATAACCAAATACGGAGATCTTATTCCTTAATATATAAAAAGTTTCCATATCCTAACTCATTCTCTAATACTTACTTACAAAGTCGCTCAAAAAGAAACCCTAGCCTTTTACTCTTACTAGTGCCTTATTTTATCATCTCAAACCAATTTTTACTGTCTCGAGGTTAGACCCTCCGTAAAACTTAGATGGGGCGAACTTCAAAAATCGCTCTATCCTCACACCTCTCTTGATTCCTAGGTTGGTTGATTGGCTCAGGTCTTGGCGCTCAGCTAACTGTGCTAAAATATCAATCATACGGTTAATAGCAGTAGTTATTTGGTTATTCCCTTCATTTCCTTGCCCTTGGTTCGGTCCAGTTGTTTGATCCCTGATCAATCCCTTGAACTTGGGATTTGCCTAACCCCTCGTTCTCGACCCCTTCCACTTCTTCGGGCCGTGCATAATTTTAATATTTTCTAAAGGCATAACGTAAAATAAATACACATAAGCGAAATTTGAAAATGACACTTTAATCATGCAAAACGAAAATAAATAGGGGAGACACCAAAAATAATTGCAAATATGCACAACCCATAATATAGATTAGAAGTCATAGAACAATAAAGTCAATCACTTCATAAGTAATGTTGAAGTGTTTCAAAAGATAGGTAGTATAGTTAAGCAAAATACAATGGCCTTTGAACAAGTACCACCCCGACTATCCTAGACAAAAATTACTAAAAGTAGACTAAATCACTGGCACAGCGATTGGCGGGGCCAGAAGTCTCTGCTACTTCAATAGGATCATTTTCATCTTCAGCATTAGGAGTCTCTTCCTCATGTCTCTCGTCTAGTATCTTGCCATCCACCACTTGTTCGACCAAGGTAACACACTCAGCCATCATTCCCTCTGTCCGGTCTCTAATTTCATGTACTACCCTAGCCAAGTCGGGGCTTAACCTCCTTGAAGCTGCTCAGAAAGAGCCTCAGTCTTTTTCCTTTCCTCAATTACATCCGTCTCCAGTTCATGAATTCTAGCAGTTTGGACATCCACAGTTGCCCTCAGTTCTCGATTATCCTCTTGAACTACCCTAGTTTCCTCCGATAACCGCCTCTGATCATCGATTATTGTTAGCACCACTTCATTAGGGTACGAGTAAGTCCTCCAACAATCACATTAAGATCTAGATCGATGAATTGGGGTCCATTGCCAAAGAGGGCTCCAAGACCTCTCTCGATAACGAATCGCAGGAAGGTACCCCAGAGGTAACCCATTTCCACCATCTCCTTCCATGACCTACAATTAACCCACAAAACTAAAGGTTAGGACCTTATGATCACTGGTGCCATTCAAAAATTTAGTTTAAGGTTTGTCACGAATTTTTATGACCAAAAGTTCATGACTAAGAACTCCTAACCCTACTCCACTATTTCGACCTAACGCTCTGATACCACCTGTGATGACCCCACTTCTCCTTAGGGCGAACCCTAGGATTTCGACAGGCCGCCTGCCTAGCTCTCGTCAGGACTCGATACAAGTCATGATTATAACTTAGAACTAAATAACCAATAAGAAAACTAATATAAAAAAAGTCACTTTCTTCGATAGTCATCCAATTCTACCCCATAATATTTCCAAAAGTTACATCAAATGTTTTCCAAAATACAACCACCAAAAGTTGACTCGATCTTTTACATCCACAATTGGGACAAAAAAAAACAATCAAAGCTAGCTTCTCAAAAAATCTTTCCACTTCAAGTTCCTGCTAAAGAAAACAAACTTAAGGGGATGAGCTAATCCTTCTGTGAGGCTACGAAAAGCAGGCAACAAGCAGGTACATCTAGCAATAATGACATATTAATAAAAGGCAGCCATAATATTCATGTAAAATCACAAAAGGAAATAAAAACACAATCAATGAAGAATACGGGAGCTCTAAGGAGCTAAATCCACACTACTTCACTGATAGTCTTGATCCATAATTTCCAACTGTTGACACTCCGTCAACCGAGCAAGTAACAAGTCCGTAGAACCCCATTTTTCATCAATTTCCGTCAACCGTTACACCCCTAACCAAGCACCGAACGTCAAAAGTTTTGATATTACTCGAGTATATCGAAGCAAGTAGTGTATGAGCCCAAAGTTCACCAAATTTCTCAACCAAACCCTTGTTAACTTGAATTGAATGGCTAGCCATTGGGTTTGGGCGTCCCCACGAGTATGAGTGGTCGATGAGAGACGCCAAATCAAACACAGGTATAATTGTCAAATACGAGCAGATCAATTATCAAGTCAAGTAAAAAAGAACGAGTGCGATAAGTACACACTCGTCTTGACAAGTCCAATTCACATATTCAACAAAAGTAGTTCAAGTATTATGCAGCAAGTCATGCTATTACGCAACAAGTCATGCACTTGACACTCACCAATTTCAAAAGCAAGTGAGCAAGAAATTCCTTATATCACTTCAACTTTTTATGAGGATATAATAAAAATTTCCTGAAAAAGTTCGTCTGCATGAGCTCTCTCTTAGGTTTCCATTTTTAGAAGCCTAGGGGTTTCTTTTCGGCAGCCTTGGGGCAGTCGCTTGTCATGGCCACCCTTCAGCCTGGGGCTGGAGGGCACCCTATCTCGCCTTCATCCAAGTCTTTTGCTTCTCTCTTTACTGCTGAAGTACCATCTCCAATTGAGGTCAAGAAGCCAGCGTCACACAAAGGGGAACCTGCAGTTTTCTTCTCAGGTGAGGACATTGAAAAGCTTGCTGTGCCTTACAAATTTGCTCTAGTTGGGAAGTTCTCCCATGGAAGGCCAAGATTGGAGGAGATCCGTAGATTTTTCACCACTCTGGATTTTAAGAATTCTGTCACAATTGGGCATCTGGATGCCCGCCACGTGCTGTTGCGCTTTGCCCAGGAATCAGACTTCCTACGGATTTGGACTAGGGGGCTGTGGCAAATTGCGAAGTTCCCTATGCGGGTGTTTCGATGGACGCCTGACTTTCATGTTCAGCGGGAGTCTTCTCTAACCCTGGTGCAGATTGCGCTGCCAAATTTACCAATCCATTTTTTTGACAAACACAACCTGTTATCCATTGCCAGTGTGGTCGGGTGGCCATTATATGTGGATGCGGCCTCCCCCTCGTTGCGTCGACCCAGCGTCGCTCGTGTATGTGTTGAGGTTGATCTGCTGCAACCTTTGCCTCACCGCGTCTGGGTAGGATTGGCTGGCGGGGTGAAAGGGTCAACATATTGTGGCTGAAAACCTTTCATATTAGTGTACCAGTTGCTGGCATATGGGGCACGCGAAGGAGGATTGTAGAGCTGCTGATTTCGGCATGACGAAACAACTGGAGAAGGCATGCCCGGATGCTGCTCCGATTATGACGACGAATAGGAAAGTTGATAGCGATAATACCATACCACAGGTGGATGCGGTGGAGGTTGTTGGGGTTGTCAGGGAGAATGAAGAGGGTGGGGGTGCTGATGCTCAGGGGTCTTTGGTGGAGTAGGAGGTAGGATACACGGCGGCTGATATGGATGGTGCTCGTCAAGGGAGTTGGGTGGCAACGTCGGGGCAACGTGTAGGCTGCGGGGGAGAAGAAGATGAGGTGTCGTAGAAGAAACAGCAGGGTGTAAGTGAAAAAGGGTTACTTGTAGAGGGTGAGGGGGGGAGTCGTGGGTGTGACGCAGAACTGGAAGGAAGGTTGGAGGTTGTCTTACCACAGGCTACTGCTGACGTTGTGCGAGGGAATGGTGACCTGCTCAGGTTACAGGGAGAGGCCTGTGGTGTGGGGAGGAGCGAATCTGATGTTCGAGCAATGACAAAGAGACCCACAACCTGTCTCCATGATATGCTAGAAATCTGGTGCGCGGTCAGGAGGAGAATTTCGTGTCCGCAACTGGAGTTCTTGATAGTTCGGTGGTAGCTCAGAGGCCCAAAGAAGAAGGTATTCGTGCACATTTTCCGTCTGACAGGCAATTACGTTCTAAATTGATAAATTCGCAGAATTCCTTTCATGTTTTATTAAATGGTTAAGGGACTATTTTGGAATGTTCGGGGCATCTCTAAAGTTTCGAAATTGAGAAGGATTAAAAAATTGATTCAAATGTACAATCTTCAATTCTTGGCTATTTGTGAGCCTTGGTTGGAGGTTGACAAAGCTGAACGCTATAGATATAAATTAAATTTTCATGGTTTTGTGCATAATTCGGTGGGCTCGGTCTGGTTTCTTCCAAGAACCTTTTTCGGGTTTGGTTATTGGAAAGAGCCCCCAGTATGTCTCTGTGCGGTTATCCCACGATCACATACCGGGGTCTCAAATTGTTGTATCTTTTGTGCATGCACGGTGTACTCCTGATGAGAGATGTGAGCTTTGGGATGGCTTGCTAAGGGATAACCCAGGCTCCGATGCATAGCTTGTTGGTGGTGATTTCAATGTAATTCTAGACGCTGAAGAGAAGAAAGGGGGTCGGGCTTTTAACCCTGTTGAAGCTACGGAGTTCAGGCAATTTATTAATGAGGCAAATCTCACAGATATAGGTTTTTCTGGGGCTCGATTTACCTGGTGTAACAATAGACACGGCAGGGCAAGAATTTGGAAAATGTTGGATTGGGTTTCAGTGAATGAGGGATGTATTGACTCGGGGATGTCATTGGCGATGTCTCACCTAACTCGGGAGCCATCAGATCATGCCCCGCTCCTTATATCTATCTCAACCAAACTAGATAATAAGCCGCGACTGTTCAGGTTTTGTCTGAACGGGGCGTAAGGATTTTCTACCAATGGTTCAGGACTCTTGGGGGCAGCCGTGTCCTAGTTCTCCTCTGCAAATTCTATGTTGCAAACTAAAACGGCTTAGGGGTGCTATCCAAGTTTGGAATAGGGAGGTCTTCGGGGATATCTTTCAGGCAGTTAGGTAGAGGGAAGAGGAGGTGTGGCTTGCGGAGATCCGGATGGAAAAGTGATGAGTCGGAAGACGCTAGGGTGCAATTACATCTTGTTCAAGGTCAGTTGCGTGCTGCCTTGAGAGTGGAGGAGCTTTATTAGAAGCAGAAAGCTCGAGTTAGGTGGCTTCAGGATGGAGACCGTAATACAAAGTTCTTTCACTCTGTGTGCAAACACAGAATGGTACGTTCAATCATTCACAAGATTAGAGATGATCAAGAGAAGTGGGTTGAGTCGGAGGAGGAGATAGGAGCTGAGGCGGTACGGTATTTTGATAGGTTGTTTACAGCTCAACATCCAACATCTTCTTCTGATTTGCTTCAGCATATCCCAAAAATTTTTACCGATAAGGAGAATGGTTTGCTGGAGCAGGTACCCTCTGAGGAGGAGATTCGTAGTGCGGTGTTTGTGATGGATGAGGAGAGTGCACCGGGGTCGGATGGATATACTGGTAAATTTTATACGACTGCACGGTCAGTTATCGGCGATGATATGGTTAGAGCAGTGTGTAGCTTCTTCTGCGGGGCTGAGTTGCCACAGGCAATTACAGCGACCTCCATTGTGCTCATTCCTAAGAGTGTGCATCCCCAGGACTTTTCGAAATTCTGATCAATTAGCTTGTGCAACTTCGTTAACAAGTTAATTTCGCGAATTTTGACGGATCGATTGGCTCAAGTGCTTCTGAAGATCATCTCCCCACAACAGAGTGGATTTGTTCGGGAGCGGCTCATATCGGATAATTTCTTACTTGCACAAGAGTTGCTCTCTAGTATGGGTAGATCTTCCAGAAATGCCGATGTTGCTCTAAAGTTAGATATGTTGAAGGCTTACGACCGTGTCTCCTGGGTGTTTTTGACTATGGTTTTAAGAAGATTTGGATTTGGGGAGCAATGGATTGACAGGATTTGGAGATTGGTGTCGAATGTTTGGTTCTCAGTCTTGGTGAACGGGGCGAGTGTAGGTTTCTTTAAATCCACACGGGGGATTCGTCAAGGGGACCCGCTACCCCCAGGATTATTTATTATTGGCGCAGAGGTGCTGTCTCGTTCTTTGAACAATTTATTGGAGTATCGGGAGTTCAAGCACTTTTCAGTTCTGCGAGGATGCCCTAAGATCACTCATCTCAGCTATGCAGATGACGTCCTGATTTTTTCTAGTGCTTGTTCCTCCTCGTTGAGATGTGTCATGCAGACGATTGAGGGATATGAAGCAATATCGGGTTAGGAGATTAATGTTCAAAAGTGTGGTTTCTTAGTGCATGCTAAGTTGCCTAGTCAATGTATGGCGAGAGTTCGGCGGGTAACTGGGTTTGGTCTTAAATCATTTCCCGTGTGCTACTTGGGTTGCCGCTTTTTGCGGGGCGTCGGAAGAGCCTATATTTCATGGAGTTGGTGCGGTCAGTCATTAATAAAATCTCATCGTGGAGATCTAGATTTCTATCCAATGGGGGTCATCTCATACTCATTAAGCATGTTCTGTCAGCAGTCCCGATTCACTTGTTGGCAGTTTCTTGTCCTCCGAAGAGAGTCCTTGCTTTGGCTGAACGGTCCATGGAAAATTTTCTTGGGGGGAGCGAGAGGGTGGCCTCCGGTATCATTGGATCAAGTAGGAAGATTTGTGTGCCGACTTGTCACAAGAGAGGTTGGTGTTCATTCGTTACTGGAGGTCCATTCAGCGTTCTTGCTCAAATTATGGTAGAGATTTGTGTGCCGACTTGTCATGGGGGGGTTGGTGTTCATTCGTTACTGGAGGTCCATTCAGCGTTCTCGCTCAAATTATGATGGCGGTTCCGTACAAGTGATTGTTTATGGTCGACATTTATGCGGGCCAAGTACTGTCGGCAGAGTCATCTATGCATGGTGGGGGCGATGCAGGGCAGCTCATATATGTGGCGGTGCATGCTTCAAATTCGTGAGGTGGCGGAGCAAAACCTTTGGTGGGTGGTGCAATCTGGTTAGTGTAACTTCTGGTTTGACAATTGGCTGGGGTCCGGTCCTCTGTGTCAGCGCCTACAAAAGTGTCTCGGATCATTTAGTAGGTGATTTCGTGTTGAATGGACGATGAAATCAACAGTTGTTGGGCACTGGGTTTCGGATGACATAGTTTCAGAGATCGTTACCAAATCTACCCCAGTGGGGGTCCACGAACGATTGTGCGGTGTGGGCTTTGATGGAGTCAGGGGATTTCTCGATTGCTTCCTCCTACGTGCTACTTAGCAGGCAGACACCTTCTTCATTCATGTTTGACAGGGTTTGGCATCCTTTGATACCAATCAAGATATCTTTTTTCATGGTGCAATTGTTGCGGGATCGGTTGCCTTTAGCGTCATCGCTAGGAAGATTGCATGTGTATGGCCCATCCAAGTGTTTTGTTGCTCGGCCTCGTAATCCGAATCGTTGCAGCATATCTCCGCGGAAGGAGAATTAGCTCAATTCCTATGGACATTTTTTGGGAACGGCGTGGGCATGATATACAGAGAGATAGGGGGTACGTTCACGACTGGCTGGTTGGTGGTGCCAACCAAAACGTCACTCTCGTATGGAGTCATTACATACAGTGTTGCCTAGCATAATCTGCTGGCATATTTGGTTAGCGCGGAATCTTGCAATTTTTGAAAGGCAGTTCCTGCGTAAACAGACCATTTGTGATCGTATTCTGGCAGATGTAGTGGGCTATTTTGCGGGAAGTATGCAAGGGAGTTTATTGGGCTTGGCTCCTGGTTGGCATTCTATTCCAACATCTCTGGATGGAGGTCTCGAGTCTCCCATAGACTGGTTCGTTGGGAGTTTACAGCCTAAGGGGAGTTTAAGCTAAATACAGATGAATGCTCGTTAGGCAACCCGAGCGTTAGTGGCGGGGGTGGTGTGTTCAAGGATTCATTTGGTGCATTGTTGTTTGGATTTTCTACTTCCGTTTGGGGAGCTGACATGTATCCAAGCAGAGATCAAGTCTTTACTGTTTGGGGTGAAGCAATGCCTTCTTCGGGGATTCTCGCGGATTCGGGTGGAGGTGGACTCTCTGTGTTAGTCAACTTACTACTAAATAAATCGAGGTGTCCGTGGTTAATTCGGCCGGAGATAGATGCGTTAGTGGCAATCCAGGGCTTGGAATGGACAGTGGGGCATTGTTTATCGCGAGGCAAATCAGGTGGCGGATGCTTTAGCCAAGATGGGGGCATGGTCTGAGGGTATTGCCTTGTATACATCACAGTCAGATTTGCCAAGATGGCGAGGGGGGCCTTGGGTTTAGATAGGTCACAGACCCCTGTTATTCATATTAGAGCTGCTCGTAATTAAAGCCTCTGTAATTTTGCTTTATGGCCTTTAATAATAAAAGGGGGGGTGGCGTCCCTCCTCGCATAAAGGGTTAGCCTAAAAAAAAAAAGAGCAAGAAATTCCTTTAAAAGTCCTCGCCGAAATTCCTTTCGAATCCTTCTTGAGCAACTAAAGAAACATTAACCAACCATCACTCACGGATACCCTAGGTCATTGAGCAAACAAAGAAGAAATTTGTTTGCCTAGAACTAGGACAATGCATCAAAAGGGTTTAATCTATCAAAAATCGAGATTCAAAAATGAAGGTTTAAAGTCACAAGTCCGAGTCAAGTTAAAGGAGCTTTTCTCACTAAATCATTGAAATAATATTCAAAGAGAACTCAAAATCGTTTTTGATTCATGCCATGGTAAGTAAATCTCAACTCCAAAAGAAAGTATCATATTTACATTCGGCACGAAAATCGAGAAAAAGGGTAGATGATTTTTATTCGTCAAAACTTATAATCTCATGTCCAAATTTTAAAATATAAAGGGCATTCACATTTTCAAACTAATGGAGTCCAAAACTCGTCCAAAACTCTACTCATTTCATCGTAAATGTCAAAGCCAAAGGTTCCAAATTTTAAGTAGAAAACTAGTTAAAATTCTCCAAGATTTGCTCTGGTTAAAATGCTCCACTTTTAAAGTTAAAATGTCATGGAAATCAAGGGTATAAGCCTAGGGATTGAAATCCATAACTCAAGTATAAAAAGAGGTCCCTTAACTGAGGAAGTTAAACAACCAAGTATACACATCAAAAGAGGTTTAATCCTTTAGAAACCAAGATTTAAAATGAAGGTTTAAAGCTAAAAAGGACCTTGTATCCGACCATGAGATTAAACTTAAAACGGGCCAACTATCACAAAGGAAGGTTGGAAGTGTTTAAAAAAGTACTTTTTATGAAACCAAAAAATTTCCAGTTTAGTGCAACACTACTTGGAAAAAACATATCTCAAGTTTTCGTAAGTCCAAAGATTGGAAACTTTATACGGTTAGAAACTAAACTCAAAACACTAAAACTTCTAGAAGACAATTTTCTCAGACTCCAATCCGAAATCACTCAAATTTTAGCTCAAAATTACTATTCTAGATAGGACAGGGCAAAACAGGCTTGCAATTTCAGTAAAGTTTGGAAATTCGGTAAAATTCGTAGGAATTGAATTAGCCTCCGAAATTTATAACACAAAAAAAATTTCAAGCCAAGTTTCAAATACAACAAGTGGAACTAAATTCAGATTTTCCAACACCAAGATACAATAGTATTAAGAAAACTGGTTTTTGCAACCTGTTCCGCGGATTTTTAGTCATAAAGCTTCGACATAGTTTTGAAATCAGGGCCATAACTAACTCTACAAAAGTCCAAATTGGGAATGGTTTTTGGAGTTGAAAACTAGATTCAAAATTCTATAAATCATTAGAAAAAATTGTGTTCAAACTCTTTTCACAAGAGGGACAAAATTGAGCCACAAGATGCAGCTGTATGATTTTCTCGGGTAAACAGGTGAAGTAAATCAGTCCACTTTGCCGATTAGGTACGGCTCACTCAAAACGAATTTGTAGGGGAATTTATACCGTTGGAAAGCTCTGGATGTCTAGTTTCAAATGCTACAAAAGGGAACTTGATTTCGCCTTTTGCACAAAGTTTGTACACAGACAAAGAACCCCTGGTCGGCTGACCTGGTAGCTTTTCTAGTTTTCTTCCTTTCTTCAAAACTCAAGTTTTATCCAACCAATTGAAATGATTTTTGAAAGACAATCTCTATACACACAATACAACATTTGAAATCAAAGCAAGGAAACAAGACAGCCAGTTTCGGTCAGCCCCTCTCCCTTTCATTTTCAAGTTTCTTTCCAACTTCCAAACCAACAACCAAGCTATAATCCACAAGAATACAACATATAACAAGCAAAATCTTCAAGTCCTCTACCTAACAGTTCATCTCATAGCCACTACCTAAGATTAAAGCAAGAAACAAGAGTTTCCTCAGTTCCTCTAACTTAGGTTTTTGGTTAGGGTTTTCAAATCCATGCATCAACCACTAACCATAACTAATCCTTGAAATATTAAAGAGCAGAGGGAGTAAAATTTGTTACCTCTTTAAGGTTTCTTGTACCCTAGGAAGAGCCAAGTTATGCACCACTAACCACTAGGAATTCACCACAAGATGGAAGCTTCCTTCAAGTTGGATCAACTATTAAAGGTTTGAAGGATTTTGTATGGATCTTGGAGCAAGATTGGTGAAGAAAAATTGGAGATTTTCTCCCTTCTTCTTGAGCTAGAGAGGGTCGGCCACTTAGGGAATGAAAAAGAGAGAGAGTGAACTTTGAAATGTGATGGGAAAGTGAGGTGAAAGGTAGCTTTTGGGAGGTAAAAAGTCAACTAGGAATAGTAGCCCGTATAGTGCCAAGCACTACTAGTTTTCTTCTTGTTTGTTACACTTAAATACTAATCCTCCAAGGTAGTTCGTCTTGCACCACTAAGACTCCTTCTTACTAATCTAAAAGTAATTCTCCAAGATTATTGCACTCGTGGACCGAATTTTGTCTCGAAAAATGTGTATTCACTATTTCTTACTAAACGAGCCGCGAAAAAATTAAATTCACTAACGACGTTTTAAACATAAATGAGACATTGTTTTATGCAAATGAAATTAAAATGAATGAAATGATTAATTGGAGAAAACGGATAATTAAATAATTAAATAGACCAGTAAAATAAAATAAAAGTAAGAAAAATTCGGATCCACACAAAAAGTACTAAACTACTATCTTTCATGAGGTTATAAGGTACTTTGCAAGAAACTGTCCTTTTCCTTCATATATGTGTAAATTAGTGGCTTAAGGTTGTAGTTTTGGTAACTTTATGAGAAAATTTCATGTTTGAAGTAGTGTTATGGTAATTTTCAGTTTTATGGTTAAATTCTGCTCATATGTGATGCTTGAGGGTTGTCCATATTTTGAATAGTTTTGCTATAATGAAATATTGAGGTTTTATAAGCTAGTTTAACTTGCCTAAAGAAATTTCTAACTTGTGTGCATAAATTTCAGTTTAGGGTTTCCAAATTTGACTTGATTGTGGTTGGGTTTTGGAGCCATCAATTGGCTAAAATTAAAGGGTGTTTGTGACCCTAATTAAGTGTGTTTAATAGCTTATATTTTGTATGTGCAATTGAGGCTGTTTTGGATGAACTTTGGTGTTGATTGTAGGATGGAAAAGTAGAGTAATTTAAGGGGAGGTGCTGTCCAAATTTTGAGGCCATTTGGTTCCTTTGAATTTGGGTTGTTTTTGGGTAGAATTGAAGGGCTTTTGGGTTGTTCGTGTCCTTAGGTCCACATGTTTCCTTTTCGCCCCAAAATCACATTTTTGTATCTTTGCACTAGTAGTTCACTTGGATAGGCATACGACTCGTAATCGAGTCCCAATTGTAAATTTCGTTCACTAGGTTTTGGAGTCGAGTCTCAATTGTTTTTCCTTGGTTGTTCTAGGACGTGCCGGTGATCAAGAGCATACCTCGGGAGGAAACTTTTGAAGTATTTTTGCTTGAACTGGTGAGTGGTTACATGACTTGTTGCGTAACTGGTTTACTTGTACGTGCAATTTGTGACTTGAATAACTGTGACTTCTGTTATTTTGGATGAAACGAGGGTGTACTTTATCACACTTGTTTCTCTCGCCTATTTGACTGGTTACTATATACATTTAAATCTGTTACTTGTGTATGATTTGATGTCATTTGAAGGCTTGTATCCAACGACCTTGCTGTGACTTCTAAGCTCAAACCTTGTGGCTAGTTACTCGAGTCGAGCCGACAAGGGTCCGGTCGATTAGGTAACGAATCCTGGGTCTCCTGTTTTGTCGAATGGAATGTTATCTCCTCGACTAATCAGTATACTCGAGTATAACCATCCCTGTTTCTGCTTGAGACGTTCGGACCCGGTAAGGGGGATGTTTGGTGGACGGTACTTGGTGTAAAGTGGGGTCTACGATCATAGTCGTTTCCTTAAACGTTGACGGAGGGTCAACGGGTTGGATCAAGTAAGGCAAAAGAGGAGATTGGCACTTGAGAGCCATCTGTATCCTTTTACTTCCTGTTTTACTATGGTATTCCTTCCTCTTTATTTGAAGTCTATGTTTCATTGGTTATACATGTACTTTCAAGATTCTTGATTGCTTGACCTATTGGTACCTCAGTGAGCGAAAGTTCACCCCCGTTATCTTTGTTTTCTTACAGGGGACAATATTTTGGGAACCATGATTTTTGAAGATGAGAGTAGAGTTAGTTATAGTTATTCTTTTGATTTAGTACCTCCTGTAATAGTAAACCCTAATTGTATTTTGATAAAGTATGGATATTATGGCTTGTACTTCAAGTTACTTGTTAAAACTCCAATGTATATCTATAGGTGTTTAATCATGTATTTTAAGCGTATTTGCCTGAGATTGTACGTCTTATGGCTTCGTGAACTTTTCTTGTATCGTTGGAGCGTTTAATCGAAGTCCTATTCGTATCGTATGGTTTTGGTAAGCATGTTTTTGGCTTAGTAGTCTGCGAGAGTTAGACAGGCAGTTTGCTAAACTCTTAGGGTACGCCCTACGGGAAAGATAGGGCTGTCCACAGTTGGTATCCGAGGCTAGGTTATAAATGACTTGGGCGAACTAGAAATTTGATTCTACGGAACTTTGGGTGATGTGTTAGGGTAATCATTAAGTATGAATTAACTCTGTCTAAGTTATAAATTGTGGTTATCCTTGTAGGTTATGGACGGAGCTAGTGGGAGTGGAGGTGAGCCATCTCGGAGGTGTTTCCGAGTTATCGACTACGAGGAGAGGCTGGGAGGACCGATTCGACGTTGGAGTACTGCTAGTCGGACTCAACGCTGTAGTCGTTGTTAGAACTATTCCTATATTGGTCGTGTGGTCATGGCGGTGCTAGACGAGAGAAGGAGGCTTAGGCGTGCCACTGCTAGGGATCACATCGAGATGGTAAGGTTGAGGCGCATCATGAGGATGCAAGCGGATAGGATTCGAGAGCTCTAGGAGGACGTAGCCATGGAGCAAGAGAGGGACGAATGCTCTTAGAGAGCAGTTACAAGTAGCCAATGACCGTCTCACTAGAGTGGTCCGAGAGGTTAGAGATCGGTCTGGAGGTATCATAGACCAGTGCGAGGCGCTAATTCAGGAAATGATTGGCATTAACCACACAAATGGGAGGTTCAGGGCGACTGAGCCCCTAGAAAGGGGGACGCATCTAGTTCTAACCATGATGGAGAGTCCGTTAGCTCAGTTGGGAACTAGGTTAGAGCTTCCTGTGAGCCATGTTTTGATTCCATGAGAGGGTAGTTTAGGAAAGTATTTAGTTAGATGCTTTTGTACTTTTGGCGGTAATTTTGTACATTGTACTTTTTGGATATGGCACTGCTACTTTCATGGGATTATTTTGTTTGTATTTGATTGGTACTATGTGATATATCGACTAAAGTTGTGGTTAAATGTTGGATTTTTGACTTGTTTATACTTTTGTAACTTGTCATGCATTTCTCTCTCTTTCATATTATATTCATGTTTTGGCCCTAGATTGGTTACAAATAAAGGAGGGTACCATAGTGGACGCAGCCGTGGGTACGCGATCTTCCAACTTCGAATGCAAGGGGAATAATCAGGAACCCAATCGCCTGAACCAAATCTTGCACCAGGGGTCGATCCTAATGTTCAGGTAGCCGCCGCTTCATTTCAGCGTATGACCGATCTTTGGATCATGTCAGTAGAACATCAAGGGCCAAAACCCGTGCATCAACTGGAAATCCTAGTACCCTGTATGAGGGCGCGGAGGATAGCGCCTCGAACGATTCCAAAAGTTCTCCCCACTAAAAATTCCTTGGAGGCCCACCAGACACAGACGTGGGTCGAGAAAGTGGTTAGAGAAGATGAATCGACATATTTATGCTCTGGCATTATACGGAGGAGCAGACAGGTGACTTTTGCCTGTTCTTCCAGTTGTAGGGGGCAGTTCCGTTCTTAGTGGAATGTGATAAAGAATGAAGTGGGGAGAAGAGCAACCCCAAGGACATGGGTAAACTTCATGAGGGAGTTTAATGCTAAGTATTTTCCGTCTCTAATTCAAGAGAAAAAGGAGGATAAGTTCATTAGGCTGCACCAGAGAGCTCAAACTGTGGTAGAATATGAGAGCCAATTTACTAGATTGTCTAAGTTCGCTCTCCGAACTAATTGTGACTGAGCAGAGAAGGATACGGCGATTTGTTCAGCGGGTTAACCGTTGAGATTCAGAAGGATCTAGCGGTAGCCCAGATTAATACTTTTTAGTGACGCTGTGGAGAAAGCCCTACGAGTTGGAATATGCGAGGTTACAAGTTGGAACTTTTCAAGTGAAGAAATGGGTATTTCTTGGAAGTAACTCAGGGCAAGGAGGATAAGAGCATACCTCCCAAGTTTAGGAGGGGAACTGGAGGAGTAAAGACTACCGAAAATGTCAAGAGAAGCCCCGTTAGAGGTGGTCCAAGTTGGACGAGGCCAACAAAGAGGGTGCCTCCCAGGGAGACTTGGCCTCTGCTTCCCATGGTCCCTGCGGGTATTGTGGGAAGCCAAATCACACGGAGGATATTTGTTGGAAGAAGGAGAGGAAATGCCTACGTTGTGGGAGCGCAGACAATCAGATTGCTAATTGCCCAGTTTACCTCGAGAAGGGAGTGGGAAACCAGCCGCCACCCAAAACAAACCCTGGACAGTCAAAGGTGGAAGGGACTAGACTAAAAGGTGCCAGCTCGGGTGTACTCTCTAGAGCAACATCAGGTCCCTGACTCATCTGAGGTCCGTAGAAGATACGATCCCTATATTCGCACCGTTTAGTTAAGGTTTTGATAGATCCTCGTGTGACGACCCACTGTACCCTGAGACGTACCAAGGATTTAGCGGATCGTCTGCCTAACTCGCGTCAAGACTCAATGCCTAAAACGAGAAAATAAATTTTCGCAAAACAAGAGTTCTATTTACACCATTACATCTTCAACAGTTAAATAAAACTACTACATCAACCCATATACACAACGAGTACCAGAAAGTAAACCTTAAATAAGCTACTAACTATAACCGTCACAACAAATATATACATCTTACTAGTCAACTTACATCAAGTATTTGGGTACAATCAATTATTCTACAACCCCAAAAAGTCATCTATTGTCGCGCCCCATTTTTAATGAAAAAAATAAAATAAAATTAACGAAGTTTAGAAAAATGAATTTTTGATTTATTTTTGAGTGAAAATGTGTTTTGATTTTTAGAGAAAATAAATAAAGAAAAAGGGCCTAAATGGGACTTACAAGTGCGACGGTTTTGGCCCCAAAATAATAGTTTAAAAAGGATTTTTTAATGAAAAAAATAGGAGTCGCCATTTGGTATTGAGTTAAAGTGTACCAAGTCACATAAAATGAATTTTTAAAGAAAAAAGCAGAAAAACCCTTTTTAAACGACTCTAAATCTTTAAAAATCAGAGAAAAGTGTTCGGGAGTCACATTTGAAGAAAGGAAGGCAAGGATAAAAATCCAAAGGCACCCTTTCAACATAACCAAGGCTAGTTGCGTGATTTAGTCAAAAATTTTCTTATTTTTAATCTAAAAATTTATAACATTTGGACGTACTATATGGATGCAAAACGTAAACCTAGGAGGATATCGAGGGGTTGGAATGTCCCTTCAAAGCTTAATTGGTGCCAATCACATTAATTGTGATACCCAAGAGTGACTCTTTGAAGAGGTCATGAATATGCAAATCATGAGACTCGAAAGAAAGCAAAGAAAAGAAAATAATGATATACAAATATATATGACCTAAGGGAATGCATCATAACGGGTACGGGGGACTAATATTCGTGACTCAATTTTCCCTTTAAAAGAGGGAATACGAGCGTGCTAAGGCTAGAAAGCCAAAGTCGTTCATATCCCATATTTAAGGGGTATTTCTCCTATCTAATCATGCAAATGTACTAATATAGTTCTAATTCTTAAATGAGATGCAAGTCTAATGTCGTGTTTTCATACAAAGAGGTAAGGAATATATATATAAGGGGAAATATGGGATAAGAGATATAAATATAAGGGAATATAGGATAAGGGATGTACATATATAAGGAAAGTGTCATGCAAAATGGTAAAAACCCTAAAAAGTGTAAACAATGCATGAGATGAAGTGATTTTATCACACAATCATGATCTAACGCGTAGAATGATTGCTAAGGGTCTAGGTTGGACTAACCCATGTCTATAAGTTCTCACTAGCATTGGACTAGTGAGAATTAGAAAGGAGGGCCACAACTAGCGTTGGACTAGTGTGAAATCGGAAAAAGGGGACCACAACTAGCATTGGACTAGTGTGATGACGTCAACATTAATTATAACTAAATTAAAACATAATAAGCAAGTAAACACATAAGATCACATAAACACATAACACATAAGTATGATATCTAGATGCAAGGCCCTAAGAAAGCGAGTAACACATAACACTTAAACATGCAAAACACCCAAAGCAAATAAACCAAATAAAACCCTAACTATTACATTGGGGGCTCTAACTACAATCTAAAGGGGAAATAAAATAAATAAATAAATACCTAACTATTACAATTTTGGCATTTAAATGCCTTTCAAATAATCAAAATTAAAATAAATATACGAAATTAAAACAAATAAAGCGAATAAATAAATAAATAAATAAATAAAATGAAAACATTCAAAAGACATGCAATTAAGCACATAAAGTCACATAAGGGCACATAGGATTAAATAAAGTCAAAATGAGGGATAGAATGTACCTCCCTTGAGTTGATGACGTAGTGAAACGAAATTACTTATTTACCCTCCAAACAATAAAATGGTCAATGTAACATCTTGTATTTTCAAAAATGATATTTTATATGTTAATTTTGGTTTATGAATTTTGGTTTAAGATTTTCAAATTTTTCCCAACTCTAGTTTTTAAAAACCTTGCTTTGGTTTATTAATTTTGCCCTAAGGTTTGTAAAAATTGTCAAAAACCTTGGTTTCAAATATGAGACCCCGATTATTCCCTAATTTTCTCTAATATATTTTCGAGTTCTATTTATAGTAATTAATGTTTTATAAAAGCCATTACACCGTTTGTTTAAAATTTTTCATGTGTTATTCTGTTTTCGAAAGGAGAAACCCTAATTTGTTATCAAAATCCTAATTTTATATAAAATCAAAAGGTTATTATTTAATTGCTTTCATGTGTGTTAATGCATGTTTAAGAAGGAGTTTACGATAGTTGGGTGAGTAATAACCTGAGTTGATGTGATTAGTGATTTTTGTGTTAAGTTGAATTGGGAACCTAGGGATTAAGTTGAAAGAGATATTTTAGGAATTGGACAAGAGTGCAAGCCAAAGGAATTAATTCCTCTAGGTCTATCTAAACTAATTGGTGATTGGTTGATTAGTTGGTATAAGCTTAACATTATTGACTTGACTTACCATAAGACAATTGACTAGGTAAGACAATTGGGCTAGACAAAAACAGAACTTAACTATGAAGTTATATAGCAAGGGGAGTTCGGGCAGCTACCAGGAGAAAATAAAAAGAAGGAAGCCATGGGGAAGGAAAGGAAAGAAAAGAGAGAAAGAAAGAGGAAGAAAAGGTTCTGGTGGCTTGAACAAGAAGAGGAAATCCGTGAGAAACAAATAGAGAGAAAGAGGAGAAGGAAAACAAGGAGAAAAGAAGAAAAGAAGAGAAGTTGGTCTGTTTGATTCAGTTTTTCTTCAAAGATGAAAGGTAAAATTGGCTCAAGAACCCTTGATTCTTGTATTGTATCTTGAATTGATGACTGAGGATTGAAATTAGCAAGCTAAGAATCGAATTGGATGGTTGGAATCTTGTTGGTTTGGAAGAATGATATGATTTGATTTTCTGTCCGAAATTTCCTGTGATTATTTGAACATGTTTGGGGCTGAATTAGCCTTAGAACAAAAATATGAAAGTTGTAGAGAATTGAGTGTAGATTATGCCTGTAAAGTTTTAGCTCAATCGAGCAGGGTAGCTTGTGAAAAGACAAAATTGCCCCCTGCTGCCCTGTTTCTATAAAAACGGATGAACAACCTCTATAATTGAGTAATTTGACAGGGAAGATGACTGAATTAGTTGTTGATGCCTTCTTACGAATTGTAGCCTTGTATCTTAGATTTCAAATGGTTTTAGAATTACCTGAATCGGAGTTGTGTGTGCGGAGATATGATTGAATGAATCAGGACCGCTAGTTGAATTTCACAGTGAGTTTCGAACTGGAAAAGCTGGGGGATGTTTGGGTAAATTTGGCTAGGTTAGGGGTGAGAACTGAGTTGAGATGTCTTCATGAGCATTGTAGAACTATGTCTTAGCTTCGAAATGGTATATTATTTGTTTCAATCCGATAAGTGTAGCTTGAGTTGTGCTTCAATTGTTAAAAGGTGACAGTGATATGTGATATTGAACTTTGTGTTTTAGGAATTGGATTTGGACAATAATCAATTGTGGTGAATTGGGGATCATGAGCGGTGATTGGTGAGTGTTCCTTATTTGTTTAAAATCTTTCCTCAAAGCTCTCATCTTTAATTTCTCTCTTAAATATTCAAGCATGAAGCTAGGCTTGGGATTGTTGATGGGTTCCTAGAACCTTGATTTAGGTAGAGGACTTGAGGATTTTAATTGCTTTCCTTATTTTTGGCTTTGATGATAGGTAGAGACCTTGAGGTATTATGAGCTTTAGATGTATATATGTGATAAATCTTGCTTTATTACATGTTTGGCTTGTTAATTATTGCAAGATATTCCTTAATTTGGGTGGATGAACTTGTGTGTGTTTAAGTATAGCAAGAGGAAAAATTTCTGTTTTGAATCTTTCATGTTTCCCGAAATTTTTGGGATAAAATTTCAGATCTTTGGAGCTTTTATTTGAGTTAAAGTTTTACCAAAATAATGGATTTAAGTGTATTTGGGTTGATTAAACCGATTAGCTGTTCAAAGGAAAAGAAAGGAGTGAACGTGCTAAAGTGAAAGCTGGAAATCTGCTTTCTGGAACATCAGACCAGTTTCCGGGAAAAAGGTTATCTTTTGGTGTATACCACTCCAAATCCAGTCGTGTTTGTTTGTTTTGAAACTAGACACATAAGTATACAATCCATGTAATTTCAGGGGCTAACTCATTTTCTGTGATTTTTTGGTGATCTTTTCAAAGTCCGCTGGAAAAACATAATTTTCCCTGCCCTGCATTTTACTGTAGCAGTCTATTGACGGAAAAACTGGGCAAAATCCGTATGGAGTCTCATCAAGGTGTCTTATAAAAAGTTTTATTCTTTTCAATTAGGTTTCCAACGGTATCAACCATGCAAATTGTGGACTTGTAAATATTAAGTTACGATTTCTAAATATTTCTGCCATAAACCTCCAGTTTCCCTGATTTTTACAATAAACATGAAAATGACTTGATATTTTTGCTTGGCGTTGAATATGCAGGTGAATGATCGTGATTATACATGTCTCAGGTGAATACGAGGACTCCGAAGAACTCGTTTAACCGCTTCCACTTTTTTTCTCTCTGACGACGTTTGGTGAGTGTCAAGTGCATGTTAAGTGTTTAAATGAAATGTTTCTCCGTACTTGCTAGTTAATGAGGTTAGGGTGTACTTTATCGCCCTTGTCCTCTCTTTCATGAAATTGCTTGCTTGATAAGTGATAAGTGTTACATGTGAATGCAAATGAAAGTGTTTTTCGTGGGCATTGAGCGGCAGAATGTATCACGCCCTTTTAGAGTGGGAGGTACCGCTCATCCGGTCTCAATGCTATGACCGAATTTGTCGATTGAAGCTTTGTCTCATTGATTCAAAAGTGAATGGGGGGAACGCCCCAACCCATTGGCTAGCCTTGTAACTCGAGCCGGCAAGGGCTTGGTCGAGAAGTTTGGTGAACCTTGGGAAGTGTTATAGCTTTGATCCAAATAAGGGGTCTTGCTAGTATACTTGTTAAGTGATACCACCTACATGCTTGTTTGGTTACGGATCCAAGAGGGTGTCATGGTGGCTGGAGGTAGTAAGTGGAGTTCTACATGGATAACTGTGAAAGTTGACGGAGGGTCAACTACCTGAGCTTGGGATCGCGCGTGGATTAGGCTCCTGAGAGCTCCCGTATCCTTTTATTGTGATTAAATTCCCTACTTGCTTAATGGTTTCGAAATTACTTGTTACTCAAGTTATTGCTTTATTTGTGTATTTGCTCGCATGCTTGCATGTTTTTCCCTTGACCTCACTGAGCGTTAGCTCACCCCAATTTGTTTTTCTTAACAGGTTTTGGAAGTGGAAGTTCTGAGGCTTGATTAGTGACCCCTTTGGGTAGAACTAGTCGTTATCTTTAATTTTGGGACTCCATAGTGTAAAACTTAATGAATTATTTTGGGCTTTCGGTATTGTAAAAGTAGATTGGAAATCTTGGTTGTAATATATTAAGCATGAATAGTCCTTTTATATTGTAGAGTACATGATTGTTTTAGTGGAGTATTTCATGTGATATTGGAGTTTAATTTGTAATTTACTTGAAGATTGTAGTGAATCCCGGCGAGAGTTGGGCAGGCGGTCTGTTGATACTTCAGGGTTCGCCCTAGGGAGAGATGGGTCGTCACAGTCAAGGCATCATTTTAATTAAGAATTAACTACATGAAATGAAGATTAAACACGAAATGAAAAATTAAACACGAAATGGAATCACTTAAGGTATTTACATAAATAAGCCATCTATGTTCAAAAAGTTGAACAAACAATGGTCTAATTGAACAAATTAAAGGTGTTTAAGGGGTTGAATTATTATTACTAAGATTGGAAGTCAAAATAAAGGTTTAAAACTAGTGGAGTTCTACTAATTATCTCTTAAAAACCAGAAAATAAACCTACCTAAAACATGATTAAAACATAAAAAGAACGGTTGAAATTCAAAAGACTGAAATTGATTACTTTTCCCATATTTCTGGGCCATAAAAGCATTAAGTCAAAAAAGCTCGGGGGCAACAATGTAATTTAATCAGAAATTTCATGCAAAAGCTATGAAAGCTTTCTGAAGCTACGGAAGTCCATCTACCAGCAAACATTTGAGCCTGATTTATGTATCTTTGAACCGAAAATATGCAACCTCAACATGAATCATCCAATGTCTTCTTTCAGACACAAGATTTAAGTAGCCAATCAAGCGAAAAAAACCCAACTAGTGGGCTGCCGCGGGAGAAACAAAACAGCAGAACAAAACAATGAATGTAGCTTTCTTCCAACTTCATGGGTTTTCAGTGCAAGTGTGCAAGTTTCTCTTGGTAAACACAACTAGAATCTCAATCCAAACATCGAGTTTTGAATTTGGAGGCAGCAAAACACAGAAATTCAACATCCCAACACGTAAATCTTCTACAAAAATTTCTCTGCAATCTCTGGGTTTTCTCTTCTGCAATTTTTTGCAGCTCATTCGACCGAGATGTCTCATGCCATCTCAAACTAGAACCAACAAACTCGTCAACCAAGGCACATTAAAAAACCGCAACCCATTCTAATGAACATCCCAGCCATTGAAAATCCAAGCAAAGGAAAATAATATGGGAATCGCAGGGCAAGGAAAATGAAATGGGTTTCTGATGAAATCAACAGTGGTATCATCAGGAGCCATAAACAATAAACGTTTCCAACCACGTAACCCAAAAAATAGAATCATTCATTTACCCAACCATCCCAACTTTTCACAACCTCAGAAGCCAATAAAATCCAAGGAAAAACAGCTCATACAAGGAAAGGGGAAAGGCTCACATAATAACTTGAAAATTTCATAAGAAGATTCTGAATCAGTAAACGGGAAAACCATCTTCATATACTGACAAGAGGGTCATAAATTGGTGTGGGAGGAGTTTGAAATAATCACCTGAATTGCTGAAAAAAAAACAAGAAACTTTTGCTGCGTTTTCGTTCGAAGTCAAAACTAGTGCAGGTAGAGGCAGGGCAGCTCCTTCGTGGCCAGATTTGATGATCTTCCCGCTGTTTTTCCTTCAAGATGTCTGAACAGAAATCGTTCCTTTCACTTTGTAGATTGAGGAGAAATCGATGGTTTCACGAATGAAGCTGAGTTGGGGAAGAAAATCTTGCGACAGTAGGCCAAAAAATCAGCCTCGATGTGGGCTTTTGGCGGAAGAAAATTCTGCACTTTTCCTTGCCTTTCTCGTTTCTTGTCTGAAGTTTTCTCTTTCCCGCCAAGCTCCTCTCTCTCTCGGCTCTCTCTCTTCCTAGCTTGTTTCTTGTCTGAAGCTTTCTCTCCCTCTGCCAAGCTCTCCTCTCTCTCTCGGCTCTCTCTCTTCCTAGCTGTCCAACTCCTTTCCCCCTTGCTTTTTCCTTTCTTTCTTTCCGTTCAGTTTTCTCCTGTTCCAGCCTGAGGCTCCTTTCACTCTCCCTCTCTGTTTGGTCCCCAAGCTTTCTCCCTTCTCAGTTTTCCTTCTCCCTTCTCCTTTTTTACCCTACTCGAAGCTTTCTTCTTTTTCTCCGTTCTTTTTTTCTTCCTTAGGCCTTTCTTGTTTCTTCCTCAGTCTTGCTTTTCTGTTTCCTTTAACCCTCTGCCCAGAAACCCTTTTCTTTCCCTCGTTTCTTGCTGCTTTTCTTTTTGCTACCTCTTTCAGTTGCAACCCGTTTGCTTTTTTTCTTTTTTTTTTCTCTCGGTTTCCTCCAGCCGCCCTCTTTTATCCTCCACTTCCTTCCAACCGTCACCTTAGATTCTTATAGCTACAAGAACCATTCCAACCCTAGCATCCAATGGTGCGGATTGGAGTGACATTTTCAGGATGATATACAAGCCATTAGATGGCCTTTGTCCTATCATTCTTTGATGTTGGGATTAAGCCAGGTGGCTTGAGATTGAAGTGATCCAATGGAGATAAAAAACCAAAAAAAGAGTAGGAAAAGAACTGGAAATTGGCGGGTACATTTTTGGTACTGCAGCTTTGTTTCAGCTGTACGATAAGAAGAAGAAATAGCGCGCGTGCAAAATTGCACGCGCGCGTGGCTTCCTTTTCTCTTTTTTTCTTTCTGTTTTCCCAAATCAATTTTAGGTTAAGCAAAATTAATTCCTAATAGAAATTACATTGCAAATTCTCATTCAATTTAAAGAAATTGAATTTATGATGATTAAAACATATTTTTGTGAAAATTTTCCTTTTTTCAAAATTTTAATATAAAAATATCTTAAACATAAAATAATGAACTTAATTTATAAAAATAAGTAAAAATGAACACCACTATCATTTAATCAATTAAATAAAATAATAAATAATAATACATAATAAATAATAAAATTAAATTAAAAATTAAAATTTTTGTGTCTATACTTATACTATACACATTTCCGAACGATCCCCGTGTCAGTCCCTACTAAGGAAAACAAATAGAATGGGATAAGCTATATGCATAGTGAATAATCGGGGGTAAAAATGTAAACCACATCCAAATAAACATGTAAACTAAGATATTTCGCATCAATAAACAGAAATGTAACATGACAATGGTAGAATACAAGTGGCTTCAAAGCCAATTCAATTCCCCAACCATGACCACCTGTTGACACTCCGTCAACCAAAATACTCATAGTCCGTAGACTCCACTTACTTTCCCCATTCACCTTATCAACCCCCGCTGGCCAGTCATTAGCACACAGCAGCTCGAGCAAAAACAAAATCACTTTGCTTTAACAAAGAACAAAATCCCAAGGTTAGCATAGGACTAATTTCGACCAAACCCCGGCAGGTTCGAATAGTCCGTCTACCGGGTTGGAACCAAATCCTAAGATATCCAATCTCTCAACAAAGGATATCTCTCAACAAAGTACTCATCAAAATACTCAAATCATGTAATCATCCCAACAGTACACAGCACAAGGGGTGATACTTAACACAAGGCATGTATTCTCAGATATTAAATCAAGAACAGAGAATGGGTTTAGGTCGAGTGAGATTAAGTACACCCTCGCCTAAGTACCCATTTAACATATACAAAGCACTTTGACAATTTATCACATAAACAAACCCAATTACTCACCCAAAATAAGTAGCACGCAAATCAAGACAAGTTATACGGGTCCATCGACTTTGTCCAGGTCGTCACTGCCTGTGATAGAAGATTATACTCAACTATTAGTCAAACAACCATTATATGAGAAATAAGGACTAAAACGGCCAAAACGGCAAAGAATGCATGCACGCGCGCGCGGAAATGAAAACGGCATGAAAACAGATTGCACAATTTCGACCATAACTGGAGCTGTGGTTATCAGATCAAGGTGTGTTAGATAGCATTTTGAAGCTAAGACAAAGGGTTACAACTTTCATACAGATAAGTCAACCCAGTTCATAGTTGATCCAAGTCAAATTTGCAGATTACAGAACCAGAATTTCATTGTCAGTCTAGTTGTCAGCATTGGATTCAAATGGTAATAACTCAGGATGCAAAACTCTGATTGAGACTTTTCAGATGCGTTAGAAAGCTGAAACATAGAACTAAAATTTTCCATGTTTTGACCAAATGCCGATTTGATACGGATCAAAGTGGAAAATGAAGTCAAAGTTATAGGTTTGACGTCTCTTAGCGTTTCGATCACCACTGAAACTACGCTTATCGGATTGGGGTACACTTTATACTGTTTTGAAGATAAAACAGAGAACTACATTTCCTATGAAAACATCAATGCCCAAATCATGCATTTTCAAGGTCAAAATGTGCAATCTCAGAGAACACAGAAAACTATCCGTGAAAAAGGGCATTCGGCAGTCAGGGGTATTTTAGTCATTTCACATGATACAGTGCTCCGATTGAGCTGAAAATTTGTAGAAAGATATTTAACTCCATTCCCTACAACTTTCATTTTTTAACCTAGACCTGATTCAGCCTCTAACATGGACGAATGAACAGGTCAGAAACAGGACAGATTCTCTTTAAATTCCTTTACTTTCCACCCTACAAACCATCACCAATCTCAACTCAAATCAACAACAATTGCACACACAACACATAAGTTATAAAATACACCTAACTAGGGCCACAATACCCTTCAATTTGAACCAAGTGATAGCTCCAAAACCAACCACAATAAAGCCCCAAATTGAAACCCTAAAGCTGAAATTTAACCACACAAGCTGCAATTTTTCGTAAGCTACCAAAACTAGCATATAAAAGCTTCATTTTACACATAACAAAGCTATCATTCCATGGCAATTGCTCAAGCATCAATTAAGACGCAGAAAATTCACCAAAAATCTGAAATTTCCCATGTCACCACTTTCTCCATGAAAGTTTTCCATAAAACTACAAAACTCACAACTCTAAACTACTAATTGACAATTAATTGAAGTAGAGGGAAATTCTAACCAAGGTTACCATATTCCTCCAAGAAAGCTAGAAGCTTGGTGCTTTCCCTTCCAAAATCACTACACCACAAGCTTTAATCTTCCCTAAAGAGCAACTTATATGGAGTGGTTTGCAAGTTTTATGGTTGGAATTCAAGATTGGAGCAAGAAAGGATGGTGCAAGATGAAGTTTCTCTTTTCTTTCTTTCCCTCAAGTTTCGGCCAGCCTTGATGAAGAAATGAAGATGATCTTAGTCAAATTTGATATTTAGCCAAGGTGAGAAATTGGTCAAAGTCCAACTTCAACTAGTTTCGCGACACATGGCGCCTTTAAGGTTTAATCCTATTCTCTTGCTTGCCATGGTTAATTACCTAGCTAACCTCTAATAATCTCCTAACACCTGGTAAAATAATATTGTGACGCCCCCACTTCTCCCTAAGGCGAACCAAAGGGTATCCGCGGGACGCCTGCCCACCTCTCGCCAGGACTCACGACAAATCGATTTCACGCTTAGCGATAATAACCATTAATACAAGTCTACTAAAGAAGGTTGCTCCCATACTTATATATATATACAACATCCGGTTGTACGCCACGAGTACAAAATACATCAATTTTCCAATTCTTACATTGGTTCCTAAAAATAGGTCAAATCCCAAAATATACAATAGCCACAGTATCCAGTCAGTTCCACTGAAAACCCTATTACAAAAGTACATCAAAAGGGTTCCTCCGAGTTTCACTTCAGTCCATTCCTGTTAAGGAAAACAAATCTACGGGGTGAGCAAAACGCTCGTGAGGCCAAGAAACACACATGTAAGCACATTGTCCAAATAACAATTCCATTTAACGAATAAAGCAGTAATATGCAAGAAATTAGTAATTCGAGCAATAATATGTAAACAGAAACAATTCAAGGATATAGGAGCTCTCAGGAGCTATTTTCCACTTGCGCGATCCAGAACCTCCACGATCCAGAACCTCCACGAATTGACACTCCGTCAATCGAGTAGGTTTAGTCCATAGAACTTCACTTATCATGTCCCCTTTCACCCTTACATACCCCTGTATCGGGCCCGCCTGTCGTTTGTTTTGGGCGATACTGTTTCGAGTATGCCAAGCAAGACCTCTCAATAGGTCAAGCTTTTGTTTTTCTCATGGTTCGCCAAGGAGCCCGACCAAGCCCATGCCGGCTCGAGTCCAAGGTTAGCCAGTGAGATTTGGGCGTCCCCATGTTCATTTGGGTGTCGAGGAGATTCACTCTAGCGACGTATGCAGTCATAGCATACAAATTCATGTCATACAAGCATTTGATATATTCAAGCATTTGAAGCATGAGTTATTCATTTCAAATGAGAACGAGTGCGATAAAGTACACACTCGACTCCATTTTCAAAATCTCAAATCAAGGATGGCAAGTAAGCATGTATTAAGTTCATAGGAGTTCAAGTAATCATGCACTTGACACTCACCTAATCACAAGGAGAGTAAGTAGTGCTATTCAAGCACTTAGGTGTCCGATGTGAGGTCCTCTCGAAGGTCCTCTTGAATGCCTGAGCAAACAACGGCATTTATTACATACTATTATTCAAAATCCCCAATTATCAAGAAAGATTGTACACTTGTACAATCTAAAGAAATCTTACGAAAATGAGCCTTATTTCGCTCAAATTCAAGGTTTAAAGGTGGTATTTAAACGCACAAGGAAAAACTGAATTCCTTCTTAAAATCAAGTCCAAAATGGGTCAAGTAGTATCGAAAGATAGGGAAGAGTCTCGAAGACTCGATTCCCGTCAAGTTTTGAGAATTTCTAGATTTGAGGTGCACTTTTGGGAAAAATCATAACTCACTCTCCGTAGGTCCAAAATTGGAAGACTTGATACCGTTGGAAACTAATTCCAAAGTACTAAAAGTTCCTAGAAGACATTTTTCCATTGATTCCAAATGGAAGATATCCAAAACTCAGCTCAAAGTTGCTGCCTTTAGCTTACTAAGACAGTTTTGGGTTGGTTTTCGGCTACCTTTGAAAATTCGGCAAAACATCACAGAATTTGATCTAGCCTCTGAAATTTGGTAAATCAATTGGGGTTGCAAAACAAGGTTTTAAAACACAACAAACAGAACAAGAATCGGAGTTTTGAGCACCAAGATATAGTAGCTCAAAGTTGCCTGAAAAATTGAAGCAATTAGGCAATTTTTCAGGTTGAAGTCACAAACTTTGGGTCTTTGTTTAAGCATCAAAATGAACTCATAATGGCACCAAATTTGGCAGTATTATACTACCATATGATGGCTATCCCTATATCAAATTTCATGGAAAAATTCATTCGGGAAGCTAGTGAACAAAGCCACTAAAAGTTTCCAAAATTTCCAAGGCAATCTGCCTTGTACTTTGATTTTTCTCTTTTCAAACATTTGGCCAATGAAATTCCTCAAACATCATTCATTTATGAAGACAAGGTCTAGGATACATCCAAGATGCAGTTGGTAGGTGAATAACACCAAAAAAATTCGAAATAACAAGTCCCAATCAAAGCTAAGGCATCAACTAGCCAAAAAGAGGGTTTTCAACCTCTGAGTCAGTTTCGGATTTCGGCCACAATTCTCTCAATTCAACTCAGAATTGAGTGTGGTCAGTGGCGTTGAAAACTAGATTCATAAGGATACAATTTCTTAGAAGAAATCATTCTCAACATCTGTCCACAACTAGCTCAGTTTTGAACATCAAGTCGCTGCTCAAACAGGGCTCTCTGTGAAAACGTGAAACAGGACAGTCAGGTTCAAATGGTTGGTACGGATCACTCAGGTGGAATCAGAACTTACATTTTATACCTTTGGAAAGCTGGGAATGTTTAGTTTCCAGTACCACAAACGGCATTCGATTTTGACATCGGAGAAAACAGTTATAGCCGATACAAAAACACTGCCAGAGCAGTGACGGGGAAATTTTCCAGTTTTGCTATCTTACAGAAATTGAACATTTGGCCAACCAATTCATGGAATTTTTGATGAAACTTTCTACACATCTCATACAACATATAAACATCATAACTAAGCCATTATAACCACAAAAGTTCGCCCTAAAGGCCACGGACAACACAAGGGCAGAATCGGAAAATTTCTTCCTTCCACCTCCTTTGAACTATCCTTCATAATCTCACTTATTTCTACTAATTTAAGCACTAAACCAACATTAACATTATTAAAACTCCACAAATCAGTCCAACAAATCATAGTGGGAATTCAATAGAGCCCACACAACAATTTTCACCATAAATAAAGCTACCCACATGATCATATGAGCTTATACGTGCAATACTACTTCCATAAACTAAGATTTGCAAAGTTGATCGTTGAATACCTTTCTTGATGACTTAAGCAGAAATTTTCAACCACTTGAAGTTAAATAAAACCGTGGAAAGTGAGCTCTTTTCCTAGCTTGAAGTGATCTCCAAGTGATTAGCTAAATGTGGTTAAATTTTGAGGTGAAATTGCGAAGATTTGGTGAAGAAATGAAGGAGAAATTTGTTGAGCTTTGGAGTGTTTTTCTTTCCTTGGTGGCCGGCTGTTCATGAGCAAGAAAGGAAGTGGCGTTGCTGATGAAGAAGCTTCCTTGTGAAGCTTATAAGTTTGTGGACAAGAATTGCTCCAAAAAGTCAACTAAGAATGGTGTGCGTATGCGCGCGTTTCATGCTCGATTCCTTTCGAGGTTGTTTCACTTGTGCATTATACCTCTAATGCACTTCCATTTATACTAATATTATTCACTCTATTAATAGTCTAGAATAATTTCTAAAATCCTCCAATTAGTCGCGCCGCGCGAAAACGCGAACTTCCGACTTGTGCGCGATAATGCGAAATCTCTAAGAAATTCTTATAACGATAGTATAACTAACTATCACTTGAGTATTTAAACTTAAAAATAACCATTTTAGGGCTAATGTACATGTCTCCAATTTTCCAGACTTATTGTATTCTCGAATCGATTATTATTCCCAAACACGCATTCACTATTCACACTTAACGAGCTTCCAAAAATTAAATTTTGAATCGAATCACTTTAAAAATATAATTAAGCTATAAATCCATGTAATTAGGTCTAAAAAGGTTAGAAAATAATATTCGGAGTAAATGGGCAATTGAATATTTAAATAAGCTAGTAATAAGAATTTAAAATAAGTAGAATTACGGGTCCTCACATGAATCTAGTATTACTTTCTCAATCTCCAAACAACTTGTCTCAGCGCGTCTTTTGGGAAAGCTATCGACACGCGAGCGGTATGCACTTAATTAGAACTCATTCACCTTTATTTCCTCAATTAGCTTTTCTTAATCTACTATTGATCATTCTTAATTTCCCCAAGATAATTACACTCTCGAATAGAATATCACCTTGAAACACATGTAATTACTATTTCTCACTTAAACAAATCTCCGAAAATTAAATTTGCTAACGGGACGTTTTAAAAATATAAGTAAGACATTGTTTCGTATAAATCGATTTTAAAATGGTTGAAATAAATTATTTGGAGAAAACAAGTGAATAAATATGTAAATAAATCACTAATATTCGATAGAAAGAAGAAATTTTTCGAGTCCTCACAAATATCCCTTAATACAAAACTTTACCTAGTCGTCAAAATATATTGTACTTAACGCACTAGCAGATCCCACGTCCAATATATACTACTAATGTCACATGAACTAACTTATACCGAAAAAAATATCTTGAAAACTTAATTTTCTTATAAAAATAGCTAAAAAATTAATATAATAAAGGAAAGTATAGAAAATGTATTCATGGGATTAAAATAATGGCTAGAAAATAAGAAAATTTTCAGGTTCTCACACCTGGTGCTACCCATTCTTTTGTCAACCCCAATTTTATGTGTGGAATCGATATGAAACCTGTTAGATTGCCATATGACTTACAAGTTAGTACTTGTGAGGACTTGTAAAATCCCTTACATTTTTCTTAAAGTTCCCTTTAATTTGGAAATTAATACTTTACAATAGCTGTACTACTCATTCACTTCCCCATTAGCTATAATTAACCATAGAGCCAAGGGTTTCCTTTTTCTTTCATCATTAAGAGAAACTAGGGTTTTCATGTCCTTTCGTAGTGTCAGTAATCGGTACGGAGTATGTACTCAATTTGGTGATTAAGAGTGAGTTTTAGATGAGAAAATATGTGTGATTAGAAGTAATAATCATAAGTTAGTGATTATAAGTTAAACCTTAGTACGTGCGAAATACGAAAAATCGGATTGAACCGACGTGAACCGTTCGTTACCGATTGAGTGCACCACCTGAACACTACTTTATTACCTTAATAGCCTTGCTTTTATTTCATTTAATTAACCCTAAAATATCTCTTACATTAGCCACTATTTTTGACCAAAAGAAAGAAGAGAAAACACTAGAAAGGCCAAGAGTCACCATTTTATTGGAAGTTGGACTTTGACTAGGATTATTTCACTTTACTAAAACCAATTTTTGACCAATTTTTCCTCATTTTTGCACCTCCTTGGCCGAATTTCTTGAGGAGGAGGAGAACAAGAGAAACTTCGTCCATTTCTAGCTTCCAACCTTGCTCAAATCTTGAGTTTCAGCCAACCAAATTGAAAACAACACCATACAAGTGATCACTAAGGAGGATTGAAGGTTTTGGTGGAGTTGTTTTGGGGGAGGAAAGACTAAGCTACCATTTTCTTTGAAGTTTTAAAGGTAAAGTGCTAAGAACATCTCTCTTTGCTTCTAATATTTGTAATTTAGTGGCTTGTGGTTGTCATTTTAGTAGTTTTGTGCAATATTTCTTGGTTAGAAGTGGTGATGTGTAGATTTCAGTTTCTTAGGGAATTTTCTGCCCTATTCTGACCAGTGTTATTCGGCCATGATTGGAGGCTGAATTGGACTTAGCTCAAAACATAAAAGTTGTAGAGAATTGAGTGTAGAATATGCCTGTAAATGTTCAGCTCAATCGGAGCAGGGTAGCTTGTGAAATGACTAATTTACCGCTGCTTCCCTGTTTCTGTCCGAAATGATAATCAGCCTCTATAATTGGCTCGTTTGGCTGGGAAAATGAATGAATTAGCTTTTTATGTCTTCTTAAGAATTGTATTCTTGTATCTTAGCTTTCGAATGGCTTTGGAATCAACTGAATCGGAGTTGTGTGTGCTGAGATATGATTGAATAAATCAGGACTGCTAGTTGACTTTCACAGTGAGTTTCGAACTGGAAAAACTGGGGCTGTTTGGGTAAATTTGACTAGGTAGGTTCCGAACTATGTTGAGGTGTCTTCATAAGAATTGTAGAACAATGTCTTAGCTTCGAAACGGTATACATTTTACCTCAATCTGATCAGTGTATCTTCGGTTGTGACCAATACACTAAAAGATATCAAACCTGCCATTTTGCTCCTTGTCTTAAACCTTAATTCCGGTCACTTTTCTAGCTTAGTTTTGTAATTAAATGACTTTTAGCCTATTGAACGACTATTGTAATGAGATTATTTGTGTGTGATTTTGGGGGTTGATTGAGGAAAATGATGAAGCCATAAATGGCTGAAAAATAGGTAAATACAAAGGGCGTGCTGCCCGAATTTGCACTCAAATGGCGATTTCAAAATTTTAAGAGCGGACATAAGTTTTACGACTATTTTACTCATGTCTTTTGGACTAAATGCACTCTTTTCACTTCCAAAATCATACGTATACATTGTACTATTAGTTATTCGGATTTTCTTTGATTCACTTAATCTTGGGTTGGTTGAACCGTAATATTTTCTTATGATTATTGTTAGGGTTTCTTGGTGATTAAGGGTGTTATCCGGAAGGAATTTTGGACGTTATTTTGCTTATATAGGTGAGTGTTCTATATACAATTTGTTCCTAATGACTATGTGAATCATTGTGACTATTTGGATTGTTGCTTTAATACGTGATTGAGGTACGTTATGTTTTCAATGTTTCTCAAAATAAATTTTGCTAGGCGAGTGTGTACTTTATCGCACTCGACCTAAATGAACGTGAAATTTTCAGTGCTTGAATGATTAAATGCTACTTGTGCATGAATGTAAGTCTTTTGGCTGAACTGGGCCCTTGCCCTTCGTTACCGATCGACTTGAGCCAGAAGCGGACTCGGTCGGGTGATTGGTGACCCTGGGTTAATGTTTGGTATACTCGAGTATAACCATGAAGTCTGGTGGAGACTGGCCAGTGAACTGGCCAGAAGGGAGAAATGAAATGAATGAACGAATGACAAGAAAATGAAGGAGTTTTCATGTGACAGCTGTGACAGCCCCACCTTCCCCATGGGCGTACCCTAAGGGTAGCGAGCTGCCTGCCCAGCTCTCGCCAGGACTGCTAACGGTCACATACACAAAATTCTAGACGTTTCGGAAAAAAAATACCGATAAGCAAGGTGAACAAGTACAATTCCAAGAAAAGTATCATATATACACGAGCCAATATATACACATAACCCACTCTAGGGTTTTCCAATTCAAAATGAAATGTTCAAGTCCCACATTAGGGTTCTAAAAGTCGAGGAGCTATACAAAATACAAAAGAATGCCTAACTAGCTCTACTCGCTTCACAAAACTCATGGTTTCCCAAAAGGATGCCCTGTAAGGAAAACAAAAGTACGAGTGTGAGCTTTCGCCCCAATGAGGTACTAAAAGTCATGCATTCAAAGTGCACGTATTAGTCATGCTCAGTTACACATTACGATCAACCATAGAAAGAAAACACAAAATCAATTTCAAAGGAAAGGATACGGGTGGCTCTCGGGAGCCAATTTCCCTTGGCAACTCTTGATCACTTCCCGTTGACTCTCCGTCAACGTTCAACGGACACGTACGACCGTAGATCACCACTTTACTCCCAAAACCTTTCCACCGAACATTCCCCTACCGGGCCCGAACACCTCACAGTAATCAGAGGGTAATACTCGAGTATACCACAAGGTCGAGGAGCAATCGCTCCATTCGACACACAGTGACCTCACGGCTCGCTACCTAATCGACCGGCCCTTACCGGCTCGACTCGATAAACGGCCATTAAGGCTTGAGCTCAGTTTTCACAGTGAAGTCGTAGGGTTCATACCCAAAACGACATGAAGCCAGGCATGAATCCAATTCACAAGCATTCAGTTCAATTCACACATCTCCAGTAATTCAGTTACACATATAAGAGAACGAGAGCGATAAAGTACACTCTCGCCTCGAGCACATAAATCACAGGTATCCAATTCAAGGATCCAAGTACAAAATCAAGTAAACACAAGTCATGCATAGTACACTCACACTTAAGTAAGCAAGTCACAAGTTTTCGCCCAACGGTTGTCCGGAATCACCGGCTCGACCTACAAGAAACAAAGAAATTACAGTTGAGACTCGAACACGAGTCGAATGCCTCTTAAGTGAACTACTAAAGCAAAATGCAAATATGATTCAAAAATGAAAATACTTTGATTTTTTTAAGGCCAAAGGTGTAGTAAACTCTCAAACCTAAGAGGAAAAAGGAAAGTAAGAATAATTCTAGGAAAACAGGATTTTCCAGCTTTGCGCGCTCTCATTGGAAAAATCATATCTCACAGGTCTTAAGGCCAAAATTAATAAAATTTATACCGTCGGAAAATACACTCAAAGGGGTACAATTACTTAGAAGACATGTTTACCAGATTCGAATCACAAGTTAGTTAAATTCTAGCCTTAAGTCGCAGCATCGTCCAGTCAAAGACAAACAGGTATGTAATTTTAGTCAACTTTGGAAAATCAGCATAAATCACACAGACAGAACTAGGGTCTGAAATTTTCACGGTTTGTAGCCCTAGGAGTCTAGTTTAAAACGCAACAAACAGAAACTAAATTCCGATATTCCTACATCGAGTTATAACAGTTTTCCCGAAACTGTTCAGGAATTCCTGGCGGAAATTTGACAGCATTTCCCCTTAAATTCTAGCTTTCCATCCTACAAACAAACATCAAATCCCATCCAATTCAACCACAATTCACTCATAGGCTACTCAATAAACTTCATTCCAAGCCAATTGCCATTCCAAACATCAATTATAGAAAAGCCCCAATTCATAAACCCTAAAACTGAAATTTTGTGCAAAGCTGAAATTTTCCACAATTACTTGAAATTCACACACAAGAGCTCCATTTGGCTCATTATTAGACCATCCAACCAAGGTTAGCTAACATTTATCATATAAAACAGAAAAATTCCTCAAAAATCAAGAAATTCATACAACTTCCAAATAAACCATAATTTCATCCATAAATCTAACTACTTAGCCACCATAGGCCATCAATTTGACATTAATGGAACCAAAAGAGAAGTTTCCAAGCAATATACCTTAATTCCCCAAGAAAGTTTGTAGCTTAAGTGCTTACTCCCCCAAATAGCTCCACCAAGAGCTTCAAGCTTCCCTAGCAAGTGGTTTTGGTGGACAAATTCAAGGTTTAACCGGTTAGATTTTCAAGCACTACAAGCAAGAAATGGAAGATCAAAGTTGAAGCTTTCTCTCTTTTCTCTCCTTAGGAGTTTCGGCCAAGAGGGTTTGAAAATGAGGATTGATTTTGGGTCAAATTTGATGTTTTGGTAAAGGTAAAGAAAGTGGTCAAAGTCCACTTCGAATAATTTCGCGACACGTGGCACCTTTTAAGTTTCATTCCTATCCTCTTGCCTCACTAGGGTTAATCTTATCTAGGTAACCTCTAATCACCTACTAACATCTAGTAATTAAATCTCAGTACGCAAAACTTGACCTGATTGGTCGAATTTCTCTCACTTAACGCACTAGCGGGTCCCACGTGCACTATTCACTCCAAAAATTTCGAAAATTGACTTTTGCTAGAAAAATATTTTAAAAACCCTATTTACTCATAAAAATGTCTAGAATATTCTTAGAAGCAAGAAAATGTGGAAAACGGGTGCAAATGAGTCAAATTGACCTAGAAATAAATAAAATTTACGGGTTCTCACACTCTCTCCCCCTTAAAGAATTTCGTCCCCGAAATTTCTCACCTGAGTTATCAAACAGTTCAGGGTATTTTTTTGTATTTCTTCCTCTACCTCCCAGGTTGCCTCTTCTATACCGTGGTTCCTCCATAACACCTTCACCAAAGGAATATTTTTATTTCTCAGCTCCTTAACCTTTCTGTCGAGTATTTGTACAGGTTTCTCCTCATAGGTCAGGGCTTCATCTACCTCAATCTCTTCTGATCGTAAGATGTGGGTTGGATCTGGATGGTACTTTTTGAGCATTGAGACATGAAAGACGTCGTGAATCCTGGATAAGTTTGGAGGTAACTCGAGACGGTACGCCACTTTTCCAACTCTTTGAAGGACTTTAAAGGGTCCTACAAATCTAGGTTGCAGTTTCTTCCCTCTACCTGCCGTGATACTTCGCAATGGCGTGACCTTAAGAAACACACGATCTCCAACTTCAAACTCCAAATCTTTCCTTCGGTTGTCTGCATAGCTCTTCTGGCGGCTTTGAGCGGTTTGGAGTCTTTGGCGAATTAGTTTAACCTTTTCTCGGGCATCCTCCATCCATGGAATGATTGTCGGATCTAAGGCTTTCTTTTCCCCTACTTCATCCCAATAAATCGGCGAACGGCACTTTCGACCATAAAGAGCTTCATACGGTGCCATTTGGATTGACGAGTGGTAACTATTATTGTAGGCAAATTCTACTAACGTCATGTGTTGACCCCAATTACCCCCGAAATCCAAAATACAGGTTCGCAACATGTCCTCAAGAGTTTGAATAGTTCGCTCAGATTGTCCGTCGGTTTGGGGATGGTAAGTGGTGCTTAGGTTGAGTTTGGTTCCCAAGGTCTCCTGAAATTTCTGCCAGAATCTAGACACGAAACGTGGATCCCTATCCGAGACAATACTCACAGGAATCCCATGCAGTCTCACAATTTCACTCATGTACAGTTGGGCCAATTTCTCCAGAGAGTATTGCATGTTTATGGGTAAGAAATGGGCTGATTTGGTTAGTCTATCCACGATCACCCACACGGCATCATGTCCTTTTTGGGTTCTAGGCAGACCAGAAACGAAGTCCATGGTGATGTTTTCCCACTTCCACTCAGGTATTTCTAATGGTTGCAACAATCCAGAAGGCTTTTGGTGTTCCGCTTTCACTTGCTGGCAAACAAGGCAGGTTTGCACGTACTGGGCTATTTCCCTCTTCATCTTATTCCACCAGTACAGCTTCCTTAACTCCTGATACATCTTATTACCACCTGGATGGATCGTGTATTTTGATCGATGGGCTTCCTCCAAAATCTCCTTTTTCAAGGTTTCACTCTCTGGTACCACTATTCGATTTCGATATTTCAATATCCCCTCAGAGCTCACATTAAAGTCGGGCAACTCCCCTTTCTCCGCCTTATCGCTCCATTTTTGGGTCATCGGGTCCTCTTTTTGAGCCTCTTTGACTCGTTCCAGAATAGCAGAGGTTACTCGAACGTTCCCTAAGATTACCCTTTGACGTTCCACCCTAGGGTTCCACTCACTCACTTCTTCTAACATTTCCCACTCTTTAACCATTAACCCTGCTATTTGAGCCTTTCGACTTAAGGCATCAGCCACTACGTTTGCCTTTCCCGGATGGTAATTAATGGTACAGTCATAGTCTTCTAAGAACTCCATCCATCGCCTTTGTCTCATGTTTAGCTCTTTTTGGGAGAATAGGTATTTAAGGCTTTTATGG